>JAQSUU010000556.1:15269925-16587407 GCA_038087645.1 Saccharum hybrid cultivar R570
TTACATTCATGAGCAACTGTATCTTCTTTGGAGTTGTGGCTAAAATAAAATTGACTCACATATGTAACCTACTATGTATCTGATATAGAGGAATTGTAAGGCATGATACAAATAGAGAAATTGTACCTTCCCCAAGTAGTTCAACAGCTTGCAAAAACTTCCTCTGCAGAAATGGAGTCCACATAAGGTGAGTTGCCTTCTGTTTGGTACCTTCCCCAAATGGATTCCCCATTTTTCCTTCAATACCTATATGTATTTCACATGCAAGGCAGAAATTAATATGCATATTTTTGGACTACAATACTTTCAAATGGTAATTTTACAAAATCATTTGATTCAAATGGTAACTGATTTCGATGTACTCCCTGTTGCTGTTGTAACTATATTTTACATTGACTATTTTCCAGGATATAAAGAATGAACCATTTACAACAAACATGCTTACACAATTTACTTTAGGACAGTTCTAGTGAATTAACATACCCTTAGCTAAATTTATTAAATGATCTAGACTGCACACACAGAAGTGGTTGGTCATCTCTGGATTAGACATTAGAACAAATTGTTGTCTCTGTTTTGTTGGTCAACCATATATGGAGTTCAACATGTGCACAGCCTCTTTCAAAAGAAAAAAAACATGCACCAAAGTAGCTCTAACCTGGGAATAAGTCCTTAATGTTGTCGGTCCATTGAAATTTTAGGTCAAGATGTTGCCACAGGTTATCTATCGTATTTGCATCAAGAGGCTTTTTAATCAAAAAACATGCACCAAGCTCGACGCTTCTCTTCATTGTGGACCATGTCGTATCAGCTGACATCACTGGTCCAAGCAAACGGAAATTAATTAGTTTCATAACAATTTTAGAATTTATTTTTTGCTAAGCACTATTAATATCAAAATAAATGAACTTTTGCATGCATCCTTATGAAAGGTTCTTATTCTATTTTTTTACATGTCATATTAGTTTTATTAAAGTCAAACTTTTTTATGTTTTATCATCAATTTAAAAAAAAAACATCGTAACATGTGAATTATTATTGAACTATTTCTCATAGTGAATCCAAAATCATAAATCTTATGTTGTTAACCTATATACCTTTTTAAATCAATGATCAAAGATAGAAACATTTGATTTAGAACAAACTAATATGACAAGTAAAAAAATGGAGAGTATTTGGTAAAGAAACTGGCCTACTTACTAATCACTTGAAGGTTTTTGTGCAACTCTCGGGATATGTCAAGGAACTGAAAACCATGCATCTCTTTCATGTTGACTTCCACTAATGCAAAATCAGTATCTCTTCCGTGATCCTTAAGAAACTTGAGTGCCTCAACAGGACTCGCATATACAAGCACTGAAACAAACAAGACAAATGTTCAGGAATTGTTTTTGACACTGAGAAATAGTCTTTTAATGAGAAGCCTCTAGAGGCTAACAATTGCAGAGCTAGAATAAAAATATTTTAAAACCACATAGATCCATAAATAATAAAGCATGAAAAAATCTATGTGCATAACGTTCTTGCTCCTGGCAACTACATAGAATTATTTAGATATTTACCTTGAAATTGGAGGTTGGCAAGCATGCAACTTGCAGTGTTGGCATGGCATAGATTTTCGTCCACAACAATGACACTAAGGTCACCACTCGTTCGTTCCCCTATTATTTGAGTGCCCATATGTTTCTACAGGGTACCACTGCTGTTTATGGTCCAACTGTGTGGGAAACACCTGAAGCGGCTAGTGCCTATAAATAGAGGAACAAGGTACAATGTCTTCCTTTCTATATGTTTCATTTATTATTACTGTTGACTTGTAACTGACATGTGGTCTGTGTATGTAAGCACTTGTAGTTTTAATAATCATCATACAAGTATATTTGGGTCAACTATTGTTGTTTTTCCTATTCATACAGGGGCATCACGTATTGGAATTTTCTACAAAGGTCCAAACTATGTATCCAAGCTTTACAATAACCCAGAATGTTCCATTGGTGTTAGTATTGTTAATGAACCAAATATGTAAGGAATATATGAATATGAATATAGATAATAATTATTTTTTCCTAGATCTGAAGTGGGACAAGGCTAATGTCAGATGTGTTGGATATATTTCAGATACAGATATCCATATAAAAAAAAATCAACTTTGGGCATTCAGATATGGAACAAATGTTGAATGTCCGGATTCGAATACAAATTATCTATTTAGCATCTGAAATTTTAGGTCAAATGGTTGGTTATGAAATCTCCATACGATTTACACATGTACTGGTGCTTGCGTTGCACATTGCGTCATTAGAAGAGAGTAAAACATCTGTGAGTTTTAAACAGGGCTCAAAACTTCTTTAGACTTTGTTTGGATGCGCATGTATTAATCTTAATCCACATGTGTTGAAGTGGATTGGAATGGAATTAAACTAAGTTCCATTCCAATCCACTCCAACACATGTGGATTGAAGTAGATACACATGCATCTAAATAAAGGCCAAGGTGTTATATATTCATTAGAGGGTCAAGACTAGAGACATGATGCATGCCTCTTGCATGGCAATCTGATCCCTTCTGTCTTATAGGTTGGAACATTGATATACGTGGGGCAGTGATTTTGTCATGGTTCTACTAGCGGCTGAAATGACAATTCAAAATTTCGAGCTATATATCTTGTTCTGTACTATAAACATAATATCAAAAAACAAAATAAGTCATCGCTAAGCCCATATATATGAGCCAGACGTATAAATTAAGCTACCTATGAAGCGTACTATCACTGTGCTATTATATTACTCCCTCGCTGCGTCTTGAAATATATGTTGCCTACTACAGTACAAGATAATTATCTTTTAGAAGCCTATCCTAAATGTCACATAGTATTTGAAAATGGAGATAGTATGTTTTCTGACACGATGAATCTTCCCCATTCCCATCGCATCCAACGGATATACAACATTCGAGAGATTACAGAAAGTAGTTTAAGACATTAGTGCATCTCCAAGAGTACCCCATATCCCTTTCCCATCTATGTTTTTTGGGAAAAAAACTCATCTCCAAGGGTACCCCATATCTCTTCCCCATCTTTTGGCAATTAGCAAACAGACCAGCATCGTGCGTAAAAATACACGCACCCTTTCTTGCGCGTATTGATCTTCCCTATGCAAATTGTGTGGCCAATCTAAAGGTGGAAGGGCGGGAAAAGAATAAATAGTAGTAAAAGGTTCCTAATACAAATATACAAGATAGAAATAATTTATAAAAGTGGTTATGATAATTTAGAAATAGTATAGGATTTCTGATGTATTTGTATTTTTTTAGGAGTAGATTATTAGAAACTATTGGAGATGATCTTATTTATTCCTCCCAATACCTTTTTGGGAGTTGGCAAAACACCATGTTTTGGGAATAAAATTTAGGGTACTCTTGGGAGATGCTCCACTAAACCTGTCCCATAACTCGCCTGTATGATGTCACACCCAAAAATTCCTATTTTGGGTTGTGCATGAAAAATACTAAATAAAATAAATAATTTCAATATTTGAATAAATTTATTAGATAAGTTAAGTTGCTGCTAATTTAAATATAGATAATTGTGGTTTTAAACTTTTTCATATTAATTTGATAATGTGGTGTTTATGTGATGCTTGTCTTTGGTGTTGGTGAGTGCTATTATTTTCAAAATATCATAGGACGACGTTTACTTCTCACCGGAAATTTTTTTGGCATTTTCTGGATTTAAAATTTCAATTTCCGTGAGCTTAATCTTTTTCCTTGATCTCTTCATCAATCTTTTCATGAGCTCAAACTCATTTAGTTGAGTTCCTTATCTCTCCAAGAGTCTCCAGGATTTTTCCCGTGATTTTTCTGAGCTCCGGACTATTTTTCACGGCCAAAAAGGAAATTTTAGATTTTCTGAAATTATTTTATCCACGGAATTAAAATAATCCCGAAATTAAGAAAATCCGAAAAGTTTCCAAACCCTACGACTATATATATGCCGGCGTAGCCCTCGACGCCCTGATTTCAAAAGTACAACCCTTATCGCGAGCCGCCGCTCGTAGCTCCCTCCACCTCTTGCCGAAGTTCTGCATCTACAGCTTGCGTTCCGGCGAACTTCCGACGAGCTTTTCCGGCCAAACCGTCGCGTTCCGACGCCAGCCACCACCACCAAGAGGCAGCCCTCGTCGTTCTCTACACCGTGGTATATCCGTTTGCACGAATCCATCGCTGTTTCATCGAGTTCCCATCTCATCTTGTTTTTCTCCGGCGAGGTACCACCATGGCTGACCGGAGCTCCTCCCAGCTCAAGGTAGAAGATGATACTATTTACAATTTTGCCACTAAACTTGTTTTGATCATAAAATCTTTGTTTTAACTCCGATTTGATCCGTTCAAGTTACGTTAGGTTCGTATTTGCGAGATCTACATGTTAGTATAGTTGTACAGTAGGTTGGGAAAGTTTAATTTTCGAGTTTATATTAAAATAATTATTTATCTATAGGAAATCTTAGAAAATTCATAACTTATACGTTTTAACTCCGAATTTGGTGATCTTTGCGTCTGTGTGATCGTAGAAACGTGTAGAAGAGTTTTATAAACTTTTATTACTGTTTTGTTATTGTTGGTGTACTGTTCTAATTGTATCTCTTTGTTTGTTTCGTGTATGTTTGATTGGATGCATGTGTGTTGTTGATTGATGATCGAGTATAGACGGTGAGCAGTATCTGGACGATCAAGAGTATTATTTTGAGCCAGACCAGCAGTATCATCAGGAAAGCTTTGAAAAAGGCAAGTATAACATGGGACCATCCTTGTTGTCCTATTCACTGAAATTATCATACATATGCATGTGTCTTCCTTGACAACCATAGAGATTATAACTTAGCTATTGATATCTTGTTTCCTTGTCGCCTATGGGTTGTGCATTTGGGTAGCTATTGCTAGTGCTTAATTATGAACAATGATCTTGTAATTTGATTAATGGATTAAACAATCAACCTTTAATGATGATTTTATTACTGTTGAAAAGGGGGCTAGAGCAAGGGGTTATATTGTTGCTCTGGTTTCTCTCCATAAGGACTTATCTGTACATGATCATCCGGGACATACAGTACAACTGTGAGGGCTATATGGCTCTGGCTTTAGTTGCTTGAAGGACCTTTTCTAGCTTGTTAGTGGTTACCTTAAATGGCGTAAGAATGGCTTGCCACTTTGGGTGTAGTGCGAGCCCCTGGCCTAGTGTGTATAGGCTGCGGTTGTTGTGCCATAGGGAAGGGGGGTTCTACATCTGCCTGCCGAGTGAATCTAATGGCCCTAACTTGTTAGACGAACCTTTAAGTGGCTTTATATGATTTCTGGTGTTTTGGGGAGTCGCGAACCCATGCATTTGGAAGTTATGACTCACAGTGAAAGTGTACACCTCTGCGCAGAGTTAAAAACTGGTATACTAGCCGTGCTCACGGATACGAGCGGCCTTGGAACATCTACAGAATAGTTGATCACCATTGTTGTATCATGCTTAATTATTGGTGAATTATTATTATGCTCATGTTAATGCTATTCATTATCCTTATTACAATTGATCATTGGTTCATTAATGGGAATTGGAATACCTTGATGCTAATCAATTGCTAATTATATGATGATTAAAAGCGAAATGCAGTCAAACAGTGTCTAGCCTTTTTGAGCCTCATGAACCCTGTGTTATATTTGTTGAGTTCGACATGGACTCACTCTTGCTATTTCCCCAACACTCCAGTGTGTAGTAAGATGCTACTCGGAAGAAGGACAAAGGTGTAGTGGAGTTTCCGCTGAAGAATTACTATTAGTTATTATTACTTATTGTTCAAGACTATGTCTTAAATACTTATTCGTTATGTAATAAGCACTGTGATGATACTATGTAATTTGTCAACTTATGTGTGCGACTGATTCCTGGGGCGCACATGAGTCTTTTATACATCCTATTTTTGTCCTTAAAAATGGGTGTGACATATGAGACGACCAAAAAAGCAAGACAAACGGAGACAGTACCACAATAGTAGTAATGTTGGCCGATCAAAGACAATGATAAACAAACATAGCATGATTAAATGGTCATAACGATAAGTGTCCACTTGCTCAACCAGCCGCATTGATACAACTGTTCCACACTACGTCTATATGTATGTAGCATTAGGCCCAACTTAGTACAGTGAGAAATAGAAAATATATATTAGGTTTAAGGTAAAGCGCACCTACAAATTTCTATGCGTTTCTTAAAAAAAGGCTTAGAAATTTCTATGTAGCTCTATGCTGTCTTCAAAGGGTTCATATGAAGAAAATACAAAGACAACTGAGGTCCTTGTTATGAAATTCCACATATCTGAGTAATCATTAAATGATTCAATTGAAGGGATATCTTGTAGACATGGTGATGTGTGCAGCATAATACACAATAATGAGAGTACATCTTGTACCTACAAATGTAACACCCGGTTTTAAGAACAAAACCAGATACACACCATATGTGAGCCCAGGAAGTCAAATCTCACATATAGCTACAAATAAAGGTATTATCAAATGACAATGCTTAATATATAACGTACTTAGTATAAAAGATATAACCTTAGATAGCAAACAACGGAAAGACATCTCCGGTCTTCAGGTGAAGACTCCACTCCACAGGGACAACTGACTGGTTGATCACAAGCCTGTCTGCTCCAATTTTTGGAAATCTGGTACCCATCCGGGATTTTTCCAAAATATTGAAAATAAACAAGCGTGAGTACATTTCGTACTCCACAAGCATAACATGGGGATTCATGAGTCTCAAAAGGCAGACACGGTTTACTGCATTTAGCATTTTAGTAAGTCACATTTTGTTATTGATCAATATCAAATTATGCTTAAGCTCCCAAATTAACCCACATGATCATATACTAGAATTAAATAGAGTCATTGATCAACATTATATCATCATCATCGTCATCATCATCATAATACCGTCATAGTTCACCACGAACAACATCTTCACAAGTGACCATTTATTCTGTGAGTTTTCCGGGCCGCTCGTGACCGTGAGCACGGCTGTTATAACAGTTTTAACACTCTGCAGAGGTTGTGCATCTTTACCCGTGAGTCGTGTTACCCGTATGCCCGGGGCCCGTCGACCCCCTAACACTTCCAAGGTGAGCAGGCAAGGTACACTATGAAGCCTTCCATAGGCCTCTTCTAACAAGTTAGGACCGCGAGGTTTCCTCGGCAGGCAGATATAGAGAACCCCCCTTTCGATGGCACAATTCCCGCAGGCTATACACATCATAACAGAGGCAGTTCTATACCTAAAGTGGCAAGCCCCTCTTGCGCCCTTTCGGGTAACCTCTAACAAGCTAGAAAAGATCCTATTACTGAGCTAAAGTCAGAGCCATATGACTCTCACGGTTGCACTGTATGTCCCAGCTTTTGCCCTACAGACAAGTCCTTACGGAGAGTTTAGGGCAACATGATCGACATCATTTGCACCGTCACCCTATATTTCAATTATTACCATCATGTTTATCCGTTTGTTCCATTAATCATAGTATTGATCATGTTTGAATAGAGCACTAGCATTCTACCCATATGCAATAAAACCCATAGGTATCGAGATATAAGTCATAAATGGCTAGGATGTCCTTATAGTCGAGCAATATTAGACACATGCATAATGAGTAGATTATATAATGAATAGGAATCAAGGAAGGCCCATGCTATACTTGCCTTGGTTCACGAACTGCTGCTGGTCCTGCTGCTCCTCGCACGTGTCCGGATTTCCGACGTACTCCTCACCGTCTGAACTCGAACGACACGAAGTACAACACGCAATTCGGAGCAGACATACAAGCAAAACATGGCTACTATTAGAACAGTACACCAACAATAAATAAATCTGAATAAAATGTTTATCAAAATCATCTACGTCTCGCTACAATCACATTGACGCGAATTGCACGAAAAACAGAGCTACAACGCAAAAGTTACGCGCTAAGCAAGGTTCCAAAACTAGCTACTAAACTAGACTTAATCGAGAAACTTAAAAGCTTCTAATAGGTCCATCAGTAGCACTAATGCGTAGATTACGAAATTACAAAACTAACGCAAGTTGAACGGGTCAAATCGAAGCTAAAACGACGATTTTATACATGTTTTACTGCAGTGGCAATTCTATAAATAGATCAAACTATTTTTGGATTTAAAATAAATCAAAATTCGGATTTATTCAAATGGCAGAGGACTGCGGGTTCAAAATCACCAAAGTGGGGGGTCTCTTTAGCAAAAAGACCCGCGAAGGGGTATCGGCCAACCAGGGCCGTTGATCATGAGATGCACGGTTAAGAAAGAAAAAGGGGGGAGAGAGAGAGAACCAGCCGCCGGAGCTGGGGGTGAACGCGGCGGCGCCGCCATTACCGCGGAGTGGAGCTCGCCGGTGTTGCTCGCCCGGGCGCTACAGGGCGTTATTTTCAAAAATAAAAGCTCCAGAGCAAAGAGGGGAGGATGGCAAACCCATCCCGGGGCAAAACACGGGCGGTGGTAGGCCCGAGGGGCACCCGCCATGGCCGGCCATAGAAAAGCTCGTCGGAGTACACGGTACGGGGGCCATGGTCCACGGTTCGACGAACCGTGAGCACCGAGAGAGAGAGGGGAGCGAGAGGGTTCTCACCGCGGGGAAAAACGGGGCGGAGACGGCTCGGAGGAGGCTGTCCACGCGGAGGGGCGGTCAGCGGAGCTTGGAGACCTCGGGAGGCGGTTCTCTCGGGCACAGCGACGCGAGAGGGAGCGGGGAAACGCGACAACTGATGCGGGGTCGGCCTCGGCTTCCCTTTTTGAAGAGGCAAGGGCGCGGGGAGGACGCTCCCACGACGCGGAAGGTGGGCGCGGGGCGGTCATGGCGGTTGCCATCGTGACCGAGGGAGTCAGGGGAACGGCTGGAGGTTGGAGATGGGAGCGCCGATAGGTGGGCCCGGGTGGTCAGCGACTCAGAGGAAAGGGGCGCGGCGGTGGTTGGCTTGCTGGGCTGATTCGGGCCGGCCCAGCAAGCGAAGGGGGAGGAAGGTGCGCGCGCGGGCCGCCTCGCCTGGAGAGCAGCAGGCCGAACGGGCCGCTCGGGCCGGAAAGAGAGAGGGAAAAGGAAAGAAATTATATTTTTCTAATTTGATTTTTCAAATCAAATTTTCAAATGTTTTTAAATATCTTTTGAAATTTGACTCAAATCAATCATCACAAAAACATATAGTGCAACAGCATGAGTGCAAAACAAATTGTTAACCTTATGATTACTTTTAATTTCACAAAATTTATTATTCCCTAAATTTGAATGCACAAACAAATACATATTTAAATCAAATTTATCTATTTTCTTAAATAATACAAAAATTAGGGTGTCACAATTCTACCCCCCTTACGAGGAATCTCGTCCTCGAGATTCGGGAGATGGTGATCAAAGAGATGTAGATACTCTGCCTTTGGATCTTCTTCATTTTCTCACAACGATCACGCCGTAGCTTGCGCGTTGTTACAACCTTGCTCCTAATTGCTTGATCAACTCTTAAGCACAATCCCTTAGTCCTTTATGCCATTACCTCCAACTGGCCTTTTTTTTCAAGGTGATACACTTTGTAGCATAGGTGACATCACTCAAGTTTCTCACACAACTCAACCTTGGTGTCGACCGAACCTCCCTAGCACACTCTTTATGCTAGGAGCATCGGCAACAACTTTTGCTTATCCGGGTATTAACACACTTCCATGTCATAATCATTGATCGCTCTAATTCATCGATGATTTCATAAGATCAAAACCAACTTAGTGAAGATATCCTTTAGATTCTTATGATCCTTGTAGATGTCACCCTTATATCCAAGATTATAATGCCTCCAATGAACCTCTGTCGATATCTTCTATTCCTAGGAAAACTTTGAATCTCACTCACATCCTTTGGTGGGTTCCAACTCAACACATCATTAGTTTTCTTAAGTTTCCCATAATTCCACCATTTGAGATAACTTATCCAAGTAGAGATCTTCCTTGAATCAAAAATTTCTTGCCATATTTGATGTCGCAACGAGTTTTCCGAGTCTCCATAGAACCAACTGTAGATGAACCATATCTCCTTGCCTTGTCATTGTTGCTGATTTGTCTTGGGTATGGTGAAGTTCAGACACCCAACTGTGCTTGATGGTGACTTCTCAACCATAGGGATAACTAATTCTTTCAGGTGGAGTACTTGAATGTAAGAAACCTTCATCTTGTTACTTCTTTACTCGGCTACCCCCCTTAAGAGAGATCAACTAGGGGACAACAAAGGGTAGCTTGCATCTTCTTCCAAGTGAGTTAACCATCATAATGACCTTCTGATATCCCACGGAAACTCATGTGTATAAGTAAGAACAAGAAGTCTGAAATTCCTTATGAGTAGAAAAACAGCAGCGCATGAAAACAGCTGTAACTCCTATTCTGTTAATCCAATGAAGTTGTAGTTTATACTGTTGGAAAGCTGTTGAAATCCTCTACAACTTTTGTATAGAACACTTTTTCTGATTCCAAACATAATTTGGTCAAAAACTGTGCACCACAAAACTACTCCAGGTTTCAGATAGCACAACTATATCATCTTGTGATTTCCATAACTCCCAAACCAAAATAGCTATGGAATTGATTCCAGCGGCAGATGAAACATACAAGAGTCTTCTTTTATCTATAAAAGTTTCATAACTTTTGGATGCCCAGATCTGGAGATATATCATGATGAACACAGACTGCTCTAGAAAACAGGATGGATAAAACAGGAGAAAACTAAAACCCACATATTTACTTCATTAATCCTTATGCCTTAGGCCTATAGACTAAATGAAATTGTGGAAAATCCCCACAAGATCATTACAATCATTACAAAGATCCAAAACAAGCACATTCACAATGAAAATTCAACAAGCAATTAAGGTGCATACTTCAATCATTGACTCAGCTTGCGATGCTATCGTTCTATTCATATTAAGGGCAAATATCCTAAAGCTCCGCTTCCGATGTCACAGGAAGATGGTAAGAGACAAGATTCTAAGAGCATATCAAAGCAAGGAGTGAAGATGAGAGTAAAGGCTTAAACAAGTATCAAGAAGGAGATGAATATCAAGGGTACAGAAATAATAGAGGAGAAATATCAAGGTTTATAGAACAAGGGTCTTATAGCAATTCCTAAACCTTAAGACGACCAATTGCTAACTAGGCTTGTGTCCTACAGTCAGCATTGCTCTGATACCACTTTGTAACACCCGGTTTTAAGAACAAAACCAGATACACACCATATGTGAGCCCAGGAAGTCAAATCTCACATATAGCTACAAATAAAGGTATTATCAAATGACAATGCTTAATATATAACGTACTTAGTATAAAAGATATAACCTTAGATAGCAAACAACGGAAAGACAACTCCGGTCTTCAGGTGAAGACTCCACTCCACAGGGACAACTGACTGGTTGATCACAAGCCTGTCTGCTCCAATTTTTGGAAATCTGGTACCCATCCGGGATTTTTCCAAAATATTGAAAATAAACAAGCGTGAGTACATTTCGTACTCCACAAGCATAACATGGGGATTCATGAGGCTCAAAAGGCAGACACGGTTTACTGCATTTAGCATTTTAGTAAGTCACATTTTGTTATTGATCAATATCAAATTATGCTTAAGCTCCCAAATTAACCCACATGATCATATACTAGAATTAAATAGAGTCATTGATCAACATTATATCATCATCATCGTCATCATCATCATAATACCATCATAGTTCACCACGAACAACATCTTCACAAGTGACCATTTATTCTGTGAGTTTTCCAGGCCGCTCGTGACCGTGAGCACGGCTGTTATAACAGTTTTAACACTCTGCAGAGGTTGTGCATCTTTACCCGTGAGTCGTGTTACCCGTATGCCTGGGGCCCGTCGACCCCCTAACACTTCCAAGGTGAGCAGGCAGGGTACACTATGAAGCCTTCCATAGGCCTCTTCTAACAAGTTAGGGCCGCGAGGTTTCCTCGGCAGGCAGATATAGAGAACCCCCCTTTTGATGGCACAATTCCCGCAGGCTATACACATCAGAACAGAGGCAGTTCTATACCCAAAGTGGCAAGCCCCTCTTGCGCCCTTTCGGGTAACCTCTAACAAGCTAGAAAAGATCCTATTACTGAGCTAAAGTCAGAGCCATATGACTCTCACGGTTGCACTGTATGTCCCAGCTTTTGCCCTACAGACAAGTCCTTACGGAGAGTTTAGGGCAACATGATCGACATCATTTGCACCATCACCCTATATTTCAATTATTACCATCATGTTTATCCGTTTGTTCCATTAATCATAGTATTGATCATGTTTGAATAGAGCACTAGCATTCTACCCATATGCAATAAAACCCATAGGTATCGAGATATAAGTCATAAATGGCTAGGATGTCCTTATAGTCGAGCAATATTAGACACATGCATAATGAGTAGATTATATAATGAATAGGAATCAAGGAAGGCCCATGCTATACTTGCCTTGGTTCACGAACTGCTGCTGGTCTTGCTGCTCCTCGCACGCGTCCGGATTTCTGACGTACTCCTCACCGTCTGAACTCGAACGACACGAAGTACAACACGCAATTCGGAGCAGACGTACAAGCAAAACATGGCTACTATTAGAACAGTACACCAACAATAAATAAATCTGAATAAAATGTTTATCAAAATCATCTACGTCTCGCTACGATCACATTGACGCGAATTGCACGAAAAACGGAGCTACAACGCAAAAGTTACGCGCTAAGCAAGGTTCTAAAACTAGCTACTAAACTAGACTTAATCGAGAAACTTAAAAGCTTCTAATAGGTCCATCAGTAGCACTAATGCGTAGATTATGAAATTACAAAACTAACGCAAGTTGAACGGGTCGAATCGGAGCTAAAACGACGATTTTATACACGTTTTACTGCAGTGGCAATTCTGTAAATAGATCAAACTATTTTTGGATTTAAAATAAATCAAAATTCGGATTTATTCAAATGGCCGAGGACTGCGGGTTCAAAATCACGAAAGTGGGGGGTCTCTTTAGCAAAAAGACCCGCGAAGGGGTATCGGCCAACCAGGGCCGTTGATCATGAGATGCACGGTTAAGAAAGAAAAAGGGGGGGAGAGAGAGAACCAGCCGCCGGAGCTGGGGGGAACGCGGCGGCGCCGCCATTACCGCGGCGTGGAGCTCGCCGGCGTTGCTCGCCCGGGCGCTACAGGGCGTCATTTTCAAAAATAAAAGCTCCGGAGCAAAGAGGGGAGGATGGCAAACCCATCCCGGGGCAAAACGCGGGCGGTGGTAGGCCCGAGGGGCTCCCGCCATGGCCGGCCATAGAAAAGCTCGTCGGAGTACACGGTACGGGGGCCATGGTCCACGGTTCGATGAACCGTGAGCACCGAGAGAGAGAGAGGGGAGCGAGAGGGTTCTCACCGCGGGGAAAAACGGGGCGGAGACGGCTCGGAGGAGGCTGTCCGCGCGGAGGGGCGGTCAGCGGAGCTTGGAGACCTCGGGAGGCGGTTCTCTCGGGCACAGCGACGCGAGAGGGAGCGGGGAAACGTGACAACTGATGCAGGGTCGGCCTCGGCTTCCCTTTTTGAAGAGGCAAGGGCGCGGGGAGGACGCTCCCACGACGCGGAAGGTGGGCGCGGGGCGGTCATGGCGGTTGCCATCGTGACCGAGGGAGTCAGGGGAACGGCTGGAGGTTGGAGATAGGAGCGCCGACAGGTGGGCCCGGGTGGTCAGCGACTCAGAGGAAAGGGGCGCGGCGGTGGTTGGCTTGCTGGGCTGATTCGGGCCGGCCCAGCAAGCGAAGGGGGAGGAAGGTGCGCGCGCGGGCCGCCTCGCCTGGAGAGCAGCAGGCCGAACGGGCCGCTTGGGCCGGAAAGAGAGAGGGAAAAGGAAAGAAATTATATTTTTCTAATTTGATTTTTCAAATCAAATTTTCAAATGTTTTTAAATATCTTTTGAAATTTGACTCAAATCAATCATCACAAAAACATATAGTGCAACAGCATGAGTGCAAAACAAATTGTTAACCTTATGATTACTTTTAATTTCACAAAATTTATTATTCCCTAAATTTGAATGCACAAACAAATACATATTTAAATCAAATTTATCTATTTTCTTAAATAATACAAAAATTAGGGTGTCACAACAAAATAGCAGGACTCCATAAAATTTTACTATTTGGATGTGCAACAATTAATAATATATAGTTTAGTAGTGCAATCTGGATAATATGGTATTACTTATTACTGCAATACTCATTGAACATCAAATCTTGCGACCAAATCTCATTAATGGGCAACTCTCTAACACCCAAGATGTCCTTTACTCACTCGTACCAAATATTTTAATTTTATTCTTAAGTCAAACTATCCTTTTTACAAAGCTCATAGAGAAAAGTATCAACATTTAAGACACTAAATAGATATATTATAATATATATTTTATGATAAATCTAATCACACTTATTAATTGTCATAAATGTTAGTATTTAGTATCATCTTGGTCAAACATAGTATGGTTTAAATGGCAAATCCAATTTTTTTAGACTTGTACCGATGAGAACTATATAGGAAAAATATGAAATATGATGTTTGACACTCTTATGGCTGATATTAATTATCTATGATATTGTTGTTGTCTAAAAAGTATATTAAATTCAGAATATATATATTTTAATTAGAGTAACTACTACAAAAATGATTTGCAGATACATCTATCTTTTGTACAAAGGTGGCTCAACTCCCAGCCACTTTTATAGAGACCTCCATCCGATCACACTAACCAACTCAACTCTAGAAATAAACTTGCAAAGGTAGCTAGGTTTTCTAGCTGGAACACCCAAAAAATCATTTTCCTAAAATATTTTTTATTTTTTATTTATTTTCCCATGATTTAACGTAAGCAAAATAATAATTTCCATGAGATCAAAATTTAATATGAGGTTTAGAAACTTTGTTGTTGCATAAATGATGTAGCATTGGATTTTCACTAGTTTGTTTGACTAGACTTGTGTGAAGCGAATTCAAATCTCTTCTGAATTTGTTTAAGTTTTAAAGCTAGGAAAAAAGAAAACACTTTTTTTCTTTTTCTCTTAGTTTTTAATTGATCTACTTTAGCCTGGCAACATAAGCAGCCCAACCATTGCAGAGGTAGCTAGGTTTTCTAGCTATAACACCCAAAAAATCATTTTCCTAATTTTTTTTATTTTTATTTATTTTCCCATCATTTAACATAAGCAAAATAATAATTTCCATGAAATTAAAATTTAATATGAGGTTTAGAAACTTTATTGTTGCATAAGTGATGTAGCATTAGATTTTTGTAGGTTTTATTTACTAGACTCGTACAAAGGAATTCAAATCTCTTCTGAGTTTGATGAAGTTTCATAACGCGTTGTGTTTTGCATCATAAAAAGTTCATTGAACTTTTTAAAACTTTACAACAAACTAAAACTTGACTAGTTTAGTTTATACAAAACCCATTTTGAAAAACCTTTCCAAAAGCCTTGAATCAAAACACATCATGTGCATATATGTTTGAAATATTTGAAATGTTTGAAATGCTTGTTTGATTGATTGTATGACTTGTTTGCCCTAGAATTTACTTGGCACCAAATAAATTTCCTTAGCAAAACCCATGTAAACTATCCTTGACCATCCCAAACTATCCAAACCATCCACCTTTAAAAATTCCTTGAAATTCAAACCAAAAATCAATTCAAATAAACCTTAGTTTATTTCTGGTAAATAGAAATGCAATTCCTAAATAGAAAGAGGGACATGAGCTCAATTCTTGCCCTTCTTTATTCTGACCCACGCCATGGCCTGCCTCTCCCCTTTTCTCTCTCCCATGTGGGCCACCAACCAACTATGCACGCACGCATGCGCCTGCCTCCTCCTCTCCTTCCCTTCAACTAGGGCCAGCCCGACCGTCTAGCCCAACTTGGTGTGCCCGCAGCCCTTCCCCCTTTCTCTCTCACGCTCGCTGATGACGTGGACCCGCATGTTACCATCGTCATCTACTTGACAATGATGCTAACAGTGCGTCACGTTATGCCACCTTGAGCTCACTGTCATGCCTCTGCCATGCCTGCACTCAAGTGGATAAGGACGACCACACCATGGACCCCACGAAGCTTCATGACGGGCCTTATCCTCACCTTGCCACACGGTGCCACTAGGGCAACTAGCCATTGTTACCACCATGGCCGGGCCTAGTGTCGCGAGGTCAAAACCGCGACAAGCATGTTATTTGAGTCGGTGTCAGAGTATGAGTCTCCGGTGGCTCGAGTGGACTCAGGAAAACAAGAATCACGAAGGGGAGACGCAATGGTTTATCTTGGTTTGGACCAATTCGGTCCCTACATCCAGCAGCTGTTGATCCTTATACTCAAGAGCACCCAAAATCGAGGAGAGGCTCGGTGCTAATCCTAAGGTTGCCTCGCCACTGGTGGAGCCTTCCCCTGTCGGAGAGGAGGAAGACGATGGGATGTGGTGGAGGAGAGGCTCTCAGTGCCCCTCTTCAGGTTGCCTTGCTCTCTATGCAGAGCGAAGGCTGATGGAATAGAATAGAATCTCTGGTGATCGAATCGGGATCCTCCCCCCTCTAGGTCTGACCTTATCCCTTATATAACAAGATAGCATGGCTATATGGTGGTTTGGGGGTTTAGCCTGTGGTCTACGTGCTAGAGTCTAGGAGGGTCTTATAGCGGTGCGCCATGGACTATGGTGGTCTCTTGGAGCCAAAGAAGCCTTAGGCGTCGTTCGGCTACTCTGATTTGACACTTTGCGTGTTAGTGGTGTTAGCTTGGACTGGCCTCCTCGGGTGAGACCTTCTGGAGTCTTCTTGGTGGCAAAAGAGGTCAGCTCTAGGGGTTAACACGCGGGCCTAGAAGCCCACGAGCCTCGGAGGATGTGGGAAGCTTTGTCTTCCTGTGCATGCCCCAGACATGACCCTGTCGAAGGAGCAGTTGGCAGGATTGCGCCTTAGGAGCGACCCCGAGGAGCCCCCAAGCATCGGTAGCTCGGGGCTTGTCTTCCTACGCTCGGGCCTTGGTTGGCATTATGAGCGGGTAGGTGCCAAGGCCCAGGCTTGGCCGTGCCATAGATCGGGAGCCCAAGGCTCAGGGAAGCCCTCAACCCCAAGCGGAAGCTACAGTCAAGTCAGGCTCGGCTGGATCTCTTTGCCAGAGGGTGCGCATGAGCGTGCCCGATGGACATAGCCCTCGAGGCCCCAAGCGATCCTAAAGGGGTCGGTCAGGGTGTCTTCTTTATTCTGGAACCATTGGACCTGTGCTTAACATACCTAGGATCTCATCAGGAGCCCTGAGCCCTTTGTGGCCTTACCTGGCGTGATGGCGATGTAGGGCTAAATTTGATCATCTAGTGACTAAACCCTCCTTGGCGGGGATGTCTTCCGCTAGCGAGAGTGCTATGCCCTGCTTGGGGCCTTCTTCTCCAAAGTGATGGACATTACTCGGCTATCGGGCCTAAGTGAGGATGGTGTTGATCCCTTCATGAGCCTAGGTCGCATGGGTCTTTGACTCGAGCGAGAGCTCAACAAACTCATTTGGGAGTTGTTGACTATAGGCCCGGGGGTGCCCTCTTTTTTTTATCAGAGCCTGCTATGGGTTGGGTGATCAAGAACGCTAGGCTCTGGCTCTAGCCCATTTGATCATCCAGAGCACCATGCCCTTCTAGGGGCTGCGGTAATAGTCCCGATCTTCTCAAGTTGGCCTTCTGGGGATGACCCTCTGTAGCCATAGTTTAGGGAGATGGGAGTGCGCTGAGGCTTGGACGGAGGCCCTCATTGGGCCCACTACTCAGTGGCTCCTGACCCAACTCTAGGGAGTTGGTTGGTGTTTAGAGGATGTGCACCCGAGCACCCGTCGATTGGGAGTCGGGTAGCCCCCAAGGCCATTGTGGGTCCTCCTTGCCAGCAGAAGGGGCAACTTCTGGATGTGTTCCATCCACTGACGCCTTACGTAGGCGGTTGATGGTGTCTTGGCCATCATGCCTGGTGGAGGAGTTATGGCGTGTAGCCCCCGTGCTGTCCCGCCTTGTTTGGGAGATCAGACGTTAGGGCCATGTGGAGCAGATCTGACAGAGGAGGAGCCATGGGGATCACCGTCTAACGCAGAGCTAGGGCCTGGAGAGGGAGAGGACGCGGCCATGGCCTAGCTCTCCTCCTCTAACCCTTTCTTTGTCATTGCTACTACTACGGATGCGTTCCTGACTTCTAGGTCAGGTGAATGGCGCCTGGGCTTCCATGAGCTTGTCTTCAAACTACACGGCCCCGACCGAGATCTAGTCTAGGGTCAGGGCAGTGGTGTAGGTGATTTTGGGGTGGCGGTTCTTGCCGTCGTATATTGTAATCGAGTTGTTCCCAATTGATGAAGTGGAATTACTTTTGTTTGTAATCCTATTTTGCTCTTGAGTCATGCTCAGAGACTTAATCCCTCGTTAGGCTAGGCTATTACGACGATGGCCTCATTAGCCAAGATTGTCTTGCCCATGCTGCTAGCACGTAAGCCCGTGAGAACCCTAGGTTTATGGTCATTCCATGCCCCGATCATGTCCCCCAAAGGGGAGATCCTCGGCTTCTCGACCGAGCCACTTGTATAGTTCCTAAGCCCGTCTATCGGTGCTCAGGGGCTCACTGCCTCCCTCGTTGGGACACCACAAGCAGCTCTAGGTCAGTACTTGGACATCGCTCATCTAGACGGTCGGGGTGCTTCTAGGCGCCCCAGCTACAGCCACGTGGGCTCATCTCCCGAGCGTCCCTCGCACTTTTATTTGCTTCGGGCGACCTTGAAGCCCAGTGGGCCAACCTTGAACCCTCGGTGAAGCCCCTTCTAGGGGCCTCAGACTGATGTGCAGTGGGGTGGAACGATCCAATGAAGGATTAGGAGATAAGCAGATATCTGCAAAGAAAACAGAAAGACACAAGAGAGGGGAAAGAGGACATAGTTGGTAACGCGATGGCCGGGCCCGCTCCGTTAGTGCCTTGCTGATCTTTAGCCTGCTCCTCCTACTCTGTCCACCCATCCTTGCCACACTCAAGAGCCCTTTGTAGCCGCTCTCCTTCTAAAACATTAGTAGATGGTTAGTTTAGTCAATCCTATGGTGTAGCCAAGCTTTCGCTGGGGTCACTTGGGTTAAAGGAGACAATGACTGAAGCAAGCAAAGAAATAGGGTCAGGAGGACGTGACTTATCTTGGTTTTTTATTGTTGTAGAGATAGGCCAACGAAGGAGGTCAGTAGGCGGGCCTTGGCTCGGAAGGTGTCACTTCTAGGCGGATGGCTCAACGATGGCCTTCCCTCATGGGGAAAGGTCAAAACTCACCTCGATCAGGTTAGCACCTTCTAGGAGACCAAGCGCCTAGATGGAGGGGCCAGCCAAGCCACCGCTCTCGCTAGAAGGCTTGGGCACCTCCCCAATGCTCAGTCAGTCGAGCACCACCATTGCCTTGGTTGCTTCCTCCCCTGGTGCCCCTTCTGAGTCATGGCCTGAGCCGTGGGGAGAATAAGGGGTGGTGAGTGCAGCTGCTTAGGTGACACAATCTTACTCGTAGTAGTAGGCTTGCTCAAAGCTACCCTCGACAGTGATGACCCCTTCGGCCCAGGCATCTTGAGCTTCAGGTAGGTGTAGCTAGGGATAGCCATGAACTTGGCGAAGCACGGTCGATCGAGGAGGGTGTGGTAGACACCGGGGAAGTTAACGACCTCGAAGGTGAGTGGCTCCTTGCGAAAGTTGCCTGGCTGGTCGAAGGTGACGTTGAGCCGGATGCGCCCAAGGGGCACGACTTCCTTCTCTAGCATGATCCTATAGAATGGCGCCCTGCTGGGACACAGGTTGTCCTGAGGGATGCCCATCTTGTCGAGGGTGCTAGCGTAGAGTATGTTAAGGCCGCTCCCCCATCCATCAGCACCTTAGAGAGGCGTGTGATACCCACGATCAGACTGACCACGAGCGGGTAGCGCCCCGGATGAGGGATGTGGTCGGGGTGATATTCTTGGTCGATGGTGATGGCCATCTGGGACCATCGGAGTCGCATCGGGGCGGTGAGGGGTGGACGACTTTCAACTCCTGCTCGGTGATGCGGCACTGCTAGCGGGACTCATACGCCTAGAAGCCCCCAAAGATCATGAGGCAGTGCTTGGCCTCGAGGAACTCATTATCCTCCTCCTTGGTGCCGTCAACTGGGTCATTGGCCTTCGAGGCAGGCTTTTGGGCTTATGCCCTGTTGGTCAAGGGTGCTACAGATGTAGCCCTTCATGGTAGCGTAGTCCTTGAGGAGATGCCTGGCTTGTCCCCCATGGAACAGACAAGGGGACTCAAGCACCTTCTCAAAGTGTTTTGGGTGTGCACCGCACTCGCAAGGCTAAGGTCTGGCTATGTGGTCCGCCGTGGATGCCATCTCCTCCCGGCGACACTTCCAGTCCTTGTTCCGCTTGTCGTGGTGTCACTAGGATGAGGCAAGATCATTGCCACTATCACCGCCATTGAGGTGCCCGGCGACCTTGACTTTATCGCTAGAGTTGGCTTGGACCGCCTCCTCACCGGTGGCATACTAGGTGGCAACATCCAGGAGCTCCCACGTCGTGCGTGGGGTCTCGCAGTTAAGCATGTGGACAAGAGCCTCGCAGGTCATGCCATAGATGAAGGTGTTGATGACATCAGCATTGGTGATGTTGGGGAGCTCATTGTGCTTCTTGGAGAAGCGCTGAATGTGCTCCCAAAGGGTCTTGTCAGCCCTCTACCTATAATTGTAGAGATCCCAGGAGTTCCCTGGGTGGGTGTAGGTGCCCTAAAATTGGCCGATGAAGATCGAGCGAAGATTGCCCCAACAACGAATGCTACCAGGCTCGAGCTGCTCAAGCCAAGCTTTGGTTGAGCTTGACAGAAGCAAAGGAAGGTACTGGATGGTGAAGACGTCATCTAACCCCCCCCACCCTTCATGGTAAGGCAGTAGTCCTCCAGCCAATGGCCTGGGTTGATCTTGCTGTCGCACTTGGAGATGTGCGTCAATGGCCAAAAATGCCTAGGGTAGGGGCCGCCCGGATCACTGCCTCGAACGCTAGGGGGCCAAAGTGATCTGGGGCATGGTGTCTGGCCTCGATGGTGTCACGAATGTCACGGTCATCGCCGATCTACTGGCACGCGGGGGGACACTAAGGAGAAAGGTCGCATCTTTGCTCCTGCTAAGGTTTGGCACCCCGAGTCCATCGCCGGTTAGAGGTGTTGCCGGAGGTGTCACCGCTGCTTCTCCCCGCTAGTGGGGCATGAGCATCATAGTAGTCCCCGTTGACTATGGTCATCGTTTGGGATGGTCGGGAGAATGCGGCGAGGCGTTGGGAGGTTGAACTCTCTACCTGCTGCTCGAGAGCGACACGAAAGAGCCACCTCACCTCGTTCAGCCACTCGTTGGTCTTCAGGTTTGACGTGTTGGAGATGTCTTCTAGGTGACAAGCGACGGCCGCCATGTTGTATGCCACATGGGAGAAGCAGAGGCCACTAGGAGCCCCCGTGCAGGCATTGTCGTCATTGTCGAGAGGGTGCGTGGCTTGCTGCCACACAAAGTCCCACCTTTGGCACTCAAGCTCTGCCTCGGCGGCCTCCAAGTCCACCTGCCGAGCTCGCAAGCGGTTCGCCTTCTCTTGAAGGTAGGCCACACAGCTACAGGGACTCTAGTTTGGCGGTGTGAGCCCACGTGCCTCCTTGGGCTGAAGCTCACTGTCGATGTGGTAACACATGAGTGGAGGGTCATTGTAGTCAATGTCGTTAGAGTCGTACCCTAGGCCATTCCATGAAAGGATCTTGAGGAAGGTACGGAGCGAGGGGACATCAGTCCCCGCCGTGTCAGAAAGGATGGTGCTTCACAGCGCCTCGCGACTAATGAGGTGCTCTAGCTCCAGCTGGAAGGACGCTGCTGCATTCTGTCTCCCGAAAGGTAGGTCTAGGAGGTAATACTAGAAGCAATCAGGCGGCAGGAGCATCTCACTGGTGGCGATCTGGTGGTGGATGTTGGCCAGCATGTAGACATCTAGCGATGGTCTAACATGGTAGGGTTCAGGCCTAGATCGCATCGGATTTTGTGGGCCAGAACCTAGAGATCTGCTCCTAAGAGTCCTAGCGGAGGAGGCGACGTCGGGGACTCATTGCCCACTAGCGCAGCCCCATGGAGTGGAATAAGCTCACCATAGCGGTCGGCGATGTAGGCCAAGCTCCCAAAGTTGAGGACCTAGCCCAGAGCGAAGGTGTCGGCCATGATGAAGGTAGGCCACCATGCAGGGAAGTGTACACCACCATCTAGGGCGGTGCCGCCTACTCCAGTGAAGAGGTGGGTGGCTTCAGCCACCGTATAGTCAGAATCACACTTGACGCTGCCCCCTACCTGGCACGCCAGCTGTCATGGGGTTAAAACTGCGATAAGCATGTTGTTCAAGTCACTATCAAAGTACGGGTCTCTGGTGGCTCGGGTGGATTCATAAACACAAGAATCACATAGAGGAGACGCAATAGTTTATCCTGGTTTGGGCCAATTTGGTCCCTATGTCTAGCAGCTGATGATCCTTATACTCAAGAGCACCCAAAATCAGGGGGTTACAACAAAGTGTAAAGGAAGAAGATTTAGTAGGGGGGTTAGCTCAATGCTAATCCTAAGGTCACCTCGCCACCGGTGGAGCCTTTCCCCTCGTCGAAGAGGAGGAAGACAAGGAGATGTGGTAGAGGAGAGGCTCTCGGTGCCCCTCTCTGGGTTGCCTTGCTCTTTGTGCAGAGCAGAGGCAAATGGAATAGAATGGAGTATTTGGTGATCAAATCAAGATCCTGCCCCCTCTAGGTCAGACCTTATCCCTTATATAACAAGATAGGTCACGTACATGGTGTTTTGGAGGTTTAGCCTATGGTCAACATATGCCAGAGTCTAGGAGGGTCTTGCAGCAGTGCGCCATGGACCGTGGCGGTGTCTTGGAGCTAAAGAAGCATTGGGCATCGTCCGGCTGCTCTGATCTAACACTCTGTGTGTTAGGTTGTGTTAGCTTGGACCGGCCTCCCCCAGGTGAGACCTTCTAGAGTCTTCTTGGTGGTAGAAGAGGTTGGCTCCAGGGCTAACCTGTGGGCCTGGAAGCCCATGAGCCCCCAGAGGCCGTGGGAAGTTGTCTTCTTATGTCATGCCCTAGACGTGACCCTATCAGAGGAGCAGTTGGTAGGGCCATGCCTAGGGAGTGTTGGCGGTCATTATTGACACATTTATACCGCCAACATAAGTCCAAAAAGGAGAGCATTATACACTTCTACACACATATACCTTTGCTACTAACCTATTTCCACTGGTACCAGAAGTTTTCACATGTCATAGGTATTTACACCAATTACAAGTGGAATGTACCGAAAAGGCATCATTCGGGAAGGCGTAACTAGCAAAGAAGGGAAGAAGCCCATCCAGAGAACAAAACATGGGCCAACCCACATCACCACCAAAGCCTAGATCCAGCAGGAAGCCCGTAGAGTGAAGGAGAGGACAGGCTGGGCTAGCCCTGGCGTGGGCATGCCAGGGGCATGGCCATGCCTTCCCCTCTACCGCCTGGGCCCTCCTCGCTATGGCGGTTTGGTCATAAATAGGGGCTGGTGGTGCGGGGGTGGATCTAGGAATATTCCCCCCAAAACCGACCAGGCAGCCCCTATATAAGAGAGGGAGGGGGAGGCTCACCACACACACTTCACTACACACTTCACACTCTCACTTGAGCTCCCTCTCTCCACTCCACCTCTCCATTCTCTAAGTTAGAATTAGTCTAGTAGTAGTAGAGGAGTAGAGAAGCTACCTTGGAGGACTTGGCTCCTTGGAGAAGAATTGGTGAGAACAAAAGAGTTATCTTTTCTCTAAATAGCCATGTCTTCATCTTATGAATATAGTTTGTGCTATGAACTAGAGTATAGTCAAGTTGATATATTCATGATATATGAAATAGATATAGTCCCTATGTCATGTTCATATCATACTTGGCTCAATGCTTGATTGTTCATACCATGTTCATGAATAGATTTAGATTTATGTTGAGGTGGTGGTTCATCATGCTTTCAGGTATACCCAAGTCCTTTACCTGTCGATCCATAGGGTCGGGGACCTAGGGGATTTAGGTGGTTCCTATGTATGCAGCCGAGGTGCCCAGATATATAGGGGCGGGTGAATGCATTTCATGTCCCACGGTTGAGGGGTAGACGGCAGGTGGTGATAGCCCTTCCATCCTTCTTAACCCCCACGTTCGGCCATGGTATAGGAGTACGTAAATTGTCACATGAGGTTGCTGATAGACCAATACTCGGTGGCCTCCTGATCCATCTCACATAGGCCTAGCTCTAACTCATGTACATATATGATTACTTCACTCATAGCATATAACTATATTAAGATATATCTACTCCTCGTAGGACATTCTTTTATTCTTTATTCATTCTGCCTCTTCCCTAGAGTGGAGTGTCAGATGTATATGTGTGTGTCCACTATCTACACTATAACTATTTACCCCTGTATGCTGATCTGGTTAGTTATGCACGTATGTCTATCTTGCTCATATTCATACTAGAACTCTTACTACTATGCCTTCCTATAGGAAAATATAAATAACGATACCCTGATAATACTTCCAGGTGAAATGCTACAACGATGGATCCACACGCTTACGGATAACCTCTGTAAACGTTATAACCTATTGCTTGACATTTCCGAGTATTGCTGCTAGGAAAAACCAATTCTAGTAGCAATGCTAGGGAATGCCAATAGGAGTTTCTAACACCATTACCATGGGTGGGCCTAAACACCCATTCTTGGTGATCGTGTTAAGAAATGCCAACAAGCATTTCTGGCACCATTACCTGGGAAGGCATTGGTTAATAAGACCTAGCATGATATGATCATGTAGCATGAATGTATGGTAACCATTTGCTCATACAGGCTAATCTTCTATGTGATAAGAACCCGATAGGGTTTGATGGTCGATCTTTCGATGAGAGATCGCAGTGAACTCAATTGGTGGAAAAAGATGGCGTTCACGGTCCGACTACAACGATCTACGGACGTTGCGCCTTGGCAACCGATACACCACCTCCAATGGTTGCCATGATCTTGGGCGCGATAACTAGCCACTAGGGCACCCATTCTGCAAGCAATCGAAGAACTCGCAAGAACAAGAAAACAAGTACTAAATTACTAGATGTAAATGAAGGTTTCAAACTCAATCTCCAATGACGTGGGGTTCCGAAGACAAGTAGACGGATGGCTGATCCAGCACGCGCGTTCACAGGCAAGTAGCGAAGGCTAACTTGATCTAAACAAAACCCGATCTGTTCCGGCGGCTCTAGAGACATATAAGTAGATGAGAGGACGACTAAGGGAGTGTTTGGGTCATCCTCCAACCCTAGGACGCGTCCCTAATGGACCCAACTTGATACATAGGCCAACAGCCCAAAAATTAGGTGACGTAGCACCGTAGACAGAGAAGGACATGACCATAAAACAATGACTGCAGGCGCCTCCGACGTGATATGGATGAGGTTGGATCCATTGGAAAGTAGACTTGATAAGCTTTCCAACCACTGCTAGAACGTCCCAATCGGAGTGTGTATGAAGTCATGGCGGCTATCACAAGTTGGTGTTGTGCTGCAGTCCAAATCCAGCTAACACGAGTCCTTTTCCCTTTCGGTCTTCTCCTTGGTTCCTAATCAAAACAAGAGTGCACGTGTCTCCAAGATCTAAACATGATGGACAGCAGCTCAAGAAGGAACTCACTTGATGATTAAGTTTACGAGCGTGAGCACGAGTAAGAGGACCAGCAAGAGGTACTGGTGTCGGTGTGGATGCATCGTTGGTGTTGAAGTCCTCATCATCCTCCCTTTCTTGCATTTGAGTCATCCTCGACTCAAGCTCATCTTCCTCACCCAAATATGGCTTTAAATCTACAATGTTAAATGTGGGACTAACTCCAAAATATGCAGGAAGATTAAGCTTATATGCATTCTCATTAATTCGTTGCAACACTTTAAATGGTCCATCAGCTCTAGGCATCAGTTTAGATTTTCTCAATTTAGAAAACCTCTCCTTTCTTAAATGCAACCAAACCAAATCTCTAGGTTCAAATTTTAATTCTTTGCGACCTTTATCACCAGCAAGCTTATATTTAGCATTCATACGCTCTATGTTTTGTTTGGTTGTTTCATGCAGTTTCAACATCAATTCAGCACGTTGCTTAGCATCAAAATTTAATTTTTCTGAAGTTGGCAAAGGCATTAAATCAATAGGAGCATGTGACAACAAACCATAAACAATCTCAAATGGACACATCTTTGTAGTAGAATGCATTGAACGATTATAAGCAAACTCAATATGAGGTAAACAATCTTCCCACATCTTAATATTCTTCTTTAAAACAGCCCTTAACATAGTTGATAAAGTTCTATTCACAACTTCAGTTTGACCATCAGTTTGGGGATGATAAATGGTAGAAAATAAAAGTTTAGTCCCCAATTTAGCCCATAAAATTCTCCAAAAATGGCTAAGAAATTTAGCATCTCGATCAGAAACAATTATATTTGGCACACCATGCAAACGAACAAATTCACAAAAGAACAAATCAGCAATATGTGTCGCATCATCTGTTTTATGACAAGGTATAAAGTGTGTCATCTTAAAAAATCTATCCACAACCACAAAAGCACTATCACGACCCTTCCTAGTCCTTGGCAATCCCAACACAAAATCCATAGAAATATCTTCCCAAGGAGCATTAGGAACAGGTAGAGGCATATACAAACCGTGTGGATTTAACCGTGACTTAGCCTTTTGACATGTAGTGCAGCAAGCGATAAATCTCTCCACGTCTCTCCTCATCTTTGGCCAAAAGAAATGACCAGCAAGGATGTCCTCCATCTTCTTTGCTCCAAAATGTCCCATCAAGCCACCTCCGTGCGCCTCCTGTAGCAACAACAAACGAACGGAGCTAGCTAGAATGCATAGCTTGTTAGCTCTAAACACAAAGCCATCATTCACAAAAAAAATTATTCCATGCTTTTCCATCTTTACATTGCAGCAACACGTCCTTAAAATCCTCATCATGCACATATTGTTCTTTAATTGTTTCCAAACCAAAGATCTTATAGTCAAGTTGTGTCAACAAAGTATATCACCTAGACAAAGCATCAGCAATGATATTCTCTTTTCCTTTTTTGTGTTTGATTACATAAGGAAAAGATTCAATAAATTCAACCCACTTAGCATGTCTACGATTTAGTTTTCCTTGACTACGAATGTGCTTCAATGATTCATGATCAGAATGTATAACAAATTCTTTGGGCCATAAATAATGCTGCCATGTTTCTAATGTCCGCACAAGAGCATACAATTCTTTGTCATAAGTAGAATAATTCAGCATAGGTCCACTTAGTTTCTCACTAAAATATGCAATGGGTCTTCCTTCTTGTAATAAAACACCACCCAATCCAATTCCACTAGCATCACATTCAAGTTCGAGAGTCTTATTAAAATCAGGAAGTTGGAGAAGAGGTGCATGTGTCAACTTATCTTTCAACATGATTAAGGCATTCTCTTGTGCTTTGCCCCAATTAGAGGGCACTCCCTTCTTTGTAAGATCATTCAATGGTGCTGAAATCCTTCACAAAATGGCGATAGAACCCTGCAAGTCCTAGAAAACTCTGCACCATGTGATAGTCTTTGGTACAGGCCATCCCTGTATAGCTTCCACCTTGGCTTCATCAACCTCAATTCCCTGTGGAGTCACAACATAGCCGAGAAAAGACACTCGATCGGTGCAAAAGGTGCACTTCTCAAGGTTACCAAATAAACGTGCATCTCGTAGAGGATAAAAAATAGCGCGTAAGTGAGCTAGGTGTTCATCCATAGATTTGTTGTAAATCAATATATCATCAAAGTAGACTACAACAAATTTTCCAATGAAAGCATGCAAAACCTCATTCATTAATCTCATGAAAGTACTAGGTGCATTAGTTAACCCAAAAGGCATTACCAACCACTCATATAAGCCAAACTTAGTTTTGAAAGAAGTTTTCCATTCATCTCCTAATTTCATACGAATCTGGTGGTACCCACTACGCAAATCAACTTTGGAAAACAAAATAGCACCACTCAATTCAGCAAGCATATCATCTAAACGGGGAATAGGGTGTCGATATCGAATGGTGATGTTATTAATAGACCTACAATCAACACACATACGCCATGTTCCATCTTTCTTAGGCACCAAAATAACTAGAACAACACAAGGACTAAGAGACTCAAGCACATAACCTTTGTCGAGTAGTTCTTGCACTTGCCGCTAGATTTCTTTTGTTTCCTCTGGATTTGTCCTGTATGGCGCACAATTTGGCAAAGATGCACCAGGAATAAGATCAATTTGGTGCTCAATCCCGCGTATAGGTGGCAGCCCCACTGGTATTTCATTTGGAAACACATCAGAATACTCCTGCAAAATGTTAGCAATAGCAGGATGCAAAGAATGCTGCATATCGTGAAGGGAGATCAATGCATCTTTGCATACTAAAGCATAAGCAATAGAACCTGATTCATTAAACTCATTTATATCAGATTTAGTAGCAAACAAACAAGTCCCTTTCAATTTTATCTCATTCTTGTCATCAGCCATAGATTTGTCACTTTTGTTGTTCTCATTCTGAACCTTTGCAGCCTTACCAACTTCATTTTGCATAATAGCTTCAGGAGACATGGGATGCAACACAATTTTTCGATCATGGTATAGAAAGGAATACTGATTTGTTCTACCATGATGCATAGAATCTCTATCAAATTGCCAAGGTCTACCTAGCAGAATATTACAAGCTTGCATAGGCACAACATCACATTCCACAATATCTTTATAGGATCCAATGGAAAAATTGATTCTCACAAGTCTAGTTACCTTTGCCTTACCACTGTTATTCAGCCATTGAATGTAATAGGGATGTGGGTGTGGTTTGGTGGTAAGCGCTAATTTTTGCACCATATCGCTGCTAGCCAAGTTGTTGTAGCTACCTCCATCAATGATCATGCGGCATGAACGCTCTTTGATGACACACTTTGTTTGAAACAATGTGTGTCACTGATTTTGCTCTGCGTTCTCCATTTGTGCGCTAAGCACTCGCTATACAATGAGGCTCTCATAGCAGTCTGCTTCACCTGCATTAATATGTTCTTCCAAGTGTCCTTCACTACTTGCATGGTCAGTCGCAAGCAATGCAAGTGTATCTTCATCAAAATCACTAGCAGATGAATACTCACCATCATCTTTGATGACCAGAATGCGCTTGCTTGGACAATCACGGATCACATGTCTATATCCCTTACACCGGTGACACTGAACGTCCTTTGTTCTATCTGTAGATGCCATGGAAGTAGCACTCGCAGTAGGCGTTGGGGCTATCTTTGTCGCTGAATTTGCAGGAGAACACGAGGCTTATCACTGGATGATGGCATAGGAGTACGTGTAGTCATGCGGGGCTGCCACAAATTAGTCCTCCCTATAGAAAAATTAGTCTTGGCACTGGCACGTCACCCCTGCACTTCTCTTTCAGCTTTACAAGCAAGATGAAACAAATGGGTTATGTTAGTATAATCTTTATAAGCAAGGATGTCCTGGATTTCATGATTTAGCCCACCCAAAAATCTAGCCATAGCAGATTCCTCTTCCTCCTCTAAGTTACAACACAGCATATCCATTTGTAATTCCTGATAATATTCTTCTACACTTTTGGCACCTTGTCTCAATTACTGCATCTTATTTAACATATCACGTGCATAGTAAGAAGGAACAAATCTAGCCCTCATGACTCGTTTCAAAGCATCCTAAGTTCGAGGTATGTTATTAGGATTTTTCTTGCCATGTTCTATCCACCAAACGGAGGCAAAATCGGTAAACTCACTAGTATCAACCCTAACACGAGTATCCTCAGGAAAATTGTGACATGCAAACTTTTGGTCAACGGCAATTTCCCAAGTAATGTATGCATCAGGATCATACTGACCATCAAAAGGAGGTATTTTAAATTTAATCTTGCTGAAAGCATCATTATTATTGGGTACCTCACGTCGGCGGTGACCACCGATACCTCTACGATTATGGCGTAGACGACGCCGATGACGAGCATCTGATCATCACGTTTAGTATCAGCAGTATATTCTTCATCATAATTATCTTCAACTCGCTCTTCGTCCTTCTTGTCTTCATTATGCCGCCTTTGTCTTTGGTGTGGAAGTCATCAAAACGGTTCAAAAGGGCAAGGCTTTTGTCCATATGAGCCACAGATGCCTCCAACCCTGTAAGCTTGGAGGTGGTAAGTTGTGCTGTCTCTAGTTGCCCAATCTTGTCATTGGTCACATGTAAATCGTTATCAAGTCCTTCTGTATGCGGCTGCACTTGCCTTGTAAAATGTTGAATGATGCCCTTGGTATGAGGAGATTGTGGAATCTTGTTATTGTCCTCTGATCCTGACATGGTTTGACAAAACAAAGTGGAAACAAGAAAACAGGTGAAGAAATAAAAGCCCTACAACTACTAGGATGTAGCTACAGTAAGGCGCTCACTCTCAACCTGTTTATCAAGCTCTTACCAGTTCTTACCTTGCTCAATAAGAGGGGTGACAACCAGCAAGTATGCAACCTTGGAAGAGAGTGTATTGGTACTGTAGCAACAACACCTATCAAGTTGTAGTCGTATATGTGGAGCTGTAGGTGGGCCAAATGTAATGACAAGGAAAATGATAGCACCATGTTAGTTACAAAAGCGAGCTGAATAATCGTTCAACGGTGGTACTATGCTGGTCCTAGCCTAGACCGTGCTAGAGATATGAGCCTGGACACAAGGAGATCACAACACCACCTAGCAAAAGAATCAACACAAAAATTAGCCCCCTTTTCTTTTATCTTACTTCTTTTCCCTTTTTTTTCTTTTTTTTTCCTTTTTTCAGGGGATCCTCAAAACTGATTATATGAACAGAGAGATGACAAATGAGCAATTCACCACACACACTTTTTCCAAAAAGTGTAGGGGTATAAAGGTAATTAAAACTGATTATATGAACAGAGAGATGACAAATCAGCCCCCCCTCTCTCTCTGGAGTAAGCAAATCTCGTATATAAGGTATATTAAGTCGTTCGGACTCGATCACTGAAACCAACTTAGACTCGGAATTGAACGCAGGAACAACTCAGGTTCGGAAGAAACTGGATACCAGGGTAGTACTCTGACTCTAAAAAGAACATGAACTCGAAACTGATATAGTAGTGCACGGTTGTGACTAGAACATGACAAGAACTCAAAATTCTAATGGAATAAAACTAAGACCAGCAACTCGACACAACCGATGCAACCGATGACTCAACAAGCCCTAACTACGTAGTACTATTCAAAGGCTCAAAAGGTCTATAGGATTACAGAACCCTAATCTACTTTTTTGGCATTTCTGGACTATAGGAATTAAAACAAGGAAATGATTGGAAGTCTCTCACCGATTAACCTTGCTCTGATTACCAATTGATAAGAACCTGCTGGGGTTTGATGGCCAATCTTTCGATGAGAGATTGCAGCAAACTCGATTGGTGGAAAAAGATGAAGTTCACAGTCTGACTACAACGATCCAGGGACATTGTGCCTTGGCAACCGATACACCACCTTCAATGGTTGTCGTGATCTTGCGACGTGACAACCAGCCACTAGGGCACCCGTCCTGCAAGCAATCAAAGAACTCGCAAGAACAAGAGAACAAGTACTAAATTACTAGATGTAAATGAAGGTTTCAAACTCAATCTCCAATGACGTGGGGTTCCGAAGACAAGTAGACGGGCGGCTGATCTAGCACGCGCGTTTATAGGCAAGTAGCGAAGGCTAACTTTATCTAAACAAAACCCGATCTATTCCGGTGGCTCTAGAGACATATAAGTAGATGAGAGGATGACTAAGGGAGTGTTTGGGTCATCCTCCAACCCTAGGACACGTCCTTAATGGACCTAACTTGATACATGGGCCAACAGCTCAAAAATTAGGTGACGCAGCACCGTAGATAGAGAAGGACGTGACAATAAAACAATGACTACAGGCGCCTCTAATGTGATATGGATATGAGGTTGGATTCATTGGAAAGTAGACTTAATAAGCTTTCTAACAAGTGCTAGAACGTGCCAATTAGAGTCCGTATGAAGTCATGGCGGCCATCACAATTGGTGTTGTGCTGCAGTCCGAATCCAGCCAACGCGAGTCCTTTTCTCTTTCGATTTTCTCCTTGGTTCCTAACAGGAGTGCACGTGTCTCCAAGATCTAAACATGATGGACAGGAGCTCAAGAAGGAACTCACTTGATGATTAAGTTTACGAGCGCAAGCACAAGTAAGAGGGCCAGAAGAGGTACTAGTGTCGGTGTGGATGCATCGTTGGTGTTGAAGTCCTCATCACTATGTTTTCTCCTATTGTGGGTGAAAACAGGATAGTGCATGAGTGATTTTGACTTGCCAGATAACTTTGTTCTAGATCCGGAGGCACTCCTAAGGAAGAAGAGGTCTCATGCCTCTGCTTCTTCCGCCACTCCACTGACAACCGAACCAGTCATTCCTATACCAGCTGCTACCAACGCTATGGCCCAGAAGTCACTCCGTGAGTTCTCCGTCCTGGCTGTTGCCAACGTGCCTACCGGGCCGGCTGTCAACATCGATGACTAGAATTTTGAACTTAGGACTAGGCTAATCACCATGATGTAGGCCAGTCCATTCTATGGAATACCCAGTGAGGATGCCAACGCTCACTTGGCACACTTCCTTGAACTGTGTGACACAATCGTCATCAAAGATGTCGCACCCGAGGCTATTAGGCTCCGTCTGTTTTCCTTTTCCCTTGTGGGGAAGGCAAAATAGTAGTTCTATAAGGACAAGAAAGCTATAAACACCTAGAGCAAATGCTCCGTAGCATTCCTCATGAAAGTCTTCCCTATGGGCAAAACCAATGCCCTGCGGGGAAGAATCGCCAACTTCCATCAGACTTCAATGGAACCCATCCCAGAGGCGTGGGAGACACTGCAAGAATATATCCTTGCTTGCCCTCACCACAGGATAGAGAATTGGCTGGTGCTCCAGAACTTCTATAATGGGTTAACACCCATGTCGGAGGGGCACCTAGACGCCGCTGGTGGTGGTGCATTTCTATCGCTCACCACCGACGGGGCTACGGCCCTGATCGAGAAGATGGTGGCAAATCAAGGTTGGGGGAGGACAGAACCCTAGCTAAAACACAAAAAGGCATGCATACCGTGAAGGAGACAAATATGCTTGCATCAAAAATAGATATGCTCCTCAAGAAGTTTGACGAGTGTGCCACCGACATCAACACTAGCACTGTCAAAACCATGGACACACAGATGGCGTGCAAGGTCTGTGGTAATGTTGGCCACTTAGGGAATGACTGCCCCGAGACCCATGAAGAGGCACAATACGTCAACAACAGGTATCGCTAACAAGGAGGAGGCAACGATAATGGCTGGAGTAACCAACCTCGTCCACCATTCCAAGGTAATTCGAATTACAATTCAAATTTCAATTCGAATCAACCTTCACTTAAGGATTTGGTTTTAGGCCAAGCTAAAATAAATGAAAATCTTACCAAAAAATTGTTGAATAATGATAAAATACTTGAAAATATTAACTTAAAAATAGAAAGTTTATCTTCCTCTATTAAGAATCAATTGAGCTTTAATAAAATTATAGAAACACAATTAGCTCAAGTGGCTGCCACTATTCCTATCAACAACACGAGGAAAATCCTAGGGCAACCCGAGAATTTCCCAAAGTTTGTTCATACAACTGCAGAGGAATAAAGGAGGAAGAAGTCTCACCGACGAACTATAAATGTCAGGCCCTTGCTAATAGGACAATTGGTATTTATCTGAAAAATTATATATATATATATATATATATATATATATATATATATATATATATATATATATATATATATATATATATATATATATATATATATATAGTAATAAAATATTCTCATGAGAAAATATTAGTAATAATAATATTTCAAAATATTTTATTACCTAGAAATAAAACAAATTTTAGAAGTAAGACAAAAAAGAAATAATATTTAGTTTAAATCATGATTTTCTCTTCAAGAAAATCAATAAAATAATTTTTGAAAATAAAATAAAAAATCCAAAACTTTTAAAATTCAGTTTTCAAATCAATAAGTTTTTATGTTATCATTTCTCATTTTTTTAAAAATATATATTTTCTAAAAAACAAAAATGGCGTTAAATTTTGTTGGAAAGTCAAAAATGGGGGAGGAATTTTGAACTAGCAGCAACCCCCAACGGTCATGAACTGCAGGTGACCGTTGGAGGCAAACGGTCGAAGGGGACAAAGCTAGGCCCGCACTGGTGCACACGTGCCTGGGGCGCGGTCGCGCCCTGGCCGGCCTGTGCCCAACGACTCCTAGTCATTGTCCCTCTCTCTCCAGCTGCTGCATTTGGCTATAAATAGCCCAGAGGCTGGGAGTGAAGCTCCACCTCACTCACACTCCATTCACTTCACTCCCTTACTCTCCCATTTCTATCACTCATACTTCCAACAAAAAATTTGAGCCACCAAACCTCTGCAAATTTCCAAGCTCAAGCAAGCTCATGGGTGCAAAATTCCCAAATTTCCACTCACCCTTTGTGCACCCGACAAATAGCCTAGTTCGCCTTGCTTTGCTAAGATGAGGAGGAGGTTTGGGAAGGCGATGGTGGGAGTAAAGAGAGCTATAGGAGGAAGCTCCAAGAACTCCCATGGAAGCTCTAGCTCCCACTATGTTGAGCCCGATGAGCCCAAAGAAACCCTGATGCAAGAAGTGGAAGAAGAGGAGGAAGAAGAGGAAGGTTCATCGATGGGAACCCCGCGAGTGGAGCATAGGGTGGATGATGCAGATGCACCCTACCTTGACTTGGAGGGAGATCAGGAGATACAAGCATTCAACCTCATCAAGAGCCGTGTGTTCGTCCACACGCCAACGTACGACCCTGACCTTCTCCAAAAGATAGGTATGGACACTGAATTCACCACTATTTGGAGAGCTATTGGTGGGAAAACGTTAATCCTATGGATGAAATGGGTTCCCGCCATTTAACAATTCAGTTTCTATGCACACTAGCGAAAGATCAAGATAGGATCACTTTCTGTTTATTTCAAAAAGAATACAATGTTTCATGGAAGGATTTTAGCTTGCATCTAGTGTAATAGAACCGACCAAATTATAAGAGCACAAGTACAAAAACAAGCACCGAAGCGCTCAAATTTTCGAACTTGAGCCCATATAATCCCGGTAGTCAATAGAAACCACGAAGGATTTCAAACCAACTTTCTTACAACCAAGATTGCATCATTCAACATACAACATCATACGTTACATTACACAAGTAGTTCCGAAATAAGTTTACACACACGGAGTCGCAATTATTACAAACCAAGTTTATAAAGTAGCGAAAGCATAACACACGCATTAGTTCAAATACTACTGCAAGTCTTAGTGATCAATATCCCGCAAAAGCATTAAGGAAAGTACATAAAAGATGATCACGCCCTAGTGATCTAGTCTTCGTCACCCGCAGGGTGGAGACAAGTTTTGCAGAAGCCTTGATAGAGCATATCATCTGCAACAGGAGGGAATAAACCCTGAGTACTGGAATATACTCAGCTAGACTTACCCATCAAAAACCAGAAATAAGAGGACACCAAGGATTATGCAAGGCTTACACAAGAGGCTAGCTGACATCACATTTTGCATAAAGGCATAAGTAATTGAAACTCTTATAACCTGTACTAGCAGTTCTTTTTAACATTTACCTATCATCTATCTTAGCACCTGTACTAAGCATGCACTTGATTATAATCAAACAATTATCAACATTATATCCAGAGCAGGTATAAATTGTGGCAACATTATATCATTCACTTAACCATCTGTTTATTTAATGAGATCTACGTTGCCGCTGATCAAGTCAAGTGCTCACTAACCGGGAGCGACGGCGATTCGAATCGAATTCCTATCCAGCTGGAGGGGTATTTCTAACACTCACCGAGCAGACCCCTGTCAGGGTCGCACAGGCCACCTTGTCATATGATTCAGGAATCGTGGGTCCAAATGATGTCGCGACCCCAAGGGCGACACTCTGCCAGGTGATAGGGACTCTAACCCCCCTTGGTCTCACGCCAATGTCCCCAAGCACATCCTTTCTCTCCTCCAAGAAGCAACCTACCATTCGATTCCCGGCCTGAATCACATTACTCGGCTTCGCGGTCAGAACGACTTATCCGGCCAACTAAGTGTTAGACTGCGTTCAACATGACTCAAGGACGTACAGCGAATCGGTCCTTAAACGACTCAGACGGGCATAGCTCCACACCCAAGACGTGAAGTGTCTTGCGGCTGTACTATCGAACTCCCGCCCGGTCTCAATTTCATTTTAAAGCATGCTTCCATCCACAATAGCCCTAAAGCCACTCGTGACTCTTTCCTACATCTCGCGGATGACCGGAAATCACCCAACTTCTACCGTATAAAGCAGGGCTAAGCATTGATACGTGCCTAAACCTAAATTAGGATTTAAGTATGATATCTGGGCAAGGACAGGTATAATGCAACAATTGTTTTCATACAACTCCTACAACTTAATGCATTAAACAATTAAAAGTACTCAAGATAGATTTATAAATTGATGGGTTCAGCATGCACCGGGGCTTGCCTTTCAGAAAGGTCGAGGGCCGGTGGTCAGGACACTCGGGTAGATCTTCGGCAGGAGTTTCGTCGCTGGTTGGTTCCTTTGGCTGCTCCGGCTGGTCCTGGACTTCCTCCGGAATCACTTGCTCGAATTCGAGGAGCGTTACCCCCTCCGGAACACCTATTGCATGAGTGCACAATAATTATCATGGATGCATAATGGGTGTAACATGCTCGGAATGAAATGCATTTCCGCAATAAAAGTACTCTATTCAAGTCACTTCATCAGTATGTGCAAATCTCTTCTCCGGTGGAGAAGTACTTACCTAATCTACGCAACCTAAGATATAGTTGTTCTTCTTCGGTTAAGGCCCTAACACCTAACAATGACAAGAGTAGCATTACTTAGGTTACCACATCCAACACCAAAATATCACAGTAAGACATTCTGGACAGCAGCTCAAAGATTCTAACATAACTGAAGATTCCTAACTCCAAAAGATATGATCTAAGACAATCTGGAAAGCTTAAGAAATGCACTACAATTCATTTTCAGATCTCAACCCTAAATTCCTAAGTTTTCCATGTCGAATTTCATAAGTTCCAGAATCTGTCCTCTCTAAACAGAGAGTAGCGAATTCTGGACTGTCACTTTAAACAGCAATAACTCCCAAACTACTAAGCCAAATGCTCCCAAATTTTGACACAAGCTAGTTTATCAAGCTTACTACAACTTTGGTATTTACAAGTTTTCCAGCAACCACCTTTATCAAAGGTCAAACCTAGAAATACTACCAGCTGTCCAAAAAAACCTAGAGTTGCAAAGATTAAATATTTATTTATGTGGCAAATATCCCTTAAACCAAACTAATGTTACCACAAGTTCACATAGGTCACAAAAACACCAGAAAGTAAGGTGTGCCCACCTAGAATATTTATTTGTACTCATTTCTTAATTTACTTAATTAATTAAGTGGGATTTTAAACATATATGTAAACTGTTCCTAAACTTCTACAAAAAATACAGGAGACTCTATGACCCAAAAAGAGACCACTGTAAAAATTTGAACTAAAATTATTTACAGAAACTCCCTAAACAAAATTCACAAGCCCAAAAGGCTCATTATTGTATAATTAACAAATCATATTAAAAAGTGTCAAACAACAGATTTCAAAATTTTCTTGGACACTTTAGGGTACCAAGACATTCTCCAAAAAGTTATAAGAACATTGCACATGTAGAAAAATTACTAACATTCATTTAAGTATTTCCTAAAATAAAAAGATAGCATTATAACTTGAAAAGTACTTAAGCACTACTGTCCAAATTTTTACCAAAGCTAGAGCAAGTATAAATTAGCCTACCCACCAAATTTCATAATTTTTGGAACACTGAAACTCAAGATATGATTTAAACAAGTTTGCATGCAATCTAAAATACATTTCAAAAACCTATTTAAATCTCCCAGAAACTAAGCATCACATAACCAATTCATATTTTTCTAAAATACTACACACCATGTAGATGCTAGCAAAATTTATCTCATAATTTTTGAGCAAGTAAAACCCTAGATATACATTTTCTAAATCTTATCTAAAACTGTGACAGAATAAATAAAAATAAAATAAATCTTATTTGTTACTGGGCCGGCCCGGGAAAAGACGCGGCCCACGACGCACGTGCGGCCTGCTCGGCCATCCCGCCCGCGCGCGGCACCTGACAGGCGAGTCCCACGGTTAGTGACAGAGGGACAGGGGAACGGCGATCGCGAGCTCCGGCGAGCTCAAGCTCGTCGGAGGGAAACTTGGCAGCAAAACCGAACCCACCCACGCGTTCCCCGTCCCGTGGCGCTTCAATTTGTGCAAGTGGGAGAGCTTAGGTTGGAGCGGGAGAGGTTCGCCGTCGTGAGCGGCGGCCGGTGAGGGTCGGTGATGGTGTGCCGTCGCTGGTGAGGCCGCACGGCCATACCTAAGCTCGGTACGAGCTACACTACGCCCAGGCGGACCAATTGAGGTTGAAAAAGGGGGTTGGAAGGAGTCCTAACTACCCCGGCCACGGAGCGCCCCTCTCCGGCAAGGAGGTCGCCCATGGCGGCAATGGCAGAGACGGCCCAAGTTGCTTACCACAGCCCGGCTCGCCAGGTCAGGTGGTGGGAAGGCTTGCGGGTTAGGTGAGGAAGCTCCGAGCGGAGGGAATTGGACTCGACCGTGACGACACGGCGGTCGAACACGCCGGCGGTTGTGGCGGCGAGGAGGAGCGGCGTTTTTCTGCCTCGGTTGCACATGGGAAAGAAGGAAATGGCTAGGCGGTTTAGGCGAGGCAGCAGGGACATCTTCTACACGTCGGGCAGCTGGCCGTGACGCCAGGTCGCACGCGGCACGTGGAGGGACACGCGGCGGCGACGGTCTGCCCCGGTCGGACATCTCACTTTGATGTCTGACCGAACTGAATTCGAACCCCGCCTTGACCGACTGACGAGCCAAGTTCCACGATGATTATCTCCAAAACCAGTTCGAGTTAGGAGAAGATGATAACATCAAAATTGTAGGGCTTCGTGCGGGCTACAACTTTGCTAATTGGCTCAAGAACAGATTCGGTTTGGATTTAAAACTACATAGCTCCAAAGTGGTGTACTTGGAAACTGAAACCTAGTTTCAGTCACTATGCCGACTGAAACCCAATTTTCTAGACACCATATCTCCTAAACCATTTAGAACTAGGTGATGGTGATGTTGGCAATGTTGTAGAGCTACATGAGTACTACAAAAGTGTCACACATGAGTTGGAGCTGGTTTGGTCTGGTTTGCAAACTACAAGCTTCCAAAGTAGGTCATAGTAAAACTGGAGGGACACTTTTGAGACTTAGAAAAATTCTAAGTGTTGAGACAGCCCCTCTAGCTGACTTGTGGGCCATTTTTGAGCATGTTCTGGCCAGTTTCATGAGATGGTCATATTGAGACTTTTGTTCCCCATACAATTCCCTACAACTTTGCTTAAGGGTGCTCCTCCATGCAAGGTCTCTAATCTAGACTTTTTAATTGGTCAAACTAGAGCCTCCTAGGGCTAAATGCTGGTCAACTACACCTTGGAGGGCATTTTGGTGATTTTGGTCAACATGAACCTTGCTCCATTAGGGACCCTAAGTATAACTAAGGTGTTGTGAGATATAATTGGCTACTCTACCCTTTAGTTACACCAACTCCCTAGTGTCACATGATGTGAGTCAAACAAAATTCTAAAAACAATCACATTTGTTGCAACCACATAAAATAATATGAATGATGCATGCTTATGCTTATGCAAATGCAATGCAATTATGGAGCTAAACACCTGAGGTGTTACAGCCCTCCCCCCTTATAAAAATCTCGTCCCGAGATTTGGAAAGCGTACCATTTTTCATAGAATTCCTTATAACCATCCCGCAAATAGTCCTCCCGTTCCCATGTAGCGTCACTTTCACTACCCTGATTACTCCACATTACTTTATACCACTTAACCACTTTGCTTCTAGTCACTCGTTCCTGAGTATCGATCACTCGGACTGGCTTTTCTTCGTAAGTTAGATCGGATTCCAGCCTGATATCTCCTAAAGGGACTCTTTCCTCAGGAACTCGAAGACACTTTTTGAGCTGAGATACATGGAAGACGTTGAATATGGCACTCATTTCAGGAGGTAACTGGATTTTGTACGCAACAGCTCCACTCTTGCCTATGATTTGGAAAGGACCCACGTATCTTGGCGCAAATTTCCGCTTAACACCAAAACGTTGGACACTCTTCATTGGTGAAACTTTCAGATAAACGAAGTCTCTAACTTCAAACTCGAGTGGCTTTCTGCGACGATCAGCATAACTCTTTTGTCTAGCTTGGGTTGCGGCCATATGTTTTTGGATGATACGGACTTGTTCCTCAGCTTCCTCAACAAAAGCAATACCATAAAATCTCCTCTCACCAGCTTCTATCCAATTTAGTGGGGTTCTACACTTACGACCGTACAAAGCTTTGAATGGGGCCATCTTAATACTCTCTTGGTAACTATTATTGTACGAGAATTTGACTAGAGGTAACCATTTTTCCCAAGAACCCTTGGATGAAATGACACATGCCCGCAACAGATCTTCCAAGATTTGGTTAACCCGTTCCGTCTGACCTGACGCCTGGGGGTGATAAGCAGACCTTCTTACTAACTTGGTTCCCAGAAGGTGATGCAAGTGCTCCCAAAAGCGAGCAGTGAACTGGGGACCACAGTCAGATATGATAGTACGAGGTATCCCATGGAGCCGGACTATCTGATTGAAATACAACTCAGCATAGTCAGTAGGACGATAGTCTACTCGAACAGGAATGAAGTGAGCCGACTTGGTTAGGCGATCTATAATTACCCAGATGGAGTTATGATTTTTGACATTAGGAGGAAGTCCGACAATGAAATCCATACTTATCTCTTCCCATTTCCAACCTGGGATAGAAAGTGGTTGAAGTAACCCAGCTTTCATATGCACAGCTTTAACTCTATAGCAGGTGTCACACCTAGCCACATATGCAGCTATCTCTTTCCGCATCTTGGTCCACCAATAGTATGACTTTAATTCATAATACATTTTATTGCTACCAGGATGGATGGACAACTTAGAGGAGTGTGCTTCAGACATAATATCACTTCTAAGCTCTCGGTCCTTAGGCACAACTAACCTATCCTTGAACCATAGTACACCCTCTTCATCTACCCTGAATTGTGTAGTTTCTTGCTCTTTCATCTTGCGTTTTATGTGGAATACACCAGGATCAGTCTTTTGGAGCTCAATAATTCTGCTTTTGAGAGTGCAACTGACAGTAATGTTGTACAAGACTGCTGGATGTAGAAGGCGAGATCGATGAAAATCAGTTTCAACTAGGGAATGGCAATGAGACTTACGGCTTAAAGCATCCGCAACCACATTTGCCTTGCTAGGATGATAGTGCACTTGAAGGTTATAATCCTTAATCAACTCGAGCCATCTTCTTTGACGCATATTCAACTCGAGTTGGGTGAAGATGTATTTGAGGCTTTTGTGGTCTGTGTAGATATTGTAGACATTGCCCAACAGATAATGCTGCCATACTTTCAAAGCATGAACAACTGCGGCCAGTTCTAAGTCATGCGTTGGATAATTCACCTCATGTTTCCGAAGTTGTTGAGAGGTATATGTAATCACTCGGCCTTCCTGCATCAACACACCTCCCAAACCTATGCCTGAGGCATCACAATAAACATCAAATGGTTTCTCGATATCCGGTTGTGCCAAAACCGGAGCTGAGGTTAGGAGGGTTCGCAGTTGGTGAAAAGCCGCATCACACTCAGGAGTCCAGACAAACCTGGTGTCTTTTTGCAGCAACCGAGTCATTGGCTTGGCTATTTTGGAGAAATTCGGGATGAAGCGACGATAATAGTCAGCCAAACCAAGAAAACTCTGGACCTCGTGAACCGAGATAGGAGCCTTCCAGTTCAGTACTTCTTGTACCTTGGCGGGGTCCACCATAATTCCTCCATCGGACAACACATGCCCAAGGAAAGGTACTTCTCGAAGCCAGAATTCGCACTTACTGAACTTTGCATATAGTTGATGTTCACGCAATCTTGTGAGGACTATACGCAGATGTTCAGCGTGATCTTCCTCATTTACAGAATATATCAGGATGTCATCAATAAATACCACCACAAACTTGTCCAATTCGGGCATAAACACCGAATTCATCAAGTACATGAAGTGTGCGGGGGCGTTGGTCAAGCCGAAGGACATAACAAGATACTCATAAAGACCGTATCTTGTCGAGAAAGCCGTTTTTGGAATATCTTCGGGACAGATTTTAATCTGATGGTAACCAGACCTCAGATCAATCTTGGAAAAGACTATAGCTTTGGACAACTGATCGAACAGGATATCGATACGTGGCAGAGGATACTTATTTTTTACAGTGACTGCATTCAGAGGTCTATAATCTACGCACATCCGTAACGACTGATCCTTCTTCTTTACAAAGATAGCGGGACATCCCCACGGAGACGAACTGGGACGAATCAACCCCTTCTTCAAAAGTTCATTTAATTGCACCTTAAGTTCAGCTAACTCATTCGGAGGCATCCTATAAGGTCTCCTAGAGATGGGAGCCGTGCCAGGCAACAACTCAATTTTAAATTCCACATCCCGATCCGGAGGGAGTCCCGGCAAATCATTGGGAAAAACGTCCGGAAACTCATTCACTATGGGAATTTCAGCCAACGCCTTTGCTTGCACAGCATGAACTTCTCCAGACAAATCAACCTTTCTGGGAAGTTGTACCAGAAAACCCTTTTGATCGGTAGGATCTCTGAGCATAACTACCCGAGTGGATGTATCAATGAGTACCCCATTCTAACTCATCCTATTCATGCCCAGAATAACATCTATGCCTAATCCTGGCAAAACCACTAAGGCAAGCGAGTACTTTCGCCCTTCTATCTCAAGCTCAAGATTCCCCACTACTTTATTTGTGGAAATATTCCCACTTGCTGTGCTAATGCAATACCCTCCACCTTCAACAGTATGTAATTTGTGTGCAAACTTCGATGCAAACTTAGGACTGATAAAGGAATGCGAACCACCTGAATCAAAAAGTACCACTGCAGGATGTTGGTCAACTAGGAACTTACCAGCAGTAACAACCTCACCAGATGGGATTTCCTCAATGCTGTTATAATCAGCGTGCCCTTGACGGCCACCTTGGTTGACATTCTTCTTAGGGTAAGGACAGTTCCTGGACCAATGGCCTGGCTTGTTGCAGTTCCAGCAAGGCATGTTGCTGGGAGGAACACTAGAACTGCTCTGCCCAAAATTTCCCTTTGGCAGAGCGACTGTATATGTCTTGCGGAACCCAGTTTTGGAAGCAGACTTCTTCTGTGGCGGACGGAACTTGGTATTCTGATCAGGTGGGCGAGGGGAAGACCTAGGTGCAGCTGAGGTCCGAGACTACGAAGCACTCGCCTCAAGGGCCCTTTTGCGGCTCTTAGAGGCAGAATAGATAGCATTATTGTTCTCCTGGGTCAAAGCATCACTGATAAAATCATTGAAGGTAATACACTTGCTAGTGCCCATAGTCTTCATCAGCTTTGGGCCGAGGTCTCTTTTAAAGCTAGCAATTTTCTTGGCATCGGTATCCACAAACTCAGTGGCATACCTTGCCAGGTTGTTGAAAGATTGCAGATATTCAGTCAAGCTTTTATTTCCTTGCGACAACCTCATGAATTCTGTGTGCTTGATTGCCATAAGACCTGGAGGAATATAGTTCCCACGGAATGCGGCCTTGAACTGGTCCCAAGCAATCGGGACATTTGCAGGCAGTGTGGAACGATAGTGGCTCCACCAAATACCCGTTGGGCCATGCAGTTGGTGAGAAGCATATTCAGTTTTCAGCTCATTGGTCAAGCGAAGCAGACAAAACTTTTGTTCAATAGTGTTCAACCACTCATCGGCTTGCAGTGGTTCCTCCGCCTCCTTAAAGAGCGGGGGCTTAGTATCAAGAAAGTCCTTGAAATCACTGTACTGATTGGGTTCTAGGCCCTGGCGGCCATGACGAGCCTCCCGGTTGGCAAGCTGGCGCATAGCATCTGCCAGCATGCGCTGCCCTTCGACCACGGTCTGCATCAGATTAGCCGGGGTAGGTGGTGGCAGAGGGGGTGGCTGTTCCTCATCCTCATTGCCATGACCCCGACGGAGATTATACGACATCTGCAAAATGCATAGCCAATGAGCACTGACGATGTGGGAAATTTGTAGATGAATTATTGTAAATATGTCAAACTGACTTCATGAAATAGACTTCTCAAGACACTCATGGCACAATAATTCATCACAACCGCACAATCCATTCAAGCGCATCAATTGACGCAATCATGCGAGGGAATCCAACAAGATATACTTTGATAAAGGCTCACTCACAAGGAGCACAGCAGTTACTGAACCGCTTACGTTAATATCTATGTGATTTTTAACCTTTTGCCCGGTACTTGGATTCGATCTCAAAATTTTTAGTTGACTGAGAAAGGCTACTTCAAACTGACCACAAAGAGACTTTTCAACGGTAGAGTCCCATGGTGGATCATGACTAGCCACCTCGATACCAGCGCGTGCCAAGCAGCACAACCTTATGTCGTGCGCCATAGGAGGCCCTCGGTTTCGTCGTGGCACTGAAGGGTGCTAATCGTGACACCATCATCGAACGCACGCAATAAGACATCCAATTGTGATCGAAATTAACCGGTTCAAATAAACATCTAGGAAACATAGGGTTCGACCTTACATCCCAAAAGTCAAGTTATTACAAAGCCTCACTCCAACCCCAGGAGGCACAAAAGGCGATTCTAACATCGTAGCTACGCGATGACCACTCTAAGCATCGTCCTCAGAGTCGGTGTCAAGGATCTCCCCGCCATCCTCGTCGCTAACAGGCTCTAACTCCTCGTCTTCTTCTCCTTCTTCTGGCTCGTCTTCTGGGGCCCATTGACCTCCACTTCTTCATCATCTTCAGCCATGACGACTCCCGAACCCATGTCCTCATCTGCGTTGTTGTTTCGAGGCAGCAGAGGATTTAGCTGGTTGTTCAGGCGGTGCACTTCTTCATGAAGATTGTCATTGTATTCTTCAGCATTCTCCAACTGTTGCTCAAGCTCAAACTGACGAGCTCTCAGAACATTCTCCTCGTGCCAGGCTTCACCCCTCTGATTCATGACACGGACCAACATGCGTTGACAGTTGTGATTTGCTACTGTCAATCTCTGGACTGCAAGGGTTTCCTGGTCACGATCACGGATCACTTGCTCTAGTTGCTGACGCGCTGCATTCCTGGCAGCAGTCACTTCGGCCAACTTCGCCCTCAGCCTTTCCACCTTAGTGGGCTCAGGGCGGGGCTCACGTGGAGCGAGCTGGTGACGAGGTGCCCTGCCTCCAGTGGACTTGCGAGCGGTCCTCTTGGTACATGCCATCTGTAGCAACAAGATACGACTGAAAGTGAGGATCATTTAGGCGATACGAAATTTAATTTAGTCGGGACTATTGAAAATTTTAAGGAGGGAGTAAATGATATGTATGATATAGTTAAACATGATGCATGCACATTCCGTACGCCCTCTCATCCTAGTAGAATCATAAATTTCTAACGCTAGGCGGTGGCATACATATGTTCTCTCATATAGACGAAACTATCGGTCTACTCGTTTACGCTGTTAGTGTACCTGCAGAAAATCTCATTTCAGCCCAACAATTTCCCAATATAAGCACACAAGAAAGCAGTAATTTAAATACGTTCCATATACACATCCCCTGATGTATATACTTCAGTATCAAAGCTACCCGATATAAAGGTTCCCACAATTAAGTGCCTACATAATTACACGGTTTAAACATGTAAGTATGCAAGTCACCAAAACTACTCTCCCCTAGATCGCCGGTTGGACGATCATGCTCTCACAACTCACACTTACCAGAGCGTCGAGGCAATTGATCCATACATTACCACCCAAGTGGATGGCATCCATACAATATCACGTCGTATGGACGACAAAACAAAAACAAACAAGGCCCCCAAGTTAGTCTTTATAAAAAGCCACCTAAGAGTCCTTATTTGGGCTAAGGGATGTGATCACTGGCATGCCTATGAAAATAATTTTTAGAGTTTTAACCCTTTTCATAATCAAATACTTTTGTTTTTTTAAATACGCGTACGATGTGTTTAATGTTGAATTATGCTTCGATATCAGCTGTAACAGAACCGACCAAATTATAAGAGCACAAGTACAAAAACAAGCACCGAAGCGCTCAAATTTTCGAACTTGAGCCCATATAATCCCGGTAGTCAATAGAAACCACGAAGGATTTCAAACCAACTTGCTTACAACCAAGATCACATCATTCAACATACAACATCATACGTTACATTACACAAGTAGTTCCGAAATAAGTTTACACACACGGAGTCGCAATTATTACAAACCAAGTTTATAAAGTAGCAGAAGCATAACACACACATTAGTTCAAATACTACTGCCAGTCTTAGTGATCAACATCCCGCAAAAGCATTAAGGAAAGTACATAAAAGATGATCACGCCCTAGTGATCTAGTCTTCGTCACCCGTAGGGTGGAGACAAGTTTTGCAGAAGCCTTGATAGAGCATATCATCTGCAACAGGAGGGAATAAACCCTGAGTACTGGAATGTACTCAGCTAGACTTACCCTTCAAAAACCAGAAATAAGAGGACACCAAGGATTATGCAAGGCTTACACAAGAGGCTAGCTAACATCACATTTTGCATAAAGGCATAAGTAATTGAAACTCTTATAACCTGTACTAGCAGTTCTTTTTAACATTTACATGTCATCTATCTTAGCACCTGTACTAAGCATGCACTTGATTATAATCAAACAATTATCAACATTATATCCAGAGTAGGTATAAATTGTGACAACATTATATCATTCACTTAACCATCTGTTCATTTAATGAGATCTACGTTGCCGCTGCTCAAGTCAAGTGCTCACTTACCGGGAGCGACGGTGATTCGAATCGAATTCCTATCCAGCTGGAGGGGTATTTCTAACACTCACCGTGTAGACCCCTGCCAGGGTCGCACATGCCACCTTGTCATATGATTCAGGAATCGCGGGTCCGAATGATGTCGCGACCCCAAGGGCGACACTCTGCCAGGTGATAGGGACTCTAACCCCCCTTGGTCTCACGCCAATGTCCCCAAGCACATCCTTTCTCTCCTCCAAGAAGCAACCTACCATTCGATTCCCGGCCTGAATCACATTACTCGGCTTCGCGGTCGGAACGGCTTATCCGGCCAACTAAGTGTTACACTGCGTTCAACATGACTTAAGGACGTACAGCGAATCAGTCCTTAAACGACTTAGACGGGCATAGCTCCACACCCAAGACGTGAAGTGTCTTGCGGCTGTACTATCGAACTCCGGCCCGGTCTCAATTTCATTTTAAAGAATGGTTCCATCCACGATAGCCCTAAAGCCACTCGTGACTCTTTCCTACATCTCGCGGATGACCGGAAATCACCCGACTTCTACCGTACTAAGCAGGGCTAAGCATTGATACGTGCCTAAACCTAAATTAGGATTTAAGTACGATATCTGGGCAAGGACAGGTATAATGCAACAATTGTTTTCATACAACTCCTACAACTTAATGCATTAAACAATTAAAAGTACTCAAGATATATTTATAAATTTATGGGTTCAGCATGCACCGGGGCTTGCCTTTCAGAAAGGTCGAGGGCCGGTGGTCAGGACACTCGGGTAGATCTTCGGCAGGAGTTTCGTCGCCGGTTGGTTCCTCTGGCTGCTCCAGCTGGTCCTGGACTTCCTCCGGAATCACTTGCTCGAAATCGAGGAGCGTTACCCCCTCTAGAACACCTATTGCATGAGTGCACAATAATTATCATGGATGCATAATGGGTGCAACATGCTCGGAATGAAATGCATTTCCACAATAAAAGTACTCTATTCAAGTCACTTCATCAATACGTGCAAATCTCTTCTCCGGTGGAGAAGTACTTACCTAATCTACCCAACCTAAGATATAGCTGTTCTTCTTCGGTTAAGGCTCTAACACCTAACAATGACAAGAGTAGCATTACTTAGGTTACCACATCTAACACCAAAATATCATAGTAAGACATTCTAGACAGCAGCTCAAAGATTCTAACATAACTAAAGATTCCTAACTCCAAAAGATATGATCTAAGACAATCTGGAAAGCTTAAGAAATGCACTACAATTCATTTTCAGATCTCAACCCCAAATTCCTAAGTTTTCCATGTCGAATTTCATAAGTTCCATAATCTGCCCTCTCTAAACAGAGAGTAGCAAATTCTGGACTGTCACTTTAAACAGCAATAACTCCCAAACTACTAAGCCAAATGCTCCCAAATTTTTACACAAGCTAGTTTATCAAGCTTACTACAACTTTGGTATTTACAAGTTTTCCAGCAACCACATTTATCAAAGGTCAAACCTAGAAATACTACCAGCTATCCAGAAAACCTAGAGTTGCAAAGATTAAATATTTATTTATGTGGCAAACATCCCTTAAGACCAAACTAATGTTACCACAAGTTCACATAGGTCACAAAAACACCAGAAAGTAAGGTGTGCCCACCTAGAATATTTATTTGTACTCATTTCTTAACTTAATTAATTAAGTGGGATTTTAAACATATATGTAAACTGTTCCTAAAATTCTACAAACATTACAGGAGACTCTATGAACCAAAAAGAGACCACTGTAAAAATTTGAACTAAAATTATTTACAGAAACTCCCTAAACAAAATTCACAAGCCCAAAAGGCTGATTTTTGTATAATTAACAAATCATATTAAAAATTGTCAAACAATAGATTTCAAAATTTTCTTGGACACTTTAGGGTACCAAGACATTCCCCAAAAAGATATAAGAACATTACACATGTAGAAAAATTACTAAAATTCATTTAAGTATTTCCTAAAATAACAAGATAGCATTATAACTTGAAAAGTACTTAAGCACTACTGCCCAAATTTTTACCAAAGCTAGAGCAAGTATAAAGTAGCCTATCCACCAAATTTCATAATTTTTGGAACACTGAAACTCAAGATATGATTTAAACAAGTTTGCATGCAATCTAAAACACATTTCAAAAACCTATTTAAATCTCCCAGAAACTAAGCATCACATAACCAATTCATATTTTTCTAAAATACTACACACCATGTAGATCCTAACAAAATTTATCTCATAATTTTTGAGCAAGTAAAACCCTAGATATACATTTTCTAAATCTTATCTAAAACTGTGACAGAATAAATAAAAATAAAATAAATCTTATTTGTTACTGGGCCGGCCCGGGAAAAGACGCGGCCCACGACGCACGCGTGGCCTGCTCGGCCATCCCGCCCGCGTGCGGCACCTGACAGGCGGGTCCCACGGTCAGTGACAGAGGGACAAGGGAAAGGCGACCGCGAGCTCCGGCGAGCTCAAGCTCGTCGGAGGGAAACTCGGCAGCAAAACCGAACCCACCCACGCGTTCCCCGTCCCGTGGCGCTTCAATTTGTGCAAGTGGGAGAGCTTAGGTTGGAGCGGGAGAGGTTCGCCATCGTGAGCGGCGGCCGGTGAGGGTCGTTGATGGTGTGCCGTCGCTGGTGAGGCCGCACGACCATACCTAAGCTCGGTACGAGCTACACTACGCCCAGGCGGACCGATTGAGGTTGAAAAAGGGGGTTGGAAGGGGTCCTAACTACCCCGGCCACGGAGCGCCCCTCTCCGGCAAGGAGGTCGCCCATGGCGGCAATGGCGGAGACGGCCCCAGTTGCTTACCACAGCCCGGCTTGCGCAGGTCAGGTGGTGGGATGGCTTGCGGGTTAGGTGAGGAAGCTCCGAGTGGAGGGAATTGGACTCGATCATGACGACACGGCGGTCGAACACGCCAGCGGTTGTGGCGGCGAGGAGGAGCGGCGTTTTTCCGCCTCGGTTGCACACAGGAAAGAAGGAAATGGCTGGGCGGTTTAGGCGAGGCAGCAGGGACATCTTCTACACGTCGGGCAGCTGGCCGTGATGCCAGGTCGCACGTGGCACGTGGAGGGACACGCGGCGGCGACGCTCTGCCCCGGTCGGACAGCTCACTTTGATGTCTGACCGAACTGAATTCGAACCTCGCCTTGACCGACTGACGAGCCAAGTTCAACGATGATTATCTCCAAAACCGGTTCGAGTTAGGAGAAGATGATAACATCAAAATTGTAGGGCTTCATGAGGGCTACAACTTTGCTAATTGGCTAAAGAACAGATTCGGTTTGGATTTGAAACTACATAGCTCCAAAGTGGTGTACTTGGAAACTAAAACCTAGTTTCAGTCACTATGCCGACTGAAACCCAATTTTCTAGACACCATATCTCCTAAACCATTTAGAACTAGGTGATGGTGATGTTGGCAATGTTGTAGAGCTACATGAGTACTACAAAAGTGTCAACATGAGTTAGAGCTGGTTTGGTCTGGTTTGCAAAGTACAAGCTTCCAAAGTAGGTCACAGTAAAACTGGAGGGACACTTTTGAGACTTGAGACAGCCCCTCTAGCTGACTTGTGGGCCATTTTTGAGCATGTTCTGGCCAGTTTCATGAGATGGTCATATTGAGACTTTTGTTCCCCATAAAATTCCCTACAACTTTGCTTAAGGGTGCTCCTCCATGCAAGGTCTCTAAGCTAGACTTTTTAATTGGTCAAACTAGAGCCTCCTAGGGCTAAATGCTGGTCAACTACACCTTGGAGGGCATTTTGGTGATTTTGGTCAACATGAACCTTGCTCCATTAGGGACCCTAAGTATAACTAAGGTGTTGTGAGATATAATTGGCTACTCTACCCTTTAGTTACACCAACTCCCTAGTGTCACATGATGTGAGTCAAACAAAATTCTAAAAACAATCACATTTGTTGCAACCACATAAAATAATATGAATGATGCATGCTTATGCTTATGCAAATGCAATGCAATTATGGAGCTAAACACCTGAGGTTTTACATCTAGGGTTCTAAAGAAGATGCTCTATTGAAACTAATCATGTCCTCTATGATTTTAACAACAATAAATTTTGGGGGGAAATTTCAGGTGAAATAGTTGTCGGTACTGTAATAGAACCTACGAAATTATAAGAACGCATGTACAAAAACAATCACCCGAGTGACCGAATTCCTGTACTTATGCTCCCTAATCCGGGTAGTCCATGAAATCACAATGGATTTCAAACTTTTCAACAACTCAGCCAAGATCGTACATAGTTCAGCATCCACAGTTCATATGCTACATAAATTCACACATAGTCTAAGTGCATTAGAGTTCAAACATAGAGTTATTACAATACCAAGTTCGCAATTAAGTAGTGGAAGCAATTAGTTCAAATCCAGACCCACACACACTTGGTTCGAATATAGTGCCAGTTCATGACCAAGTCCAACAAAAGTAAGTGGGTAAGACATATGGAGAGGCCACGCCCATGGTCTAGTTGTCTCCTATAGTAGGGTAGAGATAGTTGATGCAATATACATAGTACATCTGGTCATCTACAACAACAATGAGAACACAGCCCTGAGTACGAGAAGATACTCAGCTAGACTTACTAGTCGTAAACTAAAATAAAGTGACACCAAAGAGTATGCAAGGCTTTCTTTCAATGGCTAGCTTGACTAATTTTGCGAAAAAACATAGTTATCACGTATGAACCCTTTTAAGTATTTAGCATCAGCTTATCATTATAACCTGATTATACTAGGTAAGCATCTAGGCTAAAACAAATACTTGATTAATTATTAGCATCATTAGTCACCATTTCAGGTTTAGCATTTCCAACATCATCCACATAACCATCCTTGTGTCCCATAAACATTACTACAATGACGTAGGTCAAGTCAAGTGCTCACTATCTAGGAGCGATGGTGATTCGAATCGATTACTAACCAGCTGGTGTATTATTCCCTGAACAAACCATACTCACTCGCTAAGTGAGCTACAGGTCACAATGGCACTATTCTAGTAAAGTCGCGGGACCAACAGGAACCACCGTACCCAGGGTCCATCTGACTGCTAGGAATCAGGCTATCCCTGCCCTTGGGCTCACTCTTCATGCCCTTGTCGTCCCCCATATAGCTCCAATTTGGTGCGCTCAGCAGGTCAATTCCCGATCTGAATAGAGTCACTAGCTTCGCAGTCGGAACGACTATCCGACCAGCTAAGTGAAGGGCATGCATTCAACATGACCTAAGGGACGTACAACGGTATGGTCCTTAATCGACATAGATGGAATTACTATAGTTCAAAACTCTATAAAATTCCGCCTGATCTCCATTTATCCATCAACACTTGGTTATTTCCATGATAACAACACATAGCCAAAAGTGACCAGGTACCCACCTATATCTCGCAGGTGACAGGAATCACCCAACTTTTACTGGTCTAAGCAGGGCTAAGCATTTTAATTTGATCCTAGACTTAGCATAGGTGAAAAGATATATATACGAGGTAGACAAGGAATATAGGTATGCAGCAACGGTTCCAAACAACTCCTATAACTTAATGCATCAAACATAAAGGACACAATTTAATTATTTGCAAACTGTAGGAAGAGAAATGCTTTGGGGCTTGCCTTTCTTGAACGAGCTAGGCTATTGATCGGTGCACTCTGGTAGCTCCACGTCCTGCTCCACATCCTCGAGCACCTTGTGTGCGAGCACCTCATGTTGGTTTCCCCTTTCCTGATCCTCGGGTCCACTGTGGGTGTTTCTCCCTATGGTCCTATATGATGCATATGCATATGTGAATACGATGAATGCACATGGTATGGAAATGGTATAGGGTGAACATGAGTGCTTGTGATGAGGACATTCTCCACTATTACCCGCTGGCAAAGACGCAATAAAAAAAGGCCAAGTGACCTAGTTGTAGTCGGGCGGCGATCGTGTGAGCCTCAGAATAATCCCACCTTGCTTAGCTTGGGAGGAGGAAGCCACCTTAAAAGAGAGAGCCACCATTCCCCTATCGGACTAGTCTTTTAGGGACATTGGGCCTTTCTCTGAGTGGGTGTGTATAAGAACTTTTGGGGTCTGGGCAACCTTAATTTATTGGGCCTCGGCCAATCCCACCTAGGCCGGATGTATCAGTTGGTAATCAGAGCAAGGTTTATCGGTGAGAGACTTCCAATTCTTCGCTGTTTTAATTTTCCTATAGTCTAGAAAAGCCAAAAAAATAGTAGATTAGTTTACCCGCACTCCTATAAACCCTTTGAGCCTTTGCTAGCACTGCTTAGTTAGGGCTTGTTGAGTTTTTGGTTGCATCGGTTGTGTCGAGTTGCTGGTCTTAGTGTCTATTCCTTTAGAGTTTTGAGTTCTATCATGTTTTGGTCACCACGAGATCCACCATCACCATATACATCATTGCTGCGTTTCTGCCACCACGGATCCATATGATGTCTGATTTAGGAGTTTAAATACAATCTGGAAACTTGAAGTTGTCTTCTTTTCCAACGGATCGGACCTTGCAGCAAAATTTGATCTGAGCACTCCACAATCATCTTAGAGATTTCCACATCTGCGGTATTAACAAGAGTTGTTAAATCTGACTTCGAAGAGGCTGTGTGCAATAGCCTTATTATTTGGGTTGTCATAGTACCAAATAAAACATTTAGGCCTCTGCAAAAAAAAGAAAGAAAAAGAAGAAGAAAAAGACAAGAGAAGGAGAAGAAACAAGGGGCTGAATCTGTTGTTTTCTTCATGCTGTGCTAGTTGTTCTTTTTCAGTGACTACCTTTGTGTCTAGGCTCACGTCTCTAGCATGGTTTAGCCTAGAACCAGCATAGTACCTCCGTTGAACGATTATTCAGCTTGCTTTTGTGACTAACGTAGTGCTCGTACTTCCTTGCTTTAGCCCACCTATAGCTCCACATATTTCGACTACAGCTTGACAGGTGTTGTTGTTGCGGCACCGATACACTTCACTCCACGGTTGTAGACTTGTTGGTTGCCATCACCTCCTGTTTGGTTTGGTAAGAACTTGTAAGGGCTTGTTTTAACAAGTTGAGTTTGAGAGAGTTACAACCGACACATCCTAGTAGTTGATAGGAGGATACATATTATTTTTGTGTTTCTTGTTTTCTACTAATCACAGCAGGTGATATGGAGATTTTTGAGCTGTTGAAACTAGACCCTCATATTCAGGATGTCATTCAACACTTGCCGTTATATGATGGTAAGTTTGATCCTCAAGCTTACATTGATTGGGAGTTAAAAGTAGACAATGAATTTGATGAGTATGACCTGTCCCAGAAACAAAAGATTTGTATTTCCTCTAATATTTTGATTGAAAATGCTTTGCTAGAATGGAAACACATTTGTAGGCACAACAAAGTTCTAGAATCTTGGAAAGACTTCAAATTTCTTTTTAGAGATGCATTCATTCCTGCATATTATGTTGATTATTTGCTTGCAAAATTAGACAACTTGAAGTAGGGTAGTAAGACTGTGAAATAATACTACCATAATTTTAAGATTTGTATCATGTTTGGTGGATTGGATGAATGCATGGAAGATGTTATGAGTAGATTCATGAGAGGGCTCAATTCTAAAATTCAAACCTTGTTAATTAGCAAATCATATTGCCATATTGGTCAATTGTTTTGTCTGGCTCTCAATGCTGAAAAAGAGATTCTATTATCTGTGAATACTTGCCAGAATGATGTGCCCCATAATGTCCAAAATTTGTCCACTCTGCATGCTAATGAAGAGCAACAGATAGTGGAACCCACTACTGATTTTCCTTTGTCACAAAATGAATTACTCGCTGTTCCTTGTGATAAAGAGGAGTTGTGTGCTGATGATTCTTTTACTCCTATGCCACAAGTAGCGAATAAGTGTGATACTTTTGGTTTGGAACCATACAATTGTGCTGAAGATAAACTTTTTCATCCTATTACATGTGCACAAGATGAACTGAATTTACTGTCCTCTTTAAATACTTTGGGTTATATTGAATTTGATATTCTATGTAATCTAAATTGTCTAAAAGAGAAACTTAAATTTGATTCTGGTTTGCTGAGTTTTAATCATTGTTCGCTTCATACAATTGGCAAATATGATAGCAAAGGAGAATATTTGGTGCATAAAGTTTATATTTGTTCTAATCTGAAATATCCTTTTGGGCCACAATACCATGATCAAATTGAGGGCTGCACTAACACTAATGATGTCTTGCAAAGTTTTTTTAGTTTTCCCCATATGCAACAGGATAAATATCAAGAAGGGGAGCACGGTTCACTTTTACCTACAACACATACTCCAACAAAGATCAAACCGAGAACGGTTTGCTGTCAAGAAGGGGAGAATGATGAGGACATCATTGGCTCAAAGATGACCATGCCAACCACTTCTATACCAAAGGTGCAACTATTCTATATGAGACTTATCATTGATGCATTTGATGAATTGATGCTGCACCATGATGTGTGTTTATTCTCATTTTTAGAATTACTTACATGGATCAAGGGAAGGTTTGATTACATATGGAAAGCATGGAAGGTTAATGAAGTTGATTGGGGATCAAATCCAAGTATTCCTAACGTGCTCCACTAGGCCACCACGTCACTTTGGTTCCAAGGACAGAAAGAGTCCAAGTCCAACACGTTTTGGAAAGTTGATTCAGACTGCAAAATAGTCCCAAATTGCGATGGTCACCACGACTTCATACGGACTCTGATTGGGACGTTATAGCACTTTTTGGAAAGCTTATCAAGTCTATTTTCCAAAGGATCTGGACTCATGGCTATATCTTATCCGATGCTTCTGCAATCATCGTTTCAACACCGGGACCTTTTCTGCCTTTGGTGCTGCGTCACCCTATTTTGGGCCGATGGTCCATGTATCAATTTGGGTCCATTAAGGACGTGTCCTAGGGTTGGAGAATGACCCCAACACCCCCCTGGTCGTTCCCCTAGGTATTAATAAGGATTAGAGCCACCACAAACAGATTGAGTTTATTTTGTTGAAAGTTTAGCTATTGCTACTTCTTTGTAGACGCGTGTGTTGACTAGACCATCCATTCTACTTGATTCAGAACCCCAACTTTGTGAGTTCAGATTGGTTTTTCATCTCCATATTTGCAATTGAGTTGCATGTTCTACTTGTTCTTGCTTATTCCTCGATTGCTTGCAGGAATTACCCTAGTGGTTTGGTTGATCGTGCTCCACAAGATCACGACGGCTATTGGAGGTGGTGTATCGGTTGCTAAGACGCAGCTTGGAAGGCTGTAGTCGGGCCATGAACGTCATATTCATTCCGAAATTGAGTTTCTCACGCTTCTCATCGAAAGATCGACCACAAACCCTTGTGGGTTCATATCATTTGGTATCAGAGCTGGGCCCTTGTTTAAGGGGGTGGGAATGATGAGGACATCCTCCACTATTACCCGCTGGCAAAGACGCAACAAAAAAGGCCAGGTGACCTAGTTGTAGTCGGGCGGCGATCGTGTGAGCCTCAGAATAATCCCACCTTGCTTAGCTTGGGAGGAGGAAGCCAACTTAAAAGAGAGAGCCACCCTTCCCCTATCGGACTAGTCTTTTAGGCACATTGGGCCTTTTCCTGAGTGGGTGTGTATAAGAACTATTGGGGTCCGGGCAACCTTAATTTATTGGGCCTCGGCCAATCCCACCTGGGCCGGATGTATCAGCTTGCATATGAATGAACACTTTTTACTTTTGTTTTATTGAGTAGGTGCAGATCTCCTCTCTAGTTAACTACAACACCCATCAAGTAAGGCTTACATGCACACACACTAACAAGTATATACATACACACAACATGACACATATACATACTTCAAATTGAACCAAATCAACTACACTAGAAGGTTACACATATATCAAAGGCATAGAAGAACATCATGTATGTTCAAGATTAAACCATTTAAGCTTTATTTATCATTTATTAATACAAGGGTATAACAGAGCTATTACTTTCTATTGCTCAGAAAATTCTGACAAAATTATTAAAGCTTTGTCATGCTTACTGGAGTCTACCATAAAATTGAAGGTCAAAATAATAAGTATATCATCCTAGACAAAAATGGCAAACAATAGGGCCTACATGCACCTGAAAATACTTTGTACTATGAAAAGTATCAAACAATATATTTCATATTTTTCTTGCTTAATTCTTAGTACAAGAGAAGCGTAGAAAAATTACCAAGCATATATCCTTCATATTTTATTTACTACTAATTTGACAAAAAGCAAGCATTTATTCCACTTAATTCATAGATCTAATTTCTTCCATAGTCATACTAGAGGATATATTTTTCATAGCATCTACATGACATCACAAGACCAACAAAACAAGAATCACATTTTTTTGACATACCTAGAATTAGATATGCATTTTCCAAGATTACAAGCATTCAACCAATTAAATAAAACTATATATAAAAGTATCACAAAAATTGCAAATTATATTTTTGACATGTAGATCTATTTAAGAGCAACACAACAAAATTTGTTTCACTAGATTTGGACAAATATTGCTCCAGTTATGAATTTTACAAGATTTCACCTTTTTTCTAAAAATCATTTTCAAAAACAAAACAAACCCTAAATACTAAGTGCACCTCACTGCTCTCCCCAGATCCAACTGACAGCTAGGCCCCGGGGTCAACCCGGCCCCACTTGTCACATAGAGAGGCAGGGGAGGATTTGACTGCGGCGGATGTCGCTGCCGATGAGGTTCCCGGTGGTGAGGCTGGCACCAACAACTTCCTCTCGATGACGCAAGTCCAACGGTGAAGAAAACGACAGCTACAGCGAGCTCTAGCGGTGGCAGCACCATGTGCCGATGAGCGGCGGCGCTATGCACGGTGGGCCTGTCGTTCCCTGCTACGACAAGGCGTGGGGAGTGGCACATAGGCTTCGCGGTGGTACGGTGGAGCAGATGCGCACGATGGTAAGGAGAAAGGGGGAGCAAAGCGGGTTGGCGACTTGCGCCATGGCGGTGACATGCCGAAAGCGAAGAAGATAACCAAATCTAGCCCCTACCTTCGTCGCTGGCGGCTGCGGGCGGGCGCGGACAGGGGTGTGAGGTCGAACAGTGATCCATGCACTAGCAGGTGGCTCAGGAGCAGCGGTGGTGCTGCACGACACCAGTGACAGCCGCGGCGGCATGCAGACAGGGGGCGTTCGGACCGCCTTGTGGCACGGTCAGAGCGGCGGTGGCCACCCTTCATGGCCGGTGAGTGGCTGCCACGCGGCGCGCATGCAGTGGAGCGAGGCGGGGTGCGGCGCGACGCTGGCCTAGTTGGGCTGTTTGGCTGGTGCACAGCCCTTTTCTAAAAATTTCTTCTTTTTTGAATAAAATAGCCCCACAAAAAATCATTATTTTTAACAATTTCAAAGCATTTTCAAGAGTTGGACCCAAAATAAAAGTTGTAGCTTTTTCAGAGGTAAACATTTTGTCTTTTGTGGTCAAAGTCAAATTCCTTCTAGATTTTGAATTATAACGAGTTAAACAAATTTAAATCTAGGGTCAAACATGGTCAACTTAATTTCAAATTTGAATTTGAGGAAACTATCAACACAAACTTAGCTACATTTTATGTCCTAAACATGAATCAATTATTGTTATAGCCCTAGGTGCACATTGCATTAATGAAACACAAGAACCTGTGCATAGCATAATGAAACACCATGTTGCAGTAGTTAGGAATGCATATTTCACTTGTTTCATTAGCATGTTTCCACATAGTTCACTTAATGATTATGAATGAATGCCAAATGGACATGATTATGCTCATGAATGTAATGTAAATGCTAGCTTAACACTAGGGGTGTTACAGCTGTAACAGAATTGACCAAATTATAAGAACGCAAATACAAAAATAGTCACCCGAGTGATCAAATTCCTATACTTATGCTCCCCTAATCTCGGTAGTCCATGAAATCATGAAGGATTTCAAACTTTTCAACAACTCAGCCAAGATCGTACATAGTTCAGCATCCACAGTTCACATGTTAAATAAATTCGCACATAGTCTGAGTACATCGGAGTTCAAACATAGAGTTATTACAATACCAAGTTCGCAATTAAGTAGCGGAAGCAATTAGTTTAAATCCACACCCACACACACTTGGTTCAAATATAGGGCCAATTCACGATCAAGTCCAACAAAAGCAAGTTCGAAAATCTCATGCCGCCGCACTCACACACACTTGGTTCAAATATAGGGCCAACACACACTTGGTTCAAATATAGGGCCAATTCACGATTAAATCCACACCCACACTCTCATCCTCGAGTACATTCTCTTTAGATCCTTAGTCCGAGTTCTAGTACTCGGACACAAGCTTGGAGGCTACAGGGTACATATCCTCTATGGATGATTTTTCTTCTGACCCTCTAACTCTTTGTTTCAAACAGTAAGAGGCTTGGGGGCTACACTTTTTGAAAGTGCACATCACCTAGGAATTTTTTAGAGCACCTCATGGCTTCACTCATGAAAGCACTTGGACTACACTTGTTCCTACTCGTCATATGTGGGAGCAACAAGGAGGCTTTCGAGTTTAGCCATGACTCACTCAGGGGCTTGACGGTTAAGGGTCCTAGGGGTTCCCTATAGGAACTGTATCGAATGGGCCCTAGGCTGGATCACGATCTGTTGAAGGACACGAAACAAGGTGGCATGGACTTCAAGCTTACCAGATCGACCTAGTTGGCTTATAAGGAAAGCTAGATTCTATAATAGGATTAGGACTCTCCAATTGTAACCGGCTAGGACTAGTTTCGTGCCCTGCCATCTCTTCCTATATAAAGAGAGGGACAGTGCACCCCCTTGTACACACAATCATACAATCAATCCAACAGAAAAGGCAACACACCAACTGGACATAAAGGCTGTTACACAAAAGAGGGCACAAACCAGTATAAATCGTTCGTCTCTTTGCATTACCACCGAGTTCTGCATACGTCGAAGCCCTCCAAACATCGCCCTAGGTACCCCCATGTGAGTTGCCAATCATCAAACACTGACAATGACCCACATCACCTAGTAGTTCCATCAGGCGAGTTCAAAATGATTTCTGAGCCTATGGTATGTTCGACGCAAACCATGGACCTATCTCGCATTAAGATTAGTACTATCTCTGAACGGATCGAGCTTTCACTTGAGCCTCGTCACCTAGGAGTATCATCGGGTGCGTCCAAAATGACATTGTCTCTAAACGAAAAGAAGAGAGATTCCACATGACCCACATCACGTAGGAGTTCCATCGGGTGCGTTCAAAATGATTTTCGAGCCTATGTTATGTTCAACGCAAACCGTGCACCTCTTGCATCAAGATTAGCACTATCTCCAAATAGACCGAGCTTTCACTTGAGCTCCATCACCTCGGAGTACGATCGGGTCCGTCCAAAATGAGTTTTGGGCCGATAGTATGTTTGGTGCAAACTGTGCACCTATCTTGCACCGACACTAACATTATCTCCAAACAGAAAGAAGTGAGATTCCACATGACCCACATCACCTAGGAGTTCCAACGGGTGAGTCCAAGATGATTCTAAGCTTGTGGTATATTCGACGCAAACTATGCACCTATCTTGCGTCAAGATTAGCACTATCTATGAAAGGACCGAAACAAGCTTCCACTTGAGCCTTGTCACCTAGTGGTACCATCGAGTGTGTCCAAAATGATTTCTAAGGCTATGGTACAGCTAGTGCAAACCATGCACATATCTTGCATCGACACTAATACTATCTACAAACAAAAACAAGCGAGATTCCACATGACCCACGTCACCAATGAGTTCCATTGAGTGCATCCAAAATGATTTCAGTGCCTGTGGTACGTTCAGCGCAAACCGAGAACTTATCTTGCGTCAAGATTAGCACTATCTCCGAAAGGACGGAATTGAGCTTCCACTTGAGCCACATCACCTAATGGTACCATCAAGTGCGTCCAAAACGATTTCTGAGCCTATGGTACGTCTAGCGCAAACCATGCACCTATCTTGCACCGACACTAATATTGTCTCCAAATAGAAACAAGCAAGAATCCACATGACCCACGCCACCTAGGAGTTCCATCGGGTGAGTCCAAAATGATTTCTGAGCCTATGGTACGTTTGACGCAAACCGTGCCCCTATCTTGCGTCAGTATTGGCACTATCCATAAACGGATCGAGGTTTCACTTGAGCCTCGTCACCTAGGAGTACCATCGGGTGTGTCCAAAATGATTTTTGAGTAGTTGACACGTTTTGCACAAACCGTGCACCTATCTTGCACCGATAGTAACACTGTCTCCAAAGAGAAAGAAGTGAGATTCCACAAGCGTCACCTAAGAGTTCCATCGGTGCATCAAAAACAATTTCCAAGCCAATGGTACGTTCAACGCAAACCAAGCACCTCTCTTGCGTCAAGGTTAGCACAATCTCTAAACGGACCGAGCTTTCACTTTAGCCTCATCACCCCGGAGTACCATCGGGTGCATCCAAAATGATTTCTGAGCCGATCGTAAGTTGGGAGCGAACTATGCACCTATCTTGCACTGACACTAACACTGTCTCCAAGAGAAAAGAAGTGAGATCCCACATGACCCACGTCACCTAGGAGTTCCATTGGGTGCCTTCAAAATGATTTTCTGAGCCTATGGTATGTTCGACATAAACCGTGCACCTATCTTGCGTCAAGATTAGCACTATCTTTGAAAACACCGAAACGAGCTTCCACTAGAGCCTCGTTATCCGGTGGTACCATTGAGTGGGTCCAAAACAATTTATTTGCCTGTAGTACGTCTAGCGCAAACCACGCAGTATCTTGCACCGACACTAACACTGCCTCTAAACGGAAAGAAGACGGATTCCACTTGACCCACGTCATGTAGGAGTTCCATCGGGTGCATCCAAAATGATTTCTAAGCCTATGTTATGTTCGACGCAAATCGTGCCCCTCTCCTACGTCAAGATTAGCACAATCTCCAAACGAACTGAGCTTTCACTTGAGCCTCATCACCTCGGAGTACGATCGGGTATGTTTGGCACAAATTGTGCCACATCACCTAGTGGTACCATCAACTGCGTCCAAAATGATTTCTGAGCCTATAGTACGTCTAGCGCATACCATGCACCTATCTTTCACCGATACTAATACTATCTCCAAATGGAAACAAAGCGAGATTCCACATGACCCACGTCACCTAAGAGTTCCATCGGGTGAGTCCAAAATGATTTCTGAGCCTATGGTACGTTTGGCGCAAACGGTGCACCTATCTTGCGTCAGTATTAGCACTATCTGTAAACCGACTGAGGTTTCACTTGAACCTTGTCACCTAGGAGTACCATCGGTTGGGTCCAAAATGATTTTTTAGCAGTTGGTACATTTGGCACAAACCGTGCACCTATCTTTCACCGACAGTAACACTATCTCCGAAGAGAAAGAAGTGAGATTCCACAAGACCAATGTCACATAAGAGTTCCATTGGTGCGTCCAAAATGATTTCCGAGCCTATGGTACGTTTGACGCAAACCGTGCACCTCTCTTGCACAAGATTAGCACTATCTCCAAATAGACCAAGCTTTCACTTGAGCGTCGTGACCTAGGAGTGCCATTAGGTGTGTCCAAATCAATTTCTGAGCCAATGGTACGTTCGGTGCAAACTGTGCACAAATTTTGCACCGACACTAAAACTGTATCCAAATGGAGGGAAGTGAGATTCCACATTACCCACATCACCTAGGAGTTCCATCAGCTGTGCGCAAAATGATTTGGAAGCCCATGGTACGTACAATGCAAACCGTGCACCTATCTTGCGTCAAGATTAGCATTATCTCCAAAAGGACAAGAACGAGATTCCACTTGAGCCTCGTCTCTTAGTGGTACCATTAGGTGCATCCAAATGGATTGTTAGCCTATGGTACGTCTAGCGCAAACCATGCACCTATCATGCACCGATACTAACACTATCTCCAACCGGAAAGAAGAGAGATTTCACATGACCCACGTCACCTAAGAGCTCCATTGGGTGCATCCAAAATGATTTTCGAGACTATGGTATGTTTGACGCAAACAGTGCACTATCTTGCGTCAAGATTAGGATTATCTCTAAACTAACCGAGCTTTCACTTGAGCCTTGCCACCTTAGAGTACCATTGGGTACTCCATACTGATTTCTGAGCAGAAGGTATGTTTGGTGCAAACCGTGCACCGATCTTGCACCGACAATAACACTGTCTCTAAAGAGAAAGAATTGAGATTCCACATGACCCACTTCACCTACGAGTTCCATCGGGTGCATCCAAAATGATTTTCGAGCCTATGGTACATTCGATGCAAACCGTGCACCTATCTTGCGTCAAGATTAGCACTGTCTTCGAAAAGGACCAAAACGAGATTGCACTTGAGGCTCGTCACCTAGTGGTACCATCATGCGCGGCCAAAATGATTTCTGTACCTACGGTACGTCTAGGGCAAACCATGCACCTATCTTGCACAAACACTAACATTGTCTCCAAACGGAAAAAGAGAGATTACACATGATCTACGTCACCTAGGAGTTTCATCAGGTGAGTCCAAAATGATTTCTAAGCCTATGGTATGTTTGACGCAAACCGTACACCTATCTTGCGTCAGTATTGGCACTATCTGTAAACGGACCAAGGTTTCACTTGAGCCTCGTCACCTAGGAGTACCATCAGGTGTGTCCAAAATGATTTCTAAGCAGTTGGTATGTTTGGCACAAACCGTGCAACTATCTTGCACTGACAGTAACACTGCCTCCAAAGAGAAAGGAGATTCCACAAGACCACGTCACCTAAGAGTTCCATCAGTGTGTCAAAAACGATTTCCAAGCCAATGGTACGTTCGACGCAAACCGTGCACCTTGCTTGCGTCAAGGTTAGCACTATCTCTAAATGAACTGAGTTTTCACTTTAGCCACATCACCTTGGAGTACCATAGGGTGCATCCAAAACGATTTCTGAGCTAATGGTACGATGGGCGTGAATTATGCACCTATCTTGCACTAACACTAACACTATCTCCAAGAGAAAAGAAGTGGGATCCTATATGACCCACGTCATCTAGAAGTTCCATTGGGTGTGTCCAAAATGATTTTCGAGCCTATGGTACGTTCGATGCAAACCGTGCACCTATTTGCGTCAAGATTAGCACTATCTTTGAAACGACTAAAACGAGCTTCCACTTGAGCCTCATTATCTGGTGGTACCATCGAGTGGGTCCAAAACAATTTCTGAGATAGTGGTACGTATAGTGCAAACCACGCACCTATCTTGCACCGACACTAACACTATCTCTAAACAGAAAGAAGAGAGATTCCACATGACCCACGTCACATAGGAATTCAATCAGGTGCGTCCAAAATGATTTCTGAGCCTATGTTATGTTCGACTGAAACCATGCACCTCTCTTGCGTCAAGATTAGCACTATCTCCAAACGGACCGAGCTTTCACTTGAGCCTCATCACCTCGGAGTACGATCGGGTCGTCCAAAATGAGTTTTGGGCCGATGGTATGTTTGGCGCAAACTGTACAACTATCTTGCACTGACATTAACATTATCTCCAAACGGAAAGAAGTGAGATTCCACATGACCCACATCACCTAGGAGTTCCAACGGGTGCGACCAAGATGATTTCTGAGCCTGTGTTATATTCGACGCAAACTATACACCTATCTTGCATCAAGATTAGCACTATCTATGAAAAGGACCGAAATGAGCTTCCACATGAGCCTCGTCACCTAGCGCTACCATCAAGTGCGTTCAAAATGATTTCTGAGCCTATGGTATGTCTAACGCAAACCATGCACCTATCTTGCACCGACACTATCACTGTCTACAAACAGGAACAAGCGAGATTCCACATGACCCACGTCACCAAGGAATTCCATCAGGTGTGTCCAAAATGATTTTGGAGCCTATGGTACGTTTCGCGCAAACCGTGGACTTATCTTACATCAAGATTAGCACTATCTCTAAAAGGACCGAAACGAGCTTCCACTTGAGCCTCATCACCTAGAGGTACCAACGAGTGCGTCCAAAACGATTTTCTGAGCCTATGGTACTTCTAGCGCAAACCATGCACTTATCTTGCACTAACACTAATGCTGTCTCCAAACGGAAACAAGCAAGATTCCACATGACCCACGTCACCTAGGAGTTCCATCGGGTGAGTCCAAAATGATATTCGACCCTATGGTATGTTTGACGCAAACCGTGCACATATCTTGCGTCAGTATTGGCACTATCTATAAACGAACCAAGGTTTTACTTGAGCCTCATCACCTAGGAGTACCATCGGGTGTTCCAAAATTATTTCTGAGCAGTTGGTACGCTTGGGACAAGCCGTGCACCTATCTTGCACCGACAGTAACACTGTCTCCAAAGAGAAAGAAGTGAGATTCCACAAGACCCACGTCACCTACGAGTTCCATCTGGTGCGTCCAAAATGATTTCTGAGCCTATGGTACATTCGACGCAAACCGTGCACCTATCTTGCATCAAGATTAGCACTATCTTCGAAAGGACTGAAACGAGATTGCACTTGAGCCTCATCACCTATTGGTACCATTATGTGCGTCCAAAATGATTTCTGAGCTTACGGTACATCTAGGGCGAACCATGCACTTATCTTACACCAACAAGAGAGATTCCATACGGAAACAATAGAGATTCCACATGACCCACATCACGTAGAAGTTCCATCGGGTGCGTCCAAAATGATTTTTGAGCTTATGTTATGTTTGACGCAAACCGTGCACCTCTCGTGTGTTAAGATTAGCACTATCTCCAAACAGACCAAGCTTTTACTTGTGCCTCATCACCTCGAAGTACGATCGGGTCCATCCAAAATGAGTTTTGGGCCGATGATATGTTTGGCGCAAACTGTGCACCTATCTTGCATCGACACTAACATTATCTCCAAATGAATAGAAGTGAGATTCCACATGACTCACATCACCTAGGAGTTCCAACAGTGCGTCCAAGATGATTCTAAGCTTGTGGTATATTCGACGAAAACTATGCACCTATCTTGCGTCAAGATTAGCACTATCTTTGAAAGGACCGAAACAAGCTTCCACTTGAGCCTTATCACCTAGTGGTACTATCGAGTGCATCCAAAATGATTTCTAAGGCTATGGTACAGCTAGTGCAAACCATGCACATATCTTGCATCGACACTAATACTATCTACAAACAAAAACAAGCGAGATTCCACATGACCCACGTCACCAAGGAGTTCCATTGGGTGCATCCAAAATGATTTCAGTGCCTATGGTACGTTTAACACAAACCGAGCACTTATCTTGCGTCAAGATTAGCACTATCTCCGAAAGGACGGAAATGAGCTTCCACTTGAGCCACATCACCTAATGGTACCATCGAGTGCGTCCAAAACGATTTCTGAGCCTATGGTATGTCTAGCGCAAACGATGCACCTATCTTGCACCGACACTAATATTGTCTCCAAATGGAAACAAGCAAGAATCCACATGACCCACGTCACCTAGGAGTTCCATCGGGTGAGTCCAAAAATGATTTCTGTGCCTATGGTACGTTTGACGCAAACCGTGCACCTATCTTGCGTCAGTATTGGCACTATCCGTAAACGGACCGAGGTTTCACTTGAGCCTCGTCACCTAGGAGTACCATCGGGTGTGTCCAAAATGATTTTTGAGTAGTTGACACGTTTGGCACAAACCGTGCACCTATCTTGCACCGACAGTAACACTGTATCCAAAGAGAAAGAAGTGAGATTCCACAAGCGTCACCTAAGAGTTCCATCGGTGCATCAAAAACAATTTCCAAGCCAATGGTATGTTCGACGCAAACCAAGCACCTCTCTTGCGTCAAGGTTAGCACAATCTCTAAACGGACCGAGCTATCACTTTAGCCTCATCACCCCGGAGTACCATCGGGTGCATCCAAAATGATTTCTGAGCCGATCGTAAGTTGGGAGCGAGCTATGCACCTATCTTACACTGACACTAACACTGTCTCTAAGAGAAAAGAAGTGAGATCCCACATGACCCACGTCATCTAGGAGTTCCATTGGGTGCGTCCAAAATGATTTCTGAGCCTATGGTATGTTCGACACAAACCGTGCACCTATCTTGCGTCAAGATTAGCACTATCTTTGAAAACACTGAAACGAGCTTACACTAGAGCCTCGTTATCCGGTGGTACCATCGAGTGGGTCCAAAACAATTTCTTTGCCTGTAGTACGTCTAGCGCAAACCACGCACGTATCTTGCACGACACTAACACTGCCTCTAAACGGAAAGAAGATGGATTCCACTTGACCCACGTCATGTAGGAGTTCCATCGGGTGCATCCAAAATGATTTCTAAGCCTATGTTATGTTCGACGCAAATCATGCCCCTCTCCTGCGTCAAGATTAGCACAATCTCCAAACGAACTGAGCTTTCACTTGAGCCTCATCACCTCGGAGTACGATCAGGTATGTTTGGCACAAATTGTGCCACATCACCTAGTGGTACCATCAACTGCGTCCAAAATGATTTCTGAGCCTATGGTACGTCTAGCGCATACCATGCACCTATCTTTCACCGATACTAATACTATCTCCAAATGGAAACAAAGCGAGATTCCACATGACCCACGTCACCTAAGAGTTCCATCGGGTGAGTCTAAAATGATTTCTGAGTCTATGGTACGTTTGGCGCAAACGGTGCACCTATCTTGCATCAGTATTAGCACTATCTGTAAACCGACCGAGGTTTCACTTGAACCTTGTCACCTAGGAGTACCATCGGTTGGGTCCAAAATGATTTTTGAGCAGTTGGTACATTTGGCACAAACCGTGCACCTATCTTGCACCGATAGTAACACTATCTCTGAAGAGAAAGAAGTGAGATTCCACAAGACCCATGTCACATAAGAGTTCCATTGGTGCGTCCAAAATGATTTCCGAGCCTATGGTACATTTGACGCAAACCGTGCACCTCTCTTGCATCAAGATTAGCACTATCTCCAAATAGACCAAGCTTTCACTTGAACGTCGTGACCTAGGAGTGCCATTAGGTGTGTCCAAATCGATTTCTGAGCCAATGGTGCGTTCGGTGCAAACTGTGCACAAATTTTGCACCGACACTAAAACTGTATCCAAATGGAGGGAAGTGAGATTCCACATTACCCACATCACCTAGGAGTTCCATCAGCTGTGCGCAAAATGATTTGGCGTATGATGCAAACCGTGCACCTATCTTGCGTCAAGATTAGCATTATCTCCAAAAGGACAAGAACGAGATTCCACTTGAGCCTCGTCTCTTAGTGGTACCATTAGGTGCATCCAAATGGAATGTTAGCCTATGGTACGTCTAGCGCAAACCATGCACCTATCATGCACCGATACTAACACTATCTCCAACCGGAAAGAAGAGAGATTCCACATGACCCACGTCACCTAATAGCTCCATTGGGTGCATCCAAAATGATTTTCGAGCCTATGGTATGTTTGACGCAAACAGTGCACTATCTTGCGTCAAGATTAGGATTATCTCTAAACTAACCGAGCTTTCACTTGAACCTTGCCACCTTAGAGTACCATTGGGTACTCCATACTGATTTCTGAGCAGAAGGTACGTTTGGTGCAAACCGTGCACCGATCTTGCACCGACAAAAACACTGTCTCTAAAAGAGAAAGAATTGAGATTCCACATGACCCACGTCACCTACGAGTTCCATCGGGTGCATCCAAAATGATTTTCGAGCCTATGGTACATTCGATGCAAACCGTGCACCTATCTTGCGTTAAGATTAGCACTGTCTTTGAAAAGGACCAAAACGAGATTGCACTTGAGGCTCGTCACCTAGTGGTACCATCATGTGCGTCCAAAATGATTTATGTGCCTACGGTACATCTAGGGCAAACAATGCACCTATCTTGCACAAACACTAACATTGTCTCCAAACGGAAAAAGAGAGATTACACATGATCTACGTCACCTAGGAGTTTCATCAGGTGAGTCCAAAATGATTTCTAAGCCTATGGTATGTTTGACACAAACCGTACACCTATCTTGCGTCAGTATTGGCACTATCTGTAAACGGACCAAGGTTTCACTTGAGTCTCGTCACCTAGGAGTACCATCAGGTGTGTCCAAAATGATTTCTAAGCAGTTGGTATGTTTGGCACAAACCGTGCACCTATCTTGCTCTGACAGTAACACTGCCTCTAAAGAGAAAGAAGTGAGATTCCACAAGACCACGTCAACTAAGAGTTCCATCGGTGTGTCAAAAACGATTTCCAAGCCAATGGTACGTTCAACGCAAACCATGCACCTTGCTTGCATCAAGGTTAGCACTATCTCTAAATGAACTGAGTTTTCACTTTAGCCACATCACCTCGGAGTACCATAGGGTGCATCCAAAATGATTTTCTAAGCTAATGGTACGATGGGCGTGAATTATGCACCTATCTTGTACTAACACTAACACTGTCTCCAAGAGAAAAGAAGTGGGATCCTATATGACCCACGTCACCTAGGAGTTCCATTGGGTGTGTCCAAAACGATTTTCGAGCCTATGGGACGTTCGATGCAAACCGTGCACCTATTTGCGTCAAGATTAGCACTATCTTTGAAAGGACTAAAACGAGCTTCCACTTGAGCCTCATTATCCGGTGGTACCATCGAGTGGGTCCAAAACAATTTCTGAGCCAGTGGTACGTATAGCGCAAACCACGCACCTATCTTGCACCGACACTAACACTATCTCTAAACAGAAAGAAGAGAGATTCCACATGACCCACGTCACATAGGAATTCAATCGGGTGCGTCCAAAATGATTTCTGAGCCTATGTTATGTTCGACTGAAACCGTGCACCTCTCTTGCGTCAAGATTAGCACTATCTCCAAATGGACCGAGCTTTCACTTGAGCCTCATCACCTCGGAGTACGATCGGGTCGTCCAAAATGAGTTTTGGGCCGATGGTATGTTTGGCGCAAACTGTACACCTATCTTGCACTGACATTAACATTATCTCCAAACGGAGAGAAGTGAGATTCCACATGACCCACATCACCTAAGAGTTCCAATGGGTGCGTCTAAGATGATTTCTGAGTCTGTGGTATATTCGACGCAAACTATACACCTATCTTGCATCAAGATTAGCACTATCTATGAAAAGGACCGAAATGAGCTTCCACATGAGCCTCGTCACCTAGCGCTACCATCGAGTGCGTCCAAAATAATTTCTGAGCCTATGGTATGTCTAACGCAAACCATGCACCTATCTTGCACCGACACTATCACTGTCTACAAACAGGAACAAGCGAGATTCCACATGACCCATGTCACCAAGGAATTCCATCAGGTGTGTCCAAAATGATTTTGGAGCCTATGGTACGTTAGGAGCAAACCGTGGACTTATCTTACATCAAGATTAGCACTATCTCTGAAAGGACCAAAACAAGCTTCCACTTGAGCCTCATCACCTAGAGGTACCAACGAGTGCGTCCAAAACGATTTCTAAGCCTATGGTACTTCTAGCGCAAACCATGCACTTATCTTGCACTAACACTAATGTTGTCTCCAAATGGAAACAAGCGAGATTCCACATGACCCACGTCACCTAGGAGTTCCATCGGGTGAGTCCAAAATGATTTTCGACCCTATGGTACGTTTGACGCAAACCGTGCACATATCTTGCGTCAGTATTGGCACTATCTATAAACGAACCAAGGTTTTACTTGAGCCTCATCACCTAGGAGTACCATCGGGTGTTCCAAAATGATTTCTGAGCAGTTGGTACGCTTGGGACAAGCCGTGCACCTATCTTGCACCGACAGTAACACTGTCTCCAAAGAGAAAGAAGTGAGATTCCACAAGACCCACGTCACCTACGAGTTCCATCGGGTGCGTCCAAAATGATTTCTGAGCCTATGGTACATTCGACGCAAACAGTGCACCTATCTTGCGTCAAGAATTAGCACTATCTTCGAAAGGACCGAAACAAGATTGCACTTGAGCCTCGTCACCTAGTGGTACCATCATGTGCGTCCAAAATGATTTCTGAGCCTACTGTACATCTAGGGCAAACCATGCACTTATCTTGCACTAACAAGAGAGATTCCACACGGAAACAAGAGAGATTCCACATGACCCACGTCACGTAGGAGTTCCATCGGGTGCGTCCAAAATGATTTTTGAGTTCCATCGGGTGCGTCTCCAAATAGAAAGAAGCAAGATTCCACATGACCCATGTCACCTATGAGTTCTATCGGGTGAGTCCAAAATGATTACCGAGCCTATGGTATGTTCGGTGCAAACCATGCACATATCTCGTGTCAAGATTAGCACTATCTCTAAATAGACTGAGCTTTCACTTGAGCCTCGTCACCTCAGAGTACCATCGGGTGCTCCAAACCAATTTCTGAGCAGATGGTATGTTTGGCGCAAACCGTGCACTGATCTTGCTTTGACAGTAACACTATCTCCAAAGAGAAAGAAGTGAGATTCCACATGACCCAAGTCACCTATGAGTTCCATCGGGTCCGTGCAAAATGATTTTTTGAGCCTATGGTACATTCGATGCAAACCGTGCACCTATCTTACATCAAGATTAGCACTATCTCTGAAAAGGACCGAAATGAGGTTCCACTTGATTCTCATCACCTAGTGGTACCATCAAGTGCGTCCAAAATTATTTCTAAGCCTATGGTACGTCTAGCGCAAACCATACACCTATCTTGCACCGATAGTAACATTGTCACCGAACAGAAAGAAGAGAGATTCCACATGACCCACGTCACCTAGGAGTTCCAACGGGTGTGTCTAAAATGATTTCCTGATATGAACCCGCTAGGGTGAATCCTGATCTTTCGATGAGAGAAGGTGGATAACTCGATTTGGGGATGGAGATGACGTTCATGGCCCGACTACAACCATCCAAGGATGCTGCGCCTTAGCAACCGATACACCACCTCCAACGGCCGTCGCGATCTTGTGGAGCACGATCAACCAAACCACAAGGGTAATTCCTGCAAGCAATCGAGGAACAAGCAAGAACAAGTAGAACAAGCAACTCAATTACAAATATAGAGATGAGAAACCATCTGAACTCACAAAGTTGGGGTTCTGAATCAAGTAGAACGGATGGTCTAGTCAACACACGCGTCTACAAGGAAGTAGCAATGGCTAAACTTTCAACAAATAAAACCCAAACTGTTTGTGGCGGCTCTAATCCTTATTAATACCTAGAGGAACGACCAGGGGGTGTTGGGGTCATTCTCCAACCCTAGGACACGTCCTTAATGGACCCAAATTGATACATGGACCATCGGCCCAAAATAGGGTGACGCAGCACCAAAGGCAGAAAAGGTCCTGGCGTTGAAACGACGATTGCGGAAGCATCGGATAAGATATAGCCATGAGTCCAGATCCGTTGGAAAACAGACTTGATAAGCTTTCCAAAAAGTGCTAGAACGTCCCAATCGGAGTCCGTATGAAGTTGTGGTGACCGTCGCAATCTGGGACTATTTTGCAATCCGAATTTAACTTCCAAAACGTGTTGGACTTGGACTCTTTCTGTCCTTTGGAACCAAAGTGACGTGGTGGCCTAGCGGAGGACATTAGGAATACTTGGATTTGGTCCCCAATCAACTTCATTAACCTTCCATGTTTTCCATATGCAATCAAACCTTCCCTTGATCCATGTAAGTAATTCTGAAAATGAGAATGAACACACATCATGGTGCAGCATCAATTCATCAAATGCATCAATGATAAGCCTCATATAGAATGGTTGCACCTTTGGTATAGAAGTGGTTGGCATGGTCATATTTGAGCCAATGATGTCCTCATCATTCTCCCCTTCTTGACAGCAAACCGTCCTCGGTTTGATCTTTGTTGGAGTATGTGTTGTAGGTAAAAGTGAACCGTGCTCCCCTTCTTGATATTTATCCTGTTGCATATGGGGAAAACTAGGAAAACTTTGCAAGACATCATTAGTGTTAGTGCAGCCCTCAATTTGATCATGGTATTGTGGCCCAAAAGGATATTTCAGATTAGAGCAAATATAAACTTTATGCACCAAATATTCTCCTTTGCTGTCATATTTGCCAATTGCATGAAGCGAACAATGATTAAAACTCTGCAAACCAGAATCAAATTTAAGTTTCTCTTTTAGACAATTTAGATTACACAGAATATCAAATTCAATATAACCCAAAGTATTTAAAGAGGACAGTAAATTCAGTTCATCTTGTGCACATGTAATAGGATGAAAAAGCTTATCTTCAGCACATTTGTATGGTTCCAAACCAAAAGTATCACACTTATTCGCTACTTGTGGCATAGGAGTAAAAGAATCATCAGCACACAACTCCTCTTTATCACAAGGAACAGCGAGCAATTCATTTTGTGACAAAGGAAAATCAGTAGTGGGTTCCACTATTTGTTGCTCTTCATTAGCATGCAGAGTGGACAAATTTTGGACATTATGGGTCACATCATTCTGGCAAGTATTCACAGATAATAGAATCTCTTTTTCAGCATTGAGAGCCAGACAAAACAATTGACCAATATGGCAATATGATTTGCTAATTAACAAGGTTCGAATTTCAGAATTGAGCCCTCTCATGAATCTACTCATAACATCTTCCATGCATTCATCCAATCCACCAAACATGATACAAATCTTAAAATTATGGTAGTATTGTTTCACAGTCTTACTACCCTGGTTCAAGTTGTCTAATTTTGCAAGCAAATAATCAACATAATATGCAGGAACGAATGCATCTCTAAAAAGAAATTTGAAGTCTTTCCAAGATTCTGGAACTTTGTTGTGCCTACAAATGTGTTTCCATTCTAGCAAAGCATTTTCAATCAAAATATTAGAGGCAATACAAATCTTTTGTTTCTCGGACAGGTCATGCTCATCAAATTCATTCTCTACTTTTAACTCCCAATCAATGTAAGCTTGAGGATCAAACTTACCATCATATAACGGCAAGTGTTGAATGACATCCTGAATATGAGGGTCTAGTTTCAACAGCTCAAAAATCTCCATATCACCTGCCATGATTAGTAGAAAACAAGAAACACAAAAATAATATGTATCCTCATATCAACTACTAGGATGTGTCGGTTGTAACTCTCTCAAACTCAACTTGTTAAAACAAGCCCTTACAAGTTCTTACCAAGCCAAACAGGAGGTGATGGCAACCAACAAGTCTACAACCGTGGAGTGAAGTGTATCGGTGTCGTAGCAACAAAACAAATTGTCAAGCTGTAGTCGAATATGTGGAGCTGTAGGTGGGCTAAAGCAAGGAAGTACTAGAACCACGTTAGTTGCAAGCAAATTAAACAAACGCTCAACGACGTTATTGTGCTGGTCCTAGGCTAGTACGTGCTAGAGACGTGAGCCTGGACACAAACGAAGTCACTGAGCTGCAGCAAAGAAGGATCACAAGGACAGGAATAACAACAAAAGAAAAACCCTTCTCTTCTTCTTTCTCTTTCTTTTCTTTCTTTCTTTCTTTCTATCTTTCTTTTCTTTCTTTCTTGTGTCTTTTTTTTCTATTTTTTTCAACTAGCACAAAACTGAAATTTTGCAACAAGAATTAACAAGCTACTTACAACAATTAAATGTTTCCTTGGGAAGGGTGATTCAGTAGCAAAGTCAAACAAATGGCTGTTTTGCAAAACCAGCAGACGCACAAATCTCCAGGGCAATTGCGAAGCGCTCAGATTGAATTTGGGACCAAGCTCTGATCAGTGGAAAGAGGACAAGTTAAGGTTTCCAGATTGTATTTAAACTCCCTATTCAGACTCCTGACAAAGGAAATATGGTGACGATCCCGGCGATCCTCATCATCCCGTCCCACCTCCCCATCAACCGCCACCAGCCCACCACCACTAGTTCCAGCCGCCGCCGTATCACCCTCCCCCGCGTCCTCGTCGATTTTTTCGGCCACCGCCATGGGTGATGCCGATCAGATCAAAGCCCTCACCAATGCCATGAAGGAGCTGCAGGCCACCGTGGAGGCCAACGCCAAGGCCATCGCTTTCCTGACGGCCGAGCGTACATCATCGTCGGGCTCCAAGGCGCCGACCGGCGAGCATCATAATGATCGACCGCCGAAATTCCAGAAAATGGATTTTCTGAAGTATGATGGTACGAAGGACCCCCTCATATTCATCAATCGCTGCGAATCGTATTTTCATCAACAGAGAATCATGGAGGAAGAGAAAACTTGGATGGCTTCCTACAACCTCGACGACGAGGCGCAACTCTGGTATATGCAGGTGCAGACGGACGAGGGAACGCCGTCGTGGCGCCGTTTCACCGAACTGCTCAATCTTCGGTTTGGTCCCCCTCTCCGCTCTGCCCCGCTCTTCGAGCTTGCGGATTGCTGGCGCACGGGCACCGTTGCGGAGTACCAGGCGCGCTTCCAGGCGCTCCTTCCCCGGGCCGGCCATCTGGAGGAGGCACAGCGGGTCCAATTGTTCACGGGGGGACTTCTTCCTCCGCTCAGCCTGGATGTATAGGTTCACAACCCTCAGTCCCTCGCGGCGGCCATGAGCCTCGCTCGTCAGCTAGAGCTGAGGGAGCAGTACACGTTGACGACTGCATCGGCGGCGACTGCGCCCAAGGGAGCGGGTCGCGGCCTCCTATCCGCACCCCCGCAACGTCTGGCGCTGCCCGCACCACCAGGACCCGACACCAAGCCAGCCGTGCCCACCGCTACTGTCGAGGGCCGGCCCGTCAAGCGCCTCACCCAGGCCGAGCAGGAGGAGCGTCGTCGCCTCGGCTTGTGCTTCAATTGCGACGAAAAGTATAGCCGCGGCCACAACAAGTTCTGCAAACGCCTGTTCTTGTTGGACAGCATCCTGGACGACGACGCCGACGAGGCCGCCGGCGAGGATGAGCTAGTTCTGGAGGCGCCGGTGTTCTCCCTTCACGCGGTAGCCGGCGTTCCCAGTGGCAACACGCTGCTGCTCCGCGTCACTCTAGGTGTGCCTCCCTTATCGCGCTCGTCGACACCGGGTCCAGCCACAACTTCATTGGGGAGGCTACAGCGTCGCGCACGGGTCTCCCCGTCCAGCCGCGCCCTCGCCTCACCGCCACGGTGGCCAACGGCGAGAAAGTCCCTGCCCTGGAGTCCTCCGTCGCGCGGAAATCTCCATCGACGGCTTGGCATTCCAAGTCGACTTGTTTGTGATGCCCCTGGCGGGGTATGATATGGTCCTTGGCACCCAGTGGATGGCCACCTTGGGTCGCATTGCCTGGGACTTTTCGGCAGGGACCATGGCCTTCCAGCGGCTGGGCCGCACCGTCTGCTGGCGCGGGCTGGAGCAGATGGCCGACCAGGGCGCGCTTGGCCCCATGGCTGCGGGCCTGGACATGCGTTCGGCACCGGCTGCGGCGACCACGGCGCGCACGCCGCCCTCCACTGCACCGGTCGAGGCGCGACCGCTGCTCGACGCCGTCCTATCCTCTTTCGGCGACGTCTTTGAGGAGCCTCGCGGGCTGCCACCACAGCGTGGCCACGACCACGCCATTCACCTCCTGCCGGGCGCCGCACCAGTGGCGTCCACCCGTACTGCTACCCGGTCGCCCACAAGGATGAATTGGAGCGGCAGTGCGCTGCTATGATGGAGCAAGGACTTATCCGCCGTAGCATGTCGGCATTCTCCTCTCCAGTCCTCCTTGTCAAGAAAGCTAACGGGTCCTGGCGGTTCTGCGTCGACTACAGAGCCCTCAACGCCATCACCGTCAAGGACGCGTACCCGATCCCGGTGGTCGACGAACTGCACGGCGCCCGATTCTTTACCAAGCTGGACCTGCGCTCTGGCTACCACCAGGTCCGCATGCACCCCGACGACATTGCCAAGACGGCGTTCCGCACACATGATGGCCTCTACGACTTCCTTGTGATGCCGTTCGGGTTGTGCAATGCCCCGGCGACGTTCCAGGCGCTCATGAACGACATTCTGCGTGTCTTCCTCCGCCGGTTCGTCCTTGTGTTTTTCGATGACATCCTCATTTACAGCTCCACATGGGCGGACCACTTGCGCCACCTTCGAGCCGTCCTCCTCGTCCTATGACAGCACTGACTTTTCGTCAAGCGCTCTAAGTGCGCTTTTGGTGTCGACTCCATCTCCTACTTGGGGCACATCATCAGCGCGGCCGGCGTCACCATGGATCCCGCCAAGGTGCAGGCGGTCTTGGACTGGCCGCAGCCGCGTTCAGCACGTGCAGTCCGCGGCTTCCTTGGTCTGGCGGGCTACTACCGTAAATTCGTCCATGACTATGGCCTCATCGCCGCGCCCCTCACGGCGCTCACCAAGAAAGACGGGTTCAGCTGGTCTGCGGAGACCGCCGCTGCGTTCCAAGCTCTCAAGCAGGCCATCACCATCGCCCCCATCCTTGCCCTCCCGGACTTCGACAAGCCGTTCATCGTCGAGTGTGACGCCTCCACGTACGGGTTCGGCGCCGTTCTCCTGCAGGACAAGCACCCGCTGGGTTTCTTCAGCCGGCCTATGGCACCTCGCCATCGCGCCCTCGCCGCCTATGAGCAGGAGTTGATCGGCCTCGTCCTCGCCATTCGCCATTGGAGGCCGTACCTTTGGGGGCGCCGCTTTGTGGTGCGCACTGACCACTTCAGCCTCAAGTACCTGCTCGACCAACGCCTGGCGACCATTCCACAACACCACTGGGTGGCAAGCTTCTCGGCTTCGACTTCTCCGTCGAGTACAAGCCGGGCGTCTCCAACACGGTGGCCGACGCTCTCTCCCACCGCGACACCGAGGACAGTGTGGTGTTGGCTGTCTCCGCTCCCCGCTTCGACTACATCAGCCGCCTGCGTCAAGCCCAGTTCACGGACTCTGCGCTCATGGCCATCCGTGATGCGAACCTGGCGGGCTCACGGGGCGCGCCGTGGGGACTGTGTGATGGCTTGGTCACATTCGGCTCGAGGATCTACATCCCGCCGTCCTCCTCGCTCCTACAGGAGGTGCTCACTGCCGTACACGAGGACGGCCATGAGGGTGTGCAGCGCACGCTGCATCGGCTTCGTTGCGACTTTCACTTTCCCAACATGCGTCGCCTAGTGCAGGACTTCATCAGTGCCTGTGACACGTGCCAGCGGTACAAGTCCGAGCATCTCCACCCTGCCGGACTCCTCTTGCCACTGCCGGTGCCCACGGCAATCTGGAGCGACCTCGGCTTGGACTTCGTGGAAGCCCTGCCCCGTGTAGGAGGGAAGTCGGTGATCCTGACGGTGGTGGATCGCTTCAGAAAATATTGCCATTTCATCTCGTTAGCTCACCCATACACTGCAGAATCCGTCGCGCAGGCATTCTTCAAGGAGATTGTGCGCCTCCATGGTGTTCCCCAGTCCTTGGTCTCCGACCGGGATGTCGTCTTCACCTCAACATTCTGGAAGGAACTAATGAGGCTCCTGGGCACCAAGTTGCACATGACGACTGCCTTCCACCCGCAGTCTGATGGCCAAACCGAGGCAGCTAATCGTGTCATCGTCATGTACCTTCGTTGCTTCACCGGCGATCGTCCCCGCCAATGGATCCGCTGGCTCCCGTGGGCGGAGTACGTCTACAACACTGCCTACCAGACGTCATTGCGGGACACACCCTTTAGGGTGGTCTACGGCCGCGACCCTCCTACTATCCGGTCTTATGAACCAGGTGAGACCCGTGTGGCGGCCGTCGCACGGAACATGGCGGACAGGGACGAGTTCTTGGCCGATGTTCGCTACCGCCTGGAGCAAGCGCAGGCCATCCACAAGAAGTACTATGACAAGCTGCACCGTCCAGTCGCTTATGCAGTCGGCGACCTTGTGCTTCTTCGACTCCGTCACCGCGCACCAGCCTCCCTGCCTCAGGTCAGCAAAGGCAAACTGAAGCCCCGCTTCTATGGGCCATACCGCGTCGCCGAGATCATCAACCCTGCCGCGGTCCGTCTCGAGCTGCCCCCGCGAGCCAAGCTGCATGATGTGTTCCATGTGGGTCTCCTCAAGAAATTCGTCGGGCCGATGCCGGCTGCTCCACCTGCCTTGCCTGACATCCACCATGGCGCCGTGCAACCTGAACCAGAGCTCGTCGTGCGCTCACGCCTCGCCCGCGGCGTTCACCAAGTGCTAGTCCAGTGGAAAGGAGAACCAGCGGCTTCAGCAACTTGGGAGGACATCAGCTCCTTTCGCGAGCGGTACCCGGCGTTCCAGCTCGAGGATGATCTGGCTCTCGAGGGGCGGAGAGATGTCATGTGGGGCCTGACATACTCTAGGCGCCGGCGTGCCAGGGACGTGCGGCGAGCGGCCGAACGCGTAGAGCGCGCGCGCACGCCAGACGCCCAGGCGGGACCAGCTATCAGTGGCTAAGAGGAAGGAGAGGATTAGTTGCTATTTCTATTCATTAGTTGCTATTTTTATTCCTAAATTATAGGAGCGCATGGCGCTGGTTGGTTTGGGCCTCAGGCCATTTATATTGTACTTGGTGACAGCTGAAAGGAATTAAGCAAGATATTATCCCTAATCTCTCTCTCTCTCTCAACCAAACCAAGCCTGCGGCAGAGGGGAAAACCTCGCCGGAGAAGACGGATCGCGGCTACAAACTACGTAGCCGAGGTCCAGCTACCCAAGGACCCGAGGTCCTTGACAAAGCCTCATATAGAATGGTTGCACCTTTGGTATAGAAGTGGTTGGCATGGTCATATTTGAGCCAATGATGTCCTCATCATTTCCATGCCAACGGTATGTTCGATGCAAACCGTGCACCTCTCTTGCATCAAGATTAGCACTATCTCCAAACAGACCGAGCTTTCACTTGAGCCTCGTCACCTCAGAGTACCACCGGGTTCTTCCAAAATGAATTCTGAGCTGAAGGTACATTAGGCACAAACTGTCATCTACCTTGCACCGGACTAACACTATCTCCAAGAGGACAGAAGTGAGATTCCACATGTCCCATGTCACCTAGGAGTTCCTCGGGAGTGTTCAAAATGATTTTCGAGCCTATGGTACGTTCGACGCAAATCGAGCACCTATCTTGCTTCAAAATTAGCACTATCTTCGAAAGGACCGGAATGAGCTTCCACTTGAGCCTCGTCATGTAGTAGAACCATTGAGTGCGTCCAAAATGATTTTATGTGCCTATGGTATGTCTTGTGCAAACCATGCACCTTTCTTGCACCGACAGTAACACTGTTTCCAAAGAGAAAGAAGTGAGATTCCATATGGCACATGTCTCCTAAGAGTACTATCAGGTGGTCCAAAATGATTTTTGAGCCTATGGTACATTCGATGCAAACCGTGCACCTAACTTGTGTCAAGATTAGCACTATGTTCGAAAGGACCGAAACAAGCTTCCACTTGAGCCTCCACACCTAGTGGTAACATCGAGTGTGTCTAAAATGATATCTGAGCCTATGGTACGTCTAGTGCGAACCATGCACCTATCTTGCACCGATGCTAACACTATCCCCAAATAGAAAGAAGAGATATTTCACATGACTCACGTTTCCTAGGAGTTCTATCGGGTGCGTCCAAAATGATTTCTGAGCCTATGGTACGTTCGACACAAACCGTGCACATCTCTTGCGTTAAGATTAGCACTATCTCTGAACGGACTGAGCTTTCACTTAAGCCTCGCCACCTTGGAAGTACCATTGGGTGTGTCCAAAAAGAGTTTTGAGCCGATGGTATGTTTGGCGCAAACTGTGCACCTGTCTTGCACCGACACTAACACTGTCTCCAAAGGGAAAGAAGTTAGATTCTACATGACCCACGTCTCCTAGGAGTTCCATCGTGTACGTCTAAAATGATTTCTGAGCCCATGGAATGTTTGACGTAAACCGTGCACCTATCTTGCATCATGGTTAGCACTATCTTAGAGAGGACCAAAACGAGCTTCCACTTGAGCCTCGTCACCTAGTGGAACCATCGAGTACGTCCAAAATGATTTCTGAGCCTATGTTACGTCTAGCGCAAACCATGCACCTATCTTGCACTAACATTACATTGTCTCCAAACCTAAACAAGAAGATTTCACATGACCGACGTCACCTAGGAGTTGCATCAGGTGCATCCAAAATGTTTTGAAGCCTATGGTACGTTCAATGAAACTATGCACCTATCTTGCGTCAAGATTAGCACTATCTCTGAAAGGACCAAAACAAGCTTCCACTTTGATCCTCATCACCTAGTGGTACCATCGAGTGCGTCCAAAATAATTTCTGAGCCAATGGCACGTCTAGCGCAAACCATGCACTTATCTTGCACTGACAGAAACACTGTCTCTAAATAGAAAGATGAGAGATTCCACATGACCCACGTCACCTAGGAGTTCCATCGGGTGAGTCCAAAATGATTTATGAGACTATGGTACATTTGGCACAAAACGTGCACCTATCTTGCCTCAAGATTAGCACTATCTCCATATGGATCAGGTTTCACTTGAGGCTCGTCAACTAGGAGTACCATCAAATGCGTCCAAAATGATTTCTGAGCAGTTAGTACATTCGTCACAAACCGTGCAACTATCTTGCACCAGCAGTGACACTGTCTCTAAAGAGAAAGAAGTCAGATTCCATATGACCCACGTCACCTAAGAGTTCCATCAGGTGCATCCAAAACAATTTTGAGCCTATGGTACGTTCGACGCAAACGGTGCATCAATATTGCGTCAAGATTAGCACTATCTGCGAATGGACCGAGCTTTCACTTGAGCCTTATCACCTATGTGTACCATCGGGTGCGTCCAAAACGATTACTAAGCCAGTGGTACGTTTGGCGCAAATTATGCACCTATCTTGCACCGACGCTATACTGTCTCCAAATGAAAAAAGTGAGAATCCGCATGACCCGCGTCACCTAGGAGTTCTATTGGGTGCGTCCAAAATGATTTCTGACCCTATGGTATGTTCGACATAAATCGGACACCTATCTTGCGTCAAGATTACACTATCTCCGAAAGGACCGAAAAGAGCTTCTACTTGCGCCTCGTCACCTAGTGGTACCACGAGTGCGTCCAAAATGATTTCTAAGTCTATGGTACGTCTAGCGCAAACCAAGCACCTATCTTGCACTGACACTAACACTATATCCAAATGGAAAGAAGAGAGATTTCACATGATCCACATCACCTAGGAGTTCCATCAGGTGTGTCCAAAATGATTTCCAAGCCTATGGTACGTTTAACGTGAACCATGCACCTATCTTGTGTCAAGATTAACACTATATCCGAAAGGACCGAAATAAGCTTCCACTTGAGCCTCGTCATGGAGTGGTACCACCGAGTGCGTCCAAAATGATTTATGAGCCTATGGTACATCTAGCGCAAACCATGCACCCATCTTGCACTGACACTAACACTATCTCCAAACAGAAAGAATCGAGATTCCACATGACCCATGTCACCTAAAAGTTCCATCGGATGAGTCCGAAATGATTTTTCGAACCGATGGTACGTTCGATGCAAACCGTGCACCAATCTCACGTTAAGATTAGTACTATCTCCAAATGGACCGAGCTTTCACTTGAGCCTCATAACCTCATAGTACCATCGGGTGTGTCCAAACGAGTTATGAGCCGATAGCTTGTTTGGTGCAAACTGTGCACCTATCTTGCACCGACACTAACACTCTCTACAAACGGAAAAAAGAGAGATTCTACATGACCCACAGCACCTCGAATTTCCATCGGGTGTGTCCAAAATGATTTTTGAGCCTATGGTACGTTCGACGCAAACCATGCACCTATCTTGCATCCAAATTAGCACCATCTTTGGAAGGACCAAAACGAGCTACCACTTGAGCCTCGTCACCTAGTAGTACCATCAGGTGCATCCAAAATGATTTCTAGGCCTATGGTACGTCTAGCGCAAACCATGCACCTATCGTGCACTGACACTAATATTGTATCCTAACGGAAACAAGAGAGATTTCACATGACCCACGTTAGCTAGGAGTTCCATCGGGTGCGTCCAAAACGATTTTTGAGCCTATAGTACGTTCGACGCAAACCGTGCACCTCTCTTGCATCAAGATTAGCACTATCTCCAAACGGACCGAGCTTTCACTTGAGCCTCGTCACCTCGGAGTACCATTGGGTGCGTCCAAAACGAGTTTTGAGCAGATGGTACGTTTGGTGCAAACTATGCACCTCTCTTGCACCGACACTAACACTGTCTCCAAACAAAAAGTGAGATTCCACATGACCCACGTCTCCTAGGAGTTCCATCGTGTACGTCCAAAATGATTTCTGAGCCCATAGAACGTTCGACGCAAACCGTGCACCTATCTTGTGTCATGATTAGCACTATCTCAAAGAGGACCAAAACGAGCTTCCACTTGAGCCTCGTCACATAGTGTTACCATCAAGTTCATCCAAAATGATTTTCTAAGCCTGTGATACGTCTAGCGCAAACCATGCACCTATCTTGCACCGACACTATATTGTCTCTAAACGAAAACAAGCGAGATTCCATGTGACTGACATCACTTAGGAGTTCTATTGGGTGCGTCCAAAACGTTTCGAAGCCTATAGTACGTTCAATGCAAACTATGCACCCATCTTACGTCAAGTTTAGCACTATATCCGAAAGGACCAAATTGAGCTTCCACTTAAGCCTCGTCACCTAGTGGTACCATCGAGTGCGTCCAAAACGATTTCTGAGCCTATGGTATGTCTAGCGCAAACCATGCACCTATCTTGCACTAACACTCACACTGTCTCCAAACAGAAAGAAGAGAGATTCCACATGACCCATGTCACCTAGGAGTTCCATCGGGTGAGTCCAAAATTATTTCTGAGACTATGATATGTTTGACGCAAACCGTGCACCTATCTTGCATCAAGATTAGCGCTATCTCCAAACGAACCGAGGTTTCAAGTGAGCCTCATCGCCTAGGAGTACCACCGGGTGCATCCAAAATGATTTCTATCCATAGGGTACATTCGGCACAAACCGTGCACCTATCTTGCACGGATAGTGGCATTATCTCCAAAGAGAATAAAGTGAGATTCACATGACCTACGTCACCTAAGAGTTTCATCGGGTGCGTCCAAAACAATTTCTGAGCCTATGGTACGTTCGGCGCAAACCGTGCACCAATATTGTGTCAAGATTAGCACTATCTCCAAATGGCCCGAGCTTTCACTTGAACCTCATCACCTAGTGGTACCATCGAGTGCGTCCAAAATGATTTATGAGTCTTCGGTACGTCAAGCGCAAACCATGCACCTATCTTGCACCGACACAAACACTGTCTCCAAATAGATAGAAGAGAGATTCCACATGACCCACGTCACCTAGGAGTTCCATCAGGTGCATCCAAAATAATTTTAGAGCCTATGGTATGTTCAACGCAAACCGTGCACCTATCTTGTGTCAAGATTAGCGCTATGTCCAAAAGGACCGAAACAAGCTTCCACTTGAGCCTCGTCACCGAGTGGTACCATCGAGTGTGTTCAAAATGATTTTTGAGCCAATGGTACGTCTAGCGCAAACCATGCACCCATCTTGCACTGGCACTAACACTATCTCCAAACAAAAAGAATCGACATGCCACATGACCCATGTCACCTAGGAGTTCCATCATGTGGGTCCAAAATGATTTTCAAGCCTATGGTACGTTTGACGCAAACCGTGCACCAATGTTGTGTCCAGATTAGCACTATCTCTAAATGGCCCAAGCTTTCACTTGAGCCTCGTCACCTAGGAGTATGATCGGGTGCATCCAAAACAATTGCTGAGCCGATGGTATGTTTGGCGCAAACTGTGCACCTATCTTGCACTGACACTAACACCGTCTCCAAACAAAAAAAGTGAGAATCCACATGACCCGCATCACCTATGAGTTCTATTGGGTGCGTCCAAAATGATTTTCGAGCCTTTGATATGTTCGATGCAAACCGGGCACCGATCTTGCCTCAAGATTACACTATCCCCGAGAGGTCCAAAATGAGCTTCCATTTGAACCTCATCACCTAGTGTTACCATCGAGTGCGTCCAAAATGATTTATGAGTCTATGGTACGTCAAGCGCAAACCGTGCACATATCCTGCACCGACACTAACACTGTCTCCAAATGGAAAGAAGAGAGATTCCACATGATCCACGTCACCTAGGAGTTCCATCAGGTGCATCCAAAATGATTTCAGAGCCTATGGTACGTTCAACGCAAACCGTGCACCTATCTTGTGTCAAGATTAGCGCTATGTCCGAAAGGACCGAAACAAGCTTCCACTTGAGCCTCGTCACCGAGTGGTACCATCGAGTGCGTCCAAAATGATTTTTGAGCCAATGGTACGTCTAGCGCAAACCATGCACCCATCTTGCACTGGCACTAACACTATCTCCAAACATAAAGAATCGAGATGCCACATGACCCATGTCACCTAGTTGTTCCATCATGTTTGTCCAAAATGATTTTCAAGCCTATGGTACGTTCGACGCAAACCGTGCACCAATGTTGTGTCCAGATTAGCACTATCTCCAAATGGCCCGAGCTTTCACTTGAGCCTCGTCACCTAGGAGTATGATCGGGTGCATCCAAAACAATTGCTGAGCCGAGGGTATGTTTGGCGCAAACTGTGCACCTATCTTGCACTGACACTAACACCGTCTCCAAACAAAAAAAAGTGAGAATCCACATGACCCGCATCACCTATGAGTTCTATTGGGTGCGTCCAAAATGATTTTTGAGCCTTTGATATGTTCGATGCAAACCGGGCACCGATCTTGCGTCAAGATTACACTATCCCCGAGAGGTCCAAAATGAGCTTCCATTTGAACCTCATCACCTAGTGGTACCATTGAGCGCGTCCAAAATGATTTATGAGTCTATGGTACGTCAAGCGCAAACCGTGCACCTATCCTGCACCGACACTAACACTGTCTCCAAATGGAAAGAAGAGAGATTCCACATGATCCACATCACCTAGGAGTTCTATCAGGTGCATCCAAAATGATTTCAGAGCCTATGGTACGTTCAACGCAAACCGTGCACCTATCTTGTGTCAAGATTAGCGCTATGTCCGAAAGGACCGAAACAAGCTTCCACTTAAGCCTCATCACCGAGTGGTACCATCGAGTGTGTTCAAAATGATTTTTGAGCCAATGGTACGTCTAGCGCAAACCATGCACCCATCTTGCACTGGCTCTAACACTATCTCCAAACAGAAAGAATCGAGATGCCACATGACCCATGTCACCTAGGATTTCCATCATGTGGGTCCAAAATGATTTTCAAGCCTATTGTACGTTCGACGCAAATCGTGCACCAATGTTGTGTCCAGATTAGCACTATCTCCAAATGGCCCGAGCTTTCACTTGAGCCTCGTCACCTAGGAGTATGATCGGGTGCATCCAAAACAATTGCTGAGCCGATGGTATGTTTGGCGTAAACTGTGCACCTATCTTGCACCGACACTAACACCGTCTCCAAACGAAAAAGTGAGAAGCCACATGACCCGCATCACCTATGAGTTCCATTGGGTGTGTCCAAAATGATTTTCGAGCCTTTGATATGTTCGATGCAAACCGGGCACCGATCTTGCGTCAAGATTACACTATCCCCGAGAGGTCCAAAATGAGCTTCCATTTGAACCTCATCACCTAGTGGTACCATCGAGTGCGTCCAAAATGATTTATGAGTCTATGGTACGTCAAGCGCAAACTGTGCACCTATCTTGTACCGACACTAACACTGTCTCCAAATGGAAAGAAGAGAGATTCCACATGATCCACGTCACCTAGGAGTTCCATCAGGTGCATCCAAAATGATTTCAGAGCCTATGTTACGTTCAACGCAAACCGTACACGTATCTTGTGTCAAGATTAGCGCTATGTCCGAAAGGACCAAAACAAGCTTCTACTTGAGCCTCGTCACCGAGTGGTACCATCGAGTGCGTCTAAAATGATTTTTGAGCCAATGGTACGTCTAGCGCAAACCATGCACCCATCTTGCACTAGCACTAACACTATCTCCAAACAAAAAGAATCGAGATGCCACATGACCCATGTCACCTAGGAGTTCCATCATGTGGGTCCAAAATGATTTTCAAGCCTATGGTACGTTCGACGCAAACCGTGCACCAATGTTGTGTCCAGATTAGCACTATCTCTAAATGGCCCGAGCTTTCACTTGAGCCTCGTCACCTAGGAGTATGATCGGGTGCATCCAAAACAATTGCTGAGCCGATGGTATGTTTGGCGCAAACTGTGCACCTATCTTGCACCGACACTAACACCGTCTCCAAACGAAAAAGTGAGAATCCACATGACCCGCATCACCTATGAGTTCCATTGGGTGCGTCCAAAATGATTTTCGAGCCTTTGATATGTTCGATGCAAACCGGGCACCGATCTTGCGTCAAGATTACACTATCCCCGAGAGGTCCAAAATGAGCTTCCATTTGAACCTCATCACCTAGTGGTACCATCGAGTGCGTCCAAAATGATTTATGAGTCTATGGTACGTCAAGCGCAAACCGTGCACCTATCTTGCACCGACACTAACACTGTCTCCAAATGGAAAGAAGAGAGATTCCACATGATCCACGTCACCTAGGAGTTCCATCAGGTGCATCCAAAATGGTATGTTCAACGCAAACCGTGCACCTATCTTGTGTCAAGATTAGCGCTATGTCCGAAAGGACCGAAACAAGCTTCTACTTGAGCCTCGTCACCGAGTGGTACCATCGAGTGCGTCTAAAATGATTTTTGAGCCAATGGTACGTCTAGCGCAAACCATGCACCCATCTTGCGCTGGCACTAACACTATGTCCAAACAAAAAAGAATCGAGATGCCACATGACCCATGTCACCTAGGAGTTCCATCATGTGGGTCCAAAATGATTTTCAAGCCTATGGTACGTTCGACGCAAACCGTGCACCAATGTTGTGTCCAGATTAGCACTATCTCTAAATGGCCCAAGTTTTCACTTGAGCCTCGTCACCTAGGAGTATGATCGGGTGCATCCAGAACAATTGCTGAGCCGATGGTATGTTTGGCGCAATCTGTGCACCTATCTTGCACTGACACTAACACCATCTCCAAATGAAAAAAGTGAGAATCCACATGACCCGCATCACCTATGAGTTCCATTGGGTGCGTCCAAAATGATTTTTGAGCCTTTGATATGTTCGATGCAAACCGGGCACCGATCTTGCCTCAAGATTACACTATCCCCGAGAGGTCCAAAATGAGCTTCCATTTGAACCTCATCACCTAGTGGTACCATCGAGTGCGTCCAAAATGATTTATGAGTCTATGGTACGTCAAGCGCAAACCGTGCACCTATCCTGCACCGACACTAACACTGTCTCCAAATGGAAAGAAGAGAGATTCCACATGATCCACGTCACCAAGGAGTTCCATCAGGTGCATCCAAAATGATTTCAGAGCCTATGGTACGTTCAACGCAAACCGTGCACCTATCTTGTGTCAAGATTAGCGCTATGTCCGAAAGGACCGAAACAAGCTTCCACTTGAGCCTCGTCACCGAGTGGTACCATCGAGTGCGTCCAAAATGATTTTTGAGCCAATGGTATGTCTAGCGCAAACCAAGCACCCATCTTGCACTGGCACTAACACTATCTCCAAACATAAAAAATCGAGATGCCACATGACCCATGTCACCTAGGAGTTCCATCATGTGGGTCCAAAATGATTTTCAAGCCAATGGTACGTTCGACGCAAACCATGCACCAATGTTGTGTCCAGATTAGCACTATCTCCAAATGGCCCGAGCTTTCACTTGAGCCTCGTCACCTAGGAGTATAATCGGGTGCATCCAAAACAATTGCTAAGCCGAGGGTATGTTTGGCGCAAACTGTGCACCTATCTTGCACTGACACTAACACCGTCTCCAAACGAAAAAGTGAGAATCCACATGACCCGCATCACCTATGAGTTCCATTGGGTGCGTCCAAAATGATTTTCGAGCCTTTGATATGTTCGATGCAAACCGGGCACCGATCTTGCGTCAAGATTACACTATCCCCGAGAGGTCCAAAATGAGCTTCCATTTGAACCTCATCACCTAATGGTACCATTGAGCGCGTCCAAAATGATTTATGAGTCTATGGTACGTCAAGCGCAAACCGTGCACCTATCCTGCACCGATACTAACACTGTCTCCAAATGGAAAGAAGAGAGATTCCACATGATCCACGTCACCTAGGAGTTCCATCAGGTGCATCCAAAATGATTTCAGAGCCTATGGTACGTTCAACGCAAACCGTGCACCTATCTTGTGTCACGATTAGCGCTATGTCCGAATGGACCGAAACAAGCTTCCACTTGAGCCTCATCACCGAGTGGTACCATCGAGTGCGTCCAAAATGATTTTTGAGCCAATGGTACGTCTAGCGCAAACCATGCACCCATCTTGCACTGGCACTAACACTATCTCCAAACATAAAGAATCGAGATGCCACATGACCCATGTCAGCTAGGAGTTCCATCATGTGGGTCCAAAATGATTTTCAAGCCTATGGTACGTTCGACGCAAACCGTGCACCAATGTTGTGTCCAGATTAGCACTATCTCCAAATGGCCCAAGCTTTCACTTGAGCCTCGTCACCTAGGAGTATGATCGGGTGCATCCAAAACAATTGCTGAGCCGATGGTATGTGTGGCGTAAACTGTGCACCTATCTTGCACCGACACTAACATTGTCTCCAAACAAAAAAGTGAGAATCCACATGACCCGCATCACCTATGAGTTCCATTGGGTGCGTCCAAAATGATTTTCGAGCCTTTGATATGTTCGATGCAAACCGGGCACCGATCTTGCGTCAAGATTACACTATCCCCGAGAGGTCCAAAATGAACTTCCATTTGAACCTCATCACCTAGTGGTACCATCGAGTGCGTCCAAAATGATTTATGAGTCTATGGTACGTCAAGCGCAAACCATGCACCTATCCTGCACCGACACTAACACTGTCTCCAAATGGAAAGAAGAGAGATTTCACATGATCCACGTCACCTAGGAGTTCCATCAGGTGCATCCAAAATGATTTCAGAGCCTATGGTACATTCAACGCAAACCGTGGATCTATCTTGTGTCAAGATTAGCGCTATGTCCGAAAGGACCGAAACAAGCTTCTACTTGAGCCTCGTCACCGAGTGGTACCATCTAGTGCGTCTAAAATGATTTTTGAGCCAATGGTACGTCTAGCGCAAACCATGCACCCATCTTGCACTAGCACTAACACTATCTCCAAACAAAAAGAATCGAGATGCCACATGACCCATGTCACCTAGGAGTTCCATCATGTGGGTCCAAAATGATTTTCAAGCCTATGGTACGTTCGACGCAAACCGTGCACCAATGTTGTGTCCAGATTAGCACTATCTCTAAATGGCCTGAGCTTTCACTTGAGCCTCGTCACCTAGGAGTATGATCGGGTGCATCCAAAACAATTGCTGAGCCGATGGTATGTTTGGCGCAAACTGTGCACCTATCTTGCACCGACACTAACACCGTCTCCAAATGAAAAAAGTGAGAATCCACATGACCCGCATCACCTATGAGTTCCATTGGGTGCGTCCAAAATGATTTTCGAGCCTTTGATATGTTCGATGCAAACCGGGCACCGATCTTGCGTCAAGATTACACTATCTCCGAGAGGTCCAAAATGAGCTTCCATTTGAACCTCATCACCTAGTGGTACCATCGAGTGCGTCCAAAATGATTTATGAGTCTGTGGTACGTCAAGCGCAAACCGTGCACCTATCCTGCACCGACACTAACACTGTCTCCAAATGGAAAGAAGAGAGATTCCACATGATCCACGTCACCTAGGAGTTCCATCAGGTGCATCCAAAATGATTTCAGAGCCTATGGTACGTTCAACGCAAACCGTGCACCTATCTTGTGTCACGATTAGCGCTATGTCCGAATGGACCGAAACAAGCTTCCACTTGAGCCTCGTCACCGAGTGGTACCATCGAGTGCGTCCAAAATGATTTTTGAGCCAATGGTACGTCTAGCGCAAACCATGCACCCATCTTGCACTGGCACTAACACTATCTCCAAACAAAAAGAATCGAGATGCCACATGACCCATGTCAGCTAGGAGTTCCATCATGTGGGTCCAAAATGATTTTCAAGCCTATGGTACGTTCGACGCAAACCGTGCACCAATGTTGTGTCCAGATTAGCACTATCTCCAAATGGCCCAAGCTTTCACTTGAGCCTCGTCACCTAGGAGTATGATCGGGTGCATCCAAAACAATTGCTGAGCCGATGGTATGTTTGGCGTAAACTGTGCACCTATCTTGCACCGACACTAACATTGTCTCCAAACGAAAAAGTGAGAATCCACATGACCCGCATCACCTATGAGTTCCATTGGGTGCGTCCAAAATGATTTTCGAGCCTTTGATATGTTCGATGCAAACCGGGCACCGATCTTGCGTCAAGATTACACTATCCCCGAGAGGTCCAAAATGAGCTTCCATTTGAACCTCATCACCTAGTGGTACCATTGAGCGCGTCCAAAATGATTTATGAGTCTATGGTACGTCAAGCGCAAACCGTGCACCTATCCTGCACCGATACTAACACTGTCTCCAAATGGAAAGAAGAGAGATTCCACATGATCCACGTCACCTAGGAGTTCCATCAGGTGCATCCAAAATGATTTCAGAGCCTATGGTACGTTCAACGCAAATCGTGCACCTATCTTGTGTCACGATTAGCGCTATGTCCGAATGGACCGAAACAAGCTTCCACTTGAGCCTCATCACCGAGTGGTACCATCGAGTGCGTCCAAAATGATTTTTGAGCCAATGGTACGTCTAGCGCAAACCATGCACCCATCTTGCACTGGCACTAACACTATCTCCAAACATAAAGAATCGAGATGCCACATGACCCATGTCAGCTAGGAGTTCCATCATGTGGGTCGAAAATGATTTTCAAGCCTATGGTACGTTCGACGCAAACCGTGCACCAATGTTGTGTCCAGATTAGCACTATCTCCAAATGGCCCAAGCTTTCACTTGAGCCTCGTCACCTAGGAGTATGATCGGGTGCATCCAAAACAATTGCTGAGCCGATGGTATGTGTGGCGTAAACTGTGCACCTATCTTGCACCGACACTAACATTGTCTCCAAACGAAAAAGTGAGAATCCACATGACCCGCATCACCTATGAGTTCCATTGGGTGCGTCCAAAATGATTTTCGAGCCTTTGATATGTTCGATGCAAACCGGGCACCGATCTTGCGTCAAGATTACACTATCCCCGAGAGGTCCAAAATGAGCTTCCATTTGAACCTCATCACCTAGTGGTACCATCGAGTGCGTCCAAAATGATTTATGAGTCTATGGTACGTCAAGCGCAAACCGTGCACCTATCCTGCACCGACACTAACACTGTCTCCAAATGGAAAGAAGAGAGATTCCACAAGATCCACGTCACCTAGGAGTTCCATCAGGTGCATCCAAAATGATTTCAGAGCCTATGGTACGTTCAACGCAAACCGTGCACCTATCTTGTGTCACGATTAGCGCTATGTCCGAATGGACCGAAACAAGCTTCCACTTGAGCCTCATCACCGAGTGGTACCATCGAGTGCGTCCAAAATGATTTTTGAGCCAATGGTACGTCTAGCGCAAACCATGCACCCATCTTGCACTGGCACTAACACTATCTCCAAACATAAAGAATCGAGATGCCACATGACCCATGTCAGCTAGGAGTTCCATCATGTGGGTCGAAAATGATTTTCAAGCCTATGGTACGTTCGACGCAAACCGTGCACCAATGTTGTGTCCAGATTAGCACTATCTCCAAATGGCCCAAGCTTTCACTTGAGCCTCGTCACCTAGGAGTATGATCGGGTGCATCCAAAACAATTGCTGAGCCGATGGTATGTGTGGCGTAAACTGTGCACCTATCTTGCACCGACACTAACATTGTCTCCAAACAAAAAAGTGAGAATCCACATGACCCGCATCACCTATGAGTTCCATTGGGTGCGTCCAAAATGATTTTCGAGCCTTTGATATGTTCGATGCAAACCGGGCACCGATCTTGCGTCAAGATTACACTATCCCCGAGAGGTCCAAAATGAACTTCCATTTGAACCTCATCACCTAGTGGTACCATCGAGTGCGTCCAAAATGATTTATGAGTCTATGGTACGTCAAGCGCAAACCATGCACCTATCCTGCACCGACACTAACACTGTCTCCAAATGGAAAGAAGAGAGATTTCACATGATCCACGTCACCTAGGAGTTCCATCAGGTGCATCCAAAATGATTTCAGAGCCTATGGTACAATCAACGCAAACCGTGGATCTATCTTGTGTCAAGATTAGCGCTATGTCCGAAAGGACCGAAACAAGCTTCTACTTGAGCCTCGTCACTGAGTGGTACCATCTAGTGCGTCTAAAATGATTTTTGAGACAATGGTACGTCTAGCGCAAACCATGCACCCATCTTGCACTAGCACTAACACTATCTCCAAACAAAAAGAATCGAGATGCCACATGACCCATGTCACCTAGGAGTTCCATCATGTGGGTCCAAAATGATTTTCAAGCCTATGGTACGTTCGACGCAAACCGTGCACCAATGTTGTGTCCAGATTAGCACTATCTCTAAATGGCCCAAGCTTTCTCTTGAGCCTCGTCACCTAGGAGTATGATCGAGTGCATCCAAAACAATTTGCTGAGCCGATGGTATGTTTGGCGCAAACTGTGCACCTATCTTGCACCGACACTAACACCGTCTCCAAATGAAAAAAGTGAGAATCCACATGACCCGCATCACCTATGAGTTCCATTGCGTGCGTCCAAAATGATTTTCGAGCCTTTGATATGTTCGATGCAAACCGGGCACCGATCTTGCGTCAAGATTACACTATCTCCGAGAGGTCCAAAATGAGCTTCCATTTGAACCTCATCACCTAGTGGTACCATCGAGTGCGTCCAAAATGATTTATGAGTCTATGGTACGTCAAGCGCAAACCGTGCACCCATCCTGCACCGACACTAACACTGTCTCCAAATGGAAAGAAGAGAGATTCCACATGATCCATGTCACCTAGGAGTTCCATCAGGTGCATCCAAAATGATTTCAGAGCCTATGGTACGTTCAACGCAAACCGTGCACCTATCTTGTGTCACGATTAGCGCTATGTCCGAAAGGACCGAAACAAGCTTCCACTTGAGCCTCATCACCGAGTGGTACCATCGAGTGCGTCCAAAATGATTTTTGAGCCAATGGTACGTCTAGCGCAAACCATGCACCCATCTTGCACTAGCACTAACACTATCTCCAAACATAAAGAATCGAGATGCCACATGACCCATGTCAGCTATGAGTTCCATCATGTGGGTCCAAAATGATTTTCAAGCCTATGGTACGTTCGACGCAAACCGTGCACCAATGTTGTGTCCAGATTAGCACTATCTCCAAATGGCCCAAGCTTTCACTTGAGCCTCGTCACCTAGGAGTATGATCGGGTGCATCCAAAACAATTGCTGAGCCGATGGTATGTTTGGCGTAAACTGTGCACCTATCTTGCACCGACACTAACATTGTCTCCAAACGAAAAAGTGAGAATCCACATGACCCGCATCACCTATGAGTTCCATTGGGTGCGTCCAAAATGATTTTCGAGCCTTTGATATGTTCGATGCAAACCGGGCACCGATCTTGCGTCAAGATTACACTATCCCCGAGAGGTCCAAAATGAGCTTCCATTTGAACCTCATCACCTAGTGGTACCATCGAGTACGTCCAAAATGATTTATGAGTCTATGGTACGTCAAGCGCAAACCGTGCACCTATCCTGCACCAACACTAACACTGTCTCCAAATGGAAAGAAGAGAGATTCCACATGATCCACGTCACCTAGGAGTTCCATCAGGTGCATCCAAAATGATTTCAGAGCCTATGGTACGTTCAACGCAAACCGTGGATCTATCTTGTGTCAAGATTAGCGCTATGTCCGAAAGGACCGAAACAAGCTTCTACTTGAGCCTCGTCACCGAGTGGTACCATCTAGTGCGTCTAAAATGATTTTCGAGCCAATGGTACATCTAGCGCAAACCATGCACCCATCTTGCACTGGCACTAACACTATCTCCAAACAAAAAGAATCGAGATGCCACATGACCCATGTCACCTAGGAGTTCCATCATGTGGGTCCAAAATGATTTTCAAGCCTATGGTACGTTCGACGCAAACCGTGCACCAATGTTGTGTCCAGATTAGCACTATCTCTAAATGGCCTGAGCTTTCACTTGAGCCTCGTCACCTAGGAGTATGATCGGGTGCATCCAAAACAATTGCTGAGCCGATGGTATGTTTGGCGCAAACTGTGCACCTATCTTGCACCGACACTAACACCGTCTCCAAATGAAAAAAGTGAGAATCCACATGACCCGCATCACCTATGAGTTCCATTGGGTGCGTCCAAAATGATTTTCGAGCCTTTGATATGTTCGATGCAAACCGGGCACCGATCTTGCGTCAAGATTACACTATCTCCGAGAGGTCCAAAATGAGCTTCCATTTGAACCTCATCACCTAGTGGTACCATCGAGTGCGTCCAAAATGATTTATGAGTCTATGGTACGTCAAGCGCAAACCGTGCACCTATCCTGCACCGACACTAACACTGTCTCCAAATGGAAAGAAGAGAGATTCCACAAGATCCACGTCACCTAGGAGTTCCATCAGGTGCATCCAAAATGATTTCAGAGCCTATGGTACGTTCAACGCAAACCGTGCACCTATCTTGTGTCACGATTAGCGCTATGTCCGAATGGACCGAAACAAGCTTCCACTTGAGCCTCGTCACCGAGTGGTACCATCGAGTGCGTCCAAAATGATTTTTGAGCCAATGGTACGTCTAGCGCAAACCATGCACCCATCTTGCACTGGCACTAACACTATCTCCAAACATAAAGAATCGAGATGCCACATGACCCATGTCAGCTAGGAGTTCCATCATGTGGGTCCAAAATGATTTTCAAGCCTATGGTACGTTCGACGCAAACCGTGCACCAATGTTGTGTCCAGATTAGCACTATCTCCAAATGGCCCAAGCTTTCACTTGAGCCTCGTCACCTAGGAGTATGATCGGGTGCATCCAAAACAATTGCTGAGCCGATGGTATGTTTGGCGTAAACTGTGCACCTATCTTGCACCGACACTAACATTGTCTCCAAACGAAAAAGTGAGAATCCACATGACCCGCATCACCTATGAGTTCCATTGGGTGCGTCCAAAATGATTTTCGAGCCTTTGATATGTTCGATGCAAACCGGGCACCGATCTTGCGTCAAGATTACACTATCCCCGAGAGGTCCAAAATGAGCTTCCATTTGAACCTCATCACCTAGTGGTACCATCGAGTACGTCCAAAATGATTTATGAGTCTATGGTACGTCAAGCGCAAACCGTGCACCTATCCTGCACCGACACTAACACTGTCTCCAAATGGAAAGAAGAGAGATTCCACATGATCCACGTCACCTAGGAGTTCCATCAGGTGCATCCAAAATGATTTCAGAGCCTATGGTACGTTCAACGCAAACCGTGGATCTATCTTGTGTCAAGATTAGCGCTATGTCCGAAATGACCGAAACAAGCTTCTACTTGAGCCTCGTCACCGAGTGGTACCATCTAGTGCGTCTAAAATAATTTTCGAGCCAATGGTACATCTAGCGCAAACCATGCACCCATCTTGCACTGGCACTAACACTATCTCCAAACAAAAAGAATCGAGATGCCACATGACCCATGTCACCTAGGAGTTCCATCATGTGGGTCCAAAATGATTTTCAAGCCTATGGTACGTTCGACGCAAACCGTGCACCAATGTTGTGTCCAGATTAGCACTATCTCTAAATGGCCCGAGCTTTCACTTGAGCCTCGTCACCTTGGAGTATGATCGGGTGCATCCAAAACAATTGCTGAGCCGATGGTATGTTTGGCGCAAACTGTGCACCTATCTTGCACCGACACTAACACCGTCTCCAAATGAAAAAAGTGAGAATCCACATGACCCGCATCACCTATGAGTTCCATTGGGTGCGTCCAAAATGATTTTCGAGCCTTTGATATGTTCGATGCAAACCGGGCACCGATCTTGCGTCAAGATTACACTATCTCCGAGAGGTCCAAAATGAGCTTCCATTTGAACCTCATCACCTAGTGGTACCATCGAGTGCGTCCAAAATGATTTATGAGTCTATGGTACGTCAAGCGCAAACCGTGCACCTATCCTGCACCGACACTAACACTGTCTCCAAATGGAAAGAAGAGAGATTCCACATGATCCACGTCACCTAGGAGTTCCATCAGGTGCATCCAAAATGATTTCAGAGCCTATGGTACGTTCAACGCAAACCGTGCACCTATCTTGTGTCAAGATTAGCGCTATGTCCGAAAGGACCGAAACAACCTTCCACTTGAGCCTCGTCACCGAGTGGTACCATCGAGTGCGTCCAAAATGATTTTTGAGCCAATGGTACGTCTAGCGCAAACCATGCACCCATCTTGCACTGGCACCAACACTATCTCCAAACATAAAGAATCGAGATGCCACATGACCCATGTCAGGTAGGAGTTCCATCATGTGGGTCCAAAATGATTTTCAAGCCTATGGTACGTTCGACGCAAACCGTGCACCAATGTTGTGTCTAGATTAGCACTATCTCTAAATGGCCCGAGCTTTCACTTGAGCCTCGTCACCTAGGAGTATGATCGGGTGCATCCAAAACAATTGCTGAGCCGATGGTATGTTTGGCGTAAACTGTGCACCTATCTTGCACCGACACTAACATCGTCTCCAAACGAAAAAGTGAGAATCCACATGACCCGCATCACCTATGAGTTCCATTGGGTGCGTCCAAAATGATTTTCGAGCCTTTGATATGTTCGATGCAAACCGGGCACCGATCTTGCGTCAAGATTACACTATCCCCGAGAGGTCCAAAATGAGCTTCCATTTGAACCTCATCACCTAGTGGTACCATCGAGTACGTCCAAAATGATTTATGAGTCTATGGTACGTCAAGCGCAAACCGTGCACCTATCCTGCACCGACACTAACACTGTCTCCAAATGGAAAGAAGAGAGATTCCACATGATCCACGTCACCTAGGAGTTCCATCAGGTGCATCCAAAATGATTTCAGAGCCTATGGTACGTTCAACGCAAACCGTGGATCTATCTTGTGTCAAGATTAGCGCTATGTCCGAAATGACCGAAACAAGCTTCTACTTGAGCCTCGTCACCGAGTGGTACCATCTAGTGCGTCTAAAATAATTTTCGAGCCAATGGTACATCTAGCGCAAACCATGCACCCATCTTGCACTGGCACTAACACTATCTCCAAACAAAAAGAATCGAGATGCCACATGACCCATGTCACCTAGGAGTTCCATCATGTGGGTCCAAAATGATTTTCAAGCCTATGGTACGTTCGACGCAAACCGTGCACCAATGTTGTGTCCAGATTAGCACTATCTCTAAATGGCCCGAGCTTTCACTTGAGCCTCGTCACCTTGGAGTATGATCGGGTGCATCCAAAACAATTGCTGAGCCGATGGTATGTTTGGCGCAAACTGTGCACCTATCTTGCACCGACACTAACACCGTCTCCAAATGAAAAAAGTGAGAATCCACATGACCCGCATCACCTATGAGTTCCATTGGGTGCGTCCAAAATGATTTTCGAGCCTTTGATATGTTCGATGCAAACCGGGCACCGATCTTGCGTCAAGATTACACTATCTCCGAGAGGTCCAAAATGAGCTTCCATTTGAACCTCATCACCTAGTGGTACCATCGAGTGCGTCCAAAATGATTTATGAGTCTATGGTACGTCAAGCGCAAACCGTGCACCTATCCTGCACCGACACTAACACTGTCTCCAAATGGAAAGAAGAGAGATTCCACATGATCCACGTCACCTAGGAGTTCCATCAGGTGCATCCAAAATGATTTCAGAGCCTATGGTACGTTCAACGCAAACCGTGCACCTATCTTGTGTCAAGATTAGCGCTATGTCCGAAAGGACCGAAACAACCTTCCACTTGAGCCTCGTCACCGAGTGGTATCATCGAGTGCGTCCAAAATGATTTTTGAGCCAATGGTACGTCTAGCGCAAACCATGCACCCATCTTGCACTGGCACTAACACTATCTCCAAACATAAAGAATCGAGATGCCACATGACCCATGTCAGCTAGGAGTTCCATCATGTGGGTCCAAAATGATTTTCAAGCCTATGGTACGTTCGACGCAAACCGTGCACCAATGTTGTGTCCAGATTAGCACTATCTCCAAATGGCCCAAGCTTTCACTTGAGCCTCGTCACCTAGGAGTATGATCGGGTGCATCCAAAACAATTGCTGAGCCGATGGTATGTTTGGCGTAAACTGTGCACCTATCTTGCACCGACACTAACATTGTCTCCAAACGAAAAAGTGAGAATCCACATGACCCGCATCACCTATGAGTTCCATTGGGTGCGTCCAAAATGATTTTCGAGCCTTTGATATGTTCGATGCAAACCGGGCACCGATCTTGCGTCAAGATTACACTATCCCCGAGAGGTCCAAAATGAGCTTCCATTTGAACCTCATCACCTAGTGGTACCATCGAGTACGTCCAAAATGATTTATGAGTCTATGGTACGTCAAGCGCAAACCGTGCACCTATCCTGCACCGACACTAACACTGTCTCCAAATGGAAAGAAGAGAGATTCCACATGATCCACGTCACCAAGGAGTTCCATCAGGTGCATCCAAAATGATTTCAGAGCCTATGGTACGTTCAACGCAAACCGTGGATCTATCTTGTGTCAAGATTAGCGCTATGTCCGAAAGGACCGAAACAAGCTTCTACTTGAGCCTCGTCACCGAGTGGTACCATCTAGTGCGTCTAAAATGTTTTTTGAGCCAATGGTACATCTAGCGCAAACCATGCACCCATCTTGCACTGGCACTAACACTATCTCCAAACATAAAGAATCGAGATGCCACATGACCCATGTCACCTAGGAGTTCCATCATGTGGGTCCAAAATGATTCTCAAGCCTATGGTACGTTTGACGCAAACCGTGCACCAATGTTGTGTCCAGATTAGCACTATCTCCAAATGGCCCGAGCTTTCACTTGAGCCTCGTCACCTAGGAGTATAATCGATTGCATCCAAAACAATTGCTGAGCCGAGGGTATGTTTGGCGCAAACTGTGCACCTATCTTGCACTGACACTAACACCATCTCCAAACAAAAAAAAGTGAGAATCCACATGACCCGCATCACCTATGAGTTCCATTGGGTGCGTCCAAAATGATTTTCGAGCCTTTGATATGGTCGATGCAAACCGGGCACCGATCTTGCGTCAAGATTACACTATCCCCGAGAGGTCCAAAATGAGCTTCCATTTGAACCTCATCACCTAGTGGTACCATCGAGTGCGTCCAAAATGATTTATGAGTCTATGGTACGTCAAGCGCAAACCGTGCACATATCCTGCACCGACACTAACACTGTCTCCGAATGGAAAGAAGAGAGATTCCACATGATCCACGTCACCTAGGAGTTCCATCAGGTGCATCCAAAATGATTTCACAGCCTATGGTACGTTCAACGCAAACCGTGCACCTATCTTGTGTCAAGATTAGCGCTATGTCCGAAAGGACCGAAACAAGCTTCCACTTGAGCCTCGTCACCGAGTGGTACCATCGAGTGCGTCCAAAATGATTTTTGAGCCAATGGTACGTCTACCGCAAACCATGCACCCATCTTGCACTGGCACTAACACTATCTCCAAACAAAAAGAATCGAGATGCCACATGACCCGTGTCACCTAGGAGTTCCACCATGTGGGTCCAAAATGATTTTCAAGCCTATGGTATGTTCGACGCAAACCGTGCACCAATGTTGTGTCTGGATTAGCACTATCTCTAAATGGCCCGAGCTTTCATTTGAGCCTCGTCACCTAGGAGTATGATCGGGTGCATCCAAAACAATTGCTGAGCCGATGGTATGTTTGGAGCAAACTGTGCACCTATCTTGCACCGACACTAACATCGTCTCCAAACGAAAAAGTGAGAATCCACAAGACCCGCATCACCTATGTGTTATATTGGGTGCGTCCAAAATGATTTTCGAGCCTTTGATATGTTCGATGCAAACCGGGCACAGATCTTGCGTCAAGATTACACTATCCCCGAAAGGTCCAAAATGAGCTTCCATTTGAACCCCATCACCTAGTGGTACCATCGAGTGCGTCCAAAATGATTTATGAGTCTATGGTACGTCAAGCGCAAACCGTGCACCTATCGTGCATCGACACTAACACTGTCTCCAAATGGAAAGAAGAGAGATTCCACATGATCCACGTCACCTAGGAGTTCCATCAGGTGCATCCAAAATGATTTCAGAGCCTATGGTACGTTCAACGCAAACCGTGCACGTATCTTGTGTCAAGATTAGCGCTATGTCCGAAAGGACCGAAACAAGCTTCTACTTGAGCCTCGTCACCGAGTGGTACCATCTAGTGCGTCTAAAATGATTTTTGAGCCAATGGTACATCTAGCGCAAACCATGCACCCATCTTGCACTGGCACTAACACTATCTCCAAACAAAAAGAATCGAGATGCCACATGACCCATGTCACCTAGGAGTTCCATCATGTGGGTCCAAAATGATTTTCAAGCCTATGGTACGTTCGACGCAAACCGTGCACCAATGTTGTGTCCAGATTAGCACTATCTCTAAATGGCCCGAGCTTTCACTTGAGCCTCGTCACCTAGGAGTATGATCGGGTGCATCCAAAACAATTGCTGAGCCGATGGTATGTTTGGCGCAAACTGTGCACCTATCTTGCACCGACACTAACACCGTCTCCAAATGAAAAAAGTGAGAATCCACATGACCCGTATCACCTATGAGTTCCATTGGGTGCATCCAAAATGATTTTTGAGCCTTTGATATGTTCGTTGCAAACCGGGCACCGATCTTGCGTCAAGATTACACTATCTCCGAGAGGTCCAAAATGAGCTTCCATTTGAACCTCATCACCTAGTGGTACCATCGAGTGCGTCCAAAATGATTTATGAGTCTATGGTACGTCAAGCGCAAACCGTGCACCTATCCTGCACCGACACTAACACTGTCTCCAAATGGAAAGAAGAGAGATTCCACATGATCCACGTCAACTAGGAGTTCCATCAGGTGCATCCAAAATGATTTCAGAGCCTATGGTACGTTCAACGCAAACCGTGCACCTATCTTGTGTCAAGATTAGCGCTATGTCCGAAAGGACCGAAACAAGCTTCCACTTGAGCCTCGTCACCGAGTGGTACCATCGAGTGCGTCCAAAATGATTTTTGAGCCAATGGTATGTCTAGCGCAAACCATGCACCCATCTTGCACTGGCACTAACACTATCTCCAAACAAAAAGAATCGAGATGCCACATGACCCATGTCACCTAGGAGTTCCACCATGTGGGTCCAAAATGATTTTCAAGCCTATGGTACGTTCGACGCAAACTGTGCACCAATGTTGTGTCTAGATTAGCACTATCTCTAAATGGCCCGAGCTTTCACTTGAGCCTCGTCACCTAGGAGTATGATCGGGTGCATCCAAAACAATTGCTGAGCCGATGGTATGTTTGGCGCAAACTGTGCACCTATCTTGCACCGACACTAACATCGTCTCCAAACGAAAAAGTGAGAATCCAGATGACCCGCATCACCTATGAGTTCTATTGGGTGGGTGCGTCCAAAATGATTTTCGAGCCTTTGATATGTTCGATGCAAACCGGGCACCGATCTTGCGTCAAGATTACACTATCCCCGAGAGGTCCAAAATGAGCTTCCATTTGAACCCCATCACCTAGTGGTACCATCGAGTGCGTCCAAAATGATTTATGAGTCTATGGTACGTCAAGCGCAAACCGTGCACCTATCGTGCATCGACACTAACACTGTCTCCAAATGGAAAGAAGAGAGATTCCACATGATCCACGTCACCTAGGAGTTCCATCAGGTGCATCCAAAATGATTTCAGAGCCTATGGTACGTTCAACGCAAACCGTGCACCTATCTTGTGTCAAGATTAGCGCTATGTCCGAAAGGACCGAAACAAGCTTCTACTTGAGCCTCGTCACTGAGTGGTACCATCGAGTGCGTCTAAAATGATTTTTGAGCCAATGGTACGTCTAGCGCAAACCATGCACCCATCTTGCACTGGCACTAACACTATCTCCAAACAAAAAGAATCGAGATGCCACATGACCCATGTCACCTAGGAGTTCCATCATGTGGGTCTAAAATGATTTTCAAGCCTATGGTACGTTCGACGCAAACCGTGCACCAATGTTGTGTCCAGATTAGCACTATCTCTAAATGGCCCGAGCTTTCACTTGAGCCTCGTCACCTAGGAGTATGATCGGGTGCATCCAAAACAATTGCTGAGCCGATGGTATGTTTGGCGTAAACTGTGCACCTATCTTGCACCGACACTAACATCGTCTCCAAACGAAAAAGTGAGAATCCACATGACCCGCATCACCTATGAGTTCCATTGGGTGCGTCCAAAATGATTTTCGAGCCTTTGATATGTTCGATGCAAACCAGGCACCGATCTTGCGTCAAGATTACACTATCCCCGAGAGGTCCAAAATGAGCTTCCATTTGAACCCCATCACCTAGTGGTACCATCGAGTGCGTCCAAAATGATTTATGAGTCTATGGTACGTCAAGCGCAAACCGTGCACCTATCGTGCACCGACACTAACACTGCCTCCAAATGGAAAGAAGAGAGATTCCACATGATCCACGTCACCTAGGAGTTCCATCAGGTGCATCCAAAATGATTTCAGAGCCTATGGTACGTTCAACGCTAACCGTGCACCTATCTTGTGTCAAGATTAGCGCTATGTCCGACAGGACCGAAACAAGCTTCTACTTGAGCCTCGTCACCGAGTGGTACCATCGAGTGCGTCTAAAATGATTTTTGAGCCAATGGTACGTCTAGCGCAAACCATGCACCCATCTTGCACTGGCACTAACACTATCTCCAAACAATAAGAATCGAGATGCCACATGACCCATGTCACCTAGGAGTTCCACCATGTGGGTCCAAAATGATTTTCAAGCCTATGATACGTTCGACGCAAACCGTGCACCAATGTTGTGTCCAGATTAGCACTATCTCTAAATGGCCCGAGCTTTCACTTGAGCCTCGTCACCTAGGAGTATGATCGGGTGCATCCAAAACAATTGCTGAGCCGATGGTATGTTTGGCGTAAACTGTGCACCTATCTTGCACCGACACTAACATCGTCTCCAAACGAAAAAGTGAGAATCCACGTGACCCGCATCACCTATGAGTTCCATTGGGTGCGTCCAAAATGATTTTCGAGCCTTTGATATGTTCGATGCAAACCGGGCACCAATCTTGCGTCAAGATTACACTATCCCCGAGAGGTCCAAAATGAGCTTCCATTTGAACCCCATCACCTAGTGGTACCATCGAGTGCGTCCAAAATGATTTATGAGTCTATGGTACGTCAAGCGCAAACCGTGCACCTATCGTGCACCGACACTAACACTGTCTCCAAATGGAAAGAAGAGAGATTCCACATGATCCACGTCACCTAGGAGTTCCATCAGGTGCATCCAAAATGATTTCAGAGCCTATGGTACGTTCAACGCAAACCGTGCACCTATCTTGTGTCAAGATTAGTGCTATGTCCGAAAGGACCGAAACAAGCTTCCACTTGAGCCTCGTCACCGAGTGGTACCATCGAGTGCGTCCAAAATGATTTTTGAGCCAATGGTACGTCTAGCGCAAACCATGCACCCATCTTGCACTGGCACTAACACTATCTCCAAACAAAAAGAATCGAGATGCCACATGACCCATGTCACCTAGGAGTTCCCCCATGTGGGTCCAAAATGATTTTCAAGCCTATGGTACGTTCGACGCAAACCGTGCACCAATGTTGTGTCTAGATTAGCACTATCTCTAAATGGCCCGAGCTTTCACTTGAGCCTCGTCACCTAGGAGTATGATCGGGTGCATCCAAAACAATTGCTGAGCCGATGGTATGTTTGGCGCAAACTGTGCACCTATCTTGCACCGACACTAACATCGTCTCCAAACGAAAAAGTGAGAATCCAGATGACCCGCATCACCTATGAGTTCTATTGGGTGGGTGCGTGCAAAATGATTTTCGAGCCTTTGATATGTTCGATGCAAACCGGGCACCGATCTTGCGTCAAGATTACACTATCCCCGAGAGGTCCAAAATGAGCTTCCATTTGAACCCCATCACCTAGTGGTACCATCGAGTGCGTCCAAAATGATTTATGAGTCTATGGTACGTCAAGCGCAAACCGTGCACCTATCGTGCATCGACACTAACACTGTCTCCAAATGGAAAGAAGAGAGATTCCACATGATCCACGTCACCTAGGAGTTCCATCAGGTGCATCCAAAATGATTTCAGAGCCTATGGTACGTTCAACGCAAACCGTGCACCTATCTTGTGTCAAGATTAGCGCTATGTCCGAAAGGACCGAAACAAGCTTCTACTTGAGCCTCGTCACTGAGTGGTACCATCGAGTGCGTCTAAAATGATTTTTGAGCCAATGGTACGTCTAGCGCAAACCATGCACCCATCTTGCACTGGCACTAACACTATCTCCAAACAAAAAGAATCGAGATGCCACATGACCCATGTCACCTAGGAGTTCCATCATGTGGGTCTAAAATGATTTTCAAGCCTATGGTACGTTCGACGCAAACCGTGCACCAATGTTGTGTCCAGATTAGCACTATCTCTAAATGGCCCGAGCTTTCACTTTAGCCTCGTCACCTAGGAGTATGATCGGGTGCATCCAAAACAATTGCTGAGCCGATGGTATGTTTGGCGTAAACTGTGCACCTATCTTGCACCGACACTAACATCGTCTCCAAACGAAAAAGTGAGAATCCACACGACCCGCATCACCTATGAGTTCCATTGGGTGCGTCCAAAATGATTTTCGAGCCTTTGATATGTTCGATGCAAACCAGGCACCGATCTTGCGTCAAGATTACACTATCCCCGAGAGGTCCAAAATGAGCTTCCATTTGAACCCCATCACCTAGTGGTACCATCGAGTGCGTCCAAAATGATTTATGAGTCTATGGTACGTCAAGCGCAAACCGTGCACCTATCGTGCACCGACACTAACACTGCCTCTAAATGGAAAGAAGAGAGATTCCACATGATCCACGTCACCTAGGAGTTCCATCAGGTGCATCCAAAATGATTTCAGAGCCTATGGTACGTTCAACGCTAACCGTGCACCTATCTTGTGTCAAGATTAGCGCTATGTCCGAAAGGACCGAAACAAGCTTCTACTTGAGCCTCGTCACCGAGTGGTACCATCGAGTGCGTCTAAAATGATTTTTGAGCCAATGGTACGTCTAGCGCAAACCATGCACCCATCTTGCACTGGCACTAACACTATCTCCAAACAAAAAGAATCGAGATGCCACATGACCCATGTCACTTAGGAGTTCCACCATGTGGGTCCAAAATGAGATTCCATTTGAACCTCATCACCTAGTGGTACCATCGAGTACGTCCAAAATGATTTATTAGTCTATGGTACGGCAAGCGCAAACCGTGCACCTATCCTGCACCGACACTAACACTGTCTCCAAATGGAAAGAAGAGAGAGTCCACATGATCCACGTCACCAAGGAGTTCCATCAGGTGCATCCAAAATGATTTCAGAGCCTATGGTACGTTCAACGCAAACCGTTGATCTATCTTGTGTCAAGATTAGCGCTATGTCCGAAAGGACCGAAACAAGCTTCTACTTGAGCCTCGTCACCGAGTGGTACCATCTAGTGCGTCTAAAATGTTTTTTGAGCCAATGGTACATCTAGCGCAAACCATGCACCCATCTTGCACTGGCACTAACACTATCTCCAAACATAAAGAATCGAGATGCCACATGACCCATGTCACCTAGGAGTTCCATCATGTGGGTCCAAAATGATTTTCAAGCCTATGGTACGTTTGACGCAAACCGTGCACCAATGTTGTGTCCAGATTAGCACTATCTCCAAATGGCCCGAGCTTTCACTTGAGCCTCGTCACCTAGGAGTATAATCGGGTGCATCCAAAACAATTGCTGAGCCGAGGGTATGTTTGGCGCAAACTGTGCACCTATCTTGCACTGACACTAACACCATCTCCAAACAAAAAATTGAGAATCCACATGACCCGCATCACCTATGAGTTCCATTGGGTGCGTCCAAAATGATTTTCGAGCCTTTGATATGGTCGATGCAAACCGGGCACCGATCTTGCGTCAAGATTACACTATCCCCGAGAGGTCCAAAATGAGCTTCCATTTGAACCTCATCACCTAGTGGTACCATCGAGTGCGTCCAAAATGATTTATGAGTCTATGGTACGTCAAGCGCAAACCGTGCACATATCCTGCACCGACACTAACACTGTCTCCGAATGGAAAGAAGAGAGATTCCACATGATCCACGTCACCTAGGAGTTCCATCAGGTGCATCCAAAATGATTTCAGAGCCTATGGTACGTTCAACGCAAACCGTGCACCTATCTTGTGTCAAGATTAGCGCTATGTCCGAAAGGACCGAAACAAGCTTCCACTTGAGCCTCGTCACCGAGTGGTACCATCGAGTGCGTCCAAAATGATTTTTGAGCCAATGGTACGTCTAGCGCAAACCATGCACCCATCTTGCACTGGCACTAACACTATCTCCAAACAAAAAGAATCGAGATGCCACATGACCCGTGTCACCTAGGAGTTCCACCATGTGGGTCCAAAATGATTTTCAAGCCTATGGTATGTTCGACGCAAACCGTGCACCAATGTTGTGTCTGGATTAGCACTATCTCTAAATGGCCCGAGCTTTCACTTGAGCCTCGTCACCTAGGAGTATGATCGGGTGCATCCAAAACAATTGCTGAGCCGATGGTATGTTTGGCGCAAACTGTGCACCTATCTTGCACCGACACTAACATCGTCTCCAAACGAAAAAGTGAGAATCCACAAGACCCGCATCACCTATGAGTTATATTGGGTGCGTCCAAAATGATTTTCGAGCCTTTGATATGTTCGATGCAAACCGGGCACAGATCTTGCGTCAAGATTAAACTATCCCCGAGAGGTCCAAAATGAGCTTCCATTTGAACCCCATCACCTAGTGGTACCATCGAGTGCGTCCAAAATGATTTATGAGTCTATGGTACGTCAAGCGCAAACCGTGCACCTATCGTGCATCGACACTAACACTGTCTCCAAATGGAAAGAAGAGAGATTCCACATGATCCACGTCACCTAGGAGTTCCATCAGGTGCATCCAAAATGATTTCAGAGCCTATGGTACGTTCAATGCAAACCGTGCACCTATCTTGTGTCAAGATTAGCGCTATGTCCGAAAGGACCGAAACAAGCTTCTACTTGAGCCTCGTCACCGAGTGGTACCATCTAGTGCGTCTAAAATGATTTTTGAGCCAATGGTACATCTAGCGCAAACCATGCACCCATCTTGCACTGGCACTAACACTATCTCCAAACAAAAAGAATCGAGATGCCACATGACCCATGTCACCTAGGAGTTCCATCATGTGGGTCCAAAATGATTTTCAAGCCTATGGTACGTTCGACGCAAACCGTGCACCAATGTTGTGTCCAGATTAGCACTATCTCTAAATGGCCCGAGCTTTCACTTGAGCCTCGTCACCTAGGAGTATGATCGGGTGCATCCAAAACAATTGCTGAGCCGATGGTATGTTTGGCGCAAACTGTGCACCTATCTTGCACCGACACTAACACCGTCTCCAAATGAAAAAAAGTGAGAATCCACATGACCCGTATCACCTATGAGTTCCATTGGGTGCATCCAAAATGATTTTTGAGCCTTTGATATGTTCGTTGCAAACCGGGCACCGATCTTGCGTCAAGATTACACTATCTCCGAGAGGTCCAAAATGAGCTTCCATTTGAACCTCATCACCTAGTGGTACCATCGAGTGCGTCCAAAATGATTTATGAGTCTATGGTACGTCAAGCGCAAACCGTGCACCTATCCTGCACCGACACTAACACTGTCTCCAAATGGAAAGAAGAGAGATTCCACATGATCCACGTCAACTAGGAGTTCCATCAGGTGCATCCAAAATGATTTCAGAGCCTATGGTACGTTCAACGCAAACCGTACACCTATCTTGTGTCAAGATTAGCGCTATGTCCGAAAGGACCGAAACAAGCTTCCACTTGAGCCTCGTCACCGAGTGGTACCATCGAGTGCGTCCAAAATGATTTTTGAGCCAATGGTATGTCTAGCGCAAACCATGCACCCATCTTGCACTGGCACTAACACTATCTCCAAACAAAAAGAATCGAGATGCCACATGACCCATGTCACCTAGGAGTTCCACCATGTGGGTCCAAAATGATTTTCAAGCCTATGGTACGTTCGACGCAAACCGTGCACCAATGTTGTGTCTAGATTAGCACTATCTCTAAATGGCCCGAGCTTTCACTTGAGCCTCGTCACCTAGGAGTATGATCGGGTGCATCCAAAACAATTGCTGAGCCGATGGTATGTTTGGCGCAAACTGTGCACCTATCTTGCACCGACACTAACATCGTCTCCAAACGAAAAAGTGAGAATCCAGATGACCCGCATCACCTATGAGTTCTATTGGGTGGGTGCGTCCAAAATGATTTTCGAGCCTTTGATATGTTCGATGCAAACCGGGCACCGATCTTGCGTCAAGATTACACTATCCCCGAGAGGTCCAAAATGAGCTTCCATTTGAACCCCATCACCTAGTGGTACCATCGAGTGCGTCCAAAATGATTTATGAGTCTATGGTACGTCAAGCGCAAACCGTGCACCTATCGTGCATCGACACTAACACTGTCTCCAAATGGAAAGAAGAGAGATTCCACATGATCCACGTCACCTAGGAGTTCCATCAGGTGCATCCAAAATGATTTCAGAGCCTATGGTACGTTCAACGCAAACCGTGCACCTATCTTGTGTCAAGATTAGCGCTATGTCCGAAAGGACCGAAACAAGCTTCTACTTGAGCCTCGTCACTGAGTGGTACCATCGAGTGCGTCTAAAATGATTTTTGAGCCAATGGTACGTCTAGCGCAAACCATGCACCCATCTTGCACTGGCACTAACACTATCTCCAAACAAAAAGAATCGAGATGCCACATGACCCTTGTCACCTAGGAGTTCCATCATGTGGGTCTAAAATGATTTTCAAGCCTATGGTACGTTCGACGCAAACCGTGCACCAATGTTGTGTCCAGATTAGCACTATCTCTAAATGGCCCGAGCTTTCACTTTAGCCTCGTCACCTAGGAGTATGATCGGGTGCATCCAAAACAATTGCTGAGCCGATGGTATGTTTGGCGTAAACTGTGCACCTATCTTGCACCGACACTAACATCGTCTCCAAACGAAAAAGTGAGAATCCACATGACCCGCATCACCTATGAGTTCCATTGGGTGCGTCCAAAATGATTTTCGAGCCTTTGATATGTTCGATGCAAACCAGGCACCGATCTTGCGTCAAGATTACACTATCCCCGAGAGGTCCAAAATGAGCTTCCATTTGAACCCCATCACCTAGTGGTACCATCGAGTGCGTCCAAAATGATTTATGAGTCTATGGTACGTCAAGCGCAAACCGTGCACCTATCGTGCACCGACACTAACACTGCCTCCAAATGGAAAGAAGAGAGATTCCACATGATCCACGTCACCTAGGAGTTCCATCAGGTGCATCCAAAATGATTTCAGAGCCTATGGTACGTTCAACGCTAACCGTGCACCTATCTTGTGTCAAGATTAGCGCTATGTCCGAAAGGACCGAAACAAGCTTCTACTTGAGCCTCGTCACCGAGTGGTACCATCGAGTGCGTCTAAAATGATTTTTGAGCCAATGGTACGTCTAGCGCAAACCATGCACCCATCTTGCACTGGCACTAACACTATCTCCAAACAATAAGAATCGAGATGCCACATGACCCATGTCACCTAGGAGTTCCACCATGTGGGTCCAAAATGATTTTCAAGCCTATGATACGTTCGACGCAAACCGTGCACCAATGTTGTGTCCAGATTAGCACTATCTCTAAATGGCCCGAGCTTTCACTTGAGCCTCGTCACCTAGGAGTATGATCGGGTGCATCCAAAACAATTGCTGAGCCGATGGTATGTTTGGCGTAAACTGTGCACCTATCTTGCACCGACACTAACATCGTCTCCAAACGAAAAAGTGAGAATCCACATGACCCGCATCACCTATGAGTTATATTGGGTGCGTCCAAAATGATTTTCGAGCCTTTGATATGTTCGATGCAAACCGGGCACAGATCTTGCGTCAAGATTACACTATCCCCGAGAGGTCCAAAATGAGCTTCCATTTGAACCCCATCACCTAGTGGTACCATCGAGTGCGTCCAAAATGATTTATGAGTCTATGGTACGTCAAGCGCAAACCGTGCACCTATCGTGCACCGACACTAACACTGTCTCCAAATGGAAAGAAGAGAGATTCCACATGATCCACGTCACCTAGGAGTTCCATCAGGTGCATCCAAAATGATTTCAGAGCCTATGGTACGTTCAACGCAAACCGTGCACCTATCTTGTGTCAAGATTAGTGCTATGTCCGAAAGGACCGAAACAAGCTTCCACTTGAGCCTCGTCACCGAGTGGTACCATCGAGTGCGTCCAAAATGATTTTTGAGCCAATGGTACGTCTAGCGCAAACCATGCACCCATCTTGCACTGGCACTAACACTATCTCCAAACAAAAAGAATCGAGATGCCACATGACCCATGTCACCTAGGAGTTCCACCATGTGGGTCCAAAATGATTTTCAAGCCTATGGTACGTTCGACGCAAACCGTGCACCAATGTTGTGTCTAGATTAGCACTATCTCTAAATGGTCCGAGCTTTCACTTGAGCCTCGTCACCTAGGAGTATGATCGGGTGCATCCAAAACAATTGCTGAGCCGATGGTATGTTTGGCGCAAACTGTGCACCTATCTTGCACCGACACTAACATCGTCTCCAAACGAAAAAGTGAGAATCCAGATGACCCGCATCACCTATGAGTTCTATTGGGTGGGTGCGTCCAAAATGATTTTCGAGCCTTTGATATGTTCGATGCAAACCGGGCACCGATCTTGCGTCAAGATTACACTATCCCCGAGAGGTCCAAAATGAGCTTCCATTTGAACCCCATCACCTAGTGGTACCATCGAGTGCGTCCAAAATGATTTATGAGTCTATGGTACGTCAAGCGCAAACCGTGCACCTATCGTGCATCGACACTAACACTGTCTCCAAATGGAAAGAAGAGAGATTCCACATGATCCACGTCACCTAGGAGTTCCATCAGGTGCATCCAAAATGATTTCAGAGCCTATGGTACGTTCAACGCAAACCGTGCACCTATCTTGTGTCAAGATTAGCGCTATGTCCGAAAGGACCGAAACAAGCTTCTACTTGAGCCTCGTCACTGAGTGGTACCATCGAGTGCGTCTAAAATGATTTTTGAGCCAATGGTACGTCTAGCGCAAACCATGCACCCATCTTGCACTGGCACTAACACTATCTCCAAACAAAAAGAATCGAGATGCCACATGACCCATGTCACCTAGGAGTTCCATCATGTGGGTCTAAAATGATTTTCAAGCCTATGGTACGTTCGACGCAAACCGTGCACCAATGTTGTGTCCAGATTAGCACTATCTCTAAATGGCCCGAGCTTTCACTTGAGCCTCGTCACCTAGGAGTATGATCGGGTGCATCCAAAACAATTGCTGAGCCGATGGTATGTTTGGCGTAAACTGTGCACCTATCTTGCACCGACACTAACATCGTCTCCAAACGAAAAAGTGAGAATCCACATGACCCGCATCACCTATGAGTTCCATTGGGTGCGTCCAAAATGATTTTCGAGCCTTTGATATGTTCGATGCAAACCAGGCACCGATCTTGCGTCAAGATTACACTATCCCCGAGAGGTCCAAAATGAGCTTCCATTTGAACCCCATCACCTAGTGGTACCATCGAGTGCGTCCAAAATGATTTATGAGTCTATGGTACGTCAAGCGCAAACCGTGCACCTATCGTGCACCGACACTAACACTGCCTCCAAATGGAAAGAAGAGAGATTCCACATGATCCACGTCACCTAGGAGTTCCATCAGGTGCATCCAAAATGATTTCAGAGCCTATGGTACGTTCAACGCTAACCGTGCACCTATCTTGTGTCAAGATTAGCGCTATGTCCGAAAGGACCGAAACAAGCTTCTACTTGAGCCTCGTCACCGAGTGGTACCATCGAGTGCGTCTAAAATGATTTTTGAGCCAATGGTACGTCTAGCGCAAACCATGCACCCATCTTGCACTGGCACTAACACTATCTCCAAACAATAAGAATCGAGATGCCACATGACCCATGTCACCTAGGAGTTCCACCATGTGGGTCCAAAATGATTTTCAAGCCTATGATACGTTCGACGCAAACCGTGCACCAATGTTGTGTCCAGATTAGCACTATCTCTAAATGGCCCGAGCTTTCACTTGAGCCTCGTCACCTAGGAGTATGATCGGGTGCATCCAAAACAATTGCTAAGCCGATGGTATGTTTGGCGTAAACTGTGCACCTATCTTGCACCGACACTAACATCGTCTCCAAACGAAAAAGTGAGAATCCACATGACCCGCATCACCTATGAGTTCCATTGGGTGCGTCCAAAATGATTTTCGAGCCTTTGATATGTTCGATGCAAACCGGGCACCAATCTTGCGTCAAGATTACACTATCCCCGAGAGGTCCAAAATGAGCTTCCATTTGAACCCCATCACCTAGTGGTACCATCGAGTGCGTCCAAAATGATTTATGAGTCTATGGTACGTCAAGCGCAAACCGTGCACCTATCGTACACCGACACTAACACTATCTCCAAATGGAAAGAAGAGAGATTCCACATGATCCACGTCACCTAGGAGTTCCATCAGGTGCATCCAAAATGATTTCAGAGCCTATGGTACGTTCAACGCAAACCGTGCACCTATCTTGTGTCAAGATTAGCGCTATGTCCGAAAGGACCGAAACAAGCTTCTACTTGAGCCTCGTCACCGAGTGGTACCATCGAGTGCGTCTAAAATGATTTTTGAGCCAATGGTACGTCTAGCGCAAACCATGCACCCATCTTGCACTGGCACTAACACTATCTCCAAACAAAAAGAATCGAGATGCCACATGACCCATGTCACTTAGGAGTTCCACCATGTGGGTCCAAAATGATTTTCAAGCCTATGGTACGTTCGACGCAAACCGTGCACCAATGTTGTGTCCAGATTAGCACTATCTCTAAATGGCCCGAGCTTTCACTTGAGCCTCGTCACCTAGGAGTATGATCGGGTGCATCCAAAACAATTGCTGAGCCGATGGTATGTTTGGCGCAAACTGTGCACCTATCTTGCACCGACACTAACACCGTCTCCAAACGAAAAAAGTGAGAATTCACATGACCCGCATCACCTATGAGTTCCATTGGGTGCATCCAAAATGATTTTTGAGCCTTTGATATGTTCGATGCAAACCGGGCACCGATCTTGCGTCAAGATTACACTATCCCTGAGAGGTCCAAAATGAGCTTCCATTTGAACCTCATCACCTAGTGGTACCATCGAGTGCGTCCAAAATGATTTATGAGTCTATGGTACGTCAAGCGCAAACCGTGCACCTATCATGCACCGACACTAACACTATCTCCAAATACAAAGAAGAGAGATTCCACATGATCCACGTCACCTAGGAGTTCCATCAGGTGCATCCAAAATGATTTCAGAGCCAATGGTACGTTCAACGCAAACCGTGCACCTATCTTGTGTCAAGATTAGCGCTATGTCCAAAAGGACCGAAACAAGCTTCACTTGAGCCTCATCACCGAGTGGTACCATCGAGTGCGTCCAAAATGATTGTTGAGCCAATGGTACGTCTAATGCAAACCATGCACCCATCTTGCACTGGCACTAACACTATCTCCAAACATAAAGAATCGAGATGCCATATGACCCATGTCACCTAGGAGTTCCATCATGTGGGTCCAAAATGATTTTCAAGCCTATGGTACGTTCGACGCAAACCGTGCACCAATGTTGTGTCCAGATTAGCACTATCTCCAAATGGCCTGAGCTTTCACTTGAGCCTCGTCACCTAGGAGTATGATCGGGTGCATCCAAAACAATTGCTGAGCCGAGGGTATGTTTGGCGCAAACTGCGCACCTATCTTGCACTGACACTAACACCGTCTCCAAACGAAAAAAGTGAGAATCCACATGACCCGCATCACCTATGAGTTCCATTGGGTGCGTCCAAAATGATTTTCGAGCCTTTGATATGTTCGATGCAAACCGGGCACCGATCTCGCGTCAAGATTACACTGTCTCCGAGAGGTCCAAAATGAGCTTCCATTTGAACCTCATCACCTAGTGGTACCATCGAGTGCATCCAAAATGATTTATGAGTCTATGGTACGTCAAGCGCAAACCGTGCACCTATCCTGCACCGACACTAACACTGTCTCCAAATGGAAAGAAGAGAGATTCCACATGATCCACATCACCTAGGAGTTCTATCAGATGTATCCAAAATGATTTTAGAGCCTATGGTACGTTCAACGCAAACCGTGCACCTATCTTGTGTCAAGATTAGCGCTATGTCCGAAAGGACCGAAACATGCTTCCACTTGAGCCTCGTCACCGAGTGGTACCATCGAGTGTGTCCAAAATGATTTTTGAGCCAATGGTACGTCTAGCGCAAACCATGCACCCATCTTGCACTGGCTCTAACACTATCTCCAAACAGAAAGAATCGAGATGCCACATGACCCATGTCACCTAGGAGTTCCATCATGTGGGTCCAAAATGATTTTCAAGCCTATGGTACGTTCGATGCAAACCGTGCACCAATGTTGTGTCCAGATTAGCACTATCTCCAAATGGCCCAAGCTTTCACTTGAGCCTCGTCACCTAGGAGTATGATCGGGTGCATCCAAAACACTTGCTGAGCCGATGGTATGTTTGTCGTAAACAGTGCACCTATCTTGCACCGACACTAACACCGTCTCCAAACGAAAAAGTGAGAATCCACATGACCCGCATCACCAATGAGTTCCATTGGGTGCGTCCAAAATGATTTTCGAGCCTTTGATATGTTCGATGCAAACCGGGCACCGATCTTGCGTCAAGATTACACTATCCCCGAGAGGTCCAAAATGAGCTTTCATTTGAACCTCATCACCTAGTGGTACCATCGAGTGCGTCCAAAATGATTTATGAGTCTATGGTACGTCAAGCGCAAACCGTGCACCTATCCTGCACCGACACTAACACTGTCTCCAAATAGAAAGAAGAGAGATTCCACATGATCCACATCACCTAGGAGTTCCATCAGGTGCATCCAAAATGATTTCAGAGCCTATGGTACGTTCAACGCAAACCGTGCACCTATCTTGTGTCAAGATTAGCGCTATGTCCGAATGGACCGAAACAAGCTTCTACTTGAGCCTCGTCACCGAGTGGTACCATCGAGTGCGTCTAAAATGATTTTTGAGCCAATGGTACGTCTAGCGCAAACCATGCACCCATCTTGCACTAGCACTAACACTATCTCTAAACAAAAAGAATCGAGATGCCACAAGACCCGTGTCACCTAGGAGTTCCATCATGTGGGTCCAAAATGATTTTCAAGCCTATGGTACGTTCGACGCAAACCGTGCACCAATGTTGTGTCCAGATTAGCACTATCTCCAAATGGCCCGAGCTTTCACTTGAGCCTCGTCACCTAGGGTATGATCGGGTGTATCCAAAACAATTTGCTGAGCCGATGGTTTGTTTGGCGTAAACTGTGCATCTATCTTGCACCGACACTTACACCGTCTCCAAACGAAAAAAGTGAGAATCCACATGACCCGCATCACCTATGAGTTCCATTGGGTGCGTCCAAAATGATTTTCGAGCCTTTGATATGTTCGATGCAAACCGGGCACCGATCTTGCGTCAAGATTACACTATCCCCGAGAGGTCCAAAATGAGCTTCCATTTGAACGTCATCACCTAATGGTACCATCGAGTGCGTCCAAAATGATTTATGAGTCTATGGTACGTCAAGCGCAAACCGTGCACCTATCCTGCACCGACACTAACACTGTCTCCAAATGGAAAGAAGAGAGATTCCACATGATCCACGTCACCTAGGAGTTCTATCAGGTGCATCCAAAATGATTTCAGAGCCTATGGTACGTTCAACGCAAGCCGTGCACCTATCTTGTGTCAAGATTAGCGCTATGTCCGAAAGGACCGAAACAAGCTTCCACTTGAGCCTCGTCACCGAGTGGTACCATCGAGTGTGTTCAAAATGATTTTTGAGCCAATGGTACGTCTAGCGCAAACCATGCACCCATCTTGCACTGGCTCTAACACTATCTCCAAACAGAAAGAATCGAGATGCCACATGACCCATGTCACCTAGGAGTTCCATCATGTGGGTCCAAAATGATTTTCAAGCCTATGGTACGTTCGACGCAAACCGTGCACCAATGTTGTGTCTAGATTAGCACTATCTCCAAATGGCCCGAGCTTTCACTTGAGCCTCGTCACCTAGGAGTATGATCGGGTGCATCCAAAATAATTGTTGAGCCGATGGTATGTTTGGCGCAAACTGTGCATCTATCTTGCACCGACACTAACATCGTCTCCAAACGAAAAAGTGAGAATCCAGATGACCCGCATCACCTATGAGTTCTATTGGGTGGGTGCGTCCAAAATGATTTTCGAGCCTTTGATATGTTCGATGCAAACCGGGCACCGATCTTGCGTCAAGATTACACTATCCCCGAGAGGTCCAAAATGAGCTTCCATTTGAACCCCATCACCTAGTGGTACCATCGAGTGCGTCCAAAATGATTTATGAGTCTATGGTACGTCAAGCGCAAACCGTGCACCTATCGTGCATCGACACTAACACTGTCTCCAAATGGAAAGAAGAGAGATTCCACATGATCCACGTCACCTAGGAGTTCCATCAGGTGCATCCAAAATGATTTCAGAGCCTATGGTACGTTCAACGCAAACCGTGCACCTATCTTGTGTCAAGATTAGCGCTATGTCCGAAAGGACCGAAACAAGCTTCCACTTGAGCCTCGTCACCGAGTGGTACCATCGAGTGTGTTCAAAATGATTTTTGAGCCAATGGTACGTCTAGCGCAAACCATGCACCCATCTTGCACTGGCTCTAACGCTATCTCCAAACAGAAAGAATCGAGATGCCACATGACCCATGTCACCTAGGAGTTCCATCATGTGGGTCCAAAATGATTTTCAAGCCTATGGTACGTTCGACGCAAACCGTGCACCAATGTTGTGTCTAGATTAGCACTATCTCCAAATGGCCCGAGATTTCACTTGAGCCTCGTCACCTAGGAGTATGATCGGGTGCATCCAAAACAATTGTTGAGCCGATGGTATGTTTGGCGCAAACTGTGCACCTATCTTGCACCGACACTAACACCGTCTCCAAACGAAAAAAGTGAGAATCCACATGACCCGCATCACCTATGAGTTCCGTTGGGTGCGTCCAAAACGATTTTCGAGCCTTTGATATGTTCGATGCAAACCGGGCACCCATCTAGGTCAAGATTACACTATCCCCGAGAGGTCCAAAATGAGCTTCCCTTTGAACCTCATCACCTAGTGGTACCATCGAGTGTGTCCAAAATGATTTATGAGTCTATGGTACGTCAAGCGCAAACCGTGCACCTATCTTGCACCGACACTAACACTGTCTCCAAATGGAAAGAAGAGAGATTCCACATGATCCACGTCACCTAGGAGTTCCATCAGGTGCATCCAAAATGATTTCAGAGCCTATGGTACGTTCAACGCAAACCGTGCACCTATCTTGTGTCAAGATTAGCGCTATGTCCGAAAGGACCGAAACAAGCTTCTACTTGAGCCTCGTCACCGAGTGGTACCATCGTGTGCGTCTAAAATGATTTTTGAGCCAATAGTACGTCTAGCACAAACCATGCACCCATCTTGCACAGGCACTAACACTATCTCCAAACAAAAAGAATCGAGATGCCACATGACCCATGTCACCTAGGAGTTCCATCATGTGGGTCCAAAATGATTTTCAAGCCTATGGTACGTTCGACGCAAACCGTGCACCAATGTTGTGTCCAGATTAGCACTATCTCTAAATGGCCCGAGCTTTCACTTGAGCCTCGTCACCTAGGAGTATGATCGGGTGCATCCAAAACAATTGCTGAGCCGATGGTATGTTTGGCGCAAACTGTGCACCTATCTTGCACCGACACTAACACCGTCTCCAAACGAAAAAAGTGAGAATCCACATGACCCGCATCACCTATGAGTTCCATTGGGTGTGTCCAAAACGATTTTCGAGCCTTTGATATATTCGATGCAAACCGGGCACCGATCTTGCGTCAAGATTACACTATCCCCGAGAGGTCCAAAATGAGCTTCCATTTGAACCTCATCACCTAGTGGTACCATCGAGTGCGTCCAAAATGATTTATGAGTCTATGGTACGTCAAGCGCAAACCGTGCACCTATCTTGCACCGACACTAACACTGTCTCCAAATAGAAAGAAGAGAGATTCCACATGATCTACATCACCTAGGAGTTCCATCAGGTGCATCCAAAATGATTTCAGAGCCTATGGTACGTTCAACGCAAAACGTGCACCTATCTTGTGTCAAGATTAGCGCTATGTCCGAATGGACCGAAACAAGCTTCTACTTGAGCCTCGTCACCGAGCGGTACCATCGATTGCGTCTAAAATGATTTTTGAGCCAATGGTACGTCTAGCGCAAACCATGGACCCATCTTGCACTGGCACTAACACTATCTCTAAACAAAAAGAATTGAGATGCCACATGACCCAAGTCACCTAGGAGTTCCATCATGTGGGTCCAAAATGATTTTCAAGCCTATGGTACGTTTGACGCAAACCGTGCACCAATGTTGTGTCTAGATTAGCACTATCTCCAAATGGCCCGAGCTTTCACTTGAGCCTCATCACCTAGGAGTATGATCGGGTGTATCCAAAACAATTTGCTGAGCCGATGGTATGTTTGGCGTAAACTGTGCATCTATCTTGCACCGACACTAACACCGTCTCCAAACGAAAAAAGTGAGAATCCACATGACCCGCATCACCTATGAGTTCCATTGGGTGCGTCCAAAATGATTTTCGAGCCTTTGATATGTTCGATGCAAACCGGGCACCGATCTTGCGTCAAGATTACACTATCCCCGAGAGGTCCAAAATGAGCTTCCATTTGAACGTCATCACCTAGTGGTACCATCGAGCGCGTCCAAAATGATTTATGAGTCTATGGTACGTCAAGCGCAAACCGTGCACCTATCCTGCACCGACACTAACACTGTCTCCAAATGGAAAGAAGAGAGATTCCACATGATCCACGTCACCTAGGAGTTCTATCAGGTGCATCCAAAATGATTTCAGAGCCTATGGTACGTTCAACGCAAACCGTGCACCTATCTTGTGTCAAGATTAGCGCTATGTCCGAAAGGACCGAAACAAGCTTCCACTTGAGCCTCGTCACCGAGTGGTACCATCGAGTGTGTTCAAAATGATTTTTGAGCCAATGGTACGTCTAGCGCAAACCATGCACCCATCTTGCATTGGCTCTAACACTATCTCCAAACAGAAAGAATCGAGATGCCACATGACCCATGTCACCTAGGAGTTCCATCATGTGGGTCCAAAATGATTTTCAAGCCTATGGTACGTTCGACGCAAACCGTGCACCAATGTTGTGTCTAGATTAGCACTATCTCCAAATGGCCCGAGATTTCACTTGAGCCTCGTCACCTAGGAGTATGATCGGGTGCATCCAAAACAATTGTTGAGCCGATGGTATGTTTGGCGCAAACTGTGCACCTATCTTGCACCGACGCTAACACCGTCTCCAAACGAAAAAAGTGAGAATCCACATGACCCGCATCACCTATGAGTTCCGTTGGGTGCGTCCAAAACGATTTTCGAGCCTTTGATATGTTCGATGCAAACCGGGCACCCATCTAGCGTCAAGATTACACTATCCCCGAGAGGTCCAAAATGAGCTTCCCTTTGAACCTCATCACCTAGTGGTACCATCGAGTGTGTCCAAAATGATTTATGAGTCTATGGTACGTCAAGCGCAAACCGTGCACCTATCTTGCACCGACACTAACACTGTCTCCAAATGGAAAGAAGAGAGATTCCACATGATCCACGTCACCTAGGAGTTCCATCAGGTGCATCCAAAATGATTTCAGAGCCTATGGTACGTTCAACGCAAACCGTGCACCTATCTTGTGTCAAGATTAGCGCTATGTCCGAAAGGACCGAAACAAGCTTCTACTTGAGCCTCGTCACCGAGTGGTACCATCGTGTGCGTCTAAAATGATTTTTGAGCCAATAGTACGTCTAGCACAAACCATGCACCCATCTTGCACAGGCACTAACACTATCTCCAAACAAAAAGAATCGAGATGCCACATGACCCATGTCACCTAGGAGTTCCATCATGTGGGTCCAAAATGATTTTCAAGCCTATGGTACGTTCGACGCAAACCGTGCACCAATGTTGTGTCCAGATTAGCACTATCTCTAAATGGCCCGAGCTTTCACTTGAGCCTCGTCACCTAGGAGTATGATCGGGTGCATCCAAAACAATTGCTGAGCCGATGGTATGTTTGGCGCAAACTGTGCACCTATCTTGCACCGACACTAACACCGTCTCCAAACGAAAAAAGTGAGAATCCACATGACCCGCATCACCTATGAGTTCCATTGGGTGTGTCCAAAACGATTTTCGAGCCTTTGATATATTCGATGCAAACCGGGCACCGATCTTGCGTCAAGATTACACTATCCCCGAGAGGTCCAAAATGAGCTTCCATTTGAACCTCATCACCTAGTGGTACCATCGAGTGCGTCCAAAATGATTTATGAGTCTATGGTACGTCAAGCGCAAACCGTGCACCTATCTTGCACCGACACTAACACTGTCTCCAAATAGAAAGAAGAGAGATTCCACATGATCCACATCACCTAGGAGTTCCATCAGGTGCATCCAAAATGATTTCAGAGCCTATGGTACGTTCAACGCAAAACGTGCACCTATCTTGTGTCAAGATTAGCGCTATGTCCGAATGGACCGAAACAAGCTTCTACTTGAGCCTCGTCACCGAGCGGTACCATCGATTGCGTCTAAAATGATTTTTGAGCCAATGGTACGTCTAGCGCAAACCATGGACCCATCTTGCACTGGCACTAACACTATCTCTAAACAAAAAGAATTGAGATGCCACATGACCCAAGTCACCTAGGAGTTCCATCATGTGGGTCCAAAATGATTTTCAAGCCTATGGTACGTTCGACGCAAACCGTGCACCAATGTTGTGTCTAGATTAGCACTATCTCCAAATGGCCCGAGCTTTCACTTGAGCCTCGTCACCTAGGAGTATGATCGGGTGTATCCAAAACAATTTGCTGAGCCGATGGTATGTTTGGCGTAAACTGTGCATCTATCTTGCACCGACACTAACACCGTCTCCAAACGAAAAAAGTGAGAATCCACATGACCCGCATCACCTATGAGTTCCATTGGGTGCGTCCAAAATGATTTTCGAGCCTTTGATATGTTCGATGCAAACCGGGCACCGATCTTGCGTCAAGATTACACTATCCCCGAGAGGTCCAAAATGAGCTTCCATTTGAACGTCATCACCTAGTGGTACCATCGAGCGCGTCCAAAATGATTTATGAGTCTATGGTACGTCAAGCGCAAACCGTGCACCTATCCTGCACCGACACTAACACTGTCTCCAAATGGAAAGAAGAGAGATTCCACATGATCCACGTCACCTAGGAGTTCTATCAGGTGCATCCAAAATGATTTCAGAGCCTATGGTACGTTCAACGCAAACCGTGCACCTATCTTGTGTCAAGATTAGCGCTATGTCCGAAAGGACCGAAACAAGCTTCCACTTGAGCCTCGTCACCGAGTGGTACCATCGAGTGTGTTCAAAATGATTTTTGAGCCAATGGTACGTCTAGCGCAAACCATGCACCCATCTTGCATTGGCTCTAACACTATCTCCAAACAGAAAGAATCGAGATGCCACATGACCCATGTCACCTAGGAGTTCCATCATGTGGGTCCAAAATGATTTTCAAGCCTATGGTACGTTCGACGCAAACCGTGCACCAATGTTGTGTCTAGATTAGCACTATCTCCAAATGGCCCGAGATTTCACTTGAGCCTCGTCACCTAGGAGTATGATCGGGTGCATCCAAAACAATTGTTGAGCCGATGGTATGTTTGGCGCAAACTGTGCACCTATCTTGCACCGACGCTAACACCGTCTCCAAACGAAAAAAGTGAGAATCCACATGACCCGCATCACCTATGAGTTCCGTTGGGTGCGTCCAAAACGATTTTCGAGCCTTTGATATGTTCGATGCAAACCGGGCACCATCTAGCGTCAAGATTACACTATCCCCGAGAGGTCCAAAATGAGCTTCCCTTTGAACCTCATCACCTAGTGGTACCATCGAGTGTGTCCAAAATGATTTATGAGTCTATGGTACGTCAAGCGCAAACCGTGCACCTATCTTGCACCGACACTAACACTGTCTCCAAATGGAAAGAAGAGAGATTCCACATGATCCACGTCACCTAGGAGTTCCATCAGGTGCATCCAAAATGATTTCAGAGCCTATGGTACGTTCAACGCAAACCGTGCACCTATCTTGTGTCAAGATTAGCGCTATGTCCGAAAGGACCGAAACAAGCTTCTACTTGAGCCTCGTCACCGAGTGGTACCATCGTGTGCGTCTAAACTGATTTTTGAGCCAATAGTACGTCTAGCACAAACCATGCACCCATCTTGCACAGGCACTAACACTATCTCCAAACAAAAAGAATCGAGATGCCACATGACCCATGTCACCTAGGAGTTCCATCATGTGGGTCCAAAATGATTTTCAAGCCTATGGTACATTCGACGCAAACCGTACACCAATGTTGTGTCCAGATTAGCACTATCTCTAAATGGCCCGAGCTTTCGCTTGAGCCTCGTCACCTAGGAGTATGATCGGGTGCATCCAAAACAATTGCTGAGCCGATGGTATGTTTGGCGCAAACTGTGCACCTATCTTGCACCAACACTAACACCATCTCCAAACGAAAAAAGTGAGAATCCACATGACCCGCATCACCTATGAGTTCCATTGGGTGCGTCCAAAATGATTTTCAAGCCTTTGATATGTTCGATGCAAACCGGGCACCGATCTTGCGTCAAGATTACACTATCCCCGAGAGGTCCAAAATGAGCTTCCATTTGAACCTCATCACCTAGTGGTACCATCGAGTGCGTCCAAAATGATTTATGAGTCTATGGTACGTCAAGCGCAAACCGTGCACCTATCCTGCACCGACACTAACACCGTCTCCAAATGGAAAGAAGAGAGATTCCACATGATCCACGTCACCTAGGAGTTCCATCAGGTGCATCCAAAATGATTTTAGAGCCTATGGTACGTTCAACGCAAACCGTGCACCAATCTTGTGTCAAGATTAGCGCTATGTCCGAAAGGACCGAAACAAGCTTCCACTTGAGCCTCGTCACCGAGTGGTACCATCGAGTGCGTCCAAAATGATTTTTGAACCAATGGTACGTCTAGCGCAAACCATGCACCCACCTTGCACTGGCACTAACACTATCTCCAAACATAAAGAATCGAGATTGATGAGGACATCAACACCGATCATACATCCACTCCGACAACTGCTGGTCCTATTACTCGTGCTCGTGCTCGAAAAGTTAATCATCAAGTGAGTTCCTTCTTGAGCTCTTGTCCATCCTGTTTAGATCTTGGAGACACATGCACTCTTGTTTTGATTAGGAATCAAGGAGAAGACCGAAAGGGAAAAGGACTCACGTAGGTTGGATTCAGACTGCAGCACACCTTCAACTTGCGACGGTCGCCACGGTTACATACGGAGTCGGATTGGGGTGATTCTGGACTTGTTGGAAAGCTAATAAAGTCTACTTTCATATGGATCTGACATCATACTCATACCTGCTCAGAAGCGGCGTCAACAGTCCAAAAATCACCGAGAGGTCTATTTTGTCCATGGTGCTGCGCCACCTTAAGTTAGCCCAATGGGCTTGTATCGTTTAGAGTCCAGTAGGGACGCATCCTAGGGTTGGAGCATGACCCAAACTCTCTTGTGGTCGTCCTTCACACGTTATATACCCCTTAGCCACCACCAGGAACACTCGGGTTTTGTTTAGATGAAGTTTAGCCATCGCTACTTGTTTGTAGGCGCGCGTGCTGATCTAGTTGCCCGTCTCCTTGTCTTCGGAACCCCACTCATAATAAGATTCAGTGTGAAACCTTCAATTTTATCTTGCAATTTCAGTGCTTATTTCCTCGTTCTTGCTAGTTCTTCGATTGCTTGCAGGACGGGAGCCCTAGGGGCTGGTTGTCATACTCCACAAGATCGTGACGGCCTTGGGAAGTGGTGTATCGGTCGCTAAGGCGCAGTCTTGGAAGGCTGTAGTCGGGCCGTGAACGTCATCTCCATCCACCAATCGAATTATGTCACGCTTCTCATCGAAAGATCGACCACAAACCCTTGCAGGTTCATATCACACCCGTATCAGAGCAAGGTTTATCGGTGAGAGACTTCCAATCCTTCACTGTTTTATTTTTCCTATAGTCCAGAAAAGCCAAAAAAAAATAGTAGATTAGTTTCCTGCAATCCTATAGACCTTTGAGCCGTGGCTAGTGCTACCTAGTTAGGGTTTGTTGAATATTCGGTTGCATCGGGTGTGTCGGATTGCTGGTCTTAGTTTATTCCCTTAGAGTTTCGAGTTCTTGTCACTTTCCTATCACAACACGTGCTATCATATAGTCTCTCTGTTGGCCGAATCCAAGTAGGGTTTGAAGTTTGAGTCGGATCAAGGGATCGGTTATTCCTCGCTGTTGGCCAAGTCTGAGTAGAATTGGAAGTTTCAATCGAACGAGGAATTAGTTCATCCTGTGCTACAAATATCAAACTAACCACGCAGCAAGTATTCATATCTAAACGAGTGGCTTACTCTAGAGAGAGAGAGAGAGTATCTTTTTTTTACCGGAATACCCCTGCCCTTTCAGAAAAAGTGTGTGTGCTGAGTTACTCTTTGGGAGTGTTTTTTGTTCATATAATCAGTTTTGAGTGTCCCCTGAAAAAAAAAAGAAAAAAAAAGAAAAAAAAAGAAGAAAAAAAAGAAAAAAAGAGAAAGAAGCAAAAGAAAAGAAGAGAAAGGGGCTGATCTTAGAGATTTTTCGTTCACTTTGGGTGGTGTGTTGTGCTTTCCTTTGTGTCCAGGCTCGCGTCTCTAGCACGGTCTAGACTAGGACCAGCACAGTACCGCCGGTTGAACGATTATTCAGCTTGCCTTTTGTAACTAACGTGGTGCTAGTTCGTTCCTTGTTTCAGCCCACCTATAGCTCCACATATTCTATAGCTTGACAGGTCTTGTGCTACGGCACCGATACACTTCATCCATTGCTGCAGACTTGTTGGTAGATGACCCCTCCTATCGAGCAAGGTAAGAACTGGTAAGAACTTGTGTAGCAGGTGGAGAGTGAGCGACTTGCTGTAGCTACATCCTAGTAGTTGTAGGGCTTTTATTTCTTCACTTGTCTTCTTGTTGTCTTTGTCTTTGAACCATGCCAGGGTCCGACGAAGATAACCAAATTCCACATTCTCCGCGCACAAAGGGCATCATTCAACATTTTGAAAGGAAAGTGAAGTTGCACACGGAGGGACTTGATAATGACTTGCAGGTGACAAATGACAAACTTGGACAGTTGGAGGCTACGCAGATTGCCGCAAACAACAAGCTTGCAGGTTTGGAGAAGTCCATTGCTAGTGTGGACAAAAGCCTTGCTGCTCTGCTGAGGCGTTTTGATGACCTCCACAACAATGATAAAGACCAGCATGATGAACAAAAGGAGGAAAATCGAGAGGATGGTAGTTATGATGAAGAATACACAGGTGATATTGAACATGATGATCGAGACACTCGTGATCGACGTCGCCTACGTCACAACCGTAGAGGTATGGGTGGCCGCCGCCGACGCGAGGTACACAATAATGATGATGCTTTCAGTAAGATTAAATTTAAAATACCTCCTTTTGATGGTAAATATGACCCTGATGCATACATTACTTGGGAGATTGTTGTTGATCAAAAGTTTGCATGCCATGAATTTCCTGAGAACACACGTGTTAGGGCTGCTACTAGTGAGTTCACAGATTTTGCTTCTGTTTGGTGGATCGAATATGGCAAGAAAAACCCTAATAACGTACCTAAAACTTGGGATGCGCTGAAACGAGCCATGAGAGCTAGATTTGTTCCATCTTACTATGCCCGTGATATGATAAATAAGTTGCAGCAATTGAGACAAGGTTCTAAAAGTGTAGAAGAATACTATCAGGAATTACAAACGGGTATGTTGCGTTGTAAATTAGAGGAGGATGAGGAACCTGCTATGGCTAGATTTTTAGGTGGGTTAAATCAGGAAATTCAGGATATCCTCGCTTACAAAGAATACAATAACGTAACCAAACTGTTTCATCTTGCTTGTAAAGCTGAACGGGAAGTGCAGGGACGACGTGCTAGCGCAAGGACTAATGTTTCTGTAGGGAAAGCTAGTTCATGGCAGCAGCGCACGTCTACAACTCCGTCTACATGTACTCCTACGCCATCATCTAGTGACAAGACTCGAGCTGCCCCCACCAATTCAGTCGCGAAGACAGCGCAAAAGCCGGCTGCGAGTACTTCATCCGTGGCATCGACCGGTAGAACAAGCAACATACAATGTCATCGGTGCAAGGGATATGGCCATATGATGCGTGACTGCCCAAACAAGCGTGTTATGATTGTCAAAGATGATGGTGAGTGTTCATCTGCTAGTGATTTTGATGAAGATACACTTGCATTGCTTGCAGCTGACTATGCAGGTAGTGAGGAACACATAGAAGAACACATTAATGCAGGTGACGCGGAGCACTATGAGAGCTTGATTGTACAGCGAGTGCTTAGTGTACAAATAGAGAAGGTAGAGCAAAATCAGCGACACACTTTATTCCAAACAAAGTGTGTCATCAAGGAGCGTTCGTGCCGCATGATCATTGATGGAGGTAGCTGCAACAACTTGGCAAGTAGCGACATGGTACAGAAGCTCGCCCTCACCACCAAACCACACCCCCATCCCTACTACATCCAATGGCTGAACAACAGTGGTAAGGCAAAGGTAACGAGACTTGTGCAAATTGATTTTGCCATAGGATCATACAAAGATATTGTTGAATGTGATGTTGTGCCTATGCAAGCTTGTAATATTCTGCTAGGTAGACCATGGCAATTTGATAGAGATTCGATGCATCATGGTAGATCAAATCAATATTCGTTTCTATACCATGATCGAAAAATTGTGTTGCATCCTATGTCTCCTGAAGCTATTATGCAATCTGATGTTACTAAGGCTGCAAAAGCAAAGAGCGAGAGCAATAAAAATGACAAATTTGTTGTTGATGACAAAGATGAGATAAAATTGAAAGGACGTTGTATGCTTGCTACAAAATCTGATATTAATGAGTTCAATGCATCCACCTCTGTTGCTTATGCTTTGGTATGCAAGGATGCTTTGATTTCATTTGAGGATATGCAACGTTCTTTGCCCCCTGTTGCTGCTAACATTTTGCAGGAGTATTCTGATGTGTTCCCCATTGAGATACCAGCGGGGCTGCCACCAATACGTGGGATTGAGCACCAAATTGATCTTATCCCTGGAGCATCTTTGCCAAACCGTGCGCCATACAGGACCAATCCGGAAGAAGCAAAGGAAATTCAGCGACAAGTGCAAGAACTGCTAGACAAAGGTTATGTGCGTCAGTCTCTTAGTCCTTGTGCTGTTCCAGTGATTTTAGTGCCTAAGAAAGATGGAACATGGCGCATGTGTGTTGATTGTAGGGCTATTAATAATATCACCATTCGATATCGACACCCTATTCCACGATTAGATGATATGCTTGATGAATTGAGTGGTGCTGTTGTGTTTTCAAAGGTTGATTTGCGTAGTGGGTACCACCAGATTCATATGAAATTGGGAGATGAATGGAAAACTGCTTTCAAAACTAAGTTCGGTCTATATGAGTGGTTAGTCATGCCTTTTGGGTTAACTAATGCACCTAGTACTTTCATGAGATTAATGAACGAGGTTTTGCGTGCTTTCATTGGGAAATTTATTGTCGTCTACTTTGATGATATACTGATTTATAGCAAATCCATGGATGAACACCTTGATCACTTACGTGCTGTTTTCAATGCTCTACGTGATGCACGTTTGTTTGGTAACCTTGAGAAGTGCACTTTCTGCACCAATCGAGTATCGTTTCTTGGCTATGTTGTCACTCCACAGGGAATTGAGGTTGATAAAGCCAAGGTGGAAGCTATACAAGGATGGCCTATACCCATGACGGTCACGCAAGTGCGGAGTTTCCTAGGACTTGCTGGTTTCTATCGCCGTTTCGTGAAGGACTTCAGCACCATTGCTGCACCATTGAATGAGCTTACAAAGAAGGGAGTGCCCTTTTCTTGGGGCAAAGCACAAGATCACGCCTTCCATGTGCTGAAAGATAAGTTAACACATGCACCTCTACTCCAACTCCCTGATTTTAATAAGACTTTCGAGCTTGAATGTGATGCGAGTGGAATTGGATTGGGTGGTGTTTTGTTGCAAGAAGGCAAACCTGTTGCATACTTTAGTGAGAAATTGAGCGGGCCTATTCTTAATTATTCTACATATGATAAGGAATTATATGCTCTAGTGCGGACATTAGAAACATGGCAGCATTATTTGTGGCCCAAAGAATTTGTTATACATTCTGTCATGAATCTTTGAAGCATATTCGTAGTCAAGGAAAACTGAATCATAGACATGCAAAATGGGTTGAATTTATTGAATCTTTTCCTTATGTTATCAAACACAAGAAAGGGAAAGATAATATCATTGCAGATGCATTGTCTAGGAGATATACTTTGCTGAATCAACTTGATTACAAGATCTTTGGGTTAGAAACAATTAAAGATCGATATGCTCATGATGCTGATTTTAAAGAAGTGCTGCTGCATTGTAAAGATGGGAAAACGTGGAACAAATTCATCGTCAATGATGGGTTTGTGTTTAGAGCTAACAAGCTATGCATTCCAGCTAGCTCCGTTCGCTTGTTGTTGCTGCAGGAAGCGCATGGAGGTGGCTTGATGGGGCATTTTGGAGCGAAGAAGACGGAGGACATTCTTGCTGGTCATTTCTTTTGGCCAAAGATGCGACGAGACGTGGAGAGATTTGTTGCTCGCTGCACAACATGTCAAAAGGCTAAGTCCCGGTTGAATCCACACGGTTTGTATATGCCTCTTCCTGTTCCTAGTGCTCCTTGGGAGGATATTTCTATGGATTTTGTGTTGGGATTGCCACGAACTAGGAAAGGGCGAGATAGTGTTTTTGTGGTTGTGGATCGATTCTCTAAAATGGCACATTTCATACCATGTCATAAAACTGATGATGCTACAAATATTGCTGATTTGTTCTTTCGAGAAGTTGTTCGCTTGCATGGTGTGCCAAATACAATTGTTTCTGATCGTGATGCTAAATTTCTTAGCCATTTTTGGAGAACTTTATGGGCTAAATTGGGGACTAAGCTTTTATTTTCCACCACTTGTCACCCCCAAACTGATGGTCAAACTGAAGTTGTGAATAGAACTTTGTCTACTATGTTAAGGACTATTTTAAAGAAGAATATTAAGATGTGGGAAGATTGTTTGCCTCATATTGAGTTTTCTTATAATCGTTCGCTGCATTCTACTACGAAGATGTGTCCCTTTGAGATTGTTTATGGATTGTTACCACGTGCTCCTATTGATTTAATGCCATTGCCAAGTTCTGAAAAGTTGAATTTTGATGCTAAGCAACGTGCTGAATTGATGCTAAAACTACATGAAACCACTAAAGAAAACATAGAGCGCATGAATGCTAAGTACAAATTTGCTGGAGATAAAGGTAGAAGGGAATTGATTCTTGAACCTGGTGATTTGGTTTGGTTGCATTTGCGAAAGGATAGGTTTCCTGAATTAAGAAAATCTAAATTGATGCCTAGAGCGGATGGTCCTTTTAAAGTGATGCAACGAATAAATGAGAATGCATATAAGCTTGATCTTCCTGCAGATTTTGGGGTTAGTCCCACATTTAACATTGCAGATTTGAAGCCTTATTTGGGTGACGAAGATGAGCTTGAGTCGAGGACGACTCAAATTCAAGAAAGGGAGGATGATGAGGACATCAACACCGATCATACATCCACGCCGACAACTGCTGGTCCTATTACTCGTGCTCGCGCTCGAAAAGTTAATCATCAAGTGAGTTCCTTCTTGAGCTCTTGTCCATCCTGTTTAGATCTTGGAGACACGTGCACTCTTGTTTTGATTAGGAATCAAGGAGAAGACCGAAAGGGAAAAGGACTCGCGTTGGCTGGATTCGGACTGCAGCACACCTTCAACTTGCGACGGTCGCCACGGTTACATACGGAGTCGGATTGGGGTGATTCTGGACTTGTTGGAAAGCTAATAAAGTCTACTTTCATATGGATCTGACATCATACTCATACCTGCTCAGAAGCAGCGTCAACAGTCCAAAAATCACCGAGAGGTCTATTCTGTCCAGGGTGCTGCGCCACCTTAAGTTAGCCCAATGGGCTTGTATCGTTTAGAGTCCAGTAGGGACGCATCCTAGGGTTGGAGCACGACCCAAACTCTCTTGTGGTCGTCCTCCACACGTTATATACCCCTTAGCCGCCACCAGGAACACTCGGGTTTTGTTTAGATCAAGTTTAGCCATCGCTACTTGCTTGTAGGCGCGCGTGCTGATCCAGTCGCCCGTCTCCTTGTCTTCGGAACCCCACTCATAATAAGATTCAGTGTGAAACCTTCAATTTTATCTTGCAATTTCAGTGCTTGTTTCCTCGTTCTTGCTAGTTCTTCGATTGCTTGCAGGACGGGAGCCCTAGGGGCTGGTTGTCATACTCCACAAGATCGTGACGGCCTTGGGAAGTGGTGTATCGGTCGCTAAGGCACAGTCTTGGAAGGCTGTAGTCGGGCCGTGAACGTCATCTCCATCCACCAATCGAATTATCTCACGCTTCTCATCGAAAGATCGACCACAAACCCTTGCGGGTTCATATCACACCCGTTGGAACTCATAGGTGACGCGGGTCATGTGGATTCTCACTATTTTTATTTGGAGACGGTGTTAGTGTCGGTGCAAGATAGGTGCACAGTTTGCGCCAAACATACCATCGGCTCAGCAAATGTTTTGGATGCACCCGATCGTACTCCTAGGTGACGAGGCTCAAGTGAAAGCTCGGGCCATTTGGAGATAGTGCTAATCTTGACACAACATTGGTGCACGGTTTGCGTCGAACGTACCATAGGCTTGAAAATCATTTTGGACCCACCTAATGGAACTCCTTGGTGACATGGGTCATGTGGCATCTCGATTCTTTCTATTTGGAGATAGTGTTAGTGCCAGTGCAAGATAGGTGCATGGTTTGCGCTAGACGTACCATTGGCTCAAAAATCATTTTGAACACACTCGATGGTACCACTCGATGACAAGGCTCAAGTGGAAGCTTGTTTCGATCCTTTCGGACATAGCGCTAATCTTGACACAATATAGGTGCACGGTTTGCGTTGAACGTACCATAGGCTCTGAAATCATTTTGGATGCACCTGATGGAACTCCTAGGTGACGTGGATCATGTGGAATCTCTCTTCTTTTCATTTGGAGATAGTGTTAGTGTCGGTGCAGGATAGGTGCATGGTTTGCGTTTGACGTACCATAGACTCATAAATCATTTTGGACGCACTCGATGGTACCACTAGGTGATGAGGTTCAAATGGGAGCTCATTTTGGACCTCTCGGGGATAGTGTAATCTTGACGCAAGATCGGTGCCCGGTTTGCATCAAACATATCAAAGGCTCGAAAATCGTTTTGGACGCACCCAATGAAACTCATAGGTGATGCGGGTCATGTGGATTCTCATTTGTTTCGTTTGGAGACGGTGTTAGTGTCGGTGCAAGATAGGTGCATAGTTTGCGCCAAACATACCATCGGCTCAGCAAATGTTTTGGATGCACTCGATCATACTCCTAGGTGACGAGGCTCAAGTGAAAGCTCGGGGCATTTGGAGATAGTGCTAATCTAGACACAACATTGGTGCACGGTTCGCGTCGAACGTACCATAGGCTTGAAAATCATTTTGGACCCACATGATGAAACTCCTAGGTGACATGGGTCATGTGGCATCTCGATTCTTTCTGTTTGGAGATAGTGTTAGTGCCAGTGCAAGATGGGTGCATGGTTTGCGCTAGACGTACCATTGGCTCAAAAATCATTTTGAACACACTCGATGGTACCACTCGGTGACGAGGCTCAAGTGGAAGCTTGTTTCGGTCCTTTCGGACATTACGCTAATCTTGACACAAGATAGGTGCACGGTTTACGTTGAACGTACCATAGGCTATGAAATCATTTTGGATGCAACTGATGGAACTCCTATGTGACGTGGATCAAGTGGAATCTCTCTTCTTTCCATTTGGAGACAGTATTAGTGTCGGTGCAAGATAGGTGCATGGTTTGCGCTTGATGTACATAGACTCACAAATCATTTTGGACGCACGCGATGGTACCACAAGGTGATGTGGTTCAAGTGAAAGCTTGTTTTGGACCTGATGAGGACATCCCTTCCATTGACACAACCACACCTACTGCACAACAAGGTCCGATGACAAGAGCTCAAGCACGACAACTTAATTATCAGGTAAAGTCGTTCCTCGCTGTTCATACAAACTCGTCTCAGAATTGGATGCTACTAAATCATGGTGATGATTGTCTTATTCTTAGGAATGTTGGTCAAGATTCCATTGCCTCATGTTTAGACCCCATGATGAGGATGGAGCAGGCGAACAAGTGGGAATCATCATTAATGGGGCGCACAGCTCATCTCGAGATAGCAGGGGACACTCCATCAAAAGTACCATAATTCCTTGATACGAGATCCAATGAAGCTGGTTTTTGACTTGTTGGAAAGAGCGCGTCGTCTTCTTTCACATGGGTCCAACCCCACTATCAGAATCTACCAAAGCTGTGTGCAGCAAGCCAAAGGACGCAGAGACCTATAGCTTGGGCCTAGGCCTTGTACTAACTACAACCCTTTGAGGGACGCCCAGATTAGGGTTTCCCACTCCCCCTTGTGCTCTCCTTCCATATAAATAGAGCCAGTAGCCATCAGAATGAGCGGGGGTTTTGTTTAGATGCAAGATAGCTGCTGCTTCTTCCTTGTAAACGCGTGTGTCTGCTAGACCACCCAATTTGCTTGTTTCAAGACCCCAACTTGTGATTCAGATTCAGCCTTTGGCTTAAATCCGTGAGTTATTTGCTTGTTCATCTTGTTCTTGCTTGTTCTCGGTTGCTTGCAGGTTCTTGGTGTTCTTGGCATGGCAAGAACATCACAATCAGAGCCGGTGTACCTGTTGCTAAGGCGCAGCAACCTTGTGGTCGTTGTAGTCGGACAGCCAACGTCGAATCCACCACAAATCGAGTTTACCCACACTCACCAAAAGATCAGGAACAACCTCTAGTCTCATCAGGACCTCTCGGGGATACTGTAATCTTGACGCAAGATAGGTGCCTTGTTTGCATCGAACATATCAAAGGCTCGAAAATCGTTTTGGACGCACCCAGTGGAACTCATAGGTGACGCGGGTCATGTGGATTCTCACTATTTTTATTTGGAGACGGTGTTAGTGTCGGTGCAAGATAGGTGCACAGTTTGCGCCAAACATACCATCGGCTCAGCAAATGTTTTGGATGCACCCAATCGTACTCCTAGGTGACGAGGCTCAAGTGAAAGCTCGGGCCATTTGGAGATAGTGCTAATCTTGACACAACATTGGTGCACGGTTTGCGTTGAACGTACCATAGGCTTGAAAATCATTTTGGACCCACCTAATGGAACACCTAGGTGACATGGGTCATGTGGCATCTCGATTCTTTCTATTTGGAGATAGTGTTAGTGCCAGTGCAAGATAGGTGCATGGTTTGCGCTAGACGTACCATTGGCTCAAAAATCATTTTGAACACACTCGATGGTACCACTCGATGACGAGGCTCAAGGGGAAGCTTGTTTCGGTCCTTTCGGACATAGCGCTAATCTTGACACAATATAGGTTCACGGTTTGCGTTGAACGTACCATAGGCTCTGAAATCATTTTGGATGCACCTGATGGAACTCCTAGGTGACGTGGATCATGTGGAATCTCTCTTCTTTTCATTTCGAGACAGTGTTAGTGTCGGTGCAGGATAGGTGCATGGTTTGCGTTTGACGTACCATAGACTCATAAATCATTTTGGACGCACTCGATGGTACCACTAGGTGATGAGGTTCAAATGGGAGCTCATTTTGGACCTCTCGGGGATAGTGTAATCTTGACGCAAGATCGGTGCCCGGTTTGCATCGAACATATCAAAGGCTCGAAAATCGTTTTGGACGCACCCAATGAAACTCATAGGTGATGCGGGTCATGTGGATTCTCACTTTTTTCGTTTGGAGACGGTGTTAGTGTCGGTGCAAGATAGGTGCATAGTTTGCGCCAAACATACCATCGGCTCAGCAAATGTTTTGGATGCACCCGATCATACTCCTCAGTGACGAGGCTCAAGTGAAAGCTCGGGCCATTTGGAGATAGTGCTAATCTAGACACAACATTGGTGCACGGTTTGCATCGAACGTACCATAGGCTTGAAAATCATTTTGGACCCACATGATAGAACTCCTAGGTGACATGGGTCATGTGGCATCTCGATTCTTTCCGTTTGGAGATAGTGTTAGTGCCAGTGCAAGATGGGTGCATGGTTTGCGCTAGACGTACTATTGGCTCAAAAATCATTTTGAACACACTCGATGGTACCACTCGGTGACGAGGCTCAAGTGGAAGCTTGTTTCGGTCCTTTCGGACATAGCGCTAATCTTGACACAAGATAGATGCACGGTTTGCATTGAACGTACCATAGGCTCTGAAATGATTTTGGATGCACCTGATGGAACTCCTAGGTGACGTGGATCATGTGGAATCTCTCTTCTTTCCATTTGGAGACAGTGTTAGTGTCGGTGCAGGATAGGTGCACGGTTTGTGTTTGACGTACCATAGACTCATAAATCATTTTGGACGCACTCGATGGTACCACTAGGTGATGAGGTTCAAATGGAAGCTCATTTTGGACCTCTCGGGGATAGTGTAATCTTGACGCAAGATCAGTGCCCGGTTTGCATCGAACATATCAAAGGCTCGAAAATCGTTTCGGACGCACCCAATGGAACCCATAGGTGATGCGGGTCATGTGGATTCTCACTTTTTTTGTTTGGAGACGGTGTTAGTGTCGGTGCAATATAGGTGCACAGTTTGCGCCAAACATACCATTGGCTCAGCAATTGTTTTGGATGCACCCGATCATACTCCTAGGTGACGAGGCTCAAGTGAAAGCTCAGGCCATTTGGAGATAGTGCTAATCTGGACACAACATTGGTGTACGATTTGTGTCGAATGTACCATAGGCTTGAAAATCATTTTGGACCCACATGATGCAACTCCTAGGTGACATGGGTCATGTGGCATCTCGATTCTTTCTGTTTGGAGATAGTGTTAGTGCCAGTGCAAGATGGGTGCATGGTTTGCGCTAGACGTACCCTTGGCTCAAAAATCATTTTGAACACACTTGATGGTACCACTCGGTGACGAGGCTCAAGTGGAAGCTTGTTTCGGTCCTTTCGGACATAGCGCTAATCTTAACACAAGATAGGTGCACGGTTTGCGTTGAACGTACCATAGGCTCTGAAATGATTTTGGATGCACCTGATGGAACTCCTAGGTGACGTGGATCATGTGGAATCTCTCTTCTTTCCTTTTGGAGACAGTGTTAGTGTCAGTGCAGGATAGGTGCACGGTTTGCGCTTGACGTACCATAGACTCATAAATCATTTTGGACGCACTCTCATTTTGGACCTCTCGGGGATAGTGCAATCTTGACGTAATATCAGTGCCCGGTTTGCATCGAACATATCAAAGGCTCGAAAATCGTTTTGGACGCACCCAATGGAAATCATAGGTGATGCGGGTCATGTGGATTCTCACTTTTTCGTTTGGAGACGGTGTTAGTGTCGGTGCAAGATAGGTGCACAGTTTGCGCTAAACATACCACCGGCTCAGCAATTGTTTTGGATGCACCCGATCATACTCCTAGGTGACGAGGCTCAAGTGAAAGCTCGGGCCATTTGGAGATAGTGCTAATCTGGACACAACATTGGTGCACGGTTTGCGTCGAACGTACCATAGGCTTGAAAATCTTTTTGGACCCACATGATGCAACTCCAAGGTGACATGGGTCATGTGGCATCTCGATTCTTTCTGTTTGGAGATAGTGTTAGTGCCAGTGCAAGATGGGTGCATGGTTTGCGCTAGACGTACCATTGGCTCAAAAATCTTTTTGAACACACTCAATGGTACCACTCGGTGACGAGGCTCAAGTAGAAGCTTGTTTCGGTCCTTTCGGACATAGCGCTAATCTTGACACAAGATAGATGCACGGTTTGCGTTGAACGTACCATAGGCTCTGAAATGATTTTGGATGCACCTGATGGAACTCCTAGGTGACGTGGATCATGTGGAATCTCTCTTCTTTCCATTTGGAGACAGTGTTAGTGTCGGTGCAGGATAGGTGCACGGTTTGTGTTTGACGTACCATAGACTCATAAATCATTTTGGACGCACTCGATGGTACCACTAGGTGATGAGGTTCAAATGGAAGCTCATTTTGGACCTCTCGGGGATAGTGTAATCTTGACGCAAGATCAGTGCCCGGTTTGCATCGAACATATCAAAGGCTCGAAAATCGTTTCGGACGCACCCAATGGAACCCATAGGTGATGCGGGTCATGTGGATTCTCACTTTTTTTGTTTGGAGACGGTGTTAGTGTCGGTGCAATATAGGTGCACAGTTTGCGCCAAACAAACCATTGGCTCAGCAATTGTTTTGGATGCACCCGATCATACTCCTAGGTGACGAGGCTCAAGTGAAAGCTCAGGCCATTTGGAGATAGTGCTAATCTGGACACAACATTGGTGTACGATTTGTGTCGAATGTACCATAGGCTTGAAAATCATTTTGGACCCACATGATGCAACTCCTAGGTGACATGGGTCATGTGGCATCTCGATTCTTTCTGTTTGGAGATAGTGTTAGTGCCAGTGCAAGATGGGTGCATGGTTTGCGCTAGACGTACCCTTGGCTCAAAAATCATTTTGAACACACTTGATGGTACCACTCGGTGACGAGGCTCAAGTGGAAGCTTGTTTCGGTCCTTTCGGACATAGCGCTAATCTTAACACAAGATAGGTGCACGGTTTGCGTTGAACGTACCATAGGCTCTGAAATGATTTTGGATGCACCTGATGGAACTCCTAGGTGACGTGGATCATGTGGAATCTCTCCTCTTTCCATTTGGAGACAGTGTTAGTGTCAGTGCAGGATAGGTGCACGGTTTGCGCTTGACGTACCATAGACTCATAAATCATTTTGGACGCACTCTCATTTTGGACCTCTCGGGGATAGTGCAATCTTGACGCAATATCAGTGCCCGGTTTGCATCGAACATATCAAAGGCTCGAAAATCGTTTTGGACACACCCAATGGAACTCATAGGTGATGCGGGTCATGTGGATTCTCACTTTTTTCATTTGGAGACGGTGTTAGTGTCGGTGCAAGATAGGTACATAGTTTGCGCCAAACATACCATCGGCTCAGCAATTGTTTTGGATGCACCTGATCATACTCCTAGGTGATGAGACTCAAGTGAAAGCTCGGGCCATTTGGAGAGAGTGCTAATCTAGACACAACATTGGTGCACGGTTTGCGTCGAACGTACCATAGGCTTGAAAATCATTTTGGACCCACATGATGGAACTCCTAGGTGACATGGGTCATGTGGCATTTCGATTCTTTCTGTTTGGAGATAGTGTTAGTGCCAGTGCAAGATGGGTGCATGGTTTGCGCTAGACGTGTACCATTGGCTCAAAAATCATTTTGAACACACTCGTTGGTACCACCCGGTGACGAGGCTCAAGTGGAAGCTTGTTTCGGTCCTTTCGGACATAGCGCTAATCTTGATACAAGATAGGTGCACGATTTGCGTTGAACGTACCATAGGCTCTAAAATGATTTTGGATGCACCTGATGGAACTCCTAGGTGACATGGATCATGTGGAATCTCTCTTCTTTCCATTTGGAGACAGTGTTAGTGTCGGTGTAGGATAGGTGCACGGTTTGCGTTTGACGTACCATAGACTCATAAATCAGTTTGGACGCACTCGATGGTACCACTAGGTGATGAGGTTCAAATGGAAGCTCATTTTGGACCTCTCGGGGATAGTGTAATCTAGATGCAAGATCAGTGCCCGGTTTGCATCGAACATATCAAAGGCTCGAAAATCGTTTTGGACGCACCTAATGGAACTCATAGGTGATGCGGGTCATGTGGATTCTCACTTTTTTCGTTTGGAGACGGTGTTAGTGTCGGTGCAAGATAGGTGCACAGTTTGCGCCAAACATACCATCGGCTCAGCAATTGTTTTGGATGCACCCGATCATACTCCTAGGTGACGAGGCTCAAGTGAAAGCTCGGGCCATTTGGAGATAGTGCTAATCTAGACACAACATTGGTGCACGGTTTGCGTCGAACGTACCATAGGCTTGAAAATCTTTTTGGACCCACATGATGCAACTCCTAGGTGACATGGGTCATGTGGCATCTCGATTCTTTTTGTTTGGAGATAGTGTTAGTGCCAGTGCAAGATGGGTGCATGGTTTGCGCTAGACGTACCATTGGCTCAAAAATCATTTTGAACACACTCAATGGTACCACTCGGTGACGAGGCTCAAGTGGAAGCTTGTTTCGGTCCTTTCGGACATAGCGCTAATCTTGACCCAAGATAGGTGCACGGTTTGCGTTGAACGTACCATAGGCTCTGAAATGATTTTGGATGCACCTGATGGAACTCCTAGGTGAAGTGGATCATGTGGAATCTCACTTCTTTCCATTTGGAGACAGTGTTAGTGTCGGTGCAGGATAGGTGCACGGTTTGTGCTTGACGTACCATAGACTCATAAATCATTTTAGACGCACTCGATGGTACCACTAGGTGATGAGGTTCAAATGGAAGCTCATTTTGGACCTCTCGGGGATAGTGTAATCTTGACGCAAGATCAGTGCCCGGTTTGCATTGAACATATCAAAGGCTCGAAAATCGTTTTGGACGCACCCAATGGAACTCATAGGTGATGCGGGTCATGTGGATTCTCACTTTTTTCATTTGGAGACGGTGTTAGTGTCTGTGCAAGATAGGTACATAGTTTGCGCCAAACATACCATCGGCTCAGCAATTGTTTTGGATGCACCTGATCATACTCCTAGGTGATGAGACTCAAGTGAAAGCTCGGGCCATTTGGAGAGAGTGCTAATCTAGACACAACATTGGTGCACGGTTTGCGTCGAACGTACCATAGGCTTGAAAATCATTTTGGACCCACATGATGGAACTCCTAGGTGACATGGGTCATGTGGCATCTCGATTCTTTCTGTTTGGAGATAGTGTTAGTGCCAGTGCAAGATGGGTGCATGGTTTGCGCTAGACGTGTACCATTGGCTCAAAAATCATTTTGAACACACTCGTTGGTACCACCCGGTGACGAGGCTCAAGTGGAAGCTTGTTTCGGTCCTTTCGGACATAGCGCTAATCTTGACACAAGATAGGTGCACGATTTGCGTTGAACGTACCATAGGCTCTAAAATGATTTTGGATGCACCTGATGGAACTCCTAGGTGACGTGGATCATGTGGAATCTCTCTTCTTTCCATTTGGAGACAGTGTTAGTGTCGGTGTAGGATAGGTGCACGGTTTGCGTTTGACGTACCATAGACTCATAAATCAGTTTGGACGCACTCGATGGTACCACTAGGTGATGAGGTTCAAATGGAAGCTCATTTTGGACCTCTCGGGGATAGTGTAATCTGGATGCAAGATCAGTGCCCGGTTTGCATCGAACATATCAAAGGCTCGAAAATCGTTTTGGACGCACCCAATGGAACTCATAGGTGATGCGGGTCATGTGGATTCTCACTTTTTTCATTTGGAGACGGTGTTAGTGTCGGTGCAAGATAGGTGCACAGTTTGCGCCACACATACCATCGGCTCAGCAATTGTTTTGGATGCACCCGATCATACTCCTAGGTGACGAGGCTCAAGTGAAAGCTCGGGCCATTTGGAGATAGTGCTAATCTAGACACAACATTGGTGCACGGTTTGCGTCGAACGTACCATAGGCTTGAAAATCTTTTTGGACCCACATGATGCAACTCCTAGGTGACATGGGTCATGTGGCATCTCGATTCTTTTTGTTTGGAGATAGTGTTAGTGCCAGTGCAAGATGGGTGCATGGTTTGCGCTAGACGTACCATTGGCTCAAAAATCATTTTGAACACACTCGATGGTACCACTCAGTGACGAGGCTCAAGTGGAAGCTTGTTTTGGTCCTTTTAGATATAGCGCTAATCTTGACACAAGATAGGTGCACGGTTTGCGTTGAACGTACCATATGCTCTAAAATCATTTTGGATGCACCTGATGGAACTCCTAGGAGACGTGGATCATGTGGAATCTCCCTTCTTTCCATTTGGAGACAGTGTTAGTGTCGGTGCAGGATAGGTGCACGATTTGCGCTTGACGTACCATAGACTCATAAATCATTTTGGTCGCACTCGATGGTACCACTAGGTGACGAGGTTCAAATGAAAGCTCATTTTGGACCTCTCGGGGATAGTGTAATCTTGACGCAAGATCGGTGCCCGGTTTGCATCGAACATATCAAACGCTCGAAAATCGTTTTGGACGCATCCAATGGAACTCATAGGTGATGCGGGTTATGTGGATTCTCACTTTTTTCATTTGGAGGCGGTGTTAGTGTCGGTGCAAGATAGGTGTACAGTTTGCGCCAAACATACCATCGGCTTAGCAATTGTTTTGGATGCACCCGATCAAACTCCTAGGTGACGAGGCTCAAGTGAAAGCTCGGGCCATTTGGAGATAGTGCTAATCTGGACACAACATTGGTGCACAGTTTGCGTCGAACGTACCATAGGCTTGAAAATCATTTTGGACCCACATGATGGAACTCCTAGGTGACATGGGTCATGTGGCATCTCGATTCTTTCTGTTTGGAGATAGTGTTAGTGCCAGTGCAAGATGGGTGCATGGTTTGCGCTAGACGTACCATTGGCTCAAAAATCATTTTGAACACACTCAATGGTACCACTCGGTGACGAGGCTCAAGTGGAAGCTTGTTTCGGCCCTTTCGGACATAGCGCTAATCTTGACCCAAGATAGGTGCACGGTTTGCGTTGAACGTACCATAGGCTCTGAAATGATTTTGGATGCACCTGATGGAACTCCTAGGTGAAGTGGATCATGTGGAATCTCACTTCTTTCCATTTGGAGACAGTGTTAGTGTCGGTGCAGGATAGGTGCACGGTTTGTGCTTGACGTACCATAGACTCATAAATCATTTTAGACGCACTCGATGGTACCACTAGGTGATGAGGTTCAAATGGAAGCTCATTTTGGACCTCTCGGGGATAGTGTAATCTTGACGCAAGATCAGTGCCCGGTTTGCATTGAACATATCAAAGGCTCGAAAATCGTTTTGGACGCACCCAATGGAACTCATAGGTGATGCGGGTCATGTGGATTCTCACTTTTTTCATTTGGAGACGGTGTTAGTGTCGGTGCAAGATAGGTACATAGTTTGCGCCAAACATACCATCGGCTCAGCAATTGTTTTGGATGCACCTGATCATACTCCTAGGTGACGAGGCTCAAGTGAAAGCTCGGGCCATTTGGAGAGAGTGCTAATCTAGACACAACATTGGTGCACGGTTTGCGTCGAACGTACCATAGGCTTGAAAATCATTTTGGACCCACATGATGGAACTCCTAGGTGACATGGGTCATGTGGCATCTCGATTCTTTCTGTTTGGAGATAGTGTTAGTGCCAGTGCAAGATGGGTGCATGGTTTGCGCTAGACGTACCATTGGCTCAAAAATCATTTTGAACACACTCGTTGGTACCACCCGGTGACGAGGCTCAAGTGGAAGTTTGTTTCGGTCCTTTCAGACATAGCGCTAATCTTGACACAAGATAGGTGCACGATTTGCGTTGAACGTACCATAGGCTCTGAAATGATTTTGGATGCACCTGATGGAACTCCTAGGTGACGTGGATCATGTGGAATCTCTCTTCTTTCCATTTGGAGACAGTGTTAGTGTCGGTGTAGGATAGGTGCACGGTTTGCGTTTGACGTACCATAGACTCATAAATCAGTTTGGACGCACTCAATGGTACCACTAGGTGATGAGGTTCAAATGGAAGCTCATTTTGGACCTCTCGGGGATAGTGTAATCTGGATGCAAGATCAGTGCCCATTTGCATCGAACATATCAAAGGCTCGAAAATCGTTTTGGACGCACCCAATGGAACTCATAGGTGATGCGGGTCATGTGGATTCTCACTTTTTTCGTTTGGAGACGGTGTTAGTGTCGGTGCAAGATAGGTGCACAGTTTGCGCCACACATACCATCGGCTCAGCAATTGTTTTGGATGCACCCGATCATACTCCTAGGTGACGAGGCTCAAGTGAAAGCTCGGGCCATTTGGAGATAGTGCTAATCTAGACACAACATTGGTGCACGGTTTGCGTCGAACGTACCATAGGCTTGAAAATCTTTTTGGACCCACATGATGCAACTCCTAGGTGACATGGGTCATGTGGCATCTCGATTCTTTTTGTTTGGAGATAGTGTTAGTGCCAGTGCAAGATGGGTGCATGGTTTGCGCTAGACGTACCATTGGCTCAAAAATCATTTTGAACACACTCGATGGTACCACTCAGTGACGAGGCTCAAGTGGAAGCTTGTTTTGGTCCTTTTAGATATAGCGCTAATCTTGACACAAGATAGGTGCACGGTTTGCGTTGAACGTACCATATGCTCTAAAATCATTTTGGATGCACCTGATGGAACTCCTAGGAGACGTGGATCATGTGGAATCTCCCTTCTTTCCATTTGGAGACAGTGTTAGTGTCGGTGCAGGATAGGTGCACGATTTGCGCTTGACGTACCATAGACTCATAAATCATTTTGGACGCACTCGATGGTACCACTAGGTGACGAGGTTCAAATGAAAGCTCATTTTGGACCTCTCGGGGATAGTGTAATCTTGACGCAAGATCGGTGCCCGGTTTGCATCGAACATATCAAACGCTCGAAAATCGTTTTGGACGCATCCAATGGAACTCATAGGTGATGCGGGTTATGTGGATTCTCACTTTTTTCATTTGGAGACGGTGTTAGTGTCGGTGCAAGATAGGTGTACAGTTTGCGCCAAACATACCATCGGCTTAGCAATTGTTTTGGATGCACCCGATCAAACTCCTAGGTGACGAGGCTCAAGTGAAAGCTCGGGCCATTTGGAGATAGTGCTAATCTGGACACAACATTGGTGCACAGTTTGCGTCGAACGTACCATAGGCTTGAAAATCATTTTGGACCCACATGATGGAACTCCTAGGTGACATGGGTCATGTGGCATCTCGATTCTTTCTGTTTGGAGATAGTGTTAGTGCCAGTGCAAGATGGGTGCATGGTTTGCGCTAGACGTACCATTGGCTCAAAAATCATTTTGAACACACTCAATGGTACCACTCGGTGACGAGGCTCAAGTGGAAGCTTGTTTCGGTCCTTTCGGACATAGCGCTAATCTTGACCCAAGATAGGTGCACGGTTTGCGTTGAACGTACCATAGGCTCTGAAATGATTTTGGATGCACCTGATGGAACTCCTAGGTGAAGTGGATCATGTGGAATCTCACTTCTTTCCATTTGGAGACAGTGTTAGTGTCGGTGCAGGATAGGTGCACGGTTTGTGCTTGACGTACCATAGACTCATAAATCATTTTAGACGCACTCGATGGTACCACTAGGTGATGAGGTTCAAATGGAAGCTCATTTTGGACCTCTCGGGGATAGTGTAATCTTGACGCAAGATCAGTGCCCGGTTTGCATTGAACATATCAAAGGCTCGAAAATCGTTTTGGACGCACCCAATGGAACTCATAGGTGATGCGGGTCATGTGGTTTCTCACTTTTTTCATTTGGAGACGGTGTTAGTGTCGGTGCAAGATAGGTACATAGTTTGCGCCAAACATACCATCGGCTCAGCAATTGTTTTGGATGCACCTGATCATACTCCTAGGTGACGAGGCTCAAGTGAAAGCTCGGGCCATTTGGAGAGAGTGCTAATCTAGACACAACATTGGTGCACGGTTTGCATCAAACGTACCATAGGCTTGAAAATCATTTTGGACCCACATGATGGAACTCCTAGGTGACATGGGTCATGTGGCATCTCGATTCTTTCTGTTTGGAGATAGTGTTAGTGCCAGTGCAAGATGGGTGCATGGTTTGCGCTAGACGTACCATTGGCTCAAAAATCATTTTGAACACACTCGTTGGTACCACCCGGTGACGAGGCTCAAGTGGAAGTTTGTTTCGGTCCTTTCAGACATAGCGCTAATCTTGACACAAGATAGGTGCACGATTTGCGTTGAACGTACCATAGGCTCTGAAATGATTTTGGATGCACCTGATGGAACTCCTAGGTGACGTGGATCATGTGGAATCTCTCTTCTTTCCATTTGGAGACAGTGTTAGTGTCGGTGTAGGATAGGTGCACGGTTTGCGTTTGACGTACCATAGACTCATAAATCAGTTTGGACGCACTCGATGGTACCACTAGGTGATGAGGTTCAAATGGAAGCTCATTTTGGACCTCTCGGGGATAGTGTAATCTGGATGCAAGATCAGTGCCCATTTGCATCGAACATATCAAAGGCTCGAAAATCGTTTTGGACGCACCCAATGGAACTCATAGGTGATGCGGGTCATGTGGATTCTCACTTTTTTCGTTTGGAGACGGTGTTAGTGTCGGTGCAAGATAGGTGCACAGTTTGCGCCACACATACCATCGGCTCAGCAATTGTTTTGGATGCACCCGATCATACTCCTAGGTGACGAGGCTCAAGTGAAAGCTCGGGCCATTTGGAGATAGTGCTAATCTAGACACAACATTGGTGCACGGTTTGCGTCGAACGTACCATAGGCTTGAAAATCTTTTTGGACCCACATGATGCAACTCCTAGGTGACATGGGTCATGTGGCATCTCGATTCTTTTTGTTTGGAGATAGTGTTAGTGCCAGTGCAAGATGGGTGCATGGTTTGCGCTAGACGTACCATTGGCTCAAAAATCATTTTGAACACACTCGATGGTACCACTCGGTGACGAGGCTCAAGTGGAAGCTTGTTTCGGTCCTTTCGGACATAGCGCTAATCTTGACACAAGATAGGTGCACGGTTTGCGTTGAACGAACCATAGGCTCTGAAATGATTTTGGATGCACCTGATGGAACTCCTAGGTGACGTGGATCATGTGGAATCTCTCTTCTTTCCATTCGGAGACAGTGTTAGTGTCGGTGCAGGATAGGTGCATGGTTTGCGCTTGACGTACCATAGACTCATAAATCATTTTGGACGCACTCGATGGTACCACTAGGTGATGAGGTTCAAATGGAAGTTCATTTTGGACCTCTCGGGGATAGTGTAATCTTGACGCAAGATCAGTGCCCGGTTTGCATCGAACATATCAAAGGCTCGAAAATCGTTTTGGACGCACCCAATGGAACTCATAGGTGACGCGGTCATGTGGATTCTCACTTTTTTCATTTGGAGACGGTATTAGTGTCGGTGCAAGATATGTGCATAGTTTGCGCCAAACATACCATCGGCTCAGCAATTGTTTTGGATGCACCCTATCATACTCCTAGGTGACGAGGCTCAAGTGAAAGCTCGGGCCATTTGGAGATAGTGCTAATCTAGACACAACATTCGTGCACGGTTTGCGTCGAACGTACCATAGGCTTGAAAATCATTTTGGACCCACATGATGGAACTCCTAGGTGACATGGGTCATGTGGCATCTCGATTCTTTCTGTTTGGAGATAGTGTTAGTGCCAGTGCAAGATGGGTGCATGGTTTGCGCTAGACGTACCATTGGCACAAAAATCATTTTGAACACACTCGATGGTACCACTCAGTGACAAGGCTCAAGTGGAAGCTTGTTTTGGTCCTTTTAGATATAGCGCTAATCTTGACACAAGATAGGTGCACGGTTTGCGTTGAACGTACCATATGCTCTAAAATCATTTTGGATGCACCTGATGGAACTCCTAGGAGACGTGGATCATGTGGAATCTCCCTTCTTTCCATTTGGAGACAGTGTTAGTGTCGGTGCAGGATAGGTGCACGATTTGCACTTGACGTACCATAGACTCATAAATCATTTTGGACGCACTCGATGGTACCACTAGGTGACGAGGTTCAAATGAAAGCTCATTTTGGACCTCTCGGGGATAGTGTAATCTTGACGCAAGATCGGTGCCCGGTTTGCATCGAACATATCAAACGCTCGAAAATCGTTTTGGACGCATCCAATGGAACTCATAGGTGATGCGGGTTATGTGGATTCTCACTTTTTTCATTTGGAGGCGGTGTTAGTGTCGGTGCAAGATAGGTGTACAGTTTACGCCAAACATACCATCGGCTTAGCAATTGTTTTGGATGCACCCGATCAAACTCCTAGGTGACGAGGCTCAAGTGAAAGCTCGGGCCATTTGGAGATAGTGCTAATCTGGACACAACATTGGTGCACAGTTTGCGTCGAACGTACCATAGGCTTGAAAATCATTTTGGACCCACATGATGGAACTCCTAGGTGACATGGGTCATGTGGCATCTCGATTCTTTCTGTTTGGAGATAGTGTTAGTGCCAGTGCAAGATGGGTGCATGGTTTGCGCTAGACGTACCATTGGCTCAAAAATCATTTTGAACACACTCAATGGTACCACTCGGTGACGAGGCTCAAGTGGAAGCTTGTTTCGGTCCTTTCGGACATAGCGCTAATCTTGACCCAAGATAGGTGCACGGTTTGCGTTGAACGTACCATAGGCTCTGAAATGATTTTGGATGCACCTGATGGAACTCCTAGGTGAAGTGGATCATGTGGAATCTCACTTCTTTCCATTTGGAGACAGTGTTAGTGTCGGTGCAGGATAGGTGCACGGTTTGTGCTTGACGTACCATAGACTCATAAATCATTTTAGACGCACTCGATGGTACCACTAGGTGATGAGGTTCAAATGGAAGCTCATTTTGGACCTCTCGGGGATAGTGTAATCTTGACGCAAGATCAGTGCCCGGTTTGCATTGAACATATCAAAGGCTCGAAAATCGTTTTGGACGCACCCAATGGAACTCATAGGTGATGCGGGTCATGTGGATTCTCACTTTTTTCATTTGGAGACGGTGTTAGTGTCGGTGCAAGATAGGTGCATAGTTTGCGCCAAACATACCATCGGCTCAGCAATTGTTTTGGATGCACCTGATCATACTCCTAGGTGACGAGGCTCAAGTGAAAGCTCGGGCCATTTGGAGAGAGTGCTAATCTAGACACAACATTGGTGCACGGTTTGCGTCGAACGTACCATAGGCTTGAAAATCATTTTGGACCCACATGATGGAACTCCTAGGTGACATGGGTCATGTGGCATCTCGATTCTTTCTGTTTGGAGATAGTGTTAGTGCCAGTGCAAGATGGGTGCATGGTTTGCGCTAGACATACCATTGGCTCAAAAATCATTTTGAACACACTCGTTGGTACCACCCGGTGACGAGGCTCAAGTGGAAGTTTGTTTCGGTCCTTTCAGACATAGCGCTAATCTTGACACAAGATAGGTGCACGATTTGCGTTGAACGTACCATAGGCTCTGAAATGATTTTGGATGCACCTGATGGAACTCCTAGGTGACGTGGATCATGTGGAATCTCTCTTCTTTCCATTTGGAGACAGTGTTAGTGTCGGTGTAGGATAGGTGCACGGTTTGCGTTTGACGTACCATAGACTCATAAATCAGTTTGGACGCACTCGATGGTACCACTAGGTGATGAGGTTCAAATGGATGCTCATTTTGGACCTCTCGGGGATAGTGTAATCTGGATGCAAGATCAGTGCCCATTTGCATCGAACATATCAAAGGCTCGAAAATCGTTTTGGACGCACCCAATGGAACTCATAGGTGATGCGGGTCATGTGGATTCTCACTTTTTTCGTTTGGAGACGGTGTTAGTGTCGGTGCAAGATAGGTGCACAGTTTGCGCCACACATACCATCGGCTCAGCAATTGTTTTGGATGCACCCGATCATACTCCTAGGTGACGAGGCTCAAGTGAAAGCTCGGGCCATTTGGAGATAGTGCTAATCTAGACACAACATTGGTGCACGGTTTGCGTCGAACGTACCATAGGCTTGAAAATCTTTTTGGACCCACATGATGCAACTCCTAGGTGACATGGGTCATGTGGCATCTCGATTCTTTTTGTTTGGAGATAGTGTTAGTGCCAGTGCAAGATGGGTGCATGGTTTGCGCTAGACGTACCATTGGCTCAAAAATCATTTTGAACACACTCGATGGTACCACTCGGTGACGAGGCTCAAGTGGAAGTTTGTTTCGGTCCTTTCGGACATAGCGCTAATCTTGACACAAGATAGGTGCACGGTTTGCGTTGAATGAACCATAGGCTCTGAAATGATTTTGGATGCACCTGATGGAACTCCTAGGTGACGTGGATCATGTGGAATCTCTCTTCTTTCCATTCGGAGACAGTGTTAGTGTCGGTGCAGGATAGGTGCATGGTTTGCGCTTGACGTACCATAGACTCATAAATCATTTTGGACGCACTCGATGGTACCGCTAGGTGATGAGGTTCAAATGGAAGCTCATTTTGGACCTCTCGGGGATAGTGTAATCTTGACGCAAGATCAGTGCCCGGTTTGCATCGAACATATCAAAGGCTCGAAAATCGTTTTGGACGCACCCAATGGAACTCATAGGTGACGCGGTCATGTGGATTCTCACTTTTTTCATTTGGAGACGGTATTAGTGTCGGTGCAAGATATGTGCATAGTTTGCGCCAAACATACCATCGGCTCAGCAATTGTTTTGGATGCACCCTATCATACTCCTAGGTGACGAGGCTCAAGTGAAAGCTCGGGCCATTTGGAGATAGTGCTAATCTAGACACAACATTCGTGCACGGTTTGCGTCGAACGTACCATAGGCTTGAAAATCATTTTGGACCCACATGATGGAACTCCTAGGTGACATGGGTCATGTGGCATCTCGATTCTTTCTGTTTGGAGATAGTGTTAGTGCCAGTGCAAGATGGGTGCATGGTTTGCGCTAGACGTACCATTGGCACAAAAATCATTTTGAACACACTCGATGGTACCACTCAGTGACGAGGCTCAAGTGGAAGCTTGTTTTGGTCCTTTTAGATATAGCGCTAATCTTGACACAAGATAGGTGCACGGTTTGCGTTGAACGTACCATATGCTCTAAAATCATTTTGGATGCACCTGATGGAACTCCTAGGAGACGTGGATCATGTGGAATCTCCCTTCTTTCCATTTGGAGACCGTGTTAGTGTCGGTGCAGGATAGGTGCACGATTTGCGCTTGACGTACCATAGACTCATAAATCATTTTGGACGCACTCGATGGTACCACTAGGTGACGAGGTTCAAATGAAAGCTCATTTTGGACCTCTCGGGGATAGTGTAATCTTGACGCAAGATCGGTGCCCGGTTTGCATCGAACATATCAAACGCTCGAAAATCGTTTTGGACGCATCCAATGGAACTCATAGGTGATGCGGGTTATGTGGATTCTCACTTTTTTCATTTGGAGACGGTGTTAGTGTCGGTGCAAGATAGGTGTACAGTTTGCGCCAAACATACCATCGGCTTAGCAATTGTTTTGGATGCACCCGATCAAACTCCTAGGTGACGAGGCTCAAGTGAAAGCTCGGGTCATTTGGAGATAGTGCTAATCTGGACACAACATTGGTGCACAGTTTGCGTCGAACGTACCATAGGCTTGAAAATCATTTTGGACCCACATGATGGAACTCCTAGGTGACATGGGTCATGTGGCATCTCGATTCTTTCTGTTTGGAGATAGTGTTAGTGCCAGTGCAAGATGGGTGCATGGTTTGCGCTAGACATACCATTGGCACAAAAATCATTTTGAACACACTCGATGGTACCACTCAGTGACGAGGCTCAAGTGGAAGCTTGTTTTGGTCCTTTTAGATATAGCGCTAATCTTGACACAAGGTAGGTGCACGGTTTGCGTTGAATGTACCATAGGCTCTGAAATCATTTTGGATGCACCTGATGGAACTCCTAGGTGACGTGGATCATGTGGAATCTCTCTTCTTTTCATTCGGAGACAGTGTTAGTGTCGGTGCAGGATAGGTGCATGGTTTGCGTTTGACGTACCATAGACTCATAAATCATTTTGGACGCACTCGATGGTACCACTAGGTGATGAGGTTCAAATGGAAGCTCATTTTGGACCTCTCGGGGATAGTGTAATCTTGACGCAAGATCGGTGCCCGGTTTGCATCGAACATATCAAAGGCTCGAAAATCGTTTTGGACGCACCCAATGGAACTCATAGGTGATGCGGGTCATGTGGATTATCACTTTTTTTCGTTTGGAGATTGTGTTAGTGTCGGTGCAAGATAGGTGCACAGTTTGCGCCAAACATACCATCGGCTCAACAATTGTTTTGGATGCACCCGATCAAACTCCTAGGTGACGAGGCTCAAGTGAAAGCTCGGGCCATTTGGAGATAGTGCTAATCTGGACACAACATTGGTGCACAGTTTGCGTCGAACGTACCATAGGCTTGAAAATCATTTTGGACCCACATGATGGAACTCCTAGGTGACATGGGTCATGTGGCATCTCGATTCTTTCTGTTTGGAGATAGTGTTAGTGCCAGTGCAAGATGGGTGCATGGTTTGCGCTAGACGTACCATTGGCACAAAAATCATTTTGAACACACTCGATGGTACCACTCAGTGACGAGGCTCAAGTGGAAGCTTGTTTTGGTCCTTTTAGATATAGCGCTAATCTTGACACAAGATAGGTGCACGGTTTGCGTTGAACGTACCATATGCTCTAAAATCATTTTGGATGCACCTGATGGAACTCCTAGGAGACGTGGATCATGTGGAATCTCTCTTCTTTCCATTTGGAGACAGTGTTAGTGTCGGTGCAGGATAGGTGCACGATTTGCGCTTGACGTACCATAGACTCATAAATCATTTTGGACGCACTCGATGGTACCACTAGGTGACGAGGTTCAAATGGAAGCTCATTTTGGACCTCTCGGGGATAGTGTAATCTTGACGCAAGATCGGTGCCCGGTTTGCATCGAACATATCAAACGCTCGAAAATCGTTTTGGACGCACCCAATGGAACTCATAGGTGATGCGGGTTATGTGGATTCTCACTTTTTTCATTTGGAGACGGTGTTAGGGTCGGTGCAAGATAGGTGTATAGTTTGCGCCAAACATACCATCGGCTTAGCAATTGTTTTGGATGCACCCGATCAAACTCCTAGGTGACGAGGCTCAAGTGAAAGCTCGGGCCATTTGGAGATAGTGCTAATCTGGACAAAATATTGGTGCACAGTTTGCGTCGAACGTACCATAGGCTTGAAAATCATTTTGGACCCACATGATGGAACTCCTAGGTGACATGGGTCATGTGGCATCTCGATTCTTTCTGTTTGGAGATAGTGTTAGTGCCAGTGCAAGATGGGTGCATGGTTTGCGCTAGACGTACCATTGGCTCAAAAATCATTTTGAACACACTCGATGGTACCACTCAGTGACGAGGCTCAAAGTGGAAGCTTGTTTCGGTCCTTTTGGACATAGCGCTAATCTTGACACAAGATAGGTGCACGGTTTGCGTTGAACGTACCATATGCTCTAAAATCATTTTGGATGCACCTGATGGAACTCCTAGGTGACGTGGATCATGTGGAATCTCTCACTTCTTTCCATTTGGAGACATTGTTATTGTCGGTGCAGGATAGGTGCACGGTTTGCGCTTGACGTACCATAGACTCATAAATCATTTTGGACGCACTCGATGGTACCACTAGGTGATGAGGTTGAAATGGAAGCTCATTTTGGACCTCTCAGGGATAGTGTAATCTTGACACAAGATCGGTGCCCGGTTTGCATCGAACATATCAAAGGCTCGAAAATCATTTTGGACGCACCCAATGGAACTCATAGGTGATGCGGGTCATGTGGATTATCACTTTTTTCGTTTGGAGACGGTGTTAGTGTCAGTGCAAGATAGGTGCACAGTTTGCGCCAAACATACCATCGGCTCATTAATTGATTTGGATGCACCCGATCATACTCCTAGGTGACGAGGCTCCAGTGAAAGCTCGGGCCATTTGGAGATAGTGCTAATCTGGACACAACATTGGGCACGGTTTGGGTCGAACGTACCATAGGCTTAAAAATCATTTTGGACCCACATGGTGGAACTCCTAGGTGATATGGGTCATGTGGCATCTCGATTCTTTCTGTTTGGATATAGTGTTAGTGCTAGTGCAAGATGGGTGCATGGTTTGCGCTAGACGTACCATTGGCTCAAAAATCATTTTGAACACACTTGATGGTACCAGTCGGTGACGAGGCTCAAGTGGAAGCTTGTTTCGGTCCTTTCGGACATAGCGCTATTCTTGACACAAGGTAGGTGCACGGTTTGCGTCGAACGTACCATAGGCTTGAAAATCATTTTGGACCCACATGATAGAACTCCTAGGTGACATGGGTCATGTGGCATCTCGATTCTTTCTGGTTGGAGATAGTGTTAGTGCCAGTGCAAGATGGGTGCATGGTTTGCGCTAGACGTACCATTGGCTCAGAAATCATTTTGAACACACTCGATGGTACCACTCAGTGACGAGGCTCAAAGTGGAAGCTTGTTTCGGTCCTTTTGGACATAGCGCTAATCTTGACACAAGGTAGGTGCACGGTTTGCGTTGAATGTACCATAGGCTCTGAAATCATTTTGGATGCACCTGATGGAACTCCTAGGTGACGTGGATCATGTGGAATCTCTCTTCTTTTCATTCGGAGACAGTGTTAGTGTCGGTGCAGGATAGGTGCATGGTTTGCGTTTGACGTACCATAGACTCATAAATCATTTTGGACGCACTCGATGGTACCACTAGGTGATGAGGTTCAAATGGAAGCTCATTTTGGACCTCTCGGGGATAGTGTAATCTTGACGCAAGATCGGTGCCCGGTTTGCATCGAACATATCAAAGGCTCGAAAATCGTTTTGGACGCACCCAATGGAACTCATAGGTGATGCGGGTCATGTGGATTATCACTTTTTTTCGTTTGGAGATTGTGTTAGTGTCGGTGCAAGATAGGTGCACAGTTTGCGCCAAACATACCATCGGCTCAACAATTGTTTTGGATGCACCCGATCATACTCCTAGGTGACGAGGCTCAAGTGAAAGCTCGGGCCATTTGAAGATAGTGCTAATCTGGACACAACATTGGTGCACGGTTTGCGTCGAACGTACCATAGGATTGAAAATCATTTTGGACCCACATGATGGAACTCCTAGGTGACATGGGTCATGTGGCATCTTGATTCTTTCTGTTTGGAGATAGTGTTAGTGCTAGTACGTACCATTGGCTCAGAAATCATTTTGGACGCACTCGATGGTACCACTCGGTGACGAGGCTCAAGTGGAAGCTTGTTTCGGTCCTTTTGGACATAGCGCTAATCTTGACACAAGATAGGTGCACGGTTTGCGTTGAACGTACCATAGGCCATGGAATCATTTTGGATGCACCTGATGGAACTCCTAGGTGACGTGGATCATGTGGAATCTCTCTTCTTTCCATTTGGAGACAGTGTTAGTGTCGGTGCAAGATAGGTGCACGGTTTGCGCTTGACGTACCATAGACTCATAAATCATTTTGGACGCACTCGATGGTACCACTAGGTGATGAGGTTCAAATGGAAGCTCATTTTGGACCTCTCGGGGATAGTGTAATCTTGACGCAAGATCGGTGCCCGGTTTGCATCGAACATATCAAAGGCTCGAAAATCGTTTTGGACGCACCCAATGGAACTCATAGGTGATGCGGGTCATGTGGATTATCACTTTTTTTTGTTTGGAGACGGTGTTAGTGTCAGTGCAAGATAGGTGCACAGTTTGCGCCAAACATACCATCGGCTCATTAATTGTTTTGGATGCACCCGATCATACTCCTAGGTGACGAGGCTCAAGTGAAAGCTCGAGCCATTTGGAGATAGTGCTAATCTGGACACAACATTGGTGCACGGTTTGCGTCGAACGTACCATAGGCTTGAAAATCATTTTGGACCCACATGATAGAACTCCTAGGTGACATGGGTCATGTGGCATCTCGATTCTTTCTGGTTGGAGATAGTGTTAGTGCCAGTGCAAGATGGGTGCATGGTTTGCGCTAAACGTACCATTGGCTCAAAAATCATTTTGAACACACTTGATGGTACCAGTCGGTGACGAGGCTCAAGTGGAAGCTTGTTTCGGTCCTTTCGGACATAGCGCTATTCTTGACACAAGGTAGGTGCACGGTTTGCGTTGAACGTACCATAGGCTCTGAAATCATTTTGGATGCACCTGATGGAACTCCTAGGTGACGTGGATCATGTGGAATCTCTCTTCTTTTCATTTGGAGACAGTGTTAGTGTCGGTGCAGGATAGGTGCATGGTTTGCGTTTGACGTACCATAGACTCATAAATCATTTTGGACGCACTCGATGGTACCACTAGGTGATGAGGTTCAAATGGAAGCTCATTTTGGACCTCTCGGGGATAGTGTAATCTTGATGCAAGATCGGTGCCCGGTTTGCATTGAACATATCAAAGGCTCGAAAATCGTTTTGGACGCACCCAATGGAACTCATAGGTGATGCGGGTCATGTGGATTATCACTTTTTTTCGTTTGGAGATGGTGTTAGTGTCGGTGCAAGATAGGTGCACAGTTTGCGCCAAACATACCATCGGCTCAGCAATTGTTTTGGATGCACCCGATCATACTCCTAGGTGACGAGGCTCAAGTGAAAGCTCGGGCCATTTGAAGATAGTGCTAATCTGGACACAACATTGGTGCACGGTTTGCGTCGAACGTACCATAGGATTGAAAATCATTTTGGACCCACATGATGGAACTCCTAGGTGACATGGGTCATGTGGCATCTCGATTCTTTCTGTTTGGAGATAGTGTTAGTGCTAGTGCAAGATAGGTGCATGGTTTGCGCTAGACGTACCATTGGCTCAGAAATCATTTTGGACGCACTCGATGGTACCACTCGGTGACGAGGCTCAAGTGGAAGCTTGTTTCGGTCCTTTTGGACATAGCGCTAATCTTGACACAAGATAGGTGCACGGTTTGCGTTGAACGTACCATAGGCTCTGAAATCATTTTGGATGCACCTGATGGAACTCCTAGGTGACATGGGTCATGTGGCATCTCGATTCTTTCTGGTTGGAGATAGTGTTAGTGCCAGTGCAAGATGGGTGCATGGTTTGCGCTAAACGTACCATTGGCTCAAAAATCATTTTGAACACACTTGATGGTACCAGTCGGTGACGAGGCTCAAGTGGAAGCTTGTTTCGGTCCTTTCGGACATAGCGCTATTCTTGACACAAGGTAGGTGCACGGTTTGCGTCGAACGTACCATAGGCTTGAAAATCATTTTGGACCCACATGATAGAACTCCTAGGTGACATGGGTCATGTGGCATCTCGATTCTTTCTGGTTGGAGATAGTGTTAGTGCCAGTGCAAGATGGGTGCATGGTTTGCGCTAGACGTACCATTGGCTCAGAAATCATTTTGGACGCACTCGATGGTACCACTCGGTGACGAGGCTCAAGTGGAAGCTTGTTTCGGTCCTTTTGGACATAGCGCTAATCTTGACACAAGATAGGTGCACGGTTTGCGTTGAACGTACCATAGGCTCTGGAATCATTTTGGATGCACCTGATGGAACTCCTAGGTGACGTGGATCATGTGGAATCTCTCTTCTTTCCATTTGGAGACAGTGTTAGTGTCGGTGCAAGATAGGTGCACGGTTTGCGCTTGACGTACCATAGACTCATAAATCATTTTGGACGCACTCGATGGTACCACTAGGTGATGAGGTTCAAATGGAAGCTCATTTTGGACCTCTCGGGGATAGTGTAATCTTGACGCAAGATCAGTGCCCGGTTTGCATCGAACATATCAAAGGCTCGAAAATCGTTTTGGACGCACCCAATGGAACTCATAGGTGATGCGGGTCATGTGGATTATCACTTTTTTCATTTGGAGACGGTGTTAGTGTCAGTGCAAGATAGGTGCACAGTTTGCGCCAAACATACCATCGGCTCATTAATTGTTTTGGATGCACCCGATCATACTCCTAGGTGACGAGGCTCAAGTGAAAGCTCGAGCCATTTGGAGATAGTGCTAATCTGGACACAACATTGGTGCACGGTTTGCGTCGAACGTACCATAGGCTTGAAAATCATTTTGGACCCACATGATAGAACTCCTAGGTGACATGGGTCATGTGGCATCTCGATTCTTTCTGGTTGGAGATAGTGTTAGTGCCAGTGCAAGATGGGTGCATGGTTTGCGCTAAACGTACCATTGGCTCAAAAATCATTTTGAACACACTTGATGGTACCAGTCGGTGACGAGGCTCAAGTGGAAGCTTGTTTCGGTCCTTTCGGACATAGCGCTATTCTTGACACAAGGTAGGTGCACGGTTTGCGTTGAACGTACCATAGGCTCTGAAATCATTTTGGATGCACCTGATGGAACTCCTAGGTGACGTGGATCATGTGGAATCTCTCTTCTTTTCATTTGGAGACAGTGTTAGTGTCGGTGCAGGATAGGTGCATGGTTTGCGTTTGACGTACCATAGACTCATAAATCATTTTGGACGCACTCGATGGTACCACTAGGTGATGAGGTTCAAATGGAAGCTCATTTTGGACCTCTCGGGGATAGTGTAATCTTGATGCAAGATCGGTGCCCGGTTTGCATCGAACATATCAAAGGCTCGAAAATCGTTTTGGACGCACCCAATGGAACTCATAGGTGATGCGGGTCATGTGGATTATCACTTTTTTTTCGTTTGGAGATGGTGTTAGTGTCGGTGCAAGATAGGTGCACAGTTTGCGCCAAATATACCATCGGCTCAGCAATTGTTTTGGATGCACCCGATCATACTCCTAGGTGACGAGGCTCAAGTGAAAGCTCGGGCCATTTGAAGATAGTGCTAATCTGGACACAACATTGGTGCATGGTTTGCGTCGAACGTACCATAGGATTGAAAATCATTTTGGACCCACATGATGGAACTCCTAGGTGACATGGGTCATGTGGCATCTCGATTCTTTCTATTTGGAGATAGTGTTAGTGCTAGTGCAAGATAGGTGCATGGTTTGCGCTAGACGTACCATTGGCTCAGAAATCATTTTGGACGCACTCGATGGTACCACTCGGTGACGAGGCTCAAGTGGAAGCTTGTTTCGGTCCTTTTGGACATAGCGCTAATCTTGACACAAGATAGGTGCACGGTTTGCGTTGAACGTACCATAGGCTCTGGAATCATTTTGGATGCACCTGATGGAACTCCTAGGTGACGTGGATCATGTGGAATCTCTCTTCTTTCCATTTGGAGACAGTGTTAGTGTCGGTGCAAGATAGGTGCACGGTTTGCGCTTGACGTACCATAGACTCATAAATCATTTTGGACGCACTCGATGGTACCACTAGGTGATGAGGTTCAAATGGAAGCTCATTTTGGACCTCTCGGGGATAGTGTAATCTTGACGCAAGATCGGTGCCCGGTTTGCATCGAACATATCAAAGGCTCGAAAATCGTTTTGGACGCACCCAATGGAACTCATAGGTGATGCGGGTCATGTGGATTATCACTTTTTTCGTTTGGAGACGGTGTTAGTGTCAGTGCAAGATAGGTGCACAGTTTGCGCCAAACATACCATCGGCTCATTAATTGTTTTGGATGCACCCGATCATACTCCTAGGTGACGAGGCTCAAGTGAAAGCTCGAGCCATTTGGAGATAGTGCTAATCTGGACACAACATTGGTGCACGGTTTGCGTCGAACGTACCATAGGCTTGAAAATCATTTTGGACCCACATGATAGAACTCCTAGGTGACATGGGTCATGTGGCATCTCGATTCTTTCTGGTTGGAGATAGTGTTAGTGCCAGTGCAAGATGGGTGCATGGTTTGCGCTAAACGTACCATTGGCTCAAAAATCATTTTGAACACACTTGATGGTACCAGTCGGTGACGAGGCTCAAGTGGAAGCTTGTTTCGGTCCTTTCGGACATAGCGCTATTCTTGACACAAGGTAGGTGCACGGTTTGCGTTGAACGTACCATAGGCTCTGAAATCATTTTGGATGCACCTGATGGAACTCCTAGGTGACGTGGATCATGTGGAATCTCTCTTCTTTTCATTTGGAGACAGTGTTAGTGTCGGTGCAGGATAGGTGCATGGTTTGCGTTTGACGTACCATAGACTCATAAATCATTTTGGACGCACTCGATGGTACCACTAGGTGATGAGGTTCAAATGGAAGCTCATTTTGGACCTCTCGGGGATAGTGTAATCTTGATGCAAGATCGGTGCCCGGTTTGCATCGAACATATCAAAGGCTCGAAAATCGTTTTGGACGCACCCAATGGAACTCATAGGTGATGCGGGTCATGTGGATTATCACTTTTTTTTCGTTTGGAGATGGTGTTAGTGTCGGTGCAAGATAGGTGCACAGTTTGCGCCAAACATACCATCGGCTCAGCAATTGTTTTGGATGCACCCGATCATACTCCTAGGTGACGAGGCTCAAGTGAAAGCTCGGGCCATTTGAAGATAGTGCTAATCTGGACACAACATTGGTGCATGGTTTGCGTCGAACGTACCATAGGATTGAAAATCATTTTGGACCCACATGATGGAACTCCTAGGTGACATGGGTCATGTGGCATCTCGATTCTTTCTATTTGGAGATAGTGTTAGTGCTAGTGCAAGATAGGTGCATGGTTTGCGCTAGACGTACCATTGGCTCAGAAATCATTTTGGACGCACTCGATGGTACCACTCGGTGACGAGGCTCAAGTGGAAGCTTGTTTCGGTCCTTTTGGACATAGCGCTAATCTTGACACAAGATAGGTGCACGGTTTGCGTTGAACGTACCATAGGCTCTGGAATCATTTTGGATGCACCTGATGGAACTCCTAGGTGACGTGGATCATGTGGAATCTCTCTTCTTTCCATTTGGAGACAGTGTTAGTGTCGGTGCAAGATAGGTGCACGGTTTGCGCTTGACGTACCATAGACTCATAAATCATTTTGGACGCACTCGATGGTACCACTAGGTGATGAGGTTCAAATGGAAGCTCATTTTGGACCTCTCGGGGATAGTGTAATCTTGACGCAAGATCGGTGCCCGGTTTGCATCGAACATATCAAAGGCTCGAAAATCGTTTTGGACGCACCCAATGGAACTCATAGGTGATGCGGGTCATGTGGATTATCACTTTTTTCGTTTGGAGACGGTGTTAGTGTCAGTGCAAGATAGGTGCACAGTTTGCGCCAAACATACCATCGGCTCATTAATTGTTTTGGATGCACCCGATCATACTCCTAGGTGACGAGGCTCAAGTGAAAGCTCGAGCCATTTGGAGATAGTGCTAATCTGGACACAACATTGGTGCACGGTTTGCGTCGAACGTACCATAGGCTTGAAAATCATTTTGGACCCACATGATAGAACTCCTAGGTGACATGGGTCATGTGGCATCTCGATTCTTTCTGGTTGGAGATAGTGTTAGTGCCAGTGCAAGATGGGTGCATGGTTTGCGCTAAACGTACCATTGGCTCAAAAATCATTTTGAACACACTTGATGGTACCAGTCGGTGACGAGGCTCAAGTGGAAGCTTGTTTCGGTCCTTTCGGACATAGCGCTATTCTTGACACAAGGTAGGTGCACGGTTTGCGTTGAACGTACCATAGGCTCTGAAATCATTTTGGATGCACCTGATGGAACTCCTAGGTGACGTGATCATGTGGAATCTCTCTTCTTTTCATTTGGAGACAGTGTTAGTGTCGGTGCAGGATAGGTGCATGGTTTGTGTTTGACGTACCATAGACTCATAAATCATTTTGGACGCACTCGATGGTACCACTAGGTGATGAGGTTCAAATGGAAGCTCATTTTGGACCTCTCGGGGATAGTGTAATCTTGATGCAAGATCGGTGCCCGGTTTGCATCGAACATATCAAAGGCTCGAAAATCGTTTTGGACGCACCCAATGGAACTCATAGGTGATGCGGGTCATGTGGATTATCACTTTTTTTTTCGTTTGGAGATGGTGTTAGTGTCGATGCAAGATAGGTGCACAGTTTGCGCCAAACATACCATCGGCTCAGCAATTGTTTTGGATGCACCCGATCATACTCCTAGGTGACGAGGCTCAAGTGAAAGCTCGGGCCATTTGAAGATAGTGCTAATCTGGACACAACATTGGTGCACGGTTTACGTCGAACGTACCATAGGATTGAAAATCATTTTGGACCCACATGATGGAACTCCTAGGTGACATGGGTCATGTGGCATCTCGATTCTTTCTGTTTGGAGATAGTGTTAGTGCTAGTGCAAGATAGGTGCATGGTTTGCGCTAGACGTACCATTGGCTCAGAAATCATTTTGGACGCACTCGATGGTACCACTCGGTGACGAGGCTCAAGTGGAAGCTTGTTTCAGTCCTTTTGGACATAGCGCTAATCTTGACACAAGATAGGTGCACGGTTTGCGTTGAACGTACCATAGGCTCTGAAATCATTTTGGATGCACCTGATGGAACTCCCAGGTGACATGGGTCATGTGGCATCTCGATTCTTTCTGGTTGGAGATAGTGTTAGTGCCAGTGCAAGATGGGTGCATGGTTTGCGCTAAACGTACCATTGGCTCAAAAATCATTTTGAACACACTTGATGGTACCAGTCGGTGACGAGGCTCAAGTGGAAGCTTGTTTCGGTCCTTTCGGACATAGCGCTATTCTTGACACAAGGTAGGTGCACGGTTTGCGTCGAACGTACCATAGGCTTGAAAATCATTTTGGACCCACATGATAGAACTCCTAGGTGACATGGGTCATGTGGCATCTCGATTCTTTCTGGTTGGAGATAGTGTTAGTGCCAGTGCAAGATGGGTGCATGGTTTGCGCTAGACGTACCATTGGCTCAGAAATCATTTTGGACGCACTCGATGGTACCACTCGGTGACGAGGCTCAAGTGGAAGCTTGTTTCGGTCCTTTTGGACATAGCGCTAATCTTGACACAAGATAGGTGCACGGTTTGCGTTGAACGTACCATAGGCTCTGGAATCATTTTGGATGCACCTGATGGAACTCCTAGGTGACGTGGATCATGTGGAATCTCTCTTCTTTCCATTTGGAGACAGTGTTAGTGTCGGTGCAAGATAGGTGCACGGTTTGCGCTTGACGTACCATAGACTCATAAATCATTTTGGACGCACTCGATGGTACCACTAGGTGATGAGGTTCAAATGGAAGCTCATTTTGGACCTCTCGGGGATAGTGTAATCTTGACGCAAGATCAGTGCCCGGTTTGCATCGAACATATCAAAGGCTCGAAAATCGTTTTGGACGCACCCAATGGAACTCATAGGTGATGCGGGTCATGTGGATTATCACTTTTTTCGTTTGGAGACGGTGTTAGTGTCAGTGCAAGATAGGTGCACAGTTTGCGCCAAACATACCATCGGCTCATTAATTGTTTTGGATGCACCCGATCATACTCCTAGGTGACGAGGCTCAAGTGAAAGCTCGAGCCATTTGGAGATAGTGCTAATCTGGACACAACATTGGTGCACGGTTTGCGTCGAACGTACCATAGGCTTGAAAATCATTTTGGACCCACATGATAGAACTCATAGGTGACATGGGTCATGTGGCATCTCGATTCTTTCTGGTTGGAGATAGTGTTAGTGGCAGTGCAAGATGGGTGCATGGTTTGCGCTAAACGTACCATTGGCTCAAAAATCATTTTGAACACACTTGATGGTACCAGTCGGTGACGAGGCTCAAGTGGAAGCTTGTTTCGGTCCTTTCGGACATAGCGCTATTCTTGACACAAGGTAGGTGCACGGTTTGCGTTGAACGTACCATAGGCTCTGAAATCATTTTGGATGCACCTGATGGAACTCCTAGGTGACGTGGATCATGTGGAATCTCTCTTCTTTTCATTTGGAGACAGTGTTAGTGTCGGTGCAGGATAGGTGCATGGTTTGCGTTTGACGTACCATAGACTCATAAATCATTTTGGACGCACTCGATGGTACCACTAGGTGATGAGGTTCAAATGGAAGCTCATTTTGGACCTCTCGGGGATAGTGTAATCTTGATGCAAGATCGGTGCCCGGTTTGCATCGAACATATCAAAGGCTCGAAAATCGTTTTGGACGCACCCAATGGAACTCATAGGTGATGCGGGTCATGTGGATTATCACTTTTTTTTCGTTTGGAGATGGTGTTAGTGTCGGTGCAAGATAGGTGCACAGTTTGCGCCAAACATACCATCGGCTCAGCAATTGTTTTGGATGCACCCGATCATACTCCTAGGTGACGAGGCTCAAGTGAAAGCTCGGGCCATTTGAAGATAGTGCTAATCTGGACACAACATTGGTGCACGGTTTGCGTCGAACGTACCATAGGATTGAAAATCATTTTGGACCCACATGATGGAACTCCTAGGTGACATGGGTCATGTGGCATCTCGATTCTTTCTATTTGGAGATAGTGTTAGTGCTAGTGCAAGATAGGTGCATGGTTTGCGCTAGACGTACCATTGGCTCAGAAATCATTTTGGACGCACTCGATGGTACCACTCGGTGACGAGGCTCAAGTGGAAGCTTGTTTCGGTCCTTTTGGACATAGCGCTAATCTTGACACAAGATAGGTGCACGGTTTGCGTTGAACGTACCATAGGCTCTGGAATCATTTTGGATGCACCTGATGGAACTCCTAGGTGACGTGGATCATGTGGAATCTCTCTTCTTTCCATTTGGAGATAGTGTTAGTGTCGGTGCAAGATAGGTGCACGGTTTGCGCTTGACGTACCATGGACTCATAAATCATTTTGGACGCACTCGATGGTACCACTAGGTGATGAGGTTCAAATGGAAGCTCATTTTGGACCTCTCGGGGATAGTGTAATCTTGACGCAAGATCGGTGCCCGGTTTGCATCGAACATATCAAAGGCTCGAAAATCGTTTTGGACGCACCCAATGGAACTCATAGGTGATGCGGGTCATGTGGATTATCACTTTTTTCGTTTGGAGACGGTGTTAGTGTCAGTGCAAGATAGGTGCACAGTTTGCGCCAAACATACCATCGGCTCATTAATTGTTTTGGATGCACCCGATCATACTCCTAGGTGACGAGGCTCAAGTGAAAGCTCGAGCCATTTGGAGATAGTGCTAATCTGGACACAACATTGGTGCACGGTTTGCGTCGAACGTACCATAGGCTTGAAAATCATTTTGGACCCACATGATAGAACTCCTAGGTGACATGGGTCATGTGGCATCTCGATTCTTTCTGGTTGGAGATAGTGTTAGTGCCAGTGCAAGATGGGTGCATGGTTTGCGCTAGACGTACCATTGGCACAAAAATCATTTTGAACACACTCGATGGTACCACTCAGTGACGAGGCTCAAGTGGAAGCTTGTTTTGGTCCTTTTAGATATAGCGCTAATCTTGACACAAGATAGGTGCACGGTTTGCGTTGAACGTACCATAGGCTCTGAAATCATTTTGGATGCACCTGATGGAACTCCTAGGTGACATGGGTCATGTGGCATCTCGATTCTTTCTGGTTGGAGATAGTGTTAGTGCCAGTGCAAGATGGGTGCATGGTTTGCGCTAAACGTACCATTGGCTCAAAAATCATTTTGAACACACTTGATGGTACCAGTCGGTGACGAGGCTCAAGTGGAAGCTTGTTTCGGTCCTTTCGGACATAGCGCTATTCTTGACACAAGGTAGGTGCACGGTTTGCGTCGAACGTACCATAGGCTTGAAAATCATTTTGGACCCACATGATAGAACTCCTAGGTGACATGGGTCATGTGGCATCTCGATTCTTTCTGGTTGGAGATAGTGTTAGTGCCAGTGCAAGATGGGTGCATGGTTTGCGCTAAACGTACCATTGGCTCAGAAATCATTTTGGACGCACTCGATGGTACCACTCGGTGACGAGGCTCAAGTGGAAGCTTGTTTCGGTCCTTTTGGACATAGCGCTAATCTTGACACAAGATAGGTGCACGGTTTGCGTTGAACGTACCATAGGCTCTGGAATCATTTTGGATGCACCTGATGGAACTCCTAGGTGACGTGGATCATGTGGAATCTCCCTTCTTTCCATTTGGAGACAGTGTTAGTGTCGGTGCAAGATAGGTGCACGGTTTGCGCTTGACGTACCATAGACTCATAAATCATTTTGGACGCACTCGATGGTACCACTAGGTGATGAGGTTCAAATGGAAGCTCATTTTGGACCTCTCGGGGATAGTGTAATCTTGACGCAAGATCAGTGCCCGGTTTGCATCGAACATATCAAAGGCTCGAAAATCGTTTTGGACGCACCCAATGGAACTCATAGGTGATGCGGGTCATGTGGATTCTCACTTTTTTCATTTGGAGACGGTGTTAGTGTCGGTGCAAGATAGGTACATAGTTTGCGCCAAACATACCATCGGCTCAGCAATTGTTTTGGATGCACCTGATCATACTCCTAGGTGACGAGGCTCAAGTGAAAGCTCGGGCCATTTGGAGAGAGTGCTAATCTAGACACAACATTGGTGCACGGTTTGCGTCGAACGTACCATAGGCTTGAAAATCATTTTGGACCCACATGATGGAACTCCTAGGTGACATGGGTCATGTGGCATCTCGATTCTTTCTGTTTGGAGATAGTGTTAGTGCCAGTGCAAGATGGGTGCATGGTTTGCGCTAGACGTACCATTGGCTCAAAAATCATTTTGAACACACTCGTTGGTACCACCCGGTGACGAGGCTCAAGTGGAAGTTTGTTTCGGTCCTTTCAGACATAGCGCTAATCTTGACACAAGATAGGTGCACGATTTGCGTTGAACGAACCATAGGCTCTGAAATGATTTTGGATGCACCTGATGGAACTCCTAGGTGACGTGGATCATGTGGAATCTCTCTTCTTTCCATTCGGAGACAGTGTTAGTGTCGGTGCAGGATAGGTGCATGGTTTGCGCTTGACGTACCATAGACTCATAAATCATTTTGGACGCACTCGATGGTACCACTAGGTGATGAGGTTCAAATGGAAGCTCATTTTGGACCTCTCGGGGATAGTGTAATCTTGACGCAAGATCAGTGCCCGGTTTGCATCGAACATATCAAAGGCTCGAAAATCGTTTTGGACGCACCCAATGGAACTCATAGGTGACGCGGTCATGTGGATTCTCACTTTTTTCGTTTGGAGACGGTATTAGTGTCGGTGCAAGATATGTGCATAGTTTGCGCCACACATACCATCGGCTCAGCAATTGTTTTGGATGCACCCTATCATACTCCTAGGTGACGAAGCTCAAGTGAAAGCTCGGGCCATTTGGAGATAGTGCTAATCTAGACACAACATTCGTGCACGGTTTGCGTCGAACGTACCATAGGCTTGAAAATCATTTTGGACCCACAAGATGGAACTCCTAGGTGACATGGGTCATGTGGCATCTCGATTCTTTCTGTTTGGAGATAGTGTTAGTGCCAGTGCAAGATGGGTGCATGGTTTGCGCTAGACGTACCATTGGCACAAAAATCATTTTGAACACACTCGATGGTACCACTCAGTGACGAGGCTCAAGTGGAAGCTTGTTTTGGTCCTTTTAGATATAGCGCTAATCTTGACACAAGATAGGTGCACGGTTTGCGTTGAACGTACCATATGCTCTAAAATCATTTTGGATGCACCTGATGGAACTCCTAGGAGACGTGGATCATGTGGAATCTCCCTTCTTTCCATTTGGAGACAGTGTTAGTGTCGGTGCAGGATAGGTGCACGATTTGCGCTTGACGTACCATAGACTCATAAATCATTTTGGACGCACTCGATGGTACCACTAAGTGACGAGGTTCAAATGAAAGCTCATTTTGGACCTCTCGGGGATAGTGTAATCTTGACGCAAGATCGGTGCCCGGTTTGCATCGAACATATCAAACGCTCGAAAATCGTTTTGGACGCATCCAATGGAACTCATAGGTGATGCGGGTTATGTGGATTCTCACTTTTTTCATTTGGAGACGGTGTTAGTGTCGGTGCAAGATAGGTGTACAGTTTGCGCCAAACATACCATCGGCTTAGCAATTGTTTTGGATGCACCCGATCAAATTCCTAGGTGACGAGGCTCAAGTGAAAGCTCGGGCCATTTGGAGATAGTGCTAATCTGGACACAACATTGGTGCACAGTTTGCGTCGAACGTACCATAGGCTTGAAAATCATTTTGGACCCACATGATGGAACTCCTAGGTGACATGGGTCATGTGGCATCTCGATTCTTTCTGTTTGGAGATAGTGTTAGTGCCAGTGCAAGATGGGTGCATGGTTTGCGCTAGACGTACCATTGGCACAAAAATCATTTTGAACACACTCGATGGTACCACTCAGTGACGAGGCTCAAGTGGAAGCTTGTTTTGGTCCTTTTAGATATAGCGCTAATCTTGACACAAGATAGGTGCACGGTTTGCGTTGAACGTACCATATGCTCTAAAATCATTTTGGATGCACCTGATGGAACTCCTAGGAGACGTGGATCATGTGGAATCTCTCTTCTTTCCATTTGGAGACAGTGTTAGTGTCGGTGCAGGATAGGTGCACGATTTGCGCTTGACGTACCATAGACTCATAAATCATTTTGGACGCACTCGATGGTACCACTAGGTGACGAGGTTCAAATGGAAGCTCATTTTGGACCTCTCGGGGATAGTGTAATCTTGACGCAAGATCGGTGCCCGGTTTGCATCGAACATATCAAACGCTCGAAAATCGTTTTGGACGCACCCAATGGAACTCATAGGTGATGCGGGTTATGTGGATTCTCACTTTTTTCATTTGGAGACGGTGTTAGTGTCGGTGCAAGATAGGTGTATAGTTTGCGCCAAACATACCATCGGCTTAGCAATTGTTTTGGATGCACCCGATCAAACTCCTAGGTGACGAGGCTCAAGTGAAAGCTCGGGCCATTTGGAGATAGTGCTAATCTGGACAAAACATTGGTGCACAGTTTGCGTCGAACGTACCATAGGCTTGAAAATCATTTTGGACCCACATGATGGAACTCCTAGGTGACATGGGTCATGTGGCATCTCGATTCTTTCTGTTTGGAGATAGTGTTAGTGCCAGTGCAAGATGGGTGCATGGTTTGCGCTAGACGTACCATTGGCTCAAAAATCATTTTGAACACACTCGATGGTACCACTCAGTGACGAGGCTCAAAGTGGAAGCTTGTTTCGGTCCTTTTGGACATAGCGCTAATCTTGACACAAGATAGGTGCACGGTTTGCGTTGAACGTACCATATGCTCTAAAATCATTTTGGATGCACCTGATGGAACTCCTAGGTGACGTGGATCATGTGGAATCTCTCACTTCTTTCCATTTGGAGACATTGTTATTGTCGGTGCAGGATAGGTGCACGGTTTGCGCTTGACGTACCATAGACTCATAAATCATTTTGGACGCACTCGATGGTACCACTAGGTGATGAGGTTGAAATGGAAGCTCATTTTGGACCTCTCAGGGATAGTGTAATCTTGACACAAGATCGGTGCCCGGTTTGCATCGAACATATCAAAGGCTCGAAAATCATTTTGGACCCACAAGATGGAACTCCTAGGTGACATGGGTCATGTGGCATCTCGATTCTTTCTGTTTGGAGATAGTGTTAGTGCCAGTGCAAGATGGGTGCATGGTTTGCGCTAGACGTACCATTGGCACAAAAATCATTTTGAACACACTCGATGGTACCACTCAGTGACGAGGCTCAAGTGGAAGCTTGTTTTGGTCCTTTTAGATATAGCGCTAATCTTGACACAAGATAGGTGCACGGTTTGCGTTGAACGTACCATATGCTCTAAAATCATTTTGGATGCACCTGATGGAACTCCTAGGAGACGTGGATCATGTGGAATCTCCCTTCTTTCCATTTGGAGACAGTGTTAGTGTCGGTGCAGGATAGGTGCACGATTTGCGCTTGACGTACCATAGACTCATAAATCATTTTGGACGCACTCGATGGTACCACTAGGTGACGAGGTTCAAATGAAAGCTCATTTTGGACCTCTCGGGGATAGTGTAATCTTGACGCAAGATCGGTGCCCGGTTTGCATCGAACATATCAAACGCTCGAAAATCGTTTTGGACGCATCCAATGGAACTCATAGGTGATGCGGGTTATGTGGATTCTCACTTTTTTCATTTGGAGACGGTGTTAGTGTCGGTGCAAGATAGGTGTACAGTTTGCGCCAAACATACCATCGGCTTAGCAATTGTTTTGGATGCACCCGATCAAATTCCTAGGTGACGAGGCTCAAGTGAAAGCTCGGGCCATTTGGAGATAGTGCTAATCTGGACACAACATTGGTGCACAGTTTGCGTCGAACGTACCATAGGCTTGAAAATCATTTTGGACCCACATGATGGAACTCCTAGGTGACATGGGTCATGTGGCATCTCGATTCTTTCTGTTTGGAGATAGTGTTAGTGCCAGTGCAAGATGGGTGCATGGTTTGCGCTAGACGTACCATTGGCACAAAAATCATTTTGAACACACTCGATGGTACCACTCAGTGACGAGGCTCAAGTGGAAGCTTGTTTTGGTCCTTTTAGATATAGCGCTAATCTTGACACAAGATAGGTGCACGGTTTGCGTTGAACGTACCATATGCTCTAAAATCATTTTGGATGCACCTGATGGAACTCCTAGGAGACGTGGATCATGTGGAATCTCTCTTCTTTCCATTTGGAGACAGTGTTAGTGTCGGTGCAGGATAGGTGCACGATTTGCGCTTGACGTACCATAGACTCATAAATCATTTTGGACGCACTCGATGGTACCACTAGGTGACGAGGTTCAAATGGAAGCTCATTTTGGACCTCTCGGGGATAGTGTAATCTTGACGCAAGATCGGTGCCCGGTTTGCATCGAACATATCAAACGCTCGAAAATCGTTTTGGACGCACCCAATGGAACTCATAGGTGATGCGGGTTATGTGGATTCTCACTTTTTTCATTTGGAGACGGTGTTAGTGTCGGTGCAAGATAGGTGTATAGTTTGCGCCAAACATACCATCGGCTTAGCAATTGTTTTGGATGCACCCGATCAAACTCCTAGGTGACGAGGCTCAAGTGAAAGCTCGGGCCATTTGGAGATAGTGCTAATCTGGACAAAACATTGGTGCACAGTTTGCGTCGAACGTACCATAGGCTTGAAAATCATTTTGGACCCACATGATGGAACTCCTAGGTGACATGGGTCATGTGGCATCTCGATTCTTTCTGTTTGGAGATAGTGTTAGTGCCAGTGCAAGATGGGTGCATGGTTTGCGCTAGACGTACCATTGGCTCAAAAATCATTTTGAACACACTCGATGGTACCACTCAGTGACGAGGCTCAAAGTGGAAGCTTGTTTCGGTCCTTTTGGACATAGCGCTAATCTTGACACAAGATAGGTGCACGGTTTGCGTTGAACGTACCATATGCTCTAAAATCATTTTGGATGCACCTGATGGAACTCCTAGGTGACGTGGATCATGTGGAATCTCTCACTTCTTTCCATTTGGAGACATTGTTATTGTCGGTGCAGGATAGGTGCACGGTTTGCGCTTGACGTACCATAGACTCATAAATCATTTTGGACGCACTCGATGGTACCACTAGGTGATGAGGTTGAAATGGAAGCTCATTTTGGACCTCTCAGGGATAGTGTAATCTTGACACAAGATCGGTGCCCGGTTTGCATCGAACATATCAAAGGCTCAAAAATCATTTTGGACGCACCCAATGGAACTCATAGGTGATGCGGGTCATGTGGATTATCACTTTTTTCGTTTGGAGACGGTGTTAGTGTCAGTGCAAGATAGGTGCACAGTTTGCGCCAAACATACCATCGGCTCATTAATTGATTTGGATGCACCCGATCATACTCCTAGGTGACGAGGCTCAAGTCAAAGCTCGGGCCATTTGGAGGTAGTGCTAATCTGGACACAACATTGGGCACGGTTTGCGTCGAACGTACCATAGGCTTAAAAATCATTTTGGACCCACATGGTGGAACTCCTAGGTGATATGGGTCATGTGGCATCTCGATTCTTTCTGTTTGGATATAGTGTTAGTGCCAGTGCAAGATGGGTGCATGGTTTGCGCTAGACGTACCATTGGCTCAAAAATCATTTTGAACACACTTGATGGTACCAGTCGGTGACGAGGCTCAAGTGGAAGCTTGTTTCGGTCCTTTCGGACATAGCGCTATTCTTGACACAAGGTAGGTGCACGGTTTGCGTTGAACGTACCATAGGCTCTGGAATCATTTTGGATGCACCTGATGGAACTCCTAGGTGACGTGGATCATGTGGAATCTCTCTTCTTTCCATTTGGAGACAGTGTTAGTGTCGGTGCAAGATAGGTGCACGGTTTGCGCTTGACGTACAATAGACTCATAAATCATTTTGGACGCACTCGATGGTACCACTAGGTGATGAGGTTCAAATGGAAGCTCATTTTGGACCTCTCGGGGATAGTGTAATCTTGACGCAAGATCGGTGCCCGGTTTGCATCGAACATATCAAAGGCTCGAAAATCGTTTTGGACGCACCCAATGGAACTCATAGGTGATGCGGGTCATGTGGATTATCACTTTTTTCGTTTGGAGACGGTGTTAGTGTCAGTGCAAGATAGGTGCACAGTTTGCGCCAAACATACCATCGGCTCATTAATTGTTTTGGATGCACCCGATCATACTCCTAGGTGACGAGGCTCAAGTGAAAGCTCGAGCCATTTGGAGATAGTGCTAATCTGGACACAACATTGGTGCACGGTTTGCGTCGAACGTACCATAGGCTTGAAAATCATTTTGGACCCACATGATAGAACTCCTAGGTGACATGGGTCATGTGGCATCTCGATTCTTTCTGGTTGGAGATAGTGTTAGTGCCAGTGCAAGATGGGTGCATGGTTTGCGCTAAACGTACCATTGGCTCAAAAATCATTTTGAACACACTTGATGGTACCAGTCGGTGACGAGGCTCAAGTGGAAGCTTGTTTCGGTCCTTTCGGACATAGCGCTATTCTTGACACAAGGTAGGTGCACGGTTTGCGTTGAACGTACCATAGGCTCTGAAATCATTTTGGATGCACCTGATGGAACTCCTAGGTGACGTGGATCATGTGGAATCTCTCTTCTTTTCATTTGGAGACAGTGTTAGTGTCGGTGCAGGATAGGTGCATGGTTTGCGTTTGACGTACCATAGACTCATAAATCATTTTGGACGCACTCGATGGTACCACTAGGTGATGAGGTTCAAATGGAAGCTCATTTTGGACCTCTCGGGGATAGTGTAATCTTGACGCAAGATCGGTGCCCGGTTTGCATCGAACATATCAAAGGCTCGAAAATCGTTTTGGACGCACCCAATGGAACTCATAGGTGATGCGGGTCATGTGGATTATCACTTTTTTCGTTTGGAGACGGTGTTAGTGTCGGTGCAAGATAGGTGCACAGTTTGCGCCAAACATACCATCGGCTCATTAATTGTTTTGGATGCACCCGATCATACTCCTAGGTGACGAGGCTCAAGTGAAAGCTCGGGCCATTTGGAGATAGTGCTAATCTGGACACAACATTGGTGCACGGTTTGCGTCGAACGTACCATAGGCTTGAAAATCATTTTGGACCCACATGATGGAACTCCTAGGTGACATGGGTCATGTGGCATCTCGATTCTTTCTGTTTGGAGATAGTGTTAGTGCCAGTGCAAGATGGGTGCATGGTTTGCGCTAGACATACCATTGGCTTAAAAATCATTTTGAACACACTCGATGGTACCACTCGGCGATGAGGCTCAAGTGGAAGCTTGTTTCGGTCCTTTCGGACATAGCGCTAATCTAGACACAAGATAGTTGCACGGTTTGCGTTGAACGTACCATAGGCTCTGGAATCTTTTTGTATGCACCTGATGGAACTCCTAGGTGATGTGGATCATGTGGAATCTCTCTTCTTTCCATTTGGAGACAGTGTTAGTGTCGGTGCAAGATAGGTGCACGGTTTGCGCTTGACGTACCATAGACTCATAAATCATTTTGGACGCACTCGATGGTACCACTAGGTGATGAGGTTCAAATGGAAGCTCATTTTGGACCTCTCGGGGATAGTGTAATCTTGACGCAAGATCGGTGCCCGGTTTGCATCGAACATATCAAAGGCTCGAAAATTGTTTTGGACGCACCCAATGGAACTCATAGGTGATGCGGGTCATGTGGATTCTCACTTTTTTCGTTTGGATACGGTGTTAGTGTCGTAGCAAGATAGGTGCACAGTTTGCGCCAAACATACCATCGGCTCAGCAATTGTTTTGGATGCACCCGATCATACTCCTAGGTGACGAGACTCTAGTGAAAGCTTGGGCCATTTGGAGATAGTGCTAATCTAGACACAACATTGGTGCACGGTTTGCGTCGAATGTACCATAGGCTTGAAAATCATTTTGGACCCACATGATGGAACTCCTAGGTGACATGGGTCATGTGGCATCTCGATTCTTTCTGTTTGGAGATAGTGTTAGTGCCAGTGCAAGATAGGTGCATGGTTTGCGCTAGACGTACCATTGGCTCAGAAATCATTTTGGACGCACTCGATGGTACCACTCGATGACGAGGCTCAAGTGGAAGCTTGTTTCGGTCCTTTTGGACATAGCGCTAGTTTTGACACAAGATAGGTGCACGGTTTGCGTTGAACGTACCATAGGCTCTGAAATCATTTTGGATGCACCTGATGGAACTCCTAGGTGACGTGGATCATGTGGAATCTCTCTTCTTTCTATTTGGAGACAGTGTTAGTGTCGGTGCAAGATAGATGCATGGTTTGCGCTTGACGTACCAAAGACTGATAAATCATTTTGGAAGCACTCGATGGTACCACTAGGTGATGTGGTTCAAGTGAAAGCTCGGGCCATTTGGAGATAGTGCTAATCTTGACACAACATTGGTGCACGGTTTGCGTCGAACGTACCATAGGCTCAGAAATTGTTTTGGACGCACCCGATGGAACTCTTAGGTGACATAGGTCATGTGAATCTCACTTCATTCTCTTTGGAGATAATGCCACTATCCGTGCAAGATAGGTGCACGGTTTGTGCCGAATGTACCCTATGGATAGAAATCATTTTGGATGCACCCGGTGGTACTCCTAGGCGACGAGGCTCACTTGAAACCTCGGTTCATTTGGAGATAGTGCTAATCTTGACGCAAGATAGGTGCACGGTTTGCGTCAAACATATCATAGTCTCAGAAATCATTTTGGACTCACCCGATGGAACTCCTAGGTGACGTGGGTCATGTGGAATCTCTCTTCTTTCTGTTTGGAGACAGTGTGAGTGTTAGTGTAAGATAGGTGCATGGTTTGCGCTAGACATACCATAGGCTCAGAAAATCGTTTTGGACGCACTCGATTGTACCACTAGGTGACGAGGCTTAAGTGGAAGCTCAATTTGGTTCTTTCGGATATAGTGCTAATCTTGATGCAAGATGGGTGCACAGTTTGCATTGAACGTACTATAGGCTTCGAAACGTTTTGGACGCACCCAATAGAACACCTAAGTGATGTCAGTCACATGGAATCTCGCTTGGTTTCGTTTAGAGACAATGTAGTGTCGGTGCAAGATAGGTGCATGGTTTGCGCTAGACGTATCACAGGCTCAGAAAATCATTTTGGACGAACTCGATGGTAACACTATGTGACGAGGCTCAAGTGGAAGCTCGTTTTGGTCCTATTTGAGATAGTGCTAATCATGACACAAGATAGGTGCACAGTTTGCGTCGAACGTTCTATGGGCTCAGAAATCATTTTGGACGTACACGATGGAACTCCTAGGAGACGTGGGTCATGTGGAATCTCACTTTCTATTTGGAGACAGTGTTAGTGTCGGTGCAATAGAGATGCATAGTTTGCACCAAATGTACCATCGGCTCAAAACTCGTTTTGGACGCACCCGATGGTACTCCGAGGTGATGAGGCTCAAGTGAAAGCTTGGTCCGTTTGGAGATAGTGCTAATCTTGATGCAAGAGAGGTGCATGGTTTGCGTCGAACATACTGTAGGCTCGAAAATCGTTTTGGACGCACCCAATGGAACTCCTAGGTGACGTGGGTCATGTGGAATCTCACTTCTTTCCATCTAGAGATAATGTTAGTGTCGATGCAAGATAGGTGCACAGTTTGCACCAAACATACCATCAGCCCAAAACTCATTTTCGACAGACCCCATGGTACTCTGAGGTGACGAGCCTCAAGTGATAGCTCGGTCTGTTTGGAGATATTGCTAATCTTAATACAAGAGAGGTGCACGGTTTGCATTGAATGTACCATATGCTGCAAAATAATTTTAGACGCACCTGATGGAACTCCTAGGTGACGTAGGTCATTTCGAATCTCTCTTCTTTCTGTTTAGAGACAGTGTTAGTGTCGGTGCAAGATAGGTGCGTGGTTTGCGCTAGACGTACCATAGGCTCAGAAATCGTTTTGGACCCACTAGATGGTCCAACCGGATGACAAGGCTCAAGTGGGAGCTCATTTTGGTCCTTTCGAAGATAGTGCCAATCTTGACGCGAGATAGGTGCACGGTTTGCGTCGAACGTACCATAGGCTCAGAAATCATTTTTGGACGCACTCGATGGAACTCCTAGGTGACATGGGTCATGGGAATCTCACTTCTTTCCTCTTGGAGACATTGTTAGTGTTAGTGATAGGTGCATAGATCGCGCCCAACGTACCATCGGCTCAGAAAATCGATTTGGACGCGCCCGATGGTACTCCGAGGTGACAAGGCTGAAGTGAAACCTCGGTCTGTATGGAGATAGTGCTAATATTGATGCAAGAGATCTGCTCGGTTTGCGTCAAACGTACCATTGGCTTAGAAATCATTTTTGACGCACCCGATGGAAATCCTAGGTGACATGGATCATGTGGAATCTCTTTTCTTTCCGTTTGGAGACAATGTTAGTGTTAGTGCAAGATAGGTGCATGGTTTGCCCTAGACGTACCGTAGGCTTAGAAATCATTTTGGACGCACGTGATGGTACCACTTGTTGACGATGCTCAAGTGCAATCTCATTTCGGTCCTTTCGAAGATAGTGCTAATCTTGACGAAGATAGTTTCACGGTTTGCGTCAAATGTACCATAGACTCAAAAATCATTTTGGACGCACCCGATAGAACTCATAGGTGACATGGGTCACGTGGAATCTCAATTCTTTCTCTTTAGAGATAGTGTTAGTGTTAGTGCAAGATCGGTGCATGGTTTGCACCAAACATACCATCTCCTTAGAAATCGGTGTGGTGCACCCGATGTTACTCTAAATTGATGAGGCTCAAGTGAAAGCTCGGTCAGTTTGGAGATAGTCCTAATCTTGATGTAAGATAGTGCACGATTTACATCGAACATACCATAGGCTCAAAAAATATTTTGGACGCACCCAATGGAGCGTCTAAGTGATGTGGGTCATGTGGAATCTCTCTACTTTCTATTTGGAGACAGTGTTAGTATTGGTGCAAGATAGGTGCATGGTTTGCCCTAGACGTACCATAGGCTCAGAAATCATTTTGGACGCACCCGATGGTACCACGAGGTGACGAGCCTCACGTGCAATCTCGTTTTGGTCCTCTTGGAGATAGTGCTAATCTTGACACAAGATAGGTGCACGGTTTGCATCGAATGTACCATACCCTCGGAAATTATTTTGGACGCACCCGATGGAACCCGTAGGTGACGTGTGTCGTGTGGAATCTCAATTCTTTCTCTTTGGAGATAGTGTTAGTGTCGGTGCAAGATCGGTGCACGGTTTGCACGAAATATACCATCTGCTCAGAAATTAGTATGGAGCACCCGATTGTACTCTAAGGTGGTGAGGTCAAGTGAAAGCTCGGTTAGTTTGGAGAAAGTCCTAGTCTTGACGCAAGATAGTGCATAGTTTGTGTCGAACGTACCATAAGCTCCTAGGTGACGTGGGTCATGTAGAATCTCTCCTCTTACCATTTGGAGATAGTGTTAGTATCGGTGCAAGATAGGTGCATGGTTTGCGCTAGACGTACCATGAGCTCATAAATCATTTGGATGCACCTAATGGTACCACTAGGAGACATGGCTCAAGTGGAAGCTCGTTCTAGTCCTTTGGGAGACAATGCTAATCTTGACGCAAGATAGGTGCATGGTTTTGTGTCGAACGTACCACAGGCTTCGAAATCATTTTATATGCACCTGATGGAACTCCTAGGTGATGTGGGTAATGTGAAATCTCACTTCCCTCCGTTTGGAGATAGTGTTAGTGTCAGTACAAGATAGGTGCACCGTTTGCACCAAACATACCATTGGAGCAGAAATCGTTTTAGACACACCAGATGGTAATCCTAGGTGACAACGCTGATGTGAAGGCTTGTTCCATTTGGAGATAGTGCTAATCTTCACGCAAGATAGGTGCACGGTTTGCGTCAAATGTACCATAGGCTCAAAAATCATTTTAGATGTACCCGATGGAACTCCTAGGTGACATGGGTCATGTGAAATCTCACTTCTTTCCGTTTGAAGGTTGTGTTAGTGTCGGTGCAAGATAGGTGCACAGTTTGCACCAAACGTACCATCGGCTCAAAAATTGTTTTGGACGCACCCAATGGTACGACGTGGTGACAAGGCTCAAGTGGAAGCTTGTTTTGATCCTTTCATAGATAGTGCTAATCTTGACGCAAGATAGGTGCACAGTTTGCGTCGAATATACCATAGGCTCAGAAATCATCTTTGATGCACCTTTTGAAACTCCTAGGTGATGTGGGTCATGTGGAATCTCACTTCTTTTCATTTGGAGATAATGTTAGTGTTGGTGTAAGATAGGTGCACAGTTTGCGCCAAACATACCATCGGCCCAAAACTCATTTTGGATGGACCCGACCGTACTTTGAGGTGATGAGGCACAAGTGAAAGCTTGGTCCGTTTGGAGATAGTGCTAATCTTGATGCACGAGAGGTGCATAGTTTGCGTCAAACATAACAAAAGCTCAAAAATCATTTTGGACGCACCCGATGGAACTCCTACATGACATGGGTCATTTAGAATCTCACATCTTTCCATTTAGAGACAGTGTTAGTATCGGTGCAAGATAGGTACATGATTTGTGCTAGATGTACCACAGCCTCAGAAATCGTTATGGAACCACTCGATGGTTCCACCGGATAACAAGGCTAGTGGAAGCTCGTTTCGGTCCTTTTAAGATAGTCTAATCTTGACGCAAGATAGGTGAAAAGTTTGCATCGAACGTACCATAGGCTCAGAAATCATTTTGGACGCACCCATGGAACTCCTAGGTGACGTGCATCATGTGGGATCTCAATTCTTTCCTCTTGGAGATAGTGTTAGTGTCAGTGCAAGATAGGTGCACAGTTTGCGTCCAACGTACCATCGGCTCAGAAATCATTTTGGATGCACCCGATGGTACTTCGAGGTGATTAGGCTAAAGTGAAGGCTCGGTCCGTTTAGGGATAGTGCTAATCTTTATGCAAGACAGGTGCACAGTTTGCGTGAAATGTACCATTGGCTTGGAAATTGTTTTTGATGCACCCGATGAAATTCCTAGGTGACGTGGATCATGTGAAATCTTTCTTGTTTTCGTTTGGAGACAATGTTAGTATCGGTGCAAGATAGGTGCATGGTTTGTCCTGGACATACTGTGGGCTTAGAAATCATTTTAAACGCACATGATGGTACCAATAGGTGACGAGGCTCACGTGGAATCTCATTTTGGTCCTTTTGGAGATAGTGCTAATCTTGACGCAAGATAGCTGCACGGTTTGCATCGAATGTACCAAACGCTCGGAAATCATTTTGGACACACCTGATGGAACTCGTAGGTGACGTGGGTCATGTGGAATCTCAATTCTTTTTCTTTGAAGATAGTGTGAGTGTCGGTGCAAGATTGGTGCACGGTTTGCACCAAATATACCATCTGCTCAGAAATTCGTATGGAGCACCCGATTGTACTCTAAGTTGGTGAGGCTCAAGTGAAAGCTTGGTCAGTTTGGAGAAAGTCCTAGTCTTGACGCAAGATAGTGCACGGCTTGTGTCGAACGTACCACAGGCTCAAAAATATTTTTGGACGCACCCAATGGAGCTCCTAGGTGACGTGGGTCATGTAGAATCTCTCCTCTAACCATTTGGAGATAGTGTTAGTATCGGTGCAAGATAGGTGCATGGTTTGCGCTAGATGTACCATAAGCTCATAAATCATTTGGATGCACCTAATGGTACCACTAGGAGACAAGGCTCAAGTGGAAGCTTGTTCTGGTCCTTTCGGAGACAATGCTAATCTTGACGCAAAATAGGTGCACGGTTTGCGTCAAACGTACCACAGGCTTCGAAATCATTTTAGATGCACCCGATGGAACTTCCTAGGTGATGTGGGTAATGTGAAATCTCACTTCCCTCCGTTTGGAGATAGTGTTAGTGTTGGTGCAAGATAGGTGCACCGTTTGCACCAAACGTACCATTAGCTCAGTAATCGTTTTAGACACACCAGATAGAATCCTAGGTGACAACACTGATGTGAAGGCGAGGTCTATTTGGAGATAGTGCTAATCTTCACGCAAGATAGGTGTACGGTTTGCGTCGAACGTACCATAGGCTCAAAAATCATTTTGGACACACCTGATGGAACTCCTAGGTGACGTGGGTCAAGTGGAATCTCACTTCTTTCCGTTTGAAGGTTGTGTTAGTGTCGGTGCAAGATAGGTGCACAGTTTATACCAAACGTACCATCGACTCAAAAATTGTTTTGGACGCACCCTGATGAATGCTGGCCCGATCTTCCAAGAGGTAACAGGTAAGTTCGATTTGTGGAGATCTCGACGTTGGAGATCCGGCTTCAAATCAGACACGATTCAAACCCTGTAACCGTTACACCACTGCTCCGTTGGTTATCAACCAAGCACAACTTGATTGACCTCGCCAAGAAGGCTTTTCCTGCAAGCGAATCGAAGAGCACAAGCAAGAAGGTAAAAACACGCAATCTGAAATTGCAAATATGAATGATGAGAATATCAATAGAGGGTTCAAGAACTCAGTTCCAAAGTACTAATCGACATAGTGGAGGAGATCAAGAATAGGGGCACTGGATCACTGTAAAAGGATTTGTCACCACAGTTACAATGAACGATTCAGTTTCTCGATGGAAAACTAAACTCTAAACAAAACCCAATTGTCTAACAGCGATGGCGGCTGTGTTTATAGTCTAAGACTCGACCTAGGGTTGGGAACGGCCAGGGGTTGGGCGCCCACAACTTGAGCTTAAGGCCCGACACGATACACGGCCAAGTTGGCCTAAATAGGTGACGCAGCACCTTGACGTGGTCACACAGAATGATCTACGGACCTTCTGGAGCTAGGACCAGATCCAAAACGACGGCGTCGTCGTCCCCTTTCCAACGCATCCGAGAACGCCCCGTTTTGATGTCGTATGAGAGAGTTATGACCAAAACAGTGACGACGTGTCTGCTGAATCCAAGGGTGACGTGACAGCTGAGTTGGGGACGAATTGCAACTTGGGAAAGACCATAACGTCAGTGTGTCCAGCATGGTGATGTCCTCATCATCCTCCCCTTCTTGAATTGGAGTCGTCCCGACTCCATTTTGGCGATGTCCTCATCATCTTCTCCTTCTAGAATTGGAGTCGTCCTCGACTTCATCCCATCATCAATGAACTCCTGCAAAAGGTTAGTGACAGCAGGCAATGCACCAGACAGAATAGGTTGACAAAACATAGTATAACATGGCGTATCAGGATTATCACATAACTCAGCAGTAGCAGAAGTTGTAGCAAGAAAAGTACCTCCTTTTAACTTAATCCCATTATTTTTAGCAATGTGAGTTAGAGGTTTATTTTTAATCTCATTAGCATGTTTAATAATATCCGTCCAAAGGTAGCAATGTAATTTTCTTGTCCTTATGTATGATAGTGTATGTATTAGTTCTACCATGGTGTAAAGCATCATTATCAAATTCCCATGGGCGACCTAATAAAATGGAACAAGCTTGCATAGGGACAACATCAAAATCAGCAGTATCATGATAAGAGCCTGTGAAAAAGCTAATGCATGCTGATTTAGTTACCTTAGTCTTACCACTATTATTGAACCATTGAAGTTTATATGGATACGAATGTTGTCGTGTGGTCAAGCCAAGCTTGTCAACCAAATCTGAACTCACCAAGTTATTGCAACTCCCGCTATCAATGATAGTGAGAACACGACAACCCTGCACAATGAAATACATGTGGAACAAATTGTGGCGTTGGATCGTCATCTCTTCTTCATGTCCCACACGTGTACTCAACACACGCTGCACAAGAAGGCTAGGGTAGTCTGCGGCAGCAGCCACGGAGTCAATGATGATGGCCTCCTTGTCTTGATCGCCCTCGGTGGAATCTGCATCAATGTTAGCAACAAGGGCTAAATCATCTTCAACATCACTAGCACTTACATATCCATCCTCGGTAGCAAATAAAGCACGATGACTGGGGCAATCCTTCATGACATGTCCCATGCCTTTGCATTGGTGGCAAATGATTTTAGAGCTAGACGAGGAGGAGCTAGGAGAAACACCCGGAGTGACACCCTTCTTCTGCACATTAGACAATTTACTTACCCCGAAAGAAAATGGAGGTGTAGATGGCTGTGATGCAATAGGAATCTTGGACGTCTCCGACTCTGAACGGTGCTGAAAATTCCTCCCATTGTTAGACCTGAAAGGCTGGTGTTGTTTGCGTCCCTGTACTTCACGTTCTGCCTTAATAGCACGATGATACAATTGGGAAAAATTACGCCATTCTTTGTAATCTAGGATGTTCTGTATATCATGGTTTACCACCAAAAAATTTAGCACTAGAATCATTATCATCTTCATTTATACCACAACGGGCTAAACCAATAAGCAATTCTTGATAGTATGCTTCGACTCATTTATCACCTTGTTTTAAAGTTTGTAGTTTCAAACGTAAATCACGTTGGTAATAAGGAGGAACAAAACGAGATTTCATACGTTGCTTTAAAGCATTCTAAGTTTGAGGCACAACAGCAGCATTATTAGCATTGCAAAGATCACTCCACCAGAACAAAGCAAAATTAGTAAACTCACTAGTAGGAAGTCTAACTCTATGTTCAACAGAAACATTATGAGAATCAAAATTTTGTTGAACTGCAAGCTCCCAATCTAAATAAGCCTCTGGATCAACATTACCAGCAAAAGGAGGAAGGCTAAATTTAATTTTAGCAAAAGGATCATTATTACCTTGAATATTACCTCCCATACCACGACGGTTGAAGTTGAGGCGGCGACGGGCATAACTGTCAGCATCCGCATCTTCATCACCAAAATCATCCGCATCTTCATCATCAACACGATGAGGTGGAGGGCGTTGCTCGAGTTGTTCAATGCGGGTGACCAAATTGTTCACATTGCGCGTCAGCTCGGTCATAAGATTGCGTTGTTCAGTCATGAACGTTGTAAGCTCGCCCTTGGACACGCACTCATTGAAATCCGTCGGAGATCCTGCCATGGTTAGAAGATAGAAAAAGACAACACCAAAGTATTATCCCTATCAACTAAAAGGAAACAAGTGGTGATGGTAAAAGTGGAATGCAAAATCACAAGCGGCTTATCACTGTCTTGCCTGTATTCTTACCAACGCCAAACAGGAGCTAAACCAAAGTGGCAAAGTAATATGTTGTTGAGCATGGGTAACAGTTGCAAGATGAACCTGAGCTGACAGAAGAATATGTGGAGCTATGGGTAGGCACACAATATGACAGCAAGGATTAGCAATTAACGAATGCAGATTAGCAATTGTTCAATCCGGATCCAAAGTACAAATCACAGCTATTGGCTAAGACATGTCGAGACGTAGCGCAACAAGGTGAAAGCAAAGGACGATGGAAAGAACTCACAGAACTAGCAAATAACCCGAATTTTTCCTTTTTCCTGAATTTTTCCCAGAATTTTCCAAAAGGCACTAGTAGGAATCAAACTTTTTTATTTGTTTTTGCTATTTTTTTATATTTTTCTCTGAACAAGGATAAAAAAATGCAACCACAAAAATTGGCACCTACAACTGAGGTGGGATGTGGTCTACAGAAATACAGCAAGTTCTCTGAAAAGCGTGCAAAAACTTCGATAATTTTTTTTTCTTTATTTTCCTGAATTTTTTTGGCAATTTTGATGAAAACCAAACAGGGCAAAGCCGAGTTTGGGTCGGCTCCAAATGGTGTCAAGAAGCTGCTCAAAAAATTTTAGATTTTTCTGATAAACGAGCGAAAAGTTATGCATGTTTTACCGAAGGTATCTCAAGTTATGTTTTCCGGAAGGCACAATACAACAGCGACAGTTAGGCCAAAACGTTCCTAAACACAAACACCGATCACAAGATGGTTCTTGTGACTAACAGCAGTAGGTATTCGCCTGATGATGGAAAGAGGGCTGCGATGCAGGCAAAATAAGAGCGGCTGGCAACTATCTAGGGTTTGCGCAGTGGCGAGAAGTTACACAAGGCGGCTAGCGGGGCAAGTTGAGTAATGTGGTGGCTTCGACTTGTTGTTTGGAAACGGTGGATGGGATAGCGGCGGAAAACAAAAATCACAGCAACGGGCGATTAAACTACGACTACGAACACAATCCTAAACCAGCAACAAGACTCGACCACGGACACAAACTCAACAACGCGAATCTGAAACAAAATTGCAAAGGCACAAAGGTGATAGGACAGCAGAAATTGAAATAGTATTGGGCTTTTTGTGGACTCTAGGTAATGAACAAATATGAATCTAAGGCAAACGAGAGTATACCTCGCGGTAAACCTGAAATCTCTGATACTAATTGATAAATGCTGGCTCGATCTTCCGAGAGGTAACCGGTAAGTTCGATTTGTGGAGATCTCGACGTTGATGATCTGGCTTCAAATCAGACACGATTCGAACCCTGCAACCGTTACACCACTGCTCCGTTGGTTATCAACCAAGCACAACTTGATTGACCTCGCCAAGAAGGCTTTTCCTGCAAGCGAATCGAAGAGCACAAGCAAGAAGGTAAAAACACGCAATCTGAAATTGCAAATATGAATGATGAGAATATCAATAGAGGGTTCAAGAACTCAGTTCCAAAGTACTAATCGACATAGTGGAGGAGATCAAGAATAGGGGCACTGGATCACTGTAAAAGGATTTGTCACCACAGTTACAATGAACGATTCAGTTTCTCGATGGAAAACTAAACTCTAAACAAAACCCAATTATCTAACAGCGACGGCGGCTGTGTTTATAGTCTAAGACTCAACCTAGGGTTGGGAACGGCTAGGGGTTGGGCGCCCACAACTTGGGCTTAAGGCCCGACACGACACATGGCCAAGTTGGCCCAAATAGGTGACACAGCACCTTGACGTGGTCACACAGAACGATCCACGGACCTTCTGGAGCTAGGACCAGATCCAAAACGATGGCGTCGTCGTCCCCTTTCCAACGCATCCAAGAACGTCCTGTTTTGATGTCGTATGAGAGAGTTATGACCAAAACAGTGACGACGTGTCTGCTGAATCCGAGGGTGACGTGACAGCTGAGTTGGGGACGAATTGCAACTTGGGAAAGACCATAACGTCGATGTGTCCAGTGTGGCGATGTCCTCATCACACCCGATGGTACTCCTAGGTTACAAGGCTCAAGTGAAAGCTCGGACCGTTTGGAGATAGTGCGAATACAGACGCAACATGGGTGCATGGTTTGCGTCAAACGTACCATAGGCTCAGAAATCATTTTGAACTCACCTAATGGAACTCCTAGGTGATGTGTGTCATGTGGAATCTCGCTTGTTTCCGTTTGGATCCAGTATTAGTGCCTTGCAAGATAGGTGCGTAGTTTGTGCTAGACGTACCATTGGCTCAAAAATCATTTTGGACGCCCTTATTGGTACCACTAGGTGATGAGGCTCAAGTGGAAGCTTGTTTTAGTTCTTTCAGAGATCATGCTAATCTTGACGCAAGATAAGTGCACGGTTTGCATCGAATGTACCATAGACTTCGTAATTGTTTTGGATGCACCCGATGGAACTCCTTGGTGACATGGGTCATATGGAATCTCGCTTGTTTCCGTTTGCAGACAGTGTTAGTGTCGGTGCAAGATAGGTGCATGGTTTGCACTAGACGTACCATAGGCTCAGAAATCGTTTTGGACGCACCCAATGGTACCACGAGGTGACGAGGCTCAAGTGGAAGCTCGTTTCGATCCTTTCATAGATAGTGCTCATCTTGACGCAAGATAGGTGCACAGTTTGCATCGAATATACCACAAGCTCAGAAATCATCTTGGATGCACCCTTTGAAACTCCTAGGTGATGTGGGTCATGTGGAATCTCACTTCTTTTCATTTGGAGATAATGTTAGTGTCGGTGCAAGATAGGTGCACAGTTTGCGCCAAACATACCATCGGCCCAAAACTCATTTTGGACGGACCCGATCGTACTTCGAGGTGATGAGGCACAAGTGAAAGCTTGGTCCATTTGGAGATAGTGCTAATCTTGACACATGAGAGGTGCACGGTTTGCGTCAAACATAACATAAGCTTAAAAATCATTTTGGACGCACCTGATGAAACTCCTACACGTAACGTGGGTCATGTGGAATCTCACTTCTTTCTATTTAGAGACAGTGTTAGTACGGTACAAGATAGGTACATGGATTGTGCTAGACGTACCACAGGCTCAGAAATCGTTTTGGAACCACTCGATGGTTCTACCGAATAACAAGGCTCAAGTGGAAGCTCGTTTCGGTCCTTTTTAAGATAGTGCTACTCTTGACGCAAGATAGGTGCATAGTTTGCGTCGAACGTACCATAGGCTCAAAAATCATTTTGGACACACCCATGGAACTCCTAGGTGACGTGCATCATGTGGGATCTCACTTCTTTAATCTTGGAGACAGTGTTAGTGTCAGTGCAAGATAGATGCACAGTTTGTGCCCAATGTACCATCGGCTCAGAAATCGTTTTGGACGCACCTGATGGTACTTCGAGGTGATTAGGCTGAAGTGAAGGCTCAGTCCGTTTAGGGATAGTGCTAATCTTTATGCAAGAGAGGTGCACCGTTTGCATCAAACGTACCATTGGCTTGGAAATCATTTTTGATGCAACCGATGAAATTCCTAGGTGACGTGGATCATGTGAAATCTCTCTTCTTTCCATTTGGAGACAATGTTAGTATCAGTGCAAGATAGGTGCATGGTTTGTCTTAGACGTACTGTAGGCTTAGCAATCATTTTAAACGCACATGATGGTACCAATAGGTGATGAGGCTCACGTGCAATCTCATTTTGGTCCTTTTGGAGATAGTGCTAATCTTGACACAAGATAGGTGCACGGTTTGCATCGAATGTACCATACGCTCGGAAATCATTTTGGACGCACCCGATGGAACTTGTAGGTGACGTGGGTCATGTGGAATTTCAATTCTTTCTCTTTGGAGATAGTGTTAGTGTCGGTGCAAGATCGGTGTACGGTTTGCACCAAATATACCATCTGCTCAGAAATTGGTATGGAGCACCCGATTGTACTCTAAGGTGGTGAGGCTCAATTGAAAGCTCAGTCAGTTTGGAGAAAGTCCTAGTCTTGACGCAAGATAGTGCACGGTTTGTGTCGAACGTACCATAGGCTCAGAAATCATTTTGGACGCACCCAATGGAGCTCCTAGGTGATGTGGGTCATGTAGAATATCTCCTCTTACCATTTGGAGATAGTGTTAGTTTTGGTGCAAGATAGGTGCATGGTTTGCGCTAGACGTACCATAAGCTCATAAATCATTTGGATGCACCTAATGGTACCACTAGGAGACAAGATCAAGTGGAAGCTCGTTCTGGTCCTTTCGGAGACAATGCTAATCTTGACACAAGATAGGTGCACGGTTTGCGTCAAACGTACCATAGGCTTCGAAATCATTTTAGATGCACCCGATGGAACTCCTAGGTGATGTGGGTAATGTGAAATCTCACTTTCCTCCGTTTGGAGATAGTGTTAGTGTCGGTGCAAGATAGGTGCACCGTTTGCACAAAACGTAGCATTGGCTCAGAAATCGTTTTAGACACACCAGATGGAGTCCTAGGTGACAACACTGATTTGAAGGCTTGGTCTATTTGGAGATAGTGCTAATCTTCATGCAAGATAGGTGCACGGTTTGTGTCGAACATACCATAGGCTCAAAAATCATTTTGGACGCACCTGATGGAACTCCTAGGTGACGTGGGTCATGTGAAATCTCACTTCTTTCCGTTTGAAGGTTGAGTTAGTGTCAGTGCAAGATAGGTGCACAGTTTGCACCAAACGTACCATCGGCTCAAAAATTGTTTTGGACGCACCCGATGGTACTCCTAGGTGACAAGGCTCAAGTGAAAGCTCGGACCGTTTGGAGATAGTGCCAATACAGACGCAACATGGGTGCATGGTTTGTGTCAAACCTACCATAGGCTCAGAAATGATTTTGAACTCACCTAATGGAACTCATAGGTGATGTGTGTCATGTGGAATCTCGCTTGTTTCCGTTTGGAGCCAGTATTAGTGCCTTGCAAGATAGGTGCGTACTTTGTGCTAGACATACCATTGGCTCAAAAATCATTTTAGACACACTTATTGTTACCACTAGGTGATGAGGCTCAAGTGGAAGCTTGTTTTGGTCCTTTTCAGGGATCGTGCTAATCTTGACGCAAGATAAGTGCACGGTTTGCGCCAAACATACCATCGGCCAAAAACTCATTTTGGACGGACCCGGTCGTACTTCGAGGTGATGAGGCACAAGTCAAAGCTTGGTCCGTTTAGAGATAGTGCTAATCTTGACACACGAGAGGTGCACGGTTTGCGTCAAACATAACATAAGCTCAAAAATCATTTTGGACGCACCCGATCGAACTCCTGCGTAACGTGGGTCATGTGGAATCTCACTTCTTTCCATTTAGAGACAGTGTTAGTATCAGTACAAGATAGGTACATGGTTTGCGCTAGACGTACCACAGGCTCAGAAATCGTTTTGGAACCACTCGATGGTTCTACCGGATAACAAGGCTCAAGTGGAAGCTCGTTTTGGTCCTTTTAAGATAGTGCTACTCTTGACGCAAGATAGGTGCACAGTTTGTGTCGAACGTACCTTAGGCTCAAAAATCATTTTGGACGCACCCATGGAACTCCAAGGTGACGTGCATCATGTGGGATCTCACTTCTTTCCTCTTGGATACAGTGTTAGTGTCAGTGCAAGATAGGTGCACAGTTTGCATCCAACGTACCATCGGCTCAGAAATCATTTTGGATGCACCCGATGGTACTTGGAGGTGATTAGGCTGAAGTGAAGGCTCGGTCCGTTTAGGGATAGTGCTAATCTTTATGCAAGACAGGTGCACAGTTTGCGTCAAATGTACCATTGGCTTGGAAATCATTTTTGATGCACCCAATGAAATTCCTAGGTGACGTGGATCATGTGAAATCTCTCTTCTTTCCGTTTGGAGACAATATTAGTATCGGTGCAAGATAGGTGCATGGTTTGTCCTGGACGTACTGTAGGCTTAGAAATCATTTTAAACACACATGATGGTACCAATAGGTGACGAGGCTCACGTGGAATCTCGTTTTGGTCCTTTTGGAGATAGTGCTAATCTTGACGCAAGATAGCTGCATGGTTTGCATTGAATGTACCAAACGCTTGGAAATCATTTTGGACACACCTGATGGAACTCGTAGGTGACGTGGGTCATGTGGAATCTCAATTCTTTCTCTTTGGAGATAGTGTTAGTGTCGGTGCAAGATCGGTGCACGGTTTGCACCAAATATACCATCTGCTCAGAAATTGGTATGGAGCACCCGATTGTACTCTAAGGTGGTGAGGCTCAACTGAAAGCTCGGTCAGTTTGGAGAAAGTCCTAGTCTTGACGCATGATAGTGCACGGCTTGTGTCGAACGTACCATAGGCTCAGAAATCATTTTGGACGCACCTAATGGAGCTCCTAGGTGACGTGGGTCATGTAGAATCTCTCCTCTAACCATTTGGAGATAGTGTTAGTATCGGTGCAAGATAGGTGCATGGTTTGCGCTAGACCCATAAGCTCATAAATCATTTGGATGCACATAATGGTACCACTAGGAGACAAGGCTCCAGTGGAAGCTCTTTCTAGTCCTTTCGGAGACAATGCTAATCTTTACGCAAGATAGGTGCACGGTTTGCGTCAAACGTACCATAGGCTTCGAAATCATTTTAGATGCACCCGATGGAACACCTAGGTGATGTGGGTAATGTGAAATCTCACTTCCCTCTGTTTGGAGATAGTGTTAGTATCGGTGCAAGATAGGTGCACCGTTTGCACCAAACGTACCATTGGCTCAGAAATCGTTTTAGACACACCAGATGGAGTCCTAGGTGACAACGCTGATGTGAAGGCTCGGTCCATTTAGAGATAGTGCTAATCTTCATGCAAGATAGGTGCACGGTTTGTGTCGAACGTACCATAGGCTCAAAAATCATTTTTGACGCACCTGATGGAACTCCTAGGTGACGTGGGTCATGTGAAATCTCACTTCTTTCCGTTTGAAGGTTGTGTTAGTGTCGGTGCAAGATAGGTGCACAATTTGCACCAAACGTACCATCGGCTCAAAAATTATTTTGGACGCACCCGATGGTACTCCTAGGTGACAAGGCTCAAGTGAAAGCTCGGACCGTTTGGAGATAGTGCCAATACAGACGCAACATGGGTGCATGGTTTGCGTCAAACCTACCATAGGCTCAGAAATCATTTTGAACTCACCTAATGGAACTCATAGGTGATGTGTGTCATGTGCAATCTCGCTTGTTTCTATTTGGAGCCAGTATTAGTGCCTTGCAAGATAGGTGTGTACTATGTGCTAGACATACCATTGGCTCAAAAATCATTTTAGATGCACTTATTGGTACCACTAGGTGATGAGGCTCAAGTGGAAGATCGTTTTGGTCCTTTCAGGGATCGTGCTACTCTTGACGCAAGATAAGTGCACGGTTTACGCCAGACATACCATCGGCCCAAAACTCATTTTGGACGGACCCGATCGTACTTCGAGGTGATGAGGCACAAGTGAAAGCTTGGTCCGTTTGGAGATAGTGCTAATCTTGACGCACGAGAGGTGCACGGTTTGCGTCAAACGTAACATAAGCTCAAAAATCATTTTGGACGCACTCGATGGAACTCCTACGTGACGTGGATCATGTGGAATCTCACTTCTTTCCATTTAGAGACAGTGTTAGTATCGGTACAAGATAGGTACATGGTTTGCGCTAGACGTACCACAGGCTCAGAAATCGTTTTGGAACCACTCGATGGTTCTACCGGATAACAAGGCTCAAGTGGAAGCTCGTTTCGGTCCTTTTAAGATAGTGCTACTCTTGACGCAAGACAGGTGCATAGTTTGCGTCCAACGTACCATAGGCTCAAAAATCATTTTGGACACACCCATGGAACTCCTAGGTGACGTGCGTCATGTGGGATCTCACTTCTTTCCTCTTGGATACAGTGTTAGTGACAGTGCAAGATAGGTGCACAGTTTGCGCCCAACATACCATCGGCTCAGAAATCGTTTTGGACGCACCTGATGGTACTTCGAGGTGATTAGGCTGAAGTGAAGGCTCAGTTCGTTTAGGGATAGTGCTAATCTTTATGCAAGAGAGGTGCACCGTTTGCGTCAAACGTACCATTGGCTTGGAAATCATTTTTGATGCAACCGATGAAATTCCTAGGTGACGTGGATCATGTGAAATCTCTCTTCTTTTCGTTTGGAGACAATGTTAGTATCAGTGCAAGATAGGTGCATGGTTTGTCTTAGACGTACTGTAGGCTTAGAAATCATTTTAAACGCACATGATGGTACCAATAGGTGACAAGGCTCACGTGCAATCTCATTTTGGTCCTTTTGGACATAGTGCTAATCTTGACACAAGATAGATGCACGGTTTGCATCGAATGTACCATACGCTCGGAAATCATTTTGGACGCACCCGATCGAACTTGTAGGTGACGTGGGTCATGTGGAATTTCAATTCTTTCTCTTTGGAGATAGTGTTAGTGTCGGTGCAAGATCGGTGCACGGTTTGCACCAAATATACCATCTGCTCAGAAATTAGTATGGAGCACCCGATTGTACTCTAAGGTGGTGAGGCTCAACTGAAAGCTTGGTCAGTTTGGAGAAAGTCCTAGTCTTGAGGCAAGATAGTGCACGGTTTGTGTCGAACGTAACATAGGCTCAGAAATCATTTTGGACGCACCCAATGGAGCTCCTAGGTGATGTGGGTCATGTAGAATATCTCCTCTTACCATTTGGAGATAGTGTTAGTTTCGGTGCAAGATAGGTGCATGGTTTGCGCTAGACGTACCATAAGCTCATAAATCATTTGGATGCACCTAATGGTACCACTAGGAGACAAGGATCAAGTGGAAGCTCGTTCTGTTCCTTTCGGAGACAATGCTAATCTTGACGCAAGATAGGTGCACGGTTTGCGTCGAAGGTAACATAGGCTTCGAAATCATTTTAGATGCACCAGATGGAACTCCTAGGTGATGTGGGTAATATGGAATCTCACTTTCCTCTGTTTGGAGATAGTGTTAGTGTCGATGCAAGATAGGTGCACCGTTTGCACCAAACATACCATTGGCTTAGAAATCATTTTAGACCCAACAGATGGTAATCCTAGGTGACAACGCTGATGTGAAGGCTCGGTCTATTTGGAGATAGTGCTAATCTTCACGCAAGATAGGTGCACGGTTTGCGTCGAACGTACCATAGGCTCAAAAATCATTTTGGACGCACCCGATGGAACTCCTAGGTGACGTGGGTCATGTGGAATCTCACTTCTTTCCGTTTGAAGGTTGTGTTAGTGTCGGTGCAAGATAGGTGCACAGTTTGCACCAAACGTACCATCGGCTCAAAAATTGTTTTAGACGCACCCGATGGTACTCCTAGGTGACAAGGCTCAAGTGAAAGCTCGGACCGTTTGGAGATAGTGCCAATACAGACGCAACATGGGTGCATGGTTTGCGTCAAACGTACCATAGGCTCAGAAATCATTTTGAACTCACCTAATGGAACTCCTTGGTGATGTGTGTCATGTGCAATCTCGCTTGTTTCCGTTTGGAGCCAGTATTAGTGCCTTGCAAGATAGGTGCGTAGTTTGTGCTAGACGTACCATAGGCTCAAAAATCATTTTGGACGCACTCATTGGTACCACTAGGTGATGAGGCTCAAGTGGAAGCTCGTTTCGGTCCTTTCAGAGATCGTGCTAATCTTGACGGAAGATAAGTGCACGGTTTGCATCGAACGTACCATAGGCTTCGAAATCATTTTGGATGCACCCGATGGAACTCCTTGGTGACGTGGGTCATGTGGAATCTCGCTTGTTTCCGTTTGCAGACAGTGTTAGTGTCGGTGGAAGATAGGTGCATGGTTTGCGCTAGACGTACCATAGGCTCATAAATCATTTTGGACGCACCCAATGGTACCACGAAGTGACGAGGCTCAAGTGGAAGCTCGTTTCGATCCTTTCATAGATAGTGCTAATCTTGACACAATATAGGTGCACAGTTTGCGTCGAATATACCATAGGCTCAGAAATCATCTTGGATGCACCCTTTAAAAGTCCTACGTGATGTGGGTCATGTGGAATCTCACTTCTATTCATTTGGAGATAATGTTAGTGTCGGTGCAAGATAGGTGCACAGTTTGCGCCAAACATACCATCAGCCCAAAACTCATTTTAGACGGACCCGATCGTACTTCGAGGTGATGAGGCACAAGTAAAAGCTTGGTCTGTTTGGAGATAGTGCTAATCTTAACGCACAAGAGGTGCACGGTTTGCGTCAAACATAACATCAGCTCAAAAATCATTTTGGACGCACCCGATGGAACTCCTACATGACATGGGTCATGTGGAATCTCTCTTCTTTCCGTGTGGAATCTCTCTTGTTGGTGCAAGATAAGTGCATGGTTTGCCCTAGATGTACCGTAGGCTCAGAAATCATTTTGGACGCACATGATGGTACCACTAGGTGACGAGGCTCAAGTGCAATCTCGTTTCGGTCCTTTCGAAGATAGTGCTAATCTTGACACAAGATAGGTGCATGGTTTGCGTCGAATGTACCATAGGCTCAGAAATCATTTTGGACGCACCCGATGGAACTCGTAGGTGACGTGGGTCTTGTGGAATCTCACTTCTTTCTCTTTGGAGATAGTGTTACTGTCGGTGCAAGATAGGTGCACGGCTTGTCCCAAATGTACCAACTGCTCAGAAATCATTTTGGAACACCCGATGGTACTCCTAGGTGACGAGGCTCAAGTAAAACCTTGGTTCATTTATAGATAGTGCCAATACTGACGCAAGATATGTGCACGGTTTGCGTCAAATGTACCATAGGGTCGAAAATCATTTTGGACTCACCCGATGGAACTCCTAGGTGACGTGGGTCATGTGGAATCTCGCTTGTTTCCGTTTGGAGACAGCATTAGTGTTAGTGCAAGATAAGTGCGTGGTTTGCGCTAGAAGTACCATAGGCTTAGAAAATCGTTTTGGATGCACTCGTTGGTACCTCTAGGTGATGAGGCTCAAGTGGAAGCTCGTTTCGGTCCTTTCAGAGATAGTGCTAATCTTGATGTAAGATAAGTCCACGATTTGTGCCGAACGTACCATAGGCTCCAAAGTCATTTTGGACACACCTGATGGAATTCCTTGGTGACGTGGGTCATGTGGAATCTCGCTTGTTCCTGTTTGTAGATAGTGATAGTGTCGGTGCAAGATAGGTGCATGGTTTGCGTTAGACATACCATAGGCTCAGAAATCATTTTGGACGCACTCGATGGTAGCGCTAGGTGACGAGGCTCATGTGGAAGCTCATTTCGGTCCTTTTCATAGATAGTGCTAATCTTGATGCAAGATAGGTGTATAGTTTGCGTCGAATATACCACAGGCTCAGAAATCATCTTGGACGCACCCGTTGGAACTCCTAGGTGATGTGGGTCATGTGGAATCTCACTTCTTTCCGTTTGGAGATAATGTTAATGTCAGTGCAAGATAGGTGTACAGTTTGCGCCAAACATACCATCGGCCCAAAACTCATTTTGGATGACCTGATCGTACTCCGAGGTGATGAGGCTCAAGTGAAAGCTCGGTCCGTTTGGAGATAGTACTAATCTTGACGCAAGAGAGGTGCACGGTTTCAGTCGAACATAACATAGGCTCAGAAATCATTTTAGACGCACCCGATTGAATTCCTATGTGACGTGGGTCATGTGGAATCTCTCTTCTTTCTGTTTAGAGATAGTGTTAGTGTCGGTGCAAGATAGGTGCGTGGTTTGCGCTAGACGTACCACTGGCTCAGAAATTGTTTTGGACCCACTCGATGGTACCACCGGATAATGAGGCTCAAGTGGAAGCTCATTTTAGTCCTTTCAAAGATAGTGCTAATCTTGACGTAAATAGGTGCACGGTTTGCATCGAACGTACCATAGGCTCGAAAATTGTTTTGGACACACCCAATGGAACTCCTAGGTGACGTGGGTCATATAGGATCCCACTTCTTTTCTCTTGGAGTTAGTGTTAGTGTTAGTGCAAGATAGGTGCATAATTCACGCCCATCGTACCATCAGCTCAGAAATCGTTTTGGATGCACCCTATGGTACTCCGAGGTGATGTGGCTAAAGTGAAAACTCAGTTCATTTAGAGATAGTGCTAACCTTGACGCAAGCAAGGTGCACGGTTTGCGTCGAACGTACCATTGGCTTGGAAATCGTTTTTGACACACCGATGGAACTCTTAGGTGACGTGGTCTTGTGGAATCTCACTTCTTTCTCTTTGGAGGCAGTGTTACTGTTAGTGCAAGATAGGTGCACGGTTTGTGCCAAACATACCAACTGCTTAGAAATCATTTTGGACACACCTGATGGTACTCCTAGGTGACGAGGCTCAAGTGAAACCTTGGTCCGTTTACAGATAGTGCCAATACTGACGCAAGATAGGTGTATGGTTTGTGTCAAACATACCATAGGCTTAGAAATCATTTTGGACTCACCTGATGAAACTCCAAGGTGACGTAGATCATGTGTAATCTCTCTTTTTCCGTTTGGAGACAATGTTAGTGTTTGTGCAAGATAGGTGCATGGTTTGCCCTAGACGTACCGTAGGCTCAGAAATCATTTTGGACGCACATGATGGTACCACTAGGTGATGAGCCTCAAGTGCAATCTCATTTTGGTCCTTTTCGAAGACAGTTCTAATCTTGATGCAAGATAGGTGCACGGTTTGCATTGAATGTACCATAGGCTCGAAAATCATTTTGGATGCACCCGATGGAACTCGTAGGTGACGTGGGTCATATGGAATCTCAATTCTTTCTCTTTAGAGACAGTGTTATTGTCGGTGCAAGATCGGTGCACGGTTTGCACCAAACATACCTTCTGCTCAGAAATCAGTATGGAGTACCCAATGGTACTCTAAGGTGGCGAGGCTCAAGTGAAAGCTCAGTTAGTTTAGAGATAATCGTAATCTTGACACAAGATAGTGCACTGTTTGTGTCAAACATACCATAGGCTCGAAAATCGTTTTGGTTGCACCTAATGGAGCTCTTAGGTGATGTGGGTCATGTGGAATCTCTCTTCTTTCCGGTTGGAGATAGTGTTAGTATCGGTGCATGATAGGTGCATGGTTTGCGCTAGACGTACCATAGGCTAACAATCCATTTGGATGCACCTAATGGTACCACTAAGAGACGAGGCTCAAGTTGAATCTCGTTCTTGTCCTTTTGGAGATAATGCTAATCTTGACGCAAGATAGGTGCATGGTTTGCATCGTATGTACCATGGGATTCCAAATCGTTTTGCACACAGCTGATGGAACTCCTAGGTGATGTGGGTAATGTGGAATCTCACTTCCCTCCATTTGGATACAGTTTTAGTGTCGGTGCAAAATTTGTGCACAGTTTGCACCGAACGTACCATTGGCTCAGAAATCGATTGTGACACACCTAATGGCACTCCTCGGTCACGACGCTCAAGTGAAAGCTTGGTCTATTTGGAGATAGTGCTAATCTTGATGCAAGAGAGGTGCACGATTTGCGTCAAACGTACCATAGGCTCGAAAATCATTTTGGACGCACCAATGGAACTCTTATGTGACATGGGTCTTGTGGAATCTCACTTCTTTCTCTTCGGAGATAGTGTTACTATCGGTGCAAGATAGGTGCACGGTTTGTGCCAAATGTTCAAGTGAAACCTCGGTCGGTTTACAGATAGTGCTAATACTGACGCAAGATTGGTGTACCGTTTGCGCCAAACGTACCATAGGCTCAGAAATCATTTTGGACTCACCCGATGGAACTCTTAGGTGACGTGGGTCATGTGGAATCTCGCTTTGTTTCCATTTGGAGATAGTATTAGTATCGGTGGAAGATAGGTACATGGTATGCGCTAGACGTACCATAGGCTCAAAAATCATTTTGGACGCAGTCAATGGTACCACTAGGTGATGTGGCACAATTTGTGCCAAACATACCCGATCGTACTCCGAGGTGATGAGACTCAAGTGAAAGCTCAGTCCGTTTGGAGATTGTGCTAATCTTGACGCAGGAGAGGGGCACGATTTGCGTCAAACATAACATAGGCTTGGAAATCATTTTGGATGCACCCGATGGAACTCCTACATGATGTGGGTCAAGTGGAATCCGTCTTCTTTCCGTTTAGAGGCAGTGTTAGTGTCGGTGCAAGATACGTGCGTGGTTTGCGCTAGACGTACTACAGGCAAAGAAATTGTTTTGGACCACTCGATGGTACCACCGGATAACGAGGCTCTAGTGGAAGCTCGTTTTGGTGTTTTCAAAGATAGTGCTAATCTTGACGCAAGATAGGTGCACGGTTTGTGTCGAACATACCATAGGCTCAGAAATCATTTTGGACGCACCCAATGGAACTCCTAGGTGACGTGGGTCATGTGGGATCTCAGTTCTTTTCTCTTGGAGACAGTGTTAGTGTTAGTGCAAGATAGGTGCATAGTTCGCTCTCAACTTACGATCGGCTCAGAAATCATTTTGGATGCACCCGATGGTACTCCGGGGTGATGAGGCTAAAGTGAAAGCTCGGTCCGTTTAGAGATTGTGCTAACCTTGACGCAAGAGAGGTGCTTGGTTTGCGTCAAACGTACCATTGGCTTGGAAATTGTTTTTGATGCACCGATGGAACTCTTAGGTGACGCTTGTGGAATCTCACTTCTTTCTCTTTGGAGACAGTGTTACTGTCAGTGCAAGATAGGTGCACGGTTTGTGCCAAACATGTCAACTACTCAAAAATCATTTTGGACACACCCGATGGTACTCCTAGGTGACAAGGCTCAAGTGAAACCTCGGTCCGTTTACGGATAGTGCCAATACTGACGCAAGATAGGTGCACAGTTTGCGTCAAACGTACCATAGGCTCAGAAATCATTTTGGACTCACCCGATGGAACTCCTAGGTGATGTGGGTCATGTGGATTCTTGCTTGTTTCTGTTTGGAGACAATATTAGTGTAGGTGCAAGATAGGTGCATGGTTTGCGCTAGACGTACCATAGGCTTAGAAATCGTTTTGGACGCACTCGATGGTACCATTAGGTGATGTGGCTCAAGTGGAAGCTCATTTCCGTTCTTTCGGAGATAGTGCTAATCTTGACACAAGATAAGTGCTCGGTTTGCGCTGAACGTACCATAGGCACTGAAATCATTTTGGATGCACCCAATGGAACTCCTTGGTGACGTGGGTCATGTGGAATCTCGCTTGTTTTTGTTTGTAGATAGTATTAGTGTCGATGCAAGATATGTGCATGGTTTGCACTAACTGTACCATAGCCTTAGAAATTATTTTGGACGCACTCGATGGTACCACTAGGTGACAAGGCTCAAGTGGAAGCTTGTTTCGGTCCTTTCATAGATAGTGCTAATCTTGACGCAAGATAGGTGCATAGTTTGCGTCGAATATACCACAAGCTTAGAATCATCTTGGACGCACCCGTTGGAACTCCTAGGTGATGTGGGTCATGTGGAATCTCACTTCTTTCTGTTTGGAGATAATGTTAGTGTCGGTGCAAGATAGGTGCACAGTTTGCACCAAACATACTGTCGGCCCAAAACTCATTTTGGACGGACCCGATCGTACCCCGAGGTGATGGGGCTCAAGTGAAAGCTCGATCTATTTGGAGATAGTGTTAATCTTGATGCAAGAGGTGCACGGTTTGCGTCGAACATAACATAGGCTCGGAAATCATTTTGAACGCACCCGATGGAACTCCTACATGACGTGGGTCATGTGGAATCTCTCTTCTTTCCGTTTAGAGACAATGTTATTTTGGACGCACCCGATGATACTCCTAGGTGACGAGGCTCAAGTGAAAGCTCGATCCGTTCAGAGATAGTACTAATCTTAATGCGAGATAGGTCCATGGTTTGCGTCGAACATACCATAGGCTCAGAAATCATTTTGAACTCACCTGATGGAACTACTAGGTGATGTGGGTCATTGTCAGTGTTTGATGATTGGCAACTCACACGGGGGTACCTAGGGCGATGTTTGGAGGGCTTCGGCGTATGCAGAACTCGGTGGTAATGCAAAGAGATAAACGATTTATACTGGTTTGTGCCCTCTTTCGTGTAACAGCCTTTATGTCCAGTTGGTGTGTTGCCTTTTCTGTTGGATTGATTGTATGATTGTGTGTACAAGGTGGTGCACTGTCCCTCTCATTATATAGGAAGAGAGGGCAGGGCACGAAACTAGTCCTAGCCGGTTACAATTGGAGAGTCCTAATCCTATTACAGAATCTAGCTTTCCTTATAAGCCAACTAGGTCGATCTGGTAAGCTTGAAGTCCATGCCACCTTGTTTCGTGTCCTTCAACAGATCGTGATCTAGCCTAGGGCCCATTCGGTACTGTTCCTATAGGGAACCCCTAGGACCCTTAACCGTCAAGCCCCTGAGTGAGTCATGGCTGAACTCGAAAGCCTCCTTGTTGCTCCCACATATGACGAGTAGGAACAAGTGTAGTCCAAGTGCTTTCATGAGTGAAGCCATGAGGTGCTCTGAAAAATTCTCAGGTGATGTGCACTTTCAAAAAGTGTAGCCCCCAAGCCTCTTACTGTTTGAAACAAAGAGTTAGAGGGTCAGAAGAAAAATCATCCATAGAGGATATGTACCCTGTAGCCTCCAAGCTTGTGTCCGAGTACTAGAACTCGGACTAAGGATCTAAAGAGAATGTACTCGAGGATGAGAGTGAAAGCAATAATTGCTATCCTATCTGCTTGTACAGAAGCAGGTAAGACGTGCCAAGTCACATGCAAGGCATACCACAGCGAACCCTAGAGATACTCAGAATATTCGAGAGAATATGCCACCGAGAATATTGGCGGGCATACTATTGGCTCACATGCCGTATAAGGCTGCTGATACACTAAAAAGGAGTAGTGTAGCACGTAAACTTGCAAAGAAGTTAGTAGCTCGTCCATGTACTCTTCGTGAACCTGGTCCACGAACAGCACCAAGATGCCTATAAAAACCTTCCTAGAGAGCACATGAACCTCAGTCATTGAAGAAGCAAAGTGACTCTAAGCTTTGAAGTTTGCAAATATAGCCGAGAGCTGTAGTGACTAGAACTCTTGTGATAGGGTTTAGGGGTAGGCTAAACCCACAACTGTGCACAGTAGAGTAGCCTAGAGCTACAACTAGAAGAAGTCTTATGACGGCTGGTAGAGTGGCACACCCAACAGTCCCATGTCAGGCGTCCTCTTGTAGTATAGCCACTCCTACCGAGAAGCACTTAGATTATGAGTACTCTGTTGTATCCGAGTAGGACTTGTACTGTTGATTTCTAAAAATCCTTGTATCTATTAAACTGTTGTTGAATAAAAAATCTTCACCTGAGTACTGTGCTATCTAATGCATTCTGTCATTCTATTGCCCGGGTACAGCATAGACCGTCCAAGTACTATGTAGACCATCCGGGTACTACAGAAACCATCCGGGGTGCTTCACGATGCGTCCATGTAAACAACGGTCATACTGAGGTAGGTACCCAAAAGGTGTGAATCCAACAGATAAGTCTGAACATAATGTGACATACATGACACCATGAAAAGATGTGCAGCCATCATTTCAATCCGTTCAGTGTCATTAATATGGTAGGAAACTAAAACGCCACACCCGCTGGCATAATTATTAGGCCACTCAATAGCCTCAGACACTATATAAAAGGGAACTAATCTTCTGTGTCTTCTTCCCTGCCTCATTCCGCAATCTGATGAAGCCCTCAAGCAACATGTTAGCGCCGCCAAACCCTCACCTTGAAACCCTAGATCTGTGAGAGGTCGCCCTGCTAGTGGATTGGGCTCAAATGGGTTCAACAATTTGGATCTTACCCAAATTGACTTTGGGCTAGGGACAACAGGCTTCAAATGACTCATGGGCTGGATTGGCTTGGTATCAAGGAGCTAGTGGATTGGGCTCTAGTTTGGTTGGAGTCAAGATAGAGACCAGAGGCAAACCCATGAGTTAACGAGTACATCGCCCTCACGGAATCACGACCATCCCTGTCCCCGTCCCCAGTGCATGATTGGCAAATTGGAGCACTTGCTCCATGGAGCTCCAGAACTCAAGCACCGTGGCCTCCCTGGCGCTCCTCACCTCCTCAGTGGCTGCCTTCTTCGTGCTGACGAGCTCGGCCTTGGCCTGAGACAGCTCTTGCCGTAGCGCCAACGCCTCGCGCTCCCTCACCGCTAGTTTTTCCCCGAGCTCCAGCGCGTAGTCTAGTGAGAATGACATGTAGTTCACGGCCTATGCGTGCATCACGATGTCGTCCACGACCACGACGCGAGACCGGGTTAGAACGAGACATGCAAAAAATGAATCGCCACGGTCTAAAGAAAAAAGCGAACCTATAGCATTGTGATGTAGCTTGATGCGATGACGTCGGAGGGCTTTGCCGCTAACAACTTGTGCTCCAATGCCGGCGTGACGATGCTCTGCAGCATCTGCCATAGCGGTCTCCTAGTCGGAGTTGTCGCCACCGTCAGCTTTGTGAACCATGTTCCATGGCATTGGATCATGATCACGCTCATGACTAATCTTCCATGACTTGTGGCTGGAGAAGCTCAGCGGGGAAGGTGACGCACCTGAGAACGGCAAGGCACCGGCACGATCAAGTGGTGTGCTTGGCTTAGGGCGAGACCTGATCTGCTGTACTCTGCTCTATGGGTTGTCAAATGGATAGGAACCCATGGGTTGTCAAATGGATAGGAACGTACAGGCTCTGCTTACTGCTTACTGCCTTCTGCTTTTAGCAGTAGTTTGCTTCCCACCACGTTTGGATTAGTTTAGTTTGGTGATAAAAACTACAGTGCAAAGATGTGGATTGGTGTGGGTATAGATTGGAGTATAGCCCAATAGCAGAGTGAGTGAGAGGTCTATGAGATGGGAAGGAGCAAAAGTTGAAGTTCCGCCTCAAAGAAAGCCACCGATAAGCAAGCGGTGGAGGTGCCGGAGAAGAAGCATCTATAGAGGCTCCATGAGCAGGGGCTGTTACCGAAGCCTAGTGAGATTGTGTTGTTTGTTCCCTTTATCAAACATGGGCTAGGGTTGCCTGCCTGCCGTTTCTTGCATGGTTTTTGCATTATTTTGGCAGTACACTAAATCATTTGCCCCTAAACACAATCATGCATCTTTTAATCTTTGTTCATCTTTAAGAAACTTTCCTTGGCATTCCTCCATCCATCACACTGTTTCACTACTTTTTTAAGCTGAAACCACACCCAGATGCCACAAATCCACATGTTTTGGGGGTGCCGGTATTCAGTTCTGAGCAGGGAAAAAGACCAAGTATATCCATTATACCTTGATTGAATCCGTGAAGAGCTGGAGATCCGAGTGGTTCTATGCAAGAGACATGCACCCGCCACTAGAAGTTCACAGCAACGCCGCACCTATACCCAACGTGCTCTAGCACCGGGAAGTCTTAAGTGCCATGGAGATAGAAGGAATCCATCCATTCTTGAACCAGATTAGGGCGATGAAGGATCAAGGCCTGAGTGGAGTTAGAGTAGTCACCAGCTTCATTAGGCGCCGAGTGTAGCCATTAAAGGATAGGGTGCACTACAGCTTCAAGTATAACAGGTGTCATGATCCTACCAGGGTAACATCCATCAAATTGCTAGAGTGAAGTTTTAAAGCGGCTCCAGGATGTACTCAGGGCAATATCGGTGATACCATACTAGTTTTGGAAGCATAACCATGAACATCCACCTCTAGCTGTAAGTACTCTGTTAATATTGATGATTGTAAATGCAGCACATGGGGCGCAACTTCAATGACTTGCCCACTATGACACCGCGTTCTGATACAAGAGGGATTGGCGGGAGTGGTGCAGCGTCCAGCATGGTAGACGGCGGGAGCGCCACCTCAGCCATCCCTGTAGAACAGGAGGGTGATAGTAACTCGGAGGGGAACCTAGATGCCTTCATGGTTCAAGACAATCCGAGTGCAGGGCAAAGAGCTACTGCCGGCAAGTGGTCCTTGAAGGCCGATGCCACTGCAGGTGGGTCGATCCCCAAGAGGCCCTGTTGATCTTGTCCATTAAAATTAGGTAAGAATCGTCTATTCTAATCCATGTGATATGTGTGCTATCCAAATCTAAATCTTGCTCTTTGAACAACTGTCGTACAAGATACTGTTGAAGAAGATTTAGAAAAGAAGAGGAGGACACCTCATTTTTTGTCAGTCGGTGATATGAACCCGCTAGGGTGAATCCTGATCTTTCGATGAGAGAAGGTGGATAACTCGATTTGGTGGATGGAGATGATGTTCACGGCCCGACTACAGCCTTCCAAGCTGCGCCTTAGCAACCGATACAACACCTCCAACAGCCATCATGATCTTGTGGAGCACGATCAACCAAATCACTAGGGTAATTCCTGCAAGCAATCGAGGAACAAGCAAGAACAAGTAGAACAAGCAACTCAATTGCAAATATGGAGATGAAAAACCAATCTAAACTCACAAAGTTGGGGTTCTGAATCAAGTAGAACGGATGGTCTAGTCAACACACGCGTCTACAAGGAAGTAGCAATGGCTAAACTTTCAACAAAACAAAACACAATCTATTTGTGGCGGCTCTAATCCTTATTAATACCTAGGGGAACGACCAGGGGGGTGTTGGGGTCATTCTCCAACCCTAGGACACGTCCTTAATGGACCCAAATTGATACATGGACCATCGGCCCAAAATAGGGTGACGCAGCACCAAAGGCAGAAAAGGTTCCAGCGTTGAAATGACGATTGCGGAAGCATTGGATAAGATATAGCCATGAGTCCAGATCCGTTGGAAAATAGACTTGATAAGCTTTCCAAAAAGTGCTATAACGTCCCAATAGGAGTCCGTATGAAGTCGTGGTGACCGTCGCAATTTGGGACTATTTTGCAGTCCGAATTCAACTTCCAAAACGTGTTGGACTTGGACTCTTTCTGTCCTTGGAACCAAAGTGACGTGGTGGCCTAGCGGAGGACGTTAGGAATACTTGGATTTGGTCCCCAATCAACTTCATTAACCTTCCATGCTTTCCATATGCAATCAAACCTTCCCTTGATCCATGTAAGTAATTCTGAAAATGAGAATGAACACACATCATGGTGCGGCATCAATTCATCAAATGCATCAATGATAAGCCTCATATAGAATGGTTGCACCTTTGGTATAGAAGTGGTTGGCATGGTCATCTTTGAGCCAATGATGTCCTCATCATTGTCCCCTTCTTGACAGCAAACCGTCCTCGGTTTGATCTTTGTTGGAGTATGTGTTGTAGGTAAAAGTGAACTGTGCTCCCCTTCTTGATATTTATCCTGTTGCATATGGGGAAAACTAGAAAAACTTTGCAAGACATCATTAGTGTTAGTGCAGCCCTCAATTTGGTCATGGTATTGTGGCCCAAAAGGATATTTCAGATTAGAACAAATATAAACTTTATGCACCAAATATTCTCCTTTGCTGTCATATTTGCCAATTGCATGAAGCGAACAATGATTAAAACTCGGCAAACCAGAATCAAATTTAAGTTTCTCTTTTAGACAATTTAGATTACACAGAATATCAAATTCAATATAACCCAAAGTATTTAAAGAGGACAGTAAATTCAGTTCATCTTGTGCACATGTAATAGGATGAAAAAGCTTATCTTCAGCACATTTGTATGGTTCCAAACCAAAAGTATCACACTTATTCGCTACTTGTGGCATAGGAGTAAAAGAATCATCAGCACACAACTCCTCTTTATCACAAGGAACAGCGAGTAATTCATTTTGTGACAAAGGAAAATCAGTAGTGGGTTCCACTATTTGTTGCTCTTCATTAGCATGCAGAGTGGACAAATTTTGGACATTATGGGTCACATCATTCTGGCAAGTATTCACAGATAATAGAATCTCTTTTTCAGCATTGAGAGCCAGACAAAACAATTGACCAATATGGCAATATGATTTGCTAATTAACAAGGTTCGAATTTCAGAATTGAGCCCTATCATGAATCTACTCATAACATCTTCCATGCATTCATCCAATCCACCAAACATGATACAAATCTTAAAATTATAGTAGTATTGTTTCACAGTCTTACTACCCTGGTTCAAGTTGTCTAATTTTGCAAGCAAATAATCAACATAATATGCAGGAACGAATGCATCTCTAAAAAGAAATTTGAAGTCTTTCCAAGATTCTGGAACTTTGTTGTGCCTACAAATGTGTTTCCATTCTAGCAAAGCATTTTCAATCAAAATATTAGAGGCAATACAAATCTTTTGTTTCTCGGATAGGTCATGCTCATCAAATTCATTGTCTACTTTTAACTCCCAATCAATGTAAGCTTGAGGATCAAACTTACCATCATATAACGGCAAGTGTTGAATGACATCCTGAATATGAGGGTCTAGTTTCAACAACTCAAAAATCTCCATATCCCCTGCCATGATTAGTAGAAAACAAGAAACACAAAAATAATATGTATCCTCCTATCAACTACTAGGATGTGTCGGTTGTAACTCTCTCAAACTCAACTTGTTAAAACAAGCCCTTACAAGTTCTTACCAAGCCAAACAGGAGGTGATGGCAACCAACAAGTCTACAACCGTGGAGTGAAGTGTATCAGTGCCATAGCAACAAAACAAATTGTCAAGCTGTAGTCGAATATGTGGAGCTGTAGGTGGGCTAAAGCAAGGAAGTACTAGAACCACGTTAGTTGCAAGCAAATTGAACAAACGCTCAACGACGTTATTGTGCTGGTCCTAGGCTAGTACGTGCTAGAGACGCGAGCCTGGACACAAACGAAGTCACTGAGCTGCAGCAAAGAAGGATCACAAGGATAGGAATAACAACAAAAGAAAAACCCTTCTCTTCTTCTTTCTCTTTCTTTTCTTTCTTTCTTTCTATCTTTCTTTTCTTTCTTTCTTCTGTCTTTTTTTCTATTTTTTTTTCAACTAGCACAAAACTGAAATTTTGCAACAAGAATTAACAAGCTACTTACAACAATTAAATGTTTCCTTGGGAAGGGTGATTCAGTAGCAAAGTCAAACAAGTGGCTGTTTTGCAAAACCAGCAGACGCACAAATCTCCAGGGCAATTGCAAAGCGCTCAGATTGAATTTGGAACCAAGCTTTGATCAGTTGGAAAGAGGACAAGTTAAGGTTTCCAGATTGTATTTAAACTCCCTATTCAGACTCCTGACAAAGGAAATATGGTGCTTTTCTTTTCAGGATAAAACAGGACTCCGAATCGAATTCTATCTTGATCTTGTTGGATTTCCTTTTTGTAGATGGAAATATGGACGTGGATGAAACCTCCAAGGGCGTGGCTAGGATAATGGTGGTAAACAAAACAAAGGAATTTGGAAATCCACTCGGATTCGTTGAGGGAAACAAATAAACTCAAATCTGCGATGGTGACAGAAACGTGACTAGAACTCGAAACTCTAAACGAATAGACGCTAAGACCAGCAACTTGACACGACGATGCAACCGTTAATTCAATAAGCCCTAACTAAGCAGTAATAGTATTAAGCTCAAAGGGTTTTTGGGATTATGGAGAACTAATCTACTAATTTTGTTTTGGCTTTTTCTGGACTATAGGAGATTAAAAAAACAACAAAGAACTAGAAGTCTCTCACCGATCAACCTTGCTCTGATTACCAACTGATATGAACCCGCTAGGGTGAATCCTGATCTTTCGATGAGAGAAGGTGGATAACTCGATTTGGTGGATGGAGATGATGTTCACGGCCCGACTACAGCCTTCCAAGCTGCGCCTTAGCAACCGATACACCACCTCCAATAGCCGTCATGATCTTGTGGAGCACGATCAACCAAATCACTAGGGTAATTCCTGCAAGCAATCGAGGAACAAGCAAGAACAAGTAGAACAAGCAACTCAATTGCAAATATGGAGATGAAAAACCAATCTGAACTCACAAAGTTGGGGTTCTGAATCAAGTAGAACGGATGGTCTAGTCAACACACGCGTCTACAAGGAAGTAGCAATGGCTAAACTTTCAACAAAACAAAACCCAATCTATTTGTGGTGGCTCTAATCCTTATTAATACCTAGGGGAACGACCAGGGGGGTGTTGGGGTCGTTCTCCAACCCTAGGACACGTCCTTAATGGACCCAAATTGATACATGGACCATCGGCCCAAAATAGGGTGACGCAGCACCAAAGGCAGAAAAGGTTCCGGCGTTGAAACGACGATTGCGGAAGCATTGGATAAGATATAGCTATGAGTTCAGATCCGTTGGAAAATAGACTTGATAAGCTTTCCAAAAAGTGCTATAACGTCCCAATCAGAGTCCGTATGAAGTCGTGGTGACCGTCGCAATTTGGGACTATTTTGCAGTCCGAATTCAACTTCCAAAACGTGTTGGACTAGGACTCTTTCTGTCCTTGGAACCAAAGTGACGTGGTGGCCTAGCGGAGGACGTTAGGAATACTTGGATTTGGTCCCCAATCAACTTCATTAACCTTCCATGCTTTCCATATGCAATCAAACCTTCCCTTGATCCATGTAAGTAATTCTGAAAATGAGAATGAACACACATCATGGTGCGGCATCAATTCATCAAATGCTTCAATGATAAGCCTCATATAGAATGGTTGCACCTTTGGTATAGAAGTGGTTGGCATGGTCATCTTTGAGCCAATGATGTCCTCATCAGTCGGTAAGTATTCTTCCAGGTAAAACATTGTTCTGAATGCTGACACCGATAGAGTTAATTGACATTGAATCGTTACTTGACAGGAAGCCATCGCTAGACTTGATGAGCACTTGGGTACTCACACAAGGTGACGGGACTCGCTTCGAAGGGGTGCAAGCACTGTGGGTCAGTAGATGGACCTAGTGCTGTCGACACCCATGTCAAAAATCTGGAGTTGGAACGTTTGTCAACTAGAGTATCACTAGGAGTGCCCACCTTGAGGAAAAGACCCAGCGCCAAGTAAGTATCCCCAACTCATCTATATTTCATGCTGTAGTCAAAGTAGCGTCTAACTGCTGTTCTCTACCAGGGTGCTAAAGACACCAACTACCCGAGGACAAAATGAAAGGCCCCAGGTTGAAAAGGACTAGCACACTGAGAGTGGCTGAGTGGGAGAAGCCAAGCAAGCAGGCCTGTATCGCCACCCAAGCCTATTGAAACACCACGGGCGCAGGATCCATCATCCGCTACCAGTGAAATAGGGCAACCTTTGCCATCGGGTACTATGGAGGATGTGGAGGTGCCGCAACCATAGGTGGCAATGCGATGTTGAAGTACACCAGCCACAGGGGCCAGAGCCTACGGAGGCCACTACCAATAAAGATGTTATGAGTGGAAGGACTGAACCAAGCACCGCTGCACCGAGTGCACCCACCCCAGAGTTGCTAGCGACGAGCGTCCAACAAGCAAAAAAGGACGACATCGTCCTAGTCATTGAACCGAGCACCTAGCTCCAGGTGAATAGCCCGGAGTTCATCGGGTTGATGAAGTCATGGTCCGGGTTGCTGAACCAGGCTTTTGTCTTCGACGACTAACTAAGGGTAAGTATATACACTTTGTTATATTCTGCTGTTGATATCTTCTAGGTTCTCATCCCAAAAACAGGCATATGCTCAGGGTGCAAAACTGAAGGCCCCCGTCTAAGTCCAAGAGATCGAGACAGAGCTGACCAAGCTGAACGAGGAGCAGGCCAAAACAGAGGCCGAGTGGGAGGCTGCACGAAAGCAACATGAAGAAAGCCTTTGTATCCTCCGCTCCTAGATTGGCGAGGCTGACCAACATAAGGCAGCTGCCGAGCAGAAGAAAACGACGCCTTCGAGTCCTTATTGAAGATGACTGAGAAGGTCGAGCTCTTTGAAACCAAACTGAAAGGTAAAAGAGCTATCTAACTTCTGTGTGGTTCCTGTAATGCTTGGTGATCATGATAATGACCATAAATGTTCCTCTTTGCAGATGAGCAGGTGAAAACCCGAAGGCTAGAGAACAAGGTGAAGGACCTCAATGAATCCTTGAGAACCCAACATAATCAGGCTAAAGAGGTAATAGAATGGGCGAGTGAAGAGCTTGCCCGAGCCAAGCTTATAAAGCGTGGTGCTGATCGATATCTGATGTAGGCCCAGCTAGAGAGGATACAGGGGGAGCGAAACATGCTGTGGGACACTGTGAAAGCACTCGCCCTCTTCTTTCGTATGCTCTAGGATGGTGAAAGGAGGTGGGTGGACATAGTGAGAGATATCCCCAACCGCTTTGAGAGCTATGTGCAAGGAGCCGCCAAGGTCTGCATCTGCAACATACTCAGAACACTCCGAGTGATGTATCCGGCTATAGACCTTCATCAAGTAGCCATGTACTATGAAGATGAAGGCCATCTTACTGCTATGGAGAAAGCTAAAAAGAGCTCGACGGGCTGGCCACCTCCATCTCTAGTGACCTAGATCTTAGGATGGAAAAGCCTGACGAATAGGCCTGTAAGTTTGAAAAAACTTGTTAGTCATGTGTGCCGGGTAGGCACATCTTTTGTAAGAAACAATGTTCCTTTCTGCTATTATAGGCAATTAGGGTTAATTAAAGACTTAGCCTTATCTAATGTTGGATGTGTGATGTCTTGTTGGGGTACTAATACACCCAAGACAATTTATCTAGGTTAAATTTTTAGACTTGATATTCTTGTAGTCTGTTTATAGTCCTTTAGAAAGGCGCATAAGACTGAATAGTCGAGTAAAGAAATGATCAACGTAGTCAATATGATTAGAATCATGTTAGACTTTGTTTGTTGATGTTAAGTGTGCAGAGTCACTTGTTCAAGGAACCCTTATAACGATTGTCAATTATTAGGATCTCGTCCCATTGCTAACGAATCAGGGACCCTGCTTCTAGGAATCACCCTACCTAGGTCGACATGTGATAGTTAGACTAAGATGTCGATAGTTGGCTCCCGGCTAAGGAGATTTGAGTTGTCCAGGTAAGAGGCTTATATCATAAAAATATAGCATAGTACCCGGTGCATAGAGTAAAAATCTATGTATCAAGTAGTCATATCATATGTGGAGATGTGTACCTGTGTAAGCAGACAGCTGTATATCCCATATATGATGAATAGTAATGACAACTAAGAAGTTGTGTACCCTGTGTTAAAGTAAGAAGACAGATACATCTAGCGAAGAACATTGACTTTGTGCTTATTAACCAAGAACCTTGTGTACATAAGCTAGAAGACTGAAATACTTAAAGATAGTACTAAGCATAAAATCTCCGTAGCTGGTCAATGTTCCAAGAGTTAGGTACAGGATCGCCGTCCTCTGTAACTAACTTGAAGGAGACTGGCTGAGTGACTTTAGAGACGATGAACGGACCCTCCTAGGGGCTGAGTAGCTTGTGTCATCTTGAGGTATTCTGGATACGCTTGAGGACTAGATCACCGAATTGAAAGGTGTGGGGGCACACGTTTCTATCGTAGTGATGCCGTAGGCCTTGCAGGTACCTGGTGGACTAGAAGAGTGCGTTGAGCTTGACTTCTTCAGCACTGCCAATTTCTAGTCACCGAGTGTCATATGCTTCACCTTCGTCGTACTGCTCAACCCTAGGAAATTTCCATATCAAGTCTGCTGGTAAGATGGCTTCTGAGCCATAAACCAGAAAAAAGAAGGGTGAGTACTTGTTGCTCTACTCTACTGGGTACGTACTCCCAGACTACTTTAGGTAGCTCATATATCCATTTGCTGCCAAAATCCTTTAGCTCATCGAATAGTTAGGGCTTGAGTCCGGCTAGTAATAGCCCGTTAGCCCTCTCTACTTGTCTATTTGCTTAAGGATGAGCGACAGAGGCATAATCAATACTGATGTCACAATCTTGAGCCCAACTTCTAAATTCAATAGCCATAAAGGGTGAGCCAAGATCTATGATGAATTGATTAGGCATGTCAAACCGATACATAATGTCTTGCATGAACTCGACTGCCTTTGTAGCCTTGGACTTGACGAGTGGCTTATACTCTATCCACTTGGTGAACTTGTCAATATCCACATAGATGTACTCAAAACCACTAGGCGCGTGTTTGAGAGGTCCTACCATGTCGAGCCCCAAACATGGAAGGGCCATGATGATGAGATGCAGTTGAGATTGTGAGCTGGGACATGTGTCTACTTGGCAAAAAACTAACAGCCCTTGCAGTGTCGTAACAACTCTTCTACGTCTTTCAAAGCTGTAGGCCAGTAGTACCTGAATATGAAAGCCTTGCCGACCAAGGTCCTAGAGGCTGCGTGATTGCCATAGCACCCGGCATGAATTTCTTCCAAGATCTCTCGCCCTTCCTTAGGTGTAATGCATTTGAGGAGAATGCCAGATGATGCACCTCGTCAGTAGAGCCTGTCTCCAACTAAGACTAGTTCTTGCTTTTGCGCGTGATCTGCTCTGCTTCTACCTTGTTAGCGGGCAACTTGTGATCTCGGATATAATCGATGAACACCTATGTCCATGTCGGGCTGACCGCTGGAACCTGGACGTTAGGAGTCAGAGTACTGGTGGGAGTATAATCTTCCTATTTGATTGAAGGGACTTGTAGTTCTTAAACAAACACATCAGGGGGTACTTTGGCTCTGTCTGATCCCAATTTTGCCAAAACATCAGCTGCAATCTTGAGATCTCGCATGACATGGAGGATTTCTAAGCCTTGGAAGTGCTTCTCAAGTTTGTGGACTTCTACGCAGTAAGCATCCATGGTCTCCTTGGTGCAGTCCCAATCCTTGTTCACCTGGTTGATGACTACCGAGGAGTCACCATAGATGAGTAGATGCTTGATGCCGAGTGATACTGCTACCCGAAGGTCATGAAGGAGGGCCTCGTACTTGGCTTTGTTGTTGGTAGCAGGCCAAAGTATCAACAAAATGTACTTAAGCTGCTTGCCTGTAACGGATCAACGTAATTATATGAAATTAAGTAAGAAAATCTTCCACCAAGGCGGTTAATTTAACAAACTTAAGCCCGTATAACTCGAGATTCCGTGAAATCCCGAAGGATTTCAAAACCACTAACATACAACCAAGATCGTACTGATTTAGCAGCCACAATTCACACGATACATAAATCTGATCATAAAGGTAAGATACATCGGAGTTCGGAAATAGAAGTTATTACAACATAGTCTAACATAAAGTAGCGGAAGCAAAAAACTTTACGCACACACACTTAGTTTAGTTACAGTGCCAGTCGATAGTCATGGTCCACAAAAGCAGTAGATAAGACTAACAGAAAGACCCTTGCCCAAGGTCCTAGTTGTCACCCATCGCCGGATACAGACAGTTGGAGCAGTACCCGTAGTACATCTGACCATCTGCAACAACAATGGGAACAACGCCCTGAGTACGAGAATGTACTCAGCTAGACTTACCCGTCAAAAACCAGAAATAACATGACACCAAGGAGCATGCAAGGCTATGAAAACTGGATTGGCTTGACTCCTTTGCGAAAAGCACCAGTTGTTATGAGTAAACTCATTTAAGTCCTTTTTGCATCATATTTACTATAACCTATTCAATCTAGGTAAGCACCTATGCTAAAGCAATCACTTGATTAACCATTAACATCAAAGGTTACCATCTCAGGTTTAGCATTTCCAACATTATACACATAACCATCCGTGTTCCATCATTAATACTACGATGCCATAGCTCGAGTCAAGTGCTCACTAACCGGGAGCGACGGCGATTCGAATCGAATTCCTATCCAGCTGGAGATTTATTCCTCACACAAACCATGCTTCCCCCGTCAGGGTCGCGTAGATCACCAATGACACTTTCCGAGAAGCCGCGGGATAACAATCATGGATCGCACTACCCAGGGACCGCCCGACTGCCAGGACGCACCTTGGGCTCACTCTTCGCGTCCCCGTACACCCCCTTCAACGCCAGTCTGCCAACCCGAGTTTATCCCGGCTCAAAAAGTGTCACTAGCTTCGCGGTCGAAAGGTACTTTATTCGGCCAGCTAAATGTGAGGCATGCGTTCAACATGACAAGAGGGACGAGCAACGATCGGTCCTTAATCGACACAGACGGAATCACTATAGTCCAAAACCCTATAAGACTCCGCCCGGTCTCCGTTTATCCATCAACACTTGGTTACTTTTCATGATCACAATTACAGCTAACCATAACCCGGTATCCACCTATAACTCGCAGGTGACAGGAAATCACCCGACTTCTACCGGTCTAAGCATGGCTAAGCAATTTACTCGATCCTGACCTAACAGGGTAAAAGATAATCTGGTGGCCAAGGTAATAATGCAACAACGGTTTCACTCAACTCCTATAACTTAGTGCAACAATATATAACTATAACTCATCCAATAAGAAATGACTTTGTATAAATTTAGGAGACTTAAAATGCTCCGGGGCTTGCCTTTTTCGAACGAACTAGGGTGGTGATCGACGCACTCTGGCAGTTCCCCGCCTGACTCTTCCTCCTCGGGCACCTCTGGTGCCTGGGGTTCCTGCTGATCCGCCCAAACCTGCTCCTCCGGAACTGCTGCCTGCAACTCCTCCTGCGATCCTGTATGATGCAAGTGCATAAGGAAACATGCGAAGAATGCATCTAATTGCGGTGGAGTGTTTTGATGACATGAGATGCAGATGAGCACATGTAATGAGCAGTTTGAACATAATTATTTCTTCTACAAGGTAGTCAACATCATCCAAGAACATGTAACCTAAAACATACATCTTATCCTTCTATTAGTTAGGCTACCATCTACACATACAATTGAACCTAAGCTACCAAAGCTTACCAACCTAGCTCATCCATAACATCAGCAAGGCATAATGATGCTTCAAAGATACACCAAACATATTTTATTTCTCTCAATTTCTCATAAAGAATAATCTTTTATTTCCTATTTAGCTAGGGTTACACAACAACACCTATCTCTGGTGTAGATAAAAATCTACAAAAATTACAGTAGACTACTCTTACCCTAACTAACCTACCACTAAATTTTCATGAGAATTGCACAAGTAAAACTGCCTGTACAAAATAAACAAGCTATAGCCCAAATGTGAGCATGAATTTATTTTATACTAGAAAAAGTATCAAACAACAGATTTCACAATTTTCTTAGGTTACTAACAGTAAACTAACATACTACAAAAATTATCACATGTATGTTGTATACAATTTTTACTCTATAATAAAAATAACAGATATTACCAATTAAAAGCATTTGAACTACACTTCAACATTTTTCCACAGAACATGCTTCACTAATATTTTTCCTAGAAAGTATATCACAATTAAAGATTAATGCCACAAGAATCACATTTTTCCCTTTATTATTTTATTTACTACACTTTTTCTAAGATATCAGCATTTATAACAATTAAATAAAAATGCACAGTAGAGTGTCACAAAAATCACATGAGATATTTTTAAACTGTAGATCTATTCAAAAGGAACATTTCACAATTTGTTTCATGATTTTTGGAGCTATAAAACTTGAGATACAATTTTTAGAAGCCTTTTTCAGATTTTCTGGAAATCAATTTCTTTAAAACCGAAAATCAAAACTGGCTTTAAACGCTACGTGCACCCCGCTGTGACACCCGAAACCAAAACACTGAGACAGACAGGCGGGACCCATGGGTCAGACGGGCCCACCCGTCAGCCGCAGTCGGTCAGGGGCGGCGCAGACCGCCGGGATCTCGCCGCCGGCGAGTCCTCCGACGACGGGGAGGGCACCATCGTGCTCCTCTCACCGACGCGAACCCAGTGGTGCCCAGTGGGTGGCCAGACGAGCTCGGCATCGAGCTCGCCGGCGTGCATGGCGGCTCGGTGGCGCGGGATGCCGTCGGCCGGCCAACTCCGACCGAGAGGAGCCGCGCGGTGAGGTCAGTGAGACTCGTTGTGCAAGTGCGGTGCTCGTGCGCTCGAGAAGTGGGCGAGAAGTGGCGTGGAGGGGTGCGGCCCACGGAGCGGGTTGCTCCGGTGAGCTCGGCCGGAACTCCGGCGAGCTATTACCGCGGAGGGAGGCCGAATCCTGGCGGGCTGTGGCGAGCACCGGACGCGCAACGACAAGGCGCAGCGAGGGTGAAGACGGAGGCGGAGGCGGTGAGCCGGAGCGGCGGCTAAGGCGGTTGCGGAGCTCGGGAGCCGGTGATGGCGAGGCGGAGCTCTGCTGCTGCTGCTGCGGGCGAGGGAGAGAATGGAGGGGCAATCCGAGGAGGACGAGCGCGCGGAGGGGGGGTAAGCGGGCGCGGACGCTGCGGGGGCCACAGGGGCGCGCGCGGGGGCGGGAGGGAGACGACGCGGGCGCGGGCCGGGCCGCCAGCGAAGCTGGGCCGAAAGGGAAGCCGAAGCCCACTAAGGCGAAAATCTGATTTTTCTTTTTCAAAATATTTTCCAGATTTAATTCTTTGTTTCAAAATTGAATTTGGAGATGAAAAAGAGGCTTTCAGAAATTTGGCCCAAAATAAAAGTTGTTCAAAATTTTATTCTCTACAACTTTCATATAGAGCACTTTTCAAAATTCTCAATAGATTTTGAATTTGAGATTTAAAGCTAATTTTAAAATCAAAAACTCATTTACTTAGAATATTTTTAAAACAGAATTTGAGGAAAACTTGAATTCAAAATTTTGCTCCAATAATCAAGTTGATTTATTCTAGATTATTTAAAATTGCTACTTCTCAAAAGTTCACCAACTTTTTAACACTTATATCAAAATTAGGGTTCCCATTTATTTGTTTTTCACATTAAATTTGAAAGAGCTACAAATCAATTAATGTTAATCATGCAATGATGCGGAATGCTTATGCTTTGAATGATAATGCATGCTTAACACCCAGGGGTGTTACAGCCCTCCCCCACTTATAAGAATCTCGTCCCGAGATTTTGAGTTACGAACCACTTATCGTAAAAAGCTTTATACGCGGTTTGAAGATATTCTCCTGTTTCCCAAGAAGCATCGCTCTCATCATGGTGGCTCCATTGAATCTTGTAGGTTGTGACCACTTTATTTCGAGTGACTCGGTCCTTAGTATCCAGGACTCGAACCGGTTGCTCGCGATACTCCAAGTCTGCCTTGATCCGAACACCCTGAGGTTCTATCCTCTCCTCTGGAACACGCAGACACTTCTTCAGTTGGGACACGTGAAAAACGGGAAATATCGAACTCATCTCTTCTGGTAACTGCAACTTGTACGCCACGGGACCCTTTTTCTCTATGATCTGGTAGGGCCCTATATATCTTGCAGACAGTTTCTTCTTGATTCCGAACCGTTTCTTCTTCATTGGGGTAACCTTCAAATAGACGTAGTCACCTACTTGGAACTCCAATGTTCTTCTTCTCTTGTCTGCATAACTCTTCTGACGAGACTGTGCAGCTTGCATGTTTTGTTGGATAACACGGACCTTTTTCTCTGCCTCATCGACAAAATCAATTCCATAAAACCTTCTTTCTCCAGGCTCTACCCAATTTAACGGTGTCCTGCACTTCCTGCCATACAAGGCTTCAAAAGGTGCCATCTTGATACTCTCTTGGTAACTGTTGTTGTAAGCGAATTCTGCCAATGGTAACCAGGATTCCCATGAGCCTCTGGATGATAGTACACAAGCTCTAAGCATATCTTCGAGTACCGCATTAACTCTTTCGGTTTGCCCATCCGTCTGTGGGTGGTAAGCTGTGCTACGAATCAAACTAGTACCCAAACCTTGATGCAGATGTTCCCAAAAGTGAGAGGTAAACTGCGAACCACGATCGAACACAATCGTTTTTGGTATCCCGTGCAGTCTGACAATCTCGGCAATGTACTTCTCTGCATATTGAGGTGGTCGGAATGTCGTCTTAACAGGCAGAAAGTGAGCTGTCTTGGTGAGACGATCTACTATTACCCAAATAGAATCATGCCCTTTTTGTGTGGTGGGGAGACCAGTGATAAAGTCCATACTTATATCGTCCCACTTCCAATCGGGTACCGACAAGGGTTGCAGAAGTCCTGCAGGTCTCATGTGAAGAGCTTTAACTCTACAACACATGTCGCAACGAGCAACGTATGCTGCAATTTCTTTTTTTCATCTTAGTCCACCAATAACAGGGTCGCAAATCTTGATACATTTTACCACTTCCGGGGTGAATAGATAACTTAGAACGATGGGCCTCATCCATCAACTTGTTCTTAAGCTCTCTATCCTTAGGTACTACCAGGCGATCCTTGAACCATAACACTCCTTGGTCATCCAATCGAAAGTGTTTGGTGGGTTCTCTCTTCATCCTTTCTTTAATATGAAAGATTCCCTTATCTGTTTTCTGACCATCAATGATCTGGCTTTCCAGAGTACAACTGACCTGAACATTATGCAACACAGCAGGATGTAACAAATTGAACCCTTCTTCAAACAACGGTTGCACATCAATAGCATGGGATTTTCTGCTCAGTGCATCTGCTACTACATTAGCTTTTCCAGGGTGATAGTGCACGTTCAGATTATAGTCCTTTATCAACTCTAACCATCTCCGCTGTCGCATGTTCAACTCAGATTGGGTAAAGATGTATTTGAGACTCTTATGATCTGTGAAGATATTACACACATTACCCAACAGGTAGTGCCTCCAAATCTTTAGAGCATGTACCACTGCTGCAAGCTCTAAATCATGTGTAGGGTAGTTAACTTCATGCTTCCTCAATTGCCGTGAGGCGTAAGCAACGACTTTTCCATTTTGCATTAGCACACATCCTAACCCATTCTTGGATGCGTCACAGAAAACATCAAACGGCTTTTCTATATCTGGCTGGGCCAGAACAGGAGCAGTGGTCAACAACATCCGCAAGTTACGGAAGGCTGCTTCGCACTCCTCTGTCCATACAAACTTATGATCCTTCTGTAACAGGCTTGTCATTGGTTTGGCAATCTTCGAGAAATCTGGTATGAAGCGACGGTAGTAACCGGCTAAACCAAGAAAACTGCGAACTTCGTTAACCGAAATTGGTGACTTCCAGTTCATAACCTCTTGTACCTTACTGGGGTCGACAGAAATGCCATTTTCAGACAACACGTGGCCGAGAAAAGGAACTGTCCTAAGCCAGAACTCACACTTGCTGAACTTAGCATACAGTCGATGTTCTCTGAGTCTAGTCAAGACTATCCTGAGGTGTTCCGCATGTTCTTCTTCATTTTCTGAGTATATCAGGATGTCATCAATGAACACTATCACAAACTTGTCCAACTCGGGCATGAAAACCGAATTCATCAGGTACATAAAATATGCAGGAGCATTTGTCAACCCGAAGGACATGACAAGATACTCGTACAAACCATATCTGGTAGAGAACGCAGTCTTAGGCACATCCTGTGGCCTAATCTTTATCTGGTGGTACCCTGATCTCAGATCTATTTTAGAGAACACTTTGGCTTTGGACAATTGGTCAAACAAGATATCAATCCGAGGAAGAGGATACTTGTTTTTAATTGTCACTGCATTCAGTGGCCGATAATCCACGCACATGCGTAAGGAGTTATCCTTCTTCTTTTTCACAAACAGAGCGGGGCATCCCCATTCGGACGAGCTGGGACGAATCAACCCTTTCCTTAGCAAATCCTGAAGTTGCTTTTTCAGTTCTGCTAACTCATTAGGAGGCATCCGATAAGGCCTTCTTGAAATCGGTGCTGTTCCTGGAATTAACTCAATGGCAAACTCAACCTCCCGGTCTGGTGGGAGTCCAGGTAACTCCTCTGGAAACACATCTGGAAACTCACAGACCACTGGAATCTGGACTAGCAGAGTAGTTTGTACCGCACAAGATGTGCTAGCTAGGTCTACCCTCCGAGGTAGGATCACCCGAAAGGTGCCTTCCCCACTGGGTTCCTTAAGAGAGATACTCCTTCCTCCAACATCAATTACAACTCCCATTTGATTCATCCAGTTCATTCCCATGATCACATCCAAAACTAACCCTGGCATGACTATCAGGTTAAGTTTATATTGCCGGTTCGATATGTTTAGGGTTACTCCCTGAACAATCTGATTAGTCAACAGATCAGCCCCAGCTGAACTGATTTTATATGCACATTCCAATTCAACTATCTTTTGCTCATGTCTCTTAGCGAATGCTTGACTTACAAAGGAATGAGATGATCCGGAATCAAACAAAACTACTGCAGGGTGATTGTTGATAGAAAACATACCAGCTGTCACCGGTTCTCCCTCAGGGATGTCATCCACAGTGGTGTGGTGCACCCGAGCTTGATACTGCGTTTGCTGTTTCTTAGGGTAGGGACAATACTTTGCAAAGTGTCCAGGTTGGTTGCAGTTGAAGCACGGTCCCTTCACCTGAGCCACAGTTCCAGATGAACTGCCTTGTCCTGCCTTTGCTTGAGGCAATGCCATCTTGAACGGCTTCTGGTTCCTCTGGGGTGGCTGAGCATTCTGATTCCTCCTTTGCGGTGGCCTAAACCTTGCACCTGGGGCAGGCAATCGATAAGCCGGGCGGTTGGCTACTGGGGTCCGGGACTGAGACGAACCCGACTCGAAAGCCCTCTTACGGATCTTGGAAGCAGCATACACATGGTTGTTCTTCTCTTGCTTCAAACAGTCGCTAACGAAGTCATTGAAACTAGTCCTCAGGTTTGTACCCACATGTTTCATCATCTTGGGACTCAGGCCTCTCTTGAAACTAGCGATCTTCTTGGCATCAGTATCCACCATGTCCGGAGCATAACGGCTCAGGTTATTAAAGGCATGCAGGTATTGAGTCACAGTCTTCGTGCCTTGATTTAATGCCAGGAATTCCCCAAGCTTCATCTCAGTCAGACCAGGTGGAATGTACGTTCCACGGAAGGCTTCAGTGAACTCCCTCCAAGAGATATGGGCATGGGGAGGAAAAGTGGTGCGGTGATGCTTCCACCACATTCCTGCCGGACCTTGAAGCTGATGAGCTGCGTACTCAGTCTTCAACACCTCAGTCATTCTTAAGACACGAAACTTATCTTCCATCGTATTAATCCACTCTTCTGCATCTAAAGGTTCTGCGGCTTCCTTGAAGATCGGTGGACGAGTATCCATGAAGTCCTTGAAACTGCTGTACGGATTTGCTTCGTGACCTACCGGGTTTATCCCCCGACGGGTATTATCTGCAATACTGCGCAGCGCCGCTTCCATATTCTGTTGCATGCTCTCCATGTTTCGTTGGCTTCCCAAAAATTGGGCGAAAAACTGTTCCGCAGTGTAAGGTGGAGGAGGCGGTGGTGGATCACGGTCATCATTAGCAGCTGCACTTCCACCAGCCTCAGCGGTACCATACACGGTACGACGAGTGTTCGGCATCTGCATGTTTCAGCAACAGTAATTATTAGGTGATGTTGTAGGAATCGCGACCGAATGAAAAATCATGCCGAACTGAATTCACTGGAGAGAATAAATTCATACAATAAAACAGGGGCACAATAAGTCATTCCAATTAACACAACATCACTAATTATATTACTTAAAGCACACACATCGCGTCCATTACAACCAAGTTGCCAGCATACATACACTGGACCTTGGATGTTCGGATACCGCCACAAACACATCCAAACTTTCCAACCTTACATCAAGCTTTAGTCTTTCTACTCATTATTACATGTCCAAAGTGCTAACAAGCAAAAGACCATGCAAACGGAACCTAGTAGCTAGTGCAACAACTACTAGCCTACTCATCGTGATCGCTATCTAGGTCAGAGACGTTGGCGTTGTCGCCGACTGCAGCGTCGTCGTGCTCCTCAGCTGGCGCCACGGGCTCTTCAGGATCTTCGTCTGCATCCAAATCCATCTCTGCTGCGCCAGGAAGGTCATAAGGGTTAAGCTGATTGTTCAGCCGATGGACCTCTTCATGCAAGTTATCATTGTACTCTTCGGCATCAGCCAGTCGCTGCTCGAGCTCAAACTGTCTAGCTCTCAACACATTCTCTGCGGACCAGGCTTCATTCCTCTGATGGAGCACATGAGCCAACATGCTCTCAGCATTCCTGTGGGCGGTGGTCAGTCGTCCAAGCTGCTCTCTCAGGGCACGTACATCTCCCTCAAAAATCACAGTCCTTTGAGTGGCCTGATCTCTCTGACGAGTCAACTGAGCCATCTCAGCAGTGAGCCTCTCAATCTCGGCGTCGTGATCTCTCTGAAGCTGACGGCGGTCATCGCGAGCCTGACCAAGAGCACTAGAAACACGCCTCAGGCTACCTTCCACTCCATCGAAGGCCCTCATCACTGCGAACATGGCACTCATAGCGGGGTTGTCACTGTTCTGTGCCTCTGCTGCGCTAATCTCCCGAGACCTGCCCCTGGCTTGCTGCCACGAGTCAGTGGAGGGGTTGCCCCTCGGAAAGACTCCCGCTATAGTTGCTGCCAACTCCTGAGGAAAACGATCCATGATATCTCTCAGGATTCCAAAGGCTGCCCTCTCAGCGGCTTCTTCAGGGGTCCTGCCAGTTGACTCAAAACGCCAACCGGTCCACTCAGAACCATCACCTCGGGGACGAACTACTGCTTCCACAGTCACCAAAAGTCCTTCACCCAACCGCTCATTTGACCAAAAATATCGGGGCTCCATCCCATCATGATAGCCTACATAGCTGAGCACTCTCCACAAGAGTGTAGGCATCCCAAACTCTCCAAGAAAAGTGTGACGCTGGCGAGTGCGCGGAGCAAGCTGATGACGGGGAGCTCTGCCGGTGGACTTGCGAGCGGTCTGCTTGGTACGTGCCATCTGTAGCAAAAATTTTATTACCGTGGTGAGAACAGATTTTTAAGTTGGCATTTTTATCAAAATGAGATAATCAACTTATAAGGGGAGGAACAGTGCCATGAATGAAATGCACACATGATGCATGCACGTTCAGTACGTCCTCACAAACTTAGAAAACTAATGACTACTAACGGAATAATCGGTGGCATACAACGATCTCTCGTAACGTAACTAACACGTACTACTCGAAAGCGTTGTTATGTACCTGCAGAAAGGAAATCACTTCAGCCCAAACCTCACAGTATGAAAATGTGCAGAAAGCAGTAAAGTAAGTTACTCGCTCTACACGCATCCCCAGATACGAGTATAACGGTAACAACTACCCGAATCGTCGTCCTATTGACGGCATCGTCACTGCATGACGGAATTTCCCCACAATTTGGATACCCTCATACGAACATGCGCAGGGCACGTAAGTATTTTGGTATCACATAAGCACTCCCCTAGATCGGCAGTGTATCCGACCATGCACTCACAACTCTCACTTACCAAGGCGTAGAGGTAAAGGATCCATACATTACCACTCAAGTGAATGGCACTCATACCATAGCACGCCGTATGAGCGACGAAATTTAAAATATGATGCAAACCCCCAAGTTAGTACTTAATTAAGCCACCTAGAGTCCTTATCGGGCATAAAGGATATGACCACTGGCACACTTTTAAGTTCAAAAGCTTATTTGAAAACACAGTTTTATTTTTAAATACTCATGTGAACAGTAGCATGTTAAACCATGCTCCGATGCCAGCTGTAACGGATCAACGTAATTATACGAAATTAAGTAAGAAAATCTTCCACCAAGGCGGTTAATTTAACAAACTTAAGCCCGTATAACTCGAGATTCCGTGAAATCCCGAAGGATTTCAAAACCACTAACATACAACCAAGATCGTACTGATTTAGCAGCCACAATTCACACGATACATAAATCTGATCATAAAGGTAAGATACATCGGAGTTCGGAAATAGAAGTTATTACAACATAGTCTAACATAAAGTAGCGGAAGCAAAAAACTTTACGCACACACACTTAGTTTAGTTACAGTGCCAGTCGATAGTCATGGTCCACAAAAGCAGTAGATAAGACTAACAGAAAGACCCTTGCCCAAGGTCCTAGTTGTCACCCATCGCCGGATACAGACAGTTGGAGCAGTACCCGTAGTACATCTGACCATCTGCAACAACAATGGGAACAACGCCCTGAGTACGAGAATGTACTCAGCTAGACTTACCCGTCAAAAACCAGAAATAACATGACACCAAGGAGCATGCAAGGCTATGAAAACTGGATTGGCTTGACTCCTTTGCGAAAAGCACCAGTTGTTATGAGTAAACTCATTTAAGTCCTTTTTGCATCATATTTACTATAACCTATTCAATCTAGGTAAGCACCTATGCTAAAGCAATCACTTGATTAACCATTAACATCAAAGGTTACCATCTCAGGTTTAGCATTTCCAACATTATACACATAACCATCCGTGTTCCATCATTAATACTACGATGCCATAGCTCGAGTCAAGTGCTCACTAACCGGGAGCGACGGCGATTCGAATCGAATTCCTATCCAGCTGGAGATTTATTCCTCACACAAACCATGCTTCCCCCGTCAGGGTCGCGTAGATCACCAATGACACTTTCCGAGAAGCCGCGGGATAACAATCATGGATCGCACTACCCAGGGACCGCCCGACTGCCAGGACGCACCTTGGGCTCACTCTTCGCGTCCCCGTACACCCCCTTCAACGCCAGTCTGCCAACCCGAGTTTATCCCGGCTCAAAAAGTGTCGCTAGCTTCGCGGTCGAAAGGTACTTTATTCGGCCAGCTAAATGTGAGGCATGCGTTCAACATGACAAGAGGGACGAGCAACGATCGGTCCTTAATCGACACAGACGGAATCACTATAGTCCAAAACCCTATAAGACTCCGCCCGGTCTCCGTTTATCCATCAACACTTGGTTACTTTTCATGATCACAATTACAGCTAACCATAACCCGGTATCCACCTATAACTCGCAGGTGACAGGAAATCACCCGACTTCTACCGGTCTAAGCATGGCTAAGCAATTTACTCGATCCTGACCTAACAGGGTAAAAGATAATCTGGTGGCCAAGGTAATAATGCAACAACGGTTTCACTCAACTCCTATAACTTAGTGCAACAATATATAACTATAACTCATCCAATAAGAAATGACTTTGTATAAATTTAGGAGACTTAAAATGCTCCGGGGCTTGCCTTTTTCGAACGAACTAGGGTGGTGATCGACGCACTCTGGCAGTTCCCCGCCTGACTCTTCCTCCTCGGGCACCTCCGGTGCCTGGGGTTCCTGCTGATCCGCCCAAACCTGCTCCTCCGGAACTGCTGCCTGCAACTCCTCCTGCGATCCTGTATGATGCAAGTGCATAAGGAAACATGCGAAGAATGCATCTAATTGCGGTGGAGTGTTTTGATGACATGAGATGCAGATGAGCACATGTAATGAGCAGTTTGAACATAATTATTTCTTCTACAAGGTAGTCAACATCATCCAAGAACATGTAACCTAAAACATACATCTTATCCTTCTATTAGTTAGGCTACCATCTACACATACAATTGAACCTAAGCTACCAAAGCTTACCAACCTAGCTCATCCATAACATCAGCAAGGCATAATGATGCTTCAAAGATACACCAAACATATTTTATTTCTCTCAATTTCTCATAAAGAATAATCTTTTATTTCCTATTTAGCTAGGGTTACACAACAACACCTATCTCTGGTGTAGATAAAAATCTACAAAAATTACAGTAGACTACTCTTACCCTAACTAACCTACCACTAAATTTTCATGAGAATTGCACAAGTAAAACTGCCTGTACAAAATAAACAAGCTATAGCCCAAATGTGAGCATGAATTTATTTTATACTAGAAAAAGTATCAAACAACAGATTTCACAATTTTCTTAGGTTACTAACAGTAAACTAACATACTACAAAAATTATCACATGTATGTTGTATACAATTTTTACTCTATAATAAAAATAACAGATATTACCAATTAAAAGCATTTGAACTACACTTCAACATTTTTCCACAGAACATGCTTCACTAATATTTTTCCTAGAAAGTATATCACAATTAAAGATTAATGCCACAAGAATCACATTTTTCCCTTTATTATTTTATTTACTACACTTTTTCTAAGATATCAGCATTTATAACAATTAAATAAAAATGCACAGTAGAGTGTCACAAAAATCACATGAGATATTTTTAAACTGTAGATCTATTCAAAAGGAACATTTCACAATTTGTTTCATGATTTTTGGAGCTATAAAACTTGAGATACAATTTTTAGAAGCCTTTTTCAGATTTTCTGGAAATCAATTTCTTTAAAACCGAAAATCAAAACTGGCTTTAAACGCTACGTGCACCCCGCTGTGACACCCGAAACCAAAACACTGAGACAGACAGGCGGGACCCATGGGTCAGACGGGCCCACCCGTCAGCCGCAGTCGGTCAGGGGCGGCGCAGACCGCCGGGATCTCGCCGCCGGCGAGTCCTCCGACGACGGGGAGGGCACCATCGTGCTCCTCTCACCGACGCGAACCCAGTGGTGCCCAGTGGGTGGCCAGACGAGCTCGGCATCGAGCTCGCCGGCGTGCATGGCGGCTCGGTGGCGCGGGATGCCGTCGGCCGGCCAACTCCGACCGAGAGGAGCCGCGCGGTGAGGTCAGTGAGACTCGTGGTGCAAGTGCGGTGCTCGTGCGCTCGAGAAGTGGGCGAGAAGTGGCGTGGAGGGGTGCGGCCCACGGAGCGGGTTGCTCCGGTGAGCTCGGCCGGAACTCCGGCGAGCTATTACCGCGGAGGGAGGCCGAATCCTGGCGGGCTGTGGCGAGCACCGGACGCGCAACGACAAGGCGCAGCGAGGGTGAAGACGGAGGCGGAGGCGGTGAGCCGGAGCGGCGGCTAAGGCGGTTGCGGAGCTCGGGAGCCGGCGATGGCGAGGCGGAGCTCTGCTGCTGCTGCTGCGGGCGAGGGAGAGAATGGAGGGGCAATCCGAGGAGGACGAGCGCGCGGAGGGGGGGTAAGCGGGCGCGGACGCTGCGGGGGCCACAGGGGCGCGTGTCGCGCAGCTCCGACGGCGTGCGGCCACGCGGCGACCGAGCGCTGCCGCGGCGCCACGACGCCACGCGCGGGCGCGCGCGCGCGGGGGCGGGAGGGAGACGACGCGGGCGCGGGCCGGGCCGCCAGCGAAGCTGGGCCGAAAGGGAAGCCGAAGCCCACTAAGGCGAAAATCTGATTTTTCTTTTTCAAAATATTTTCCAGATTTAATTCTTTGTTTCAAAATTGAATTTGGAGATGAAAAAGAGGCTTTCAGAAATTTGGCCCAAAATAAAAGTTGTTCAAAATTTTATTCTCTACAACTTTCATATAGAGCACTTTTCAAAATTCTCAATAGATTTTGAATTTGAGATTTAAAGCTAATTTTAAAATCAAAAACTCATTTACTTAGAATATTTTTAAAACAGAATTTGAGGAAAACTTGAATTCAAAATTTTGCTCCAATAATCAAGTTGATTTATTCTAGATTATTTAAAATTGCTACTTCTCAAAAGTTCACCAACTTTTTAACACTTATATCAAAATTAGGGTTCCCATTTATTTGTTTTTCACATTAAATTTGAAAGAGCTACAAATCAATTAATGTTAATCATGCAATGATGCGGAATGCTTATGCTTTGAATGATAATGCATGCTTAACACCCAGGGGTGTTACATTGCCGTCTGGGGATATGAAGAGGACGCCAGTGCCTGCACCTCCTAGCTTGAGGGAACCCTGAAAGTACATCTTCCAATTATCCAATATGACTGTCGAAGTAGGTTGCTTGGCCTCGGTCTACTCGGCTATGAAATTAGCCAAGGTGAAATCAATATTCTGAGCTCCGAGTTCTACTGACCACTTGGATATGTGCCCTGTTACATCTCAATTGTGTAGGACATCACCAAGCGGGAAATCAGATACCACAGTTACCTTGTGCCCGTCAAAGTAGTGGCGTAGTTTGCGTGAAGTAATCAACAGGGCATAGAGGAGTTTTTGTACGTGTGAGTACTTGACCTTGGAATCTGATAGTACTTCGCTGATGTAATAAACAGGTCACTGTACCTTATATACGTGTTCCTCTTTGGCCCGTTCTACCACCATTGCCGTGCTAACAACCATAGTAGTAGCTGCAATGTAAAGTAGTAGAGGTTCATACTTCTTAGGTGGAGTAAGGATTGGAGAGTTGGACACGTACTCTGTGAGCTTCTAGAAGGCTTCATCGGCTTTGGCTATCCACTCTAACTTGCTCGATTTCTTAAGCAGCTTAAAGAAGGGCAACCCTTTTTCCCCTAGTCTTGATATAAAACGATTGAGGGTGGCCATGCACCCCGTTAGCTTCTAAACATCTTCGACATAGTGGGGTCAAATCATCCGAGTGATTGCTTGGATCTGCTTCGTACTAGCCTTGATACCGCGATGATTGACCAGGAAACCCAGTAGCTATCCGGAGGGTACTCCAAACACGCACTTTGTTGGATTAAGCTTTCATTTATACTTACATAAGCTGTCAAAGGTTTGTTGTAGATCTACAATCAGGATAGAGGGATCCTTGGTCTTGATGACGACATCATCCACATAAGCTTCTATGTTTTCACCAATCTGTTTACTTAAGCATGCCTAGATAGCCCACTAATAAGTAGCACTAGTGTTTTTCAACCCAAAGGACATGGTTGTGTAATAGTAGGCACCAAACGGTGTGATGAAGGATGTCTTGCTCTGATCCTCCACTCGGAGGGCAATTTGATGGTAGCCTGAGTAGCAATCAAGGAAAGATAGAAGAGCTGACCTAGCTATGGAATCCATGATCTGATCAATGTGAGGTAAGCCAAAGGGATCCTTCGGGCAATGCTTGTTGAGATCTGTGTAGTCAACGCATATGAGCCACTCCTTTGAGTTCTTCTGAACAAGTACCACATTGGCAAGCTAGTTCGGGTGAAGAATCTCCCTGATGAACCTGGCTGCCAATAGCTTGGTAATCTCTTTCTTGATTGTGGCCTTCTTATCTAGTGAGAATCATCATAGATGCTGCTTGACCGGCTTTGAACTAGGGTTAAGATCCAATCTGTGCTCCGCCAACTCTCTCGGAACACCTGGCATGTTGGCAGGCTTCCAAGTAAAAATATCCTTGTTTTCTCTAAGAAAGTTGGTAAGCTCAAGTTCCTATTCCTTAGAGAGGTGGGCATTGATGACCGCCGTCTTGGAGGGATCACTAGTACCCAGATCGATTTCAATAGTATTCGTCTTACAGGGCGGTGTGATGATGCCTGCCTTCTTAATCCGAATTTCCATGTCTTCTGGCTTAGTCTGTTGTGCGAGGTTGGCAATCTCCTGTGCTTCATAGGCTTGCTGTGCTGTGGCTGCAATCTAGACAACTTCCGTGTCACAATCGTATGAGCGCTCGAGGTCACCTCGGAAGGAGAGTACACCATTAGGACCTTGTATTTTGAGCAAGAGGTACGAGTAGTGTAGAACAGCCATGAACTTGGCCAAAGCAGGTTGACCGAAGATTGGTATGATGACTCAAAATCAGCTACCTCAAACTTGATGAACTCCGTTCAAAAATTGTTTGGGGTGCCAAACGTGACCAGGAGCATGATCTGTCTGAGTGGCATAGCAGCCTTTCCGGGCACTATCCTATAAAAAGGGACGTCAGTGGGCGTAAGTAGGCTGGTGAAATCCAATCCTCTCTTCTTTAATGTAGCTACAAAAAATATGTTCAATCCTATGCCGCCATCGATCAGGACCTTGGGGACTGTCATGCCAGCTATTGTAGGCCCCAACACGAGTGGGTAATGTCTAGCATTAGTCATGCTAGTCCATTGACCTTTTCTAGAGAATTGGATTGGGTACTCAGACCAATTAAGGTACTTTGGCGTTGAAGGTTCTCCTGCCATGATGTCCTAAAGAGCCAACTTTCCTGTAAGCTTCTGTGATGAAGATGGGACTCTAGCAAAGATGATGTGATCTGGCCCTTCGACTGTTGAAAGCCTAGGTTAAGGTTGCCATCACCATCCTTGTCATTGTTGTCCTTACCCTTGCCTTTTCCCTTGTTCTTGCCGGACCAGCCTAGCTCTTGGAGTTGCCTACACTCGGCCGCCATTGCTTGGCACCTTTATGGAAAGGGCAGGGCAAATTCCTGAGGTCTTCAAACTTCTTGTTAATTTTGTTGGACTTCATGGACTTGTCCATGGAGGCTGTTAGGTCCTCGCTTTCTATTGGATTGTCCACCCTGATTGCCCCTAGGATCATAGCCCCTATTATCTTGCGGGCAGCGTGGGAATCGTTCGCGGGTATGCTCTTCAAATGCAATCATCTTTTGTACTGTACACTTGAATTCCTCAGTGGTTTCTAGGTTGTCGTCACAGAATTTTTCAAACTACCACTTGTGTTTGATCCCATTGGCGAAGTGATCTATCACCTCCCTGTCTATGATATCATAGACTTGGGCTCGTAACTCAGCAAAGCGGTGGTAGTATTGTTGAAAGGTTTCGTCTGGTAGCTGTTTGCAGGTCCTGAGCTCGTTCCGGGCACTTGGGTAGGTGAGTTCACCACAAAAATTTTCACAAAATTTGCGCTGGAGCTATCCCCAAGTATCAATGGAGTTGGCTCATAGCTTATCAAACCAGGCGAGAGGCACAATGTCAAGTGCCATGGGAAAGTATAGCACTTTTATGTCGTCATCGCCGCCTGCCAACTCAATGGACTGAGAGTAAATGCGCAACCGTTGGTTGGGTTCTGTCTTCCCGTTATACTTGGTGTGGTTGGATGGCTTGAACTTGTAGGGAAGCCGGATAGATAGTAGCCTATCAGAGAAACAATGGAATTTGTCCAGTGCGATGCTAGCTTCTCTATACTCGGACTCACCTCTTCCTTCCCTATTGCTATGCTGATGCCCACGGTAGGTTAACTGTGTGGCACCCTAATTCCTATTCTAGTTACCCAGCAGCCCTAGGCGGGAGTGGACAGGTACTCACTGTGCTCCTCTTTGATTACCTGGCTGTCCTAAGCAGGAGTAGGATGGTGCCCGAGCCTCTAGCACTCAGGAAGGGTTAGCCTAGGACGTCGCCTTTGCAACTTGCATCTAGAGGGCCATGGATTCCAAAATGATAAGTTGTTGCTGATCTAGAGAAGGGTTCTCTACCGCCACCATCTCTTCTACCAGGGTGTAGATGTGTTGCGTAGGGTGTAGTGAAGACCCTCTGGCCAGCTACTTCCATGAACTCAAGCTCAAGATTGCAAGATGCAGAGGCTCTGACGGCATCACTATCTCGGTGCTATCGTTCTGCTTCTTTGTCGTGCAGGCGATGTTCATAAGCTGCCTCTGTAGCCAAGCGACATTGCTCGACGTCATGGCAAGCTGCCTCATATTGTTTCCACTCTTCCTTACAGTGGTGGGCACGGTTGTGGCAAACCTATCATGCTTTGTTCTTCCTCTCCCTAGCCATCCTCTATTCGTCTGTCTCTCTGTTAGGGTGTCACCTATGAAAGGAGTGCACACTTTGGTGTGAAATGAAAGCTTGCGCCTTGATATGTAGGCCCGTATTAGATCATCGATAAAAGTGGAAGGGTAGCTTATAAGCTTCAGTTACCTCCTGAGTTAGGAGCTATCTTTTTGGTCTTTCATGTTTCTCAACTGAAGAAATGTCTTTGTATACCTGAGAAAAGAGTAGAAGTAAGGCGTATCAAGTTGGAATCTGATCTTGTTTATGAGGAAAAGCCTGTGACTGTTTTAGAAGTCAAAGAAAGAGTAACTCGAAACCAGCGGGTGAAACTATACAAGGTGGTTTGGAGTAATCATAGTGAGTGTGATGCAACGTGGGAAAGGGAGGATTATTTACAAGACACTTATCCTACTTTCTATGCTAAATAGTATGCTTTCCAAATCTCGGTACCTGGTCACTTTTGGCTATGTGTTGTTATCATAGAAATAACCAAGTGTTGATGGATAAATGGAGACCCGATAGAATTTTATGGGGTTTTGGACTATAGTAATTCCGTCTGTGTCGATTACGGATTGTACCATTGTACGTCCCTCAGGTCATGTTGAACGCATGCCTCTCATTTAGCTGGCCGGATAAGTCGTTACGACCATAAAGCTAATAACTCTATTTGGGCCAGGAATTGACCTGCTAAGCGCACCGTATTGGAGCTGTATGGGGGAAACACGGGCACGAAGACTGAGCCCAAGGGCAGGGATAGCCTGATTCCTAGCAGTCAGACAGCCCCTAGGTATGGCGGTTCCCGTTGGACCCGTGAATTTACTAGAATAGGGCCATTGGTGACCTATAGCTCACTTAGCGAGTGAGTGTGGTTTGTGTGTGGAATAATACACCAACTAGTTAGTAATCGATTCGAATCGTCATTGCTCCTGAATAATAAGCACTTGACTTGAGCTACGTCATCGTAGTAATATTTATGGGACACGAGGATGGTTATGTGGATGATGTTGGAAATGCTAAACCTGAAATGGTGACTAATGATGCTAATAATTAATCAAGTGTTTGCTTTAGCCTATATGCTTACCTAGTATAATCGGGTTATAATGATAAGCTGATGCTAAATACTTAAAAGGGTTCATACATGATAACTATGCTTTTCTGCAAAATGAGTCAAGCTAGGCACTGAAAGAAAACCTTGCATACTCCTTGGTGTCACTTTATTTTAGTTTACGACGGGTAAGTCTAACTGAGTACCTTCTCTTACTCAGGGCTTTGTTCCCATTATTGTTGCAGATGATCAGATGTACTATGGATATTGCATCAACTGTCTCTACCCTACTATGGGAGACAACTAGACCGTGGGCGTGGCCTCTCCATATATCTTACCCACTTGCTTTTGTTGGACTTGATCGTGAACTGGCCCTATATTTGAACCAAGTGTGTGTGGGTGTGGATTTAAACTAATTGCTTCCGCTACTTAATTGCGAACTTGGTATTGTAATAACTCTATGTTTGAACTCCGATGTACTCAGACTATGTGCGAATTTATGTAACATGTGAACTGTGGATGCTGAACTATGTATGATCTTGGCTGAGTTGTTGAAAAGTTTGAAATCCTTCATGATTTCACGGACTACCGAGATTAGGGGAGCATAAGTACAGGAATTTGATCACTCGGGTGACTATTTTTGTACTTGCGTTCTTATAATTTGGTCAATTCTGTCCATTTGGCATTCATTCATAATCATTAAGTGAATGTGGAAACATGCTAATGAAACAAGTGAAATATGCATTCCTAACTACTGCAACATGGTGTTTCATTATGCTATACACAGGTTATTGTGTTTCATTAATGCAATGTGCACCTAGGGCTATAACAATAATTGATTCATGTTTAGGACATAAAATGTAGCTAAGTTTGTGTTGATAGTTTCCTCAAATTCAAATTTGAAATTAAGTTGACCATGTTTGACCCTAGATTTAAATTTGTTTAACTCGTTATAATTCAAAATCTAGAAGGAATTTGACTTTGACCACAAAAGACAAAATGTTTACCTCTGAAAAAGCTACAACTTTTATTTTGGGTCCAACTCTTGAAAATGCTTTGAAATTGTAAAAAATAATGATTTTTTGTGGGGCTATTTTATTCAAAAAAGAAGAAAATTTTAGAAAAGGGCTGTGCACCACCAAACAGCCCAACTAGGCCAGCGTCGCGCCGCACCCCGCCTCGCTCCACCGCATGCGCGCCGCGTGGTAGCCACTCACTGGCCATGAAGGGTGGCCACCGCCGCTCTGACCATGCCACAAGGCGGTCCAAACGGCCCCTGTCTGCATGCCGCCGCGGCTGTCACTGGTGTCATGCAGCACCACCGCTGCTCCTGAGCCACCTGCTAGTGCACGGATCACTGTTCGACCTCACGCCCCTATCCGCGCCCGCCCGCAGCCACCAACGACGAAGGTAGGGGCCAGATTCGGTTATCTTCTTCGCTTTCGGCATGTCACTGCCATGGCGCACGTCGCCAACCCGCTTTGCTCCCCCTTTCTCCTTACCATCGTGCGCATCCGCTCCACCGTACCACCGCGAAGCCTATGTGCCACTCCCCACGCCTTGCCGTAGCAGGGAATGACAAGCCCACCGTGCGCAGCGCCGCCGCTCATCGGCACATGGTGCTGCCACCGCTAGAGCTCGCTATAGCTGTCGTTTTCTTCACCGTTGGACTTGCGTCATCGAGAGGAAGTTGTTGGTGCCAGCCTCACCACCGAGAACCTCATCGGCAGCGAGATCCGCCGCAGTCAAATCCTCCCCTACCTCTCTGTGTGACAAGTGGGGCCGGGTTGACCCCAGGGCCTAGCTGTCAGTTGGATCTGGGGAGAGCAGTGGGGTGCACTTAGTATTTAGGGTTTGTTTTGTTTTTGAAAATGATTTTTAGAAAAAGGTGAAATCTTGTAAAATTCATAACTGGAGCAATATTTGTCCAAATCTAGTGAAACAAATTTTGTTGTGTTGCTCTTAAATAGATCTACATGTCAAAAATATAATTTGCAATTTTTGTGATACTTTTATATATAGTTTTATTTAATTGGTTGAATGCTTGTAATCTTGGAAAATGCATATCTAATTCTAGGTATGTCAAAAAAATGTGATTCTTGTTTTGTTGGTCTTGTGATGTCATGTAGATGCTATGAAAAATATATCCTCTAGTATGACTATGGAAGAAATTAGATCTATGAATTAAGTGGAATAAATGCTTGCTTTTTGTCAAATTAGTAGTAAATAAAATATGAAGGATATATGCTTGGTAATTTTTCTACGCTTCTCTTGTACTAAGAATTAAGCAAGAAAAATATGAAATATATTGTTTGATACTTTTTCATAGTACAAATGATGAGGACATCATTGGCTCAAAGATGACCATGCCAACCACTTCTATACCAAAGGTGCAACCAAGAAATATGAGGCTTATCATTGATGCATTTGATGAATTGATGCCGCACCATGATGTGTGTTCATTCTCATTTTTAGAATTACTTACATGGATCAAGGGAAGGTTTGATTGCATATGGAAAGTATGGAAGGTTAATGAAGTTGATTGATGACCAAATCCAAGTATTCCTAACGTCCTCCGCTAGGCCACCACGTCACTTTGGTTCCAAGGACAGAAAGAGTCCAAGTCCAACACGTTTTGGAAGTTGAATTCGGACTGCAAAATAGTCCCAAATTGCGACGGTCACCACGACTTCATACGGACTCCGATTGGGACGTTATAGCACTTTTTGGAAAGCTTATCAAGTCTATTTTCCAACAGATCTGGACTTATGGCTATATCTTATCCAATGCTTCCGCAATCGTCCTTTCAACGCCGGGACCTTTTCTGCCTTTGGTGCTGCGTCACCCTATTTTGGGCCGATGGTCCATGTATCAATTTGGGTCCATTAAAGACGTATCCTAGGGTTGGAGAACGACCCCAACACCCCCTGGTCGTTCCCCTAGGTATTAATAAGGATTAGAGCCGCCACAAACAGATTGGGTTTTGTTTTGTTGAAAGTTTAGCCATTGCTACTTCCTTGTAGACGCGTGTGTTGACTAGACCATCCGTTCTACTTGATTTAGAATCCTAACTTTGTGAGTTCAGATTGGTTTTTCATCTCCATATTTGCAATTGAGTTGCTTGTTCTACTTGTTCTTGCTTGTTCCTCGATTGCTTGCAGGAATTACCCTAATGGTTTGGTTGATCGTGCTCCACAAGATCACGACGGCTGTTGGAGGTGGTGTATCGGTTGCCAAGGCGCAGCTTGGAAGGCTGTAGTCGGGCCGTGAACGTCATCTCCATCCAACAAATCGAGTTATCCACCTTCTCTCATTGAAAGATCAGGATTCACCCTAGCAGACATTAGGCCTTTCCCCGAGTGGGTGTGCATAAGAACTGTTGGGGTCCGGGCAACCTTAATTTATTAGGCCTCGGCCAACCCTACCTGGGCCGGATGTATCATTTGGTATCGGAGCTGATCCCTTGTTTAAGGGGGTGAGAATGATGAGGACATCCTCCACTATTACTCGCTGGCAAAGACGTAACAAAAAAAAGGGCCAAGTGGCCTAGTTGTAGTCGGGCGGTGACCGTGTGAGCCTCTGAATAATCCCACCTTGCTTAGCTTGGGAGGAGGAAGTCACCTTAAAAGAGAGAGCCACCCTTCCCCTATTAGACTAGTCTTTTAGGGACATTGGGCCTTTTCCCGAGTGGGTGTGCATAAGAACTGTTGGGGTCCGGGCAACCTTAATTTATTAGGCCTCGGCCAACCCTACCTGGGTCGGATGTATCAACAAAGTATTTTCAGGTGCATATAGGCCCTACTGTTTGCCATTTTTGTCTAGGATGATATACTTATTATTTTGACCTTCAATTTTTATGGTAGACTCCAGTAAGCATGACAAAGCTTTAATAATTTTGTCAGAATTTTCTGAGCACTAGAAATTAATAGCTCTGTTATACCCTTGTATTGATAAATGATAAATAAAGCTTAAATGATTTAATCTTGAACATACATGATGTTCTTCTATGCCTTTGATATATGTGTAACCTCCTGGTGTAGTTGATTTGGTTCAATTTGAAGTATGTATAGGTGTCATGTTGTGTGTATGTATATACTTGTTAGTGTGTGTGCATGTAAGCCTTACTTGATGGGTGTTGTAGTTAACTAGAGAGGAGATCTGCACCTACACAATAAAACAAAAGTAAAAAGTGTTCATTCATATGCAAGCTGATACATCCGGCCCAGGTGGGATTGGCCGAGGCCCAATAAATTAAGGTTGCCCGGACCCCAACAGTTCTTATACACACCCACTCAGGAAAAGGCCCAATGTGCCTAAAAGACTAGTCCGATAGGGGAAGGGTGACTCTCTCTTTTAAGGTGGCTTCCTCCTCCCAAGCTAAGCAAGGTAGGATTATTCTGAGGCTCACACGATCGCCACCCGACTACAACTAGGTCACTTGGCCTTTTTTTGTTGCGTCTTTGCCAGCGAGTAATAGTGGAGGATGTCCTCATCATTCCCACCCCCTTAAACAAGGGCCCAACTCTGATACCAAATGATATGAACCCGCAAGGGTTTGTGGTCGATCTTTCGATGAGAAGCGTGAGTAACTCGATTTGGGAATGGAGATGACGTTCATGGCCCGAGTACAGCCTTCCAAGCTGCGCCTTAGCAACCGATACACCACCTCCAACAGCCGTCGTGATCTTGTGGAGCACGATCAACCAACCCACTAGGGTAATTCCTGCAAGCAATCAAGGAACAAGCAAGAACAAGTAGAACAAGCAACTCAATTGCAAATATGGAGATGAAAAACTAATCTGAACTCACAAAGTTGGGGTTCTGAATCAAGTAGAATGGATGGTCTAGTCAACACACGCGTCTACAAGGAAGTAGCAATGGCTAAACTTTCAACAAAATAAAACTCAATCTGTTTGTGGCGGCTCTAATCCTTATTAATACCTAGGGGAACGACCAGGGGGGGTGTTGGGGTCGTTCTCTAACCCTAGGATATGTCCTTAATGGAACCAAATTGATACATGGACCATCGGCCCAAAATAGGGTGACGCAGCACCAAAGGCAGAAAAGGTCCCGGCATTGAAACGATGATTGCGGAAGCATCAGATAAGATATAGCCATGAGTCTAGATCCGTTGGAAAATAGACTTGATAAGCTTTCCAAAAAGTGCTATAACGTTCCAATCAGAGTCCGTATGAAGTCATGGTGACCGTCGCAATTTGGGACTATTTTGCAGTCTGAATTCAACTTCCAAAACATGTTGGACTCTTTCTGTCCTTGGAACCAAAGTGACGTGGTGGCCTAGCAGAGGACGTTAGGAATACTTGGATTTGGTCCCCAATCAACTTCATTAACCTTCCATGCTTTCCATATGTAATCAAACCTTCCCTTGATCCATGTAAGTAATTCTGAAAATGAGAATGAACACACATCATGGTGCAGCATCAATTCATCAAATGCATCAATGATAAGTCTCATATAGAATGGTTGCACCTTTGGTATAGAAGTGGTTGGCATGGTCATCTTTGAGCCAATGATGTCCTCATCATTCTCCCCTTCTTGATAGCAAACCGTCCTCGGTTTGATCTTTGTTGGAGTATGTGTTGTAGGTAAAAGTGAACCGTGCTCCCCTTCTTGATATTTATCCTGTTGCATATGGGGAAAACTGATATGAACCCGCTAGGGTGAATCCTGATCTTTCGATGAGAGAAGGTGGATAACTCGATTTGGTGGATGGAGATGACGTTCACGGCTCGACTACAGCCTTCCAAGCTGCGCCTTAGCAACCGATACACCACCTCCAACAACCGTCGTGATCTTGTGGAGCACGATCAACCAAATCACTAGGGTAATTCCTGCAAGCAATCGAGGAACAAGCAAGAACAAGTAGAACAAGCAACTCAATTGCAAATATGGAGATGAAAAACCAATCTGAACTCACAAAGTTGGGGTTCTGAATCAAGTAGAACGGATGGTCTAGTCAACACACGCGTCTACAAGGAAGTAGCAATGGCTAAACTTTCAACAAAACAAAACCCAATCTATTTATGGCGGCTCTAATCCTTATTAATACCTAGGGGAACGACCAGGGGGGTGTTGGGGTCGTTCTCCAACCCTAGGACACGTCCTTAATGGACCCAAATTGATACATGGACCATCGGCCCAAAATAGGGTGACGCAGCACCAAAGGCAGAAAAGGTTCTGGCGTTGAAACGACGATTGCAGAATCATTGGATAAGATATAGCAATGAGTCTAGATCCGTTGGAAAATAGACTTGATAAGCTTTCCAAAAAGTGCTATAACGTCCCAATCGGAGTTCGTATGAAGTCGTGGTGACCGTCGCAATTTGGGACTATTTTGCAGTCCGAATTCAACTTCCAAAACGTGTTGGACTTGGACTCTTTCTGTCCTTGGAACCAAAGTGACGTGGTGGCCTAGCGGAGGACGTTAGGAATACTTGGATTTGGTCCCCAATCAACTTCATTAACCTTCCATGCTTTCCATATGCAATCAAACCTTCCCTTGATCCATGTAAGTAATTCTGAAAATGAGAATGAACACACATCATGGTGCGGCATCAATTCATCAAAAGCTTCAATGATAAGCCTCATATAGAATGGTTGCACCTTTGGTATAGAAGTGGTTGGCATGGTCATCTTTGAGCCAATGATGTCCTCATCATTCTCCCCTTCTTGACAGCAAACCGTCCTCGGTTTGATCTTTGTTGGAGTATGTGTTGTAGGTAAAAGTGAACTGTGCTCCCCTTCTTGATATTTATCCTGTTGCATATGGGGAAAACTAGAAAAACTTTGCAAGACATCATTAGTGTTAGTGCAGCCCTCAATTTGATCATGGTATTGTGGCCCAAAAGGATATTTCAGATTAGAACAAATATAAACTTTATGCACCAAATATTCTCCTTTGCTGTCATATTTGCCAATTGCATGAAGCGAACAATGATTAAAACTCGGCAAACCAGAATCAAATTTAAGTTTCTCTTTTAGACAATTTAGATTACACAGAATATCAAATTCAATATAACCCAAAGTATTTAAAGAGGACAGTAAATTCAGTTCATCTTGTGCACATGTAATAGGATGAAAAAGCTTATCTTCAGCACATTTGTATGGTTCCAAACCAAAAGTATCACACTTATTCGCTACTTGTGGCATAGGAGTAAAAGAATCATCAGCACACAACTCCTCTTTATCACAAGGAACAGCGAGTAATTCATTTTGTGACAAAGGAAAATCAGTAGTGGGTTCCACTATTTGTTGCTCTTCATTAGCATGCAGAGTGGACAAATTTTGGACATTATGGGTCACATCATTCTGGCAAGTATTCACAGATAATAGAATCTCTTTTTCAGCATTGAGAGCCAGACAAAACAATTGACCAATATAGCAATATGATTTGCTAATTAACAAGGTTCGAATTTCAGAATTGAGCCCTCTCATGAATCTACTCATAACATCTTCCATGCATTCATCCAATCCACCAAACATGATACAAATCTTAAAATTATAGTAGTATTGTTTCACAGTCTTACTACCCTGGTTCAAGTTGTCTAATTTTGCAAGCAAATAATCAACATAATATGCAGGAACGAATGCATCTCTAAAAAGAAATTTGAAGTCTTTCCAAGATTCTCGAACTTTGTTGTGCCTACAAATGTGTTTCCATTCTAGCAAAGCATTTTCAATCAAAATATTAGAGGCAATACAAATCTTTTGTTTCTCAGACAGGTCATGCTCATCAAATTCATTGTCTACCTTTAACTCCCAATCAATGTATGCTTGAGGATCAAACTTACCGTCATATAACGGCAAGTGTTGAATGACATCCTGAATATGAGGGTCTAGTTTCAACAACTCAAAAATCTCCATATCCCCTGCCATGATTAGTAGAAAACGAGAAACACAAAAATAATATGTATCCTCCTATCAACTACTAGGATGTGTCGGTTGTAACTCTCTCAAACTCAACTTGTTAAAACAAGCCCTTACAAGTTCTTACCAAGCCAAACAGGAGGTGATGGCAACCAACAAGTCTACAACCGTGGAGTGAAGTGTATCAGTGCCATAGCAACAAAACAAATTGTCAAGCTGTAGTCGAATATGTGGAGCTGTAGGTGGGCTAAAGCAAGGAAGTACTAGAACCACGTTAGTTGCAAGCAAATTGAACAAACACTCAACGACGTTATTGTGCTGGTCCTAGGCTAGTACGTGCTAGAGACGCGAGCCTGGACACAAACGAAGTCACTGAGCTGCAGCAAAGAAGGATCACAAGGATAGGAATAACAACAAAAGAAAAACCCTTCTCTTCTTCTTTCTCTTTCTTTTCTTTCTTTCTTTCTATCTTTCTTTTCTTTCTTTCTTCTGTCTTTTTTTCTATTTTTTTCTACTAGCACAAAACTGAAATTTTGCAACAAGAATTAACAAGCTACTTACAACAATTAAATGTTTCCTTGGGAAGGGTGATTCAGTAGCAAAGTCAAACAAGTGGCTGTTTTGCAAAACCAGCAGACGCACAAATCTCCAGGGCAATTGCGAAGCGCTCAGATTGAATTTGGAACAAAGCTCTGATCAGTTGGAAAGAGGACAAGTTAAGGTTTCCAGATTGTATTTAAACTCCCTATTCAGACTCCTGACAAAGGAAATATGGTGCTTTTCTTTTCAGGATAAAACAGGACTCCGAATCGAATTCTATCTTGATCTTGTTGGATTTCCTTTTTGTAGATGGAAATATGGACGTGGATGAAACCTCCAAGGGCGTGGCTAGGATAATGGTGGTAAACAAAACAAAGGAATTTGGAAATCCACTCGGATTCGTTGAGAGAAACAAATAAACTCAAATCTGCGATGGTGACAGAAACATGACTAGAACTCGAAACTCTAAACGAATAGACGCTAAGACCAGCAACTTGACACGACGATGCAACCGTTAATTCAATAAGCCCTAACTAAGCAGTAATAGTATTAAGCTCAAAGGGTTTTTGGGATTATGGAGAACTAATCTACTAATTTTGTTTTGGCTTTTTCTGAACTATAGGAGATTAAAAAAACAGCAAAGAACTAGAAGTCTCTCACCGATCAACCTTGCTCTGATTACCAACTGATATGAACCAGCTAGGGTGAATCCTGATTTTTCGATGAGAGAAGGTGGATAACTCGATTTGGTGGATGGAGATGACGTTCACGGCCGACTACAGCCTTCCAAGCTGCGCCTTAGCAACCGATACACCACCTCCGACAACCGTCGTGATCTTGTGGAGCACGATCAACCAAATCACTAGGGTAATTCCTGCAAGCAATCGAGGAACAAGCAAGAACAAGTAGAACAAGCAACTCAATTGCAAATATGGAGATGAAAAACCAATCTGAACTCACAAAGTTGGGGTTCTGAATCAAGTAGAACGGATGGTCTAGTCAACACACGCGTCTACAAGGAAGTAGCAATGGCTAAACTTTCAACAAAACAAAACCCAATCTATTTATGGCGGCTCTAATCCTTATTAATACCTAGGGGAACGACCAGGGGGGTGTTGGGGTCGTTCTCCAACCCTAGGACACGTCCTTAATGGACCCAAATTGATACATGGACCATCGGCCCAAAATAGGGTGACGCAGCACCAAAGGCAGAAAAGGTTCTGGCGTTGAAACGACGATTGCAGAATCATTGGATAAGATATAGCCATGAGTCCAGATCCGTTGGAAAATAGACTTGATAAGCTTTCCAAAAAGTGCTATAACGTCCCAATCGGAGTTCGTATGAAGTCGTGGTGACCGTCGCAATTTGGGACTATTTTGCAGTCCGAATTCAACTTCCAAAACGTGTTGGACTTGGACTCTTTCTGTCCTTGGAACCAAAGTGACGTGGTGGCCTAGCGGAGGACGTTAGGAATACTTGGATTTGGTCCCCAATCAACTTCATTAACCTTCCATGCTTTCCATATGCAATCAAACCTTCCCTTGATCCATGTAAGTAATTCTGAAAATGAGAATGAACACACATCATGGTGCGGCATCAATTCATCAAAAGCTTCAATGATAAGCCTCATATAGAATGGTTGCACCTTTGGTATAGAAGTGGTTGGCATGGTCATCTTTGAGCCAATGATGTCCTCATCAAAAACTAGAAAAACTTTGCAAGACATCATTAGTGTTAGTGCAGCCCTCAATTTGATCATGGTATTGTGGCCCAAAAGGATATTTCATATTAGAACAAATATAAACTTTATGCACCAAATATTCTCCTTTGCTGTCATATTTGCCAATTGCATGAAGCGAACAATGATTAAAACTCGGCAAACCAGAATCAAATTGAAGTTTCTCTTTTAGACAATTTAGATTACACAGAATATCAAATTCAATATAACCCAAAGTATTTAAAGAGGACAGTAAATTCAGTTCATCTTGTGCACATGTAATAGGATGAAAAAGCTTATCTTCAGCACATTTGTATGGTTCCAAACCAAAAGTATCACACTTATTCGCTACTTGTGGCATAGGAGTAAAAGAATCATCAACACACAACTCCTCTTTATCACAAGGAACAGCGAGTAAATCATTTTGTGACAAAGGAAAATCAGTAGTGGGTTCCACTATTTGTTGCTCTTCATTAGCATGTAGAGTGGACAAATTTTAGACATTATGGGTCACATCATTCTGGCAAGTATTCACAGATAATAGAATCTCTTTTTCAGCATTGAGAGCCAGACAAAATAATTGACCAATATGGCAATATGATTTGCTAATTAACAAGATTCGAATTTTAGAATTGAGCCCTCTCATGAATCTACTCATAACATCTTCCATGCATTCATCGAATCCACCAAACATGATACAAATCTTAAAATTATGGTAGTATTGTTTCACAGTCTTACTACCCTGCTTCAAGTTGTCTAATTTTGCAAGCAAATAATCAACATAATATGCAGGAACGAATGCATCTCTAAAAAGAAATTTGAAGTCTTTCCAAGATTTTAGAACTTTGTTGTGCCTACAAATGTGTTTCCATTCTAGCAAAGCATTTTCAATCAAAATATTAGAGGCAATGCAAATCTTTTGTTTCTCGAACAGGTCATGCTCATCAAATTCATTGTCTACTTTTAACTCCCAATTAATGTAAGCTTGAGGATCAAACTTACCATCATATAACGGCAAGTGTTGAATGACATCCTGAATACGAGGGTCTAGTTTCAATAGCTCAAAAATCTCCATATCACCTGCCATGATTAGTAGAAAACAAGAAACACAAAAATAATATGTATCCTCCTATCAACTACTAGGATGTGTCGGTTGTAACTCTCTCAAACTCAACTTGTTAAAACAAGCCCTTACAAGTTCTTACCAAACCAAATAGGAGGTGATGGCAACCAACAAGTCTACAACCGTGGAGTGAAGTGTATCGATGCTGCAACAACAACACTTGTCAAGCTGTAGTCGAAATATGTGGAGCTATAGGTGGGCTAAAGCAAGGAAGTACGAGCACCACGTTAGTCACGAAAGCAAGCTGAATAATCGTTCAATGGAGGTACTGTGCTGGTTCTAGGCTAAACCATGCTAGAGATGTGAGCCTAGACACAAAGGTAGTCACTGAAAAAGAACAACTAGCACAGCATGAAGAAAACAACAGATTCAGCCCCTTGTTTCTTCTCCTTCTCTTGTCTTTTTCTTCTTCTTTGTCTTTCTTTTTTTGCAGAGGCCTAAATGTTTTATTTGGTACTATGACAACCCAAACAATAAGGCTATTGCACATAGCCTCTTCGAAGTTAGATTTAACAACTCTTGTTAATACCATAGATGCGGAAATCTCTAAGATGATTGTGGAGTGCTCAGATCGAATTTTGCTACAAGGTCAGATCCGTTGGAAAGAAGACAACTTCAAGTTTCCAGATTGTATTTAAACTCCTAAATCGGACATCATATGGATCCGTGGTGGCAGAAACGCAGCAACGATGTATATGGTGATGGTGGATCTCGTGGTGACCAAAACGTGATAGAACTCAAAACTCTAAAGGAATAGACACTAAGACCAGCAACTCGACACAACCGATGCAACCAAAAACTCAACAAGCCCTAACTAAGCAGTGCTAGCAAAGGCTCAAAGGGTTTATAGGAGTGCGGGTAAACTAATCTACTATTTTTTTTGGCTTTTCTAGACTATAGGAAAATTAAAACAGCGAAGAATTGGAAGTCTCTCACCGATAAACCTTGCTCTGATTACCAACTGATACATCCGGCCCAGGTGGGATTAGCCGAGGCCTAATAAATTAAGGTTGCCCGGACCCCAACAGTTCTTATACACACCCACTCAGGGAAAGGCCCAATGTCCCTAAAAGACTAGTCCGATAGGGGAAGGGTGGCTCTCTCTTTTAAGGTGGCTTCCTCCTCCCAAGCTAAGCAAGGTGGGATTATTCTGAGGCTCACACGATCGCCGCCCGACTACAACTAGGTCACTTGGCCTTTTTTTGTTGCGTCTTTGCCAGCGTGTAATAGTGGAGGATGTCCTCATCACAAGCACTCATGTTCACCCTATACCATTTCCATACCATGTGCATTCATCGTATTCACATATGCATATGCATCATACAGGACCATAGGGAGAAACACCCGCAGTGGAACCCGAGGATCAGGAAGGGGGAAACCAACATGAGGTGCTCGCACACAAGGTGCTCGAGGATGAGGAGCAGGACGTGGAGCTACCAGAGTGCACCGATCAATAGCCTAGCTCGTTCGAGAAAGGCAAGCCCCAAAGCATTCCTCTTCCTATGGTTTGCAAATAATTAAATTGCGTCCTTTATGTTTGATGCATTAAGTTATAGGAGTTGTTTGGAACCGTTGCTGCATACCTATATTCCTTGTCTACCTCGTATATATATATCTTTTCACCTATGCTAAGTCTAGGATCAAATTAAAATGCTTAGCCCTGCTTAGACCAGTAAAAGTTGGGTGATTCCTGTCACCTGCGAGATATAGGTGGATACCTGGTCACTTTTGGCTATGTGTTGTTATCATGGAAATAACCAAGTGTTGATGGATAAATGGAGATCGGGCGGAATTTTATGGAGTTTTGGACTATAGTAATTCCATCTATGTCGATTAAGGACCGTACCATTGTACGTCCCTTAGGTCATGTTGAATGCATGCCCTTCACTTAGCTGGCCGGATAGTCGTTCCGACTGCGAAGCTAGTGACTCTTTCAGATCGGGAATTGACCTGCTGAGCGCACCGAATTGGAGCTATATGGGGGACGACAAGGGCATGAAGAGTGAGCCCAAGGGCAGGGATAGCCTGATTCCTAGCAGTTAGATGGACCCTAGGTACGGTGGTTCCTGTTGGTCCCGCGACTTTACTAGAATAGTACCATTGTGACCTGTAGCTCACTTAGCGAGTGAGTATGGTTTGTTCGGGGAATAATACACCAGCTAGTTAGTAATCGATTCGAATCGCCATATCTCCTAGATAGTGAGCACTTGACTTGACCTACGTCATTGTAGTAATGTTTATGGGACACAAGGATGGTTATGTGGATGATGTTGGAAATGCTAAACCTGAAATGGTGACTAATGATGCTAATAATTAATCAAGTATTTGCTTTAGCCTAGATGCTTACCTAGTATAATCAGGTTATAATGATAAGTTGATGCTAAATACTTAAAAGGGTTCATACGTGATAACTATGTTTTTTTTCACAAAATTAGTCAAGCTAGCCATTGAAAGAAAGCCTTGCATACTCTTTGGTGTCACTTTATTTTAGTTTATGACTAGTAAGTCTAGCTGAGTATCTTCTCGTACTCAGGGCTGTGTTCTCATTGTTGTTGTAGATGGCCAGATGTACTATGTATATTGCATCAACTGTCTCTACCCTACTATGGGAGACAACTAGACCATGGGCGTGGCCTCTCCATATGTCTTACCCACTTACTTTTGTTGGACTTGGTCATGAACTAGCACTATATTCGAACCAAGTGTGTGTGGGTCTGGATTTGAACTAATTGCTTCCGCTACTTAATTGCGAACTTGGTATTGTAATAACTCTATGTTTGAACTCTAATGCACTTAGACTATGTGTGAATTTATGTAGCATGTGAACTGTGCATGCTGAACTATGTACGATCTTGGCTGAGTTGTTGAAAAGTTTGAAATCCATTGTGATTTCATGGACTACCCGGATTAGGGAGCATAAGTACAGGAATTCGGTCACTCGGGTGATTGTTTTTGTACATGCGTTCTTATAATTTGGTCGGTTCTATTACAGTACCGACAACTATTTCACCTGAAATTTCCCCCCAAAATTTATTGTTGTTAAAATCATAGAGGACATGATTAGTTTCAATAGAGCATCTTCTTTAGAACCCTAGATGCAAGCTAAAATCCTTCCATGAAACATTGTATTCTTTTTGAAATAAACAGAAAGTGATCCTATCTTGATCTTTCGCTAGTGTGCATAGAAACTGAATTGTTAAATGCCGGGAACCCATTTCATCCATAGGATTAACGTTTTCCCACCAATAGCTCTCCAAATAGTGGTGAATTCAGTGTCCATACCTATCTTTTGGAGAAGGTCAGGGTCGTACGTTGGCGTGTGGACGAACACACGGCTCTTGATGAGGTTGAATGCTTGTATCTCCTGATCTCCCTCCAAGTCAAGGTAGGGTGCATCTGCATCATCCACACTATGCTCCACTCGCGGGGTTCCCATCGACAAACCTTCCTCTTCTTCCTCCTCTTCTTCCTCTTCTTGCATCGGGGTTTCTTTGGGCTCATCGTGCTCAACATAGTGGGAGCTAGAGCTTCCATGGGAGTGCTTGGAGCTTCCTCCTATAGCTCTCTTTACTCCCGCCATCGCCTTCCCAAACCTCCTCCTCATCTTAGCAAAGCAAGGCGAACTAGGCTATTTGTCGGGTGCACAAAGGGTGAGTGGAAATTTGGGAATTTTGCACCCATGAGCTTGCTTGAGCTTGGAAATTTGCAGAGGTTTGGTGGCTCAAATTTTTTGTTGGAAGTATGAGTGATAGAAATGGGAGAGTAAGGGAGTGAAGTGAATGGAGTGTGAGTGAGGTGGAGCTTCACTCCCAGCCTCTGGGCTATTTATAGCCAAATGCAGTAGCTGGAGAGAGAGGGGCAACGACTAGGAGTCGTTGGGCACAGGCCGGCCAGGGCACTACCGCACCCCTGGCACGTGTGCACCAGCGCGGGCCTAGCTTTGTCCCCTTCGACCGTTTGCCTCCAACGGTCACCTGCAGTTCATGACCGTTGGGGGTTGCTGCTAGTTCAAAATTCCTCCCCCATTTTTGACTTTCCAACAAAATTTAACGCCATTTTTGTTTTTAGAAAATATATATTTTTTAAAAAATGAGAAATGATAACAGAAAAACTTATTGATTTGAAAACTGAATTTTAAAAATTTTGGATTTTTTATTTTATTTTCAAAAATTATTTTATTGATTTTCTTGAAGAGAAAATCATGATTTAAACTAAATATTATTTCATTTTTGTCTTACTTCTAAAATTTGTTTTATTTCTAGGTAATAAAATATTTTGAAATATTATTATTACTAATATTTTCTCATGAGAATATTTTATTACTATATATATATATATATATATATATATATATATATATATATATATATATAATTTTTTTAGATAAATACCAATTGTCCTATTAGCAAGGGCCTGACATTTATAGTTCATCGGTGAGACTTCTTCCTCCTTTATTCCTCTACAGCTGTATGAACAAACTTTGGGGAATTCTCGGGTTGCCCTAGGATTTAACTCGTGTTGTTGATAGGAATAGTGGCAGCCGCTTGAGCTAATTGTGTTTCTATAATTTTATTAAAGCTCAATTGATTCTTAATAGAGGAAGATAAACTTTCTATTTTTGAGTTAATATTTTCAAGTATTTTATCATTATTCAACAATTTTTTGGTAAGATTTTTATTTATTTTAGCTTGGCCTAAAACCAAATCCTTAAGTGAAGGTTGATTCGAATTGAAATTTGAATTGTAATTCGAATTACCTTGGAATGGTGGACGAGGTTGGTTACTCCAGCCATTATTATTGCCTCCTCCTTGTTGGCGATACCTGTTGTTGACATATTGTGCCTCTTCATGGGTCTCGGGGCAGTCATTCCCTGAGTGGCCAACATTACCACAGACCTCGCACGCCATCTATTTGTCCATGGTTTTGATGGTGCTAGTGTTGACGTCGGTGGCACGCTCGTCAAACTTCTTGAGGAGCATATCTATTTTTGATGCAAGCATATCTGTCTCCTTCACGGTATGCATGCCTTTTGTGTTTTAGCTAGGGTTCTGTCCTCCCCCAACCTTGATTTGCCACCATCTTCTCGATCAGGGCCGTAGCCCCGTCGGTGGTGAGCGATAGAAATGCACCACCACCAGCGGCGTCTAGGTGCCCCTCTGACATGGGTGTTAATCCATTATAGAAGTTCTGGAGCACCAGCCAATTCTCCATCCTGTGGTGAGGGCAAGCAAGGATATATTCTTGCAGCCTCTCCCACGCCTCTGGGATGGGTTCCATTGAAGTCTGATGGAAGTTGGCGATTCTTCCCCGCAGGGCATTGGTTTTTCCCATAGGGAAGACTTTTCATGAGGAATGCTACGGAGCATTTGCTCTAGGTGTTTATAGCTTCCTTGTCCTTATAGAACTACTATTTTGCCTTTCCCACAAGGGAGAAGGAAAACAGACGGAGCCTGATAGCCTCGGGTGCGACGTCTTTGATGACGATTGTGTCACACAGTTCAAGGAAGTGTGCCAAGTGAGCGTTGGCATCCTCACTGGGTATTCCACAGAATGGACTGGCCTACATCATGGTGATTAGCCTGGTCCTAAGTTCAAAATTCTTGTCATCGATGTTGACAGCCGGCCCCATAGGCACGTTGGCAACAGCCAGGACGGAGAACTCACGGAGTGACTTCTGGGCCATAGCGTTGGTAGCAGCTGGTATAGGAATGACTGGTTCGGTTGTCGGTGGAGTGGCGGAAGAAGCAGAGGCATGAGACCTCTTCTTCCTTAGGAGTGCCTCTGGATCTAGAACGAAGTTATCTGGCAAGTCGAAATCACTCATGCACTATCCTGTTTTCACCCACAATAGGAGAAAACATAGTGATGAGGACTTCAACACCAACGATGCATCCACACCGACACTAGTACCTCTTCTGGCCCTCTTACTTGTGCTTGCGCTCGTAAACTTAATCATCAAGTGAGTTCCTTCTTGAGCTCCTGTCCATCATGTTTAGATCTTGGAGACACGTGCACTCTTGTTAGGAACCAAGGAGAAGATCAAAAGGGAAAAGGACTCGCGTTGGCTGGATTTGGACGGCAGCATAGCACCAATTGTGATGGCCGCCATGACTTCATACGGACTCTAATTGGGACGTTCTAGCACTTGTTGGAAATCTTATTAAGTCTACTTTCCAATGGATCCAACCTCATATCCATATCACATTAGAGGCGCCTGTAGTCATTGTGTTATTGTCACGTCCTTCTCTGTCTACGGTGCTGCGTCACCTAATTTTTGAGCTGTTGGCCCATGTATCAAGTTGGGTCCATTAGGGACATGTCCTAGGGTTGGAGGACGACCGAAACACTCCCTTAGTCATCCTCTCATCTACTTATATGTCTCTAGAGCCGCCGGAATAGATCGGGTTTTGTTTAGATAAAGTTAGCCTTCGCTACTTGCCTGTAAACGCGCGTGCTAGATCAGCCACCCGTCTACTTGTCTTCGGAACCCCACGTCATTGGAGATTGAGTTTGAAACCTTCATTTACATCTAGTAATTTAGTACTTGTTCTCTTGTTCTTGCGAGTTCTTCGATTGCTTGCAGGACGGGTGCCCTAGTGGCTGGTTGTCGCGCCGCAAGATCATGGCAACCATTGAAGGTGGTGTATCGGTTGCCAAGGCACAATGTCCCTGGATCGTTGTAGTCAGACTGTGAACTTCATCTTTTTCCACTAATCGAGTTTGCTGCGATCTCTCATCGAAAGATCGGCCATCAAACCCCAGCAGGTTCTTATCAATTGGTAATCAGAGCAAGGTTAATCGGTGAGAGACTTCCAATCCTTTCCTTGTTTTAATTCCTATAGTCCAGAAATGCCAAAAAAGTAGATTAGGGTTCTGTAATCCTATAGACCTTTTGAGCCTTTGAATAGTAATATGTAGTTAGGGCTTGTTGAGTCATCGGTTGCATCGGTTGTGTCGAGTTACTGGTCTTAGTTTTATTCCATTAGAGTTTTGAGTTCTTGTCATGTTCTAGTCACAACCGTGCACTACTATATCAGTTTCGAGTTCATGTTCTTTTTAGAGTCAGAGTACTACCCTGGTATCCAGTTTCTTCCGAACCTGAGTTGTTTCTGCGTTCAATTCCGAGTCTAAGTTGGTTTCAGTGATCGTGTCCGAACGACTTAATATACCTTATATACGAGATTTGCTTACTCCAGAGAGAGAGGGGGGGGGCTGATTTGTCATCTCTCTATTCATATAATCAGTTTTAATTACCTTTATACCCCTACACTTTTTGGAAAAAGTGTGTGTGGTGAATTGCTCATTTGTCATCTCTCTGTTCATATAATCAGTTTTGAGGATCCCCTGAAAAAAGGAAAAAAAGGAAAAAAGGAAAAGGAGTAAGATAAAAGAAAAGGGGGCTGATTTTTGTGTTGATTCTTTTGCTAGGTGGTGTTGTGATCTCCTCGTGTCCAGTCTCACATCTCTAGCACGGTCTAGGCTAGGACCAGCATAGTACCACCGTTGAACGATTATTTAGCTCGCTTTTGTAACTAACATGGTGCTATCATTTTCCTTGTCATTACATTTGGCCCACCTACAGCTCCGCATATATGACTACAACTTGATAGGTGTTGTTGCTACAGTACCAATACACTCTCTTCCAAGGTTGCATACTTGCTGGTTGTCACCCCTCTTATTGAGCAAGGTAAGAACTGGTAAGAGCTTTATAAACAGGTTGAGAGTGAGCGCCTTGCTGTAGCTACATCCTAGTAGTTGTAGGGCTTTTATTTCTTCACCTGTTTTCTTGTTTCCACTTTGTTTTGTTAAACCATGTCAGGATCAGAGGATAGTAACAAGATTCCACAATCTCCTCATACCAAGGGCATCATTCAACATTTTACAAGGCAAGTGCAGCTGCATACAGAAGGACTTGATAACGATTTACATGTGACCAATGACAAGATTGGGCAACTAGAGACAGCACAACTTACCACCTCCAAGCTTACAGGGTTGGAGGCATCTGTGGCTCATATGGACAAAAGCCTTGCCCTTTTGAACCGTTTTGATGACTTCCACACCAAAGACAAAGAGCGACATAATGAAGACAAGAAGGATGAAGAGCGAGTTGAAGATAATTATGATGAAGAATATACTGCTGATACTAAACGTGATTGTAACACCCCAGGTGTTTATCACCAATTAAGTGGTGGGTTTAAGATCAAACATGATAGATTAAGTGGAGATGACAATGTCAAGGTCAACCTATGGAGATGAGCCTGACCTTAAGTTTGATATTGCACCATTGCTTTACATATAGGCCCCTTTTTAAATTATATGCTTAGGTGGGGTTATGACAATATCTTCATGTGTCTCACCTTAGTACCTATCTATATTGATCCCTGGAAAAGTTTCATAGAGTTTGGAATCAAAAAGTCACATGAAATGATAAGTTCCATTCCTATTGGAACTTGCATCATTAAGTGAATAGAATTGTAGATCATCAGCCAAACCTTGCAAACTTGTCCAAATGACTCTAGATGAACTCTACAAGACCTTAACTACACTTAGGACACTTAATGGAACAATGTTCATGTTGAACATTTTGCCTAAATATGCTTCTAATTGGTGGTTGACCATGTATGGACCCTAGAGCCCTTTGGTTTGACCATTTCAAAAGTGTGACCTAGAAGCTTTGCATGACTGTGCACACTTTGACAAAGTTGTAGAGAATTTTATAAGGAACAAACTTTGTTTAAGAGCCGAGTCATGAAAATGTGTGTAACATGCTCAAACAGGGCCCACAAGTCAGTTTTAGGGCTGATTTCAGCACTTAGCCATTTTAATCCCTGATTTCGGTGTCGTCGACGTTGGCATCGCGCGTTCTCCAAAAATTGCTAAGCAACTCAAGTTTGTCCAAATACAAAAGTTGAAGAGTATATTGTGGAGAGGATAATGCCCGAAAATGGCACTTGTTCGACTACTTTTTGCCTAGCAAATTGGAGTTTTGTTAATCGCTTGGAATGCTTTGACAATGTCATTTTGGCACTTAGTTATCTCCTAATCCAGAGCACTAATGGTCATGAACCCTAAATAGATATTGTAGAGGGTTACGTGGGCAACAACTTTGGTTCTTGGCCCAAGGTCCAGTTCGACCAGTATCTAGCCCAAATCGTCGTCTAACCGGCCCACGTTGTAACCCGACACGTGTTCGGCAGAATGCCAAGACGGCCGACGCGTGCTTCGTGGCGTGGCGGCCATGCCCGTGCCGCGTCCCCACTGCATTGCCGCGCGTCCTCGTTCCCTCTCGTGTTGGTAAAGCCTGAGCTGCAACCAAGCGCCTCTCTACTTCTCTCTCACCTCTTCTCCGCCCTGGGTGCGCGAGAGCAAGCGCCGCAGCCATGGCCACCGCGGGCAGGGCCGTTCGGCACCCCCATGGCTTCACGCGTTGCGGCCAAGCCAAGCCATCACCGGCCCTGGAAACTCCCCTTACGCCTTGTACACGCTCGATAGGAGCCGTTGCCGCTGCCTTCATCCGGCTGTTGCTCACCGAGCGCCACCATCGCCATGGTCGCCATGGCCGAGCTCCATGGCCACCGGTGTTCCTCCAACCCCGAGCCTCCTTGTCCTCAACCGTGCTTAGCACCACCCTAACCTCGTCGCACCGCCCGCGAAGCACCCCTTCCTCGGCCCCGTTGGCCGCCGGCAAGCTCCAGCGACGGAGCCACCGCGGCAGCACCGCCGGTCACCGTGGTCAGGCGGTCACGAGCCACCCCAGGCTGTGGCAAGGCCACCTGCGGGTGCGCTCGAGCACCGCGGTCCTTCCCCGCCGCTTCCGCGACGCCGGTGAGGCCCTCATCGCCCGGAGCAGCGAGCTCCGGCGACTTCCCTCTGCTTTCCCGGCGTCCAGAGGAAGGGGGCGGTTCCCTCTCTCTCTGTCTTCCTCTGTGTGAGTGACATGTGGGTCCAACCGGGCAGTAGGCCCCGCATGTCAGTTAAGGCGGTGGCTGTTTGGGTATGTTTTCGGGTGCGCCTAGCAGATGCGGTTAGGGGTGGATAATTCTGATTTTGAACTTCAAATCGGTGTAAATCTTCTAAAATTCATATCTCTTGCTAGGTAATTTCAAAAATAGCAAAAGTGGACTTTTTGGAAACCTTGAGAAAAGATCTATGCATTAGAGTCATAAAATGTTATATGTTTGTAGATTCTTTCTGATGTCTTTATTTAAGTGTTAAAAATGCTCTTAAATACCTTTAAACTTGACCAGAGCAAGATCTGAAGTTTTAGAACTCCAAAAATAATGATTCTTATTTTGTTAATTTTGTGATGACATATACTTGCTAAGAAAAATATAAAACTTATAGGTTGTTTCTGGGTTTCAGGATGTTTTACCTAGATCTTGTTAAATGGAAAATAGATGCTTGTTTTCCTTGTTATTTTTATATCTTGAGTGTTGATGCTCCAATTGATGTGAAAATTTTATGGTAGGATCTTCATGCTATGGATGTACTGTGGTATAAAATTCATGGTCATTACTTACTGTATGCTTAAGTTATTGATTTAACTTGTTTATAGCTTGATAAATAGCTTATAAATAATATATAAATGATAAAATAGAAAATGTTGTTCCATTACCTTAGTATGATGTTCTCTATCATATTGATTCATAAAATGGCTGTGTGTTCACACAAAATATGGAGTTTTTAGGTTTAACTTGCTCTCACATGATTTATTGTATTAGCCATTTGTCTTTTTCATAGAGGTTGTTATACATGTCCAAATGGTTTAAAATTTGGATAGTAGACTTTTGGGAGCATGTGTAGGCCTCTGTAATTTTGGTAGAATTTATTATGCACTTTTGATATGTGTTCATAATTCCACCTAATTATCTAAATAAATTAAGAAAATGCATTAAAAGAATTTATTTAGGAATGAACACTATGTTTTCTGGTGTTCATTAGTCATGTGTGACATGTTGGTAAAGTTGGTTTTGTCTAATTATATGTTTGCAACATAAGTTAATAATTATTTCTTGCAAATGAGGTTTCTAGACAGATCTGGGAACTTAGCAAAGTTCTTCATGATAATGTGCTCTATTGTGAAACTTGTTTATACAAAAGTTGTAGATAATTTATATATCTAGCTGCTGTTAAAATTTGGTGGCATTTGGCCATGTGGTTTAGGAGTTATAGCTGTTTAAAGTTAGATTACAGAATTGCTTGCTCTCTGTCTTGTTAGACCAGTTTCTGTATTTATGTAAATTCGACATGTTAAACTTTGGAATCGTGCTGTGATGATTATAAATGAAATTTATATAATTTCATAAGCTTTCCATAATGTCTTCTTGTAAGTCATTTGGAGTTGTAGATATCCAGTTATAATTAAATTACTCAGCTGTTGGTCTGATGTCCAGAAGGTAGCAATTTCTAGTTCTAGTACTTTGATTAACTTTGTCATGCTTGGGTATTGAAATGTGACTCATATCTTTGATGATACTTGAGTGGTACCCTGTAATCTTGTGAGACTTGTTTCTTGATTGAGATGCTTGCCCTCTTCTATGTTATGTCTTCTTGAGGATTAAGTTAATTAGCTCTAGGGTTTATGTGAACTTTGGTATGCTTGCATGATTACTTGTTTATTGCACTTCTTTGCATTCATACATATGTATTATTGCACCTCATTTAGGTACGCTAGCTGAAGCATGTGAAGGACCTGATGTGGAGCCAAACCCGAAGATGGAGTTGGTGGATCTATCTCGAAGATAGAAGGACCGGACAAGTGATAGATTGGGAGATGCTCGCCAAGTGAATTCATCTGACATACTCTAACTTGAGTCGGATCCCAGGCAAGCCCCGGAGCATTATAAGCCTCCTATCTTCAAAGCAATTAATTCTATATATGTTATAAGTATTGTTGCATTAAGTGATAGGAGTTGGTTGGAAACTCTTGCTGCATTATATCATTCCTTGTCCAGATATATGAATCCTTGAATCCTACATAGACTAGGATCGAGTAGATGCTTAGCCCTGCTTTAAGCGGTAGAAGTCAGGTGATTTTCTGTCACCTGCGAGATATAGGGATATTCATATATGGCACGGTTGGCTATATTTGCTATCGTGGAATGGAACCATGTGTTAATAAAATAAAATGAGACCGGACGGGATGACGATAGTGAAGCGACAAGGCATGGAGGTCTTGGGTGTGAATCTATCCCCGTCTGAGTCGTTTAAGGACCGATTCGCTGTACGTCCTTGAGTCATGTTGAACGCAGTCTAACACTTAGTTGGCCAGATAAGTCGTTCCGACCGCGAAGCCGAGTAATGTGATTCAGGCCGGGAATCGAATGGTAGGTTGCTTCTTGGAGGAGAGAAAGGATGTGCTTGGGGACATTGGCGTGAGACCTAGGGGGGTTAGAGTCCCTATCACCTGGCAGAGTGTCGCCCTTGGGGTCGCGACATCATTCGGACCCGCGATTCCTGAATCATATGAAAAGGTGGCCTATGCGACCCTAGCAGGGGTCTGCACGGTGAGTGTTAGAAATACCCCTCCAGCTGGATAGGAATTCGATTCGAATCGCCGTCGCTCCCGGTTAGTGTGCACTTGACTTGAGCAGCGGCAACGTAGATTCCATTAAATTGAACGGATGGTTAATTGGATCACGATGGAAAGGTTGCCTCAATTTATACCTGCTATGGTTAATATTGTTTGCTCCTAATAAAGTGAGTGCTCTAGTACAGGTGCTAATATAGATGACAGGTTAATGATAATTTACTTGATGCTTAAGCATTAATGATTGATCATCTATATTAAGCTTTTATGCAAAATGTTGTCAAGCTAGCCCCACTTCATATCAGCCTTGCATGATCCTTGGTGTCACCTTATTTCTGGTTTCTGACGGGTAAGTCTAGCTGAGTACTTTGTCGTACTCAGGGTTTTATCCCCACTTGTTGCAGGTTATGATGTATCATGGCGGCTGCAAGAGTTGATTGACTCCTGCCGTAGAGGCGGAGTGTGATCATGGGCATGATCCTTCTTATTTACCTTATCTCTGATGCTTTTGTTGGAAGTCGACAGTGGTACTGGCATGTATTTGAAATAAGATTAATGTTAGTTTCAAATTACTTTGCTTCCGCTACTTTTCAATGTAAGTTTTAATAACTATGTTGAACTCCGATGTATATTGAATTACTTGTGAAATGGTTGTAACATGTGACTTGTTATGTTGAATCACTACGATCTTGGCTTGTATGTTGGTTGGTTTGAAACCCCTCGTGATTTCATTGGACTACCGGAGTTATATGGGCTCAAGTGCGAGAATTTGATCATTTCAGTGATTGTTTTTGTACTTGTGCTCTTATAATTTGGACGGTTCTGTTACAGCTGGTATCGGAGCAAGATTCAACATTAAACTTGTCGTATGTGTATTTAAAACAAAGGTTTTGTTTTATAAAATCAGTTTTATCAACTTATAGTTATATATAGGTTTGTCAAATCTAAATTTTAAACCTAAGTATGCCAGTGGTCAATTTCCTTATGCCCATATAAGGATTATTAGGTGGCTTATATAAGTACTAACTTTGGGGTTTTTCATTTATACATCTACGCCTAGGCCAAGGTATGTATGTGTGATGACTCTCCCATACTATGCTACCCGGTGTGTCAGATTAGAGGTAGCCTTCATATATGAAATAGCCATATATGTTGCTAGTTTACTTTTATGCAACGTCGCACCTACGCTCAGGTAAGTGTGAGTTGTGAGAGCATGACCGTACAACCTGTGGTCTAGGGGAGAGCTAGTTTTGGTTACTGGATTATTTACATGTCACACACATGTATATATGAAGGTACTTAATTGTGGGTGATTGATGATTCGGGTAGTTTTGGTGCTACATGTATATATATGGGGGTATATGTACATGGGAGTACTTAGAATTTTACTTCTCTGTTTTCATTGTGTGCAATATATTGGGGAATTGTTGGGCTGCAATGAAAATTTTCTACAGGTACGTTAACCACGAATGCGTAAGTCGAATGTAGCTGACGACTAGCTATATATCGAGAGAGTGCGTGTTATGCCACCGACATAGAACGTGATCGCCACTTTAGGTTGGCAATCTTGTGAGGACGAATAGGACGAAGCATGCATCTTCATGATTGTTGCCTTATGCATAGTTATGCTCCTCTCACCCTTGTTCTATAATGTGTAACTTGTGATCAATGTGTTACACTATCTTTCTTGAATGAAGATAAATAAGAATGCCTTATTCCATGTTGCTTGAGAAAAATGTGTGCTTAGCCTTACTAGAAATAAGTGTGGTTACATGCTTGAACTTAGAGATATCCTCTAGCTTAGCCAAGTGGTGGATATGTTGTCACCCAAGCGTTTCCCAATGCTTTAGACCTCACTTAAATAATTATGGATTCTCATGAATGAATTAAAGTCATGTTGGTCTAAGGTAACAAAATTTAGAGCTACTAGAATAACATGTTTGTGTGCTCTCTTGTTAAGTAGAACAAAGGCAAGTTTAGTTTTGCTTGTCGAATGTTGGCTGCTAGAACATTTTCTGTTGTAGTGATGCTTTTATGGTCATAATGGTGTTTTCTGTAGTTACGGAGAATACCAAAGTTGTAGCCAACTTACTTTTCTATCTTGTCCTAAAATTTTATGACCCTAGGTCTTATGGTTTGGGAGTTATAAGTTTTAGAAGTTTGTTGTCAGAATCTGCTCATGTTTAGAACAGATCTGAATGTTTGCTTTATTTGACCTATGTGCTTATGGAATCATGTCTTGGAAATATTAGAGCAAGTATAGTACTTTTTCTAAGCTTTCCAAAATGCTAAAGATCACTACTTTTGATGATATAAATCTCTAGTTATGAGCTTGCAAAATAGAATGACAGAATCTGTCCAAATTGGGGCAGAGATGTCTTCTTTGTCTTGTTTTGCCTTGTTGGCTATAAAATCATCTTAATATGATAGTAAGAAAGTTATAGACAACTTAATAAGCTTTACATAAAGTTAAGGCTCAGCCTTGTTGTGTCCCTAGAACTCCAGTTATGCATCTTTGAGGTTCTTGTCAGTTTTCTGTCCATATTGGTACAGATCTGAAACATCAGCTTGTTTGGCCATGTTAACCTGTGATTTAGCTTTTGGTATGAATAACTAAAGTGTAGCCATCTTCCTAAGCTTCCTAGAAAGTCTAGGATCACCTTTGTGAGATGTCTACAACCTCAGTTATGGTAGAAACAAGTAACTACTGTGCTGTTGTCCAGATTCTGGGCACATGCTAAGTTGGCCTCTTTAACTAACGTTTGTTTGGACTAAACTTATAGTTAGTTCATGCTTGAGATAAATGCTTATTTTGGGTGAGCCTTGTGCTTTATATTGGTTGCTTAAGCCCATTGTTTGAATTTTCTCAAATGATTGCTTGATTGTGATGTTGTATGTATGCTTGTTATCTTGGTAGTGCCCTAGTTGTCACCTCGTTTGTCCTCGGTGAGCATACGAGGGTCACATAGCTTTATCCTAGAACAACATTCACATACGTAATTATATGGTTGTTGTCTTCCATTAGGTTCTCTATCTTAGGAGTTTGAGCTTGTAGACTTGGTGGTTAGCCCTTGAATGTTTGTATCCATGCCTTTGCTTGACCGAAAGCCCAAAGTTTAGTTCTCCTATTTGTTTGCATGAGCCGTGAATGTTTTGCAACCCTTTCTGTGTGAAGACCCTTGCCGTCTGACCAACCAAGTTAACTTTTATCAACGCTAGCCTTTGACCATGGTTCGTACATTGCCAGTTGTGAAGACCGTACCCAAATCCATGTTGGACCTTCTAGTTACCTCTCTCAAAGGTTAGCCAGTGTGACGCAACGTCTCTCTTTTATGGCATCTAAATCGTATGCTTGCAAATTCATGCATCTACCTTATCAACCCAATCTATGCCATTTGAAATTCCTCATTGGGTGTATGTTTAGTAATGGTGTTATGAGTAGCAACTAATGGTGCCGCGACGAAACCGAGAGCCTCCTGTGGGTGCACACACAAGGTTGTGCTGCTCGGCACGCGCTGGTATCATGGTTTATAATCGTAATCCATTGCAGAACAACACTGATGTAATTTTTACGTGACCTTCTTCCTTGATTGTGTTCCCATATCTTATTGAAAGACCCTTATATTGAACCAAAAGTAGTAAAACTTCCTCCTGAAGTTGCTAAGAGGATAACCTTAGAAGAACAGGCCACCGACATAAACATTAACATACTACAAGAGGTGGTAGACAAGTGACTCTACTTAGTTGTTCTAGTATTGACAACTCAATCTAGTGAGCAACGTATCTCATCTCTGTTGGATAAGACTCGATCGTCACATTATGCAAATTTTAACCTTTGTATGCATAATGGTCATACCGTCGAAATCAACCATCTCTGATATGAGACCTAATCTGTTGACTTCGATGGCAACCATTTGTTCTGCATCAACCACAATTATTGTGATCAAGAATGAAGATTTGGAACTTTTTAGTGTTGAGAGACAACTAATTAGTTACCAATAGGAAGGTTAATCTCTAGCTAGGTAACGACTCTTTGGTAGCTACGAAGGCTATGCCTTACAGAGCAATAACCACAAGAAGTTAATCAACTAGCCAACAACTTGGGTGATATTCTAATATTCTATCTTCTAGAGCCATTGTGATCAAGTCAATTCCGTCTTGGACAATCACATAGATAGTGCAAGGTGTTCAATCAGCTATGGTGAAGAATTAGAGAAATGTATACCCTAGTTCCGATCTGTATCCTTGTGCCCATAGGTGCCACAAACGGTTTGTCCATAACCTTATTGGATGAAATGTCAAGGAACATTTGGAAGAGGGTCCTTATCCTTGTAGAAAGGTTCTTTAGGCAGAGTATGCGTTTTGCCCTGCAAAATTAACCTACAAGTTCAAAGCGTGTGCTTCCTCGGATTGATATGAAAAATTTATAGTCGAGATCTGCTGTTGGATGGCCCTTTTGAGGTCTCACAGATACTAGTTTACACTCTTTCATTTGCTTTTGCTTTCTTGTATCCCCAATGTACGAGCAGCCTTGGTGTTCTGCAAATTAATTTATACCATCTCAAGTCAAAAGCAATTTGAAAAGTGTCAAATAATAGATTTTCTATCTTCGAGCTGCTGTTTGATCCTAAAAAGGAAGCCTCAAGGTGAAAGTTGGCCTGACAAAGTTGTTATGCTGCAAGTCAACTCAACTTACAGTACAACTAAGTCGCCACAGAAAAATTTACTCAATCGCTTGGTGGTAGACTACTTCCCGCGGTTTAGTAAATATTACAACTTTTGTTGTCCTTAAGGCCTCACTACATTTTGCTTTGGTACTAAGTTTCCAATGATAACATACTTTAGTACCTTATAAATGTTTTTACCCAAGGGTTGCATCTAATTCAACCCAGATAACTGTTGTCTTTGGATAAAAGAATCTTATTAGGTAACATTTGGCAGAAATACGAAGCCGACAGAGTCAGCTATCACATTCACTAATCCCTCATTAAACTCAGATAATACAGTGTTGTCATCAGAGAAAGATAACTTCACACATGGAACCTTAAGTAGTTTTTCATTAGTTGATATCAGAAGGATTGATCATCTATGACCAACATAGACCCTGTCTATTGGTTAGTCAGTATCCTCTAGCCTCAGAGTATATTTGTCGTCTATGATCTCACCCTTTTGGAAGGTTGTGCTCAAGCCATTTTAGTAGAGGACTGCTTTTCAAACTTTGTGAACATAGAGTCATTTTAACGAGTATACTTCTGATTATTTCGGTCTAGTGTCAAGTTCATATGCCCTATGTTCTGGTCATTAGAAAGTCAGATACTTGTGAGTGGTTCACTCATGGACCAAATGATCTCCGTACACTGAGAATGCAGTATGTGCTATCTTGGATTCCTCCCAAAGTAACAATGCTTCATGGAAGTCAATGAAGGAAATTCTTCAGACAAATTTTATCATGAAAAGTAAGTATCAGAAAGTGCCTTTGGTCAAATTGTTCACCGATGTTGAAGCTTTGTAGCTGCATGCTATAGCAAATGTTGGGAACTTGATAACGTATCTCTCTTCCTTAAAAGGTCTTTCATTCCGAATCTCGGGACGCGATTCTTTTAAGGGGGGAGGGCTGTAACACCCCAGGTGTTTATCACCAATTAAGTGGTGGGTTTAAGATCAAACATGATAGATTAAGTGGAGATGACAATGTCAAGGTCAACCTATGGAGATGAGCCTGACCTTAAGTTGGATATTGCACCATTGCTTTACATATAGGCCCCTTTTTAAATTATATGCTTAGGTGGGGTTATGACAATATCTTCATGTGTCTCACCTTACTACCTATCTATATTGATCCCTGGAAAAGTTTCATGGAGTTTGGAATCAAAAAGTCACATGAAATGATAAGTTCCATTCCTATTAGAACTTGCATCATTAAGTGAATAGAATTGTAGATCATCAGCCAAACCTTGCAAACTTGTCCAAATGACTCTAGATGAACTCTACAAGACCTTAACTACACTTAGGACACTTAATGGAACAATGTTCATGTTGAACATTTTGCCTAAATATGCTTCTAATTGGTGGTTGACCATGTATGGACCCAGAGCCCTTTGGTTTGACCATTTCAAAAGTGTGACCTAGAAGCTTTGCATGACTGTGCACCCTTTGACAAAGTTGTAGAGAATTTTATAAGGAACAAACTTTGTTTAAGAGCCGAGTCATGAAAATATGTGTAACATGCTCAAACAGGGCCCACAAGTCAGTTTTAGGGCTGATTTCAGCACTTAGCCATTTTAATCCCTGATTTCGGTGTCGTCGACGTTGGCATCGCGCGTTCTCCAAAAATTGCTAAGCAACTCAAGTTTGTCCAAATACAAAAGTTGAAGAGTATATTGTGGAGAGGATAATGCCCGAAAATGGCACTTGTTCGACTACTTTTCGCCTAGCAAATTGGAGTTTTGTTAATCGCTTGGAATGCTTTGACAATGTCATTTTGGCACTTAGTTATCTCCTAATCCAGAGCACTAATGGTCATGAACCCTAAATAGATATTGTAGAGGGTTACGTGGGCAACAACTTTGGTTCTTGGCCCAAGGTCCAGTTCGACCAGTATCTAGCCCAAATCGTCGTCCAACCGGCCCACGTTGTAACCCGACACGTGTTCGGCAGAATGCCAAGACGGCTGACGCGTGCTCCGTGGCGTGGCGGCCATGCCCGTGCCGCGTCCCCACTGCATTGCCGCGTGTCCTCGTTCCCTCTCGTGTTGGTAAAGCCTGAGCTGCAACCAAGCGCCTCTCTACTTCTCTCTCGCCTCTTCTCCGCCCTGGGTGCGCGAGAGCAAGCGCCGTAGCCATGGCCACCGCGGGCAGGGCCGTTCGGCACCCCCATGGCTTCATGCGTTGCGGCCAAGCCAAGCCATCACCGGCCCTGGAAACTCCCCTTACGCCTTGTACACGCTCGATAGGAGCCGTTGCCGCTGCCTTCATCCGACTGTTGCTCACCGAGCGCCGCCATCGCCATGGTCGCCATGGCTGAGCTCCATGGCCACCGGTGTTCCTCCAACCCCGAGCCTCCTTGTCCTCAACCGTGCTTAGCACCACCCTGACCTCGTCGCACCGCCCGCGAAGCACCCCTTCCTCGGCCCTGTTGGCCGCCGGCAAGCTCCAGCGACGGAGCCGCCGCGGCAGCACCGCCGGTCACCGTGGTCAGGCGGTCACGAGCCACCCCAGGCTGTGGCAAGGCCACCTGCGGGTGCGCTCGAGCACCGTGGTCCTTCCCCGCCGCTTCCGCGACGCCGGTGAGGCCCTCATCGCCCGGAGCAGCGAGCTCCGGCGACTTCCCTCTGCTTTCCCGGCATCCAGAGGAAGGGGGCGGTTCCCTCTCTCGCTGTCTTCCTCTGTGTGAGTGACATGTGGCTCCAACCGGGCAGTAGGCCCCGCATGTCAGTTAAGGCGGTGGCTGTTTGGGTATGTTTTCGGGTGCGCCTAGCAGATGCGGTTAGGGGTGGATAATTCTGATTTTGAACTTCAAATCGGTGTAAATCTTCTAAAATTCATATCTCTTGCTAGGTAATTTCAAAAATAGCAAAAGTGGACTTTTTGAAAACCTTGAGAAAAGATCTATGCATTAGAGTCATAAAATGTTATATGTTTGTAGATTCTTTCTGATGTCTTTATTTAAGTGTTAAAAATGCTCTTAAATACCTTTAAACTTGACGAGAGCAAGATCTAAAGTTTTAGAACTCCAAAAATGATGATTCTTATTTTGTTAATTTTGTGATGACATATACTTGCTAAGAAAAATATAAAACTTATAGGTTGTTTCTGGGTTTCAGGATGTTTTACCTAGATCTTGTTAAATGGAAAATAGATGCTTGTTTTCCTTGTTATTTTTATATCTTGAGTGTTGATGCTCCAATTGATGTGAAAATTTTATGGTAGGATCTTCATGCTATGGATGTACTGTGGTATAAAATTCATGGTCATTACTTACTGTATGCTTAAGTTATTGATTTAACTTGTTTATAGCTTGATAAATAGCTTATAAATAATATATAAATGATAAAATAGAAAATGTTGTTCCATTACCTTAGTATGATGTTCTCTATCATATTGATTCATAAAATTGCTGTGTGTTCACACAAAATATGCAGTTTTAGGTTTAACTTGCTCTCACATGATTTATTGTATTAGCCATTTGTCTTTTTCATAGAGGTTGTTATACATGTCCAAATGGTTTCAAATTTGGATAGTAGACTTTTGGGAGCATGTGTAGGCCTCTGTAATTTTGGTAGAATTTATTATGCACTTTTGATATGTGTTCATAATTCCACCTAATTATCTAAATAAATTAAGAAAATGCATTAAAAGAATTTATTTAGGAATGGACACTATGTTTTCTGGTGTTCATTAGTCATGTGTGACATGTTGGTAAAGTTGGTTTTGTCTAATTATATGTTTGCAACATAAGTTAATAATTATTTCTTGCAAATGAGGTTTCTGGACAGATCTGGGAACTTAGCAAAGTTCTTCATGATAATGTGCTCTATTGTGAAACTTGTTTATACAAAAGTTGTAGATAATTTATATATCTAGCTGCTGTTAAAATTTGGAGGCATTTGGCCATGTGGTTTAGGAGTTATAGTTGTTTAAAGTTGGATTACAGAATTGCTTGCTCTCTGTCTTGTTAGACCAGTTTCTGTATTTATGTAAATTCGACATGTTAAACTTTGGAATCATGCTGTGACTAGGATCGAGTAGATGCTTAGCCCTGCTTTAAGCGGTAGAAGTCAGGTGATTTTCTGTCACCTGCGAGATATAGGGATATTCATATATGGCACGGTTGGCTATATTTGCTATCGTGGAATGGAACCATGTGTTAATAAAATAAAATGAAACCGGACGGGATGACGATAGTGAAGCGACAAGGCATGGAGGTCTTGGGTGTGAATCTATCCCCGTCTGAGTCGTTTAAGGACCGATTCGTTGTACGTCCTTGAGTCATGTTGAACGCAGTCTAACACTTAGTTGGCCGGATAAGTCGTTCCGACCGCGAAGCCGAGTAATGTGATTCAGGCCGGGAATCGAATGGTAGGTTGCTTCTTGGAGGAGAGAAAGGATGTGCTTGGGGACATTGGCGTGAGACCAAGGGGGGGTTAGAGTCCCTATCACCTGGCAGAGTGTCGCCCTTAGGGTCGCGACATCATTCGGACCCGCGATTCCTGAATCATATGAAAAGGTGGCCTGTGCGACCCTGGCAGGGGTCTGCACGGTGAGTGTTAGAAATACCCCTCCAGCTGGATAGGAGTTCGATTCGAATCGCCGTCGCTCCCGGTTAGTGAGCACTTGACTTGAGCAGCGGCAACGTAGATTCCATTAAATTGAACGGATGGTTAATTGGATCACGATGGAAAGGTTGCCTTAATTTATACCTGCTATGGTTAATATTGTTTGCTCCTAATAAAGTGAGTGCTCTAGTACAGGTGCTAATATAGATGACAGGTTAATGATAATTTACTTGATGCTTAAGCATTAATGATTGATCATCTATATTAAGCTTTTATGCAAAATGTTGTCAAGCTAGCCCCACTTCATATCAGCCTTGCATGATCCTTGGTGTCACCTTATTTCTGGTTTCTGACGGGTAAGTCTAGCTGAGTACTTTGTCGTACTCAGGGTTTTATCCCCACTTGTTGCAGGTTATGATGTATCATGGCGGCTGCAAGAGTTGGTTGACTCCTGCCGTAGAGGCGGAGTGTGATCATGGGCATGATCCTTCTTATTTACCTTATCTCTGATGCTTTTGTTGGAAGTCGACCGTGGTACTGGCATGTATTTGAAATAAGATTAATGTTAGTTTCAAATTACTTTGCTTCCGCTACTTTTCAATGTAAGTTTTAATAACTATGTTGAACTTCGATGTATATTGAATTACTTGTGAAATTGTTGTAACATGTGACTTGTTATGTTGAATCACTACGATCTTGGCTTGTATGTTGGTTGGTTTGAAACCCCTCGTGATTTCATTGGACTACCAGAGTTATATGGGCTCAAGTGCGAGAATTTGATCATTTCAGTGATTGTTTTTGTACTTGTGCTCTTATAATTTGGACGGTTCTGTTACAGTGATGATCAGATGCTCATCATCGGCGTCGTCTACGCCATAATCATAGAGGTATCGGTGGTCACCGCCGACGTGAGGTACCTAATAATAATGATGCTTTCAGCAAGATTAAATTTAAAATACCTCCTTTTGATGGTTAGTATGATCCTAATGCATACATTACTTGGGAAATTGCCGTTGACCAAAAGTTTGCATGTCACAATTTTCCTAAGGATACTCGTGTTAGGGTTGATACTAGTGAGTTTACCGATTTTGCCTCCGTTTGGTGGATAGAACATGGCAAGAAAAATCCTAATAACATACCTCGAACTTAGGATGCTTTGAAACGAGTCATGAGGGCTAGATTTGTTCCTTCTTACTATGCACGTGATATGTTAAATAAGATGCAGTAATTGAGACAAGGTGCCAAAAGTGTAGAAGAATATTATTAGGAATTACAAATGGGTATGCTGTGTTGTAACTTAGAGGAGGAAGAGGAATCTGCTATGGCTAGATTTTGGGTGGGCTAAATCATGAAATCCAGGACATCCTTGCTTATAAAGATTATACTAACATAACCCATTTGTTTCATCTTGCTTGTAAAGCTGAAAGAGAAGTGCAGGGGTGACGTGCCAGTGCCAAGACTAATTTTTCTACAGGGAGGACTAATTCGTGGCAGCCCTGCATGACTACACGTACTCCTATGCCATCATCCAGTGATAAGCCTTGCGTTACTCCTGCAAATTCAGCGACAAAGACAGCCCCAACGCCTGCTGCGAGTGCTACTTCCATGGCATCTACAGATAGAACAAGGGACGTTCAGTGTCACCGGTGTAAGGGATATGGACATGTGATCCGTGATTGTCCAAGCAAGCGCGTTCTGTTCATCAAAGATGATGGTGAGTATTCACCTGCTAGTGATTTTGATGAAGATACACTTGCATTGCTTGTGACTGACCATGCAAGTAGTGAAGGACACTTGGAAGAACATATTAATGCAGGTGAAGCAGACTGCTATGAGAGCCTCATTGTATAGCGAGTGCTTAGCGCACAAATGGAGAACGCAGAGCAAAATCAGTGACACACATTGTTTCAAACAAAGTGTATCATCAAAGAGCGTTCATGCCGCATGATCATTGATGGAGGTAGCTACAACAACTTGGCTAGCAGCGATATGGTGCAAAAATTAGCGCTTACCACCAAACCACACCCACATCCCTATTACATTCAATGGCTGAACAACAGTGGTAAGGCAAAGGTAACTAGACTTGTGAGAATCATTTTTTCCATTGGATCTTATAAAGATATTGTGGAATGTGATGTTGTGCCTATGCAAGCTTGTAATATTCTGCTAGGTAGACCTTGGCAATTTGATAGAGATTCTATGCATCATGGTAGAACAAATCAGTATTCCTTTCTATACCATGATCGAAAAATTGTGTTGCATCCCATGTCTCCTGAAGCTATTATGCAAAATGAAGTTGGTAAGGCTGCAAAGGTTTAGAATGAGAACAACAAAAGTGACAAATCTGTGGCTGATGACAAGAATGAGATAAAATTGAAAGGGACTTGTTTGTTTGCTACTAAATCTGATATAAATGAGTTTAATGAATCAGGTTCCGTTGCTTATGCTTTAGTATGCAAAGATGCATTGATCTCCCTTCACGATATGCAGCATTCTTTGCATCCTGCTATTGCTAACATTTTGCAGGAGTATTCTGATGTGTTTCCAAATGAAATACCAGCGGGGCTGCCACCTATACGCGGGATTGAGCACCAAATTGATCTTATTCCTGGTGCATCTTTGCCAAATCGTGCGTCATACAGGAAAAATCCAGAGGAAACAAAAGAAATCTAGCGGCAAGTGCAAGAACTACTCGACAAAGGTTATGTGCTTGAGTCTCTTAGTCCTTGTGTTGTTCCAGTTATTTTGGTGCCTAAGAAAGATGGAACATGGCGTATGTGTGTTGATTGTAGGGCTATTAATAACATCACCATTCGATATCGACACCCTATTCCCCGTTTAGATGATATGCTTGCTGAATTGAGTGGTGCTGTTTTGTTTTCCAAAGTTGATTTGCGTAGTGGGTACCACCAGATTCGTATGAAATTAGGAGATGAATGGAAAACTTCTTTCAAAACTAAGTTTGGCTTATATGAGTGGTTGGTAATGCCTTTTGGGTTAACTAATGCACCTAGTACTTTCATGAGATTAATGAATGAGGTTTTGCATGCTTTCATTGGAAAATTTGTTGTAGTCTACTTTGATGATATATTGATTTACAGCAAATCTACGGATGAACACCTAGCTCACTTACGCGCTATTTTTGATCCTCTACGAGATGCACGTTTATTTGGTAACCTTGAGAAGTGCACCTTTTGCACCGATCGAGTGTCTTTTCTCGGCCATGTTGTGACTCCACAGGGAATTGAGGTTGATGAAGCCAAGGTGGAAGCTATACAAGGATGGCCTATACCAAAGACTATCACACAGGTGCAGAGTTTTCTAGGACTTGCAGGGTTCTATCGCCATTTTGTGAAGGATTTCAGCACCATTGAATGATCTTACAAAGAAGGGAGTACCCTCTAATTGGGGCAAAGCACAAGAGAATGCCTTAATCATGTTGAAAGATAAGTTGACACATGCACCTCTTCTCCAACTTCCTGATTTTAATAAGACTTTCGAACTTGAATGTGATGCTAGTGGAATTGGATTGGGTGGTGTTTTATTACAAGAAGGAAGACCCATTGCATATTTTAGTGAGAAACTAAGTGGACCTATGCTGAATTATTCTACTTATGACAAAGAATTGTATGCTCTTGTGCGGACATTAGAAACATGGCAGCATTATTTGTGGCCCAAAGAATTTGTTATACATTCTGATCATGAATCATTGAAGCACATTCGTAGTCAAGGAAAACTAAATCGTAGACATGCTAAGTGGGTTGAATTTATTGAATCTTTTCCTTATGTAATCAAACACAAAAAAGGAAAAGAGAATATCATTGCTGATGCTTTGTCTAGGCGATATACTTTGTTGACACAACTTGACTATAAGATCTTTGGTTTGGAAACAATTAAAGAACAATATGTGCATGATGAGGATTTTAAGGATGTGTTGCTGCAATGTAAAGATGGAAAAGCATGGAATAAATTTGTTGTGAATGATGGCTTTGTGTTTAGAGCTAACAAGCTATGCATTCCAGCTAGCTCCGTTCGTTTGTTGTTGCTACAGGAGGCGCACGGAGGTGGCTTGATGGGACATTTTGGAGCAAAGAAGATGGAGGACATCCTTGCTGGTCATTTCTTTTGGCCAAAGATGAGGAGAGACGAGGAGAGATTTATCGCTTGCTGCACTACATGTCAAAAGGCTAAGTCACGGTTAAATCCACACGGTTTGTATATGCTCCTTAGGAAGATATTTCTATGGATTTTGTGTTGGGATTGCCAAGGACTAGGAAGGGTCGTGATAGTGTTTTTGTGGTTGTGGATAGATTTTTTAAGATGGCACACTTTATACCTTGTCATAAAACTGATGATGCGACACATATTGCTGATTTGTTCTTTTTGTGAAGTTGTTCGTTTGCATGGTGTGCCAAATACAATTGTTTCTGATCGAGATGCTAAATTTCTTAGCCATTTTTGGAGAATTTTATGGGCTAAATTGGGGACTAAACTTTTATTTTCTACCATTTGTCATCCCCAAACTGATGGTCAAATTGAAGTTGTGAATAGAACTTTATCAACTATGTTAAGGGCTGTTTTAAAGAAGAATATTAAGATGTGGCAAGATTGTTTACCTCATATTGAGTTTGCTTATAATTGTTCAATGCATTCTACTACAAAGATGTGTCCATTTGAGATTGTTTATGGTTTGTTGTCACATGCTCCTATTGATTTAATGCCTTTGCCAACTTCAGAAAAATTAAATTTTGATGCTAAGCAACGTGCTGAATTGATGTTGAAACTGCATGAAACAACCAAATAAAACATAGAGCGTATGAATGCTAAATATAAGCTTGCTGGTGATAAAGGTCGCAAAGAATTAAAATTTGAACCTAGAGATTTGGTTTGGTTGCATTTAAGAAAGGAGAGGTTTCCTGAATTGAGAAAATCTAAACTGATGCCTAGAGCTGATGGACCATTTAAAGTGTTGCAATGAATTAATGAGAATGCATATAAGCTTAATCTTCCTGCATATTTTGGAGTTAGTCCCACATTTAACATTGTAGATTTAAAGCCATATTTGGGTGAGAAAGATGAGCTTGAGTCGAGGATGACTCAAATGCAAGAAAGGGAGGATGATGAGGACTTCAACACCAACGATGCATCCACACCGACACCAGTACCTCTTGCTGGTCCTCTTACTCGTGCTCACGCTCGTAAACTTAATCATCAAGTGAGTTCCTTCTTGAGCTCCTGTCCATCATGTTTAGATCTTGCAGACACGTGCACTCTTGTTTTGATTAGGAACCAAGGAGAAGACCGAAAGGGAAAATGACTCGTGTTAGCTGGATTTGGACTGCAGCACAACACCAACTTGTGATAGCCGCCATGACTTCATACACACTCCGATTGGGACGTTCTAGTAGTGGTTGGAAAGCTTATCAAGTCTACTTTCCAATGGATCCAACCTCATCCATATCACGTCGGAGGCGCCTGCAGTCATTGTTTTATGGTCATGTCCTTCTCTGTCTACGGTGCTGCGTCACCTAATTTTTGGGCTGTTGGTCCATGTATCAAGTTGGGTCCATTAGGGACGCGTCCTAGGGTTGAGGATGACCCAAACACTCCCTTAGTCGTCCTCTCATCTACTTATATGTCTCTAGAGCCGCCGGAACAGATCGGGTTTTGTTTAGATCAAGTTAGCCTTCGCTACTTGCCTGTAAACGCGCGTGCTGGATCAGCCATCCGTCTACTTGTCTTCGGAACCCCACGTCATTGGAGATTGAGTTTGAAACCTTCATTTACATCTAGTAATTTAGTACTTGTTCTCTTGTTCTTGCGAGTTCTTCGATTGCTTACAGAACGGGTGCCCTAGTGGCTAGTTGTCGCGCCTAAGATCACGACAACCATTGGAGGTGGTGTATCGGTTGCCAAGGCGCAATGTCCCTAGATCGTTGTAGTCGGACCGTGAACGTCATCTTTTTCCACCAATTGAGTTCACTGCGATCTCTCATCAAAAGATCGGCCATCAAACCCTAGCGGGTTCTTATCACATAGAAGATTAGCCTGTATGAGCAAATGGTTACCATACATTCATGCTACATGATCATATCATGCTAGGTCTTATTAACCAATGCCTTCCCTGGTAATGGTGCCAGAAATGCTTGTTGGCGTTTCTTAACACGATCACCAAGAATGGGTGTTTAGGCCCACCCATGGTAATGGTGTTAGAAACTCCTATTGGCATTCCCTAGCATTGCTACTAGAATTGGTTTATCCTAGCAGCAATACTCAGAAATGTCAAGCAATAGGTTATAACGTTTACAGAGGTTATCCATAAGCGTGCGGATCCATCGTTGTAGCATTTCACCTGGAAGTATTATCAGGGTATCGTTATTTATATTTTCCTATAGGAAGGCATGGTAGTAAGAGTTCTAGTATGAATATGAGCAAGATAGACATACGTGCATAACTAACCAGATCAGCATACAGGGGTAAATAGTTGTAGTGTAGATAGTGGACACACACATATACATCTGACACTCCACTCAAGGGAAGAGGCAGAATGAATAAAGAATAAAAGAATGTCCTACGAGGAGTAGATATATCTTAATATAGTATATGCTATGAGTGAAGTAATCATATATGTACATGAGTTAGAGCTAGGCCTATGTGAGATGGATCAGGAGGCCACCGAGTATTGGTCTATCAGCAACCTCATGTGACAATTTACGTACTCCTATACCATGGCCGAACGTGGGGGTTAAGAAGGATGGAAGGGCTATCACCACCTGCCGTCTACCACTCAACCGTGGGACATGAAATGCATTCACCCGCCCCTATATATCCGGGCACCTCGGCCGCATACATAGGAACCACCTAAATCCCCTAGGTCCCCGACCCTATGGATCGACAGGTAAAGGACATGGGTATACCCGAAAGCATGATGAACCACCACCTCAACATAAATCTAAATCTATTCATAAACATGGTATGAACAATCAAGCATTGAGCCAAGTATGATATGAACATGACATAGGGACTATATTTTATTTCATATATCATGAATATATCAACTTGACTATACTCTAGTTCATAGCACAAACTATATTCATAAGATGAAGACATGGCTATTTAGAGAAAAGATAACTCTTTTATTCTCACCAATTCTTCTCCAAGGAGCCAAGTCCTCCAAGGTAGCTTCTCTACTCCTCTACTACTACTAGACTAATTCTAACTTAGAGAATGGAGAGGTGGAGTGGAGAGAGGGAGCTCAAGTGAGAGTGTGAAGTGTGTAGTGAAGTGTGTGTGGTGAGCCTCTCCCCCCCTCTCTTATATAGGGGCTGCCTGGTCCGTTTTGGGGGGAATATTCCTAGATCCACCCCACACCACTAGCCCCTATTTATGACCAAACCGCCACAGCGAGGAGGGCCCAGGCGGTAGAGGGGAAGGCATGGCCATGCCCCTGGCATGCCCACGCCAGGGCTAGCCCAGCCCGTCCTCTCCTTCACTCTACGGGCTTCCTACTGGGTCTAGGCATCGGTGGTGATGTGGGTTGGCCCATGTTTTGTTCTCTGGCTGGGCTTCTTACCTTCTTTGCTTACACCTTCCCGAATGATGCCTTTTTGGTACATTCCACTTGTAATTGGTGTAAATACCTATGACATGTGAAAACTTCTGGTACCAGTGGAAATAGGTTAGTAGCAAAGGTATATGTGTGTAGAAGTGTATAATTCTCTCCTTTTTGGACTTATGTTGGCGGTATAAATGTGTCAATAATGACCGCCAACACTCCCTAGGCACGGCCCTACCAACTACTCCTCTGATAGGGTCACGTCTAGGGCATGACATAAGAAGACAGCTTCCCACAGCCTCTGGGGGCTCATGGGCTTCCAGGCCCACAGGTTAGCCCCTGGAGCCAACCTCTTCTACCACCAAGAAGACTCTAGAAGGTCTCACCTGGGGGAGGCCGGTCCAAGCTAACACAACCTAACACACAGAGTGTTAGATCAGAGCAGCCGGACGATGCCCAATGTTTCTTTAGCTCCAAGACACCGCCACGGTCCATGGCGCACTGCTACAAGACCCTCCTAGACTCTAGCATATGTAGACCATAGGCTAAACCTCCAAAACACCATGTACGTGACCTATCTTGTTATATAAGGGATAAGGTCAGACCTAGAGGGGGGAGGATCTTGATTTGATCACCAAATACTCCATTCTATTCCATTTGCCTCTGCTCTGCACAAAGAGCAAGGCAACCCAGAGAGGGGCACCAAGAGCCTCTCCTCTACCACGTCTCCTTGTCTTCGTCCTCTTTGACGAGCGAAAAGGCTCCACCGGTGGCGAGGTAACCTTAGGATTAGCACTGAGCTAACCCCCCTACTAAATCTTCTTCCTTTACACTTTGTTGTAACCCCCTGATTTTGGGTGCTCTTGAGTATAAGGATCATCAACTGCTAGACATAGGGACCAAATTGGCCCAAACCAGGATAAACTATTGCGTCTCCTCTATGTGATTCTTGTGTTTATGAATCCACCCGAGCCACCAGAGACCCGTACTTTGATAGTGACTTGAACAACATGCTTGTCGCAGTTTTAACCCCATGACAGCTGGCGTGCCAGGTAGGGGTAGCGTCAAATGTGATTCTGACTATACGGTGGCTAAAGCCACCCACCTCTTCACTGGAGTAGGCGGCACCGCCCTAGATGGTGGTGTACACTTCCCTGCATGGTGGCCTACCTTCATCATGGCCGATACCTTCGCTCTGGGCTAGGTCCTCAACTTTGGGAGCTTGGCCTACATCGCCGACCGCTATGGTGAGCTTATTCCACTCCATGGGGCTGCGCTAGTGGGCAATGAGTCCCCGATGTCGCCTCATCCGCTAGGACTCTTAGGAGAAGATCTCTAGGTTCTGGCCCACAAAATCCGATGTGGTCTAGGCCTGAACCCTACCATGTTAGACAATCGCCAGATGTCTACATACTGGCCAACATCCACCACCAGATTGCCACCAGTGAGATGCTCCCGCCGCCTGATTGCTTCTAGTATTACCTCCTAGACCTACCTTTCGGGAGACAGAATGCAGCAGCGTCCTTCCAGCTGGAGCTAGAGCACCTCATTAGTCGCGAGGCGCTGTGAAGCACCATCCTTTCCGACACGGCGGGGACTGATGTCCCCTCGCTCCGTACCTTCCTCAAGATCCTTTCAGGGAATGGCCTAGGGTACGACTCTAATGACATTGACTACAATGACCCTCCACTCATGTGTTACCACATCGACAGTGAGCTTCAGCCCAAGGAGGCACGTGGGCTCACACCGCCAAACCAGAGTCCCTGTAGCTGTGTGGCCTACCTTCAAGAGAAGGTGAACCGCTTGCAAGCTCGGCAGGTGGACTTGGAGGCCGCCGAGGCAGAGCTTGAGTGCCAAAGGTGGGACTTTGTGTGGCAGCAAGCCACGCACCCTCTCGGCAATGACGACAATGCCTGCACGGGGGCTCCAAGTGGCCTCTGCTTCTCCCATGTGGCATACAACATGGCGGCCATCGCTTGTCACCTAGAAGACATCTCCAACACGTCGAACCTGAAGACCAACGAGTGGCTGAACGAGGTGAGGTGGCTCTTTCATGTCGCTCTCGAGCAGCAGGTAGAGAGTTCAACCTCCCAACGCCACGCCGCATTCTCCCGACCGTCCCAAACGATGACCATAGTCAACGGGGACTACTCTGATGCTCATGCCCCACTAGCGGGGAGAAGCAGCGGTGACACCTCCGGCAACACCTCTAACCGGCGATGGACTCGGGGTGCCAAACCTTAGCAGGAGCAAAGACGCGACCTTTCTCCTTAGTGTCCCCCCGCATGCCAGTAGATCGGCGATGACCGTGACATTTGATGAGGACATCATTGGCTCAAAGATGACCATGCCAACCACTTCTATACCAAAGGTGCAACCATTCTATATGAGGCTTATCATTGAAGCATTTGATGAATTGATGCCGCACCATGATGTGTGTTCATTCTCATTTTCAGAATTACTTACATGGATCAAGGGAAGGTTTGATTGCATATGGAAAGCATGGAAGGTTAATGAAGTTGATTGGGGACCAAATCCAAGTATTCCTAACGTCCTCCGCTAGGCCACCACGTCACTTTGGTTCCAAGGACAGAAAGAGTCCAAGTCCAACACGTTTTGGAAGTTGAATTCGGACTGCAAAATAGTCCTAAATTGCGACGGTCACCACGACTTCATACGGACTCCGATTGGGACGTTATAGCACTTTTTGCAAAGCTTATCAAGTCTATTTTTCAACGGATCTGGACTCATGGCTATATCTTATCCAATGCTTCCGCAATCGTCGTTTCAACGCCGGAACTTTTTCTGCCTTTGGTGCTGCGTCACCCTATTTTGGGCCGATGGTCCATGTATCAATTTGGGTCCATTAAGGACGTGTCCTAGGGTTGGAGAACGACCCCAACACCCCCCTGGTCGTTCCCCTAGGTATTAATAAGGATTAGAGCCGCCACAAATAGATTGGGTTTTGTTTTGTTGAAAGTTTAGCCATTGCTACTTCCTTGTAGACGCGTGTGTTGACTAGACCATCCATTCTACTTGATTCAGAACCCCAACTTTGTGAGTTCAGATTGGTTTTTCATCTCCATATTTGCAATTGAGTTGCTTGTTCTACTTGTTCTTGCTTGTTCCTCGATTGCTTGCAGGAATTACCCTAGTGATTTGGTTGATCGTGCTCCACAAGATCACGACGGCAGTTGGAGGTGGTGTATCGGTTGCTAAGGCGCAGCTTGGAAGGCTGTAGTTGGGCCGTGAACGTCATCTCCATCCACCAAATCGAGTTATCCACCTTCTCTCATCGAAAGATCAGGATTCACACTAGCGGGTTCATATCAGTACTGCGCTAGGTATTAATAAGGATTTGATAGGGTGAATCCTGATCTTTCGATGAGAGAAGGTGGATAACTCGATTTGGTGGATGGAGATGACGTTCACGGCCCGACTACAGCCTTCCAAGCTGCGCCTTAGCAACCGATACACCACCTCCAACAGCCGTCGTGATCTTGTGGAGCACGATCAACCAAATCACTAGGGTAATTCCTGCAAGCAATCGAGGAACAAGCAAGAACAAGTAGAACAAGCAACTCAATTGCAAATATGGAGATGAAAAACCAATCTGAACTCACAAAGTTGGGGTTCTGAATCAAGTAGAACGGATGGTCTAGTCAACACACGCGTCTACAAGGAAGTAGCAATGGCTAAACTTTCAACAAAATAAAACCCAATCTATTTGTGGCGGCTCTAATCCTTATTAATACCTAGGGGAATGACCAGGGGGGGTTGGGGTCGTTCTCTAACCCTAGGACACGTCCTTAATGGACCCAAATTGATACATGGACCATCGGCCCAAAATAGGGTGACGCAGCACCAAAGGCAGAAAAGGTTTCGGCGTTGAAACGACGATTGCTGAAGCATTGGATAAGATATAGCCATGAGTCCAGATCCGTTGGAAAATAGACTTGATAAGCTTTCCAAAAAGTGCTATAACGTCCCAATCGGAGTCCGTATGAAGTCGTGGTGACCGTCGCAATTTGGGACTATTTTGCAGTCCGAATTCAACTTCCAAAACGTGTTGGACTTGGACTCTTTCTGTCCTTGGAACCAAAGTGACGTGGTGGCCTAGCGGAGGACGTTAGGAATACTTGGATTTGGTCCCCAATCAACTTCATTAACCTTCCATGCTTTCCATATGCAATCAAACCTTCCCTTGATCCATGTAAGTAATTCTGAAAATGAGAATGAACACACATCATGGTGCGGCATCAATTCATCAAATGCTTCAATGATAAGCCTCATATAGAATGGTTGCACCTTTGGTATAGAAGTGGTTGGCATGGTCATCTTTGAGCCAATGATGTCCTCATCATTCTCCCCTTCTTGACAGCAAACCGTCCTCGGTTTGATCTTTGTTGGAGTATGTGTTGTAGGTAAAAGTGAATTGTGCTCCCCTTCTTGATATTTATCCTGTTGCATATGGGGAAAACTAGAAAAACTTTGCAAGACATCATTAGTGTTAGTGCAGCCCTCAATTTGATCATGGTATTGTGGCCCAAAAGGATATTTCAGATTAGAACAAATATAAACTTTATGCACCAAATATTCTCCTTTGCTGTCATATTTGCCAATTGCATGAAGCGAAAATTGATTAAAACTCGGCAAACCAGAATCAAATTTAAGTTTCTCTTTTAGACAATTTAGATTACACAGAATATCAAATTCAATATAACCCAAAGTATTTAAAGAGGACAGTAAATTCAGTTCATCTTGTGCACATGTAATAGGATGAAAAAGCTTATCTTCAACACATTTGTATGGTTCCAAACCAAAAGTATCACACTTATTCGCTACTTGTGGCATAGGAGTAAAAGAATCATCAGCACACAACTCCTCTTTATCACAAGGAACAACGAGTAATTCATTTTGTGACAAAGGAAAATCAGTAGTGGGTTCCACTATTTGTTGCTCTTCATTAGCATGCAGAGTGGACAAATTTTGGACATTATGGGTCACATCATTCTGGCAAGTATTCACAGATAATAGAATCTCTTTTTCAGCATTGAGAGCCAGACAAAACAATTGACCAATATGGCAATATGATTTGCTAATTAACAAGGTTCGAATTTCAGAATTGAGCCCTATCATGAATCTACTCATAACATCTTCCATGCATTCATCCAATCCACCAAACATGATACAAATCTTAAAATTATAGTAGTATTGTTTCACAGTCTTACTACCCTGGTTCAAGTTGTCTAATTTTGCAAGCAAATAATCAACATAATATGCAGGAACGAATGCATCTCTAAAAAGAAATTTGAAGTCTTTCCAAGATTCTAGAACTTTGTTGTGCCTACAAATGTGTTTCCATTCTAGCAAAGCATTTTCAATCAAAATATTAGAGGGAATACAAATCTTTTGTTTCTCGGACAGGTCATGCTCATCAAATTCATTGTCTACTTTTAACTCCCAATCAATGTAAGCTTGAGGATCAAACTTACCATCATATAACGGCAAGTGTTGAATGACATCCTGAATATGAGGGTCTAGTTTCAACAACTCAAAAATCTCCATATCCCCTGCCATGATTAGTAGAAAACAAGAAACACAAAAATAATATGTATCCTCCTATCAACTACTAGGATGTGTCGGTTGTAACTCTCTCAAACTCAACTTGTTAAAACAAGCCCTTACAAGTTCTTACCAAGCCAAACAGGAGGTGATGGCAACCAACAAGTCTACAACCGTGGAGTGAAGTGTATCAGTGCCATAGCAACAAAACAAATTGTCAAGCTGTAGTCGAATATGTGGAGCTGTAGGTGGGCTAAAGCAAGGAAGTACTAGAACCACGTTAGTTGCAAGCAAATTGAACAAACGCTCAACGATGTTATTGTGCTGGTCCTAGGCTAGTACGTGCTAGAGACGCGAGCCTGGACACAAACGAAGTCACTGAGCTGCAGCAAAGAAGGATCACAAGGATAGGAATAACAACAAAAGAAAAACCCTTCTCTTCTTCTTTCTCTTTCTTTTCTTTCTTTCTTTCTATCTTTCTTTTCTTTCTTTCTTCTGTCTTTTTTTCTATTTTTTTTCAACTAGCACAAAACTGAAATTTTGCAACAAGAATTAACAAGCTACTTACAACAATTAAATGTTTCCTTGGGAAGGGTGATTCAGTAGCAAAGTCAAACAAGTGGCTGTTTTGCAAAACCAGCAGACGCACAAATCTCCAGGGTAATTGCAAAGCGCTCAGATTGAATTTGGGACCAAGCTCTGATCAGTTGGAAGGAGGGCAAGTTAAGGTTTCCAGATTGTATTTAAACTCCCTATTCAGACTCCTGACAAAGGAAATATGGTGCTTTTCTTTTCAGGATAAAACAGGACTCCGAATCGAATTCTATCTTGATCTTGTTGGATTTCCTTTTTGTAGATGGAAATATGGACGTGGATGAAACCTCCAAGGGCGTGGCTAGGATAATGGTGGTAAACAAAACAAAGGAATTTGGAAATCCACTCGGATTCGTTGAGAGAAACAAATAAACTCAAATCTGCGATGGTGACAGAAACGTGACTAGAACTCGAAACTCTAAACGAATAGACGCTAAGACCAGCAACTTGACACGACGATGCAACCGTTAATTCAATAAGCCATAACTAAGCAGTAATAGTATTAAGCTCAAAGGGTTTTTGGGATTATGGAGAACTAATCTACTAATTTTGTGTTTGGCTTTTTCTGGACTATAGGAGATTAAAAAAAACAGCAAAGAACTAGAAGTCTCTCACCGATCAACCTTGCTCTGATTACCAACTGATATGAACCCGCTAGGGTGAATCCTGATCTTTCGATGAGAGAAGGTGGATAACTCGATTTGGTGGATGGAGATGACGTTCACGGCCCGACTACAGCCTTCCAAGCTGCGCCTTAGCAACCGATACACCACCTCCAACAGCCGTCGTGATCTTGTGGAGCACGATCAACCAAATCACTAGGGTAATTCTTGCAAGCAATCGAGGAACAAGCAAGAACAAGTAGAACAAGCAACTCAATTGCAAATATGGAGATGAAAAACCAATCTGAACTCACAAAGTTGGGGTTCTGAATCAAGTAGAACGGATGGTCTAGTCAACACACGCGTCTACAAGGAAGTAGCAATGGCTAAACTTTCAACAAAACAAAACCCAATCTATTTGTGACGGCTCTAATCCTTATTAATACCTAGGGGAACGACCAGGGGGGTGTTGGGGTCATTCTCCAACCCTAGGACACATCCTTAATGGATCCAAATTGATACATGGACCATCGGCCCAAAATAGGGTGACGCAGCACCAAAGGCAGAAAAGGTTCCGGCGTTGAAACGACGATTGCGGAAGCATTGGATAAGATATAGCCATGAGTCCAGATCCATTGGAAAATAGACTTGATAAGCTTTCCAAAAAGTGCTATAACGTCCCAATCGGAGTCCGTATGAAGTCGTGGTGACCGTCGCAATTTGGGACTATTTTGCAGTCCGAATTCAACTTCCAAAACGTGTTGGACTTGGACTCTTTCTGTCCTTGGAACCAAAGTGACATGGTGGCCTAGCGGAGGACGTTAGGAATACTTGGATTTGGTCCCCAATCAACTTCATTAACCTTCCATGCTTTCCATATGCAATCAAACCTTCCCTTGATCCATGTAAGTAATTCTGAAAATGAGAATGAACACACATCATGGTGCGGCATCAATTCATCAAATGCTTCAATGATAAGCCTCATATAGAATGGTTGCACCTTTGGTATAGAAGTGGTTGGCATGGTCATCTTTGAGCCAATGATGTCCTCATCAACATTCGTGACACCATCGAGGCCAGACACCATGCCCCAGATCACTTTGGCCCCCTAGCGTTCGGGGCAGTGATCCGGGCGGCCCCTACCCTAGGCATTTTGGCCATTGACGCACATCTCCAAGTGCGACAGCAAGATCAACCCAGGCCATTGGCTGGAGGACTACTGCCTTACCATGAAGGGTGGGGGGGTCAGATGACGTCTTCACCATCTAGTACCTTCCTCTGCTTCTGTCAAGCTCAACCAAAGCTTGGCTTGAGCAGCTCGAGCCTAGTAGCATCCGTTGTTGGGGCGATCTCCGCTCGGTCTTCATCGGCCAATTTTAGGGCACCTACACCCGCCCAGGGAACTCCTGGGATCTCTACAATTGTAGGCAGAGGGCTGACAAGACCCTCTGGAAGTACATTCAGCGCTTCTCCAAGAAGCACAATGAGCTCCCCAACATCACCAATGTTGATGTCATCAACACCTTCATCTATGGCATGACCTGCGAGGCTCTTGTCCACATGCTTAACTGCGAGACCCCATGCACGACGTGGGAGCTCCTGGATGTTGCCACCTAGTATGCCACCGGTGAGGAGGCGGTCCAAGCCAACTCTAGCGATAAAGTCAAGGTCGTCGGGCACCTCAATGGCGGTGATAGTGGCAATGATCTTGCCTCATCCTAGTAACACCACGACAAGCGGAACAAGGACTGGAAGTGTCGCCGGGAGGAGATGGCATCCACGGCCGACCGCATAGCCAGACCTCAGCCTTGCGAGTGCGGTGCACACCCAAAACACTTTGAGAAGGTGCTTGAGTCCCCCTGTCTGTTCCATGGGGGACAAGCCAGGCATCTCCTCAAGGACTACGCTACCATGAAGGGCTACATCTGTAGCACCCTTGACCAACAGGGCATAGGCCCAAAAGCCTACCTCGAAGGCCAATGACCCAGTTGACGGCACCAAGGAGGAGGACAATGAGTTCCTCGAGGCCAAGCACTGCCTCATGATCTTTGGGGGCTTCTAGGCGTATGAGTCCCGCTGGCAGTGCCGCATCACCGAGCAAGAGGTGAATGTCGTCCACACCCTCACCGCCCCGATGCGACTCCGATGGTCCTAGATGGCCATCACCATCGACTAAGAATATCACCCCGACCACATCCCTCATCCAGGGTGCTACCCGCTCGTGGTCAGTCCGATCGTGGGTATCACACGCCTCTCTAAGGTGCTGATGGATGGGGGAGCGGCCTTAACATACTCTATGCTAGCACCCTCGACAAGATGGGCATCCCTCAGGACAGCCTGCGTCCCAGCAGGGCGCCATTCTATAGGATCATGCCAGAGAAGGAAGTTGTGCCCCTTGGGCGCATCCGGCTCAACGTCACCTTCGACCAGCCAGGCAACTTTCGCAAGGAGCCACTCACCTTCGAGGTCGTTAACTTCCCCGGTGTCTACCACACCCTCCTCGATCGACCATGCTTCGCCAAGTTCATGGCTATCCCTAGCTACACCTACCTGAAGCTCAAGATGCCTGGGCCGAAGGGGTCATCACCGTCGAGGGTAGCTTCGAGCAAGCCTACTACTACGAGTAAGATTGTGTCACCCAAGCAGCTGCACTCACCACCCCTTATTCTCCCCACGGATCAGGCCATGACTCAGAAAAGGGGCACCAGGGGAGGAAGCAACCAAGGCAATGGTGGTGCTCGACCGACTGAGCATTGGGGAGGTGCCCAAGCCTTCTAGCGAGAGCGGTGGCTTGGCTAGCCCCTCCATCTAGGCGCTCGGTCTCCTAGAAGGGGCTAACCTGATCGAGGTGAGTTTTGACCTTTCCCCATGAGGGAAGGCCATCGTCGAGCCATCCGCCTAGAAGTGACACCTCCCGAGCCAAGGCCCGCCTACTGACCTCCTTCATTGGCCTATCTCTACAACAATAAAAAACCAAGATAAGTCACGTCCTCCTGACCCTCTTTGCTTTGCTTGCTTCAGTCATTGTCTCCTTTAACCCAAGTGACCCCAGCGAAAGCTTGGCTACACCATAGGATTGACTAAACTAACCATCTACTAATGTTTTAGAAGGAGAGCGGCTACAAAGGGCTCTTGAGTGTGGCAAGGATGGGTGGACAGAGTAGGAGGAGCAGGCTAAAGATCAGCAAGGCACTAACGGAGTGGGCCCGGCCATCGCGTTACCAACTATGTCCTCTTTCCCCTCTCTTGTGTCTTTCTATTTTCTTTGCAGATATCTGCTTATCTCCTAATCCTTCATTGGATCGTTCCACCCCACTGCACATTAGTCCGAGGCCCCTAGAAGGGGCTTCATCGAGGGTTCAAGGTTGGCCCACTGGGCTTCAAGGTCGCCCGAAGCAACTAAAAGTGCGAGGGACGCTCGGGAGATGAGCCCACGTGGCTGTAGCTGGGGCGCCTAGAAGCACCCCGACCGTCTAGATGAGCGAAGTCCAAGTACTGACCTAGAGCTGCTTGTGGTGTCCCAACGAGGGAGGCAGTGAGCCCTAAGCACTGATAGACGGGCTTAGGAACTATACAAGTGGCTCGGTCGAGAAGCCGAGGATCTCCCCTTCGGGGGACATGATCGGGGCACGGAATGACTGTAAACCTAGGGTTCTCACGGGCTTACGCGCTAGCAGCATGGGCAAGACAATCTTGGCTAATGAGGCCATCGTCGTAATAGCCTAGCCTAACGAGGGATTAAGTCTCTGAGCATGACTCAAGAGCAAAATAGGATTACAAACAAAAGTAATTCCACTTCATCAATTGGGAACAACCCGATTACAATATACGGCGGCAAGAACCGCCACCCCAAAATCACCTACACCACTGCCCTGACCCTGGACTAGATCTCGGTCGGGGCCATGTAGTTTGAAAATAAGCTCATGGAAGCCCAGGCGCCATTCACCTGACCTAGAAGTCAGGAACACCTCCATAGTAGTAGCAATGACAAAGAAAGGGTTAGAGGAGAGCTAGGCCATGGCCGCGTCCTCTCCCTCTCCAGGCCCTAGCTCTGTGTCAGACGGTGACCCCCATGGCTCCTCCTCTGTCAGATCTGCTCCACATGGCCCTAACGTCTGATCTCCCAAACAAGGCGGGACAACACGGGGGCTACACACCATAACTCCTCCACCAGGCATGATGGCCAAGACACCATCAACCGCCTACGTAAGGCGTCAGTGGATGGAACACATCCAGAAGTTGCCCCTTCTGCTGGCAAGGAGGACCCACAATGGCCTTAGGGGCTGCACCGGCTCCCTAGATGGAGCAGCCTGACCCCCAATCGACGGGTGCTCGGGTGCACATCCTCTAAACACCAACCAACTCCCTAGAGTTGGGTCAGGAGCCACTGAGTAGTGGGCCCAATGAGGGCCTCCGTCCAAGCCTCAGCGCACTCCCATCTCCCTAAACTATGGCTACAGAGGGTCATCCCCAGAAGGCCAACTTGAGAAGATCGGGACTGTTACCGTAGCCCCTAGAAGGGCATGGTGCTCTGGATGATCAAATGGGCCAGAGCCAGAGCCTAGCGTTCTTGATCACCCAACCCACAGTAGGCTCTGATCAAAAAAGAGGGCGCCCCCAGGCCTATAGTCAACAACTCCCAAATGAGTTTGTCGAGCTCTCGCTCGAGTCAAAGACCCATGCGACCTAGGCTCATGAAGGGATCAACACCATCCTCAATTAGCCCCGATAGCCGAGCAAAGTCCATCACTTTGGAGAAGAAGGCCCCAAGCAGGGCATAGCACTCTCGCTAGCGGAAGACATCCCCGCCAAGGAGGGTTTAGTCACTAGATGATCAAATTTAGCCCTACATCGCCATCACGCCAGGTAAGGCCATGAAGGGCTTAGGGCTCCTGATGAGATCCTAGGTATGTTAAGCCTCAGGTCCAATGGTTCCTGAATAAAGAAGACACCCTGACCGACCCCTTTAGGATCGCCTGGGGCCTCGAGGGCTATGTCCATCGGGCACGCTCATGCGCACCCTCTGGCAAAGAGATCCAGCCGAGCCTGACTTGACTATAGCTTTCGCCTGGGGCTTGAGGGCTTCCCTGAGCCTTGGGCTCCCGATCTATGGCACGGCCAAGCCCGGGCCTTGGCACCTACCCGCTCATAATGCCAACCAAGGCCTGGGCATAGGAAGACAAGCCCCGAGCTACCGATGCTTGGGGGCTCCTCGGGGCCGCTCCTAAGGCGCAATCCTGCCAACTGCTCCTTCGACAGGGTCATGTCCAGGGCATGCACAAGAAGACAAAGCTTCCCACATCCTTCGAGGCTCGTGGGCTTCCAGGCCCGTGTGTTAACCCCTAGAGCTGACCTCTTTTGCCACCAAGAAGACTCCAGAAGATCTCACCCGGGGAGGCCAGTCCAAGCTAACACCACTGACACGCAAAAGTGTCAAATCAGAGTAGCCGAACGACGCCTAAGGCTTCTTTGGCTCCAAGAGACCACCATAGTCCATGGCGCACCGCTGTAAGACCCTCCTAGACTCTAGCACGTAGACCATAGGCTAAACCCCCAAACCACCATATAGCCATGCTATCTTGTTATATAAGGGATAAGGTCAGACCTAGAGGGGGGAGGATCCCGATTCGATCACTAGAGATTCTATTCTATTCCGTCCGCCTTCACTCTGCATAGAGAGCAAGGCAACCTGAAGAGGGGCACCGAGAGCCTCTCCTCCACCGCATCCCATCATCTTCCTCCTCTCCGACAGGGGAAGGCTCCACCAGTGGCGAGGCAACCTTAGGATTAGCATCGAGCCTCTCCTCGATTTTGGGTGCTCTTGAGTATAAGGATCAACAGCTGCTGGATGTAGGGACCGAATTGGTCCAAACCAAGATAAACCATTGCGTCTCCCCTTCGTGATTCTTGTTTTCCTGAGTCCACTCGAGCCACCAGAGACTCATACTCTGACACTGACTCAAATAACATGCTTGTCGCGGTTTTGACCCCGCGACACTAGGCCCGACCATGGTGGCAGCAATGGCTAGTTGCCCTAGTGCCACCACGTGGCAAGGTGAGGATAAGGCCCGTCATGAAGCTTCGTGGGGTCCATGGTGTGGTCGTCCTTATCCACTTTGAGTGCAGGCATGGTAGAGGCATGATAGTGAGCTCAAGGCAGCACAACGTGACGCAGTGTTAGCATCATTGTCAAGTAGATGACGATGGTAACATGCGGGTCCACGTCATCAGTGAGCGTGAGAGAGAAAGGGGGAAGGGCTGCGGGCACACCAAGTTGGGCTAGACGGTCGGGCTGGCCCTAGTTGAAGGGAAGGAGAGGAGGAGGCAGGCGCATGCGTGCATGCATAGTTGGTTGGTGGCCCACATGGGAGAGAGAAGAGGGGAGAGGCAGGCCATGGCGTGGGTCAGAATAAAGAAGGGCAAGAATTGAGCTCGTGTCCCTCTTTCTATTTAGGAATTGCATTTCTATTTACCAGAAATAAACTAAGGTTTATTTGAATTGATTTTTGGTTTGAATTTCAAGGAATTTTTAAAGGTGGATGGTTTGGATAGTTTGGGATGGTCAAGGATAGTTTACATGGGTTTTGCCAAGGAAATTTATTTGGTGCCAAGTAAATTCTAGGGCAAACAAGTCATACAATCAATCAAACAAGCATTTCAAACATTTCAAATATTTCAAACATATATGCACATGATGTGTTTTGATGCAAGGCTTTTGGAAAGGTTTTTCAAAATGGGTTTTGTATAAACTAAACTAGTCAAGTTTTAGTTTGTTGTAAAGTTTTAAAAAGTTCAATGAACTTTTTAGGATGCAAAACACAACGCGTTACGAAACTTAAACAAACTCAGAAGAGATTTGAATTCCTTTGTACGAGTCTAGTAAATAAAACCTGCAAAAATCCAATGCTACATCACTTATGCAACAATAAAGTTTCTAAACCTCATATTAAATTTTAATTTCATGGAAATTATTATTTCGCTTATGTTAAATGATGGGAAAATAAATAAAAATAAAAAAATATTTTAGGAAAATGTTTTTTTGGGTGTTACAGCTAGAAAACCTAGCTACCTCTGCAATGGTTGGGCTGCTTCTGTTGCTAGGCTAAAGTAGACAATTAAAAACTAAGAGAAAAAGAAAAAAGAGTTTTCTTTTTTCCTAGCTTTAAAACTTAAACAAATTCAGAAGAGATTTGAATTCGCTTCACACAAGTCTAGTCAAACAAACTATTGAAAATCCAATGCTACATCATTTATGCAACAACAAAGTTTCTAAACCTCATATTAAATTTTGATCTCATGGAAATTATTATTTTGCTTACGTTAAATCATGGGAAAATAAATAAGAAAATAAAAAATATTTTAGGAAAATGATTTTTTTGGGTGTTCCAGCTAGAAAACCTAGCTACCTTTGCAAGTTTATTTCTAGAGTTGAGTTGGTTAGTGTGATCGGATGGAGGTCTCTATAAAAGTGGCTGGGAGTTGAGCCACCTTTGTACAAAAGATAGATGTATCTACAAATCATTTTTGTAGTAGTTACTCTAATTAAAATATATATATTCTGAATTTAATATACTTTTTAGACAACAACAATATCATAGATAATTAATATCGGTCATAAGAGTGTCAAACATCATATTTCATATTTTTCCTATATAGTTCTCATCGGTACAAGTCTAAAAAAATTAGATTTGCCATTTAAACCATACTATGTTTGACCAAGATGATACAAAATACTAACATTTATGACAATTAATAAGTGTGATTAGATTTATCATAAAATATATATTATAATATATCTATTTAGTGTCTTAAATGTTGATACTTTTCTCTATGAGCTTTGTAAAAAGGATAGTTTGACTTAAGAATAAAATTAAAATATTTGGTACGAGTGAGTAAAGGACATCTTGGGTGTTAGAGAGTTGTCCATTAATGAAATCTGGTCGCAAGATTTGATGTTCAATGAGTATTGCAGTAATAAGTAATACCATATTATCCAGATTGCACTACTAAACTATATATTATTAATTGTTGCACATCCAAATAGTAAAATTTTATGGAGTCCTGCTATTTTGTAGGTGCAAGATGTACTCTCATTATTGTGTATTATGCTGCACACATCACCATGTCTACAAGATATCCCTTCAATTGAATCATTTAATGATTACTCAGATATGTGGAATTTCATAACAAGGACCTCAGTTGTCTTTGTATTTTCTTCATATGAACCATTTGAAGACAGCATAGAGCTACATAGAAATTTCTAAGCCTTTTTTTAAGAAACGCATAGAAATTTGTAGGTGCGCTTTACCTTAAACCTAATATATATTTTCTATTTCTCACTGTACTGAGTTGGGCCTAATGCTACATACATATAGACGTAGTGTTGAACAGTTGTATCAACACGGCTGGTTGAGCAAGTGGACACTTATCGTTATGACCATTTAAACATGCTATGTTTGTTTATCATTGTCTTTGATCGGCCAACATTACTACTATTGTGGTACTGTCTCCGTTTGTCTTGCTTTTTTGGTCGTCTCATACAAGCGAGTTATGGGATAGGTTTAGTGGAGCATCTCCCAAGAGTACCCTAAATTTTATTCCCAAAACATGGTGTTTTGCCAACTCCCAAAAAGGTATTGGGAGGAATAAATAAGATCATCTCCAACAGTTTCTAATAATCTACTCCTAAAAAAATACAAATACATCAGAAATCCTATACTATTTCTAAATTATCATAACCACTTTTATAAATTATTTCTATCTTGTATATTTGCATTAGGAACCTTTTACTACTATTTATTCTTTTCCCGCCCTTCCACCTTTAGATTGGCCACACAATTTGCATGGGGAAGACCAATGCGCGCGAGAAAGGGTGCGTGTATTTTTACGCACGATGCTGGTCTGTTTGCTAATTGCCAAAAGATGGGGAAGGGATATGGGGTACCCTTAGAGATGAGTTTTTTCCCAAAAAACATAGATGGGGAAGGGATATGGGGTACTCTTGGAGATGCACTAATGTCTTAAACTACTTTCTGTAATCTCTTGAATGTTGTATATCTGTTGGATGCGATGGGAATGGGGAAGATTCATCGTGTCAGAAAACATACTATCTCCATTTTCAAATACTATGTGACATTTAGGATAGGCTTCTAAAAGATAATTATCTTGTACTGTAGTAGGCAACATATATTTCAAGACGCAGCGAGGGAGTAATATAATAGCACAGTGATAGTACGCTTCGCAGGTAGCTTAATTTATACGTCTGGCTCATATATATGGGCTTAGCGATGACTTATTTTGTTTTTTGATATTATGTTTATAGTACAGAACAAGATATATAGCTCGAAATTTTGAATTGTCATTTCAGCCGCCAGCAGAACCATGACAAAATCACTGCCCCACGTCTATCAATGTTCCAACCTATAAGACAGAAGGGATCAATTTGTCATGCAAGAGGCATGCATCATGTCTCTAGTCTTGACCCTCTAATGAATATATAACACCTTGGCCTTATTTAGATGCATGTGTATCTACTTCAATCCACATGTGTTGGAGTGGATTGGAATGGAACTTAGTTTAATTCCATTCCAATCCACTTCAACACATGTGGATTAAGATTAATACATGCGCATCCAAACAAAGTCTTAAGAAGTTTTGAGCCCTGTTTAAAACTCACAGATGTTTTACTCTCTTCTAATGACGCAATGTGCAACGCAAGCACCAGTACATGTGTAAATCGTATGGAGATTTCATAACCAACCATTTGACCTAAAATTTCAGATGCTAAATAGATAATTTGTATTCGAATCCGAACATTCAACATTTGTTCCATATCTGAATGCCCAAAGTTGATTTTTTATATGGATATCTGTATCTGAAATATATCCAACACATCTGACATTAGCCTTGTCCCACTTCAGATCTAGGAAAAAATAATTATTATCTATATTCATATTCATATATTCCTTACATATTTGGTTCATTAACAATACTAACACCAATGGAACATTCTGGGTTATTGTAAAGCTTGGATACATAGTTTGGACCTTTGTAGAAAATTCCAATACGTGATGCCCCTGTATGAATAGGAAAAATAACAATAGTTGACCCAAATATACTTGTATGATGATTATTAAAACTACAAGTGCTTACATACACATACCACATGTCAGTTACAAGTCAACAGTAATAATAAATGAAACATATAGAAAGGAAGACATTGTACCTTGTTCCTCTATTTATAGGCACTAGCCGCTTCAGGAGTTTCCCACACAGTTGGACCATAAACAGCAGTGGTACCCTGTAGAAACATATGGGCACTCAAATAATAGGGGAATGAACGAGTGGTGACCTTAGTGTCATTGTTGTGGACGAAAATCTATGCCATGCCAACACTGCAAGTTGCATGCTTGCCAACCTCCAATTTCAAGGTAAATATCTAAATAATTCTGTGTAGTTGCCAGGAGCAAGAACGTTATGCACATAGACTTTTTTTCATGCTTTATTTATTTATGGATCTATGTGGTTTTAAAATATTTTTATTCTAGCTCTGCAATTGTTAGCCTCTAGAGGCTTCTCATTAAAAGACTATTTCTCAGTGTCAAAAACAATTCCTGAACATTTGTCTTGTTTGTTTCAGTGCTTGTATATGCGAGTCCTGTTGAGGCACTCAAGTTTCTTAAGGATCACGGAAGAGATACTGATTTTGCATTAGTGGAAGTCAACATGAAAGAGATGCATGGTTTTCAGTTCCTTGACATATCCCGAGAGTTGCACAAAAACCTTCAAGTGATTAGTAAGTAGGTCAGTTTCTTTACCAAATACTCTCCATTTTTTTACTTGTCATATTAGTTTGTTCTAAATCAAATGTTTCTATCTTTGATCATTGATTTAAAAAGGTATATAGGTTAACAACATAAGATTTATGATTTTGGATTCACTATGAGAAATAGTTCAATAATAATTCACATGTTACGATGTTTTTTTTTGAAATTGATGATAAAACATAAAAAAGTTTGACTTTAATAAAACTAATATGACATGTAAAAAAATAGAACAAGAACCTTTCATAAGGATGCATGCAAAAGTTCATTTATTTTGATATTAATAGTGCTTAGCAAGAATAAATTCTAAAATTGTTATGAAACTAATTAACTTCCGTTTGCTTGGACCAGTGATGTGAGCTGATACGACATGGTCCACAATGAAGAGAAGCATCGAGCTTGGTGCATGTTTTTTGATTAAAAAGCCTCTTGATGCAAATAAGATAGATAACCTGTGGCAACATCTTGACCTAAAATTTCAATGGACCAACAACATTAAGGACTTATTCCCAGGTTAGAGCTACTTTGGTGCATGTTTTTTCTTTTGAAAGAGGCTGTGCATATGTTGAACTCCATATATGGTTGACTAACAAAACAGAGACAACAATTTGTTCTAATGTCTAATCCAGAGATGACCAACCACTTATGTGTGTGCAGTCTACATCATTTAATAAATTTAGCTAAGGGTATGTTAATTCACTAGAACTGTCCTAAAGTAAATTGTGTAAGCATGTTTGCTGTAAATGGTTCGTTCTTTATATCCTGGAAAATAGTCAATGTAAAATATAGTTACAACAGCAATAGGGAGTACATCGAAATCAGTTACCATTTGAATCAAATGATTTTGTAAAATTACCATTTGAAAGTATTGTATTCCAAAAATATGCATATTAATTTCTGCCTTGCATGTGAAATACATATAGGTATTGAAGGAAAAATGGGGAATCCATTTGGGGAAGGTACCAAACAGAAGGCAACTCACCTTATGTGGACTCCATTTCTGCAGAGGAAGTTTTTGCAAGCTGTTGAACTACTTGGGGAAGGTACAATTTCTCTATTTGTATCATGTCTTACAATTCCTATATATCAGATACATAGTAGGTTACACATGTGAGTCAATTTTATTTTAGCCGCAACTCCAAAGAAGATACAGTTGCTCATGAATGTAAACTCCGTTGGTCGCAAACAAATTTCTGCTCATCTTCAGGTACATGCATATTATTCTTATTTAGATTATTGACAACTCAGATAAACTAAAACATTTTTTTAATAACAACTTATTAATTGTATGAATTTTAATTTTGCTAGAAACACCTAAAGAAGATTGAGAAGGAACTACGTAATTCATATGCAAACAAGTCCAGCCATGGCGCCCCGAATTCACAGCCAAGCATTTGTGGAATAGGCCATAACACATTCCAATGCAATCCTGACATCCAAGCAGAAGATAGATCTGTGAGCTAATTATTAATGCAGATGGTAATTATAGTACTATGTACCTTTAAAGCTGACAAGTCTGATCATCGTTGCTTGCCTGCATGCAGGATGAAGTTATGTCCTTGGATCATACAAAAATCATTGAGGAAACACAAAGCAACATGTTGTATGAAGCAATGCGGAGAGCCTTGCAGCTTGGAACTATTTTTGAGGAATCACAGTTGCCCAATGATCCTTCTGGTAAAGATGCAAGAAAAGTTGAAGTAGACATGATGAGGGATGGTAATAATCGAGATGCTGGGACATATGCATTTGGTGATAAAAATGAAGTATCTAAAACTCACAATGCAGATGATAATGCGAAGGTCATGAGCAAGGATGATTCTGACAAGCTGGATTCTTATGGTGATGAGCTGCGACCAGCTGTGGCGCTTGTGACCTATTCGGACTCAAAAGATGGTGAAACGCTCTAGGTTAATGGAGCAATGAATTGCATAGGTGGAGGTACTTGTAAACTGTCATAAAAAATGATGCCATCATGAATGGATGTTCATGAATACACAGTTTCTATATCTTCTTAATTTTTGAAGGAACATCTTCTTAATAAATGTTGAAGGAACCTCGAGAGTGTAACCCAAGAGAGGGATGGGAAAAATTTGATCACCATAAAATTCTTCCATACTTTTTTTGATCGGGTATAACTTGGAAGCACACAATCCACACACTCCACATGCACACACATGTGTGCACGTCCGTACACACGCAAAGAAGAGATTGGGAGGCTGTCTAGCCTTCAGTGCACGAAAAACACATAGTACCACCGAACACACACATGTGCGTCTACCCTGTTTTTCTAGCAAAAAATCCAGAAAATACGCACACGTGTGCGTGTACCCTTCTTTTTCTAGAAAAAATCCAAAAAATAGGTGCTACACTAGGGGGTTTGAACCCTGGTGAGTAGCATCCCACTAGACCATCCTACCACTGGACCATAGGACCATTCACTAATATTCCTCCATACTTGATAAACATAAACAATCAAACTAGCATGTGCATTTAGAATTTATCTAGTGTCTTTACTTACTCACCCACAAAGTGTTGCGCAGTATATATCTAATTCTACCAAGTAGACCAACCTACTCGAGGAAACATAAAGACAAATAAGTGGTAGCATAAATGTGGTAGGTAAGCTCTAGTGATGAAAAGCAAACTTCCAAGATTAGATTATGTATCTTGTGAAGTCCATGTTGGATCTCTACCAATGTACACTCCTAAGAACCAAGCCTTTCCCTAGTCACATTGTTGAGTCAACAAAGGTACCCAACCAAAACACGTGCACTAAGACACTTAGGTTTACCACTTGCCACCTCACTCTCTAGGTCACCAAGTTCTTTCGCTTTTGTTTAAGACCACTTTCATGTTACATGTGTTTGCATCTTGCATTTCAATCCTTCGACTTTGCCTATTGTAAGGAATATGGGCCTTATGGCACATTCTACTATGGTTCTATTGATTGCAATGACAACCCAATCAAAAGGACTGACATGTGTGATAAGGTGTGTTAGATAGGTCATATATGTCATAAGGATGTAAGGAATCAAGGAGCAAAGTTTGAAGAAGAAAATACAAAAAACATTCAAATCATAGAAAATATAGAGAACTAGACAGTCACATCTCTATAAAAAGTAGAGTGCCAGACAAATTAATTGTATGTTTGTTGTGGCAAGTAAACCTGACAGTCTAGTGAGAAGAAAAGAAGAGCACTGAATAATCATACATCGGCCAAAGAAACAACAAATGAAAAGGTGTTCACGACCATTGAAGAACTCAACGAATCAAATAGTATAGCGGTGGAAAATATACAAGCACTAAATCACATGGTGAGTGCAATTTTTAGTAGTCTATTTGCAGGGACATTGTTTGTCACAACCTAAAGTCATTCCATCTAAAACCTTTAATAAAATTTATTTAACTCACCCAACCAAGGTTCTCATGTTCCCAAGTATCCCTTCATCATTCTCTAGAATGGATCCTAGCATTCTCTACTAGGACAAGGACTCCAAATTAGTAACTTAATCTCACTAGTTCTTTCAAGTCAATCAGAGTCAAACTAGAGTTGACCATGGTCTAATAGAAGTCAACTTCATGAGAGTCCTCTCCGAAAGGTGCTAATCAATTTTCTTAGTCTCTCCAACATTAATTATCTATATCTTGGACACTAAGATTGGCCCTAATGCTAAGAACCCCAATCTCTAGATCAAATTCTCAAAGTCAGAGAATTGATGAAACATTCCATCCTTCTTGGTGGACTGTCCATAGGTTCATAGAATTAGCAGATTGAGTGGAGAGTGAGCTGTTTTCCACTTACCCATGGATGCGCACATGTTAGCACAAGTTTGAGGCACTCTTCAGCAGAAGGACATTAGCTCCACTCACCCTCTCTTCCATTTCACTGCCTCCCTCTCTCTCTCAAATGAAGAACAAGGAAGAACAAGATGAACTAGAGTGAGAAAGTGGGAAAGGAGAAAGGAAGGGAAATCAAGGAAAGGGCAGCAAAATTATACTAAGGTCAAGATCATGAGCCTCTCCATCTCCATCATCTCATGGTTAGCTCAAGAGCTCTCCTTCTCATTTTCTTGAGCTCAATCCTCAAACCCTAACTCATGATTCTCTCTATGCATGGATGAAGCATGAGGATTGGAAGTTGCTCCATTGTCTCAAGGGTAAGATCAAGAGTTGCTACAGCTCAATCCTCTCATGCATTTCTTCAATCCTTCTCTCATGCCACTTTTATGGATTTTTGCAAAAATGGCCAAATCCTTCTCTATGACATGAAGGAAAGGTTTCTAAAGGGTTTATCTTCAATCTTGGTGGCCTAGAAACCACCAAATCTTAGAGCTAAGTTGACTGCCCAATCTCATGAATTATATCTTAATTTCTCATAATTTTAGTCAAAATCTAAATCACTAGTTGCACTTGAAAAATAGAGCTCAAACCCTAGTAAACACTAGCAAATCATGTCACCCAAATCACCCTAGGAACCCTGCACATGCATGATACACAACTCACACAATCTAGACTTAAACAACATGAGAAACTAAGAACATAGGTTCTGCCGACCAAAGGATGGAGTATTCATCTTTGATGCAGTGTCCGTCAAACCATACACTTCACCAAAACTCACAGCCATACACATAACCCTCGATGTAACTAAACTCTCAGAGTGTCCGTGAACAATCACAGACTATTTGTCAATGAATAAATTTGATTTCAAGCGAATCGAGAGCAGCCAATTCCTAGCAGAGTGTCCATCAAATCACACAGAGTGTCCGTGGATTCACAAATCATCCAAAATGCCTAAGTCCTAATCCCATGGAGTGTTCTATGGAACCATCCATCAAGTCATGGACTATTCGTCACCAATGATGGAGTATTTGTCAGTTCACCTAGAGATGGGGAAGCCATGGTGAATAGCTTGCTTGCAACAGTGTCCACAAGATTAGGAGGTGTGGTGGTGGTAGGAGCCTCTGGCTACCTCTTGAGGAATGTGTGGCCTATGTCCTCCATGACGCGCTTGGTCTCCTCATCAAGCTCCTTGGCTGTGGCGTCACGTGTCTTAGGATAGCATTGGCCCTCAATGTTGGCGAGGTGGATGTTGAGCTTGATGAGGTTCGTGTTGATCTCGTTGAAGGGGTTGCTCATGTTGATGGAGAAGATGCTCATCATCCTCTTCAACTCATCTTGACGCAAGATCGGTGCCCGGTTTGCATCGAACATATCAAAGGCTCGAAAATCATTTTGGACGCACCCAATGGAACTCATAGGTGATGCGTGTCATGTGGATTCTCACTTTTTCGTTTGGAGACGGTGTTAGTGTCGGTGCAAGATAGGTGCACAGTTTGCGCCAAACATACCATCGGCTCAGCAATTGTTTTGGATGCACCCGATCATACTCCTAGGTGACGAGGCTCAAGTGAAAGCTCGGGCCATTTGGAGATAGTGCTAATCTGGACACAACATTGGTGCACGGTTTGCGTCGAACGTATCATAGGCTTGAAAATCATTTTGGACCCACATGATGGAACTCCTAGGTGACATGGGTCATGTGGCATCTCGATTCTTTATGTTTGGAGATAGTGTTAGTGCCAGTGCAAGATGGGTGCATGGTTTGTGCTAGACGTACCATTGGCTCAAAAATCATTTTAGACGCACTCGATGGTACCACTCGGTGACGAGGCTCAAGTGGAAGCTTGTTTCGGTCCTTTCGGACATAGCGCTAATCTTGACACAAGATAGGTGCACGGTTTGCGTTGAACGTACCATAGGCTCTGAAATCATTTTGGATGCACCTGATGGAACTCCTAGGTGATGTGGATCATGTGGAATCTCTCTTCTTTCCATTTGGAGATAGTGTTAGTGTCGGTGTAGGATAGGTGCATGGTTTGCGCTTGACGTACCATAGACTCATAAATCATTTTGGACGCACTCGATGGTACCACTAGATGATGAGGTTCAAATGGAAGCTCATTTTGGACCTCTCGGGGATAGTGTAATCTTGACGCAAGATCGGAGCTCGGTTTGCATCGAACATATCAAAGGCTCAAAAATCATTTTGGACGCACCCAATGGAACTCATAGGTGATGCGGGTCATGTGGATTCTCACTTTTTTCGTTTGGAGACAGTGTTAGTGTCAGTGCAAGATAGGTGCACAGTTTGCGCCAAACATACCATCCGCTCAGCAATTGTTTTGGATGCACCCGATCATACTCCTAGGTGACGAGGCTCAAGTGAAAGCTCGGGCCATTTGGAGATAGTGCTAATCTGGACACAACATTGGTGCACGGTTTGCGTCGAACGTACCATAGGCTTGAAAATCATTTTGGACCCACATGATGGAACTCCTAGGTGACATGGGTCATGTGGCATCTCGATTTTTTTCTGTTTGGAGATAGTGTTAGTGCCAGTGCAAGATGGGTGCATGGTTTGCGCTAGACGTACCATTGGCTCAAAAATCATTTTGAACACACTCGATGGTACCACTCGGTGACGAGGCTCAAGTGGAAGCTTGTTTCGGTCCTTTTGGACATAGCGCTAATCTTGACACAAGATAGGTGCACGGTTTGCATTGAACGTACCATAGACTCTAAAATCATTTAGGATGCACCTGATGGAACTCCTAGGTGACGTGGGTCATGTGGAATCTCTCTTCTTTCTATTTGGAGACTGTTAGTGTCGGTGCAAGATAGGTGCATGGTTTGCGCTTGACGTACCGAAGACTCATAAATCATTTTGGACACACTCGATGGTACCACTAGGTGATGAGGTTCAAGTGAAAGCTCGGGCCATTTGGAGATAGTGCTAATCTTGACACAACTTTGGTGCATGGTTTGCGTCGAACGTACCATAGGCTCAGAAATTGTTTTGGATGCACCCGATGGAACTCTTAGGTGACGTAGGTCATGTGAATCTCACTTCATTCTCTTTGGAGATAATGCCACTATCCGTGCAAGATAGGTGCACGGTTTGTGCCGAATGTACCCTATGGATAGAAATCATTTTGGATGCACCCGGTGGTACTCCTAGGCGATGAGGCTCACTTGAAACCTCGGTTCGTTTGGAGATAGTGCTAATCTTGACGCAAGATAGGTGCACAGTTTGCGTCAAACATATCATAGTCTCAGAAATCATTTTGGACTCACCCGATGGAACTCCTAGGTGACGTGGGTCATGTGGAATCTCTCTTCTTTCTGTTTGGAGACGGTGTGAGTGTTAGTGCAAGATAGGTGCATGGTTTGCGCTAGACATACCATAGGCTCAGAAATCATTTTGGACGCACTCGATGGTACCACTAGGTGACGAGGCTTAAGTGGAAGCTCAATTTGGTCCTTTCGGATATAGTGCTAATCTTGACGTAAGATGGGTGCATAGTTTGCATTGAACGTACTATAGGCTTCGAAACGTTTTGGACGCACCCAATAGAACTCCTAAGTGATGTCAGTCACATGGAATCTCGCTTGTTTTCGTTTAGAGACAATGTAGTGTCGGTGCAAGATAGGTGCATGGTTTGCGCTAGACGTATCACAGGCTCAAAAAATCATTTTGGACGAACTTGATGGTAACACTATGTGACGAGGCTCAAGTGGAAGCTCGTTTTGGTCCTCTTTGAGATAGTGCTAATCATGACACAAGATAGGTGCACAGTTTGCGTCGAACGTTCTATGGGCTCAGAAATCATTTTGGACGTACACGATCGAACTCCTAGGAGACGTGGGTCATGTGGAATCTCACTTTTTGTTTGGAGACAGTGTTAGTGCCGGTGCAAGAGAGGTGCATAGTTTGCACCAAACGTACCATCGGCTCAAAACTCGTTTTGGACGCACCCAATGGTACTCCGAGGTGACGAGGCTCAAGTGAAAGCTCGGTCTGTTTGGAGATAGTGCTAATCTTGATGCAAGAGAGGTGCACGGTTTGCGTCGAACGTATTGTAGGCTCGAAAATCGTTTTGGACGCACCCGATGGAACTCCTAGCTAACGTGGGTCATGTGAAATCTCTCTTGTTTCCGTTTGGATACAATATCAGTGTCAGTGCACAATAGGTGCATGGTTTGCGCTAGACGTACCATAGGCCTAGAAATCATTTTGGATGCACCTGATGGTACTACTAGGTGACGAGGCTCAAGTGGTAGCTCATTTTGGTCCTTCCAGAGATGGTGCTAATCTTGATGCAAGATAGGTGCATGGTTTGCGTCGAACGTACCATAGGCTCAAAAATCATTTTGGACACACCTGATGGAACTTCGAGGTGCTGTGGGTCATGTGGAATCTCTCTTTTTTCCATTTGTAGAGAGTGTTAGTGTCGGTGCAAGATAGGTGCACAGTTTGCACCAAACAAGCTATCAGCTCATAACTCGTTTGGACACACCCGATGGTACTCTGAGGTTATGAGGCTCAAGTGAAAGCTCGGTCCATTTGGAGATAGTACTAATCTTAACGTGAGATTGGTGCACGGTTTGCATCGAACGTACCATCGGTTCGAAAAATCATTTCGGACTCATCCGATGGAACTTCTAGGTGACATGGGTCATGTGGAATCTCGATTCTTTCTGTTTGGAGATAGTGTTAGTGTCAGTGCAAGATGGGTGCATGGTTTGCGCTAGATGTACCATAGGCTCATAAATCATTTTGGACGCACTCGGTGGTACCACTCCGTGATGAGGCTCAAGTGGAAGCTTATTTCGGTCCTTTCGGATATAGTGCTAATCTTGACACAAGATAGGTGCATGGTTCACGTTAAACGTACCATAGGCTTGGAAATCATTTTGGACACACCTGATGGAACTCCTAGGTGACGTGGATCATGTGAAATCTCTCTTCTTTCCATTTGGATATAGTGTTAGTGTTAGTGCAAGATAGGTGCTTGGTTTGCGCTAGACGTACCATAGACTTAGAAATCATTTTGGACGCACTCGTGGTACCACTAGGTGACGAGGCGCAAGTAGAAGCTCTTTTCGATCCTTTCGGAGATAGTGTAATCTTGACTCAAGATAGGTGTCCGGTTTACGTCGAACATACCATAGGGTCAGAAATCATTTTGGACGCACCCAATAGAACTCCTAGGTGACGCGGGTCATGCGGATTCTCACTTTTTTCATTTAGAGACAGTATTGCGTCGGTGCAAGATAGGTGCATAATTTGCGCCAAACGTACCACTGGCTTAGTAATCGTTTTGGATGCACCCGATGGTACACATAGGTGATAAGGCTCAAGTGAAAGCTCGGTCCATTCGCAGATAGTGCTAATCTTGACGCAATATTGATGCACCGTTTGCGTCGAACGTACCATAGGCTCAAAATTGTTTTGGATGCACCTGATGGAACTCTTAGGTGACGTGGGTCATATAGAATCTGAATTCTTTCTCTTTAGAGACAGTGTCACGCTGGTGCAAGATAGTTGCACGGTTTGTGACGAATGTACTAACTGCTCAGAAATCATTTTGGACGCACTTGATGGTACTCCTAGTTGACGAGCCTCAAGTGAAACCTGAGTCCATATGGAGATAGTGCTAATCTTGACGCAAGATAGGTGCACGTTTTGTGCCAAATGTACCATAGTCTCAAAAATCATTTTGGACTCACCTGATGGAACTCCGAGGTGATGTGGGTCATGTGGAATCTCTCATCTTTCTGTTTAGAGACAGTGTTTCTGTCAGTACAAGATAGGTGCATGGTTTGCGCTAGACGTGCCATTGGCTCAGAAAATTGTTTTGGACGCACTCGATGGTACCACTAGGTGATGAGGATCAAGTGGAAGCTTGTTTTGGTCCTTTCAGAGATAGTGCTAATCTTGACGCAAGATAGGTGCATAGTTTCATTGAACGTAGCATAGGCTTCAAAACATTTTGGATGCACCTGATGCAACTCCTAGGTGACGTCGGTCATGTGGAATCTTCTTGTTTAGGTTTGGAGACAATGTAATGTTAGTGCAAGATAGGTGCATGGTTTGCGCTAGATGTAACATAGGCTCAGAAATCATTTTGGACGTACTCGATGGTACCACTAGGTGACGAGGCTCAAGTGGAAGCTCGTTTTGGTCCTCTCTGAGATAGTGCTAACCATGATGCAAGATAGGTGCACGGTTTACGTCAAACATTCCATGGGCTCAGAAATAATTTTAGACGTACACGATGGAACTCCTAGGAGACGTGGGTCATGTAGAATCTAACTTCTTTCCCTTTGGAGACAGTGTTAGTGTCAGTGTAAGACAGGTGCACAGTTTGCGCCAAACATACCATCGGCTCAAAACTCTTTTTGGACACACCCAATGGTACTTCCAAGGTGGCGAGGCTTAAGTGAAAGCTCAGTCCGTTCGGAGATAGTGCTAATCTTAACGCAAGAGAGGTGCACGGTTTGCGTCGAACGTACCATAGGCTCAGAAATCATTTTGTACGCACCCGATAGAACTCCTAGGAAACGTGAGTCATGTGAAATATCTCTTCTTTCTATTTGGGGATAGTGTTAGCATCGGTGCAAGATAGGTGCATGGTTCGCACTAGATGTACCATAGGCTCAGATATCATTTTAGACACACTCGATGTTACCACTAGGTGTGGAGGCTCAAGTGGAAGCTTGTTTCGGTCCTTTCGAACATAGTGCTAATCTTGACACAAGATAGGTGCACGGTTTGCATCGAATGTACCATAGGCTCAAAAATCATTTTGGACCACCTGATAGTACTCTTAGGAGACATGTGCCATATGGAATCTCACTTCTTTCTCTTTGGAAATAGTGTTACTGTCGGTGCAAGAAAGGTGCATGGTTTGCACAAGACATACCATAGGCACATAAAATCATTTTGGACGCACTCAATGGTTCTACTACATGACGAGGCTCAAGTGGAAGCTCATTCCGGTCCTTTCGAAGATAGTGCTAATTTTGAAGCAAGATAGGTGCTCGATTTGCGTCGAACGTACCATAGGCTCGGAAATCATTTTGAACACTCCCGAGGAACTCCTAGGTGACATGGGACATGTGGAATCTCACTTCTGTCCTCTTGGAGATAGTGTTAGTCCTGGTGCAAGGTAGGTGACAGTTTGTGCCTAATGTACCATCAGCTCAGAATTCATTTTGGAAGAACCCAGTGGTACTCTGAGGTGACGAGGCTCAAGTGAAAGCTCGGTCTGTTTGGAGATAGTGCTAATCTTGACGCAAGAGAGGTGCACGGTTTGCATCGAACATACCATTGGCATGGAAATGATGAGGACATCATTGGCTCAAATATGACCATGCCAACCACTTCTATACCAAAGGTGCAACCATTCTATATGAGGCTTTGTCAAGGACCTCGGGTCCCTGGGTAGCTGGACCTCGGCTACGTAGTTCGTAGCCACGATCCGTCTTCTCCGGCGAGGTTTTCCCCTCCGCCACAGGCTTGGTTTGGTTGAGAGAGAGAGAGAGATTAGGGATAATATCTTGCTTAATTCCTTTCAGCTGTCACCAAGTACACTATAAATGGCCTGAGGCCCAAACCAACCAGCGCCATACGCTCCTATAATTTAGGAATAAAAATAGCAACTAATGAATAGAAATAGCAACTAATCCTCTCCTTCCTCTCAGCCACTGATAGCTGGTCCCGCCTGGGCGTCTGGCGTGCGCGCGCGCTCTGCGCGTTTGGCCGCTCGCCGCACGTCCCTGGCACGCCGGCACCTAGAGTATGTTAGGCCCCACATGACATCTCTCCGCCCCTCGAGAGCCAGATCGTCCTCGAGCTGGAACGCGGGGTACCGCTCGCGAAAGGAGCCGATGTCCTCCCAAGTTGCTGAAGCCGCTGGTTCTCCTTTCCACTGGACTAGCACTTGGTGAACGCCGCGGGCGAGGCGTGAGCGCACGACGAGCTCTGGTTCAGGTTGCACGGCGCCATGGTGGATGTCCGGCAAGGTAGGTGGAGCAGCCGGCACCGGCCCGATGAATTTCTTGAGGAGACCCACATGGAACACATCATGCAGCTTGGCTCGCGGGGGCAGCTCGAGACGGACCGCGATGGGGTTGATGATCTCGGCGACGCGGTACGGCCCATAGAAGCAGGGCTTCAGTTTGCCTTTGCTGACCTGAGGCAGGGAGGCTGGTGCGCGGTGACGGAGTCGAAGAAGCACAAGGTCGCCGACTGCATAAGCGACTGGACGGTGCAGCTTGTCGTAGTACTTCTTGTGGACGGCCTGCGCTTGCTCCAGGCGGTAGCGAACATCGGCCAAGAACTCGTCCCTGTCCACCATGTTCCGTGCGACGGCCGCCACACGGGTCTCACCTGGTTCATAAGACCGGATAGTAGGAGGGTCGCGGCCGTAGACCACCCTAAAGGGCGTGTCCCGCAACGACGTCTGGTAGGTGGTGTTGTAGACGTACTCCGCCCACGGGAGCCAGCGGATCCATTGGCGGGGACGATCGCTGGTGAAGCAACGAAGGTACATGACGATGACACGATTAGCCACCTCGGTTTGGCCATCAGACTGCGGGTGGAAGGCAGTCGTCATGTGCAACTTGGTGCCCAGGAGCCTCATTAGTTCCTTCCAGAATGTTGAGGTGAAGACGACATCCCGGTCGGAGACCAAGGACTGGGGAACACCATGGAGGCGCACAATCTCCTTGAAGAACGCCTGCGCGACGGATTCTGCAGTGTAGGGGTGAGCTAACGAGATGAAATGGCAATATTTTCTGAAGCGATCCACCACCGTCAGGATCACCGACTTCCCTCCTACACGGGGCAGGGCTTCCACGAAGTCCAAGCCGAGGTCGCTCTAGATTGCCGTGGGCACCGGCAGTGGCAAGAGGAGTCCGGCAGGGTGGAGATGCTCGGACTTGTACCGCTGGCACGTGTCACAGGCACTGATGAAGTCCTGCACTAGGCGACGCATGTTGGGAAAGTGAAAGTCGCGACGAAGCCGATGCAGCGTGCGCTGCACACCCTCATGGCCGTCCTCGTGTACGGCAGTGAGCACCTCCTGTAGGAGCGGGGAGGACGGCGGGATGTAGATCCTTGAGCCGAATGTGACCAAGCCGTCACACAGTCCCCACGGCGCGCCCCGTGAGCCCGCCAGGATCGCATCACGGATGGCCATGAGCGCGGAGTTCGTGAACTGGGCTTGACGCAGGTGGCTGATGTAGTCGAAGCGGGGAGCGGAGACAGCCAACACCGCACTGTCCTCGATGTCGCGGCGGGAGAGAGCGTCGGCCACCGTGTTGGAGACGCCCGGCTTGTACTCGACGGAGAAGTCAAAGCCGAGAAGCTTGCCCACCCAGTGGTGTTGCGGAATGGTCGCCAGGCGTTGGTCGAGCAGGTACTTGAGGCTGAAGTGGTCAGTGCGCACCACAAAGCGGCGCCCCCAAAGGTACGACCTCTAATGGCGAATGGCGAGGACGAGGCCGATCAACTCCCGCTCGTAGGCGGCGAGGGCGCGATGGCGAGGTGCCATAGGCCGGCTGAAGAAAGCCAGCGGGTGCTTGTCCTGCAGGAGAACAGCGCCGAACCCGTACGTGGAGGCATCGCACTCGACGATGAACGACTTGTCGAAGTCCAGGAGGGCGAGGACGGGGGCGGTGGTGACGGCCTGCTTGAGAGCTTGGAACACAGCGGCGGTCTTCGCAGACCAGCTGAACCCGTCTTTCTTGGTGAGCGCCGTGAGGGGCGCGGCGATGAGGCCGTAGTCGTGGACGAATTTACGGTAGTAGCCCGCCAGACCAAGGAAGCCGCGGACTGCACGCGCTGAACGCGGCTATGGCCAGTCCAAGACCGCCTGCACCTTGGCGAGATCCATGGCGACGCTGGCCGCGCTGATGATGTGCCCCAAGTAGGAGATGGAGTCGACGCCGAAAGCGCACTTAGAGCGCTTGATGAAAAGTCGGTGTTGTCGCAGGACGAGGAGGACGACTCAAAGGTGGCGCAAGTGGTCCGCCCATGTGGAGCTGTAAATGAGGATGTCATCGAAAAACACAAGGATGAACCGGCAGAGGATGAATCGCAGAATGTCGTTCATGAGCGCCTGGAACATCGCCGGGGCATTGCACAACCCGAACGGCATCACAAGGAAGTCGTAGAGGCCATCATGTGTGCGGAACGGCGTCTTGGCAATGTCGTCGGGGTGCATGCGGACCTGGTGGTATCCAGAGCGCAGGTCCAGCTTGGTAAAGAATCGGGCGCCATGCAGTTCGTCGACCACCGGGATCGGGTACGCGTCCTTGACGGTGATGGCGTTGAGGGCTCTGTAGTCGACGCAGAACCGCCCGGACCCGTCAGCTTTCTTGACGAGGAGGACTGGAGAGGAGAACGCCGACATGCTACGGCGGATAAGTCCTTGCTCCATCATAGCGGCGCACTGCCGCTCCAATTCATCCTTGTGGGCGACCGGGTAGCGGTACGGGCGGACGGCCACTGGTGCGGCACCCGGCAGGAGGTGAATGGCGTGGTCGCGGCCACGCTGTGGTGGCAGCCCGCGAGGCTCCTCAAAGACGTCGCCGAAAGAGGACATGACGGCGTCGAACAGCGGTCGCGCCTCGACTGGTGCACTGGAGGGCGGCGTGCGCGCCGTGGTCGCCGCAGCCGGTGCCGAACGCATGTCCAGGCCCGCAGCCATGGGGCCAAGCGCACCCTGGTCGGCCATCTGCTCTAGCCCGCGCCAGCAGACGGTGTGGCCCAGCCGCTGGAAGGCCATGGTCCCTGCCGAAAAGTCCCAGGCAATGCGACCCAAGGTGGCCATCCACTGGGTGCCAAGGACCATATCATACCCCGCCAGGGGCATCACAAACAAGTCGACGTGGAATGCCAAGCCGTCGATGGAGATTTCCGTGCGACAGAGGACTCCGGGGCAAGGGACTTTCTCGCCGTTGGCCACCGTGGCGGTGAGGCGAGGGCGCGGCTAGACGGGGAGACCCGTGCGCGACGCCGCGGCCTCCCCAATGAAGTTGTGGCTGGACCCGGTGTCGACGAGCGTGATGAGGGAGGCGACACCTAGAGTGACGCGGAGCAGCAGCGTGTTGCCACTGGGAACGCCGGCTACCGCGTGAAGGGAGAACACCGGCGCCTCTGGAACCAGCTCGTCCTCGCCGGCGGCCTCGCCGGCGTCGTCGTCCAGGATGCTGTCCAGCAAGAACAGGCGTTTGCAGAACTTGTTGTGGCCGCGGCTGTACTTTTCGTCGCAATTGAAGCACAAGCCGAGGCGACGACGCTCCTCCTGCTCGGCCTGGGTGAGGCGCTTGACGGGCCGGCCCTCGACAGTAGCGGTGGGCGCGGCTGGCTTGGTGTCGGGTCCTAGTGGCGCGGGCAGCGCCAGATGTTGCGGGGGTGCGGATAGGAGGCCGCGACCCGCTCCCTTGGACGTAGTCGCCGCCGATGCGGTCGTCAGCGTGTACTGCTCCCTCAGCTCCAGCTGACGAGCGAGGCTCATGGCCGCCGCGAGGGACTGAGGGTTGTGAACCTGTACATCCAGGCTGAGCGGAGGAAGAAGTCCCGCCGTGAACAATTGGACCTGCTGTGCCTCCTCCAGATGGCCGGCCCGGGGAAGGAGCGCCTGGAAGCGCGCCTAGTACTTCGCAACGGTGCCCGTGCGCCGGCAATCCGCGAGCTCGAAGAGCGGGGCAGAGCGGAGAGGGGGACCAAACCGAAGATTGAGCAGTTCGGTGAAACGGCACCACGACGGCGTTCCCTCGTCCGTCTGCACCTGCATATACTAGAGTTGCGCCTCGTCGTCGAGGTTGTAGGAAGCCATCCAAGTTTTCTCTTCCTCCATGATTCTCTGTTGATGAAAATACGATTCGCAGTGATTGATGAATATGAGGGGGTCCTTCGTACCATCATACTTCGGAAAATCCATTTTCTGTAATTTCGGCGGCCGATCATTATGATGCTCGCCGGTCGGCGCCTTGGAGCCCGACGACGACGTACGCTCGGCCGTGAGGAAAGCGATGGCCTTGGCGTTGGCCTCCACGGTGGCCTACAGCTCCTTCATGGCATCGGTGAGGGCTTTGATCTGATCGGCATCACCCATGGCGGTGGCCGAAAAAATCGACGAGGACGCGGGGGAGGGTGATACGGCGGCGGCTGGAACTGGTGGTGGTGGGCTGGTGGCGGTTGATGGGGAGGTGGGATGGGATGATGAGGATCGCCGGGATCGTCACCATATTTCCTTTGTCAGGAGTCTGAATAGGGAGTTTAAATACAATCTAGAAACCTTAACTTGTCCTCTTTCCAACTGATCAGAGCTTGGTCCCAAATTCAATCTGAGCGCTTCGCAATTGCCCTGGAGATTTGTGCGTCTGCTGGTTTTGCAAAACAGCCATTTGTTTGACTTTGCTACTGAATCACCCTTCCCAAGGAAACATTTAATTGTTGTAAGTAGCTTGTTAATTCTTGTTGCAAAATTTCAGTTTTGTGCTAGTTGAAAAAAAATAGAAAAAAAAGACAGAAGAAAGAAAGAAAAGAAAGATAGAAAGAAAGAAAGAAAAGAAAGAGAAAGAGAAAGAAGAAGAGAAGGGTTTTTCTTTTGTTGTTATTCCTGTCCTTGTGATCCTTCTTTGCTGTAGCTCAGTGACTTCGTTTGTGTCCAGGCTCGCGTCTCTAGCACGTACTAGCCTAGGACCAGCACAATAACATCATTGAGCGTTTGTTTAATTTGCTTGCAACTAACGTGGTTCTAGTACTTCCTTGCTTTAGCCCACCTACAACTCCACATATTCGACTACAGCTTGACAATTTGTTTTGTTGCTACGGCACCGATACACTTCACTCCACGGTTGTAGACTTGTTGGTTGCCATCACCTCCTGTTTGGCTTGGTAAGAACTTGTAAGGGCTTGTTTTAACAAGTTGAGTTTGAGAGAGTTACAACCGACACATCCTAGTAGTTGATATGAGGATACATATTATTTTTGTGTTTCTTGTTTTCTACTAATCATGGCAGGTGATATGGAGATTTTTGAGCTGTTGAAACTAGACCCTCATATTCAGGATGTCATTCAACACTTGCCGTTATATGATGGTAAGTTTGATCCTCAAGCTTACATTGATTGGGAGTTAAAAGTAGAGAATGAATTTGATGAGCATGACCTGTCCGAGAAACAAAAGATTTGTATTGCCTCTAATATTTTGATTGAAAATGCTTTGCTAGAATGGAAACACATTTGTAGGCACAACAAAGTTCCAGAATCTTGGAAAGACTTCAAATTTCTTTTTAGAGATGCATTCGTTCCTGCATATTATGTTGATTATTTGCTTGCAAAATTAGACAACTTGAACCAGGGTAGTAAGACTGTGAAACAATACTACCATAATTTTAAGATTTGTATCATGTTTTGTGGATTGGATGAATGCATGGAAGATGTTATGAGTAGATTCATGAGAGGGCTCAATTCTGAAATTCGAACCTTGTTAATTAGCAAATCATATTGCCATATTGGTCAATTGTTTTGTCTGGCTCTCAATGCTGAAAAAGAGATTCTATTATCTGTGAATACTTGCCAGAATGATGTGACCCATAATGTCCAAAATTTGTCCAATCTGCATGCTAATGAAGAGCAACAAATAGTGGAACCCACTACTGATTTTCCTTTGTCACAAAATGAATTACTCGCTGTTCCTTGTGATAAAGAGGAGTTGTGTGCTGATGATTCTTTTACTCCTATGCCACAAGTAGCGAATAAGTGTGATACTTTTGGTTTGGAACCAAACAAATGTGTTGAAGATAAGCTTTTTCATCCTATTACATGTGCACAAGATGAACTGGATTTACTGTCCTCTTTAAATACTTTGGGTTATATTGAATTTGATATTCTGTGTAATCTAAATTATCTAAAAGAGAAACTTAAATTTGATTCTGGTTTACAGAGTTTTAATCATTGTTCGCTTCATGCAATTGGCAAATATGACAGCAAAGGAGAATATTTGGTGCATAAAGTTTATATTTGCTCTAATCTGAAATATCCTTTTGGGCCACAATACCATGATCAAATTGAGGGCTGCACTAACACTAATGATGTCTTGCAAAGTTTTCCTAGTTTTCCCCATATGCAACAGGATAAATATCAAGAAGGGGAGCACGGTTCACTTTTACCTACAACACATACTCCAACAAAGATCAAACCGAGGACGGTTTGCTGTCAAGAAGGGGAGAATGATGAGGACATCATTGGCTCAAATATGACCATGCCAACCACTTCTATACCAAAGGTGCAACCATTCTATATGAGGCTTATCATTGATGCATTTGATGAATTGATGCTGCACCATGATGTGTGTTCATTCTCATTTTCAGAATTACTTACATGGATCAAGGGAAGGTTTGATTGCATATGGAAAACATGGAAGGTTAATGAAGTTGATTGGGGACCAAATCCAAGTATTCCTAACGTCCTCCGCTAGGCCACCACGTCACTTTGGTTCCAAAGGACAGAAAGAGTCCAAGTCCAACACGTTTTGGAAGTTAAATTCGGATTGCAAAATAGTCCCAAATTGCGACGGTCACCACGACTTCATACGGACTCCGATTGGGACGTTCTAGCACTTTTTGGAAAGCTTATCAAGTCTATTTTCTAACGGATCTGGACTCATGGCTATATCTTATCCGATGCTTCCGCAATCGTCATTTCAATGCCAGGACCTTTTCTGCCTTTGGTGCTGCGTCACCCTATTTTGGGCCGATGGTCCATGTATCAATTTGGGTCCATTAAGGACGTGTCCTAGGGTTGGAGAACGACCCCAACACCCCCCTGGTCGTTCCCCTAGGTATTAATAAGGATTAGAGCCGCCACAAATAGTTTGGGTTTTGTTTGTTGAAAGTTTAGCCATTGCTACTTCCTTGTAGACGTGTGTGTTGACTAGACCATCGTTCTACTTGATTCAGAACCCCAACTTTGTGAGTTCAGATTGGTTTCTCATCTCTATATTTGCAATTGAGTTGCTTGTTCTACTTGTTCTTGCTTGTTCCTCGATTGCTTGCAGGAATTACCCTTGTGGTTTGGTTGATCGTGCTCCACAAGATCGCGACGGCCGTTGGAGATGGTGTATCTGTTGCTAAGGCGCAGCATCCTTGGATGGTTGTAGTCGGGCCGTGAACGTCATCTCCATCCCCAAATCGAGTTATCCACCTTCTCTCATCGAAAGATCAGGATTCACCCTAGCGGGTTCATATCCAGAAATCATTTTAGACACACCCGCTGGAACTCCTAGGTGACGTGGGTCATGTGGAATCTCTCTTCTTTCTGTTCGGTGACAATGTTACTATCGGTGCAAGATAGGTGCATGGTTTGCGCTAGACGTACCATAGGCTTAGAAATAATTTTGGACGCACTTGATGGTACCACTAGGTGATGAGAATCAAGTGGAACCTCATTTCGGTCCTTTTCAGAGATAGTGCTAATCTTGATGTAAGATAGGTGCACGGTTTGCATCGAATATAGCATAGGCTCAAAAAATAATTTTGTACGGACCCGATGGAACTCATAGGTGACTTGGGTCATGTGGAATCTCACTTCTTTCTCTTTGGAGATAGTGTTACTGTCAAAGCAAGATCAGTGCACGGTTTGCGCCAAACATACCATCTGCTCAGAAATTGGTTTGGAGCACCCGATGGTACTCCGAGGTGACGAGGCTCAAGTGAAAGCTCAATCTATTTAGAGATAGTGCTAATCTTGACATGAGATATGTGCATGGTTTGCACCGAACATACCATAGGCTCGGTAATCATTTTGGACTCACCCGATAGAACTCATAGGTGACATGGGTCATGTGGAATCTTGCTTCTTTCCATTTGGAGACTGTGTTAGTGTCGGTGCAAGATAGGTGCATGGTTTTTGCTAGATGTACCATAGGCTCAAAAATCATTTTGGATGCACTCATTGGTACCACTAGGTGACGAGGCTCAAGTGGAAGCTTGTTTCGGTGCTTTTGGAGATAGTGCCAAACCCGGTCAAACCATGTTGCTTCAAAACCTTAATCCGTTCAAGGAACGGCTTGATCTTCTTAAGGTCTTCAGCTGACAATGGTATCTTCTCCCAATGATCGTTGACGATCGGCCCGATATCTGAATGAGCAGCAAGGGGAGATTGCACATTGCCAATGTAGAACCACTCGATTCTCCAATCTTTCATAGAATCAACAAGAGTATACTTAAAGAACTTTTTTTGCTTGTTTTAGCAAAATTGGATACCACACCCACCAAGAACAGAAGTATTGTTGGACTTAGGGTGCGGCTTCAAATGAAAGAAGTAGCGAAAAAGGGTAATAGATGGGGGGATGCCAAGGAAGGCTTCACAGAAATGAACAAAAATAGAAAGGTGAAGAACCCCATTTGGGGTAAGATGATTCAAGGAAATATCAACGGAACTAAGGAATCGATGACGAAAAGGAGAGGATGGAAGGCACAGACCAGCATGAACGAAAGGAACTAAAAACAATCTCACCAGGATTGAGAGAAGGTACTCGGTGCTCTCCAAGCGCTCACTCGGCAAGACCCTGATCCTAGATCAATCCCTCATCTGCCAACTCCTTCAACTACTCCTCCGTGGTGAAAGGAACAGGCCAGGAAAACGTTGCAACCCTCATGCCAAGAAACTCCTTGTTCTCGATCACTTCAAGAACTTGATCTTCGTCCACCTCAATGATCTTCTGGCTGCTCGTTGCCCTTGAGTTCTTCCCCTTGCCCATAAAACGGCAGCGCTCTCAACGAGAGTGGTCATAGCAGAAGAGCGGTGGCGGATGAATAGAGGCGGTGGCGGTGGCGATGGTTTCTCTAGACAATAAGACTAGGGTTTGCAAAAGATGGATTGCAGGAAGGCAAGAGCGAGTGAAGAAAAGAAGAAGAGGGATGAGGCCTTTATACATTTACAATGGCAAAAAACACGGCCCATGTGGCCCATTAGACGCGGCAACAACACAACAATTCAATTTCCACACCAACACATTAACTGCCTGACGCGGCTGAAATGACAATGGCACACCTTTTCACATGAAATAGTGTGACGGGCATAATTCAGAAATCGCTGCCGAGTAGTTTCAACTCGGAACGCTCAGAAAGAACTCTACTATTACAATATAAGCAAAGAAGTTTCAAAAACAACCCGGATAGCAATCAAAACTACCCGGACAGTTGCACAAGACAACAGCTCCAAGCAACAATATTTTTCCTATTACAAATATCTTCAAGGGATACAAGATTACATATTTTACAAGACCCATCGAATTTGGTACTACGATGAACAAGGTAGCAACAAGGAATCCAGTGGAATTCATCTCTAGAAATGACTACGTGCCACAAAGGCACTAGTTGCTACTCGATGGAACACACTCTACTCGGCTACACTGTTTTCTTCAAAGGAAGAGCACAGTACATCCAAGATTGGTGTTAGTGGCACGACAGGACAACATGGACCAGGTGAGGCTCACAGGCATCTGTCTACCCAAGCCTAATGTGATACTCGATTAGGTGCTGATCTGCACCGGACAGTCGCTAGGCAGAGCGGAAGAATCAACTTGGCGCTCCTGGATGAGGGAACACGTCCCACATCACAAGACTTCTTCCATTTGCCAGAACGGACTACCCAATGTAATACCGCTAAGAGACTAGTCTACCTATAATCTCTATCACAAGACTTCTTCCATCTACTACAAGCAATACAAGATCCAACCCACGCCCGAGGGCTGCTCTACCTCACAAACCATCCTGTCATGACTACAAGCTTCAAGCTCTACACCAAGACTTCATTGGTTTACAACAGCTAGCTAGGAGGGTATTTATAGACCAAGGAGTGGTGTACATAGACCAAGTCCCCGAATAGATTCAACCTGATAGCCACCAAAAAAGGGTTCAGAGCAGTGATAGAAAGTCAAAAAGGTAAAATGACTACATGTGAAACTACAGTCCACCAGGACGGCATATCCAAAGGAATATTCCAATACTGTACGACCCATGACTATGCTGCCCTTACTACGCAACGGCCAACCAACAACTACCTATGATAGAAAGACATTAAAAGAATCCAGCTACCTGAGTAAACTACAAAAAGAACCCTTTGTCTGAGTTCTTTTCATAAAAGAACTCGGACACAAGCTCGGGGGCTATAGGGTACATATCCTTAGGAGAGATTTTCATATTTTTTTAGCTCAGAAGATTCGAGACCCTCCAACTTTTTATTTCAAATAGCAAGAGGCTCGAGGGCTACACTCAGTGAGTGCCTTTTTCTCTGAAAAAGCGCACGTCATTCAAGGATTTTTTTAGGAAAGACCACTTCAAGGTTTCTCTTTGAAGGAACCCGGACCAGGCTTGCTTCTCCTAGCAAGACTTGAGGAAGCAAGGAGGCTTTTGAGTTCTACCATGAAATGCTCGGGGGCTTGTCAATATGGGACCCATAGGGTTCCTCATCAGAACAATTACTGTAGTAGGCCCCGACCTAGCCCACTGCTAGACAGAAGAGGCGTGATGACAGACAACACCGATTCCGAGTAGAATAGGCCAAACTAGCCTGACTCCTAATAGAAAGTACCTCTGTAATTAGATCAGGACACCTTCTTAGGATCTAACTAGGACTGTAACTACACCATAGCCGTCTCTACCTATATAAAGAGAGGCAATAGGCACCCCTTGTAACAGAGATCACAAAGAGACGATCATAACAATCAATCCAACGCAAAGGCTAATGCGACCAGATGTAAAGGCTATTACTTGATCACGAAGGCCCAAACCAGTATAAATCGACTGTCTCTTGCGTAAATCGTTGAGTTCTGCATACGCCAAAGCCTGAATAACTGTCCTAGGTACCCCCATGGCAGGCTATCGGTGGTGAACCATCGACAAGTTTGCACTAGATGTACCATAGGCTCAAAAATTGTTTTGGACGCACTCGATCATACCACTAGGTGGCAAGGCTCAAGTGGAAGCTCGTTTTGGTCCTTTCGGAGATAGTGCTAATTGATGCAAGATAGGTGCACGGTTTGCGTCGAACATACCATAGGCTTCAAAATCATTTTGGACGCACCCGATGAAACTCTTAGGTGATGTGGGTCATGTGGAATCTCGCTTGTTTTCATTTGTAGACAGCGTTAGTGTCGGTTCAAGATAGCCGCATGGTTTGCACTAGACGTACCATATGCTCAAAAATCATTTTGGACGCACTCAATGGTACCACTAGGCGACGAGGTCAAGTGGAAGCTCATTTCAGTCCTTTCATAGATAGTGCTAATCTTGATGCAAGATAGGTGCACAGTTTGCGTCGAACGTACCACAGGCTCAAAAATCATTTTGGATGCACCCGATGGAACTCCTAGGTGACGTGGGTCATGTGGAATCTCACTTCTTTCCATCTAGAGATAATGTTAGTGTCGATGCAAGATAGGTGCACAGTTTGCACCAAACATACCATCAGCCCAAAACTCATTTTCGACAGACCCCATGGTACTCCGAGGTGACGAGCCTCAAGTGATAGCTTGGTCCATTTGGAGATATTGCTAATCTTAACACAAGAGAGGTGCACGGTTTGCATTGAATGTACCATATGCTGGAAAATAATTTTAGACGCACCTGATGGAACTCCTAGGTGACGTGGGTCATTTCGAATCTCTCTTCTTTCTATTTAGAGACAGTGTTAGTGTCGGTGCAAGATAGGTGCGTGGTTTGCGCTAGACGTACCATAGGCTCAGAAATCGTTTTGGACCCACTCAATGGTCCAACCGGATGACGAGGCTCAAGTGGGAGCTCATTTTGGTCCTTTCGAAGATAGTGCCAATCTTGACGCAAGATAGGTGCACGGTTTGCGTCGAACGTACCATAGGCTCAGAAATCATTTTTGGACGCACTCGATGGAACTCCTAGGTGACATGGGTCATGGGAATCTCACTTCTTTCCTCTTAGAGACATTGTTAGTGTTAGTGATAGGTGCATAGATCGCTCCCAACATACCATCGGCTCAGAAAATCGATTTGGACGCGCCTGATTGTACTCCGAGGTGACAAGGCTGAAATGAAACCTTGGTCTGTATGGAGATAGTGCTAATATTGATGCAAGAGATCTGCTCGGTTTGCATCAAACGTACCATTGGCTTGGAAATCATTTTTGACGCACCCGATGGAAATCCTAGGTGACATGGATCATGTGGAATCTCTCTTCTTTCCGTTTGGAGACAATGTTAGTGTTAGTGCAAGATAGGTGCATGGTTTGCCCTAGACATACCGTAGGCTTAGAAATCATTTTGGACGCACGTGATGGTACCACTTGTTGACGATGCTTAAGTGCAATCTCGTTTCGGTCCTTTCGAAGATAGTGCTAATCTTGACGAAGATAGTTTCACGGTTTGCGTCAAATGTACCATAGGCTCAAAAATCATTTTGGACGCACCCGATGGAACTCGTAGGTGACATGGGTCATGTGGAATCTCAATTCTTTCTCTTTAGAGATAGTGTTAGTGTTAGTGCAAGATCGGTGCATGGTTTGCACCAAACATACCATCTCCTTAGAAATCGGTGTGGTGCACCCGATGTTACTCTAAATTGATGAGGCTCAAGTGAAAGCTCGGTCAGTTTAGAGATAGTCCTAATCTTGATGTAAGATAGTGCACGATTTGCATCGAACATACCATAGGCTCAAAAAATATTTTGGACGCACCCAATGGAGCGTCTAAGTGATGTGGGTCATGTGGAATCTCTCTACTTTCTATTTGGAGACAGTGTTAGTATCGGTGCAAGATAGGTGCATGGTTTGTCCTAGACGTACCATAGGCTCAGGAATCATTTTGGACGCACCCGATGGTACCACGAGGTGACGAGGCTCACGTGTAATCTCGTTTTGGTCCTCTTGGAGATAGTGCTAATCTTGACGCAAGATAGGTGCACAGTTTGCATCGAATGTACCATACCCTTGGAAATTATTTTGGACACACCTGATGGAACCCGTAGGTGACGTGGGTCGTGTGGAATCTCAATTCTTTCTCTTTGGAGATAGTGTTAGTGTCGGTGCAAGATCAGTGCATGGTTTGCACCAAATATACCATCTACTCAGAAATTGGTATGGAGCACCCGATTGTACTCTAAGGTGGTGAGGTCAAGTGAAAGCTCGGTCAGTTTGGAGAAAGTCCTAGTCTTGACGTAAGATAGTGCACAGTTTGTGTCGAGCGTACCATAGGCTCAGTAATCGTTTTGGACGCATCCAATGGAGCTCCTAGGTGACGTGGGTCATGTAGAATCTCTCCTCTTACCATTTGTAGATAGTGTTAGTATCGGTGCAAGATAGGTGCATGGTTTGCGCTAGACGTACCATGAGCTCATAAATCATTTGGATGCACCTAATGGTACCACTAGGAGACAAGGCTCAAGTGGAAGCTTGTTCTGGTCATTTTCGGAGACAATGCTAATCTTGACGCAAGATAGGTGCATGGTTTGCGTTGAACGTACCATAGGCTTTGAAATCATTTTATATGTACCTGATGGAACTCCTAGGTGATGTGGGTAATGTGGAATCTCACTTCCCTCCGTTTCGAGATAGTGTTAGTGTCAGTGCAAGATAGGTGCACCGTTTGCACCAAACATACCATTGGCGCAGAAATCGTTTTAGACACACCAGATGGTAATCCTAGGTGACAACGCTGATGTGAAGACTCGGTCCATTTGGAGATAGTGCTAATCTTCACGCAAGATAGGTGCACGGTTTGCGTCGAACGTACCATAGGCTCAAAAGTCATTTTGGACGCACCCGATGGAACTCCTAGGTGACGTGGGTCATGTGAAATCTCACTTCTTTCCGTTTGAAGGTTGTGTTAGTGTCGGTGCAAGATAGGTTCACAGTTTGCACCAAACGTACCATTGGCTCAAAAATTGTTTTGGACGCACCCAATGGTACTCCTAGGTGACAAGGCTCAAGTGAAAGCTCGGACCGTTTGGAGATTTTCCAATACAGACGCAACATGGGTGCATGGTTTGCATCAAACATAACATAGGCTCAGAAATCATTTTGAACTCACCTAATGGTACTCCTAAGTGATGTGTGTCATGTGGAATCTCGCTTGTTTCCGTTTGGAGCCAGTATTAGTGTCTTGCAAGATAGGTGCGTAGTTTGTGCTAGACGTACCATAGGCTCAAAAATCATTTTGGACGCACTTATTGGTACCACTAGGTGATGAGGCTCAAGTGGAAGCTCGTTTTGGTCCTTTCAAAGATCGTGCTAATCTTGACGCAAGATAAGTGCACGGTTTGCATCGAACGTACCATAGGCTTCGAAATCGTTTTTGATGCACCCGATGGAACTCCTTGGTGACGTGGGTCATGTGGAATCTCGCTTGTTTCCATTTGCAGACAGTGTTAGTGTCGGTGGAAGATAGGTGCATGGTTTGCGCTAGACGTACCATAGGCTCAGAAATCATTTTGGACGCACCCGATGGTACCACGAGGTGACGAGGCTCAAGTGGAAGCTCGTTTCGACCCTTTCATAGATAGTGCTAATCTTGATGCAATATAGGTGCACAGTTTGCGTCGAATATACCATAGGCTCAGAAATCATCTTGGATGCACCCTTTGAAACTCCTAGGTGATGTGGGTCATGTGGAATCTCACTTCTATTCATTTAGAGATAATGTTAGTGTCGGTGCAAGATAGGTGCATAGTTTGCGCCAAACATACTATCGGCCCAAAACTCATTTTGGACGGACCCGACCGTACTTTGAGGTGATGAGGCACAAGTGAAAGCTTGGTCCATTTGGAGATAGTGCTAATCTTGATGCACAAGAGGTGCACAGTTTGCGTCAAACATAACAAAAGCTCAAAAATCATTTTGGACGCACCCGATGGAACTCCTACGTGACGTGGGTCATTTGGAATCTTACATCTTTCCATTTAGAGACAGTGTTAGTATCGGTGCAAGATAGGTACATGGTTTGCGCTAGACGTATCACAGGCTCAGAAACCGTTTTGAAACCACTCAATGGTTCCACCGGATAACAAGGCTCAAGTGGAAGCTCGTTTCGGTCCTTTTAAGATAGTGCTAATCTTGACGCAAGATAGGTGAAAAGATTGCGTCGAACGTACCATAGGCTCAGAAATCATTTTGGACGCACCCATGGAACTCCTAGGTGACGTGCATCATGTGGGATCTCACTTCTTTCCTCTTGGAGACAGTGTTAGTGTCAATGCAAGATAGGTGCACAGTTTGCGTCCAACGTACCATCGGCTCAGAAATCGTTTTGGACACACCCAATGGTACTTCGAGGTGATTAGGCAGAAGTGAAGGCTGGGTCCGTTTAGGGATAGTGCTAATCTTTATGCAAGACAGGTGCACAGTTTGCGTCAAATATACCATTGGCTTGGAAATCGTTTTTGATGTACCCGATGAAATTCCTAGGTGACGTGGATCATGTGAAATCTTTCTTGCTTCCGTTTGGAGACAATGTTAGTATCGGTGTAAGATAGGTGCATGGTTTGTCCTGGACATACTATAGGCTTAGAAATCATTTTGTCCAATAGGTGATGAGGCTCACGTGGAATCTCGTTTTAGTCCTTTTGGAGATAGTGCTAATCTTGACGCAAGATAGCTGTACGGTTTGCATCGAATGTACCAAATGCTCAGAAATCATTTTGGATACACCTGATGGAACTCGTAGGTGACGTGGGTCATGTGGAATCTCAATTCTTTCTCTTTGAAGATAGTGTTAGTGTCGGTGCAAGATTAGTGCACGGTTTGCACCAAATATACCATCTGCTCAGAAATTGGTATGGAGCACCCGATTGTACTCTAAGTTGGTGAGGCTCAAGTGAAAGCTTGGTCAGTTTGGAGAAAGTCCTAGTCTTGATGCAAGATAGTGCACGACTTGTGTCGAACGTACCATAGGTTCAGAAATCATTTTGGACGCACCCAATGGAGCTCCTAGGTGACGTGGGTCATGTAGAATCTCTCCTTTAACCATTTGGAGATAGTGTTAGTATTGGTGCAAGATAGGTGCATGGTTTGCGCTAGATGTACCATAAGCTCATAAATCATTTGGATGCACCTAATGGTACCACTAGGAGACAAGGCTCAAGTGGAAGCTCGTTCTGGTCCTTTCGGAGATAATGCTAATCTTGACGCAAGATAGGTGCACGGTTTACGTCAAACGTACCATAGGCTTCAAAATCATTTTAGACGCACCCGATGGAACTCCTAGGTGATGTGGGTAATGTGAAATCTCACTTCTTTCCGTTTGAAGGTTGTGTTAGTGTCGGTGCAAGATAGGTGCACAGTTTGCACCAAACGTACCATCGGCTCAAAAATTGTTTTGGACGCACCCGATGGTACTCCTAGGTGACAAGGCTCAAGTGAAAGCACGGACCGTTTAGAGAAAGTGCCAATACAGACGCAACATGGGTGCATGGTTTGCGTCAAACGTACCATAGGCTCAGAAATCATTTTGAACTCACCTAATGGTACTCCTAAGTGATGTGTGTCATGTGGAATCTCGCTTGTTTCCGTTTGGAGCCAGTATTAGTGTCTTGCAAGATAGGTGCGTAGTTTGTGCTAGACGTACCATAGGCTCAAAAATCATTTTGGACGCACTTATTGGTACCACTAGGTGATGAGGCTCAAGTGGAAGCTCGTTTTGGTCCTTTCAAAGATCGTGCTAATCTTGACGCAAGATAAGTGCACGGTTTGCATCGAACGTACCATAGGCTTCGAAATTGTTTTTGATGCACCCGATGGAACTCCTTGGTGACGTGGGTCATGTGAAATCTCGCTTGTTTCCATTTGCAGACAGTGTTAGTGTCGGTGGAAGATAGGTGCATGGTTTGCGCTAGACGTACCATAGGCTCAGAAATTATTTTGGACGCACCCGATGGTACCACGAGGTGACGAGGCTCAAGTGGAAGCTCGTTTCGACCCTTTCATAGATAGTGCTAATCTTGATGCAATATAGGTGCACAGTTTGTGTCGAATATACCATAGGCTCAGAAAATCATCTTGGATGCACCCTTTGAAACTCCTAGGTGATGTGGGTCATGTGGAATCTCACTTCTATTCATTTGGAGATAATGTTAGTGTCGGTGCAAGATAGGTGCATAGTTTGCGCCAAACATACTATCGGCCCAAAACTCATTTTGGACGGACCCGACCGTACTTTGAGGTGATGAGGCACAAGTGAAAGCTTGGTCCATTTGGAGATAGTGCTAATCTTGATGCACAAGAGGTGCACAGTTTGCGTCAAACATAACAAAAGCTCAAAAATCATTTTGGACGCACCCGATGGAACTCCTACGTGACGTGGGTCATTTGGAATCTCACATCTTTCCATTTAGAGACAGTGTTAGTATCGGTGCAAGATAGGTACATGGTTTGCGCTAGACGTATCACAGGCTCAGAAACCGTTTTGAAACCACTCAATGGTTCCACCGGATAACAAGGCTCAAGTGGAAGCTCGTTTCGGTCCTTTTAAGATAGTGCTAATCTTGACGCAAGATAGGTGAAAAGATTGCGTCGAACGTACCATAGGCTCAGAAATCATTTTGGACGCACCCATGGAACTCCTAGGTGACGTGCATCATGTGGGATCTCACTTCTTTCCTCTTGGAGACAGTGTTAGTGTCAATGCAAGATAGGTGCACAGTTTGCGTCCAACGTACCATCGGCTCAGAAATCGTTTTGGACACACCCAATGGTACTTCGAGGTGATTAGGCAGAAGTGAAGGCTGGGTCCGTTTAGGGATAGTGCTAATCTTTATGCAAGACAGGTGCACAGTTTGCGTCAAATATACCATTGGCTTGGAAATCGTTTTTGATGTACCCGATGAAATTCCTAGGTGACGTGGATCATGTGAAATCTTTCTTGCTTCCGTTTGGAGACAATGTTAGTATCGGTGTAAGATAGGTGCATGGTTTGTCCTGGACATACTATAGGCATAGAAATCATTTTGTCCAATAGGTGACGAGGCTCACGTGGAATCTCGTTTTAGTCCTTTTGGAGATAGTGCTAATCTTGACGCAAGATAGCTGTACGGTTTGCATCGAATGTACCAAATGCTCAGAAATCATTTTGGATACACCTGATGGAACTCGTAGGTGACGTGGGTCATGTGGAATCTCAATTCTTTCTCTTTGAAGATAGTGTTAGTGTCGGTGCAAGATTAGTGCACGGTTTGCACCAAATATACCATCTGCTCAGAAATTGGTATGGAACACCCGATTGTACTCTAAGTTGGTGAGGCTCAAGTGAAAGCTTGGTCAGTTTGGAGAAAGTCCTAGTCTTGATGCAAGATAGTGCACGACTTGTGTCGAACGTACCATAGGTTCAGAAATCATTTTGGACGCACCCAATGGAGCTCCTAGGTGACGTGGGTCATGTAGAATCTCTCCTTTAACCATTTGGAGATAGTGTTAGTATTGGTGCAAGATAGGTGCATGGTTTGTGCTAGATGTACCATAAGCTCATAAATCATTTGGATGCACCTAATGGTACCACTAGGAGACAAGGCTCAAGTGGAAGCTCGTTCTGGTCCTTTCGGAGATAATGCTAATCTTGACGCAAGATAGGTGCACGGTTTACGTCAAACGTACCATAGGCTTCAAAATCATTTTAGACGCACCCGATGGAACTCCTAGGTGATGTGGGTAATGTGAAATCTCACTTCTTTCCGTTTGAAGGTTGTGTTAGTGTCGGTGCAAGATAGGTGCACAGTTTGCACCAAACGTACCATCGGCTCAAAAATTGTTTTGGACGCACCCGATGGTACTCCTAGGTGACAAGGCTCAAGTGAAAGCACGGACCGTTTAGAGAAAGTGCCAATACAGACACAACATGGGTGCATGGATTGCGTCAAACGTACCATAGGCTCAGAAATCATTTTGAACTCACCTAATGGAACTCCTAGGTGATGTGTGTCATGTGAAATCTCGCTTGTTTCCATTTGGAGCTAGTATTAGTGCCTTGCAAGATAGGTGCGTAGTTTGTGCTAGACGTACCATTGGCTCAAAAATCATTTTGGACGCACTTATTGGTACCACTAGGTGATGAGGCTCAAGTGGAAGCTCGTTTTGGTCCTTTTAGAGATCGTGCTAATCTTGACGCAAGATAAGTGCACGGTTTGCATCGAACGTACCATAGACTTTGAAATTGTTTTGGATGCACCCGATGGAACTCCTTGGTGACATGGGTCATGTGGAATATCGCTTGTTTCCGTTTGCAGACAGTGTTAGTGTCGGTGCAAGATAGGTGCATGGTTTGCACTAAACGTACCATAGGCTCAGAAATCATTTTGGACGCACCCAATGGTACCACGAGGTGACGAGGCTTAAGTGAAGCTTGTTTCGATCCTTTCATAGATAGTGCTCATCTTGACGCAAGATAGGTGCACAGTTTGCGTCGAATATACCATAGGCTCAGAAATCATCTTGGATGCAACCTTTGAAACTCCTAGGTGATGTGGGTCATGTGGAATCTCACTTATTTTCATTTGGAGATAATGTTAGTGTCGGTGCAAGATAGGTGCACAGTTTGCGCCAAACATACCATCGGCCCAAAACTCATTTTGGACAGACCTGATCGTACTTCGAGGTGATGAGGCACAAGTCAAAGCTTGGTCCGTTTGGAGATAGTGCTAATCTTGACGCACGAGAGGTGCACGGTTTGCGTCAAACATAACATAAGCTCAAAAATCATTTTGGACGCACCCGATGGAACTCCTACGTAATGTGGGTCATGTGGAATCTCACTTCTTTCCATTTAGAGACAGTGTTAGTATCGGTACAAGATAGGTACATGGTTTGCGCTAGACGTACCACATGCTCAGAAATCGTTTTGGAACCACTCGATGGTTCTACCGGATAACAAGGCTCAAGTGGAAGCTCGTTTCGGTCCTTTTAAGATAGTGCAACTCTTGACATAAGATAGGTGCACAGTTTGTGTCGAACGTACCATAGGCTCAAAAATCATTTCAGACGCACCCATGGAACTCCTAGGTGACGTGCATCATGTGGGATCTCACTTCTTTCCTCTTGAAGACAGTGTTAGTGTCAGTGCAAGATAGGTGCACAGTTTGCGTCCAACGTACCATCGGCTCATAAATCGTTTTGGACGCACCCAATGGTACTTCGAGGTGATTAGGCTGAAGTGAAGGCTCAGTCCGTTTAGGGATAGTGCTAATCTTTTATGCAAGACAGGTGCACAGTTTGCGTCAAATGTTCCATTGGCTTGGAAATCATTTTTGATGCACCCGATGAAATTCCTAGGTGACGTGGATCATGTGAAATCTCTCTTGTTTCCGTTTGGAGACAATGTTAGTATCGGTGCAAGATAGGTGCATGGTTTGTCCTGGACGTACTGTAGGCTTAGAAATCATTTAAAACGCACATGATGGTACCAATAGGTGATGAGGCTCACGTGGAATCTCGTTTTGGTCCTTTTGGAGATTTGACGCAAGATAGCTGCACGGTTTGCATCGAATGTACCAAACGCTCGGAAATCATTTTGGACACACCCGATGGAACTCGTAGGTGACGTGGGTCATGTGGAATCTCAATTCTTTCTCTTTCGAGATAGTGTTAGTGTCGGTGCAAGATTGGTGCACGGTTTGCACCAAATATACCATCTGCTCAGAAATTGGTATGGAGCACCCGTTTGTACTCTAAGGTGGTGAGGCTCAAGTGAAAGCTTGGTCAGTTTGGAGAAAGTCCTAGTCTTGACGCAAGATAGTGCACGGCTTGTGTCGAACGTACCATAGACTCAGAAATCATTTTGGACGCACCCAATGGAGCTCCTAGGTGACGTGGGTCATGTAGAATCTCTCCTCTAACCATTTGGAGATAGTGTTAGTATCGGTGCAAGACAGGTGCATGGTTTGCGCTAGACGTACCATAAGCTCATAAATCATTTGGATGCACCTAATGGTACCACTAGGAGACAAGGCTCAAGTGCAAGCTCGTTCTGGTCCTTTTGGAGACAATGCTAATCTTGACGCAAGATAGGTGCACGGTTTGCGTCAAACGTAAATCATTTTAGATGCACCCGATGGAACTCCTAGGTGATGTGGGTAATGTGAAATCTCACTTCCCTCCATTTGGAGATAGTGTTAGTGTCGGTGCAAGATAGGTGCACCGTTTGCACCAAACGTACCATTGGCTCAGAAATCGTTTTAGACACACCGGATGGAATCCTAGGTGACAACACTTATGTGAAGGCTCGGTCCATTTGGAGATAGTGCTAATCTTAAAGCAAGATAGGTGCATGGTTTGCGTCGAACGTACCATAGGCCCAAAAATCATTTTGGATGCACCCGATGGAACTCCTAGGTGACGTGGGTCATGTGGTATCTCACTTCTTTCCGTTTGAAGGTTGTGTTAGTGTCGGTGCAAGATAGGTGCACAGTTTGCACTAAACGTACAATCGGCTCAAAAATTATTTTGGACGCACCCGATGGTACTCCTAGGTGACAAGGCTCAAGTGAAAGCTCAGACCGTTTGGAGATAGTGCCAATACAAACGCAACATGGGTGCATGGTTTGCATCAACCTACCATAGGCTCAGAAATCATTTTGAACTCACCTAATGGAACTCCTAGGTGATGTGTGTCATGTGGAATCTCGCTTGTTTCCATTTGGAGCCAGTATTAGTGCCTTGCAAAATAGGTGCGTAGTTTGTGCTAGACGTACCATTGGCTCAAAAATCATTTTGGACGCACTTATTGGTACCACTAGGTGATGAGGCTCAAGTGGAAGCTCGTTTCGGTCCTTTTAGAGATCGTGCCAACCTTGACGCAAGATAAGTGCACGGTTTGCATCGAACGTATCATAGACTTCGAAATTGTTTTGGATGCACCCGATGGAACTCCTTGGTGACATGGGTCATGTGGAATCTCGCTTGTTTCTGTTTGTAGACAGTGTTAGTGTCGGTGCAAGATAGGTGCATGGTTTGCACTAGACGTACCATAGGCTCAGAAATCATTTTAGACGCATCCAATGGTACCACCAGGTGACGAGGCTCAAGTGGAAGCTTGTTTCGATCCTTTCATAGATAGTGCTCATCTTGACGCAAGATAGGTGCACAGTTTGCGTCAAATATACCACAGACTCAGAAATCATCTTGGATGTACCCTTTGAAACTCCTAGGTGATGTGGGTCATGTGGAATCTCACTTCTTTTTATTTGAAGATAATGTTAGTGTCAGTGCAAGATAGGTGCACAGTTTGCGCCAAACATACCATCGGCCCAAAACTCATTTTGGATGGACCCGATCGTACTTCGAGGTGATGAGGCACAAGTCAAAGCTTGGTCCGTTTGGAGATAGTGCTAATCTTGACGCACGAGAGGTGCACGGTTTGCGTCAAACATAACATAAGCTCAAAAATTATTTTGGATGCACCCGATGGAACTCCTACGTAACGTGGGTCATGTGGAATCTCACTTCTTTCCATTTAGAGACAGTGTTAGTATCGGTACATTATAGGTACATGGTTTGTGCTAGACATACCATAGGCTCAGAAATCGTTTTGGAACCACCCGATGGTTCTATCGGATAACTAGGCTCAAGTGGAAGCTCGTTTTGGTCCTTTTAAGATATTGCTACTCTTGACGCAAGATAGGTGCACAGTTTATGTCGAACGTACCATAGGCCCAAAAATCATTTTGGACGCACCCATGGAACTCCTAGGTGACATGCATCATGTGGGATCTCACTTCTTTCCTCTTGGAGACAGTGTTAGTGTGAGTGCAACATAGGTGCACAATTTGCGTCCAACGTACCATCAGCTCAGAAATCGTTTTGGACGCACCCGATGGTACTTTGAGGTGATTAGGCTGAAGTGAAGGCTCGGTCCGTTTAGGGATAGTGCTAATCTTTATGCAAGACAGGTGCACAGTTTGCGTCAAATGTACCATTGGCTTGGAAATCGTTTTTGATGCACCCGATGAAATTCCTAGGTGACGTGGATCATGTGAAATCTCTCTTGTTTTCGTTTAGAGACAATGTTAGTATCGGTGCAAGATAGGTGCATAGTTTGTCCTGGACGTACTGTAGGCTTAGAAATCATTTTAAACGCACATGATGGTACCAATAGGTGACGAGGCTCACGTGGAATCTCGTTTTGGTCCTTTTGGAGATTTGACGCAAGATAGCTGCACGGTTTGCATCGAATGTACCAAACGCTCGGAAATCATTTTGGACACACCCGATGGAACTCGTAGGTGACGTGGGTCATGTGGAATCTCAATTCTTTCTCTTTGAAGATAGTGTTAGTGTCGGTGCAAGATTGGTACACGGTTTGCACCAAATATACCATCTGCTCAGAAATTGGTATGGAGCACCCGATTGTACTCTAAGGTGGTGAGGCTCAAGTGAAAGCTTGGTCAGTTTGGAGAAAGTCCTTACCTTGACGCAAGATAGTGCACGGCTTGTGTCGAACGTACCATAGGCTCAGAAATCATTTTGGACGCACCCAATGGAGCTCCTAGGTGACGTGGGTCAAGTAGAATCTCTCCTCTAACCATTTGGAGACAGTGTTAGTATCGGTGCAAGATAGGTGCATGGTTTGCGCTAGATGTACCATAAGCTCATAAATCATTTGGATGCACCTAATGGTACCACTAGGAGACAAGGGTCAAGTGGAAGCTTGTTCTGGTCCTTTCGGAGACAATACTAATCTTGACGCAAGATAGGTGCACGGTTTGCGTCAAATGTACCATAGGCTTCAAAATTATTTTAGATGCACCCAATGGAACACCTAGGTGATGTGGGTAATGTGAAATCTCACTTCCCTCCGTTTGGAGATAGTGTTAGTGTCGATGCAAGATAGTTGCACCGTTTGCACCAAACATACCATTGGCAAAGAAATCGTTTTAGACACACTAGATGGAGTCCTAGGTGACAACACTAATGTGAAGGCTCGGTCCATTTGGAGATAGTGCTAATCTTCATGCAAGATAGGTGCACGGTTTGTGTCGAACGTACCATAGGCTCAAAAATCATTTTGGACGCACCTGATGGAACTCCTAGGTGATGTGGGTCATGTGAAATCTCACTTCTTTCCGTTTGAAGGTTGTGTTAGTGTCGGTGCAAGATAGGTGCACAGTTTGCACCAAACGTACCATCGACTCAAAAATTATTTTGGATGCACCCGATGGTACTCCTAGGTGACAAGGCTCAAGTGAAAGCTCGGACCGTTTGGAGATAGTGCCAATACAGACGCAACATGGGTGCATGGTTTGCGTCAAACCTACCATAGGCTCAGAAATCATTTTGAACTCACCTAATGGAACTCCTAGGTGATGTGTGTCATGTGGAATCTCGCTTGTTTCCATTTGGAGCCAGTATTAGTGCCTTGCAAGATAGGTGCGTAGTTTGTGCTAGACATACCATTGGCTCAAAAATCATTTTGGACGCACTTATTGGTACCACTAGGTGATGAGGCTCAAGTGGAAGCTTGTTTCGGTCCTTTCAGGGATCGTGCTAATCTTGACGCAAGATAAGTGCACGGTTTGCGCCAAACATACCATCGGCCCAAAACTCATTTTGGATGGACCCGATCGTACTTCGAGGTGACGAGGCACAAGTGAAAGCTTGGTCCGTTTGGAGATAGTGTTAATCTTGACGCACGAGAGGTGCACGGTTTGCGTCAAACATAACATAAGCTCAAAAATCATTTTGGACGCACCCGATGGAACTCCTACATGACGTGGGTCATGTGGAATCTCACTTCTTTCCATTTAGAGACAGTGTTAGTATCGGTACAAGATAGGTACAAGGTTTGTGCTAGCCGTACCACAGGCTCAGAAATTGTTTTGGAACCACTCGATGGTTCTACCGGATAACAAGGCTCAAGTGGAAGCTCGTTTTGGTCCTTTTAAGATAGTGCTACTCTTGAAGCAAGATAGGTGCACAGTTTGCGTCGAACGTACCATAGGCTCAAAAATCATTTTGGACACACCCATGGAACTCCTAGGTGACGTGCGTCATGTGGGATCTCACTTCTTTCCTTTTGGAGACAGTGTTAGTGTCAGTGCAAGATAGGTGCACAGTTTGCGCCCAATGTACCATCGGCTCAGAAATCATTTTGGACGCACCTGATGGTACTTTGAGGTGATTAGGCTAAACTGAAGGCTCAGTCCATTAAGGGATAGTGCTAATCTTTATGCAAGAGAGGTGCACCGTTTGCGTCAAACATACCATGGGCTTAGAAATCATTTTTGATGCAACCGATGAAATTCCTAGGTGACGTGGATCATGTGAAATCTCTCTTCTTTCCGTTTGGAGACAATGTTAGTATCAGTGCAAGATAGGTGCATGGTTTGTCTTAGACGTACTGTAGGCTTAGAAATCATTTTAAACGCACATGATGGTACCAATAGGTGACGAGGCTCACGTGCAATCTCATTTTGGTCCTTTTGGATATAGTGCTAATCTTGACGCAAGATAGGTGCACGGTTTGCATCGAATGTACCATACGCTCAGAAATCATTTTGGACGCACCTGATGGAACTTGTAGGTGACGTGGGTCATGTGGAATTTCAATTCTTTCTCTTTGGAGATAGTGTTAGTGTCGGTGCAAGATCGGTGCACGGTTTGCACCAAATATACCATCTGCTCAGAAATTGGTATGGAGCACCCAATTGTACTCTAAGGTGGTGAGGCTCAACTGAAAGCTCGGTCAGTTTGGAGAAAGTCCTAGTCTTGACGCAAGATAGTTCACGGTTTGTGTCGAACGTACCATAGGCTTAGAAATCATTTTGGACGCACCCAATGGAGCTCCTAGGTGATGTGGGTCATGTAGAATATCTCCTCTTACCATTTGGAGATAGTGTTAGTTTCGGTGCAAGATAGGTGCATGGTTTGCGCTAGACGTACCATAAGCTCATAAATCATTTGGATGCACCTAATGGTACCACTAGGAGACAAGGATCAAGTGGAAGCTCGTTCTGGTCCTTTCGGAGACAATGCTAATCTTGACGCAAGATAGGTGCACGGTTTGCGTCGAATGTACCATAGGCTTCGAAATCATTTTAGATGCACCCGATGGAACTCCTAGGTGATGTGGGTAATGTGGAATCTCACTTCCCTCCGTTTGAAGATAGTGTTAGTGTCGATGCAAGATAGGTGCACCGTTTGCACCAAACATACCAATGGCTTAGAAATCATTTTAGACACAACAGATGGTAATCCTAGGTGACAACGCTGATGTGAAGGCTCGGTCTATTTGGAGATAGTGCTAATCTTCACGCAAGATAGGTGCGCGGTTTGCGTCGAACGTACCATAGGCTCAAAAATCATTTTGGACGCATCCGATGGAACTCCTAGGTGACGTGGGTCATGTGGAATCTCACTTCTTTCTGTTTGAAGGTTGTGTTAGTGTCGATGCAAGATAGGTGCACAGTTTGCACCAAACGTACCATCGGCTCAAAAATTATTTTGGACGCACCCGATGGTACTCCTAGGTGACAAGGCTCAAGTGAAAGCTCGGACCGTTTGGAGATAGTGCCAATACATACGCAACATGGGTGCATGGTTTGCGTCAAACGTACCATAGGCTCAGAAAATCGTTTTGAACTCACCTAATGGAACTCCTAGGTGATGTGTGTCACGTGGAATCTCGCTTGTTTCCGTTTGGAGCTAGTATTAGTGTCTTGCAAGATAGGTGCGTAGTTTGTGCTAGACGTACCATAGGCTCAAAAATCATTTTGGACGCACTCATTGGTACCCCTAGGTGATGGGGCTCAAGTGGAAGATCGTTTCGGTCTTTTCAGAGATCGTGCTAATCTTGACGCAAGATAAGTGCACGGTTTGCATCGAACGTACCATAGGCTTCAAAATCGTGTTGGATGCACCCGATGGAACTCCTTGGTGACGTGGGTCATGTGGAATCTCGCTTGTTTCCGTTTGCAGACAGTGTTAGTGTCGGTGGAAGATAGGTGCATGGTCTGCGCTAGACGTACCATAGGCTCAGAAAATCATTTTGGACGCACCCGATGGTACCACGAGGTGACGAGGCTCAAGTGGAAGCTCGTTTCGATCCTTTCATAGATAGTGCTAATCTTGACGCAATATAGGTGCACAGTTTGCGTCGAATATACCATAGGCTTAGAAATCATCTTGGATGCACCCTTTGAAACTCCTAGGTGATGTGGGTCATGTAAAATCTAACTTCTATTCATTTGGAGATAATGTTAGTGTCGATGCAAGATAGGTGCATAGTTTGCGCCAAACATACCATCGGCCCAAAACTCATTTTGGACAGACCCTATCGTACTTCAAGGTGATGAGGCACAAGTAAAAGCTTGGTCTGTTTGGAGATAGTGCTAATCTTAACACATGAGAGGTGCACGGTTTGCGTCAAACATAACATAAGCTCAAAAATCATTTTGGACGCACCCGATGGAACTCCTACGTGATGTGGGTCATGTGGAATCTCACTTCTTTCTATTTAGAGACAGTGTTAGTATCGGTACAAGATAGGTACATGGTTTGCACTACATGTACCACACGCTCAGAAATCATTTTGGAACCACTCAATGGTTCCACCGGATAACAAGGCTCAAGTGGAAGCTCGTTTCGGTCCTTTTAAGATAGTGCTAATCTTGACGCAAGATAGGTGCACCGTTTGCGTCGAACGTACCATAGGCTCAAAAATCATTTTGGACGCAGCCATGGAACTCCTAGGTGATGTGCGTCATGTGAGATCTCACTTCTTTCCTCTTAGAGACAGTGTTAGTGTCAGTGCAAGATAGGTGCACAGTTTGCGCACAACGTACCATCGGCTCAGAAATCATTTTGGACGCACCCGATGGTACTTCGAGGTGATTAGGCTGAAGTGAAGGCTCGGTCCGTTTAGGGATAGTGCTAATCTTTATGCAAGAGAGGTGCATCGTTTGCGTCAAATGTACCATTGGCTTAGAAATCATTTTTGATGCACCCGATGAAATTCCTAGGTGACATGGATCATGTGAAATCTCTCTTCTTTCCGTTTGGAGACAATGTTAGTATCGGTGCAAGATAGGTGCATGCTTTGTCTTGGACGTACTGTAGGCTTAGAAATCATTTTAAACGCACATGATGGTACCACTAGGTGATGAGGCTCAAGTGGAAGCTCGTTTTGGTCCTTTCGAAGACAATGCTAATATTGACGGAAGATAGGTGCACGGTTTGCGTCGAACGTACCATAGGCTTCAAAATCGTTTTAGATGCACCTGATGGAACTCCTAGGTGATGTGGGTAATGTGGAATCTCACTTCCCTCCGTTTGGAGGCAGTGCTAGTGTCGGTGTAAGATAGGTGCACAGTTTGCGCCAAACATACCATTGGCTCAGAAATCGTTTTGGACACACCTGATGGTACTCCTAGGTCACGACGCTAAAGTGAAGGCTCGATCCATTTGGAGATAGTGCTAATCTTGACACAAGATAGGTGCACGGTTTGCGTCGAACATACCATAGGCTCAGAAATCGTTTTGGACACACCAATGGAACTCTTAGGTGACATGGGTCTTGTGGAATCTCACTTCTTTCTCTTTAGAGACTGTGTTACTATCGGTGCAAGATAGGTGCATGATTTGTGCCAAACGTACCAACTGCTCAGAAATCATTTTGGACACACCCGATGGTACTCCTAGTTGATGAGGCTCAAGTGAAACCTCGGTCCATTTAGAGATAGTGCAGATCTTGACGCAAGATAGGTGCACGGTTTGCATCAAACGTACTGTAGGCTAAAAAACTGTTTTGGACTCACCTGATGAAACTCCTAGGTGACACGGTTTCCATTTGGAGACAATATTAGTGTCAGTGCAAGATAGGTGCATGGTTTGCACTAGACGTACCATAGGCTTAGAAATCATTTTGGACGCACTCAATGGTACCACTAGATGATGAGGCTTAAGTGAAAGCTCGTTTCGGTCTTTTTTAGAGATAGTGCTAATCTTGATGCATGATAAGTGTATAGTTTGCATCGAACGTACCATAGGCTTCGAAATTATTTTGGACGCACCCAATAGAACTCCCTAGTGACGTGGGTCATGTGGAATCTCACCTGTTACTGTTTGTAGACAGTGTTAGTTTCGGTGCAAGACAGGTGCATTGTTTGCGCTAGATGTACCATAGGCTCAGAAATTATTTTGGACGCACCCAATGGAACTCCTAGGTGGCGTGGGTCATGTGGGATCTGACTTCTTTCCTCTTGGAGACAGTGTTAGTGTCTCTGCAAGATAGGTGCACAGTTCGCACCCAACGTACCATCGGGTCAGAAATTGTTTTGGACGCATCCGATGGTACTCCGAGGTGACCAGACTGAAGTGAAAGCTCGGTCCATTTGGAGATAGTACTAATCTTGACGCAAGAGAGGTGCCCAATTTGCGTCGAACATACCGTTGGCTTAGAAATTGTTTTTGACAAACCTGATGGAACTCCAAGGTGACGTGGATCATGTGGAATCTCTCTTCATTCTGTTTAGAGACAATGTTAGCGTCGGTGAAAGATAGGTGCATGGTGTGCCCTAGACGTACTGTAGGCTCAGAAATCATTTTGGACACACATGATGGTACCACTAGGTGAAAAGGCTCAAGTGCAATCTCGTTTCGGTCCTTTGAAAGATAGTGCTAATCTTGACGCAAGATAGTTGCACGGTTTGCGTCGAACGTACCATAGGCTCGAAAATCATTTTGGACGAACCCAATGGAACTCCTAGGTGACGTGGGTCATATGGGATCTCACTTCTTTCCTCTTGGAGATAGTATTAGTGTTAGTGCAAGATAGGTGCATAGTTCGCGCCCATCGTACCATCGGCTCAGAAATCATTTTGGATGCACCCAATAGTACTCCGAGGTGATGAGGCTGAAGTGAAAGCTCGGTCTGTTTAGAGATAGTGCTAACCTTGATGCAAGAGAGGTGCACGGTTTGCGTCGAACGTACCATTGGCTTGGAAATCGTTTTCGACACACCGATGGAACTCTTAGGTGACGTGGTCTTGTGGAATCTCACTTCTTTCTCTTTGGAGGCAGTGTTACTGTTGGTGCAAGATAGGTGCACAGTTTGTGCCAAACGTACCAACTGCTCAGAAATCATTTTGGACACACATGATGGTACCACTAGGTGACGAGGCTCAAGTGCAATCTCGTGTTAGTCCTTTTGAAGACAGTGCTAATCTTGACCCAAGATAGGTGCACGATTTGCATAAAATGTGCCATTGGCTCAAAAATCATTTTAGACGCACCCGATGGAACTCGTAGGTGACGTGGGTCATGTGGAATCTCAATTCTTTCTCTTTGGAGACTGTGTTAGTGTCGGTGCAAGATAGGTGCACGGTTTGCACCAGACATACCTTCTGCTCAGAAATCAGTATGGAGCACCAAATGGTACTCTAAGGTGGCAAGGCTCAAGTGAAAACTCAGTCAGTTTGGAGATAATCCTAATCTTGACGCAAGATAGTGCACTGTTTGCGTAGAATGTACCATAGGCCTAGAAATCATTTTGGACGCACTCGATGGAACTCGTAGGTGACGTGGGTCATGTGGAATCTAAATTCTTTCTCTTTGGAGATACTGTTAGCGTCGGTTGCAAGATCGATGCACAGTTTGCACCAAACATACCATTTGCTCAAAAATCGGTATGGTGCACCTAATGGTACTCTAAGGTGACGAGGCTCAAGTGAAAGCTCGGTCAGTTTGGAGATAGTCCTAATCTTGACACAAGATACTGCACAGTTTTGCGTCGAATGCACCATAGGCTCGGAAATCGTTTTGGACGCACCCATTGGAGCTCCTAGGTGACGTGGGTCATGTGAAATCTCTCTTCTTTCCATTTGGAGATGGTGTTAGTATCGGTGCAAGATAGGTGCATGGTTTGCGCTAGATATACCATAAGCTCAGAAATCATTTGGATGTGCCTAATGGTACCTGTAGGATATATGGCTCAAGTGGAAGCTTGTTCTGGTCCTTTTAGAGATAATGCTAATCTTGACGCAAGATAGGTGTACGGTTTGCGTCGAGTGTACCATAGGCTCGGAAATTATTTTGGACGCACCAATGGAACTCTTAGGTGATATGGGTCTTGTGGAATCTCACTTCTTTCTCTTCAGAGATAGTGTTACTATCGGTGCAAGATTGGTGTACGGTTTGTGCTAAATGTACCAACTGCTCAAAAATCGTTTTGGACCCAACCGATGGTACTCCTAGGTGACAAGGTTCAAGTGAAATCTCCGTCGGTTTACAGATAGTGCCAATAATGATGCAAGATAGGTGCACCATTTGCGTCAAACGTACCATAGGCTCAGAAGTCGTTTTGGACTCACCCGATGGAACTCCTAGGTGACGTGTGTCCTGTGGAATCTCGCTTGTTTCTGTTTGGAGACAGTATTAGTGTTGGTGCAAGATGGTTGCATGGTTTGCGCTAGACATACCATAGGCTCACAACGCATTTTGGACACACGCGGTCGTACCACTAGGTGATGAGGCTCAAGAGAAAGCTCGTTTCAGTCCTTTCAGAGATAGTGCCAATCTTCACACAAGATGAGTGCATGGTTTGCGTCGAACGTACCATAGGCTTCGAAATCGTTTTGGATGCACCCGACGGAACTCCTTGGTGACGTGGGTCATGTGGAATCTCGCTTGTTTCCATTTGCAGACAGTGTTAGTGTCGGTGGAAGATACAGCATGGTTTGCGCTAGACGTACCATAGGCTCAGAAATCGTTTTGGACGCACCCGATGGTACCACGAGGTGACGAGGCTCAAGTGGAAGCTCGTTTTGATCCTTTCATAGATAGTGCTAATCTTGACGCAATATAGGTGCACAGTTTGCGTCGAATATACCATAGGCTCAGAAATCATCTTGGATGCAACCTTTGAAACTCCTAGGTGATGTGGGTCATGTGGAATCTCACTTCTATTCATTTGGAGATAATGTTAGTGTTGGTGCAAGATAGGTGCACAGTTTGCGCCAAACATACAATCGGCCCAAAACTCATTTTCGATGGACCCGATCGTACTTTGAGGTGATGAGGCACAAGTAAAAGCTTGGTCTGTGTTGGAGATAGTGCTAATCTTAACGCACGAGAGGTGCACGGTTTGCGTCAAACATAACATAAGCTCAAAAATCATTTAGGACGCACCCGATTGGAACTCCTACGTGACGTGGGTCATGTGGAATCTCTCTTGTTTCCATGTGGAATCTCTCTTGTTAGTGCAAGATAAGTGCATGGTTTGCCCTAGATGTACCATAGGCTCAAAAATCATTTTGGACGCACATGATGGTACCACTAGGTGACGAGGCTTAAGTGCAATCTCGTTTCGGTCCTTTCGAAGATGGTGCTAATCTTGACGCAAGATAGGTGCACTGTTTGCGTCGAATGTACCATAGGCTTAGAAATCATTTTGGACGCACCCGATGGAACTCGTAGGTGACGTGGGTCATGTGGAATCTCACTTCTTTCTCTTTGGAGACAGTGTTACTGTCGGTGCAAGATAGGTGCACGGCTTGTCCCAAGCGTACCAATTGCTCAGAAATCATTTTGGAACATCCGATGGTACTCCTAGGTGATGAGGCTCAAGTAAAACCTTGGTTTGTTTATAGATAGTGCCAATACTGACGCAAGATATGTGCACAGTTTGCGTCAAACATACCATAGGGTCGAAAATCATTTTGGACTCACCCGATGGAACTCCTAGGTGACGTGGGTCATGTGGAATCTCGCTTGTTTCCATTTGGATACAGCATTAGTGTTAGTGCAAGATAAGTGTATGGTTTGCGCTAGAAGTACCATAGGCTCAGAAATCGTTTTGGACGCACTCGTTGGTACCTCTAGGTGATGAGGCTCAAGTGGAAGCTCGTTTCGGTCCTTTCAGAGATAGTGCTAATCTTGATGTAAGATAAGTCCACGGTTTGCGCCGAACGTACCATAGGCTCCAAAATCATTTTGGACACACCTGATGGAATTCCTTGGTGACATGGGTCATGTGGAATCTCGCTTGTTCCTGTTTGTAGACAATGATAGTGTCGGTGCAAGATAGGTGCATGGTTTGTGTTAGACATACCATAGGCTCAGAAATCATTTTGGACACACTCGATGGTAGCGCTAGGTGACGAGGCTCATGTGGAAGCTCATTTCGGTCCTTTTCATAGATAGTGCTAATCTTGATGCAAGATAGGTGTATAGTTTGCGTCGAATATACCACAGGCTCAGAAATCATCTTGGACGCACCCGTTGGAACTCTTAGGTGATGTGGGTCATGTGGAATCTCACTTCTTTCCGTTTGGAGATAATGTTAATGTCAGTGCAAGATAGGTGTACAGTTTGCGCCAAACATACCATCGGCCCAAAACTCATTTTGGACGACCCGATCGTACTCCGAGGTGATGAGGCTCAAGTGAAAGCTCGGTCCGTTTGGAGATAGTGCTAATCTTGACGCAAGAGAGGTGCACGGTTTCAGTCGAACATAACATAGGCTCAGAAATCATTTTGGACGCACCCGATTGAATTCCTATGTGACGTGGGTCATGTGGAATCTCTCTTCTTTCTGTTTAGAGATAGTGTTAGTATCGGTGCAAGATAGGTGCGTGGTTTGCGCTATACGTACCACTGGCTCAGAAATTATTTTGGACCCACTCGATGGTACCACCGGATAATGAGGCTCAAGTGGAAGCTCATTTTAGTCCTTTCAAAGTAGTGCTAATCTTGACGCAAATAGGTGCACGGTTTGCATCGAACATACCATAGGCTCGAAAATCGTTTTGGACACACCCAATGGAACTCCTAGGTGACGTGGGTCATATAGGATCCCACTTCTTTTCTCTTGGAGACAGTGTTAGTGTTAGTACAAGATAGGTGCATAATTCACGCCCATCGTACCATTAGCTCAGAAATCGTTTTGGATGCACCCTATGGTACTCCGAGGTGATGTGGCTAAAGTGAAAACTCAATTCATTTAGAGATAGTGCTAACCTTGATGCAAGCAAGGTGCATGGTTTGCGTCGAACGTACCATTGGCTTGGAAATCGTTTTTGACACACCGATGGAACTCTTTGGTGACGTGGTCTTGTGGAATCTCACTTCTTTCTCTTTGGAGGTAGTGTTACTGTCAGTGCAAGATAGGTGCACGGTTTGTGCCAAACATACCAACTGCTTAGAAATCATTTTGGACACACCTGATGGTACTCCTAGGTGACGAGACTCAAGTGAAACCTTGGTCCATTTACAGATAGTGCCAATACTAACGCAAGATAGGTGTACGGTTTGTGTCAAACATACCATAGGCTTAGAAATCATTTTGGACTCACCTGATGAAACTCCTAGGTGACGTAGATCATGTGTAATCTCTCTTTTTCCGTTTGGAGACAATGTTAGTGTTTGTGCAAGATAGGTGCATGGTTTGCCCTAGACGTACCGTAGGCACATAAATCATTTTGGACGCACATGATGGTACCACTAGGTGACGAGCCTCAAGTGCAATCTCGTTTTGGTCCTTTTTGAAGACAGTGCTAATCTTGACGCAAGATAGGTGCACGGTTTGCATCGAATGTACCATAGGCTCGAAAATCATTTTGGATGCACCCGATGGAACTCGTAGGTGACGTGGGTCATGTGGAATCTCAATTCTTTCTCTTTAGAGACAGTGTTATTGTCAGTGCAAGATCGGTGCATGGTTTGCACCAAACATACCTTCTGCTCAGAAATCAGTATGGAGTACCCAATGGTACTCTAAGGTGGCAAGGCTCAAGTGAAAGCTCGGTTAGTTTAGAGATAATCCTAATCTTGACGCAAGATAGTGCACTGTTTGCGTCAAACATACCATAGGCTCGAAAATCATTTTGGATGCACCCAATGGAGCTCTTAGGTGATGTGGGTCATGTGGAATCTCTCTTCTTTCCGGTTGGAGATAGTGTTAGTATCGGTGCATGATAGGTGCATGGTTTGCGCTAGACGTACCATAGGCTAACAATCCATTTGGATGCACCTAATGGTACCACTAAGAGACGAGGCTCAAGTGGAATCTCGTTCTTGTCCTTTTGGAGATAATGCTAATCTTGACACAAGATAGGTGCACGGTTTGCATCGTACGTACCATGGGCTTCCAAATCATTTTGCGCACAGCTGATGGAACTCCTAGGTGATGTGGGTAATGTGGAATCTCACTTCCCTCCATTTGGATACAGTTTTAGTGTCGGTGCAAAATTTGTGCACAGTTTGCACCGAATGCACCATTGGCTCAGAAATTGATTTGGACACACCTAATGGCACTCCAAGGTCACGACGCTCAAGTGAAAGCTTGGTCTATTTGGAGATAGTGCTAATCTTGATGCAAGAGAGGTGCACGGTTTGCGTCAAACGTACCATAGGCTCAGAAATCATTTTGGACGCACCAATGGAACTCTTATGTGACATGGGTCTTGTGGAATCTCACTTCTTTCTCTTCGGAGATAGTGTTACTGTCGGTGAAAGAAAGGTGCACGGTTTGTGCCAAATGTACCAACTGCTCAAAAATCATTTTGGACCCAACCGATGGTACTCCTAGGTGACAAGGTTCAAGTGAAACCTCGGTCGGTTTACAGATAGTGCTAATACTGACGCAAGATAGGTGCACCGTTTGCACCAAACGTACCATAGGCTCAGAAATCATTTTGGACTCACCCGATGGAACTCTTAGGTGACGTGGGTCATGTGGAATCTCGCTTTGTTTCCATTTGGAGACAGTATTAGTATCGGTGAAAGATAGGTGCATGGTATGCGCTAGACGTACTATAGGCTCAGAAATCATTTTGGACGCAGTTGATGGTACCACTAGGTGATGTGGCACAATTTGTGCCAAACATACCCGATCGTACTCCGAGGTGATGAGGCTCAAGTGAAAGCTCGGTTCGTTTGGAGATTGTGCTAATCTTGATGCAGGAGAGGGGCACGATTTGTGTCGAACATAACATAGGCTTAGAAATCATTTTGGATGCACCCGATGGAACTCCTACATGACGTGGGTCAAGTGGAATCCGTCTTCTTTCCGTTTAGAGGCAGTGTTAGTGTCGGTGCAAGATACGTGCGTGGTTTGCGCTAGACGTACTACAGGCAAAGGAATTGTTTTGGACCCACTCGATGGTACCACTGGATAACGAGGCTCTAGTGGAAGCTCGTTTCGGTGTTTTCAAAGATATTGCTAATCTTGACGCAAGATAGGTGCACGGTTTATGTCGAACATACCATAGGCTCAGAAATCATTTTGGACGCACCCAATGGAACTCCTAGGTGACGTGGGTCATGTGGGATCTCACTTCTTTTCTCTTGGAGACAGTGTTAGTGTCAGTGCAAGATAGGTGCATAGTTCGCTCCCAACTTACGATCGGCTCAGAAATCATTTTGGATGCACCCGATGGTACTCCGGGGTGATGAGGCTAAAGTGAAAGCTCGGTTTGTTTAGAGATTGTGCTAACCTTGACGCAAGAGAGGTGCTTGGTTTGCGTTGAACGTACCATTGGCTTGGAAATTGTTTTTGATGCACCGATGGAACTCTTAGGTGACGCTTGTGGAATCTCACTTCTTTCTCTTTGGTGACAGTGTTACTATCGGTGCAAGATAGGTGCACGGTTTGTGCCAAACGTGTCAACTACTCAAAAATCATTTTGGACACACCCGATGGTACTCCTAGGTGACGAGGCTCAAGTGAAACCTCGGTCCGTTTACGGATAGTGCCAATACTGACGCAAGATAGGGGCACGGTTTGCGTCAAACGTACCATAGGCTCAGAAATCATTTTGGACTGACACGATGGAACTCCTAGGTGACGTGGGTCATGTGGATTCTTGCTTGTTTCTGTTTGGAGACAATATTAGTGTCGGTGCAAGATAGGTGCATGGTTTGCGCTAGACGTACCATAGGCTCAGAAATCGTTTTGGACGCACTTGATGGTACCATTAGGTGATGTGGCTCAAGTGGAAGCTCATTTCCATCCTTTCGGAGATAGTGCTAATCTTGACGCAAGATAAGTGCTCGGTTTGCGCTGAACATACCACAGGCACTGAAATCATTTTGGATGCACCCAATGGAACTCCTTGGTGACGTGGGTCATGTGGAATCTCGCTTGTTTTTGTTTGTAGATAGTATTAGTGTCGATGCAAGATATGTGCATGGTTTGCACTAGCTGTACCATAGCCTTAGAAATCATTTTGGACACACTCGATGGTACCACTAGGTGACAAGGTTCAAGTGGAAGCTTGTTTCGATCCTTTCATAGATAGTGCTAATCTTGACGCAAGATAGGTGCATAGTTTGCGTCGAATATACCACAAGCTTAGAATCATCTTGGACTCACCCGTTGGAACTCCTAGGTGATGTGGGTCATGTGGAATCTCACTTCTTTCTGTTTGGAGATAATGTTAGTGTCGGTGCAAGATAGGTGCACAGTTTGCGCCAAACATACTATCGGCCCAAAACTCATTTTGGACGGACCCGATCGTACTCTGAGGTGATGGAGCTCAAGTGAAAGCTCGGTCTATTTGGAGATAGTGCTAATCTTGATGCAAGAGGTGCACGGTTTGCGTCGAACATAACATAGGCTCGGAAATCATTTTGAACGCACCCGATGGAACTCCTACGTGATGTGGGTCATGTGGAATCTCTCTTCTTTTCGTTTAGAGACAATGTCATTTTGGACGCACCCGATGATACTCCTAGGTGACGAGGCTCAAGTGAAAGCTCGATCCGTTCAGAGATAGTACTAATCTTAATGCGAGATAGGTCCATGGTTTGCGTCGAACATACCATAGGCTCAGAAATCATTTTGAACTCGCCTGATGGAACTACTGGTGATGTGGGTCATTGTCAGTGTTTGATGATTGGCAACTCACATGGGGGTACCCAGGGCGATGTTTGGAGGGCTTCAGCGTATGCAGAACTCGGTGGTAATGCAAAGAGACGAACGATTTATACTGGTTTGTGCCCTCTTTCGTGTAACAGCCTTTATGTCCAGTTGGTGTGTTGCCTTTTCTGTTGGATTGATTGTATGATTGTGTGTACAAGGGGGTGCACTGTCCCTCTCTTTATATAGGAAGAGATGGCAGGGCACGAAACTAGTCCTAGCCGGTTACAATTGGAGAGTCCTAATCCTATTATAGAATCTAGCTTTCCTTATAAGCCAACTAGGTCGATCTGGTAAGCTTGAAGTCCATGCCACCTTGTTTCGTGTCCTTCAACAGATCGTGATCCAGCCTAGGGCCCATTCGATACTGTTCCTATAGGGAACCCCTAGGTGTAACAGAACCGCCCAATTATACGAGATTAAGTAGGAAATCATCCAACGGGAGGACAATTTAACAAACTTAAGCCCGTATAACTCGGTAGTCCGTGAAATCTCGACGGATTTCAAACCATTTCACATAACAGCCAAGATCGTACTAAGTTTAACGGTTACCATCATAAGTTACATAAATGTTCGCGGCATAAAATACATCGGGTTTTAAACATAGTTATTACAAACCAAGTTTGAATAAAAGTAGCGAAAGCGGTAGTTCAAATCACGCACACACACAACATTTTGAAATAAAGTGCCAGCTTGTGACCATCTCCAGCAAAAGCATCAGACGAGAAGTAGCGAATGACCATTGCCCATGGTCCTAACCTTCGCCCATTGCAGGATAGAGACAGTTGATACAATAGCCGTAGTACATCTGCCCATCTGCAACAAGTGGGAACAAAGCCCTGAGTATGAGAAGGTACTCAGCTAGACTCACCCGTCGTAAACCAGAAATAAAAGACACCAAGGAATCATGATAGGCTTTCTGGTGGGATAGCTGACTCATTTGCAAAAAGGCATTTTTAGCATTTAGGAAAACCTTTACAAAAGCTTTGCATCAAGTTAAATCTTTATTAACCTGTCAACTACATTTGCACCTATACTAAAGTAACATGTAATTAACACAGGTAATGATAACCAATGATCATTAACAACTTCCATTATGTCATAATTCATATAACTATCCAAGTGTTCCATCAATATTACTACGATGAAGTAGCGCAAGTCAAGTGTTCACTATCCAGTGAAGGATGGCGATTCGAATCGATTATTAACCAGCTGGTAAGTTATTCCTCACACAAACCTCACTCACCCGCTAAAGTGAGGTGTTGGTCGCCGAGTCAACCATTCAGGTAAAGTCGCGAGCTTGCCAGGAACCACTTGTACCCGGGGGCCGCCCGACTGCTCTTTGGCCTTATCATCGCGCCCCCGTATCCTGCCACTACTGCTCTGGTACAGTGCGTTGCGGGCAATCCACTCGGCCCGAATAATCTCTCAGTTTCACGGTCGGAAGGTACTTTATCCGGCCAGCTAAATGTGAGGCATGCGTTCAACATGACCCGAGGGACAACAACGGACGGTCCTTAATCGACACAGACGGAAAACACTACAGTCCGAAACCCTGCAAGTTTCCGCCCGGTCTCAAATTCATTTCACACTTAGTTATACCATGACTTCATAGTCATCCAAGCAGATCCAGGTAACCACCTATAGCTCGCAGGTGACAGGAAATCACCCGACTTCTACCGGTCTAAGCCAGCTAAGCATTGACTTGACTGCGGATACCAGGGTAACAAGGATATAGTATAACAAAGGTAAGCAAGGTATAATGCAGCAACGTTTGCAAGCAACTCCTAAACGTAATGCATCAAATTAAGTAAAGTTAATAATAAATTATTTGCAAACCGGGATAGAAATGCTCCGGGGCTTGCCTCTCTCAAAAGAGCTCGGACGGTGGTCGGGGCACTCGGGGAGCTCTTCACCGACCTCCTCTTCGGCTTCTGTCACCTCCTGCTGCTGCACCTCGAGCTGCTCCTCTGGCTCCTCGGGTAAGACGACTGGGTTCTCGGTTTGCGATCCTGTATGATGCAATGCGCGTGAGTGATTATGCAAACGTGCATCGAAGGAGATGAATGCAATGAATATGTTGAAATGCAAGGTAGTCAACATCATCCAATAAACTATACACTACAAGCACATGTCATCTTATACATTCTCTTCTACTACTAACATGTCAAGTTAACATATCTTATGAAATGCTTCAAAGATACACCAAAGCTTTACTAATTTCTTAATCACACTTAAAGCAACACTTGCTTAAACCCTAAATAATAATAGGTTTGAATAGCAACATATATTTCTGATGCTTCTAAAAATCTAAGAAAATTACAGTAGCATAATACTACCCTAAACAGACTACCATAAAAATTTCATGGCATTTGGATAAGTAAACTATCCTATACAAAAATGACAAGCTATAGCCTAAAAATGAGCATGAAATTATTTTGTACTATGAAAAGTGTCAAACAACAGAATTAATATTTTTCCTAGGTTCTTCATAGCATATAATGACTGTAAAAAAATTATCACATGCATGTTTTATACAAAGTTTGCTCTCTAGCAAAAATAACAAAAATCAGCCATTAAAGGTACTTGAACTACTTCTCCAAAGTTTTCCACAGCACATGCATGAAACATATTTTTCCTAAGAAGTACATGATATAAGAAGATTAACAAACTTGAAATCATATTTTTTCTGATACATATAGGATTTACTAACCATTTTACAAGATATCAGCAATATTAAGAATTAATTAAAGCTCTACAGAAAAGTATCCCAAAAATGACATGCAATATTTTTATATTGTAGTTCTGGTTCCAATGAATCCATAGAAATTTATTTCACAATTTTTGGAGCTCAAATGAATACAAAAACATTTTCCACAATATTTTTCAAAGCATTTAACAGAAATCTGAAAAAGCATTTCTTGAATCCCTTTTAAAATTAGCCTACAAAACTGCTAGGTGCACCTGGTGCTGCACACCCAGATCTGATCTAGGGCGCTGACGAGCGGGCCCCCACGGTCAACGGCCCCCACCTGTCGGTCAGACCGAGACAGGGGCAGCGCTGACCGGCCAGCTCTCGCCGACGGCGAGCCCACCGGCGGTGTGGTCACCACCAGTAGCTCACCCGTGATGAGGCGAACACGGTGCACCAAGAGAAGGCATAGGAGGAGCTCGAGATAGGGCTCGACGGCGCGCATGGCGGAGTGGCGGCGCTGCTCCCGACCACCGGCCATCTCCGGTCGGGAAGGGGCGCGAAAAGTGGTGCGGGAGCTTCACCAAGCTCGTGCGGTGGTCGTGCGCGCGAAAAGGTAGCTAGAAGAAGGACGGAGGGCGAGGTCCACGGAGCGGAGCGCTCTGGTGAGCTCGGCCACAACTCCGGCGAGAGATTCCAAGGAAGAGGGAGCTTCACACGACTTACCGAGGCGAGCACGAGGTGCGCGATGATGAGTCGGAGATGCGGGCGAGATGGAGGGTTCAATGGCGAGCTAGGACGGCTGGGCGAGCGAGCTCCGGCGAGGCGCAGCGCGCGGTGGCGATGGCGGGCACGCTCGGCTGCCGTCGGTGCTGCGGGGTGCGCGGGAGAGTGAAGTGGGGGAATGAGGAGGAGGCAACGCTGCCAGGCAGAAGAAGGCGCGCGCGTGGGGCAGAGTCAGGCCGTGGCTGCCGCGCGGCGGGCGTCGCCGGCATGCGGCCGCCACGCGGCGGGCGTGTTCTGCCACGGCGGACAGCGAGGCGCGGGCGAGCGGGAAGAGGAGGAGGAGGCCGAGCGGACGCGGGCCGGGCCGAGGCGGGGCGCGGGCGCGCGCGCGCGGGAGTGGCGCGGGCCGTTTCCGGTCACGGGCCGAAACCGGGGCGGCGGCCTGCTAGGTAGGATTTGATTTTTTTTCAAATTTCTAATTTCAAACAAAATTCAAATACAGTTTTTAAACCTCATTTTGAGCAAGAAAAAGACATTTTCTGGAAATGACCAAAAATAAAAGTTGCTTAGAATTTAATCCTCTACAACTTTGATTAAGGGGCCAACTAAAAATTCCCAACATATTTTGATTTTTAGAATAAAAGCTAATTTAGGGAGTATTTTTGAATATTTTCAAATAACATTTTTAAAACAAATCTTTGACAAAACTTTGAGTGATTTAGTGGCTCCAAAAATTTTTCCTTATCTTTCTAAGTGATATGAAATTTATAGTTGCACAAATTTGATGAATGTCATTAGCACATTATCACAACATATTATGCAATACTAGTTTCCACATTGTTATTTTATTAAAGGTACACCCTAAGCACATATAATTATGAATGCCATGACATGTTGTGCTCATGATTGCAATGCAAATGCTTGCGTAACACCGGAGTGTTACACTAGGACCCTTAACCATCAAGCCCCTGAGTGAGTCATGGCTAAACTCAAAAGCCTCCTTGTTGCTCCCACATATGACGAGTAGGAACAAGTGTAGTCTAAGTGCTTTCATGAGTGAAGCCATGAGGTGCTCTGAAAAATTCCAAGGTGATGTGCACTTTGAAAAAGTGTAGCCCCCAAGTCTCTTACTGTTTGAAACAAAGAGTTAGAGGGTCAGAAGAAAAATCATCCATAGAGGATATGTACCCTGTAGCCTCCAAGCTTGTGTCCGAGTACTAGAACTCGGACTAAGGATCTAAAGAGAATGTACACGAGGATGAGAGTGTGGGTGTGGATTTAATCGTGAATTGGCCCTATATTTGAACCAAGTGTGTGTTGGCCCTATATTTGAACCAAGTTTGTGTGAGTGCGGCGGCATGAGATTTTTGAACTTGCTTTTGTTGGACTTGATCGTGAATTGGCCCTATATTTGAACCAAGTGTGTGTGGGTGTGGATTTAAACTAATTGCTTCCGCTACTTAATTGCGAACTTGGTATTGTAATAACTCTATGTTTGAACTCCGATGTACTCAGACTATGTGCGAATTTATGTAACATGTGAACTATGGATGCTGAACTATGTACGATCTTGGCTGAGTTGTTGAAAAGTTTGAAATCCTTCATGATTTCACGGACTACCGAGATTAGGGGAGCATAAGTACAGGAATTTGATCACTCGGGTGACTATTTTTGTACTTGCGTTCTTATAATTTGGTCAATTTTGTTACAGCTGTAACACCCCTAGTGTTAAGCTAGCATTTACATTACATTCATGAGCATAATCATGTCCATTTGGCATTCATTCATAATCATTAAGTGAACTATGTGGAAACATGCTAATGAAACAAGTGAAATATGCATTCCTAACTACTGCAACATGGTGTTTCATTATGCTATACACAGGTTCTTGTGTTTCATTAATGCAATGTGCACCTAGGGCTATAACAATAATTGATTCATGTTTAGGACATAAAATGTAGCTAAGTTTGTGTTGATAGTTTCCTCAAATTCAAATTTGAAATTAAGTTGACCATGTTTGACCCTAGATTTAAATTTGTTTAACTCGTTATAATTCAAAATCTAGAAGGAATTTGACTTTGACCACAAAAGACAAAATGTTTACCTCTGAAAAAGCTACAACTTTTATTTTGGGTCCTACTCTTGAAAATGCTTTGAAATTGTTAAAAATAATGATTTTTTGTGGGTCTATTTTATTCAAAAAAGAAGAAAATTTTAGAAAAGGGCTGTGCACCGGCCAAACAGCCCAACTAGGCTAGCGTCGCGCCACACCCCGCCTCGCTCCATCGCATGCGCGCCGCGTGGCAGCCACTCACCGACCATGAAGGGTGGCCACCGCCGCTCTGACCGTGCCACAAGGCGGTCCGAACGCCCCCTGTCTGCATGCCGCCGCGGCTGTCACTGGTGTCGTGCAGCACCACTGCTGCTCCTGAGCCACCTTCTAGTGCATGGATCACTGTTCGACCTCACGCCCCTATCCGCGCCCGCCCGCAGCCGCCAACGACGAAGGTAGGGGCCAGATTTGGTTATCTTCTTCGCTTTCGGCATGTCACCGCCATGGCGCACGTCGCCAACCCGCTTTGCTCCCCCTTTCTCCTTACCATCGTGCACATCCGCTCCACCGTACCACCGCGAAGCCTATGTGCCACTCCCCACGCCTTGCCGTAGCAGGGAACGACAGGCCCACCGTGCGCAGCGCCGCCGCTCATCGGCACATGGTGCTGCCACCGCTAGAGCTTGCTGTAGCTGTCGTTTTCTTCACCGTTGGACTTGCGTCATCGAGAGGAAGTTGTTGGTGCCAGCCTCACCACCGGGAACCTCATCGGCAGCGACATCCGCCGCAGTCAAATCCTCCCCTGCCTCTCTATGTGACAAGTGGGGCCGGGTTGACCCCGGGGCCTAGCTGACAGTTGGATCTGGGGAGAGCAGTGGGGTGCACTTAGTATTTAGGGTTTGTTTTGTTTTTGAAAATGATTTTTAGAAAAAAAGGTGAAATCTTGTAAAATTCATAACTGGAGCAATATTTGTCCAAATCTAGTGAAACAAATTTTGTTGTGTTGCTCTTAAATAGATCTACATGTCAAAAATATAATTTGAAATTTTTGTGAAACTTTTATATATAGTTTTATTTAATTGGTTGAATGCTTGTAATCTTGGAAAATGCATATCTAATTCTAGGTATGTCAAAAAAAAATGTGATTCTTGTTTTGTTGGTCTTGTGATGTCATGTAGATGCTATGAAAAATATATCCTCTAGTATGACTATGGAAGAAATTAGATCTATGAATTAAGTGGAATAAATGCTTGCTTTTTGTCAAATTAGTAGTAAATAAAATATGAAGGATATATGCTTGGTAATTTTTCTACGCTTCTCTTGTACTAAGAATTAAGCAAGAAAAATATGAAATATATTGTTTGATACTTTTCATAGTACAAAGTATTTTCAGGTGCATGTAGGCCCTATTGTTTGCCATTTTTGTCTAGGATAATATACTTATTATTTTGACCTTCATTTTTTATGGTAGACTCCAGTAAGCATGACAAAGCTTTAATAATTTTGTCAGAATTTTCTAAGCAATAGAAAGTAATAGCTCTGTTATACCCTTGTATTAATAAATGATAAATAAAGCTTAAATGGTTTAATCTTGAACATACATGATGTTCTTCTATGCCTTTGATATATGTGTAACCTCTTAGTGTAGTTGATTTGGTTCAATTTGAAGTATGTATAGGTGTCATGTTGTGTGTATGTATATACTTGTTAGTGTGTGTGCATGTAAGCCTTACTTGATGGGTGTTGTAGTTAACTAGAGAGGAGATCTGCACCTACTCAATAAAACAAAAGTAAAAAGTGTTCATTCATATGCAAGCTGATACATCCGGCCCAGGTGGGATTGGCCGAGGCCCAATAAATTAAGGTTGTCCGGACCCCAACAGTTCTTATACACACCCACTCAGGAAAAGGCCCAATGTGCCTAAAAGACTAGTCCGATAGGGGAAGGGTGGCTCTCTCTTTTAAGTTGGCTTCCTCCTCCCAAGCTAAGCAAGGTGGGATTATTCTGAGGCTCACACGATCGTCGTCCGACTACAACTAGGTCACTTGGCCTTTTTTTGTTGCGTCTTTGCCAGCGGGTAATAGTGGAGGATGTCCTCATCATTCCCACCCCCTTAAACAAGGGCCCAACTCTGATACCAAATGATATGAACCACAAGGGTTTGTGGTCGATCTTTCGATGAGAAGCGTGAGAAACTCGATTTGGGAATGGATATGACGTTCATGGCCCGACTACAGCCTTCCAAGCTGCGCCTTAGCAACCGATACACCACCTCCAATAGCCGTCGTGATCTTGTAGAGCACGATCAACCAAACCACTAGGGTAATTCCTGCAAGCAATCGAGGAATAAGCAAGAACAAGTAGAACAAGCAACTCAATTGCAAATATGGAGATGAAAAACCAATCTGAACTCACAAAGTTGGGGTTCTGAATCAAGTAGAATGTATGGTCTAGTCAACACACGCGTCTACAAGGAAGTAGCAATGGCTAAACTTTCAACAAAATAAACTCAATCTGTTTGTGGCGGCTCTAATCCTTATTAATACCTAGGGGAACGACCAGGGGGGTGTTGGGGTCATTCTCCAACCCTAGGACACGTCCTTAATGGACCCAAATTGATACATGGATCATCGGCCCAAAATTGGGTGACGCAGCACCAAAGGCAGAAAAGGTCCCGGTGTTGAAACGATGATTGCAGAAGCATCGGATAAGATATAGCCATGAGTCCAGATCCGTTGGAAAATAGACTTGATAAGCTTTCCAAAAAGTGCTATAACGACACAATCAGAGTCCGTATGAAGTCGTGGTGACCATCGCAATTTGGGACTATTTTGCAGTCTGAATTCAACTTCCAAAACGTGTTGGACTTGGACTCTTTCTGTCCTTGGAACCAAAGTGACGTGGTGGCCTAGCGGAGGACGTTAGGAATACTTGGATTTGGTCCCCAATCAACTTCATTAACCTTCGATGCTTTCCATATGTAATCAAACCTTCCCTTGATCCATGTAAGTAATTCTAAAAATGAGAATGAACACACATCATGGTGCAGCATCAATTCATCAAATGCATCAATGATAAGTCTCATATAGAATAGTAGCACCTTTGGTATAGAAGTGGTTGGCATGGTCATCTTTGAGCCAATGATGTCCTCATCATTCTCCCCTTCTTGACAGCAAACCGTCCCCGGTTTGATCTTTGTTGGAGTATGTGTTGTAGGTAAAAGTGAATCGTGCTCCCCTTCTTGATATTTTATCCTGTTGCATATGGGGAAAACTAGAAAAACTTTGCAAGACATCATTAGTGTTAGTGCATCCCTCAATTTGATCATGGTATTGTGGCCCAAAAGGATATTTCAGATTAGAACAAATATAAACTTTATGCACCAAATATTCTCCTTTGCTGTCATATTTGCCAATTGCATGAAGCGAACAATGATTAAAACTCGGCAAACCAGAATCAAATTTAAGTTTCTCTTTTAGACAATTTAGATTACATAGAATATCAAATTCAATATAACCCAAAGTATTTAAAGAGGACAGTAAATTCAGTTCATCTTGTGCACATGTAATAGGATGAAAAAGCTTATCTTCAGCACAATTGTATGGTTCCAAACCAAAAGTATCACACTTATTCGCTACTTGTGGCATAGGAGTAAAAGAATCATCAGCACACAACTCCTCTTTATCACAAGGAACAGCGAGTAATTCATTTTGTGACAAAGGAAAATCAGTAGTGGGTTTCACTATCTGTTTCTCTTCATTAGCATGCAGAGTGGACAAATTTTGGACATTATGGGGCACATCATTCTGGCAAGTATTCACAGATAATAGAATCTCTTTTTCAGCATTGAGAGCTAGACAAAACAATTGACCAATATGGCAATATAATTTGCTAATTAACAAGGTTCGAATTTTAGAATTGAGCCCTGTCATGAATCTACTCATAACATCTTCCATGCATTCATCCAATCCACCAAACATGATACAAATCTTAAAATTATGGTAGTATTATTTCACAGTCTTACTACCCTACTTCAAGTTGTCTAATTTTGCAAGCAAATAATCAACATAATATGCAGGAATGAATGCATCTCTAAAAAGAAATTTGAAGTCTTTCCAAGATTCTAGAACTTTGTTTTGCCTACAAATGTGTTTCCATTCTAGCAAAGCATTTTCAATCAAAATATTAGAGGCAATACAAATCTTTTGTTTCTCGGACAGGTCATACTCATCAAATTCATTGTCTACTTTTAACTCCCAATCAATGTAAGCTTGAGGATCAAACTTACCATCATATAACGGCAAGTGTTGAATGACATCCTGAATATGAGGGTCTAGTTTCAACAGCTCAAAAATCTCCATATCACCTGCCGTGATTAGTAGAAAACAAGAAACACAAAAATAATATGTATCCTCCTATCAACTACTAGGATGTGTCGGTTGTAACTCTCTCAAACTCAACTTGTTAAAACAAGCCCTTACAAGTTCTTACCAAACCAAACAGGAGGTGATGGCAACCAACAAGTCTACAATCGTGGAGTGAAGTGTATCGGTGCCGCAACAACAACACCTATCAAGTTGTAGTCGAAATATGTGGAGCTATAGGTGGGCTAAAGCAAGGAAGTACGAGCACCACGTTAGTCACAAAAGCAAGCTGAATAATCGTTCAACGGAGGTACTATGCTGGTTCTAGGCTAAACCATGCTAGAGACGTGAGCCTAGACACAAAGGTAGTCACTGAAAAAGAACAACTAGCACAGCATGAAGAAAACAACAGATTCAGCCCCTTGTTTCTTCTCCTTCTCTTGTCTTTTTCTTCTTCTTTTTCTTTCTTTTTTTGCAGAGGCCTAAATGTTTTATTTGGTACTATGACAACCCAAATAATAAGGCTATTGCACACAGCCTCTTCGAAGTCAGATTTAACAACTCTTGTTAATACCGCAGATGCGGAAATCTCTAAGATGATTGTGGAGTGCTCAGATCAAATTTTGCTGCAAGGTCCGATCCGTTGGAAAGAAGACAACTTCAAGTTTCCAGATTGTATTTAAACTCCTAAATCGGACATCATATGGATCCGTGGTGGCAAAAACGCAGCAATGATGTATATGGTGATGGTGGATCTCGTGGTGACCAAAACGTGATAGAACTCAAAACTCTAAAGGAATAGACACTAAGACCAGCAACTCGACACAACTGATGCAACCAAAAACTCAACAAGCCCTAACTAAGCAGTGCTAGCAAAGGCTCAAAGGGTTTATAGGAGTGCGGGTAAACTAATCTACTATTTTTTGGCTTTTCTGGACTATAGGAAAATTAAAACAACGAAGAATTGGAAGTCTCTCACCGATAAACCTTGCTCTGATTACCAACTGATACATCCGGCCCAGGTGGGATTGGCCGAGGCCCAATAAATTAAGGTTGCCCAGACCCCAACAGTTCTTATACACACCCACTCAGGGAAAGGCCCAATGTCCCTAAAAGACTAGTCCGATAGGGGAAGGGTGGCTCTCTCTTTTAAGGTGGCTTCCTCCTCCCAAGCTAAGCAAGGTGGGATTATTCTGAGGCTCACACGATCGCCGCCCGACTACAACTAGGTCACTTGGCCTTTTTTATTGCGTCTTTGCCAGCGGGTAATAGTGGAGGATGTCCTCATCACAAGCACTCATGTTCACCCTATACCATTTCCATACCATGTGCATTCATCGTATTCACATATGCATATGCATCATATAGGACCATAGGGAGAAACACCCGTAGTAGGAACCCGAGGATCAGGAAGGGGGAAACCAACATGAGGTGCTCGCACACAAGGTGCTCGAGGATGAGGAGCAGGTCGTGGAGCTACCAGAGTGCACCGATCAATAGCCTAGCTCGTTCAAGAAAGGCAAGCCCCAAAGCATTTCTCTTCCTACGGTTTGCAAATAATTAAATTGCGTCCTTTATGTTTGATGCATTAAGTTATAGGAGTTGTTTGGAACCGTTGCTGCATACCTATATTCCTTGTCTACCTCGTATATATATCTTTTCACCTATGCTAAGTCTAGGATCAAATTAAAATGCTTAGCCCTGCTTAGACCAGTAAAAGTTGGGTGATTCCTGTCACCTGCGAGATATAGGTGGATACCTGGTCACTTTTGGCTATGTGTTGTTATCATGGAAATAACCAAGTGTTGATGGATAAATGGAGATCAGGCGGAATTTTATGGAGTTTTGGACTATAGTAATTCCATCTATGTCGATTAAGGACCATACCGTTGTACGTCCCTTAGGTCATGTTGAATGCATGCCCTTCACTTAGCTGGCCAGATAGTCGTTCCGACTGCGAAGCTAGTGACTCTATTCAGATTGGGAATTGACCTGCTGAGCGCACCGAATTGGAGCTATATGGGGGACGACAAGGGCATGAAGAGTGAGCCCAAGGGCAGGGATAGCCTGATTCCTAGCAGTCAGATGGACCCTGGGTACGGTGGTTCCTGTTGGTCCCGCGACTTTACTAGAATAGTGCCATTGTGACCTGTAGCTCACTTAGCAAGTGAGTATGGTTTGTTCGGGGAATAATACACTAGCTGGTTAGTAATCGATTCGAATCGCCATCGCTCCTAGATAGTGAGCACTTGACTTGACCTATGTCATTGTAGTAATGTTTATGGGACACAAGGATGGTTATGTGGATGATGTTGGAAATGCTAAACCTGAAATGATGACTAATGATACTAATAATTAATCAAGTATTTGCTTTAGCCTAGATGCTTACCTAGTATAATCAGGTTATAATGATAAGCTGATGCTAAATACTTAAAAGGGTTCATACATGATAACTATGTTTTTCGCAAAATTAGTCAAGCTAGCCATTGAAAGAAAGCCTTGCATACTCTTTGGTGTCACTTTATTTTAGTTTACGACTAGTAAGTCTAGCTGAGTATCTTCTCGTACTCAGGGCTGTGTTCTCATTGTTGTTGTAGATGGCCAGATATACTATGTATATTGCATCAACTGTCTCTACCCTACTATGGGAGACAACTAGACCATGGGCGTGGCCTCTCCATATGTCTTACCCACTTACTTTTGTTGGACTTGGTCATGAACTGACACTATATTCGAACCAAGTGTGTCTGGGTCTGGATTTGAACTAATTGCTTCCACTACTTAATTGCGAACTTGGTATTGTAATAACTCTATGTTTGAACTCTAATGCACTTAGACTATGTGTGAATTTATGTAGCATGTGAACTGTGGATGCTGAACTATGTACGATCTTGGCTGAGTTGTTGAAAAGTTTGAAATCCATTGTGATTTCATGGACTACCCGGATTATGGAGCATAAGTACAGGAATTCGGTCACTCGGGTGATTGTTTTTGTACATGCGTTCTTATAATTTGGTCGGTTCTATTACAGTACCGACAACTATTTCACCTGAAATTTCCCCCAAAAATTTATTGTCGTTAAAATCATAGAGGACATGATTAGTTTCAATAGAGCATCTTCTTTAGAACCCTAGATGTAACACCTCAGGTGTTTAGCTCCATAATTGCATTGCATTTGTATAAGCATAAGCATGCATCATTCATATTATTTTATGTGGTTGCAACAAATGTGATTGTTTTTAGAATTTTGTTTGACTCACATCATGTGACACTAGGGAGTTGGTGTAACTAAAGGGTAGAGTAGCCAATTATATCTCACAACACCTTAGTTATACTTAGGGTCCCTAATGGAGCAAGGTTCATGTTGACCAAAATCACCAAAATGCCCTCCAAGGTGTAGTTGACCAGCATTTAGCCCTAGGAGGCTCTAGTTTGACCAATTAAAAAGTCTAGCTTAGAGACCTTGCATGGAGGAGCACCCTTAAGCAAAGTTGTAGGGAATTTTATGGGGAACAAAAGTCTCAATATGACCATCTCATGAAACTGGCCAGAACATGCTCAAAAATGGCCCACAAGTCAGCTAGAGGGGCTGTCTCAACACTTAGAATTTTTTCTCTGTCTCAAAAGTGTCCCTCCAGTTTTACTGTGACCTACATTGGAAGCTTGTAGTTTGCAAACCAGACCAAACCAGCTCCAACTCATGTTGACACTTTTTGTAGTACTCATGTAGCTCTACAACATTGCCAACATCACCATCACCTAGTTCTAAATGGTTTAGGAGATATGGTGTCTAGAAAATTGGGTTTCAGTCGGCATAGTGACTGAAACTAGGTTTCAGTTTCCAAGTACACCACTTTGGAGCTATGTAGTTTCAAATCCAAACCGAATCTGTTCTTGAGCCAATTAGCAAAGTTGTAGCCCTCACGAAGCCCTACAATTTTGATGTTATCATCTTCTCCTAATTCGAACCGGTTTTGGAGATAATCATCGTTGAACTTGGCTCGTCAGCCGGTCAAGGCGGGGTTCGAATTCAGTTCGGTCAGACATCAAAGTGAGCTGTCCGACCGGGGCAGACCGTCGCCGCCGCGTATCCCTCCACGTGCCGCATGCGACCTGGCGTCGCGGCCAGCTGCCCTACGTGTAGAAGATGTCCCTGCTGCCTCGCCTAAACCGCCCAGCCATTTCCTTCTTTCCCGTGTGCAACCGAGGCGGAAAAACGCCGCTCCTCCTCGCCGCCACAACCGCCGGCGTGTTCGACCGCCGTGTCATCACGGTCGAGTCCAATTCCCTCCGCTCGGAGCTTCCTCACCTAACCCGCAAGCCTTCCCACCACCTGACCTGCGCGAGGTGGGCTGTGGTAAGCAACTAGGGCCGTCTTCGCCATTGCCGCCATGGGCGACCTCCTTGTCGGAGAGGGGCGCTCCGTGGCCGGGGTAGTTAGGACCCCTTCCAAACCCCTTTTTCAACCTCAATCGGTCCGCCTGGGCGTAGTGTAGCTCGTACCGAGCTTAGGTATGGCCGTGCGGCCTCACCAGCGACGGCACACCATCACCGACCCTCACCGGCCGCCGCTCACGACGGCGAACCTCTCCCGCTCCAACCTAAGCTCTCCCACTTGCACAAATCGAAGCGCCATGGGACGGGGAACGCGTGGGTGGGTTCGGTTTTGCTGCCGAGTTTCACTCCGACGAGCTTGAGCTCGCCGGAGCTCGCGGTCGCCGTTCCCCTGTCCCTCTGTCACTGACCGTGGGACCCGCCTGTCAGGTGCCGCGCGCGGGCGGGATGGCCGAGCAGGCCGCGCGTGCGTCGTGGGCCGCGTCTTTTCCCGGGCCGGCCCAGTAACAAATAAGATTTATTTCATTTTTATTTATTCTGTCACAGTTTTAGATAAGATTTAGAAAATGTATATCTAGGGTTTTACTTGCTCAAAAATTATGAGATAAATTTTGTTAGGATCTACATGGTGTGTAGTATTTTAGAAAAATATGAATTGGTTATGTGATGCTTAGTTTCTGGGAGATTTAAATAGGTTTTTGAAATGTGTTTTAGATTGCATGCAAACTTGTTTAAATCATATCTTGTGTTTCAGTGTTCCAAAAATTATAAAATTTGGTGTATAGTCTACTTTATACTTGCTCTAGCTTTGGTTAAAATTTGGATAGTAGTGCTTAAGTACTTTTCAAGTTATAATGCTATCTTGTTATTTTAGGAAATACTTAAATGAATTTTAGTAATTGTTCTACATGTGCAATGTTCTTATAACTTTTTGGAGAATGTCTTGGTACCCTAAAGTGTCCAAGAAAATTTTGAAATCTGTTGTTTGACAATTTTTAATATGATTTGTTAATTATACAAAAATCAGCCTTTTGGGCTTGTGAATTTTGTTTAGGGAGTTTCTGTAAATAATTTTAGTTCAAATTTTTACAGTGGTCTCTTTTTGGTTCATAGAGTCTCCTTTAATTTTTGTAGAATTTTAGGAACAGTTTACATATATGTTTAAAATCCCACTTAATTAATTAAATAAATTAAGAAATGATTACAAATAAATATTCTAGGTGGGCACACCTTACTTTCTGGTGTTTTTGTGACCTATGTGAACTTGTAGTAATATTAGTTTGGTCTTAATGGATGTTTGCCACATAAATAAATATTTAATCTTTGCAACTCTAGGTTTTCTGGACAGCTGGTAGTATTTCTAGGTTTGACCTTTGATAAAGGTGGTTGCTGGAAAACTTGTAAATTCCAAAGTTGTAGTAAGCTTGATAAACTAGCTTGTGTCAAAATTTGGGAGCATTTGGTTTAGTAGTTTGGGAGTTATTGCTGTTTAAAGTGACAGTCCAGAATTTGCTACTCTCTGTTTAGAGAGGACAGATTCTGTAACTTATGAAATTCGATATGGAAAACTTAGGAATTTAGGGTTGAGATCTGAAAATGAATTGTAGTGCATTTCTTAAGCTTTCCAGATTGTCTTAGATCATATCTTTTGGAGTTAGGAATCTTCAGTTATGTTAGAATCTTTGAGCTGCTGTCCAGAATGTCTTACTGTGATATTTTGGTGTTGGATGTGGTAACCTAAGTAATGCTACTCTTGTCATTGTTAGGTGTTAGAGCCTTAACCGAAGAAGAACAGCTATATCTTAGGTTGGGTAGATTAGGTAAGTACTTCTCCACCGGAGAAGAGATTTGCACGTATTGATGAAGTGACTTGAATAGAGTACTTTTATTGCGGAAATGCATTTCATTCCGAGCATGTTGCACCCATTATGCATCCATGATAATTATTTGGCACTCATGCAATAGGTGTTCCGGAGGGGGTAACGCTCCTCGAATTCAAGCAAGTGATTCCGGAGGAAGTTCAGGACCATGATAATTATTTAATGCATTAAGTTGTAGGAGTTGTATGAAAACAATTGTTGCATTATACCTATCCTTGCCCAGATATCGTACTTAAATCCTAATTTAGGTTTAGGCACGTATCAATGCTTAGCCCTGCTTAGTACGGTAGAAGTCGGGTGATTTCCGGTCATCCGCGAGATGTAGGAAAGAGTCACGAGTGGCTTTAGGGCTATCGTGTATGGAACCATGCTTTAAAATGAAATTAAGACCGGGCGGGAGTTCGATAGTACAGCCGCAAGACACTTCACGTCTTGGGTGTGGAGCTATGCCCGTCTGAGTCGTTTAAGGACCGATTCGCTGTACGTCCTTGAGTCATGTTGAACGCAGTCTAACACTTAGTTGGCCGGATAAGCCGTTCCGACCACGAAGCCGAGTAATGTGATTCAGGCCGGGAATCGAATGGTAGGTTGCTTCTTGGAGGAGAGAAAGGATGTGCTTGGGGACATTGGAGTGAGACTAAGGGGGGTTAGAGTCCCTATCACCTGGCAGAGTGTCGCCTTTGGGGTCGCGACATCATTCGGACCCGCGATTCCTGTATCATATGACAAGGTGGCCTGTGCGACCCTGGCAGAGGTCTGCACGGTGAGTGTTAGAAATACCCCTCCAGCTGGATAGGAATTCGATTCGAATCACCGTCGCTCCCGGTTAGTGAGCACTTGACTTGAGCAGCAGCAACGTAGATCTCTTTAAATGAACAGATGGTTAAGTGAATGATATAATGTTGCCATAATTTATACCTACTCTGGATATAATATTGATAATTGTTTGATTATAATCAAGTGCATGCTTAGTACAGGTGCTAAGATAGATGACATGTAAATGTTAAAAAGAACTGCTAGTACAGGTTATAAGAGTTTCAATTACTTATGCCTTTATGCAAAATGTGATGTCAGCTAGCCTCTTGTGTAAGCCTTGCATAATCCTTGGTGTCCTCTTATTTCTGGTTTTTGACGGGTAAGTCTAGCTGAGTACATTCCAGTACTCAGGGTTTATTCCCTCCTGTTGTAGATGATATGCTCTATCAAGGCTTCTGCAAAACTTGTCTCCACCCTACGGGTGACGAAGACTAGATCACTAGGGCATGATCATCTTTTATGTACTTTCCTTAATGCTTTTGCGGGATGTTGATCACTAAGACTGGCAGTAGTATTTGAACTAATGCATGTGTTATGCTTCTGCTACTTTATAAACTTAGTTTGTAATAATTGCGACTCTGTGTGTGTAAACTTATTTCGGAACTACTTGTGTAATGTAACGTATGATGTTGTATGTTGAATGATGCGATCTTGGTTGTAAGCAAGTTGGTTTGAAATCCTTCGTGGTTTCTATTGACTACCGGGATTATATGGGCTCAAGTTCGAAAATTTGAGCGCTTCGGTGCTTGTTTTTGTACTTGTGCTCTTATAATTTGGTCGTTTCTGTTACAGCTGGTACCGGAGCATAATTCAACATTAAACACATCGTACGCGTATTTAAAAAAACAAAAGTATTTGATTATGAAAAGGGTTAAAACTCTAAAATTTATTTTCATAAGTATGCTAGTGATCACATCCCTTAGCCCAAATAAGGACTCTTAGGTGGCTTTTTATAAAGACTAACTTGGGGGCCTTGTTTGTTTTTGTTTCGTCGTCCATACGGCGTGATATTGTATGGATGCCATCCACTTGGGTGGTAATGTATGGATCAATTGCCTCGACGCTCTAGTAAGTGTGAGTTGTGAGAGCATGATCGTCCAACCGGCGATCTAGGGGAGAGTAGTTTTGGTGACTTGCATACTTACATGTTTAAACCGTGTAATTATGTAGGCACTTAATTATGGGAACCTTTATATCGGGTAGCTTTGATACTGAAGTATATACATCAGGGGATGTGTATATGGAACGTATTTAAATTACTGCTTTCTTGTGTGCTTATATTGGAAAACTGTTGGGCTGAAATGAGATTTTCTGCAGGTACACTAACAGTGCAAACGAGTAGACCGATAGTTTCGTCTATATGAGAGAACGTATGTATGCCACCGCCTAGCGTTAGAAATTTATGATTCTACTAGGATGAGAGGGCGTACGGAACGTGCATGCATCATGTTTAACTATATCATACATATTATTTACTCCCTCCTTAAAAATTTCAATAGTCCCGACTAAATTAAATTTCGTATCGCCTAAATGATCGTCACTTTCAGTCGTATCTTGTTGCTACAGATGGCACGTACCAAGAGGACCGCTCGCAAGTCCACTGGAGGCAGGGCACCTCGTCACCAGCTCGCTCCACGTGAGCCCCGCCCTGAGCCCACTGAGGTGGAAAGGCTGAGGGCGGAGTTGGCCGAAGTGACTGCTGCCAGGAATGCAGCGCGTCAGCAACTAGAGCAAGTGATCCGTGATCGTGACCAGGAAACCCTTGCAGTCCAGAGATTGACAGTAGCAAATCGCAACTGTCAATGCATGCTGGTCCGTGTCATGAATCAGAGGGGTGAAGCCTGGCACGAGGAGAATGTTCTGAGAGCTCGTCAGTTTGAGCTCGAGCAACAGTTGGAGAATGTTGAAGAATACAATGACAATCTTCATGAAGAAGTGCACCGCCTGAACAACCAGCTAAATCCTCTGCTGCCTCGAAACAACAACGCAGATGAGGACATGGGTTTGGGAGTCGTCATGGCTGAAGATGATGAAGAAGTGGAGGTCAATGGGCCCCAAGATGCCACACCAGAAGAAGCACCAGAAGACGAGCCAGAAGAAGGAGAAGAAGACGAGGAGTTAGAGCCTGTTAGCGACGAGGATGGCGGGGAGATCCTTGACACCGACTCTGAGGACGATGCTTAGAGTGGTCATCGTGTAGCTACGATGTTAGAATCGCCTTTTGTGCCTCCTGGGGTTGGAGTGAGGCTTTGTAATAACTTGACTTTTGGGATGTAAGGTCAAACCCTATGTTTCCTAGATGTTTATTTGAACCGGTTAATTTCGATCACAATTGGATGTCTTATTGCGTGCGTTCGATGATAGTGTCACGATTAGCACCCTTCGGTGCCACGACAAAACCGAGGGCCTCCTATGGCGCACAACATAAGGTTGTGCTGCTTGGCACGTGCTGGTATCGAGGTGGCTAGTCATGATCCACCATGGGACTCTACCGTTGAAAAGTCTCTTTGTGGTCAGTTTGAAGTAGCCTTTCTCAGTCAACTAAAAATTTTGAGATCGAATCCAAGTACTGGGCAAAAGGTTAAAAATCACATAGATATTAACGTAAGCGGTTCAGTAACTGTTGTGCTCCTTGTGAGTGAGCCTTTATCAAAGTACATCTTGTTGGATTCCCTCGCATGATTGCGTCAATTGATGCACTTGAATGGATTGTGCGGTTGTGATGAATTATTGTGCCATGAGTGTCTTGAGAAGTCTATTTCATGAAGTCAGTTTGACATATTTACAATAATTCATCTACAAATTTCCCACATCATCAGTGCTCATTGGCTATGCATTTTGCAGATGTCGTATAATCTCCGTCGGGGTCGTGGCAATGAGGATGAGGAACAGCCACCCCCTCCACCACCACCTACCCCGGCTGATCTGATGCAGACCGTGGTCGAAGGGCAGCGCATGCTGGCAGATGCTATGCGCCAGCTTGCCAACCGGGAGGCTCGTCATGGCCGCCAGGGCCCAGAACCCAATTAGTACAGTGATTTCAAGGACTTTCTTGATACTAAGCCCCCGCTCTTTAAGGAGGCGGAGGAACCACTGCAAGCCGATGAGTGGTTGAACACTATTGAACAAAAGTTTCGTCTGCTTCGCTTGACCGATGAGCTGAAAACTAAATATGCTTCTCACCAACTGCATGGCCCAACGGGTATTTGGTGGAGCCACTATCGTTCCACACTGCCTGCAAATGTCCCGATTGCTTGGGACCAGTTCAAGGCCGCATTCCGTGGGAACTATATTCCTCCAGGTCTTATGGCAATCAAGCACACAGAATTCATGAGGTTGTCGCAGGGAAATAAAAGCTTGACTGAATATCTGCAATCTTTCAACAACCTGGCAAGGTATGCCACTGAGTTTGTGGATACCGATGCCAAGAAAATTGCTAGCTTTAAAAGAGGCCTCGGCCCAAAGCTGATGAAGACTATGGGCACTAGCAAGTGTATTACCTTCAATGATTTTATCAGTGATGCTTTGACCCAAGAGAACAATAATGCTATCTATTCTGCCTCTAAGAGCCGCAAAAGGGCCCTTGAGGCGAGTGCTTCGCAGTCTCGGACCTCAGCTGCACCTAGGTCTTCCCCTCGCCCACCTGCTCAGAATACCAAGTTTCGTCCGCCACAGAAGAAGCCTGCTTCCAAAACTGGGTTCCGTAAGGCATATACAGTCGCTATGCCAAAGGGAAATTTTGGGCAGAGCAGTTCTAGTGTTCCTCCCAGCAACATGCCTTGCTGGAACTGCAACAAGCCAGGCTATTGGTCCAGGAACTATCCTTACCCTAAGAAGAATGTCAACCAAGGTGGCCGTCAAGGGCACGCTCATTATAACAGCATTGAGGAAATCCCATCTGGTGAGGTTGTTACTGCTGGTAAGTTCCTAGTTGACCAACATCCTACAGTGGTACTTTTTGATTCAGGTGCTTCGCATTCCTTTATCAGTCCTAAGTTTGCATCGAAGTTTACACACAAATTACATACTGTTGAAGGTGGAGGGTATTGCATTAGCGCAGCAAGTGGGAATATTTCCACAAATAAAGTAGTGGGGAATCTTGAGCTTGAGATAGAAGGGCGAAAGTACTCGCTTGCCTTAGTGGTTTTGCCAGGATTAGGCATAGATGTTATTCTGGGCATGAATTGGATGAGTCAGAATGGGGTACTCATTGATACATCCACTCGGGTAGTTATGCTCAGAGATCCTACCGATCAAAAGGGTTTTCTGGTACAACTTCCCAGAAAGGTTGATTTGTCTGGGGAAGTTCATGCTATGCAAGCAAAGGCGTTGGCTGAAATTCCCATAGTGAATGAGTTTCCGGACATTTTTCCCGATGATTTGCCGGGACTCCCTCCGGATCGGGATGTGGAATTTAAAATTAAGTTGTTGCCTGGCACGGCTCCCATCTCTAGGAGACCTTATAGGATGCCTCCGAATGAGTTAGCTGAACTTAAGGTGCAATTGAATGAACTTTTGAAGAAGGGGTTGATTCGTCCCAGTTCGTCTCCGTGGGGATGTCCCGCTATCTTTGTAAAGAAGAAGGATCAGTCATTACGGATGTGCGTAGATTATATACCTCTGAATGCAGTCACTGTCAAAAATAAGTATCCTCTGCCACGTATCGATATCCTGTTCGATCAGTTGTCCAAAGCTAAAGTCTTTTCCAAGATTGATCTGAGGTCTAGTTACAATCAGATTAAAATCTGTCCCGAAGATATTCCAAAAACGGCTTTCTCGACAAGATACGGTCTTTATGAGTATCTTGTTATGTCCTTCGGCTTGACCAACGCCCCTGCACACTTCATGTACTTGATGAATTCGGTGTTTATGCCCGAATTGGACAAGTTTGTGGTGGTATTTATTGATGACATCCTGATATATTCTGTAAATGAGGAAGATCACGCTGAACATCTGCGTATAGTCCTCACAAGATTGCGTGAACATCAACTATATGCAAAGTTCAGTAAGTGCGAATTCTGGCTTCGAGAAGTACCTTTCCTTGGGCATGTGTTGTCCGATGGAGGAATTATGGTGGACCCCGCCAAGGTACAAGAAGTACTAAACTGGAAGGCTCCTATCTCGGTTCACGAGGTCCGGAGTTTTCTTGGTTTGGCTGACTATTATCGTCGCTTCATCCCGAATTTCTCCAAAATAGCCAAGCCAATGACTCGGTTGCTGCAAAAAGACACCAGGTTTGTCTAGACTCCTGAGTGTGATGCGGCTTTTCACCAACTGCGAACCCTCCTAACCTCAGCTCCGGTTTTGGCACAACCGGATATCGAGAAACCATTTGATGTTTATTGTGATGCCTCAGGCATAGGTTTGGGAGGTGTGTTGATGCAGGAAGGCTGAGTGATTGTATATACCTCTCGACAACTTTGGAAACATGAGGTGAATTATCCAACGCATGACTTAGAACTAGCCGCAGTTGTTCATGCTTTGAAAGTATGGCGGCATTATCTGCTGGGCAATGTCTGCAATATCTACACAGACCACAAAAGCCTCAAATACATCTTCACCCAACCCGAGTTGAATATGCGTCAAAGAAGATGGCTCGAGTTGATTAAGGATTATAACCTTCAAGTGCACTATCATCCTGGCAAGGCAAATGTGGTTGCGGATGCTTTAAGCCGTAAGTCTCATTGCCATTCCCTAGTTGAAACTGATTTTCATCGATCTCGCCTTCTACATCCAGCAGTCTTGTACAACATTACTATCAGTTGCACTCTCAAAAGCAGAATTATTGAGCTCCAAAAGACTGATCCTGGTGTATTCCACATAAAACGCAAGATGAAAGAGCAAGAAACTACACAATTCAGGGTAGATGAAGAGGGTGTACTATGGTTCAAGGATAGGTTAGTTGTGTCTAAGGACCGAGAGCTTAGAAGTGATATTATGTCTGAAGCACACTCCTCTAAGTTGTCCATCCATCCTGGTAGCAATAAGATGTATTATGAATTAAAGCCATACTATTGGTGGACCAAGATGCGGAAAGAGGTAGCTGCATATGTGGCTAGGTGTGACACCTGCTGTAGAGTTAAAGCTGTGCATATGAAAGCTGGGTTACTTCAACCACTTTCTATCCTAGGTTGGAAATGGGAAGAGATAAGTATGGATTTCATTGTCGGACTTCCTCCTACTGTCAAAAATCATAACTCCATCTGGGTAATTGTAGATCGCCTAACCAAGTCGGCTCACTTTATTCCTGTTCGAGTAGACTATCGTCCTACTGACTATACTGAGTTGTATTTCAATCAGATAGTCCGGCTCCATGGGATACCTCGTACTATCATATCTGACCGTGGTCCCCAGTTCACTGCTCGCTTTTGGGAGCACTTGCATCACCTTTTGGGAACCAAGTTAGTGAGAAGCTCTGCTTATCACCCCCAGGCGTCAGGTCAGACGGAACGGGTTAACCAAATCTTGGAAGATCTGTTGCGGGCATGTGTCATTTCATCCAAGGGTTCTTGGGAAAAATGGTTACCTCTAGCCGAATTCTCATACAATAATAGTTACCAAGAGAGTATTAAGATGGCCCCATTCGAAGCTTTGTACGGTCGTAAGTGTAGAACCCCACTAAATTGGATAGAAGCTGATGAGAGGAGATTTTATGGTATTGCTTTTGTTGAGGAAGCTGAGGAACAAGTCCGTACCATCCAAAAACATATGGCCGCAGCCCAAGCTAGACAAAAGAGTTATGCTGATCGTCACAGAAAGCCACTCGAGTTTGAAGTTGGAGACTTCGTTTATCTGAAAGTTTCTCCAATGAAGAGTGTCCAACGTTTTGGTGTTAAGCGAAAACTTGTGCCAAGATACGTGGGTCCTTTCCAAATCATAGGCAAGAGTGGAGCTGTTGCGTACAAAATCCAGTTACCTCCTAAAATGAGTGCCATATTCAACGTCTTCCATGTATCTCAGCTCAAAAAGTGTCTTCGAGTTCCTGAGGAAAGAGTCCCTTTAGGAGATATCAGGCTGGAATCCGATCTAACTTACGAAGAAAAGCCAGTCCGAGTGATCGATACTCAGGAACGAGTGACTAGAAGCAAAGTGGTTAAGTGGTATAAAGTAATGTGGAGTAATCAGGGTAGTGAAAGTGAAGCTACATGGGAACGGGAGGACTATTTGCGGGATGATTATAAGGAATTCTATGAAAAATGGTACGCTTTCCAAATCTCGGGACGAGATTTTTATAAGAGGGGAGGGTTGTAACACCTCAGGTGTTTAGCTCCATAATTGCATTGCATTTGCATAAGCATAAGCATGCATCATTCATATTATTTTATGTGGTTGCAACAAATGTGATTGTTTTTAGAATTTTGTTTGACTCACATCATGTGACACTAGGGAGTTGGTGTAACTAAAGGGTAGAGTAGCCAATTATATCTCACAACACCTTAGTTATACTTAGGGTCCCTAATGGAGCAAGGTTCATGTTGACCAAAATCACCAAAATGCCCTCCAAGGTGTAGTTGACCAGCATTTAGCCCTAGGAGGCTCTAGTTTGACCAATTAAAAAGTCTAGCTTAGAGACCTTGCATGGAGGAGCACCCTTAAGCAAAGTTGTAGGTAATTTTATGGGGAACAAAAGTCTCAATATGACCATCTCATGAAACTAGCCAGAACATGCTCAAAAATAGCCCACAAGTCAGCTAGAGGGGCTGTCTCAACACTTAGAATTTTTCTAAGTCTCGAAAGTGTCCCTCTAGTTTTACTGTGACCTACTTTGGAAGCTTGTAGTTTGCAAACCAGACCAAACCAGCTCCAACTCATGTTGACACTTTTGTAGTACTCATGTAGCTCTACAATATTGCCAACATCACCATCACCTAGTTCTAAATGGTTTAGGAGATATGGTGTCTAGAAAATTGGGTTTCAGTCGGCATAGTGACTGAAACTAGGTTTCAGTTTCCAAGTACACCACTTTGGAGCTATGTAGTTTCAAATCCAAACCGAATCTGTTCTTGAGCCAATTAGCAAAGTTGTAGCCCTCACGAAGCCCTACAATTTTGATGTTATCATTTTCTCCTAACTCGAACCGGTTTTGGAGATAATCATCATTGAACTTGGCTCGTTAGTCGGTCAAGGCGGGGTTCGAATTCAGTTCGGTCAGACATCAGAGTGAGCTGTCCGACCGGGGCAGACCGTCGCCGCCGCGTGTCCCTCCACGCACCGCGTGCGACCTGGCATCACGGCCAGCTGCCTGACGTGTAGAAGATGTCCCTGCTGCCTCGCCTAAACCGCCCAGCCATTTCCTTCTTTCCCGTGTGCAACCGAGGTGGAAAAACGTCGCTCCTCCTCGCCGCCACAACTGCCGGCGTGTTCGACCGCCGTGTCGTCACGGTCGAGTCCAATTCCCTCCGCTCGAAGCTTCCTCACCTAACCCGCAAGCCTTCCCACCACCTGACCTGGCGAGCCGGGCTGTGGTAAGCAACTGGGACGTCTCCGCCATTGCCGCCATGGGCGACCTCCTTGCCGGACAGGGGCGCTCCGTGGCCGGGGTAGTTAGGACCCCTTCCAACCCCCTTTTTCAACCTCAATCGGTCCGCCTGGGCGTAGTGTAGCTCGTACCGAGCTTAGGTATGGCCGTGCGGCCTCACCAGGGACGGCACACCATCACCGACCCTCACCGGCCGCCGCTCACGACGGCGAACCTCTCCCGCTCCAACCTAAGCTCTCCCACTTGCACAAATTGAAGCGCCACGGGACGGGGAACGTGTGGGTGGGTTCGGTTTTGCTGCCGAGTTTCCCTCCAACGAGCTTGAGCTCGCCGGAGCTCGCGGTCGTCGTTCCCCTATCCCTCTGTCACTGACTGTGGGACCCGCCTGTCAGGTGCCGCGCGCGGGCGGGATGGCCGAGCAGGCCGCGCGTGCGTCGTGGGCCGCGTCTTTTCCCGGGCCGGCCCAGTAACAAATAAGATTTATTTCATTTTTATTTATTCTGTCACAGTTTTAGATAAGATTTAGAAAATGTATATCTAGGGTTTTACTTGCTCAAAAATTATGAGATAAATTTTGTTAGTATCTACATGGTGTGTAGTATTTTAGAAAAATATGAATTGGTTATGTGATGCTTATTTTCTAGGAGATTTAAATAGGTTTTTGAAATATGTTTTAGATTGCATGCAAACTTGTTTAAATCATATCTTGAGTTTCAGTGTTCCAAAAATTATGAAATTTGATGGGTAGGCTACTTTATACTTGCTCTAGCTTTGGTAAAAATTTGGGTAGTAGTGCTTAATTACTTTTCAAGTTATAATGCTATCTTTTTATTTTAGGAAATACTTAAATGAATTTTAGTAATTTTTCTACATGTGCAATGTTCTTATAACTTTTTGGAGAATGTCTTGGTACCCTAAAGTGTCCAAGAAAATTTTGAAATATGTTGTTTGACACATTTTAATAAGATTTGTTAATTATACAAAAATCAGCCTTTTGGGCTTGTGAATTTTGTTTAGGGAGTTTATTTAAATAATTTTAGTTCACATTTTTACAGTGGTCTCTTTTTGGTTCATAGAGTCTCCTGTAATTTTTGTAGAATTTTAGGAACAGTTTACATATATGTTTAAAATCCCACTTAATTAATTAAGTAAATTAAGAAATGAGTACAAATAAATATTCTAGGTGGGCACAACTTACTTTCTGGTGTTTTGTGACCTATGTGAACTTGTGGTAACATTAGTTTGGTCTTAAGGGATGTTTGCCACATAAATAAATATTTAATCTTTGCAACTCTAGGTTTTCTGGACAGCTGGTAGTATTTCTAGGTTTGACCTTTGATAAAGGTGGTTGCTGGAAAACTTGTAAATACCAAAGTTGTAGTAAGCTTGATAAACTAGCTTGTGTCAAAATTTGGGAGCATTTGGCTTAGTAGTTTGGGAGTTATTGCTGTTTAAAGTGACAGTCCAGAATTCGCTACTCTCTGTTTAGAGAGGACAGATTCTGGAACTTATGAAATTTGACATGAAAAACTTAGGAATTTAGGGTTGAGATCTGAAAATGAATTGTTGTGCATTTCTTAAGCTTTCCAGATTGTCTTAGATCATATCTTTTGGAGTTAGGAATCTTCAGTTATGTTAGAATCTTTGAGCTGTTGTCCAGAATGTCTTACTGTGATATTTTGGTGTTGGATGTGGTAACCTAAGTAATGCTACTCTTGTCATTGTTAGGTGTTAGGGCCTTAACCGAAGAAAAACAGCTATATCTTAGGTTGGGTAGATTAGGTAAGTACTTCTCCACCGGAAAAGAGATTTGCACATATTGATGAAGTGACTTGAATAGAGTACTTTTATTGCGGAAATGCATTTCATTCCGAGCATGTTGCACCCATTATGCATCCATGATAATTATTGTGCACTCATGCAATAGGTGTTCCGGAGGGGGTAACGCTCCTCGAATTCGAGCAAGTGATTTCAGAGGAAGTCCAGGACTAGCCGGAGCAGCCAGAGGAACCAACCGGCGACGAAACTCCTACCGAAGATCTACCCGAGTGTCCTGACCACCGCCCCTCGACCTTTCTGAAAGGCAAGCCCCGGTGCATGCTAAACCCATTAATTTATAAATCTATCTTGAGTACTTTTAATTTTTTAATGCATTAAGTTGTAGGAGTTGTATGAAAACAATTGTTGCATTATACCTGTCCTTGCCCAGATATCGTACTTAAATCCTAATTTAGGTTTAGGTACGTATCAATTCTTAGCCCTGCTTAGTACGGTAGAAGTCGGGTGATTTCCGGTCATCCACGAGATGTAGGAAAGTGTCACGAGTGGCTTTAGGGCTATTGTGGATGGAACCATGCTTTAAAATGAAATTGAGACCGGGCGGGAGTTCGATAGTACAGCCGCAAGACACTTCACGTCTTGGGTGTGGAGCTATGCCCGTCTGAGTCGTTTAAGGACCGATTCGCTATATTTCCTTGAGTCATGTTGAACGCAGTCTAACACTTAGTTGGCCGGATAAGCCGTTCCGACCGCGAAGCCGAGTAATGTGATTCAGGCCGGGAATCGAATGGTAGGTTGCTTCTTGGAGGAGAGAAAGGATGTGCTTGGGGACATTGGCGTGAGACCAAGGGGGGGGTTAGAGTCCCTATCACCTGGCAGAGTGTCGCCCTTGGGGTCACGACATCATTTGGACCCGCGATTCCTGAATCATATGACAAGGTGGCCTGTGCGACCCTGGCAGGGGTCTGCACGGTGAGTGTTAGAAATACCCCTCTAGCTGGATAGGAATTCGATTCGAATCGTCGTCGCTCCCGGTTAGTGAGCACTTGACTTGATCAGCGGCAACGTAGATCTCATTAAATGAACAGATGGTTAAGTGAATGATATAATGTTACCACAATTTATACCTGCTCTGGATATAATGTTGATAATTATTTGATTATAATCAAGTGCATGCTTAGTACAGGTGCTAAGATAGATGACAGGTAAATGTTAAAAAGAACTGCTAGTACAGGTTATAAGAGTTTCAATTACTTATGCCTTTTATACAAAATGTGATGTCAGCTAGCCTCTTGTGTAAGCCTTGCATAATCCTTGGTGTCCTCTTATTTTTGGTTTTTGACGGGTAAGTCTAGCTGAGTATATTCCAGTACTCAGGGTTTATTCCCTCCTGTTGCAGATGATATGCTCTATCAAGGCTTCTGCAAAACTTGTCTCCACCCTGCGGGTGACGAAGACTAGATCACTAGGGCGTGATCATCTTTTATGTACTTTCCTTAATGCTTTTGCGGGATGTTGATCACTAAGACTGGCAGTAGTATTTGAACTAATGCGTGTGTTAGGCTTTCGCTACTTTATAAACTTGGTTTGTAATAATTGCGACTCCGTGTGTGTAAACTTATTTCGGAACTACTTGTGTAATGTAACGTATGATGTTGTATGTTGAATGATGCGATCTTGGTTGTAAGCAAGTTGGTTTGAAATCCTTCGTGGTTTCTATTGACTACCGGGATTATATGGGCTCAAGTTCGAAAATTTGAGCGCTTCAGTGCTTGTTTTTGTACTTGTGCTCTTATAATTTGGTCGGTTCTGTTACACTAGATGCAAGCTAAAATCCTTCCATGAAACATTGTATTCTTTTTGAAATAAACAGAAAGTGATCCTATCTTGATCTTTCGCTAGTTTGCATAGAAACTGAATTGTTAAATGGCGGGAACCCATTTCATCCATAGGATTAACGTTTTCCCACCAATAGCTCTCCAAATAGTGGTGAATTCAGTGTCCATAACTATCTTTTGGAGAAGGTCAGGGTCGTACGTTGGCGTGTGGACGAACACACGACTCTTGATGAGGTTGAGTGCTTGTATCTCCTGATCTCCCTCCAAGTCAAGGTAGGGTGCATCTGCATCATCCACCCTATGCTCCACTCGCGGGGTTCCCATCGATGAACCTTCCTCTTCTTCCTCCTCTTCTTCCTCTTCTTGCATCAGGGTTTCTTTGGGCTCATCGGGCTCAACATAGTGGGAGCTAGAGCTTCCATGGGAGTGCTTGGCGCTTCCTCCTATAGCTCTCTTTACTCCCGCCATCGCCTTCCCAAACCTCCTCCTCATCTTAGCAAAGCAAGGCGAACTAGGCTATTTGTCAGGTGCACAAAGGGTGAGTGGAAATTTGGGAATTTTGCACCCATGAGCTTGCTTGAGCTTGGAAATTTGCAGAGGTTTGGTGGCTCAAATTTTTTGTTGGAAGTATGAGTGATAGAAATGGGAGAGTAAGGGAGTGAAGTGAATGGAGTGAGAGTGAGGTGGAGCTTCACTCCCAGCCTCTGGGCTATTTATAGCCAAATGCAGCAGCTGGAGAGAGAGGGACAACGACTAGGAGTCGTTGGGCACAGGCCGGCCAGGGCGCGACTGCGCCCCTGGCACGTGTGCACCAGTGCGGGCCTAGCTTTGTCCCCTTCGACCGTTTGCCTCCAACGGTCACCTGCAGTTCATGACCGTTGGGGGTTGCTGCTAGTTCAAAATTCCTCCCCCATTTTTGACTTTCCAACAAAATTTAACGCCATTTTTGTTTTTTAGAAAATATATATTTTTAAAAAAATGAGAAATGATAACAGAAAAACTTATTGATTTGAAAACTGAATTTTAAAAGTTTTGGATTTTTTTATTTTATTTTCAAAAATTATTTTATTGATTTTCTTGAAGAGAAAATCATGATTTAAACTAAATATTATTTTTTTTGTCTTACTTCTAAAATTTGTTTTATTTCTAGGTAATAAAATATTTTGAAATATTATTATTACTAATATTTTCTCATGAGAATATTTTATTACTATTTATATATATAATTTTTTAGATAAATACCAATTGTCCTATTAGCAAGGGCCTGACATTTATAGTTCGTCGGTGAGACTTCTTCCTCCTTTATTCCTCTGCAGCTGTATGAACAAACTTTGGGGAATTCTCGGGTTGCCCTAGGATTTTCCTCGTGTTGTTGATAGGAATAGTGGCAGCCACTTGAGCTAATTGTGTTTCTATAATTTTATTAAAGCTCAATTGATTCTTAATAGAGGAAGATAAACTTTCTATTTTTGAGTTAATATTTTCAAGTATTTTATCATTATTCAACAATTTTTTGGTAAGATTTTCATTTATTTTAGCTTGGCCTAAAACCAAATCCTTAAGTGAAGGTTGATTCGAATTGAAATTTGAATTGTAATTCGAATTACCTTGGAATGGTGGACGAGGTTGGTTACTCCAGCCATTATCGTTGCCTCCTCCTTGTTAGCGATACCTGTTGTTGACGTATTGTGCCTCTTCATGGGTCTCGGGGCAGTCATTCCCTGAGTGGCCAACATTACCACAGACCTCGCACGCCATCTGTGTGTCCATGGTTTTGACGGTGCTAGTGTTGACGTCGGTGGCACACTCGTCAAACTTCTTGAGGAGCATATCTATTTTAGATGCAAGCATATCTGTCTCCTTCACGGTATGCATGCCTTTTTGTGTTTTAGCTAGGGTTCTGTCCTCCCCCAACCTTGATTTGCCACCATCTTCTCGATCAGGGCCGTAGCCCCGTCGGTGGTGAGCGATAGAAATGCACCACCACCAGCGGCGTCTAGGTGCCCCTCCGACATGGGTGTTAACCCATTATAGAAGTTCTGGAGCACCAACCAATTCTCTATCCTGTGGTGAGGGCAAGCAAGGATATATTCTTGCAGCCTCTCCCACGCCTCTGGGATGGGTTCCATTGAAGTCTGATGGAAGTTGGCGATTCTTCCCCGCAGGGCATTGGTTTTGCCCATAGGGAAGACTTTCATGAGGAATGCTACGGAGCATTTGCTCTAGGTGTTTACAGCTTTCTTGTCCTTATAGAACTACTATTTTGCCTTCCCCACAAGGGAAAAGGAAAACAGACGGAGCCTGATAGCCTCGGGTGCGACGTCTTTGATGACAATTGTGTCACACAGTTCAAGGAAGTGTGCCAAGTGAGCGTTGCCATCCTCACTGGGTATTCCACAGAATGGACTGGCCTACATCATGGTGATTAGCCTAGTCCTAAGTTCAAAATTCTTGTCATCGATGTTGACAGCCGGCCCGGTAGGCACGTTGGCAACAGCCAGGACGGAGAACTCACGGAGTGACTTCTGGGCCATAGCGTTGGTAGCAGCTGGTATAGGAATGACTGGTTCGGTTGTCGGTGGAGTGGCGGAAGAAGCAGAGGCATGAGACCTCTTCTTCCTTAGGAGTGCCTCCGGATCTAGAACAAAGTTATCTGGCAAGTCAAAATCACTCATGCACTATCCTGTTTTCACCCACAATAGGAGAAAACATAGTGATGAGGACTTCAACACCAACGATGCATCCACACCGACACTAGTACCTCTTCTAGCCCTCTTACTTGTGCTTGCGCTCGTAAACTTAATCATCAAGTGAGTTCCTTCTTGAGCTCCTGTCCATCATGTTTAGATCTTGGAGACACGTGCACTCTTGTTAGGAACCAAGGAGAAGATCGAAAGAGAAAAGGACTCGCGTTGGCTGGATTCGGACTGCAGCACAGCACCAATTGTGATGGCCGCCATGACTTCATACGGACTCTAATTGGGACGTTCTAGCACTTGTTGGAAAGCTTATTAAGTCTACTTTCCAATGAATCCAACCTCATATCCATATCACATTAGAGGCGCCTGTGATCATTGTTTTATTGTCACGTCCTTCTTTGTCTACGGTGCTGCGTCACCTAATTTTTGAGCTGTTGGCCCATGTATCAAGTTGGGTCTATTAAGGACGTGTCCTAGGGTTGGAGGACGACCCAAACACTCCCTTAATCATCCTCTCATCTACTTATATGTCTCTAGAGCCGTCAGAATAGATCGGGTTTTGTTTAGATAAAGTTAGCCTTCGCTACTTGCCTATAAACGCGCGTGCTAGATCAGCCGCCCGTCTACTTGTCTTCGGAACCCCACGTCATTGGAGATTGAGTTTGAAACCTTCATTTACATCTAGTAATTTAGTACTTGTTCTCTTGTTCTTGCGAGTTCTTCGATTGCTTGCAGGACGGGTGCCCTAGTGGCTAGTTGTCGCGCCGCAAGATCACGGCAACCATTGAAGGTGGTGTATCGGTTGCGAAGGCACAATGTCCCTGGATCGTTGTAGTCAGACTGTGAACTTCATCTTTTTCCACCAATCGAGTTTGCTGCGATCTCTCATCGAAAGATCGGCCATCAAACCCCAGCAGGTTCTTATCAATTGGTAATCAGAGCAAGGTTAATCGGTGAGAGACTTCCAATCCTTTCCTTGTTTTAATTCCTATAGTCCAGAAATGCCAAAAAAGTAGATTAGGGTTCTGTAATCCTATAGACCTTTTGAGCCTTTGAATAGTACTACGTAGTTAGGGCTTGTTGAGTCGTCGGTTGCATCGGTTGTGTCGAGTTGCTGGTCTTAGTTTTATTCCATTAGAGTTTTGAGTTCTTGTCATGTTCTAGTCACAACCATGCACTACTATATCAGTTTCGAGTTCATGTTCTTTTTAGAGTCAGAGTACTACCCTGGTATCCAGTTTCTTTCGAACCTGAGTTGTTCTTGCGTTCAATTCCGAGTCTAAGTTGGTTTCAGTGATCGAGTCCGAACGACTTAATATACCTTATATATGAGATTTGCTTACTCCAGAGAGAGAGAGAGGGGGGGCTGATTTGTCATCTCTCTGTTCATATAATCAGTTTTAATTACCTTTATACCCCTACACTTTTTGGAAAAAGTGTGTGTGGTGAATTGCTCATTTGTCATCTCTCTGTTCATATAATCAGTTTTGAGGATCCCCTGAAAAAAGGAAAAAAAAGAAAAAAAAGGGAAAAGAAGTAAGATAAAAGAAAAGGGGGCTAATTTTTGTGTTGATTCTTTTGCTAGGTGGTGTTGTGATCTCCTTGTGTCCAGGCTCATATCTCTAGCACGGTCTAGGCTAGGACCAGCATAGTACCACCGTTGAACGATTATTCAGCTCGCTTTTGTAACTAACATGGTGCTATCATTTTCCTTGTCATTACATTTGGCCCACCTACAGCTCCACATATACGACTACAACTTGATAGGTGTTGTTGCTACAGTACCAATACACTCTCTTCCAAGGTTGCATACTTGCTGGTTGTCACCCCTCTTATTGAGCAAGGTAAGAACTGGTAAGAGCTTGATAAACATGTTGAGAGTGAGCGCCTTGCTGTAGCTACATCCTAGTAGTTGTAGGGCTTTTATTTCTTCACCTGTTTTCTTGTTTCCACTTTGTGTTTTTCAAACCATGTCAGGATCAGAGGATAGTAACAAGATTCCACAATCTCCTCATACCAAGGGCATCATTCAACTTTTTACAAGGCAAGTGCAGCCGTATACAGAAGGACTTGATAACGATTTACATGTGACCAATGACAAGATTGGGCAACTGGAGACAGCACAACTTACCACCTCCAAGCTTACAGGGTTGGAGGCATCTGTGGCTCATATGGACAAAAGCCTTGCCCTTTTGAACCGTTTTGATGACTTCCACACCAAAGACAAAGAGCGGCATAATGAAGACAAGAAGGACGAAGAGCGAGTTGAAGATAATTATGATGAAGAATATACTGCTGATACTGAACGTGATGATCAGATGCTCGTCATCGGCGTCGTCTACGCCATAATCGTAGAGGTATCAGTGGTCACCGCCGACGTGAGGTACCCAATAATAATGATGCTTTCAGCAAGATTAAATTTAAAATACCTCCTTTTGATGGTCAGTATGATCCTGATGCATACATTACTTGGGAAATTGCCGTTGACCAAAAGTTTGCATGTCACAATTTTCCTGAGGATACTCATGTTAGGGTTGATACTAGTGAGTTTACCGATTTTGCCTCCGTTTGGTGGATAGAACATGGCAAGAAAAATCCTAATAACATACCTCGAACTTAGGATGCTTTGAAACGAGTCATGAGGGCTAGATTTGTTCCTTCTTACTATGCACGTGATATGTTAAATAAGATGCAGTAATTGAGACAAGGTGCCAAAAGTGTAGAAGAATATTATCAGGAATTACAAATGGATATGCTGTGTTGTAACTTAGAGGAGGAAGAGGAATCTGCTATGGCTAGATTTTTGGGTGGGCTAAATCATGAAATCTAGGACATCCTTGCTTATAAAGATTATACTAACATAACTCATTTGTTTCATCTTGCTTGTAAAGCTGAAAGAGAAGTGCAGGGATGACGTGCCAGTGCCAAGACTAATTTTTCTATAGGGAGGACTAATTTGTGGCAGCCCCGCATGACTACACGTACTCCTATGCCATCATCCAGTGATAAGCCTCACGTTACTCCTGCAAATTCAGCGACAAAGATAGCCCCAACGCCTGCTGCGAGTGCTACTTCCATGGCATCTACAGATAGAACAAAGGACGTTCAGTGTCACCGGTGTAAGGGATATAGACATGTGATCCGTGATTGTCCAAGCAAGCGCATTCTGGTCATCAAAGGTGATGGTGAGTATTCATCTGCTAGTGATTTTGATGAAGATACACTTGCATTGCTTGCGACTGACCATGCAAGTAGTGAAGGACACTTGGAAGAACATATTAATGCAGGTGAAGCACACTGCTATGAGAGCCTCATTGTATAGCGAGTGCTTAGCGCACAAATGGAGAACGCAGAGCAAAATCAGTGACACACATTGTTTCAAACAAAGTGTGTCATCAAAGAGCGTTCATGCCACATGATCATTGATGGAGGTAGCTACAACAACTTGGCTAGCAGCGATATGGTGCAAAAATTAGCGCTTACCACCAAACCACACCCACATCCCTATTACATTCAATGGCTGAATAACAGTGGTAAGGCAAAGGTAACTAGACTTGTGAGAATCAATTTTTCCATTGGATCCTATAAAGATATTGTGGAATGTGATGTTGTGCCTATGCAAGCTTGTAATATTCTGCTAGGTAGACCTTGGCAATTTGATAGAGATTCTATGCATCATGGTAGAACAAATCAGTATTCCTTTCTATACCATGATCGAAAAATTGTGTTGCATCCCATGTCTCCTGAAGCTATTATGCAAAATGAAGTTGGTAAGGCTGCAAAGGTTCAGAATGAGAACAACAAAAGTGACAAATCTATGGCTGATGACAAGAATGAGATAAAATTGAAAGGGACTTGTTTGTTTGCTACTAAATCTGATATAAATGAGTTTAATGAATCAGGTTCTGTTGCTTATGCTTTAGTATGCAAAGATGCATTGATCTCCCTTCACGATATGCAGCATTCTTTGCATCCTGCTATTGCTAACATTTTGCAGGAGTATTCTGATGTGTTTCCAAATGAAATACCAGCGGGGCTGCCACCTATACGCGGGATTGAGCACCAAATTGATCTTATTCCTGGTGCATCTTTGCCAAATTGTGCGCCATACAGGACAAATCCAGAGGAAACAAAAGAAATCTAGCGGCAAGTGCAAGAACTACTCGACAAAGGTTATGTGCTTGAGTCTCTTAGTCCTTGTGTTGTTCTAGTTATTTTGGTGCCTAAGAAAGATGGAACATGGCGTATGTGTGTTGATTGTAGGTCTATTAATATCATCACCATTCGATATCGACACCCTATTCCCCGTTTAGATGATATGCTTGCTTAATTGAGTGGTGCTATTTTGTTTTCCAAAGTTGATTTGCGTAGTGGGTACCACCAGATTCGTATGAAATTAGGAGATGAATGGAAAACTTCTTTCAAAACTAAGTTTGGCTTATATGAGTGGTTGGTAATGCCTTTTGGGTTAACTAATGCACCTAGTACTTTCATGAGATTAATGAATGAGGTTTTGCATGCTTTCATTGGAAAATTTGTTGTAGTCTACTTTGATGATATATTGATTTACAACAAATCTACGGATGAACACCTAGCTCACTTACGCGCTATTTTTGATCCTCTACGAGATGCATGTTTATTTGGTAACCTTGAGAAGTGCACCTTTTGCACCGATCGAGTGTCTTTTCTCGGCTATGTTGTGACTCCACAGGGAATTGAGGTTGATGAAGCCAAGGTGGAAGCTATACAGGGATGGCATGTACCAAAGACTATCACATAGGTGCAGAGTTTTCTAGGACTTGCAGGGTTCTATCGCCATTTTGTGAAGGATTTCAGCACCATTGAATGATCTTAAAAGAAGGGAGTGCCCTCTAATTGGGGCAAAGCACAAGAGAATGCCTTAATCATGTTGAAAGATAAGTTGACACATGCACCTCTTCTCCAACTTCCTGATTTTAATAAGACTTTTGAACTTGAATGTGATGCTAGTGGAATTGGATTGGGTGGTGTTTTATTACAAGAAGGAAGACCCATTGCATATTTTAGTGAGAAACTAAGTGGACCTATGCTGAATTATTCTACTTATGACAAAGAATTGTATGCTCTTGTGCGGACATTAGAAACATGGCAGCATTATTTGTGGCCTAAAGAATTTGTTATACATTCTGATCATGAATCATTGAAGCACATTCGTAGTCAAGGAAAACTAAATCGTAGACATGCTAAGTGGGTTGAATTTATTGAATCTTTTCCTTATGTAATCAAACACAAAAAAGGAAAAGAGAATATCATTGCTGATGCTTTGTCTAGGCAATATACTTTGTTGACACAACTTGACTATAAGATCTTTGGTTTGGAAACAATTAAAGAACAATATGTGCATGATGAGGATTTTAAGGACGTGTTGCTGCAATGTAAAGATGGAAAAGCATGGAATATTTTTTTTGTGAATGATGGCTTTGTGTTTAGAGCTAACAAGCTATGCATTCTAGCTAGCTCCGTTCGTTTGTTGTTGCTACAGGAGGCGCACGGAGGTGGCTTGATGGGACATTTTGGAGCAAATAAGATGGAGGACATCCTTGCTGGTCATTTCTTTTGGCCAAAGATGAGGAGAGACGTGGAGAGATTTATCGCTTGCTGCACTACATGTCAAAAGGCTAAGTCACGGTTAAATCCACACGGTTTGTATATGCCTCTACCTGTTCCTAATGCTCCTTGGGAAGATATTTCTATGGATTTTATGTTGGGATTGCCAAGGACTAGGAAGGGTCGTGATAGTGTTTTTGTGGTTGTGGATAGATTTTTTAAGATGGCACACTTTATACCTTGTCATAAAACAGATGATGCGACACATATTGTTGATTTGTTCTTTTGTGAATTTGTTCGTTTGCATGGTGTGCCAAATACAATTGTTTCTGATCGAGATGCTAAATTTCTTAGCCATTTTTGGAGAATTTTATGGGCTAAATTGGGGACTAAACTTTTATTTTCTACCATTTATCATCCCCAAACTGATGGTCAAACTGAAGTTGTGAATAGAACTTTATCAACTATGTTAAGGGTTGTTTTAAAGAAGAATATTAAGATGTGGGAAGATTATTTACCTCATATTGAGTTTGCTTATAATCGTTCAATGCATTCTACTACAAAAGATGTGTCCATTTGAGATTGTTTATGGTTTGTTGTCACATGCTCCTATTGATTTAATGCCTTTGCCAACTTCAGAAAAATTAAATTTTGATGCTAAGCAACGTGCTGAATTGATGTTGAAACTGCATGAAACAACCAAACAAAACATAGAGCGTATGAATGCTAAATATAAGCTTGTTGGTGATAAAGGTCGCAAAGAATTAAAATTTGAACCTAGAGATTTGGTTTGGTTGCATTTAAGAAAGGAGAGGTTTCCTGAATTGAGAAAATCTAAACTGATGCCTAGAGCTGATGGACCATTTAAAGTGTTGCAACGAATTAATGAGAATGCATATAAGCTTAATCTTCCTGCATATTTTGGAGTTAGTCCCACATTTAACATTGTAGATTTAAAGCCATATTTGGGTGAGGAAGATGAGCTTGAGTCGAGGATGACTCAAATGCAAGAAAGGGAGGATGATGAGGACTTCAACACCAACGATGCATCCACACCGACACCAGTACCTCTTGCTGGTCCTCTTACTCGTGCTCACACTCGTAAACTTAATCATCAAGTGAGTTCCTTCTTGAGCTCCTGTCCATCATGTTTAGATCTTGGAGACACGTGCACTCTTGTTTTGATTAGGAACCAAGGAGAAGACCGAAAGGGAAAAGGACTCGTGTTAGCTGGATTTGGACTGCAGCACAACACCAACTTGTGATAGCCGCCATGACTTCATACACACTCCGATTGGGACGTTCTAGCAGTGGTTGGAAAGCTTATCAAGTCTACTTTCCAATGGATCCAACCTCATCCATATCACGTCGGAGGCGCCTGCAGTCATTGTTTTATGGTCATGTCCTTCTCTGTCTACGGTGCTGCGTCACCTAATTTTTGGGCTGTTGGCCTATGTATCAAGTTGGGTCCATTAGGGACGCGTCCTAGGGTTCGAGGATGACCCAAACACTCCCTTAGTCATCCTCTCATCTACTTATATGTCTCTAGAGCCACCGGAACAGATCGGGTTTTGTTTAGATCAAGTTAGCCTTCGCTACTTGCCTGTGAACGCGCGTGCTGGATCAGCCATCCGTCTACTTGTCTTCGGAACCCCACGTCATTGGAGATTGAGTTTGAAACCTTCATTTACATCTAGTAATTTAGTACTTGTTCTCTTGTTCTTGCGATTTCTTCGATTGCTTGCAGAATGGGTGCCCTAGTGGCTAGTTGTCGCGCCCAAGATCATGGCAACCATTGGAGGTGGTGTATCGGTTGCCAAGGCGCAACGTCCCTAGATTGTTGTAGTCGGACCATGAACGCCATCTTTTTCCACCAATTGAGTTCACTGCGATCTCTCATCGAAAGATCGGCCATCAAACCCTAGCGGGTTCTTATCACATAGAAGATTAGCCTGTATGAGCAAATGGTTACCATACATTCATGCTACATGATCATATCATGCTAGGTCTTATTAACCAATGCCTTCCCTGGTAATGGTGCCAGAAATGCTTGTTGGCGTTTCTTAACACGATCACCAAGAATGGGTGTTTAGGCCCACCCATGGTAATGGTGTTAGAAACTCCTATTGTCATTCCCTAGCATTGCTACTAGAATTGGTTTATCCTAGCAGCAATACTCGGAAATGTCAAGCAATAGGTTTTAACGTTTACAGAGGTTATCCGTAAGCGTGCAGATCCATCGTTGTAGCATTTCACCTGGAAGTATTATCAGGGTATCGTTATTTATATTTTCCTATAGGAAGGCATAGTAGTAAGAGTTCTAGTATGAATATGAGCAAGATAGACATACGTGCATAACTAACCAGATCAGCATACAGGGGTAAATAGTTGTAGTGTAGATAGTGGACACACACATATACATCTGACACTCCACTCTAGGGAAGAGGCAGAATGAATAAAGAATAAAAGAATGTCCTACGAGGAGTAGATATATCTTAATATAGTTATATGCTATGAGTGAAGTAATCATATATGTACATGAGTTAGAGCTAGGCCTATGTGAGATGGATCAGGAGGCCACCGAGTATTGGTCTATCAGCAACCTCATGTGACAATTTACGTACTCCTATACCATGGCCGAATGTGGGGGTTAAGAAGGATGGAAGGGCTATCACCACCTGCCGTCTACCCCTCAACCGTGGGACATGAAATGCATTCACCCGCCCCTATATATCTGGGCACCTCGGCCACTTACATAGGAACCACCTAAATCCCCTAGGTCCCCGACCCTATGGATCGACAGGTAAATGACTTGGGTATACCCGAAAGCATGATGAACCACCACCTCAACATAAATCTAAATCTATTCATGAACATGGTATGAACAATCAAGCATTGAGCCAAGTATGATATGAACATGACATAGGGACTATATCTATTTCATATATCATGAATATATCAACTTGACTATACTCTAGTTCATAGCACAAACTATATTCATAAGATGAAGACATGGCTATTTAGAGAAAAGATAACTCTTTTATTCTCACCAATTCTTCTCCAAGGAGCCAAGTCCTCCAAGGTAGCTTCTCTACTCCTCTACTACTACTAGACTAATTCTAACTTAGAGAATGGAGAGGTGGAGTGGAGAGAGGGAGCTCAAGTGAGAGTGTGAAGTGTGTAGTGAAGTGTGTGTGGTGAGCCTCCCCCTCCCTCTCTTATATAGGGGCTGCCTGGTCGGTTTTGGGGGGAATATTCCTAGATCCACCCCTGCACCACCAGCCCCTATTTATGACCAAACCGCCACAGCGAGGAGGGCCCAGGCGGTAGAGGGGAAGGCATGGCCATGCCCCTGGCATGCCCACGCCAGGGCTAGCCTAGCCTGTCCTCTCCTTCACTCTACGGGCTTCCTGCTGGGTCTAGGCTTTGGTGGTGATGTGGGTTGGCCCATGTTTTGTTCTCTGGCTAGGCTTCTTCCCTTCTTTGCTAGTTACGCCTTCCCGAATGATGCCTTTTTGGTACATTCCACTTGTAATTGGTGTAAATACCTATGACATGTGAAAACTTCTGGTACCAGTGGAAATAGGTTAGTAGCAAAGGTATATGTGTGTAGAAGTGTATAATTCTCTCCTTTTTGGACTTATGTTGGTGGTATAAATGTGTCAATAATGACCGCCAACACTCCCTAGGCACGGCCCTACCAACTGCTCCTCTGATAGGGTCACGTCTAGGGCATGACATAAGAAGACAGCTTCCCACGGCCTCTGGGGGCTCATGGGCTTCCAGGCCCACAGGTTAGCCCTGGAGCCAACCTCTTCTACCACCAAGAAGACTCTAGAAGGTCTCACCTGGGGGAGGCCGGTCCAAGCTAACACAACCTAACACACAGAGTGTTAGATCAGAGCAGCCGGACGATGCCCAATGCTTCTTTAGCTCCAAGACACCGCCACGGTCCATGGCGCACTGCTGCAAGACCCTCCTAGACTCTGGCATATGTAGACCATAGGCTAAACCTCCAAAACACCATGTACGTGACCTATCTTGTTATATAAGGGATAAGGTCAGACCTAGAGGGGGGAGGATCTTGATTTGATCACCAAATACTCCATTCTATTCCATTTGCCTCTGCTCTGCACAAAGAGCAAGGCAACCCAGAGAGGGGCACCGAGAGCCTCTCCTCTACCACATCTCCTTGTCTTCCTCCTCTTCGACGAGGGGAAAGGCTCCACCGGTGGCGAGGTAACCTTAGGATTAGCACTGAGCTAGTCCCCCTACTAAATCTTCTTCCTTTACACTTTGTTGTAACCCCCTGATTTTGGGTGCTCTTGAGTATAAGGATCATCAGCTGGTAGACATAGAGACCAAATTGGCCCAAACCAGGATAAACTATTGCGTCTCCTCTATGTGATTCTTGTGTTTATGAATCCACCCGAGCCACCAGAGACCCGTACTTTGAGAGTGACTTGAACAACATGCTTGTCGCAGTTTTAACCCCATGACAGCTGGCGTGCCAGGTAGGGGGCAGCGTCAAGTGTGATTCTGACTATACGGTGGCTGAAGCCTACCTCTTCACTGGAGTAGGCGGCACCGCCCTAGATGGTGGTGTACACTTCCCTGCATGGTGGCCTACCTTCATCATGGCCGACACCTTCGTTCTGGGCTAGGTCCTCAACTTTGGGAGCTTGGCCTACATCGCCGACCGCTATGGTGAGCTTATTCCACTCCATGGGGTTGCACTAGTGGGCAATGAGTCCCCGACGTCGCCTCCTCCGCTAGGACTCTTAGGAGCAGATCTCTAGGTTCTGGCCCACAAAATCCGATGCGATCTAGGCCTGAACCCTACCATGTTAGACCATCGCCAGATGTCTACATGCTGGCCAACATCCACCACTAGATCGCCACCAGTGAGATGCTCCCGCCGCCTGATTGCTTCTAGTATTACCTCCTAGACCTACCTTTCGGGAGACAGAATGCAGCAGCATCCTTCCAGCTAGAGCTAGAGCACCTCATTAGTCACGAGGCGCTGTGAAGCACCATCCTTTCCGACACGGCGGGGACTGATGTCCCCTCGCTCCGTACCTTCCTCAAGATCCTTTCAGGGAATGGCCTAGGGTACGACTCTAACGACATTGACTACAATGACCCTCCACTCATGTGTTACCACATCGACAGTGAGCTTCAGCCCAAGGAGGCACGTGGGCTCACACCGCCAAACTAGAGTCCCTGTAGCTGTGTGGCCTACCTTCAAGAGAAGGCGAACCGCTTGCGAGTTCGGCAGGTGGACTTGGAGGCCGCCGAGGCAGAGCTTGAGTGCCAAAGGTGGGACTTTGTGTGGCAGCAAGCCACGCACCCTCTCGGCAATGACGACAATGCCTGCACGGGGGCTCCTAGTGGCCTCTGCTTCTCCCATGTGGCATACAACATGGCGGCCGTCGCTTGTCACCTAGAAGACATCTCCAACACGTCGAACCTGAAGACCAACGAGTGGCTGAACAAGGTGAGGTGGCTCTTTCGTGTCGCTCTCGAGTAGCAGGTAGAGAGTTCAACCTCCCAACGCCACGCCGCATTCTCCCGACCGTCCCAAACGATGACCATAGTCAATGGGGACTACTCTGATGCTCATGCCCCACTAGCGGGGAGAAGCAGCGGTGACACCTCCGGCAACACCTCTAACCGGCGATGGACTCGGGGTGCCAAACCTTAGCAGGAGCAAAGATGCAACCTTTCTCCTTAGTGTCCCCCCGCGTGCCAGTAGATCGGCGATGACCATGACATTCGTGACACCATCGAGGCCAGACACCATGCCCCAGATCACTTTGGCCCCCTAGCGTTCGGGGCAGTGATCCGGGCGGCCCCTACCCTAGGCATTTTTGGCCATTGACGCACATCTCCAAGTGCGACAGCAAGATCAACCCAGGCCATTGGCTAGAGGACTACTGCCTTACCATGAAGGGTGGGGGGTCAGATGACGTCTTCACCATCCAGTACCTTCCTTTGCTTCTGTCAAGCTCAACCAAAGCTTGGCTTGAGTAGCTCGAGCCTGGTAGCATCCGTTGTTGGGGCAATCTCCGCTCGGTCTTCATCGGCCAATTTTAGGGCACCTACACCCGCCCAGGGAACTCCTGGGATCTCTACAATTATAGGCAGAGGGCTGACAAGACCCTCTCGGAGTACATTCAGCGCTTCTCCAAGAAGCACAATGAGCTCCCCAACATCACCAATGCTGATGTCATCAACACCTTCATCTATGGCATGACCTGCGAGGCTCTTGTCCACATGCTTAACTGCGAGACCCCACGCACGACGTGGGAGCTCCTGGATGTTTCCACCTAGTATGCCACCGGTGAGGAGGCGGTCCAAGCCAACTCTAGCGATAAAGTCAAGGTCACCGGGCACCTCAATGGCGGTGATAGTGGCAATGATCTTGCCTCATCCTAGTGACACCACGACAAGCGGAACAAGGACCGGAAGTGTCGCCGGGAGGAGATGGCATCCACGGCGGACCACATAGCCAGACCTCAGCCTTGCAAGTGCGGTGCACACCCAAAACACTTTGAGAAGGTGCTTGAGTCCCCTTGTCTGTTCCATGGGGGACAAGCTAGGCATCTCCTCAAGGACTACGCTACCATGAAGGGCTACATCTGTAGCACCCTTGACCAACAGGGCATAAGCCCAAAAGCCTACCTCGAAGGCCAATGACCTAGTTGACGGCACCAAAGAGGAGGATAATGAGTTCCTCGAGGCCAAGCACTGCCTCATGATCTTTGGGGGCTTCTAGGCGTATGAGTCCCACTGGCAGTGCCGCATCACCGAGCAGGAGGTGAATGTCGTCCACACCCTCACCGCCCCGATGCGACTCCGATGGTCCCAGATGGCCATCACCATCGACCAAGAATATCACCCCGACCACATCCCTCATCCGGGGCGCTACCCGCTCGTGGTCAGTCCGATCGTGGGTATCACACGCCTCTCTAAGGTGCTGATGGATGGGGGAGCAGCCTTAACATACTCTACGCTAGCACCCTCGACAAGATGGGCATCCCTCAGGACAGCCTGTGTCCCAGTAGGGCGCCATTCTATAGGATCATGCTAGAGAAGGAAGTCGTGCCCCTTGGGCGCATCCGGCTCAACATCACCTTCGACCAGCCAGGCAACTTTTGCAAGGAGCCACTCACCTTCGAGGTCGTTAACTTCCCCGGTGTCTACCACACCCTCCTCGATCGACCGTGCTTCGCCAAGTTCATGGCTATCCCTAGCTACACCTACCTGAAGCTCAAGATTCCTGGGCCGAAGGGGTCATCACCGTCGAGGGTAGCTTCGAGCAAGCCTACTACTACGAGTAAGATTGTGTCACCCAAGCAGCTGCACTCACCACGGCTCAGGCCATGACTCAGAAGGGGCACCAGGGGAGGAAGCAACCAAGGCAATGGTGGTGCTCGACCGACTGAGCATTGGGGAGGTGCCCAAGCCTTCTAGCGAGAGCGGTGGCTTGGCTGGCCCCTCCATCTAGGCGCTCGGTCTCCTAGAAGGTGCTAACCTAATCGAGGTGAGTTTTGACCTTTCCCCATGAGGGAAGGCCATCGTTGAGCCATCCTTCGTTGGCCTATCTCTACAACAATAAAAAACCAAGATAAGTCACGTCCTCCTGACCCTCTTTCTTTGCTTGATTCAGTCATTGTCTCCTTTAACCCAAGTGACCCCAGCGAAAGCTTGGCTACACCATAGGATTGACTAAACTAACCATCTACTAATGTTTTAGAAGGAGAGCGGCTACAAAGGGCTCTTGAGTGTGGCAAGGATGGGTGGACAGAGTAGGAGGAGCAGGCTAAAGATCAGCAAGGCACTAACGGAGCGGGCCCGGCCATCGCGTTACCAACTATGTCCTCTTTCCCCTCTCTTGTGTCTTTCTGTTTTCTTTGCAGATATCTGCTTATCTCCTAATCCTTCATTGGATCGTTCCACCCCACTGCACATCAGTCTGAGGCCCCTAGAAGGGGCTTCATCGAGGGTTCAAGGTTGGCCCACTGGGCTTCAAGGTCGCCTGAAGCAACTAAAAGTGCGAGGGACGCTCGGGAGATGAGCCCACGTGGCTATAGCTGGGGCGCCCAGAAGCACCCCGACCGTCTAGATGAGCGATGTCCAAGTACTGACCTAGAGCTGCTTGTGGTGTCCCAACGAGGGAGGCAGTGAGCCCCTGAGCACCGATAGACGGGCTTAGGAACTATACAAGTGGCTTGGTCGAGAAGCCGAGGATCTCCCCTTCGGGGGACATGATTGGGGCATGGAATGACCGTAAACCTAGGGTTCTCATGGGCTTATGTGCTAGCAGCATGGGCAAGACAATCTTGGCTAATGAGGCCATCGTCGTAATAGCCTAGCCTAACGAGGCATTAAGTCTCTGAGCATGACTCAAGAGCAAAATAGGATTACAAACAAAAGTAATTCCACTTCATCAATTGGGAACAACCCGATTACAATATACGGCGGCAAGAACCGCCACCCCAAAATCACCTACACCACTGCCCTGACCCTAGACTAGATCTCGGTCGGGGCCGTGTAGTTTGAAGACAAGCTCATGGAAGCCTAGGCGCCATTCACCTGACCTAGAAGTCAGGAACGCCTCCGTAGTAGTAGCAATGACAAAGAAAGGGTTAGAGGAGGAGATCTAGGCCATGGCCGTGTCCTCTCCCTCTCCAGGCCCTAGCTCTGAGTTAGACGGTGACCCCCATGGCTCCTCCTCTGTCAGATCTGCTCCACATGGCCCTAACGTCTGATCTCCCAAACAAGGCGGGACAGCACGGGGGCTACATGCCATAACTCCTCCACCAGGCATGATGGCCAAGACACCATCAACCGCCTACGTAAGGCGTCAGTGGATGGAACACATCTAGAAGTTGCCCCTTCTGCTGGCAAGGAGGACCCACAATGGCCTTGGGGGCTGCACCGGCTCCCTAGATGGAGTAGCCTGACCCCCAATCGACGGGTGCTCGGGTGCACATCCTCTAAACACCAACCAACTCCCTAGAGTTGGGTCAGGAGCCACTGAGTAGTGGGCCCAATGAGGGCCTCCGTCCAAGCCTCAGCGCACTCCCATCTCCCTAAACTATGGCTACCGAGGGTCATCCCCAGAAGGCCAACTTGAGAAGATCAGGACTATTACCGTAGCCCCTAGAAGGGCATGGTGCTCTGGATGATCAAATGGGCCAGAGCCAGAGCCTAGCGTTCTTGATCACCCAACCCACAGCAGGCTCTGATCAAAAAAGAGGGCACCCCCGGGCCTATAGTCAACAACTCCCAAATGAGTTTGTTGAGCTCTCACTCGAGTCAAAGACCCATGCGACCTAGGCTCATGAAGGGATCAACACCATCCTCACTCAGCCCCGATAGTCGAGTAATGTCCATCACTTTGGAGAAGAAGGCCCCAAGCAGGGCATAGCAGTCTCGCTAGCGGAAGACATCCCCGCCAAGGAGGGTTTAGTCACTAGATGATCAAATTTAGCCCTACATCGCCATCACGCCAGGTAAGGCCACAAAGGGCTCAGGGCTCCTGATGAGATCCTAGGTATGTTAAGCCTTAGGTCCAATGGTTCCTGAATAAAGAAGACACCCTGACCGACCCCTTTAGGATCGCCTGGGGCCTCGAGGGCTATGTCCATCGGGCACGCTCATGCGCACCCTCTGGCAAAGAGATCCAGCCGAGCCTGACTTGACTGTAGCTTCCGCCTGGGGCTTGAGGGCTTCCCTGAGCCTTGGGCTCCCGATCTATGGCACGGCCAAGCCCGGGCCTTGGCACCTACCCCCTCATAATGCCAACCAAGGCCCGGGCGTAGGAAGACAAGCCCCGAGCTACCGATGCTTGGGGGCTCCTCGGGGCCGCTCCTAAGGCGCAATCCTACCAACTGCTCCTTCGATAGGGTCATGTCCGGGGCATGCACAGGAAGACAAAGCTTCCCACATCCTCCGAGGCTCGTGGGCTTCCAGGCCCGCATGTTAACCCCTAGAGCTAACCTCTTTTGCCACCAAGAAGACTCCAGAAGGTCTCACCTGGGGAGGCCAGTCCAAGCTAACACCACTAACACGCAAAGTGTCAAATCAGAGTAGCCGAACGATGCCTAAGGCTTCTTTGGCTCCAAGAGACCACCATAGTCCATGGCGCACCGCTGTAAGACCCTCCTAGACTCTAGCATGTAGACCATAGGCTAAACCCCCAAACTACCATATAGCCATGCTATCTTGTTATATAAGGGATAAGGTCAGACCTAGAGGGGGGAGGATCCCGATTCGATCACCAGAGATTCTATTCTATTCCATCAGCCTTCGCTCTGCATAGAGAGCATGGCAACCTGAAGAGGGGCACCGAGAGCCTCTCCTCCACCGCATCCCATCGTCTTCCTCCTCTCCGACAGGGGAAGGCTCCACCAGTGGCGAGGCAACCTTAGGATTAGCACCGAGCCTCTCCTCGATTTTGGGTGCTCTTGAGTATAAGGATCAACAGTTGCTGGATGTAGGGACCAAATTGGTCCAAACCAAGATAAACCATTGCGTCTCTCCTTTGTGATTCTTGTTTTCCTGAGTCCACTCGAGCCACCGGAGACTCATACTCTAACACCGACTCAAATAACATGCTTGTCGCGGTTTTGACCCCGCGACACTAGGCCCGGCCATGGTGGTAGCAATGGCTAGTTGCCCTAGTGCCACCGCGTGGCAAGGTGAGGATAAGGCCCGTCATGAAGCTTCGTGGGGTCCATGGTGTGGTCGTCCTTATCCACTTGAGTGCAGGCATGTCAGAGGCATGACAGTGAGCTCAAGGCGGCATAACGTGACGCAGTGTTAGCATCATTGTCAAGTAGATGACGATGGTAACATGCGGGTCCACGTCATCTGCGAGCGTGAGAGAGAAAGGGGGAAGGGCTGCGGGCACAGCAAGTTGGGCTAGACGGTCGGGCTGGCCCTAGTTGAAGGGAAGGAGAGGAGGAGGCAGGCGCATGCGTGCGTGCATAGTTGGTTGGTGGCCCACATGGGAGAGAGAAGAGGGGAGAGGCAGGCCATGGCGTGGGTCAGAATAAAGAAGGGCAAGAATTGAGCTCATGTCCCTCTTTCTATTTAGGAATTGCATTTCTATTTACCAGAAATAAACTAAGGTTTATTTGAATTGATTTTTGGTTTGAATTTCAAGGAATTTTTAAAGGTGGATGGTTTGGATAGTTTGGGATGGTCAAGGATAGTTTACATGGGTTTTGCTAAGGAAATTTATTTGGTGCCAAGTAAATTCTAGGGCAAACAAGTCATACAATCAATCAAACAAGCATTTCAAACATTTCAAATATTTCAAACATATATGCACATGATGTGTTTTGATTCAAGGCTTTTGGAAAGGTTTTTCAAAATGGGTTTTGTATAAACTAAACTAGTCAAGTTTTAGTTTGTTGTAAAGTTTTAAAAAGTTCAATGAACTTTTTATGATGCAAAACACAACGCGTTATGAAACTTCAACAAACTCAGAAGAGATTTGAATTCCTTTGTACGAGTCTAGTAAATAAAACCTGCAAAAATCTAATGCTACATCACTTATGCAACAATAAAGTTTCTAAACCTCATATTAAATTTTAATTTCATGGAAATTATTATTTTGCTTACGTTAAATGATGGGAAAATAAATAAAAATAAAAAAATATTTTAGGAAAATGATTTTTTGGGTGTTACAGCTAGAAAACCTAGCTACCTCTGCAATGGTTGGGCTGTTTATGTTGCCAGGCTAAAGTAGATCAATTGAAAACTAAGAGAAAAAGAAAAAAAGAGTTTTCTTTTTTCCTAGCTTTAAAACTTAAACAAATTCAGAAGAGATTTGAATTCGCTTCACACAAGTCTAGTCAAACAAACTAGTGAAAATCCAATGCTACATCATTTATGCAACAACAAAGTTTCTAAACCTCATATTAAATTTTGATCTCATGGAAATTATTATTTTGCTTACGTTAAATCATGGGAAAATAAATAAGAAATAAAAAATATTTTAGGAAAATGATTTTTTGGGTGTTCCAGCTAGAAAACCTAGCTACCTTTGCAAGTTTATTTCTAGAGTTGAGTTGGTTAGTGTGATCGGATGGAGGTCTCTATAAAAGTGGCTGGGAGTCGAGCCACCTTTGTACAAAAGATAGATGTATCTACAAATCATTTTTGTAGTAGTTACTCTAATTAAAATATATATATTCTGAATTTAATATACTTTTTAGACAACAACAATATCATAGATAATTAATATCGGCCATAAGAGTGTCAAACATCATATTTCATATTTTTCCTATATAGTTCTCATCGGTACAAGTCTAAAAAAATTGGATTTGCCATTTAAACCATACTATGTTTGACCAAGATGATACAAAATACTAACATTTATGACAATTAATAAGTGTGATTAGATTTATCATAAAATATATATTATAATATATCTATTTAGTGTCTTAAATGTTGATACTTTTCTCTATGAGCTTTGTAAAAAGGATAGTTTGACTTAAGAATAAAATTAAAATATTTGGTACGAGTGAGTAAAGGACATCTTGGGTGTTAGAGAGTTGCCCATTAATGAGATCTAGTCACAAGATTTGATGTTCAATGAGTATTGCAGTAATAAGTAATACCATATTATCCAGATTGCACTACTAAACTATATATTATTAATTGTTGCACATCCAAATAGTAAAATTTTATGGAGTCCTGCTATTTTGTAGGTACAAGATGTACTCTCATTATTGTGTATTATGCTGCACACATCACCATGTCTACAAGATATCCCTTCAATTGAATCATTTAATGATTACTTAGATATGTGGAATTTCATAACAAGGACCTCAATTGTCTTTGTATTTTCTTCATATGAACCCTTTGAAGACAGCATAGAGCTACATAGAAATTTCTAAGCCTTTTTTTAAGAAACGCATAGAAATTTGTAGGTGCGCTTTACCTTAAACCTAATATATATTTTCTATTTCTCACTGTACTGAGTTGGGCCTAATGCTACATACATATAGACATAGTGTGGAAGAGTTGTATCAACACGGCTGGTTGAGCAAGTGGACACTTATCGTTATGACCATTTAAACATGCTATGGTTGTTTATCATTGTCTTTGATCGGCCAACATTACTACTATTGTGGTACTGTCTCCGTTTGTCTTGCTTTTTTGGTCGTCTCATACAGGCGAGTTATGGGACAGGTTTAGTGGAGCATCTCCCAAGAGTACCCTAAATTTTATTCCCAAAACATGGTGTTTTGCCAACTCCCAAAAAGGTATTGGGAGGAATAAATAAGATCATCTCCAATAGTTTCTAATAATCTACTCCTAAAAAAAATACAAATACATCAGAAATCCTATACTATTTCTAAATTATCATAACCACTTTTATAAATTATTTCTATCTTGTATATTTGCATTAGGAACCTTTTACTACTATTTATTCTTTTCCTGCCCTTCCACCTTTAGATTGGCCACACAATTTGCATAGGGAAGATCAATGCGCGCGAGAAAGGGTGCGTGTATTTTTACGCACGATGCTGGTCTGTTTGCTAATTGCCAAAAGGTGGGGAAGAGATATGGGGTACCCTTGGAGATGAGTTTTTTTTCCCAAAAAACATAGATGGGAAAGGGATATGGGGTACTCTTAGAGATGCACTAATGTCTTAAACTACTTTCTGCAATCTCTCGAATGTTGTATATCCGTTGGATGCGATGGGAATGGGGAAGATTCATCATGTCAGAAAACATACTATCTCCATTTTCAAATACTATGTGACATTTAGGATAGGCTTCTAAAAGATAATTATCTTGTACTGTAGTAGGCAACATATATTTCAAGACGCAGCGAGGGAGTAATATAATAGCACAGTGATAGTACGCTTCGCAGGTAGCTTAATTTATACGTCTGGCTCATATATATGGGCTTAGCGATGACTTATTTTGTTTTTTGATATTATGTTTATAGTACAGAACAAGATATATAGCTCGAAATTTTGAATTGTCATTTCAGCCGCCAGCAGAACCATGACAAAATCACTGCTCCATGTCTATCAATGTTCCAACCTATAAGACAGAAGGGATCAGATTGTCATGCAAGAGGCATGCATCATGTCTCTAGTCTTGACCCTCTAATGAATATATAACACCTTGGCCTTTTTATTTAGATGCATGTGTATCTACTTCAATCCACATGTGTTGGAGTGGATTGGAATGGAACTTAGTTTAATTCCATTCCAATCCACTTCAACACATGTGGATTAAGATTAATACATGCGCATCCAAACAAAGTCTTAAGAAGTTTTGAGCCCTGTTTAAAACTCACAGATGTTTTACTCTCTTCTAATGACGCAATGTGCAACGCAAGCACCAGTACATGTGTAAATCGTATGGAGATTTCATAACCAACCATTTGACCAAAAATTTCAGATGCTAAATAGATAATTTGTATTCGAATCCAGACATTCAACATTTGTTCCATATCTGAATGCCCAAAGTTGATTTTTTTATATGGATATCTGTATCTGAAATATATCCAACACATCTGACATTAGCCTTGTCCCACTTTAGATCTAGGAAAAAATAATTATTATCTATATTCATATTCATATATTCCTTACATATTTGGTTCATTAACAATACTAACACCAATGGAACATTCTGGGTTATTGTAAAGCTTGGATACATAGTTTGGACCTTTGTAGAAAATTCCAATACGTGATGCCCCTGTATGAATAGGAAAAATAACAATAGTTGACCCAAATATACTTGTATGATGATTATTAAAACTACAAGTGCTTACATACACAGACCACATGTCAGTTACAAGTCAACAGTAATAATAAATGAAACATATAGAAAGGAAGACATTGTACCTTGTTCCTCTATTTATAGGCACTAGCCGCTTCAGGTGTTTCCCACACAGTTGGACCATAAACAGCAGTGGTACCCTGTAGAAACATATGGGCACTCAAATAATAGGGGAACGAACGAGTGGTGACCTTAGTGTCAGTGTTGTGGACGAAAATCTATGCCATGCCAACACTGCAAGTTGCATGCTTGCCAACCTCCAATTTCAAGGTAAATATCTAAATAATTCTATGTAGTTGCCAGGAGCAAGAACGTTATGCACATAGACTTTTTTCATGCTTTATTTATTTTATGGATCTATGTGGTTTTAAAATATTTTTATTCTAGCTCTGCAATTGTTAGCCTCTAGAGGCTTCTCATTAAAAGATTATTTCTCAGTGTCAAAAACAATTCCTGAACATTTGTCTTGTTTGTTTCAGTGCTTGTATATGCGAGTCCTGTTGAGGCACTCAAGTTTCTTAAGGATCACGGAAGAGATACTGATTTTGCATTAGTGGAAGTCAACATGAAAGAGATGCATGGTTTTCAGTTCCTTGACATATCCCGAGAGTTGCACAAAAACCTTCAAGTGATTAGTAAGTAGGCCAGTTTCTTTACCAAATACTCTCCATTTTTTTACTTGTCATATTAGTTTGTTCTAAATCAAATGTTTCTATCTTTCATCATTGATTTAAAAAGGTATATAGGTTAACAACATAAGATTTATGATTTTGGATTCACTATGAGAAATAGTTCAATAATAATTCACATGTTACGATGTTTTTTTTGAAATTGATGATAAAACATAAAAAAGTTTGACTTTAATAAAACTAATATGACATGTAAAAAAATAGAACAAGAACCTTTCATAAGGATGCATGCAAAAGTTCATTTATTTTGATATTAATAGTGCTTAGCAAAAAATAAATTCTAAAATTGTTATGAAACTAATTAACTTCCATTTGCTTGGACCAGTGATGTCAGCTGATACGACATGGTCCACAATGAAGAGAAGCGTCGAGCTTGGTGCATGTTTTTTGATTAAAAAGCCTCTTGATGCAAATACGATAGATAACCTGTGGCAACATCTTGACCTAAATTTTCAATGGACCAACAACATTAAGGACTTATTCCCAGGTTAGAGCTACTTTGGTGCATGTTTTTTCTTTTGAAAGAGGCTGTGCACATGTTGAACTCCATATATGGTTGACCAACAAAACAGAGACAACAATTTGTTCTAATGTCTAATCCAGAGATGACCAACCACTTCTGTGTGTGCAGTCTACATCATTTAATAAATTTAGCTAAGGGTATGTTAATTCACTAGAACTGTCCTAAAGTAAATTGTGTAAGCATGTTTGCTGTAAATGGTTCATTCTTTATATCCTAGAAAATAGTCAATGTAAAATATAGTTACAACAGCAACAGGGAGTACATCGAAATCAGTTACCATTTGAATCAAATGATTTTGTAAAATTACCATTTGAAAGTATTGTAGTCCAAAAATATGCATATTAATTTCTGCCTTGCATGTGAAATACATATAGGTATTGAAGGAAAAATGGGGAATCCATTTGGGGAAGGTACCAAACAGAAGGCAACTCACCTTATGTGGACTCCATTTCTACAGAGGAAGTTTTTGCAAGCTGTTGAACTACTTGGGGAAGGTACAATTTCTCTATTTGTATCATGCCTTACAATTCCTCTATATTAGATACATAGTAGGTTACATATGTGAGTTAATTTTATTTTAGCCGCAACTCCAAAGAAGATACAGTTGCTCATGAATGTAAACTCCGTTGGTCGCAAACAAATTTCTGCTCATCTTCAGGTACATGCATATTATTCTTCTTTAGATTATTGACAACTCAGATAAACTAAAACATTTTTTTAATAACAACTTATTAATTGTATGAATTTTAATTTTGCTAGAAACACCGAAAGAAGATTGAGAAGGAACTACGTAATTCATATGCAAACAAGTCTAGCCATGGCGCCCCGAATTCACAGCCAAGCATTTGTGGAATAGGCCATAACACATTCCAATGCAATCCCGACATCCAAGCAGAAGATAGATCTGTGAGCTAATTATTAATGCAGATGGTAATTATAGTACTATGTACCTTTAAAGCTGACAAGTCTGATCATCGTTGCTTGCCTGCATGCAGGATGAAGTTATGTCCTTGGATCATACAAAAATCATTGAGGAAACACAAAGCAACATGTTGTATGAAGCAATGCGGAGAGCCTTGCAGCTTGGAACTATTTTTGAGGAATCACAGTTGCCCAATGATCCTTCTGGTAAAGATGCAAGAAAAGTTGAAGTAGACATGATGAGGGATGGTAATTATCGAGATGCTAGGACATATGCATTTGGTGATAAAAATGAAGTATCTAAAACATACAATGCAGATGATAATGCGAAGGTCATGAGCAAGGATGATTCTGACAAGCTGGATTCTTATGGTGATGAGCTGCGACCAGCTGTGGCGCTTGTGACCTATTCGGACTCAAAAGATGGTGAAACGCTCTAGGTTAATGGAGCAATGAATTGCATAGGTGGAGGTACTTGTAAACTGTCATAAAAAATGATGCCATCATGGATGGATGTTCATGAATACACAGTTTCTATATCTTCTTAATTTTTGAAGGAACATCTTCTTAATAAATGTTGAAGGAACCTCGAGAGTGTAACCCAAGAGAGGGATGGGAAAAATTTGATCACCATAAAATTCTTCCATACTTTTTTTGATCGGGTATAACTTGGAAGCACACAATCCACACACTCCACATGCACACACATGTGTGCGCGTCCGTACACACGCAAAGAAGAGTTTGGGAGGCTCTCTAGCCTTCAGTGCACGAAAAACACATAGTACCACCGAACACACACATGTGCGTGTACCCTGTTTTTCTAGCAAAAAATCCAGAAAATACGCACACGTGTGCGTGTACCCTTCTTTTTCTAGAAAAAATCCAAAAAATAGGTGCTACACTAGGGGGTTTGAACCCTGGTGAGTAGCATCCCACTAGACCATCCTACCACTAGACCATAGGACCATTCACAAATATTCCTCCATACTTGATAAACATAAACAATCAAACTAGCAACATGTGCATTTAGAATTTATCTAGTGTCTTTACTTACTCACCCACAAAGTGTTGCACAGTATATATCTAATTCTACCAAGTAGACCAACCTACTAGAGGAAACATAAAGACAAATAAGTGGTAGCATAAATGTGGTAGGTAAGCTCTAGTGATGAAAAGCAAACTTCCAAGATTAGATGATGTATCTTGTGAAGTCCATGTTGGATCTCTACCAATGTACACTCCTAAGAACCAAGCCTTTCCCTAGTCACATTGTTGAGTCAACAAAGGTACCCAACCAAAACACGTGCACTAAGACACTTACGTTTACCACTTGCCACCTCACTCTCTAGGTCACCAAGTTCTTTCGCTTTTATTTAAGACCACTTTCATGTTACATGTGTTTGCATCTTTCATTTCAATCCTTCGACTTTGCCTATTGTAAGGAATATGGGCCTTATGGCACATTCTACTATGGTTCTATTGATTGCAATGACAACCCAATCAAAAGGACTGACATGTGTGATAAGGTGTGTTAGATAGGTCATATATGTCATAAGGATGTAAGGAATCAAGGAGCAAAGTTTGAAGAAGAAAATACAAAAAACATTCAAATCATAGAAAATATAAAGAACTAGACGGTCACATCTCTATAAAAAGTAGAGTGTCAGACAAATTAATTGTATGTTTGTTGTGGCAAGTAAACCTGACAGTCTAGTCAGAAGAAAAGAAGAGCACTGAATAATCATACATCGGTCAAAGAAACAACAAATGAAAAGGTGTTCGCGACCATTGAAGAACTCAACGAATCAAATAGTCTAGCGGTGGAAAAAATACAAGCACTAAATCACATGGTGAGTGCAATTTTTAGTAGTCTATTTGCAGGGACATTGTTTGTCACAACCTAAAGTCATTCCATCTAAAACCTTTAATAAAATTTATTTAACTCACCCAACCAAGGTTCTCATGTTCCCAAGTATCCCTTCATCATTCTCTAGAATGGATCCTAGCATTCTCTACTAGGACAAGGACTCCAAATTTGTAACTTAATCTCGCTAGTTCTTTCAAGTCAATTAGAGTCAAACTAGAGTTGACCATGGTCTAATAGAAGTCAACTTCATGAGAGTCCTCTCCGAAAGATTAGATGATGTATCTTGTGAAGTCCATGTTGGATCTCTACCAATGTACACTCCTAAGAACCAAGCCTTTCCCTAGTCACATTGTTGAGTCAACAAAGGTACCCAACCAAAACACGTGCACTAAGACACTTAGGTTTACCACTTGCCACCTCACTCTCTAGGTCACCAAGTTCTTTCGCTTTTGTTTAAGACCACTTTCATGTTACATGTGTTTGCATCTTGCATTTCAATCCTTTGACTTTGCCTATTGTAAGGAATATGGGCCTTATGGCACATTCTACTATGGTTCTATTGATTGCAATGACAACCCAATCAAAAGGACTGACATGTGTGATAAGGTGTGTTATATAGGTCATATATGTCATAAGGATGTAAGGAATCAAGGAGCAAAGTTTGAAGTAGAAAATACAAAAAACATTCAAATCATAGAAAATATAGAGAACTAGACGGTCACATCTCTATAAAAAGTAGAGTGCCAGACAAATTAATTGTATGTTTGTTGTGGCAAGTAAACCTGACAGTCTAGTGAGAAGAAAAGAAGAGCACTGAATAATCATACATCGGCCAAAGAAACAACAAATGAAAAGGTGTTCGCGACCATTGAAGAACTCAACGAATCAAATAGTCCAGCGGTGGAAAAAATACAAGCACTAAATCACATGGTGAGTGCAATTTTTAGTAGTCTATTTGCAGGGACATTGTTTGTCACAACCTAAAGTCATTCCATCTAAAACCTTTAATAAAATTTATTTAACTCACCCAACCAAGGTTCTCATGTTCCCAAGTATCCCTTCATCATTCTCTGGAATGGATCCTAGCATTCTCTACTAGGACAAGGACTCCAAATTTGTAACTTAATCTCGCTAGTTCTTTCAAGTCAATCAGAGTCAAACTAGAGTTGACCATGGTCTAATAGAAGTCAACTTCATGAGAGTCCTCTCCGAAAGGTGCTAATCAATTTTCTTAGTCTCTCCAACATTAATTATCTATATCTTGGACACTAAGATTGGCCCTAATGCTAAGAACCCCAATCTCTAGATCAAATTCTCAAAGTCAGAGAATTGATGAAACATTCCATCCTTCTTGGTGGACTGTCCATAGGTTCATAGAATTAGCAGATTGAGTGGAGAGTGAGCTGTTTTCCACTTACCCATGGATGCGCACATGTTAGCACAAGTTTGAGGCACTCTTCAGCAGAAGGACATTAGCTCCACTCACCCTCTCTTCCATTTCACTGCCTCCCTCTCTCTCTAAAATGAAGAACAAGGAAGAACAAGATGAACTAGAGTGAGAAAGTGGGAAAGGAGAAAGGAAGGGAAATCAAGGATGGAAAGGGCAGCAAAATTAGCCTAAGGTCAAGATCATGAGCCTCTCCATCTCCATCATCTCATGGTTAGCTCAAGAGCTCTCCTTCTCATTTTCTTGAGCTCGATCCTCAAACCCTAACTCATGATTCTATCTATGCATGGATGAAGCATGAGGATTGGAAGTTGCTCCATTGTCTCAAGGGTAAGATCAAGAGTTGCTATAGCTCAATCCTCTCATGCATTTCTTCAATCCTTCTCTCATGCCACTTTTATGGATTTTTGCAAAAATGGCCAAATCCTTCTCTGTGACACGAAGGAAAGGTTTCTAAAGGGTTTATCTTCAATCTTGGTGGCCTAGAAACCACCAAATCTTAGAGCTAAGTTGACATGCCCAATCTCATGAATTATATCTAAATTTCTCATAATTTTAGTCAAAATCTAAATCACTAGTTGCACTTGAAAAATAGAGCTCAAACCCTAGTAAACACTAGCAAATCATGTCACCCAAATCACCCTAGGAACCCCTGCACATGCATGATACACAACTCACACAATCTAGACTTAAACAACATGAGAAACTAAGAACATAGGTTCTGCCGACCAAAGGATGGAGTATTCATCTTTGATGCAGTGTCCGTCAAACCGTACACTTCGCCAAAACTCACAGCCATACACATAACCCTCGATGTAACTAAACTCTCAGAGTGTCCGTGAACAATCACAGACTATTTGTCAATGAATAAATTTGATTTCAAGAGAATCGAGAGCAGCCAATTCCTAGCAGAGTGTCCATCAAATCACACAGAGTGTCCATGGATTCACAAATCATCCAAAATGCCTAAGTCCTAATCCCATGGAGTGTTCTATGGAACCATCCATCAAGTCATGGACTATTCATCACCAATGATGGAGTATTTGTCAGTTCACCTAGAGATGGGGAAGCCATGGTGAATAGCTTGCTTGCAATAGTGTCCACAAGATTAGGAGGTGTGGTGGTGGTAGGAGCCTCTGGCTACCTCTTGAGGAATGTGTGGCCTATGTCCTCCATGACGCGCTTGGTCTCCTCATCAAGCTCCTTGGCTGTGGCGTCACGTGTCTTAGGATAGCATTGGCCCTCAATGTTGGCGAGGTGGATGTTGAGCTTGATGAGGTTCGTGTTGATCTCGTTGAAGGGGTTGCTCATGTTGATGGAGAAGATGCTCATCATCCTCTTCAACTCACCAACCACGGTGGTGGTGGAGGTGTCCGTAGGATTAATCTAGTCTCCGGCTGCCAGGTGTCATGGCCTTGCTCGAGGTTGGTCCGGCACAGGGTAGCCGGGGCAGTAGTGGCATGCGGTGGCATTGGTGGCGGCAGCGCTGGGTGCAGGTGGGGCAACAGTGATTGTTGGTATATTTAAATGCACATAAATAAATCCACAAGCATACAATACCAATGTAACACTTCACTAGAAAGTATTCCAGAATATCGAACTGAAGGAAATGTGTGTGAATTTAACTAAGTCTAACTTAACCCGGAGTAGAAACAAGGCTTAAGATAAAATAGGAGCATAGAGAGAATCACTATGGTTTTCTAGTTCTAACTTTGGTAAGCTATGTCTTCTACTGTTCAACTAGAGGTATTACTAAGGAGAAACACAAGCAAACTATGTTTTCCTAGTAACCAGGTCCTGCTTGGCCTACAAATGAGAGGTGGTCTATGAAGGACTCAATAAGGCTATAAAGTCACCCTTGTGATCTACCACCGATCCAGAATGTAGGATACATCTATGAGTAACCGAGTCTAAGCATCACGCTTACACTATGAATACTACTCTAACCTAAGAGCGACAAGGATTAAAGTACTCAAAAAGAGTCGCGAACCTAAAGAACAATATATACAAGATACTTACTTGAATGAGAAGTTGATTACTAGAGAAATCTTAGAAGAAAGCTCAAATAGAACTTGATTCCGCCAGGGTACAAGCCAAAGAGAGAGCACCGATAGGCCTACACCTCCTCCAAACTCTTCCCTCACTCTCTATATCACTATTTCTAATTACAAAGACTAGATCCTAACTTAGAGGACTAATCTTCTCTTGATTGCTAGCTCTGATCCTAATGATGAGGATATGAACTATGGTTTAGGTTTTCAAGATTCAGGATGCTCTGCTAGAGGAGGTACAGGGTCATATAGGGGGTACATCAATTCTAGACTCTCAGATCAAATTGACCTTGAGCAATAGCGTAGATTTAATCTTTAAGGCGGTGGAGAACCAACCTTTGAAGGAGGAGCCGACATTTGGGGCCCACTGGCTGACCGGCCTTCAGGTGAGGCTGGCCGGCCTGACATGTTAGAGACATGTGGCCTGCCATGGTGGTTTGCCTTCTAGAGCCTTTTGGACTCTTCCTAAGTCGGTTTCATCGTGGATAACCGTGATGTAATATGTCAATTAGGTCCACCTTGATGATTTTCTGATTAAATCCTCCTATAGTTAATAAATCACTAAAACTCATGGAACTCATTAGTTTAAAACATTATACCTATGTTCGATTTATGATTGACATTAACTACCATCAACAAGCTCCCCCACACTGAGGGTTTTACTCATCCTTGATAAAAGGATGGATTACTTAAGTCATAACCTTGGGACAAGACATCAACATAATACTATTCCTAGTCATGCATGCATTGCAGGATTCAAAGTGTCTACCATGAAACTTTAGGTGGTTGAAGAATGGAACAACTTGAAACAGATTACTATCTTTCTTCAGTCAAGTCAATTAGAGAAACATTTTAGAATTTTTTTTGAAAACAAAATATAGCTTACCTTCTCCTTTTGTAGTACTCTCAAATCACTCAATATATGTGGTATTTTTGGATCCTCACCAATACATAGATAACTTTTTCCTTCTTTTTTACCTACTTCTAAAAGTTTATGTGGAGCTTGGGTAGGGATAAATATGAAAACATACTTGCATTGCATATATTGTAAAGTCAAAACAAAGATCCAAGGAGAAAAATGTCATACTCTTAGATCAAGATGTGCATGTGCGTGGATGAACATATGGTCCTTGAAACATATCTCTCTTGTTTGAAACATGAAATACTTGTGTAAGGAAAATGGACCTTAGGTCCATTTAGATTGGATTTTGGTGTTTGATGATCAACATGGCCAAATTGGACTAGCGTGTTTGCTAGTGTTTATTTTATAGTTCAACAGGATGCAACGCGGACTTGGACCAACTTTGGAACGCGAAGAAAATGATCAACACTCAAAAGAAGACTTTGGAGGAGGTGTTGACAACTTAGAAGTGAAGCAAGGAGTCCAAGACGTGAAGATGAAGAAGCCCCAACGAAGAAACAGCAAGAGGGGGCACCACCCTGGTCACCGCACTAGGCAAGGCGGTGCACCGCTAGGGGGTGGTGGTGCCACCAAATAGAGGGCTGCTGCAGCTAGAGGAAAGGGGGGCATCGGGTGGCACCATGTGCATTGCCCTGGTCATCGCCATAGGGTGGCGGTGCATTGGATAGGGGGTGGTGGTGCCACCGCCCTAATTTTCTAGAGAGCAGCGAGTTGGGATTGGGGCACCGCCCTGGTCACCACCCTAAGGGTGGTGGTGCACTACCCTATTGTCAGGGTCCCAACAGTCGACTTGTTAACGAGCAATGGCTAGTCCACATTGCGGTCACCGCCCTGTCTAGTGCCTGGCACCATCCTATCCGATGACCACGCAGAGAAGAGGATCTCGGCCATAATGTCTAGTGTCAAGTTGGGGGCTATAAATACTTGTCCCAACTAGCCATTTGTGGAGTGAGGGAGCTCAGGGAAGATAGAAGGGTGTTGCTACACCTCATTTGTGCTCTCCACATGAATAGAGCTGAAAGATCACTTGGTGATTAGCATAGGTGTTTTACGAAGTGCTTAAGTTAGTTAGACCACACTCATATGCGCTTGCTCTAGGCTTAGGTCTAGTTGCTAGTGAGGTTTGCATACCTCTAAACCCAAGGTGCTTGTGTGCACCGTGTTTATACTTGGCGGGGCTTGCAGTCTTGCGAGACCCCACTAGCCGCGTTTGTGGTGTGGCCGCCACCGCATACCAAAGGGAACATGGCCCACGACGTTTTGGTTGGAAGCTGATAGTGAATATGGCAAGGAGCGGTCCGGGAGAGGCTTGCCGAAAGGCACACCGGAGACCCACTTGCGTGTGGGGAAGGCCCGGGGAAATCCCTGCAGTTATCCAATTGGGAGCTTGGCCCCTATAAGGGATTCCTTATGAGGGGCTCCAACGAGGACTAGGGGGAAGCTTAAGTGTTTCTCGATACCTTTGTAAAATACTAGAGTCATCGATGGGAGTTTGCATCTCTACCTCATATTTACCTTCTGCATTTATATTATGTACCTTAGTTGTGTGCTTACTTTTCTAGCTTAGTTTGATAGGCTAGTTGATAGGATTGTAACCTAGGGTGCATAACTATTTTATGGTAGAGATAGCAACACATCTAGCAAAACTATAGTTGCACTTTTAGATAGATTACTTTCTTGCATAGGTTTTGACTAGGTGGAATTAGAGGCCATAGTTAGAAGTAGAATGTTAAGTTGCCTAATTCACCGCCCCCCTCTTAGGTGTCACGGACCCTTACAAGTGGTATCAGAGCTAGGTTGGTTCAATTTGGACCTTTGGCTTCACCGCCGTTGAGCCGACGCTATTTAGAGTGGTTGGGATGGATACCTCTAGGCCTCCGCACTTTGATGGCACTAACTTTCCCTACTACAAAGCTAGAATGGCTTGTCACCTTGTGGTAGTTGATTTGGGTGTTTGGAGAGTCACTTGTGATGGGATGAAACCCATTAAGAATCTCGATAAACCCACTAAGAGTGAAGAAAAAGAATTGCATTTCAATGCTAGAGCTAAAAATTGTTTGTTTGAATCTCTTAGCATGGATGTGTTTAACCAAGTATTCACTTTAAATATGGCACATGAAATTTGGTTAAAACTCTAGGAGCTCCATGACGGCACAAGTAATGTTCATGAGGAAAACATTGTCTAGCTAAATAAAATTATGATTCCTTTAAAATGAATGATGATGAGCTTGTTCGTGATATGTATTCCAACTTGAATCTAATTATCAATGAGCTTCATTCAATAGGATTAACAAAGCTAGATGATGCGGACATCATGAGGAAGATCATCTCCGTGCTACCACAAAAGAATAGCAAGCATCATCACCATCCTTCACAACATGCAGGACTTGAGCACCATGACCCTAGCCATAGTCATTGGCAAGATAGTGGCATTTGAAATGTCACACAAGATGGGTCAAGAAGAAGCCTCTTCATCAAGCAAAGGCAAAGCGCTTGCCTGTAGTGAGAAAAAAGAAGATGAAGGGAAAGCAAGTTGAGACAAGCTCAAGCTCAAGCTCCTCAAGTGAAGATGAAGAGAAGAATCAAGTGATGATCAATCTTCCTCCTCAACCTCCGACATTGATGTAGAATCACTCAAGCTCATAAAGAAGGTGGAGAAGATGATCCAAAGGCTCAATGTTAAAGGTGTGCCCATCCAAATTCAAGATTGCATCTTCACCAATCAAAGAAGAGAACAAAGAAAGAAGGGATGCTATGGATGCGGCGAGTTGGGGCACTTTGTGGAAGTTTGTCCAAACAATCCTACACCCAAGACAAAGAAGAAGGTATGCAAGGACAAAGCCCTCACATCAATAAGATCATGGGATGATTTTTCAAGTGAAGAAGAAGACCATCACAAGAGGTGTGGGCACAAGCACTCATCATGAAGCTCTTCTCACATGTGCCTTATGGCACAAGGAAACAAAAGTTCATCCTCTTCTAGTGAGAATGGTATTGATAGTGATGATGAGCTACCTTCTTATGAGCAACTTGTGCAAGAAAATCTTAAATATACTAAGAGTTGTACTAGCCAACAAAAGAAGCTAAATTTGCTAAAAAAGTTAGATAGCTCACCAGAAGCTTATAATGCCTTGCTTGAACAATATGAAACTTTTGCAAATCTTAATGTTGAGCTATCTACTAAAATTAAGCAACTTGAGGCTAGTGCAAACAAAAAGGAATGCACCATCAATGATGAGAAACTTGTAAAGAAAAATAAAAAATTAAAAGAAAAGTTAGATAGCTCACAAGATGCTTAGAAAAGTTTGCTTGCTAAAATGGAAACCATGTGCAAACATTGTGATGAGCTAACTAATAAATTTGCTAATCTTGAAGCCGTTAGTACAGCCCCCACCGAGGCACCTAAAAAGAAAAGTTCAATCTTTAAAATGTCTAAAAAGGATGCCTCTACTTGCAATGATATATGTTTAGACTCACCCTTGTGCGACCAAGCTCATGTTGAGAAAGTTGTTGTAGAAACATGCACACAAGAGGTCACAATAGAGAATGAGCAACTCAAGCAAGAAGTGGCTCGCCTCACCAAGGACTTGACTCAAGTTAAAGGCAAGATGGAGCAAACCCAACTTCATCAAGATAACCCATCAAGGGAGTGAAGAAGCTTGATGAAGGACAAACATAGTTTGCTACGTGTGCCACAAGGAAGGCCACAAGTCCTATGAGTGCAAGGTGAAGAATGGGGGAGAAGCTAAGAAGAAAGAGAAAAATAGAAAGCAAACAATCAAGCTCTCCAACACCTACACCAACAAGGTGGAAAAAAAGGCCTCCACACCTTATCTCTTAAAGAAGAAAAATGACAAGGTGGTGGCCATCAAGGTGAACAAGAAAGCTAACAATGGGGCCAAATGCATTTGGGTGCCAAAAGAGATTATTTCCAACATGAAGAGCACCAAGAAGGTTTGGATCCTAAAGGGAAAGTAAGAAGTCCAATGGACTTTGGGGAATTTGTAGACTTTGCAAAGTTTGGGTGCATTTCATGGGGTGCATCATGATGGACAAGGTAATTGCCAAGTGGGTTAGTGTAATTATGGACCCAAATTCCCCTTCCCATGTTAGGTAACTAGATTTAATTTCTTGTAAATTCAATTAGCATCTAGTTCCCTTCATGCCTAGGTTTGCATTTGCATGTTTAAACTTTTGTCATGCATACACTAGGTAAATCATATGGTAGGGTTGCTCAGTTTCACTCTTAAACCTTGGAGCAAATCTACATGGTTTAAATTTTTTAGGAGCATGGCACATAGCTCGTTTTACAAGTAATTATCCTATATGTGCCAAAGTCCAAATTTTAGATAATTTTCCCCAAATATCATTCATGAAAATGATTCTCATACTCATGTGATGTCATCTTTCAACTAGTATTTTGATTTTCAAAAATCATTGTGCATCTCTCCTACAAGTATTCTATGCTTGTATGCACAAATTTAGGGGGAGGTTATTCTACAAGTTGGATGATTTGAAACTAACATTCTTCTCAAGATTATTATATGTGTAGTAGTCTCATTGCAAGGAAAATGGAGTCCTTGAAGATAAGCATCATGCTTTAAAAATCCACCACCCATTGCAAGTGGTGTCAATCAAATTGGTTTCTACATGTGGTATTACAAACCGATATCATCATGTTGATTTCAATTTGGTATTTATATGCTTTCTCCATGCGTTATATAGATCACACTCCATTATGCAATAATTTGCCAATTATGCATATACTTTTCCTTCCACCATATGTGTGCACATATTTAGGGGGAGCTTAGTCTATGTAATGTGAGAGTCAAGTTTTGTGATCTATTCCACTCCACATACAAAGGATCACAAAAGTTGACCCTTCCTTGTGCTACTAATATCTTTCTTTTTGGTGTTTGATTCCAAAGGGGAAGAATTTGTGGGACCAAAAGCAAGCACAACACATAGATCAAAGGGGAGAACCCTAATTGGGAATGGTCTGAGAAAGGGAGAATAGTGGATTATGGAGTTAGGGGGAGGCTTAAGTCCATAATGCCACTTGGGGACATTTGCAAGGGCAAGATAAGTTTCCAAAAGTTCACACAAGTGATATCTTTAGCCTCAAATAAACATGCCTTTGCACAACATCCTAGCAAGTAGATTGCTTTTAAATGTTTGCATCTATAATTATTTGCTTGCTTTGGTTGTGTTATCATCAATCACCAAAAAGGGGAGATTGCTTTTAAATGTTTGGATTTTGGTGTTTGATGATCAACATGACCAAATTGGACTAATGTGTTTGCTAGTGTTTATTTTATAGTTCAATAGGATGCAACGTGGACTTGGACCAAGTTTGGAACATGAAGAAAATGATCAACACTCAAAAGAATACATTGGAGGAGGTGTTGACAACTTAGAAGTGAAGCAAGGAGTCCAAGACGCGAAGATGACGAAGCCCCAATGAAGAAATATGAAGAAACAGCAAGAGGGGGCACTGCCCTGGTCATCGCACTAGGCATGGCGGTGCACCAATAGGGGGTGGCGGTTCCACCAAACAAAGGGCTGCTGCAGCTGGAGGAAAGGGGCATCGGACAAACACCGTGTGCACCGCCCTAGTCACCGCCATGGGATGGCAGTGCACCAGACATGGGGTGGTGGGCCATAGCCCTAATTTTCTAGAGAGCAGCGAGTTGGGATTGGGGCACCACCCTGGTCACCACCCCTATTGTTAGGTCCCAATGGTCGGCTTGTCAGTGAGCAACGGCTAGTCCATGTGGTGGCCGTCGCCCTGTTCGGTGCCTCGCACTGCCCTATCTGGTGACCACACAAAGAAGAGGATCTCGGCCATAATGGCTAGTGTTGACTTGGGGGCTATAAATACTTGCCCTAGCCGGCCATTTGTGGAGTGAGGGAGCTGAGGGAAGATAGGAGGGTGTTGCTACACCTTATTTGTGCTCTCCACATGCATAGAGCTGAAAGATCACTTGGTGATTAGCATAGGTGCTTTGCGAAGTGCTTAGGTTAGTTAGACCACGCTCATATACGCTTGCTATTGGCTTAGGTCTAGTTGCTAGTGAGGTTTGCATACCTCTAAACCCAAGATGCTTGCGTGCACCATGTTTATACTCGGCGGGGCTTATAGTCTTGCAAGACCAGACATACCTCTTGGAACTTTGAAAAACATGGGGCTTCTCTCTTTTTTTATACAAGCAAAATAGCCCAATCTCTAATGAAAACTCTGAGAGGATAAATGATAACAGCTTGGAGCATTATTTCGGGAACTTGGGTAGCAGACAAGGAAAACCTATGGGAAATATTTTTGGTGTTCACTCCCAGTGTAGGAGTAGAACATTTTTGAGTGGATCTAAATGGGTGAATATGGTGGTGCGTACTTCCAGAATAGAAGTAGCAGGGGTGCAAACTGTGAGTGTAATTTTCTTGATCTTGGGGGCATGACGTACCTCTCAACAAGGGTCTAACATGGGTTGACCAAACTCAACACAAAACAAGTAGCCTATGAGTTGGTTTTCCTAGTCTAGCAATCATGTATATATGGCTGTGGTAGGAATTAAAGCTCTCATCATACAGGAACTCATCATGTGATAATTTTATGTTTTCAAAAATATAAATCTCCAGAATTCAAGTATCTCTAGGAATAAGATAATAGCAGCTCAGACCTTTCTATATCATGTCCGTCAATTACCTAGACTTAGATTAAGCAGTTGCCAACCACAAGTTTCAGATTCAGGATAGATTCTCAAATCAGAACAGTCATATCCAAAACTTAGGAGAATTCAAGGCAGAATACTAGGTATTTTAAAGGAATTTAGGTAGAGCAACTACTCATCATTTCCATCATGGTTTCTACTTCAAGTTTTTAGGTTTTGATCTTTTATTAAAAAGAAAGGAAACACTCTTTTTTTTGTTATTTTTCATTATCTAAACAGAAATTAAACAACCTATAGTAATACTAATAATAAGATAACTACCAGGGCTTTACGGGATACCTGGCTCTCGGGTTACCTCCCGGAAGCGATGCAGCAAAAAAAACTTGAGATCTCCTATCTTAAGCTAGGTAGGAAAAAGAACTTGGGGGCTCCTCCCCGAAGCTTGTTGTTGTCAGTGTCGTAAATGTTGTCGAAGAAGATACCTTGGGAACTCTCTCTCCCAAGGGTTGTTACTGTGGCGGCGGCCGGTATGGGTAAAACTGAGGGATGGAGAGGAAGGCATCCTAGTTCCGTCCATCCCTAGCCTGGTTTTGCTAGATGTTATCCATGGCTACACCAAACTGGACATTCCACTGTTGCTGATCAGTGAGTCTCTGGTTAATATTGACTTGTTCTTCAGAGATGGTGTGCATTCGAAGGTTTAGGTGAGCCAATTGCCCTTCTACACCTAAGACAGAGTGTCTAGGTGGTTCTTGATGTCTTCGTGATGGTTCAGGATGATCTACAGATCGTTTGGGTTGAGAGTCGCGTGATCGGGACCTTCTATGTCCCTCTTCAGAATCTGCTTGAGAAGATCCCGATGAGTGATGTGATGGTGAGGGTGTCCATGGATGATGTTGTCTTGATGTGCCTGGTTGATCGGTGTATGCAGTGTATCCCGACCCTTCTGGTGTTGGATTTGCCCCGTAGTAGTGCATGGGTGGCGCGTTCACAAGTCAGGCAGATGTACTCCTATGTCTCGTAGGAGTTGAGGATGGTACGCCGGCGTCAACTTTTGTGCCCTGTCCTTGATATTTCGAAATTTGTCCTTCTCCGTTTGGCCACGTAGCCAGACATCCCTCTCCGCCATGAGCTCGTTGATGGCTCTTGATGACGAAGCAGGTGTGTCCACGTCCATGTCGGAACCAGCCCTCTTGGATTGGCTCCTAGTTAGATGCCCAAAACCGAGGAACGACATCCTATCACACAAGAAGCAAACAAACACACAAAAGGAACTGCAAATATAGGTTAGAGTAATCAGTTAGGAGTAAGTTGTCCAGAAGTTAGTCATCCGAGAGTTAGCCTACTAGAGTTTCTAAAAACAGATTTTACAACACTTCTTCTCTAAACTTGTTTTTAGGCCTAGTCTCAGAACTCTAATTTCCAATAGTTCTTCTCTTCTCTCTACAAAACTCTCTTCCTTTCCAATGGTTTAGCTAGCAAAGCAGCTTGAAGCCACAACTCTCTGGGAAAATAAGGCAGGAAGGTTGAGGTGTGAGAGGAGAAGGCAGCGGAAGATGGAAATTTATAGGGGAGGGGGAGACAGGCCGGCCGGCCAAGGATGTGGGGCCAGCCGGCCCCACTTGTGGTCCTTATTCCTATTCTATTCTGCTGTATTCTCAAGCTAAATTCTCATCCCTTCATACACGAATTTGATACGATGCAGCAGGAATGGTGGTAAAGGCAAAGAATATGAGGTAAATTCCATGGAATCTATGGGCCCAAGGTGAGAAAAATTTTTACCATGCAGAGAATAAAATTACTTTCATGAAACAAATCTGCATGGAAAATTAGGGACAACATTTTTGAGCCACCACGGTAAAAATTCTTTTGGGTTTTCACTCCGTAAAAATTATTTACATGGGGCATAGATTTTTGTTTTTATATATTTTTATTTTGTTTTCATATAAAAGCAGAAGATCAAAAAGTAAATATACTAAAGAAATTACTTATGCAAGAAAGTAAATATGGATAACTACCGAGTTACCTTTCAGCGAGGGTTTGGAATTTTAGAGTCCACCGAACCGGACTTTCCCAAATTCTATTACTCTTCAAAGGTGTCATCCTGCCCAGAGGATGATGTCCTTGATGACTGTTCATCTCCTTCTTCACTTATCATATTTGCTTTCAAGTTCAACTCAGGCCTCGGTCTAAATGGGAAGCGTTCCTCTTGTCCATTAATGTTGAACTTGACTTCTCCAATTCCAACGTCAATGTGGGCATTTGTCGTGCTCAAAAAGGGTCTCCCAAGGATGAGTGATACCTTTGAGTCTGGATGCATTTCCAACACCACAAAGTCGACTGGTATGAAAAATCCTCTGATATTGACTGGAATGTCCTCAGCAATTCCTATTGGATAACAGAGAGATTGATCGGCTAGTTGTAGGCACATTGATGTTGGGACAATCTTTGCATGCTGGAGCTTGTCAAAAACTGACTGGGTATCACACTGACACTTGCTCCAAGGTCACATAGCGCGTTATCGAAATGTTGATCTCCAATTGAACAATCAATAGTGGGGCATCATGGATCCTTCTTCTCTGGTGACATGTTGAGGATGGCCGCACTACATTCTTCCGTTAACTTGATTACTTCAGTGGTGGGCAGTGGTGATTTGTTATTGAGGATATCTCTTATATATATTGCGTAGGTGGGTACCTGTAGAGCGTCTAACAAAGGGACATTGATATATAATTTTTGAATTACTTCAGCAAACTTACTGAACTGCTCATCCGCCTTAGCTTTCCGCTTTCTACGTGGGAATGGTAAGATGTTGGAGTCATGGAAATCTTGCGTCATCTTTGGTACTGGTGGCTCCAATTCTTCAACCTTATCGTCCTTCTCTTCTGCTACTATTGGGATTACTAGCACTGCCTATCTTCTCGTTGTACCTTTTGGATAAGGGGGATCATGAGTAGAACTGCCACCTCTTGTGGTTAAGGATTGTACCTAACCAGGGTTAGTGGCAAAAGGCAAAGCAGCAGCTAGTTACGCCAACCTAGTTTCTATCTGATTATTATGATTGAGTTGATCTTTTATAGCAGAAGAAAACTCATCTAATTTAGCATTTATATCCTCTAAAATTTTATCATTAGAGTCAAGCCTTTTAATAATGTTGTCATTAATTCTAGCCTGTTTTAAGATTAAATCTCTCAAGGGTAGTTGCTTGAAATTAGAAGAATTATAATTGCCTGAGTACTTACCTTGATGGGTAGATTCTTTCTGTTGATTCCATCCTTGCTTTCTTGATGTGGGAGGATTGTTGATGATGCTTGCATTTTCTTGATTGTCTGAGAATTCAATCCCTACATACTTTCCACATCTATTCTGAGCATCGAAGGTATCTTGGATAGCTTGACGATCTCTTTTGTAATTATCCCTCTAATCAAGCCAATCAACAGCACATCCATATTTGTTGTTAGTGCACAAACTTCTACTGGAATTTCTTCAATCTTTTGATAGTGTTGATTATTGTCTGGCTTCCAGCTCTGATTCTTGGCTATCTTTCTTCAAAAGAATTTTAGCTTTTCCAAGTGTGAGTGACATAAACGATCCTCCAGCAGTTGCATCTAATTGCTCATGAGATTTTTAAATAAGTCCATTGTAGAATCCTTGTATGAGCAACCAATCTTCCATTCCATGGTGTGGGCATTCTAGGACGTATTCCTGGAAACGTTCCCATGTCTCTGCAATGGTTTCTTCCTTTTGCTGCTAAAATTTGTAGATTTTTCCTCTTAAGGCATTTGTTTTGCCTATAGGGAAGAACTTTGACAGAAAGGCTTTTGAACACTTGTCCCATGTATTGATGTCTTCTTTATGATCATAGAACCACTGCTTCGCTTTTCCCTCCAAGGAAAATGGGAATAACCGAAGAAGTATGATGTCTTGGGCAACGTCCTTGATGATGATGGTGCTTCCAATTTTCAGGAAATCCTATAGATGGGTAGTAGCATCTTCTTGTGCCTTTTCGCTGAATGTAGTAGCTTGGACTAGGTTGATGAGGCTTGGTTGGAGTTCAAACTCTAGGTTATCCGTTTGGAGTGTGGGCCCAACACGAATGTTCCTAGGGCTTGGAGCAAAGAACTCTTGCAAAGTCTTTTCAGCCATTGTCTTCACCACTTGTGTTGATCTCTAGGTTGAGTTGATTTCTGATTGGATGTTGATTGATCACAACTGCACCTGAATTACCCTACATAAGATATAAACAAAAATAGAGCTAGGGTAAGCCTAAAAAGATAGAAGTATTTGGTTAAGATTTTTATCTATGAGTATATATTTGATGTATTCTTCTGATAGCCATATAAATAATTCCTGTAAAAAGCTCCCTGGCAGCGGCGCCAGAAATGCTTGTTGGTGATATGCACACGTCTATGCAGCACGTGTAGCAAGTTGTTGTGGCCCGATCTTCTCGTAGGATCTGCGAACTTGATAAATTGTCATTGCGTGACCTGGTGAAGAGGCAATGCACCGTGAGGCTGTCCACGCGATGAACTACCAAGACAATCACCCTTCCACATACCGATGAACAGCCCACGCAATCACGCTGTATAGACGTGAAGGCACAAACTGAGTGAACCGCAGTTCGGTGTTCTACAACTCCCTCAGGAATCGAAAGAACAAGTTTGCAAGCCTCTCAAGACTCACGCTGGAACAAGAATTCCAAGAGTTGGTATTTCTGAAATTGCAATCATGAGTTCCTGTTCACGTCATCTATTACAGGGATATATAGTACTAGAGGAGTTTCAGTTTGGTGGAAAATAATTGAGAACATGTAGTGGAAAGTTGCAGCACTACTTTTATTAATAACCAAGCCTGGTAGGGTGCCTGGCTGGTTGGTATTCTCTGCATGCATGCTGAAGCGTGTGTGGACAGCAACCCAGTTGCTGGTTGCATGCATTCCTAACTCCTAAATTATTTGCTTGCACTTCAATGGCTGATATTCATGGTAGCTGAATGGCCTTTCCTCTCTCATGCACGTCTAGGTTCCTTGCATATATTTGGTGGGCAGAATCCATCATCATCCCATGCTTGTTCGTGCACTCCATCATTCCTAAGAACATTGAAACAAGTACTCAAAAGCATAGGTTCATTCAATGTAATCTGATTATTAAGCATAAGGTAAGCGTTCACCTGAGAATGAATTTCCTTCTCCAATTGTTTAGCTCTACTCCTTGTAATTGGACCAGCTATATCAAGTGTAGCTTCATTTGGAGATGAGTGAATGCTAGGAATGTCTTCATTAGCCTCCCCCTCTTGGGAAGGAGTCATCCACGACTTAGGCTCACCAGGAAATGGAATCAAATCTTTGACATTGAATGTGGTACTCACATTGGAATATTCAGGTGGCAGCTCAAGTTTGTAAGCATTATCATTTATCTGTTGGAGAACCTTGAATGAACCATCACCCCTAGGGGATAACTTACTCTTACGCTATTGGGGAAAGTGATCCTTGCGTAGATGCAACCATACAAGATCTCCTGGCTAGAATGTAACCTTCTTCTTACCTTTGTTTGCTTGCTTTGCATATTGTGCTGATTTCTTCTTAATATTCTTTCTTGTCTCCGCATGTAACCGCTTGATAAAGTCTGATCTTTTCGTAGCATCTAAGTTAACACATTCCTATAAGGGTAAAGGCAAAAGATCCATGGGAGTATGAGGTTTAAACCCATAAACAATTTCAAATGGACAAGAGTTTGTTGTAGAATGGACTGCCCTGTTATAAGCAAATTCAACATGTGGAAGGCAGTCTTCTAGAGCTTCAAATTCTTTTTCAACATAGCATGCAACATGGTTGACAAGGTACGGTTGACAACTTCTATTTGCCCATCTGTTTGTGGATGACAAGTGGTTGAAAATAACAACTTTGTGCCAAGCTTAGCCCACAATGTCTTCCAAAAGTAGCTGAGAAATTTTGTATCCCGGTCTGAAAGAATAGTCTTTGGAACTCCATGTAAACGAACGATCTCCCTGAAAAACAAATCAGCAATGTGTGAAGCATCATCGCTCTTATGACATGGGATAAAATGTGCCATTTTAGAAAAGCGATCTACAACAACATAAATAGAATCCCTCCCCTCTGAGACAGAGGTAACCCCAGAACAAAGTCCATAGATATATCTTACCAAGGTACATGTGGAATAGGTAATGGAGTATATAAACCACGGGGATTGAGGCGGGACTTAGCTTTCAAGCAAACGATGCAGCACCCAATGTGCCGCTGGAAATCACGTCGCATATGTGGCCAAAAGAAATGATCAGAGAGCATGTCCAATGTCTTTTTGACACCAAAATGACCAGCCAGTCCACCTGCATGTGCTTCCTACAAAAGAACTTGACGAATCGAACAAGCTGGAATGCATATTTTGTTAGTCTGAAACAAGAAGCCATCATGCACATAATATTTATCCCAACCTTTTCCATCAATGCAACGAGAGAAAGGTTCGTTAAAATCAGCATCAACAGCATAAAGTGTTTTAATGGATTCCAAACCAAGCACTTTTGTATCTAGTTGTGTAATCAATGCACATCTTCTAGACAAGGCATCGACAACAATGTTATCTTGACCACGCTTATGTTTGACAACATAAGTAAACATTTCAATGAACTCAATCCATTTAGCATGTCAACGGTTCAGCTTGCCTTGGCTTTTAAGATATTTCAAAGCTTCATGATCAGAATGAATTACAAATTCTTTAGGTAACAAGTAATGTAGCCAAACTTCCAAAACGCGAACTAAAGCATAAAGCTCTTTGTCATAAACTGAGTAATTCATATGTGGACCATTTAGCTTTTTAGAAAAGTAGGCAATAGGTTTACCTTCTTGCAGCAGTACACCTCCTATGCCAATACCACTTGCATCACATTCGATCTCAAATGTCTTACCAAAATCAGGAAGTTGTAGCAGCGGTGCTTCACAAAGCTTTGTTTTCATTGTGTGAAATGCTTGGTCTTCGTCATGGCCCCACGTGAATGGAACATCCTTCTTTGTGAGATTGTTAAGGGGTGCAGCGAGGATGCTGAAATTTTTGACAAAACGCCTATAGAAACTTGCAAGACCATGAAAGCTTCGAACTTGGCTCACATTTACCAGTGTAGGCCAATCCTTTATTGCTTTAACCTTCTCTTCATCAACCTGAATACTATATGTGGAAACAACAAAGCCAAGGAAAACAACACAGTCTGTGCAAAATGTGCACTTAGCAATGTTGCCATACAATTTCTCTTCCCTCAAAACAGCAAGTACTTGATGGATATGATCAAGATGTTCATCAAATGATTTGCTATAGATCAGAATATCATCAAAATAAACAACTACAAACTTGCCAATGAAAGCTTGTAAAACATGGTTCATTAAGCGCATAAAAGTTGAAGGAGCATTTGTCAAGCCAAATGGCATCACAAGCCATTCATAGAGACCAATTTTAGTTTTAAACGTTGTTTTCCATTCATCACCAAGTTTCATGTGGATTTGATGATAGCCACTACGCAAATCAATCTTGGTGAAAATGATGGAACCACTCAATTCATCTAACATGTCATCAAGTCGTGGAATAGGATGGTGATATCGAACAGTTATAGCATTGATAGCACGACAATCAACACACATGCGCCAAGAGCCATCTTTCTTTGGAACTAAAAGAACGGGAACAACACATGGTGATAAGATTCACGAACATACCCTTTGTCCAAAAGCTCTTTTACCTGTCGCTGAATTTCCTTTGTCTCTGTGGGATTGGTGCGGTAGGCTGGATGATTTGGAAGAGAAGCACTTGGTACCAAATCAATTTGATGCTCAATTCCACGGAGTGGAGGAAGTCCAGCTAGTATCTCATCGGGAAAAACATCTTTGAAGTCCTATAAGAGATCAAGAACAACACTAGGCAGCGATGAAGGTAAATCGTTAGTTGAAAGTAGGACCTCCTTGTGCAAGAGCACAAAGAATGGGGCTGTGGTGTTTCTCACTTCTCTCATATCACTCTTGCTCACAAAGAGACACTCAGTGTGGCGTGGCTGCTTAGGATTGGCATGAGTCTTTATGTGGCTGGATGGGTTAGAACTCTCTCCCTTACTTGTGTTGGGGATCTCTCAATTTTCTTTTGTCAGATTCCTCTCTTTTCTTGCGAGCCATATCTAAAGCATGTATCTCCTCTGGAGATAATGGAACAAGAACCACCTTCTTGTCATTGTGAATGAAAGTGTGTTTGTTAGACTGGCCAAAATGCACCGAGTCCACATCAAATTGTCAGGGCCAACCAAGCAGCAAATGGCATGCTTGCATGGGCCAATATGACAATCCACCTCTCCATGATAATCACCAATGGAAAATGACAAATGAATCATGGCTGAAACCTTAACTGTCCTAGAATTATTCAACCATTGCATATGGTATGGATGTGGATGGCGACGTGGCTACAAACCAAGCTTCTCAACAAGCAAAGCACTAACAATATTATTGCAGCTCCCACCATCTATGATGAAACGGCACACTTGTCCTTTCACTTTGCATCTGGATTGAAACAAATTATGGTGTTGTCCTTGTTCAGCAGCAACAAATTGAGTGGAAAGAACTCGCCTCACCACCAAAGAAGGAGATGGTGTGTTCATTAAAGAAGGCATCAAATTAGGAAAATCAGCAAGCAACTCATCAAAATCATCACTAGTAATCTCGTCGAAAGATGGAGAAACAACATCTTGTAATATGTCATTGTGAGCAAAAGTTGGAATAGTTTGAATGGCTAAACAATTTAGACCTAGCTGAAATGTACCATCCTCTGCTGAATACTCACAAGTGTCAAGATTAAGATCTGCAAATACATTGTTAAACTCGTCCTCCTCTTCACTTTGTGAATCATAAGAACCATCAGCAAGTGCAATAATAGTACGACGATTGGGACATTCAGCTTGCTTATGCCCATGACCACCACACTTAAAACACTCAATCTTGCTTGTCTTGTGTTGGGTGGCTGCAGTAGAAGAAGTGGGCTGACTTGAACTCACAACCTTTCACATCCAATTGTTTGGAAGAAGTTGGAAGATATCTATTTGCTCCACAAGATGAGGATTTGGGCGTTGCAGCTCCTTGCTATTTGAATTGAGGCGTGACATCCCCTTGCTGTTGGGAATGATGCCATGAAGCATTGTATTTGTAAGACGTAGCAATTTGCCTTTCAGCCCTCTTTGCAAAATGAACCAACTCGGTGAGACGTGTGTAGTTTGTCATATCCACTTTATCAGCAATGGGTTTATTGAGGCCAACCAGAAACCGAGACATTGTGGATTCCTCATCTTCAGTTATCCCTGTACAAAGTAAACACATTTCCAATACCTTGCACATGACGTTTCAGCTTCAAATGTAGATCACGAGAGTAATATGCAGGAACAAAACGACGTTGCATTTCTCTCTTCATGTCTTCCCAAGTTATACGAACATGCCCAACTCTCTGATATTCAGTACGGACCTGATTCCACCAAGTTATGGCATAGCCTTTAAACTCAATGGCTGCAAGCTTTGCCCTCTTTTCAGCAGAGTATTCATACAAATCAAATATTTGTTCCACCTTGGTCTCCCATTCAAAATAAGCATCAGCATTCTCCTGTCCGCTGAAAGGGGGAATAGACACTTTCTCGTTTCTTAAACCATCATAATTACAACGACGATGGCGGTCACGATAACCATGATGGCCACCATGTCGATGATCATCCATGTCGGACAACATATCATCATTACCATCATAATCTCCTCCACCTCCAATAGGAACGCGCCAAGCACGAACAAAATTAGCAAAACCACGACTGCGCCCGCCACGTCCATGGCCAGCAGGACGACGCTCTACCTCCTCCTCCTCCTCAATGTCAGCATCCTCATTTGGTGGCGGTTCTCTACATGGCATGTTCAATTGGAGAGTTTGGAGCTGCTGCACCAAATCATTCATTTGTGTATGCAACCCCTGAAATTCCTCCACCGAAACAGTGGCACCATCTCCACGTCCTGCCATATTAGTAGAGGGGGGAAAATAGGACAATATATATGTGGAATATATGTGGAATCACTCTGTCACCACTTACAAAACAAGTTCTTTCTCTCCCTGAAAAGAGCAAGAACCGTGGCTGCAATCTGTAGTGGAAAAATGATTGTAACAGCGACGACGGTGCAACAACTCATGGTGCTTTTAAGTGGAGCTTGGTGGGGTAATTTGTAAGTGGAATGCACTGAAATGTAGTGATGCAAAACTGAATAATAATCCAAGAACACAAGTCTAAGTTGCTGAATATAAAGGAAAAGATGTAAAAAGAAAGGAACAAGATGTTGGAAGTGGATAGATGAACACCAATTTGCACCAACCGTAACTTGTTTCTGCCCAAACCCCTTTTGTGTGCTGAACACAATTCTCTTTTGTTTCTTTTCTTTCCTTTTTTTCTTGTTTTTTTTGTGGAACAAGAACTTGTTGTTTTCAGTTCTTCTTATGACCCATAGACATCTTTTTTTTAACCTTTGTGACAAACGCAGCACAACTTTCAACTAAAGGGGCTCATAAGGATCACTAAGATGGATGGCGCAGCACAAAAACAAGAAACTCGGTTGGGGAATATGTGGCGGGAAGAAAACATGGGTGGGACGGGTGGGTTTATATATATATATATATATATATATATATATATATATATATATATATATATATATATATATATATATATATATATATATATATATATATATATATATATATATATATATATATATATATATGAAGCAAGCAAGGATGATCAGATCAAGGGTGGGATGGTTGGGTACATGTAGCAAGCGATTTGATGATATATATATATATATATATATATATATATATATATATATATATATATATATATATATATATATATGAAGCAAGCAAGGATGATCAGATCAAGGGTGGGATGGTTGGGTACATGTAGCAAGCGATTTGATGATTAGAACAAAGATAACAACTAGAACGATGTGGAAAAGAAAATTCAGCAACTAGACAAATCTTAAAGGATTAAAACTCGATAAAGCAAACTACAAAATCAGTAGCACGTATGAATTTGGGCTATAGATTTTCTTTTTGGCTATCAATAGATAGTAGGTATTTAAACTCTATCCTACCAAAAATAAGAACAATCCTACTGAGGAAACAGAGGCTTTGGTACCAGATGATATGCACAAGTCTATGCAGCACGTGTAGCAAGTTGTTGTGGCCCGATCTTCTCGTAGGATCTGCGAACATGACAAATTTTCGTTGCGTGACCTGGTGAAGAGGCAATGCACCACGAGGCTGTCCACGCGACGAACTACCGAGACAATCACCCTTCCACGTACCAACGAACAGCCCACATAATCACGCCGTATAGACGTGAAGGCACAAATTGGGTGAACCACAGTTCGGCGTTCTACAACTCCCTCAGGAATCGAAAGAACAAGTTTGCAAGCCTCTCAAGACTCACGCTAGAACAAGAATTCCAAGAGTTGGTATTTCTGAAATTGCAATCACGAGTTCCTGTTCATGTCATCCATTACAGGGATATATAGCGCTAGTGGAGTTTCAGTTTGGTGCAAAATAATTGAGAACATGTAGTGGGAAGTTGCACTACTACTTTTATAAATAACCAAGCCTGGTAGGATGCCTGCCTGGTTGGTATTCTCTGCATGCATGCTGGAGCGTGTGTGGACAGCAACCCAATTGCTGGTTGCATGCATTCCTAACTCCCGAATTATTTGCTTGCACTTCAACGGGCGATATTCATGGTAGATGAATGGCCTTTCCTCTCTCATGCACGTCCAGGTTCCTTGCATATATTTGGTGGGCAGAATCCATCATCATCCCATGCTTGTTCGTGCACTCCATCATTCCTAAGAACATTGAAACAAGTACTCAAAAGCATAGGTTCATTCAATGTAATCTGATTATTAAGCATAAGGTTAGCGTTCACCTGAGAATGAATTTCCTTCTCCAATTGTCTAGCTCTACTATAACATCCCGGATTTTTGGACAAACAAAAATAAGAGCTTTTTAAAAAAATTTCTGCAAGTGTGTGAAACATGTAGTCCTAGATCAAACCCGAGCCTAACCCACTAACGAACCATTGCAGGCATGTAGATTTGTTTGTAGAAGTGTGCCGGTACTCTCGTGTTGTTTAGTGTATGAGTATTGTTGTTGTCTGGACTGCACAAATCCGTAGCAATCTCCTCTTGAATTCTTTTCGGATTGCTCTCCAAAACCCCTTTTTGAAACTCCCTTCTCCAATCTCTTCTCAATCCCCTTTTGAGTCCCTTTTGAAATCTCTCAAACTCACTTGAATTTCTTTTCAGTTTCCCCGTCAAGTTCTCTCTTTGAAATCTTCCCAAATCCCTTTGAATCTTTCTTGAATTCATTGAAATGGAAAGGAAAAACCATCTTATCTTCTCCCTCCCCAACCAGCCCACCTCCCTCCTTCTGCCGCACAGCCTAGCGCGGCTCAGCCTGCCCCTGCGCGCAGCCCAGCAGTAGCTCCGCAGGCCTGCTAGCCCAGCCCACCCGCGCAGCCCCTGCAGGCCCACGCGGACAGCCCCCACAGGCCCGCCAGCGAGGCCAGCCACACACCCAACCCTAAGTCGTGTCACGCCCCGCGCGTCACACGCCGCCACCGCACTCACACTCCCACACCGCGCCCCGCAGCCTCGACGTCTGTACCTTCACAGCCCGCATCCGGCGCCGCGTGTCCCGCTCGTGGCACGGATGGTGAGGATCATCGCGAGCTCCTAAAGCCCCAGAAATCTGGCTATAAAAACGGGGAGCCGCCGCACCTCTCCCTGTTGCCCGTAGCCGCCACCGCGCTCCTCCGTCCCCTCCTCTGCTTCACCCGCCGCTGCTCCTCTTCCCTACAATAGTAGCCGACCATCGCGTTGCTCCACTGCTCAGCCGGTGCCACTCCTTGCCCCTCGCCATCGACCTCATCCTTCACCGTGCCCCTGCTCCGTCTTCACCGGACCACGACCTCCATCACCTTCCTGTTCACCATGGCCGAGAGCGCCACAGCGCCACTGCTCAACGTTGTCGTCGTGGTGCCCTTCTCCCTCGCCACCGCAATGCCACTATAGGGACAAGCCGCGACTTGGAGCTCAACGACCTCGCCTTGGCCTGCCAAGACCATGCAGACGCACACTGCCTCCACAACGTCGTTCTCCAGCGCGCGTCGCTAGCCTCTCTGCTCCGAGCTTGGCACCCACACCACCACCGCGATGACACCGTTGCTGTGGTGACCGTCTTCGACCACCGTGACCAGCACCACCCCACCACGCCGAGCTAAGTCGACCCCAAGCTGTGCCTTTCCACCACCACCACCACCACGTCATTGCCTTCAATGCACTAAGCCGCGAGCAGGAGCAACACCGTCTTTAGCCTATGTTCCACCCGTCGTCGGCTTCCTCTTCCCCACGCCAAGAATGGGGACAGCCAAAGCCCCTAACCTTTCCCTTCCTGCTATGTTGACACCTGAGTCCTGCCCCTGCACCGTCATCTTTCAATACCATAGGGAAGTAGCTGCGCCATTCGCCATCACCGAAGGACGAGGCATCGCTGCCACCTCGTCTGTTTGGAGATAGTACTAATCCTGACGTAAGATAGGTGCATGGTTTGCGTCGAACGTACCATAGACTCAAAAATCGTTTTGGACCCACACCCGATGGTACTCCTAGATGACATGGGTCATGTGGAATCTCACATCGGTCCATTTGGAAACGGGGTTAGTGTCGGTGTAAGATAGGAGCACGGTTTGCGCCAAACGTAACATAGGCTCATAAATCATTTTGCACACACCCGATAGTACTCCTAGTTGACGAGGCTCACATGGATGCTCGGTTAGTCCATTTGGAGGTAGTGCTAATCTTGATGCAAGATAGGTGAATGGTTTGGGCCGAATGTACCATAAGGCTCAGAAATTATTTTGGATACACCCGAAGGAACACCTAGGTGATGTGGGATATGTGGAATCTCGCTTCTTTCCACTTGGAGATAGTGTTAGTTTTGGTGCAAGATTGGTGCATGGTTGCGCCAAACCTACCATAGGCTCAAAATTTATTTTTGACACACCCGATAGTACTCTTAGGTGATGAGGCTCAAGTAGAAGGTTGGTTCGGAGCATTTAGAGATGCAGCTAATCTTGACATAAGATAGGTGCACGGTTCACGTTGAACGTGATATAGGCTCAGAAATCATTTTGGACCCACACCCGATGGAACTCCTAGGTGTGTCGGTCATGTCGAATCTCGCATCGGTCCATTCGAAGATGGTGTTAGAGACAGTGTAAGATAGGTGCACTATTTGCGCCAAGCATACCATAGGCTCATATATTGTTTAGGACACACCTGTTAGTACTCCTAGTTGATGAGACTCATGTGGATGCTCACTTAGTCCGTTCAGAGGTAGTGCTAATCTTGAAGCAAGATAGATGCATAGTTCGCACCAAGCGTACCATAAAGCTTAGAAATTGTTTTGGACGCACCTGATGGAACTCCTAGATGATTGTTGGTATTTTTAACACACACAGATAAATCTGCAAGCGCACAGATACCGTTGTAGCTCTCACCCGGAGGGTTTTAATTATCGTATCCATAGGAAAACGTGTGTGGATCACCAAACAACTAGTTTATCCAAGGGTAGCATTCAAGGTTTAAGATATGATGGGTAGAGAGGATTCCTATGGTAATAATCCTATGCAAGGCAAGGTTTTGATTCAAATGTCCTTCTAATGTTCACTTTGAGACATCGCTAGACGGGAAAGCACCACTAAGGATAACTCTACCGACGCGACTATGGTCCTACTAATTTAAGAACCTACTCAATTCGGTGTGGACAGGGCTATCACCTCCCGTAACTACCACACAACCAGAGAATAGGGTGCAAACATAGGTAACTGACAGCCTTAGCACCATGCTTATGCTAACAATTACTACTCTAATTCAGAGTGCTAACAAGAACTAGAGCAATCATAAGAATTGTGAACCAATGAACAAAAGAGTAAGATAAATACTTGAATAAAGATCAATTACCAGAAGTATCCCAGATGTAGACTTGAAGAAGCCTGAATCCGTCAAAGTACAAGCTAGAGAGGGAGCACCGACATGCCGGCACCACCTCCAACTCTTCCCTCGCTCTCTATCTCTCTATTTTTCTAAGACTAGATCCTAATGAGGACTAATCTTCTCTTGATGGCTAGCTATGGAGAGAAGATCCATTCGAGGGACCCCTCTCAGCTGATCCCAACTGGAGAAAATGAATTAGGGTTTATGAGATTGCTCCTCCAGGGTCCATGGGCCTTATTTATATAGCCCTCTAGGAAGTACCACAGCCCTCAGATCAAACCGACCTTGATCAATGATTATTATTGATCCTCAAAGGCGATAGAGGCATGATCCAGGAGGTGGAGCCTGATTGGCCACCTGGGTGGGGCGGCCGCCCAGGGGCTGGGTGCCCGCTCGGCTTCCGAGCCGGTTTCGCCTCCTGTTTGGTCCAGAGCCTTCTCGTACCTTCTAGATTATAGAAAAGTTATTCGTGGCCCTTTTGTTAATATGTAAACCTGATATGTGGGCCTTCCTTGGTTCTTTTAAGCTGACACCCTGTAGAAAGAGACATTCACCAAAACTCATGGAATTCTATTAGTAGACCCCCTATATCTATGTGGTAACTATGTTTTAGGTCCTTTTCTATGCTTTGTTGATGGTTAAAAATGACACTTATCTCCCGTCAACAATGATGTGGGACATGTGGAATCTCGCTTCTTTCCTATTGGAGACAGTGTTAGTGTTGGTGCAAGATATGTGCATGGTTTACGCCAAACGTACCATAGGCTCAAAAATTGTTTTTGACGCATCCAATAGTACTCTTAAGTGATGAGGCTCAAGTGGAAGGTTGGTTCGGTCCATTTTGAGATAGTGCTAATGTTGACACAAGATAGGTGCATGGTTTGTGCAAACATACCATAGGCTCAGAAATCCTGTTGGACACAAACGATGGAACTCTAAGGTGACGTGGGCCATGTGGAATCTCATCTCAATCCATTTGGAGACAGTGTTACTGTCAGTGCAAGATACGTGCACATTTTGTGCCAAACGTACCATAGAGTTACAAATCATTTTCGACGCACCCGATGGTACTCCTAGGTGACGAGGCTCAAGTAGAAGCATGTTTCGGTCCATTTGGATATAGTGCTATTTTTTTACGCAAGATGGGTGCACGGTTTACACCGAACGTACCATAGGCTCAGAAATCATTTTTGATGCACCTGATGGAACTTCTAGGTGACATGGGTCTTGTGGCTCACTTTTGTCTATTTGGAGATAGTGTTGGTGTTGGTGTATTGGTGCACGGTTTGTGCCAAACGTACCATAGGCTCAGAAATCATTTTGGACACCCGATAGTACTCCTAGGTGACGTGGGACGTGTGGAATCTCACTTCTTTCAGTTTGGAGAAAGAGTTAGTATCGGTGCAAGATAGGTGCATGGTTTGTACCAAATGTGCCATTGGCTTAAAATCACTTTGGATGCACCTGATTGTACTCCTAGTTGACGAGGCTCAAGTGGAAGCTCGTTTTGGTCTGTTTGGAGATAGTGCTAATCCTAATGCAAGATGGGTGCATGGTTTACATTGAACGTACCATAGGCTCAGAAATCATTTTGGACCCACACCAGATAGAACTCCTAGATGACATGGGTCATGTGGAATCTCGCATCGGTCCATTTAGAAAAGGTGTTTGAGTCGGTGTAAGATAGGAGCACGGTTTGCGCGAAATATACCATAGGCTAAGAAATCATTTTGGACACACCCAATTGTACTCCTAGTTGACGAGGCTCACGTGGATGCTCATTCATTCTGTTTGGACGTTATGGTAATCTTGATGCAAGATAGGTGAACGGTTTGGGCCGAACGTACCATAAGGCTCAAAAATTGTTTTGGATGCACCCGAAGGAACACCTAGGTGATGTGGGATATGTGGAATCTCGCTTCTTTCCACTTGGAGACAATGTTAGTTTTGTTGCAAGATTGGTGCATGGTTGCGCCAAACCTACCATAGGCTCAAAAATTATTTTTGACACACCCGATGGCACTCTTAGGTGATGAGGCTCAAGTAGAAGGTTGGTTCGGAGCATTTAGAGATGCAGCTAATCTTGACATAAGATAGGTGCACGGTTCACGTCAAACGTGATATAGGCTCAGAAATCATTTTGGACCCAGACCCGATGGAACTCCTAGGTGTGTGGGTCATGTCGAATCTCGCATCGGTCCATTCGAAGATGGTGTTAGAGACGGTGTAAGATAGGTGCACTATTTGTGCCAAAAATACCATAGGCTCAGATATTGTTTGGGACACACCTGATAGTACTCCTAGTTGATGAGGCTCATGTGGATGCTCACTCAGTTCTTTCGGAGGTAGTGCTAATCTTGAAGCAAGATAGGTGCACGGTTCGCACCAAGCGTACCATAAGGCTCAGAAATTGTTTTGGACGTGCCTGATGGAACTCCTAGATGATGTGGGATATGTGGAATCTCGCTTCTTTCCATTTGAAGACAGTGTTAGTGTTGGTGCATGATATGTGCACGGTTTACGCCAAACGTACCATAGGCTCAAAAATAGTTTTTGACGCATCCAATGGTACTCTTAAGTGATGAGCCTCAAGTGGAAGGTTAGTTCGGTCCGTTTAGAAAAAGTGCTAATGTTGACACAAGATAGGTGCACGGTTTGTGCCAAACATACCATAGGCTCAGAAATCCTGTTGGACGCAACCAATGGAACTCTAAGGTGACGTGGGCCATGTGGAATCTCATCTCTGTCTATTTGAAGATAGTGTTAGTGTCAGTGCAAGATAGGTGCACATTTTATGCCAAACGTACCATAGACTTAGAAATCATTTTGGACGCACCCGATGGTACTCCTAGGTGACGAGGCTCAAGTAGAAGCATGTTTCTGTCTAGTGCTATTTTTTATGCAAGATGGGTGCACGTTTACGCAGAACGTATCATAGGCTCAGAAATCATTTTGGACACCTGATAGTACTCTTAGATGACGTGGTACATGTGGAATCTCATTTCTTTCAGTTTAGAGACAGAGTTAGTGTCGGTGCAAGATAGGTGCATGGTTTGCACCAAATGTGCCATTGGATCAAAATCACTTTGGATGCACCAGATTGTACTCCTAGTTAACGAGGCTCAAGTGGAAGCTCGTTTTGGTCTGTTTGGAGATAGTGCTAATCCTGATGCAAGATGGGTGCATGGTTTATGTTGAACATACCATAGGCTCAGAAATCATTTTGGACCCACACTAGATGAAACTCCTAGATGATGTGGGTCATATGGAATCTCGTATCGGTCCATTTAGAAAAGGTGTTACAGTCAGTGTAAGATAGAAGCACGGTTTGCGTGAAATGTACCATAGGCTCAGAAATCATTTTGGACACACCCAATTATACTCCTAGTTGACGATGCTCACGTGGATTCTCATTCAGTCCATTTGGACGTTATGCTAATCTTGATGCAAGATAGGTGGACGGTTTGGGCCGAATGTACCATAAGGCTCAGAAATTATTTTGGATGCACCCGAAGGAATACCTAGGTGATGTGGGATATGTGGAATCTCGCTTCTTTCCACTTGGAGACAGTGTTAGTTTCGGTGCAAGATTGGTGCATGGTTGCGTCAAACGTACCATAGGCTCAAAAATTATTTTTGACACACCCGACGGTACTCTTAGGTGATGAGGCTCAAGTAGAAGGTTGGTTCGGAGCATTTAGAGATGCAGCTAATCTTAACATAAGATAGGTGCACGGTTCACGCCGAACGTGCTATAGGCTCAGAAATCGTTTTGGACCCGCACCTGATGGAACTCCTAGGTGCGTGGGTCATGTCAAATCTCGCATCGGTCCATTCAAAGATGGTGTTAGAGACGGTGTAAGATAGGTGCACTGTTTGCGCCAAACATACCATAGGCTCAGATATTGTTTGGAACACACCCGATAGTACTCCTAGTTGATGAGGCTCATGTGGATGCTCAATCAGTCCGTTCGAAGGTAGTGCTAATCTTGGAGCAAGATAGGTGCACGGTTCGCACCAAGCGTACCATAAGGCTCAGAAATTGTTTTGGACGCATCCGATAGAACTCCTAGATGATGTGGGATATGTGGAATCTCGCTTCTTTCCATTTGGAGACAGTGTTAGTGTTGGTGCATGATATGTGCACGGTTTACGCCAAACATACCATAGGCTCAAAAATTGTTTTTGATGCATCCAATGGTACTATTAAGTGGCAAGGCTCAAGTGGAAGGTTGGTTCGGTCCATTTACAAAAAGTGCTAATGTTGACAGAAGATAGATGCACGGTTTGTGCCAAACATACCATAGGCTCAGAAATCCTGTTGGACGCAACCGATGGAACTCCAAGGTGACTTGGGCCATGTGGAATCTCATCTCTGTCCATTTGGAGACAGTGTTAGTGTTAGTGCAATATAGGTGCACATTTTATGCTAAACGTACCATAGACTTAGAAATCATTTTGGACGCACCCGATGGTACTCCTAGGTGATGAGGCACAAGTAGAAGCATGTTTCGGTCTAGTGCTATTTTTGATGCAAGATGGGTGCACGGTTTACGCTGAACGTACCATAGGCTCAGAAATCATTTTTGACACACCCGATGGAACTTCTAGGTGACATGGGTCTTGTGGCTCAGTTTCGTCCATTTGGAGACAGTGTTGGTGTTGGTGTATTGGTGCATGGCTTGCGCCAAACGTACCATTGGCTCAGAAATCATTTTGGACACCCAATAGTACTCCTAGATGACGTGGTACATGTGGAATCTCATTTCTTTCAGTTTGGAGACAGAGTTAGTGTCAGTGCAAGATAGGTGCATGGTTTGCACCTAATGTGCCATTGGCTTAAAAATCACTTTGGATGCACCTGATTGTACTCCTAGTTAACGAGGCTCAAGTGGAAGCTCATTTTGGTCTGTTTGGAGATAGTGCTAATCCTGATGCAAGATGGGTGCATGATTTACGTTGATCGTACCATAGGCTCAGAAATCGTTTTGGACCTACAGTAGATGGAACTCCTAGATGACGTGGGTCATATGGAATCTCACATCGGTCCATTTAGAAAAGGTGTTAGAGTCGGTGTAAGATAGGAGCACGGTTCGCGTGAAACGTACCATAGGCTCATAAATCATTTTGGACACACCCAATTGTACTCCTAGTTGACGATGCTCACGTGGATGCTCATTCAGTCCATTTGGACGTTATACTAATCTTGATGCAAGATAGGTGGACGGTTTGGGCCGAACGTACCATAAGGCTCAGAAGGTTGGTTCGGAGCATTTAGAGATGCAGTTAATCTTAACATAAGATAGGTGCACGATTCACGCCGAACGTGCTATAGGCTCAGAAATCGTTTTGGACCCGCACCCGATGGAACTACTAGGTGCATGGGTCATGTCGAATCTCGCATTGGCCCATTTGAAGATGGTGTTAGAGACGGTGTAAGATAGGTGCAATGTTTGCGCCAAACATACCATAGGCTCAGATATTGTTTGGGACACACCCGATAGTACTCCTAGTTGATGAGGCTCATGTGGATGCTCGATCAGTCCGTTCGGAGGTAGCGCTAATCTTGAAGCAAGATAGGTGCACGGTTCGCACCAAGCGTACCATAAGGCTCAGAAATTGTTTTGGACGCACCCGATAGAACTCCTAGATGATGTGGGATATGTGGAATCTCGCTTCTTTCCATTTGGAGACAGTGTTAGTGTTGGTGCATGATATGTGCACAGTTTACGCCAAACGTACCATAGGCTCAAAAATTGTTTTTGATGCATCCAATGGTACTCTTAAGTGACGAGGCTCAAGTGGAAGGTTGGTTCGGTCCGTTTAGAAAAAGTGCTAATGTTGCCACAAGATAGGTGCACGGTTTGTGCCAAACATACCATAGGCTCAGAAATCCTGTTGGACGCAACCGATGGATCTCCAAGGTGACGTGGGCCATGTGGAATCTCATCTCTGTCCATTTAGAGACAGTGTTAGTGTTAGTGCAATATAGGTGCACATTTTATGCCAAACGTACCATAGACTTAGAAATCATTTTGGATGCAAGATGGGTGCACGGTTTACGCTGAATGTACCATAGGCTCAGAAATAATTTTTGACGCACCCGATGGAACTTCTAGGTGACATGGGTCTTGTGGCTCACTTTCGTCCATTTGGAGACAGTGTTGGTGTTGGTGTATTGGTGCATGGTTTGCGCCAAACGTACCATAGGCTCAGAAATCATTTTGGACACCCGATAGTACTCCTAGATGACGTGGTACATGTGGAATCTCATTTCTTTCAGTTTGGAGACAGAGTTAGTGTCGGTGCAAGATAGGTGCATGGTTTGCACCAAATGTGCCATTGGCTTAAAAATTACTTTGGATGCACCTGATTGTACTCCTAGTTAACGAGGCTCAAGTGGAAGCTCGTTTTGGTCTGTTTAGAGATAGTGCTAATCCTGATGCAAGATGGGTGCATGGTTTACGTTGATCGTACCATAGGCTCAGAAATCGTTTTGGACCCACAGTAGATGAAACTCCTAGATGACGTGGGTCATATGGAATCTCGCATCGGTCCATTTAGAAAAAGTGTTAGAGTCGGTGTAAGATAGGAGCATGGTTTGCGTGAAACGTACCATAGGCTTAGAAATCATTTTGGACACACCCAATTGTACTCCTAGTTGATGATGCTCATGTGGATGCTCATTCAGTCCATTTGGATGTTATGCTAATCTTGATGCAAGATAGGTGGACGGTTTGGACCGAACGTACGATAAGGCTCAGAAATTGTTTTGGATGCACCCGAAGGAACACCTAGGTGATGTGGGATATGTGGAATCTCGCTTCTTTCCACTTAGAGATAGTGTTAGTTTCGGTGCAAGATTGGTGCATGGTTGCGTCAAACCTACCATAGGCTCTAAAATTATTTTTGACACACCCGACGGTACTCTTAGGAGATGAGGCTCAAGTAGAAGGTTGGTTCGGAGCATTTAGAGATGCAGCTAATCTTAACATAAGATAGGTGCACGATTCACGCCGAACGTGCTATAGGCTTAGAAATCGTTTTGGACCCGCACCCGATGGAACTACTAGGTGCGTGGGTCATGTCAAATTTTGCATCGGTCCATTTGAAGATGGTGTTACAGACGGTGTAAGATAGGTGCACTGTTTGCGCCAAACATACCATAGGCTCTGATATTGTTTGGGACACACTCGATAGTACTCCTAGTTGATGAGGCTCATGTGGATGCTCGATCACTCCGTTCGGAGGTAGTGCTAATCTTGAAGCAAGATAGGTGCACGGTTCGCACCAAGCGTACCATAATGCTTAGAAATTGTTTTGGACGCACCCGGTGGAACTCCTAGATGATGTGGGATATGTCGAATCTCGCTTCTTTCCATTTGGAGACAGTGTTAGTGTTGGTGCATGATATGTGCACGGTTTACACCAAACGTACCAAAGGCTCAAAAATTGTTCTTGACGCATCCAATGGTACTGTTAAGTGACGAGGCTCAAGTGGAAGGTTGGTTCGGTCCGTTTAGAAAAAGTGCTAATGTTGACACAAGATAGGTGCACGGTTTGTGCCAAACATACCATAGGCTCAGAAATCCTGTTGGACGCAACCGATGGAACTCCAAGGTGACGTGGGCCATGTGGAATCTCATCTTTGTCCATTTGGAGACAGTGTTAGTGTTAGTGCAATATAGGTGCACATTTTATGCCAAACGTACCATACACTTAGAAATCATTTTGGACGCACCCGATGGTACTCCTAGGTGACGACGCTCAAGTAGAAGCATGTTTCGGTCCATTTGGAGATAGTGCTATTTTTGACACTAGATGGGTGCACGGTTTACACCGAACGTACCATAGGCTCAGAAATCATTTTTGACGCACCCGATGGAACTTCTACGTGACATGGGTCTTGTGGCTCACTTTCGTTCCTTCGGAGACAGTGTTGGTGTTGGTGGATTTGTGCACGGTTTGCGCTAAACGTACCATAGGCTTAGAAATCATTTTGGACACCCGGTAGTACTCCTAGGTGACGTGGTACATGTCGAATCTCACTTCTTTCAGTTTGGAGACAGAGTTAGTGTCAGTACAAGATAGGTGCATGGTTTGCAACAAATGTGCCATTGGCTTAAAATCACTTTGGATGCACCAGATTGTACTCCTAGTTGACGAGGCTCAAGTGGAAGCTCGTTTTGGTCTGTTTGGAGATAGTGCTAATCCTGATGCAAGATGGGTGCATGGTTTACGTTGAACGTACTATAGGCTCAGAAATCATTTTGAACCCACACCAGCTGGAACTCCTAGATGACGTGGGTCATGTGGAATCTCGTATGGGTCCATTTAGAAAAGGTGTTAGAGTTAGTGTAAGATAGCACGGTTTGCGCGAAATGTACCATAGGCTCATAAATCATTTTGGACACACCCAATTGTACTCCTAGTTGACGAGGCTCACATGGATGTTCGTTCAGTCTGTTTGGACGTTATGCTAATCTTGATACAAGATAGGTGAACGGTTGGGCCGAACGTACCATAAGGCTCAGAAATTGTTTTGGATGCACCCGAAGGAACACCTAGGTGATGTGGGATATGTGGAATCTCGCTTCTTTCCACTTGGAGATAGTGTTAGTTTCGGTGCAAGATTGGTGCACGGTTTGGCCAAACGTACAATAGGCTCAACAATTATTTTTGACGCACTCGATGGTACTCTTAGGTGATGAGGCTCAAGTAAAAGGTTGGTTCGGTCCATTTAGAGATAATGCAAATCTTGACACAAGATAGGTGCATAGTTCGCGCCGAACTTGCCATAAGGCTTAGAAATTGTTTTGGACGCACCGGATGGTACCCCTAGTTGATGTGGAATATGTGGAATCTCGCTTCTTTCAGTTTAGAGACAGGGTTAGTGTCGGTGCAAGATATGTATACGGTTTGCGCCAAACGTACGATGCACCTGATTGTACTCCTAGTTAACGAGGCTCAAGTGGATACTCGTTTCAGTCCGTTTTGAGATAGTGCTAATCTTCATGCAACATAGGTGCACGGTTTGTGTCGAGTGTACCATAGGCTTAGAATCATTTTGGACCCACACCCCATGGAACTCCTAGGGGACGTGGGTCATGCCGAATCTCGCATTGGTCCAGTCGGAGATGGTGTTACAGACGGTGTAAGATAGGCTCAGATATTGTTTGGGACACACCCGATAGTACTCCTAGTTGATGAGGCTCATGTGGATGCTCGATCAGTCCGTTCGGAGGTAGTGCTAATCTTGAAGCAAGATAGGTGCACGGTTCGCACCAAGCGTACCATAAGGCTCAGAAATTGTTTTGGACGCACCCGATGGAACTCCTAGATGATGTGGGATATGTGGAATCTCGCTTCTTTCCATTTGGAGACAGTGTTAGTGTTGGTGCATGATATGTGCACGGTTTACGCCAAACGTACCATAGGCTCAAAAATTGTTTTTGACGCATCCAATGGTACTCTTAAGTGACGAGGCTCAAGTGGAAGGTTGGTTCGGTCCGTTTAGAAAAAGTGCTAATGTTGCCACAAGATAGGTGCACGGTTTGTGCCAAACATACCATAGGCTCAGAAATCCTGTTGGACGCAACCGATGGAACTCCAAGGTGACGTGGGCCATGTGGAATCTCATCTCTGTCCATTTAGAGACAGTGTTAGTGTTAGTGCAATATTGGTGCACATTTTATACCAAACGTACCATAGACTTAGAAATCATTTTGGATGCAAGATGGGTGCACGGTTTACGCCGAACGTACCATAGGCTCAGAAATCATTTTTGACGCACCCGATGGAACTTCTAGGTGACATGGGTCTTGTGGCTCACTTTCGTCCGTTTGGAGACAGTGTTAGTGTCGGTACATGTGGAATCAAATGTGGAATCATTTTGGACACCCGATAGTACTCCTAGATGACGTGGTACATGTGGAATCTCATTTCTTTCAGTTTGGAGACAGAGTTAGTGTCGGTGCAAGATTGGTGCATGGTTTGCACCAAATGTGTCATTGGCTTAAAAATTACTTTGGATGCACCTGATTGTACTCCTAGTTAACGAGGCTCAAGTGGAAGCTCGTTTTGGTCTGTTTGGAGATAGTGCTAATCCTGATGCAAGATGGGTGCATGGTTTACGTTGATCATACCACAGGCTCAGAAATCGTTTTGGACCCACAGTAGATGAAACTCCTAGATGACGTGGGTCATATGGAATCTCGCATCGGTCCATTTAGAAAAGGTGTTAGAGTCGGTGTAAGATAGGAGCACGGTTTGCGTGAAACGTACCATAGGCTTGAAATCATTTTGGACACACCCAATTGTACTCCTAGTTCACGATGCTCACGTGGATGCTCATTCAGTCCATTTGGACGTTATGCTAATCTTGATGCAAGATAGGTGGACGGTTTGGGCCGAACGTGCTATAAGGCTCAGAAATTGTTTTGGATGCACCCGAAGGAACACCTAGGTGATGTGGGATATGTGGAATCTCGCTTCTTTCTACTTGGAGACAGTGTTAGTTTCGGTGCAAGATTGATGCATGGTTGCGTCAAACCTACCATAGGCTCAAAAATTATTTTTGACACACCCGACGGTACTCTTAGGTGATGAGGCTCAAGTAGAAGGTTGGTTCGGAGCATTTAGAGATGCAGCTAATCTTAACATAAGATAGGTGCACGATTCACGCCGAACGTGCTATAGGCTCAGAAATCGTTTTGGACCCGCACCCGATGGAACTACTAGGTGCGTGGGTCATGTCAAATCTTGCATCGGTCCATTTGAAGATGGTGTTAGAGACGGTGTAAGATAGGTGCACTGTTTGCACCAAACATACCATAGGCTCATATATTGTTTGGGACACACCCGATAGTACTCCTAGTTGATGAGGCTCATGTGGATGCTCGATCAGTCCGTTCGGAGGTAGTGCTAATCTTGAAGCAAGATAGGTGCACGGTTCGCACCAAGCGTACCATAAGGCTCAGAAATTGTTTTGGACGCACCCGATGGAACTCCTAGATGATGTGGGATATGTGGAATCTCGCTTCTTTCCATTTGGAGACAGTGTTAGTGTTGGTGCATGATATGTGCACGGTTTACGCCAAACATACCATAGGCTCAAAAATTGTTTTTGACGCATCCAATGGTACTCAAGTGACGAGGCTCAAGTGGAAGGTTGGTTCAGTCCGTTTAGAAAAAGTGCTAATGTTGACACAAGATAGGTGCACGGTTTGTGCCAAACATACCATAGGCTCAGAAATCCTGTTGGACGCAACCGATGGAACTCCAAGGTGACGTGGGCAATGTGGAATCTCATCTCTGTCCATTTGGAGACAGTGTTAGTGTTAGTGCAATATAGGTGCACATTTTATGCTAAACGTACCATAGACTTAGAAATCATTTTGGACCCACCTGATGGTACTCCTAGGTGACGAGGCTCAAGTAGAAGCATGTTTCGGTCTAGTGCTATTTTTGATGCAAGATGGGTGCGCGGTTTACGCCAAATGTACCATAGGCTCAGAAATTATTTTTGACACACCTGATGGAACTTCTAGGTGACATGGGTCTTGTGGCTCAGTTTCGTCCGTTTGGAGACAGTGTTGGTGTTGGTGTATTGGTGCCGGCTTGCGCCAAACGTACCATAGGCTCAGAAATCATTTTGGACACCCAATAGTACTCCTAGATGACGTGGTACATGTGGAATCTCATTTCTTTCAGGTTGGAGACAGAGTTAGTGTCGGTGCAAGATAGGTGCATGGTTTGCACCTAATGTGCCATTGGCTTAAAAATCACTTTGGATGCACCTGATTGTACTCCTAGTTAACGAGACTCAAGTGGAAGCTCGTTTTGGTCTGTTTGGAGATAGTGCTAATCCTGATGCAAGATGGGTGCATGATTTACGTTGATCGTACCATAGGCTCAGAAATCGTTTTGGACCTACAGTAGATGGAACTCCTAGATGACGTGGGTCATATGGAATCTCGCATCGGTCCATTTAGAAAAGGTGTTAGAGTCGATATAAGATAGGAGCACGGTTCGCGTGAAACGTACCATAGGCTCAGAAATCATTTTGGACACACCCAATTGTACTCCTAGTTGACGATGCTCACGTGGATGCTCATTCAGTCCATTTGGACGTTATGCTAATCTTGATGCAAGATAGGTGGACGGTTTGGGCCGAACGTACCATAAGGCTCAGAAATTGTTTTGGATGCACCCGAAGGAATACCTAGGTGATGTGGGATATGTGGAATCTCGCTTCTTTCCACTTGGATACAGTGTTAGTTTCGGTGCAAGATTGGTGCATGGTTGCGTCAAACCTACCATAGGCTCAAAAATTATTTTTGACACATCCGACGGTACTCTTAGGTGATGAGGCTCAAGTAGAAGGTTGGTTCGGAGCATTTAGAGATGCAGCTAATCTTAACATAAGATAGGTGCATGATTCACGCCGAACGTGCTATAGGCCCAGAAATCGTTTTGGCCCCGCAACCGATGGAACTACTAGGTGCGTGGGTCATGTCGAATCTCGCATCAGCCCATTTGAAGATGGTGTTAGAGACGGTGTAAGATAGGTGCACTGTTTACGCCAAACATACCATAGGCTCAGATATTGTTTGGGACACACCCGATAGTACTCCTAGTTGATGAGGCTCATGTGGATGCTCGATCAGTCCGTTCAGAGGTAGTGCTAATCTTGAAGCAAGATAGGTGCACGGTTCGCACCAAGCGTACCATAAGGCTCAGAAATTGTTTTGGACGCACCCGATGGAACTCCTAGATGATGTGGGATATGTGGAATCTCGCTTCTTTCCATTTGGAGACAGTGTTAGTGTTGGTGCATGATATGTGCACGGTTTACGCCAAACATACCATAGGCTCAAAAATTGTTTTTGACGCATCCAATGGTACTCTTAAGTGACGAGGCTCAAGTGGAAGGTTGGTTCGGTCCGTTTAGAAAAAGTGCTAATGTTGCCACAAGATAGGTGCACGGTTTGTGCCAAACATACCATAGGCTCAGAAATCCTGTTGGACGCAACCGATGGAACTCCAAGGTGACGTGGGCCATGTGGAATCTCATCTCTGTCCATTTAGAGACAGTGTTAGTGTTAGTGCAATATTGGTGCACATTTTATACCAAACGTACCATAGACTTAGAAATCATTTTGGATGCAAGATGGGTGCACGGTTTACGCCGAACGTACCATAGGCTCAGAAATCATTTTTGACGCACCCGATGGAACTTCTAGGTGACATGGGTCTTGTGGCTCACTTTCGTCCGTTTGGAGACAGTGTTGGTGTTGGTGTATTGGTGCATGGTTTGCGCCAAACGTACCATAGGCTCAGAAATCATTTTGGACACCCGATACTACTCCTAGATGACGTGGTACATGTGGAATCTCATTTCTTTCAGTTTGGAGATAGAGTTAGTGTCGGTGCAAGATAGGTGTATAGTTTGCACCAAATGTGCCATTGGCTTAAAATTTACTTTGGATGCCCCTGATTGTACTCCTAGTTAACGAGGCTCAAGTGGAAGCTCGTTTTGGTCTATTTGGAGATAGTGCTAATCCTGATGCAAGATGGGTGCATGGTTTACGTTGATCGTACCATAGGCTCAAAAATCGTTTTGGACCCACAGTAGATGAAACTCCTAGATGACGTGAGTCATATGGAATCTCGCATCGGTCCATTTAGAAAAGGTGTTAGAGTCGATGTAAGATAGGAGCACAGTTTGCGTGAAACATACCATAGGCTTAGAAATCATTTTGGACACACCCAATTGTACTCCTAGTTCACGATGCTCACGTGGATGCTCATTCAGTCCATTTGGACGTTATGCTAATCTTGATGCAAGATAGGTGGACGGTTTGGGCCGAACGTACTATAAGGCTCAGAAATTGTTTTGGATGCACTCGAAGGTACACCTAGGTGATGTGGGATATGTGGAATCTCGCTTCTTTCCACTTGGAGACAGTGTTAGTTTCGGTGCAAGATTGGTGCATGGTTGCGTCAAACCTACCATAGGCTCAAAAATTATTTTTGACACACCCGACGGTACTCTTAGGTGATGAGGCTCAAGTAGAAGGTTGGTTCGGAGCATTTAGAGATGCAGCTAATCTTAACATAAGATAGGTGCACGATTCACGCGCGAACGTGCTATAGGCTCAGAAATCGTTTTGGACCCGCACCCGATGGAACTATTAGGTGCGTGGGTCATGTCAAATCTTGCATCGGTCCATTTGAAGATGGTGTTAGAGACGGTTTAAGATAGGTGCACTGTTTGCGCCAAACATACCATAGGCTCAGATATTGTTTGGGACACACCCGATAGTACTCCTAGTTGATGAGGCTCATGTGGATGCTCGATCAGTCCGTTCGGAGATAGTGCTAATCTTGAAGCAAGATAGGTGCACGGTTCGCACCAAGCGTACCATAAGGCTCAGAAATTGTTTTGGACGCACCCGATGGAACTCCTAGATGATGTGGGATATGTGGAATCTCGCTTCTTTCCATTTGGAGACAGTGTTAGTTTTGGTGCATGATATGTGCACGGTTTACGCCAAACATACCATAGGCTCAAAAATTGTTTTTGACGCATCCAATGGTACTCTTAAGTGACGAGGCTCAAGTGGAAGGTCGGTTCGGTCCGTTTAGAAAAAGTGCTAATGTTCACACAAGATAGGTGCACGGTTTGTGCCAAACATACCATAGGCTCAGAAATCCTGTTGGACGTAACCGATGGAACTCCAAGGTGACGTGGGCCATGTGGAATCTCATCTCTGTCCATTTGGAGACAGTGTTAGTGTTAGTGCAATATAGGTGCACATTTTATGCCAAACGTACCATAGACTTAGAAATCATTTTGGACGCACCCGATGGTACTCCTAGGTGACGAGGCTCAAGTAGAAGCATGTTTCGGTCTATTTGGAGATAGTGCTATTTTTGACACAAGATGGGTGCACGGTTTACACCGAACGTACCATAGGCTCAGAAATCATTTTTGACGCACCCGATGGAACTTCTAGGTGACACGGGTCTTGTGGCTCACTTTCGTTCGTTCGGAGACAGTGTTGGTGTTGGTGTATTTGTGCACGGTTTGCGCTAAACGTACCATAGGCTTGGAAATCATTTTGGACACCCGGTAATACTCCTAGGTGAGGTGGTACATGTGGAATCTCACTTCTTTCAGTTTGGAGACAGAGTTAGTGTCAGTACAAGATAGGTGCATGGTTTGCACCAAATGTGCCATTGGCTTAAAATCACTTTGGATGCACCAGATTGTACTCCTAGTTGACGAGGCTCAAGTGGAAGCTCGTTTTGGTCTGTTTGGAGATAGTGCTAATCCTGATGCAAGATGGGTGCATGGTTTACGTTGAACGTACCATAGGCTTAGAAATCATTTTGAACCCACACCAGATGGAACTCCTAGATGACGTGGGTCATGTGGAATCTCGTATGGGTCCATTTAGAAAAGGTGTTAGAGTCAGTGTAAGATAGCACAGTTTGCGCAAAATATGCCATAGGCTCAGAAATCATTTTGGACATACCCAATTGTACTCCTAGTTGACGAGGCTCACATGGATGCTCGTTCAGTCTGTTTGGACGTTATGCTAATCTTGATACAAGATAGGTGAACGGTTTGGGCCGAACGTACCATAAGGCTCAGAAATTGTTTTGGATGCACCCGAAGGAACACCTAGGTGATGTGGGATATGTGGAATCTCGCTTCTTTCCACTTGGAGATAGTGTTAGTTTCGGTGCAAGATTGGTGCACGGTTTGGCCAAACGTACAATAGGCTCAACAATCATTTTTGACGCACTCGATGGTACTCTTAGGTGATGAGGCTCAAGTAGAAGGTTGGTTCGGTCCATTTAGAGATAATGCTAATCTTGACACAAGATAGGTGCATAGTTCGCGCCGAACTTGCCATAAGGCTTAGAAATTGTTTTGGACGCACCGGATGGTACCCCTAGTTGATGTGCGACATGTGGAATCTCGCTTCTTTCAGTTTAGAGACAGAGTTAGTGTCGGTGCAAGATATGTATACAGTTTACGCCAAACGTACGATGCACCTGATTGTACTCCTAGTTAACGAGGCTCAAGTGGATACTCGTTTCGGTCCGTTTTGAGATAGTGCTAATCTTCATGCAACATAGGTGCACGGTTTGTGTCGAGTGTACCATAGGCTCAAGTGGAAGGTTGGTACTCTTAAGTGACGAGGCTCAAGTGGAAGGTTGGTTCGGTCTGTTTAGAAAAAGTGCTAATGTTGCCACAAGATAGGTGCACGGTTTGTGCCAAACATACCATAGGCTCAGAAATCCTGTTGGACGCAACCGATGGAACTTAAGGGTCACCTTTTAGAGACAGTGTTAGTGCAATATAGGTGCACATTTTATGCCAAACGTACCATAGACTTATAAATCATTTTGGATGCAAGATGGGTGCACGGTTTACGCCGAACGTACCATAGGCTCAGAAATCATTTTTGACGCACCCGATGGAACTTCTAGGTGACATGGGTCTTGTGGCTCACTTTTGTCCGTTTGGAGACAGTGTTGGTGTTGGTGTATTAGTGCATGGTTTGCGCCAAATGTACCATAGGCTCAGAAATCATTTTGGACACCCGATAGTACTCCTAGATGACGTGGTACATGTGGAATCTCATTTCTTTCAGTTTGGAGACAGAGTTAGTGTCGGTGCAAGATAGGTGCATGGTTTACACCAAATGTGCCATTGGCTTAAAAATTACTTTGGATGCACCTGATTGTACTCCTAGTTAACGAGGCTCAAGTGGAAGCTCGTTTTGGTCTGTTTGGAGATAGTGCTAATCCTGATGCAAGATGGGTGCATGGTTTACGTTGATCGTACCGTAGGCTCAGAAATCGTTTTGGACCCACAGTAGATGAAACTCCTAGATGACGTGGGTCATATGGAATCTCGCATCGGTCCATTTAGAAAAGGTGTTAGAGTCGGTGTAAGATAGGAGCACGGTTTGCGTGAAACGTACCATAGGCTTAGAAATCATTTTGGACACACCCAATTGTACTCCTAGTTGACGATGCTCACGTGGATGCTCATTCAGTCCATTTGGACGTTATGCTAATCTTGATGCAAGATAGGTGGACGGTTTGGGCCGAACGTACTATAAGGCTCAGAAATTGTTTTGGATGCACTCGAAGGTACACCTAGGTGATGTGGGATATGTGGAATCTCACTTCATTCCACTTGGAGACAGTGTTAGTTTCGGTGCAAGATTGGTGCATGGTTGCGTCAAACCTACCATAGGCTCAAAAATTATTTTTGACACACCCGACGGTACTCTTAGGTGATGAGGCTCAAGTAGAAGGTTGGTTCGGAGCATTTAGAGATGCAGCTAATCTTAACATAAGATAGGTGCACGATTCACGCCAACGTGCTATAGGCTCAGAAATCGTTTTGGACCCGCACCCGATGGAACTACTAGGTGTGTGGGTCATGTGAAATCTTGCATCGGTCCATTTGAAGATGGTGTTAGAGACGGTGTAAGATAGGTGCACTGTTTGCGCCAAACATACCATAGGCTCAGATATTGTTTGGGACACACCCGATAGTACTCCTAGTTGATGAGGCTCATGTGGATGCTCGATCAGTCCGTTCGGAGATAGTGCTAATCTTGAAGCAAGATAGGTGCACGGTTCGCACCAAGCGTACCATAAGGCTCATAAATTGTTTTGGACGCACCCGATGGAACTCCTAGATGATGTGGGATATGTGGAATCTCGCTTCTTTCCATTTGGAGACAGTGTTAGTGTTGGTGCATGATATGTGCACGGTTTACGCCAAACGTACCATAGGCTCAAAAATTGTTTTTGACGCATCCAATGGTACTCTTAAGTGACGAGGCTCAAGTGGAAGGTCGGTTCGGTCCGTTTAGAAAAAGTGCTAATGTTCACACAAGATAGGTGCACGGTTTGTGCCAAACATACCATAGGCTCAGAAATCCTGTTGGACGTAACCGATGGAACTCCAAGGTGACGTGGGCCATGTGGAATCTCATCTCTGTCCATTTGGAGACAGTGTTAGTGTTAGTGCAATATAGGTGCACATTTTATGCCAAACGTACCATAGACTTAGAAATCATTTTGGACGCACCCGATGGTACTCCTAGGTGACGAGGCTCAAGTAGAAGCATGTTTCGGTCTATTTGGAGATAGTGCTATTTTTGACACAAGATGGGTGCACGGTTTACACCGAACGTACCATAGGCTCAGAAATCATTTTTGACGCACCCGATGGAACTTCTAGGTGACACGGGTCTTGTGGCTCACTTTCGTTCGTTCGGAGACAGTGTTGGTGTTGGTGTATTTGTGCACGGTTTGCGCTAAACGTACCATAGGCTTGGAAATCATTTTGGACACCCGGTAATACTCCTAGGTGAGGTGGTACATGTGGAATCTCACTTCTTTCAGTTTGGAGACAGAGTTAGTGTCAGTACAAGATAGGTGCATGGTTTGCACCAAATGTGCCATTGGCTTAAAATCACTTTGGATGCACCAGATTGTACTCCTAGTTGACGAGGCTCAAGTGGAAGCTCGTTTTGGTCTGTTTGGAGATAGTGCTAATCCTGATGCAAGATGGGTGCATGGTTTACGTTGAACGTACCATAGGCTTAGAAATCATTTTGAACCCACACCAGATGGAACTCCTAGATGACGTGGGTCATGTGGAATCTCGTATGGGTCCATTTAGAAAAGGTGTTAGAGTCAGTGTAAGATAGCACAGTTTGCGCAAAATATGCCATAGGCTCAGAAATCATTTTGGACATACCCAATTGTACTCCTAGTTGACGAGGCTCACATGGATGCTCGTTCAGTCTGTTTGGACGTTATGCTAATCTTGATACAAGATAGGTGAACGGTTTGGGCCGAACGTACCATAAGGCTCAGAAATTGTTTTGGATGCACCCGAAGGAACACCTAGGTGATGTGGGATATGTGGAATCTCGCTTCTTTCCACTTGGAGATAGTGTTAGTTTCGGTGCAAGATTGGTGCACGGTTTGGCCAAACGTACAATAGGCTCAACAATCATTTTTGACGCACTCGATGGTACTCTTAGGTGATGAGGCTCAAGTAGAAGGTTGGTTCGGTCCATTTAGAGATAATGCTAATCTTGACACAAGATAGGTGCATAGTTCGCGCCGAACTTGCCATAAGGCTTAGAAATTGTTTTGGACGCACCGGATGGTACCCCTAGTTGATGTGCGACATGTGGAATCTCGCTTCTTTCAGTTTAGAGACAGAGTTAGTGTCGGTGCAAGATATGTATACAGTTTGCGCCAAACGTACGATGCACCTGATTGTACTCCTAGTTAACGAGGCTCAAGTGGATACTCGTTTCGGTCCGTTTTGAGATAGTGCTAATCTTCATGCAACATAGGTGCACGGTTTGTGTCGAGTGTACCATAGGCTCAAGTGGAAGGTTGATACTCTTAAGTGACGAGGCTCAAGTGGAAGGTTGGTTCGGTCTGTTTAGAAAAAGTGCTAATGTTGCCACAAGATAGGTGCACGGTTTGTGCCAAACATACCATAGGCTCAGAAATCCTGTTGGACGCAACCGATGGAACTTAAGGGTCACCTTTTAGAGACAGTGTTAGTGCAATATAGGTGCACATTTTATGCCAAACGTACCATAGACTTATAAATCATTTTGGATGCAAGATGGGTGCACGGTTTACGCCGAACGTACCATAGGCTCAGAAATCATTTTTGACGCACCCGATGGAACTTCTAGGTGACATGGGTCTTGTGGCTCACTTTTGTCCGTTTGGAGACAGTGTTGGTGTTGGTGTATTAGTGCATGGTTTGCGCCAAATGTACCATAGGCTCAGAAATCATTTTGGACACCCGATAGTACTCCTAGATGACGTGGTACATGTGGAATCTCATTTCTTTCAGTTTGGAGACAGAGTTAGTGTCGGTGCAAGATAGGTGCATGGTTTACACCAAATGTGCCATTGGCTTAAAAATTACTTTGGATGCACCTGATTGTACTCCTAGTTAACGAGGCTCAAGTGGAAGCTCGTTTTGGTCTGTTTGGAGATAGTGCTAATCCTGATGCAAGATGGGTGCATGGTTTACGTTGATCGTACCGTAGGCTCAGAAATCGTTTTGGACCCACAGTAGATGAAACTCCTAGATGACGTGGGTCATATGGAATCTCGCATCGGTCCATTTAGAAAAGGTGTTAGAGTCGGTGTAAGATAGGAGCACGGTTTGCGTGAAACGTACCATAGGCTTAGAAATCATTTTGGACACACCCAATTGTACTCCTAGTTGACGATGCTCACGTGGATGCTCATTCAGTCCATTTGGACGTTATGCTAATCTTGATGCAAGATAGGTGGACGGTTTGGGCCGAACGTACTATAAGGCTCAGAAATTGTTTTGGATGCACTCGAAGGTACACCTAGGTGATGTGGGATATGTGGAATCTCACTTCATTCCACTTGGAGACAGTGTTAGTTTCGGTGCAAGATTGGTGCATGGTTGCGTCAAACCTACCATAGGCTCAAAAATTATTTTTGACACACCCGACGGTACTCTTAGGTGATGAGGCTCAAGTAGAAGGTTGGTTCGGAGCATTTAGAGATGCAGCTAATCTTAACATAAGATAGGTGCACGATTCACGCCAACGTGCTATAGGCTCAGAAATCGTTTTGGACCCGCACCCGATGGAACTACTAGGTGTGTGGGTCATGTGAAATCTTGCATCGGTCCATTTGAAGATGGTGTTAGAGACGGTGTAAGATAGGTGCACTGTTTGCGCCAAACATACCATAGGCTCAGATATTGTTTGGGACACACCCGATAGTACTCCTAGTTGATGAGGCTCATGTGGATGCTCGATCAGTCCGTTCGGAGATAGTGCTAATCTTGAAGCAAGATAGGTGCACGGTTCGCACCAAGCGTACCATAAGGCTCAGAAATTGTTTTGGACGCACCCGATGGAACTCCTAGATGATGTGGGATAAGTGGAATCTCGCTTCTTTCCATTTGGAGACAGTGTTAGTGTTGGTGCATGATATGTGCACGGTTTACGCCAAACGTACCATAGGCTCAAAAATTGTTTTTGACGCATCCAATGGTACTCTTAAGTGACGAGGCTCAAGTGGAAGGTCGGTTCGGTCCGTTTAGAAAAAGTGCTAATGTTCACACAAGATAGGTGCACGGTTTGTGCCAAACATACCATAGGCTCAGAAATCCTGTTGGACGTAACCGATGGAACTCCAAGGTGACGTGGGCCATGTGGAATCTTATCTCTGTCCATTTGGAGACAGTGTTAGTGTTAGTGCAATATAGGTGCACATTTTATGCCAAACGTACCATAGACTTAGAAATCATTTTGGACGCACCCGATGGTACTCCTAGGTGACGAGGCTCAAGTAGAAGCATGTTTCGGTCTATTTGGAGATAGTGCTATTTTTGACACAAGATGGGTGCATGGTTTACACCGAACGTACCATAGGCTTAGAAATCATTTTTGACGCACCCGATGGAACTTCTAGGTGACACGGGTCTTGTGGCTCACTTTCGTTCGTTCGGAGACAGTGTTGGTGTTGGTGTATTTGTGCACGGTTTGCGCTAAACGTACCATAGGCTTGGAAATCATTTTGGACACCCGGTAATACTCCTAGGTGAGGTGGTACATGTGGAATCTCACTTCTTTCAGTTTGGAGACAGAGTTAGTGTCAGTACAAGATAGGTGCATGGTTTGCACCAAATGTGCCATTGGCTTAAAATCACTTTGGATGCACCAGATTGTACTCCTAGTTGACGAGGCTCAAGTGGAAGCTCGTTTTGGTCTGTTTGGAGATAGTGCTAATCCTGATGCAAGATGGGTGCATGGTTTACGTTGAACGTACCATAGGCTTAGAAATCATTTTGAACCCACACCAGATGGAACTCCTAGATGACGTGGGTCATGTGGAATCTCGTATGGGTCCATTTAGAAAAGGTGTTAGAGTCAGTGTAAGATAGCACAGTTTGCGCAAAATATGCTATAGGCTCAGAAATCATTTTGGACATACCCAATTGTACTCCTAGTTGACGAGGCTCACATGGATGCTCGTTCAGTCTGTTTGGACGTTATGCTAATCTTGATACAAGATAGGTGAACGGTTTGGGCCGAACGTACCATAAGGCTCAGAAATTGTTTTGGATGCACCTGAAGGAACACCTAGGTGATGTGGGATATGTGGAATCTCGCTTCTTTCCACTTGGAGATAGTGTTAGTTTCGGTGCAAGATTGGTGCACGGTTTGGCCAAACGTACAATAGGCTCAACAATCATTTTTGACGCACTCGATGGTACTCTTAGGTGATGAGGCTCAAGTAGAAGGTTGGTTCGGTCCATTTAGAGATAATGCTAATCTTGACACAAGATAGGTGCATAGTTCGCGCCGAACTTGCCATAAGGCTTAGAAATTGTTTTGGACGCACCGGATGGTACCCCTAGTTGATGTGCGACATGTGGAATCTCGCTTCTTTCAGTTTAGAGACAGAGTTAGTGTCGGTGCAAGATATGTATACAGTTTGCGCCAAACGTACGATGCACCTGATTGTACTCCTAGTTAACGAGGCTCAAGTGGATACTCGTTTCGGTCCGTTTTGAGATAGTGCTAATCTTCATGCAACATAGGTGCACGGTTTGTGTCGAGTGTACCATAGGCTCAAGTGGAAGGTTGGTACTCTTAAGTGACGAGGCTCAAGTGGAAGGTTGGTTCGGTCTGTTTAGAAAAAGTGCTAATGTTGCCACAAGATAGGTGCACGGTTTGTGCCAAACATACCATAGGCTCAGAAATCCTGTTGGACGCAACCGATGGAACTTAAGGGTCACCTTTTAGAGACAGTGTTAGTGCAATATAGGTGCACATTTTATGCCAAACGTACCATAGACTTAGAAATCATTTTGGATGCAAGATGGGTGCACGGTTTACGCCGAACGTACCATAGGCTCAGAAATCATTTTTGACGCACCCGATGGAACTTCTAGGTGACATGGGTCTTGTGGCTCACTTTTGTCCGTTTGGAGACAGTGTTGGTGTTGGTGTATTAGTGCATGGTTTGCGCCAAATGTACCATAGGCTCAGAAATCATTTTGGACACCCGATACTACTCCTAGATGACGTGGTACATGTGGAATCTCATTTCTTTCAGTTTGGAGACAGAGTTAGTGTCGGTGCAAGATAGGTGCATGGTTTACACCAAATGTGCCATTGGCTTAAAAATTACTTTGGATGCACCTGATTGTACTCCTAGTTAACGAGGCTCAAGTGGAAGCTCGTTTTGGTCTGTTTGGAGATAGTGCTAATCCTGATGCAAGATGGGTGCATGGTTTACGTTGATCGTACCGTAGGCTCAGAAATCGTTTTGGACCCACAGTAGATGAAACTCCTAGATGACGTGGGTCATATGGAATCTCGCATCGGTCCATTTAGAAAAGGTGTTAGAGTCGGTGTAAGATAGGAGCACGGTTTGCGTGAAACGTACCATAGGCTTAGAAATCATTTTGGACACACCCAATTGTACTCCTAGTTCACGATGCTCACGTGGATGCTCATTCAGTCCATTTGGACGTTATGCTAATCTTGATGCAAGATAGGTGGACGGTTTGGGCCGAACGTACTATAAGGCTCAGAAATTGTTTTGGATGCACTCGAAGGTACACCTAGGTGATGTGGGATATGTGGAATCTCACTTCATTCCACTTGGAGACAGTGTTAGTTTCGGTGCAAGATTGGTGCATGGTTGCGTCAAACCTACCATAGGCTCAAAAATTATTTTTGACACACCCGACGGTACTCTTAGGTGATGAGGCTCAAGTAGAAGGTTGGTTCGGAGCATTTAGAGATGCAGCTAATCTTAACATAAGATAGGTGCACGATTCACGCCAACGTGCTATAGGCTCAGAAATCGTTTTGGACCCGCACCCGATGGAACTACTAGGTGTGTGGGTCATGTGAAATCTTGCATCGGTCCATTTGAAGATGGTGTTAGAGACGGTGTAAGATAGGTGCACTGTTTGCGCCAAACATACCATAGGCTCAGATATTGTTTGGGACACACCCGATAGTACTCCTAGTTGATGAGGCTCATGTGGATGCTCGATCAGTCCGTTCGGAGGTAGTGCTAATCTTGAAGCAAGATAGGTGCACGGTTCGCACCAAGCGTACCATAAGGCTTAGAAATTGTTTTGGACGCACCCGATGGAACTCCTAGATGATGTGGGATATGTGGAATCTCGCTTCTTTCCATTTGGAGACAGTGTTAGTGTTGGTGCATGATATGTGCACGGTTTACGCCAAACGTACCATAGGCTCAAAAATTGTTTTTGACGCATCCAATGGTACTCTTAAGTGACGAGGCTCAAGTGGAAGGTTGGTTCGGTCTGTTTAGAAAAAGTGCTAATGTTGACACAAGATAGGTGCACGGTTTGTGCCAAACATACCATAGGCTCAGAAATCCTGTTGGACGCAACCGATGGAACTCCAAGGTGACGTGGGCCATGTGGAATCTCATCTCTGTCCATTTGGAGACAGTGTTAGTGTTAGTGCAATATAGGTGCACATTTTATGCCAAACGTACCATAGACTTAGAAATCATTTTGGACGCACCCGATGGTACTCCTAGGTGACGAGGCTCAAGTAGAAGCATGTTTCGGTCTATTTGGAGATAGTGCTATTTTTGACACAAGATGGGTGCACGGTTTACACCGAACGTACCATAGGCTCAGAAATCATTTTTGACGCACCCGATGGAACTTCTAGGTGACACGGGTCTTGTGGCTCACTTTCGTTCGTTCGGAGACAGTGTTGGTGTTGGTGTATTTGTGCACGGTTTGCGCTAAACGTACCATAGGCTTGGAAATCATTTTGGACACCCGGTAATACTCCTAGGTGAGGTGGTACATGTGGAATCTCACTTCTTTCAGTTTGGAGACAGAGTTAGTGTCAGTACAAGATAGGTGCATGGTTTGCACCAAATGTGCCATTGGCTTAAAATCACTTTGGATGCACCAGATTGTACTCCTAGTTGACGAGGCTCAAGTGGAAGCTCGTTTTGGTCTGTTTGGAGATAGTGCTAATCCTGATGCAAGATGGGTGCATGGTTTACGTTGAACGTACCATAGGCTTAGAAATCATTTTGAACCCACACCAGATGGAACTCCTAGATGACGTGGGTCATGTGGAATCTCGTATGGGTCCATTTAGAAAAGGTGTTAGAGTCAGTGTAAGATAGCACAGTTTGCGCAAAATATGCCATAGGCTCAGAAATCATTTTGGACATACCCAATTGTACTCCTAGTTGACGAGGCTCACATGGATGCTCGTTCAGTCTGTTTGGACGTTATGCTAATCTTGATACAAGATAGGTGAACGGTTTGGGCCGAACGTACCATAAGGCTCAGAAATTGTTTTGGATGCACCCGAAGGAACACCTAGGTGATGTGGGATATGTGGAATCTCGCTTCTTTCCACTTGGAGATAGTGTTAGTTTCGGTGCAAGATTGGTGCACGGTTTGGCCAAACGTACAATAGGCTCAACAATCATTTTTGACGCACTCGATGGTACTCTTAGGTGATGAGGCTCAAGTAGAAGGTTGGTTCGGTCCATTTAGAGATAATGCTAATCTTGACACAAGATAGGTGCATAGTTCGCGCCGAACTTGCCATAAGGCTTAGAAATTGTTTTGGACGCACCGGATGGTACCCCTAGTTGATGTGCGACATGTGGAATCTCGCTTCTTTCAGTTTAGAGACAGAGTTAGTGTCGGTGCAAGATATGTATACAGTTTGCGCCAAACGTACGATGCACCTGATTGTACTCCTAGTTAACGAGGCTCAAGTGGATACTCGTTTCGGTCCGTTTTGAGATAGTGCTAATCTTCATGCAACATAGGTGCACGGTTTGTGTCGAGTGTACCATAGGCTCAAGTGGAAGGTTGGTACTCTTAAGTGACGAGGCTCAAGTGGAAGGTTGGTTCGGTCTGTTTAGAAAAAGTGCTAATGTTGCCACAAGATAGGTGCACGGTTTGTGCCAAACATACCATAGGCTCAGAAATCCTGTTGGACGTAACCGATGGAACTTAAGGGTCACCTTTTAGAGACAGTGTTAGTGCAATATAGGTGCACATTTTATGCCAAACGTACCATAGACTTATAAATCATTTTGGATGCAAGATGGGTGCACGGTTTACGCCGAACGTACCATAGGCTCAGAAATCATTTTTGACGCACCCGATGGAACTTCTAGGTGACATGGGTCTTGTGGCTCACTTTTGTCCGTTTGGAGACAGTGTTGGTGTTGGTGTATTAGTGCATGGTTTGCGCCAAATGTACCATAGGCTCATAAATCATTTTGGACACCCGATAGTACTCCTAGATGACGTGGTACATGTGGAATCTCATTTCTTTCAGTTTGGAGACAGAGTTAGTGTCGGTGCAAGATAGGTGCATGGTTTACACCAAATGTGCCATTGGCTTAAAAATTACTTTGGATGCACCTGATTGTACTCCTAGTTAACGAGGCTCAAGTGGAAGCTCGTTTTGGTCTGTTTGGAGATAGTGCTAATCCTGATGCAAGATGGGTGCATGGTTTACGTTGATCGTACCGTAGGCTCAGAAATCGTTTTGGACCCACAGTAGATGAAACTCCTAGATGACGTGGGTCATATGGAATCTCGCATCGGTCCATTTAGAAAAGGTGTTAGAGTCGGTGTAAGATAGGAGCACGATTTGCGTGAAACGTACCATAGGCTTAGAAATCATTTTGGACACACCCAATTGTACTCCTAGTTGACGATGCTCACATGGATGCTCATTCAGTCCATTTGGACGTTATGCTAATCTTGATGCAAGATAGGTGAACGGTTTGGGCCGAACGTACTATAAGGCTCAGAAATTGTTTTGGATGCACCCGAAGGAACACCTAGGTGATGTGGGATATGTGGAATCTCACTTCATTCCACTTGGAGACAGTGTTAGTTTCGGTGCAAGATTGGTGCATGGTTGCGTCAAACCTACCATAGGCTCAAAAATTATTTTTGACACACCCGACGGTACTCTTAGGTGATGAGGCTCAAGTAGAAGGTTGGTTCGGAGCATTTAGAGATGCAGCTAATCTTAACATAAGATAGGTGCACGATTCACGCCAACGTGCTATAGGCTCAGAAATCGTTTTGGACCCGCACCCGATGGAACTACTAGGTGTGTGGGTCATGTGAAATCTTGCATCGGTCCATTTGAAGATGGTGTTAGAGACGGTGTAAGATAGGTGCACTGTTTGCGCCAAACATACCATAGGCTCAGATATTGTTTGGGACACACCCGATAGTACTCCTAGTTGATGAGGCTCATGAGGATGCTCGATCAGTCCGTTCGGAGGTAGTGCTAATCTTGAAGCAAGATAGGTGCACGGTTCGCACCAAGCGTACCATAAGGCTTAGAAATTGTTTTGGACGCACCCGATGGAACTCCTAGATGATGTGGGATATGTGGAATCTCGCTTCTTTCCATTTGGAGACAGTGTTAGTGTTGGTGCATGATATGTGCACGGTTTACGCCAAACGTACCATAGGCTCAAAAATTGTTTTTGACGCATCCAATGGTACTCTTAAGTGACGAGGCTCAAGTGGAAGGTTGGTTCGGTCTGTTTAGAAAAAGTGCTAATGTTGACACAAGATAGGTGCACGGTTTGTGCCAAACATACCATAGGCTCAGAAATCCTGTTGGACGCAACCGATGGAACTCCAAGGTGACGTGGGCCATGTGGAATCTCATCTCTGTCCATTTGGAGACAGTGTTAGTGTTAGTGCAATATAGGTGCACATTTTATGCCAAACGTACCATAGACTTAGAAATCATTTTGGACGTACCCGATGGTACTCCTAGGTGACGAGGCTCAAGTAGAAGCATGTTTCGGTCCATTTGGAGATAGTGCTATTTTTTACACAAGATGGGTGCACGGTTTACACCGAACGTACCATAGGCTTAGAAATCATTTTTGACGCACCCGATGGAACTTCTAGGTGACATGGGTCTTGTGGCTCACTTTCGTTCGTTCGAAGATAGTGTTGGTGTTGGTGTATTTGTGCACGGTTTGCGCTAAATGTACCATAGGCTTGGAAATTGTTTTGGACACCCGGTAGTACTCCTAGGTGACGTGGTACATGTGGAATCTCACTTCTTTCAGTTTGGAGACAGAGTTAGTGCCAGTACAAGATAGGTGCATGGTTTGCACCAAATGTGCCATTGGCTTAAAATCACTTTGGATGCACCAGATTGTACTCCTAGTTGACGAGGCATAAGTGGAAGCTCGTTTTGGTTTGTGTTGGAGATAGTGCTAATCCTGATGCAAGATAGGTGCATGGTTTACGTTGAACGTACCATAGGCTCAGAAATCATTTTGAACCCACACCAGATGGAACTCCTAGATGACGTGGGTCATGTGGAATCTCGTATGGGTCCATTTAAGAAAGGTGTTAGAGTCAGTGTAAGATAGCACGGTTTGCGCGAAATGTACCATAGGCTCAGAAATCATTTTGGACACACCCAATTGTACTCCTAGTTGACGAGGCTCACATGGATGCTCGTTCAGTCTGTTTGGACGTTATGCTAATCTTAATACAAGATCGGTGAACGGTTTGGGCCGAACGTACCATAAGGCTCAGAAATTATTTTGGATGCACCCGAAGGAACACCTAGGTGATGTGGGATATGTGGAATCTCGCTTCTTTCCACTTGGAGATAGTGTTAGTTTCGGTGCAAGATTGGTGCACGGTTTGGCCAAACGTACAATAGGCTCAACAATCATTTTTTACGCACTCGATGGTACTCTTAGGTGATGAGGCTCAAGTAGAAGGTTGGTCCGGTCCATTTAGAGATAATGCTAATCTTGACACAAGATAGGTGCATAGTTCGCGCCGAACTTGCCATAAGGCTTAGAAATTGTTTTGGACGCACCGGATGGTACCCCTAGTTGATGTGGGACATGTGGAATCTCGCTTCTTTCAGTTTAGAGACAGAGTTAGTGTCGGTGCAAGATATGTATACGGTTTGCGCCAAACGTACGATGCACCTAATTGTACTCCTAGTTAACGAGGCTCAAGTGGATACTCGTTTCGGTCCGTTTTGAGATAGTGCTAATCTTCATGCAACATAGGTGCACGGTTTGTGTCGAGTGTACCATAGGCTTAGAATCATTTTGGACCCACACCCCATGGAACTCCTAGGTGACATGGGTCATGCCGAATCTCGCATTGGTCCAGTCGGAGACGGTGTTACAGACGGTGTAAGATAGGCTCAGATATTGTTTGGGACACACTCGATAGTACTCCTAGTTGATGAGGCTCATGTGGATGCTCGATCAGTCCGTTCAGAGGTAGTGCTAATCTTGAAGCAAGATAGGTGCACGGTTCGCACCAAGCGTACCATAAGGCTCAGAAATTGTTTTGGACACACCCGATGGAACTCCTAGATGATGTGGGATATGTGGAATCTCGCTTCTTTCCATTTGGAGACAGTGTTAGTGTTGGTGCATGATATGTGCACGGTTTACGCCAAACGTACCATAGGCTCAAAAATTGTTTTTGACGCATCCAATGGTACTCTTAAGTGACGAGGCTCAAGTGGAAGGTTGGTTCGGTCCGTTTAGAAAAAGTGCTAATGTTGCCACAAGATAGGTGCACGGTTTGTGCCAAACATACCATAGGCTCAGAAATCCTGTTGGACGCAACTGATGGAACTCCAAGGTGATGTGGGCCATGTTGAATCTCATCTCTGTCCATTTAGAGACAATGTTAGTGTTAGTGCAATATAGGTTCACATTTTATGCCAAACGTACCATAGACTTAGAAATCATTTTGGATGCAAGATGGGTGCACGGTTTACGCCAAATGTACCATAGGCTCAGAAATCATTTTTGACGCACCCGATGGAACTTCTAGGTGACATGGGTCTTGTGGCTCAATTTCGTCCGTTTGGAGACAGTGTTAGTGTCGGTACATGTGGAAACAAATGTGGAATCATTTTGGACACCCGATAGTACTCCAAGATGACGTGGTACATGTGGAATCTCATTTCTTTCAGTTTGGAGACAGAGTTAGTGTCGGTGCAAGATAGGTGCATGGTTTGCACCAAATGTGCCATTGGCTTAAAAATTACTCCTAGTTAACGAGGCTCAAGTGGAAGCTCGTTTTGGTCTGTTTGGAGATAGTGCTAATCCTGATGCAAGATGGGTGCATGGTTTACGTTGATCGTACCATAGGCTCAGAAATCGTTTTGGACCCACAGTAGATGAAACTCCTAGATGACGTGGGTCATATGGAATCTCGCATCGGTCCATTTAGACAAGGTGTTAGAGTCGATGTAAGATAGGAGCACGGTTTGCGTGAAACGTACCATAGGCTTAGAAATCATTTTGGACATACCCAATTGTACTCCTAGTTGACGATGCTCACGTGGATGCTCATTCAGTCCATTTGGACGTTATGCTAATCTTGATGCAAGATAGGTGGACGGTTTGGGCCGAACGTACTATAAGGCTCAGAAATTGTTTTGGATGCACCCGAAGGAACACCTAGGTGATGTGGGATATGTGGAATCTCGCTTCTTTCCACTTGGAGACAGTGTAAGTTTCGGTGCAAGATTGGTGCATGGTTGCGTCAAACCTACCATAGGCTCAAAAATTATTTTTGACACACCCGACGGTACTCTTAGGTGATGAGGCTCAAGTAGAAGGTTGGTTCGGAGCATTTAGAGATGCAGCTAATCTTAACATAAGATAGGTGCATGATTCACGCCGAACGTGCTATAGGCTCAGAAATCGTTTTGGACCCGCACCCGATGGAACTACTAGGTGCGTGGGTCATGTCAAATCTTGCATCGGTCCATTTGAAGATGGTGTTAGAGACGGTGTAAGATAGGTGCACTGTTTGCGCCAAACATACCATAGGCTCAGATATTGTTTGGGACACACCCGATAGTACTCCTAGTTGATGAGGCTCATGTGGATGCTCGATCAGTCCGTTCGGAGGTAGTGCTAATCTTGAAGCAAGATAGGTGCACGGTTCGCACCAAGCATACCATAAGGCTCAGAAATTGTTTTGGACGCACCCGATGGAACTCCTAGATGATGTGGGATATGTGGAATCTCGCTTCTTTCCATTTGGAGACAGTGTTAGTGTTGGTGCATGATATGTGCACGGTTTACGCCAAACGTACCATAGGCTCAAAAATTATTTTTGACGCATCCAATGGTACTCTTAAGTGACGAGGCTCAAGTGGAAGGTTGGTTCGGTCCGTTTAGAAAAAGTGCTAATGTTGACACAAGATAGGTGCACGGTTTGTGCCAAACATACCATAGGCTCAGAAATCCTGTTGGACGCAACCGATGGAACTCCAAGGTGACGTGGGCCATGTGGAATCTCATCTCTGTCCATTTGGAGACAGTGTTAGTGTTAGTGCAATATAGGTGCACATTTATGCCAAACGTACCATAGACTTAGAAATCATTTTGGACGCACCCGATGGTACTCCTAGGTGACGAGGCTCAAGTACAAGCATGTTTCGGTCCATTTGGAGATAGTGCTATTTTTGACACAAGATGGGTGCACGGTTTACACCGAACGTACCATAGGCTCAGAAATCATTTTTGACGCACCTGATTGAACTTCTAGGTGACATGGGTCTTGTGGCTCACTTTCGTTCGTTCGGAGACAGTGTTGGTGTTGGTGTATTTGTGCACGGTTTGCGCTAAACGTACCATATGCTTGGAAATCATTTTGGACACCCGGTAGTACTCCTAGGTGACGTGGTACATGTGGAATCTCACTTCTTTCAGTTTGAAGACAGAGTTAGTGTCAGTACAAGATAGGTGCATGGTTTGCACCAAATGTGCCATTGGCTTAAAATCACTTTGAATGCACCAGATTGTACTCCTAGTTGACGAGGCTCAAGTGGAAGCTCGTTTTGGTCTGTTTGGAGATAGTGCTAATCCTGATGCAAGATGGGTGCATGGTTTACGATGAACGTACCATAGGCTCAGAAATCATTTTGAACCCACACCAGATGGAACTCCTAGATGACGTGGGTCATGTGGAATCTCGTATGGGTCCATTTAGAAAAGGTGTTAGAGTCAGTGTAAGATAGCACGGTTTGCGCGAAATGTACCATAGGCTCAGAAATCATTTTGGACACACCCAATTGTACTCCTAGTTGACGAGGCTCACATGGATGCTCGTTCAGTCTGTTTGGATGTTATGCTAATCTTGATGCAAGATAGGTGAACGGTTTGGGCCGAACGTACCATAAGGCTCAGAAATTGTTTTGGATGCACCCGAAGGAACACCAGGTGATGTGGGATATGTGGAATCTCGCTTCTTTCCACTTGGAGATAGTATTAGTTTCGGTGCAAGATTGGTGCACGATTTGGCCAAACGTACAATAGGCTCAACAATCATTTTTGATGCACTCGATGGTACTCTTAGGTGATGAGGCTCAAGTAGAAGGTTGGTTTGGTCCATTTAGAGATAATGCTAATCTTGACACAAGATAGGTGCACAGTTCGCGCCAAACTTGCCATAAGGCTTAGAAATTGTTTTGGACGCACCAGATGGTACCCCTAGGTGATATGGGACATGTGGAATCTCGCTTCTTTCAGTTTAGAGACAGAGTTAGTGTCGGTGCAAGATATGTATACGGTTTGCGCCAAACGTACGATGCACCTGATTGTACTCCTAGTTAACGAGGCTCAAGTGGATACTTGTTTCGGTCCGTTTTGAGATAGTGCTAATCTTCATGCAACATAGGTGCACGGTTTGTGTCGAGTGTACCATAGGCTTAGAATCATTTTGGACCCACACCCCATGGAACTCCTAGGTGACGAGGGTCATGCCGAATCTCGCATTGGTCCAGTCGGAGACGGTGTTACAGACGGTGTAAGATAGGTGCACGGTTTGCGCCAAACATACCATAGGCTCAGATATCGGTTTGGATACACCCGATAGTACTCCAAGTTGATGAGGCTCACATGGATGATTGTTCTGTCTGTTTGGAGGTAGTGCTAATGTTGATGCAAGATAGGTGCATGGTTTGCGCCAAACATACTATGAGGCTCAGAAATTGTTTTGGACGCACCCGATGGAACTCCAAGTTGATGTGGGACACGTGGAATCTCGCTTCTTTCCATTTGGAGACAGTCTTTGTGTCGGTGCAAGATATGTGCATGGTTTACGCCAAACATACCATATGCTCAAAAATTGTTTTTGACGCATCTGATGGTACTCTTAGGTGACGAGGCTCAAGTGGAAGGTTGGTTCGGTCTATTTCGAGATAGTGCTAATGTTGACACAAGATTGGCGCACGGTTTGCGCTTAACGTACAATAGGCTTAGAAAATCATGTTGGACATAACTGATGAAACTCCTAGATGACGTGGGTCATGTGGAATATTGTTTTAGTCTGTTTGGAGACACTGTTAGTGTTAGTGCAACATAGGTGCACGATTTGCGCCAAACGTACCATAGGCTCAGAAAATCATTTTGGATGCACCTGATGGTACTCCTAGGTGACGAGGCTCAAGTGGAAGCGTGTTTCGGTCCATTAGAGATAGTGCTATTCTTGAGGCAAGATAGGTGCATGGTTTGCGCCGAACGTACAATTAGCTCAAAAATGGCTTTCAATGCACCTGACGGAACATCTAGGTGACGTGGGTCTTGTGGCTTGCTTCGGTTCGTTTGGAGACAGTGTTGGTGTCAGTGTATTGGTGCACGGTTTGCGCCAAAAGTACCATAGGCTCAGAAATCATTTTGGACACACCTGATAGTACTCCTAGTTGACGAGGCTCACATGGATGCTTGTTCGGTCCGTTTAAAGATAGTGCTAATCTTGAGGCAAAATAGGTTCACGGTTCGCGGCGAACGTACCATAAGGCTCAAAAATTGTTTTAGACGCACCCGATGGAACTCCTAGGTGATGTGGGACATGTGGAATCTCGTTTGTTTTAGTTTGGAGACAGAGTTAGTGTCGGTGCAAGATAGGTGCATGGCTTGCTCCAAACGTACCATAGGCTCAAAATTTTTTTTGGATGTACTTGATTGTACTCCTAGTTAATGAGGCTCAAGTGGAAGCTCGTTTCGATCAGTTTTGAGATAGTGCTAATCCTGATGCAAGATAGGTGCATGGCTTGCGTCGAACGTACCTTAGGCTCAGTAATCGTTTTGGACCCACACCCGATGGAACTCCCAGATGACATGGGTGATGTGGAATCTCACATTGGTCCACTCAAAAAATGGTGTTAGAGTCAGTGTAAGATAGGAGCATAGTTTGCGCCAAATGTACCATAGGCTTAGAAATCATTTTGGACACACCTGATAGTACTCCTAGTTGATGAGGCTCACGTGGATGCTCGTTCCTTCCATTTAGAGATAGTGCTAATCTTGACACTAGATAGGTGCACGATTTGCGCCGAACGTACCATAAGGCATAGAAATTGTGATGAGGACATCAACACCAATCATACATCCACGCCGTCCACGGAGACACCTGCTGGTCCTATTACTCGTGCTCGTGCTCGAAAAGTTAATCATCAAGTGAGTTCCTTCTTGAGCTCTTGTCCATCCTATTTAGATCTTGGAGACACGTGCACTTTTGTTTTGATTAGGAATCAAGGAGAAGACCGAAAGGGAAAAGGACTTGCGTAGGCTAGATTCGGACTGCAGCACACCTCCAACTTGCGACGGTCGCCACGGTTACATACGGAGTCGGATTTGGGGTGATTCTGGTCTTGTTGGAAAGCTAATAAAGTCTACTTTCATACGGATCTGACCTCGTACTCATACCTGCTCAGAAGCGGCGTCAACAGTCCAAAAATCACCGAGAGGTCTATTCTGTCCAGGGTGCTGCGCCACCTTAAGTTAGCCCAATGGGCTTGTATCGTTTAGAGTCCAGTAGGGACGCATCCTAGGGTTGGAGCACGACCCAAACTCTCTTGTGGTCATCCTCCACACGTCATATACCCCTTAGCCGCCACCAGGAACACTTGGGTTTTGTTTAGAACAAGTTTAGCCATCGCTACTTGCTTGTAGGCGCGCGTGCTGATCCAGTCGTCCGTCTCCTTGTCTTCGGAACCCCACTCATAATAAGATTCAGTGTGAAACCTTCAATTTTATCTTGCACTTTCAGTGCTTGTTTCCTCGTTCTTGCTAGTTCTTCGATTGCTTGCAGGACGGGAGCCCTAGGGGCTGGTTGTCATGCTCCACAAGATCATGATGGCCTTGGGAAGTGGTGTATCGGTCGCTAAGGCGCAATCTTGGAAGGCTGTAGTCGGGCCGTGAACATCATCTTCATCCACCAATCAAGTTATCTCACGTTTCTCATCGAAAGATCGACCACAAACCCTTGCGGAATCTTTTTTTTACCGGAATACCCCTGCCCTTTCGGAAAAAGTGTGTGTGCTGAGTTACTCTTTGGGAGTGTTCTTGTTCATATAATCAGTTTTGAGTGCCCCTAGAAAAAAAGAAAGAAAAAAAGAGAAAGAAGCAAAAGAAAAGAAGAGAAAGGGCCTGATCTTAGAGATTTTTCATTCACTTTGGGTGGTGTGTTGTGCTCTCCTTTGTGTCTAGGCTCACATCTCTAGCACAGTCTAGACTAGACTAGCACAGTACCGCCGGTTGAACGATTATTCAGCTTGCTTTTTGTAACTAACGTGGTGCTAGTTCGTTCCTTGTTTCAGCCCACCTATAGCTCCACATATTCTACAGCTTGACAGGTCTCGTGCTGCGGCACCGATACACTTCATCCATTGCTGTAGACTTGTTGGTAGACGACCCCTCCTGTCGAGCAAGGTAAGAACTGGTAAGAACTTGTGTAACAGGTGGAGAGTGAGCGACTTGCTGTAGCTACATCCTAGTAGTTGTAGGGCTTTTATTTCTTCACTTGTCTTCTTGTTGTCTTTGTCTTTGAACCATGCCAGGGTCCGACGAAGATAACCAAATTCCACATTCGCCTCGCACAAAGGGTGTCATACAACATTTTGAAAGGAAAGTGAAGTTGCACACGGTGGGACTTGATAATGACTTTCAGGTGACAAATGACAAACTTGGGCAGTTGGAGGCTACACATATTGCCGCAAACAACAAGCTTGCAGGTTTGGAGAAGTCCATTGCTAGTGTGGACAAAAGCCTTGCTGCTCTGCTGAGGCGTTTTGATGACCTCCACAACAATGATAAAGACCAACATAAAGAAGAAAAGAAGGAGGAAGATCGAGAGGATGGTAATTATGATGAAGAATACACAGGTGATACCGAACATGATGATCGAGACACTCGTGATCGACGTCGCCTACGTCACAACCGTAGAGGTATGGGTGGCCGCCGCCGACGCGAGGTACACAATAATGATGATGCTTTCAGTAAGATTAAATTTAAAATACCTCCTTTTGATGGTAAATATGACCCTGATGCATACATTACTTGGGAGATTGCTGTTGATCAAAAGTTTGCATGCCATGAATTTCCTAAGAACACACGTGTTAGGGCTGCTACTAGTGAGTTCACAGATTTTGCTTCTGTTTGGTGGATCGAATATGGCAAGAAAAATCCTAATAACATACCTAAAACTTGGGATGCGCTGAAACAAGCCATGAGAGCTAGATTTGTTCCATCTTACTATGCCCGTGATATGATAAATAAGTTGCAGCAATTGAGACAAGGTTCTAAAAGTGTAGAAGAATACTATCAGGAATTACAAACGGGTATGTTGCGTTGTAAATTAGAGGAGGATGAGAAACCTGCTATGGCTAGATTTTTAGGTGGGTTAAATCGGGAAATTCAGGATATCCTCGCTTGCAAAGAATACAATAACGTAACCAAACTGTTTCATCTTGCTTGTAAAGCTAAACGGGAAGTGCAGGGACGACGTGCTAGCGCAAGGATTAATGTTTCTGTAGGGAAAGCTAGTTCATGGCAGCAGCGCACGTCTACAACTCCGTCTACATGTACTCCTACGCCATCATCTAGTGACAAGACTTGAGCTGCCCCCACCAATTCAGTAGCGAAGACAGCGCAAAAGCCGGCTGCAAGTACTTCATCCGTGGCATCGACAGGTAGAACAAGCAACATACAATGTCATCGGTGCAAGGGATATGGCCATATGATGCGTGACTGCCCAAACAAGCGTGTTATGATTGTCAAAGATGATGGTGAGTGTTCATCTGCTAGTGATTTTGATGAAGATACACTTGCATTGCTTGCGGCTGACTATGCAGGTAGTGAGGAACACATAGAAGAACACATTAATGCAGGTGACGCGGAGCACTATGAGAGCTTGATTGTACAGCGAGTGCTTAGTGCACAAATGGAGAAGGCATAGAAAAATCAGCGACACACTTTATTCCAAACAAAGTGTGTCATCAAGGAGCGTTTGTGCCGCATGATCATTGATGGAGGTAGCTGCAACAATTTGGCAAGTAGCGACATGGTACAGAAGCTCGCCCTCACCACCAAACCACACCCCCATCCCTACTACATCCAATGGCTGAACAACAGTGGTAAGGCAAAGGTAACGAGACTTGTGCGAATTGATTTTGCCATCGGATCATACAAAGATATTATTGAATGTGATGTTGTGCCTATGCAAGCTTGTAATATTCTGCTAGGTAGACCATGGAAATTTGATAGAGATTCGATGCATCATGGTGGATCAAATCAATATTCGTTTCTATACCATGATCGAAAAATTGTGTTGCATCCTATGTCTCCTGAAGCTATTATGCAATCTGATGTTACTAAGGCTGCAAAAGCAAAGAGTGAGAGCAATAAAAATGACAAATCTATTGTTGATGACAAAGATGAGATAAAATTGAAAGGACATTGTATGCTTGCTACAAAATCTGATATTAATGAGTTCAATGCATCCACCTCTGTTGCTTATGCTTTGGTATGCAAGGATGCTTTGATTTCATTTGAGGATATGCAACGTTCTTTGCCCCCTGCTGTTGCTAACATTTTGCAGGAGTATTCTGATGTGTTCCCCATTGAGATACCAGCGGAGCTGCCACCAATACGTGGGATTGAGCACCAAATTGATCTTATCCCTGGAGCACCTTTGCCAAACCGTGCGCCATACAGGACCAATCCGGAAGAAGCGAAGGAAATTCAGCGACAAGTGCAAGAACTACTAGACAAAGGTTATGTGCGTCAGTCTCTTAGTCCTTGTGTTGTTCCAGTGATTTTAGTGCCTAAGAAAGATGGAACATGGCATATGTGTGTTGATTGTAGGGCTATTGATAATATCACCATTCGATATCAACACCCTATTCCACGATTAGATGATATGCTTGATGAATTGAGTGGTGCTGTTGTGTTTTCAAAGGTTGATTTGTGTAGTGGGTACCACCAGATTCATATGAAATTGAGAGATGAATGGAAAACTGCTTTCAAAACTAAGTTCAGTCTATATGAGTGGTTAGTCATGCCTTTTGGGTTAACTAATGCACCTAGTACTTTCATGAGATTAATGAACGAGGTTTTGCATGCTCTCATTGGGAAATTTGTTGTCATCTACTTTGATGATATACTGATTTATAGCAAATCCATGGATGAACACCTTGATCACTTACGTGCTATTTTCAATGCTCTACGTGATGCATGTTTGTTTGGTAACCTTGAGAAGTGCACTTTCTGCACCAATCGAGTATCATTTCTTGGCTATGTTGTCACCACACAGGGAATTGAGGTTGATAAAGCCAAGGTGGAAGCTATACAAGGATGACCTGTACCCATGACGGTCACACAAGTGCGGAGTTTCCTAGGACTTGCTGGTTTCTATCGCCGTTTTGTGAAGGACTTCAGCACCATTGCTGCACCATTGAATGAGCTTACAAAGAAGGGAGTGCCCTTTTCTTGGGGCAAAGCACAAGAGCACGCCTTCCATGTGCTGAAAGATAAGTTAACACATGCACCTCTGCTCCAACTCCCTAATTTTAATAAGACTTTCGAGCTTGAATGTGATGCGAGTGGAATTGGATTGGGTGGTGTTTTGTTGCAAGAAGGCAAACATGTTGCATACTTTAGTGAGAAATTGAGCGGGCCTTTTCTTAATTATTCTACATATGATAAGGAATTATATGCTCTAGTGCGGACATTAGAAACATGGCAGCAATATTTGTGGCCCAAAGAATTTGTTATACATTCTGATCATGAATCTTTGAAGCATATTCGTAGTCAAGGAAAACTGAATCGTAGACATGCAAAATGGGTTGAATTTATTGAATCTTTTCCTTATGTTATCAAACACAAGAAAGGGAAAGATAATATCATTGCAGATGCATTGTCTAGGAGATATACTTTGCTGAATCAACTTGATTACAAGATCTTTGGGTTAGAAACAATTAAAGACCGATATGCTCATGATGCTGATTTTAAAGAAGTGCTGCTGCATTGTAAAGATGGGAAAACGTGGAACAAATTCATCGTCAATGATGGGTTTGTGTTTAGAGCTAACAAGCTATGCATTCCAGCTAGCTCCGTTCGCTTGTTGTTGCTGCAGGAAGCGCATGGAGGTGGCTTGATGGGGCATTTTGGAGCGAAGAAGACGGAGGACATTCTTGCTGGTCATTTCTTTTGGCCAAAGATGCGACGAGACATGGAGAGATTTGTTGCTCGCTGCACAACATGTCAAAAGGCTAAGTCCCTGTTGAATCCACATGGTTTGTATATGCCTCTTCCTGTTCCTAGTGCTCCTTGGGAGGATATTTCTATGGATTTTGTGTTGGGATTGCCACGGACTAGGAAAGGGTGAGATAGTGTTTTTGTGGTTGTGGATCGATTCTCTAAAATGGCACATTTCATACCATGTCATAAAACTGATGATGCTACAAATATTGCTGATTTGTTCTTTCGAGAAGTTTTTCGCTTGCATGGTGTGCCAAATACAATTGTTTCTGATCGTGATGCTAAATTTCTTAGCCATTTTTGGAGAACTTTATGGGCCAAATTGGGGACTAAGCTTTTATTTTCCACCACTTGTCACCCCCAAACTGATGGTCAAACTGAAGTTGTGAATAGAACTTTGTCTACTATGTTAAGGACTATTTTAAAGAAGAATATTAAGATGTGGGAAGATTGTTTGCCTCATATTGAGTTTTCTTATAATCGTTCGCTGCATTCTACTACGAAGATGTGTCCCTTTGAGATTGTTTATGGCTTGTTACCACGTGCTCCTATTGATTTAATGCCATTACCAAGTTCTGAAAAGTTGAATTTTGATGCTAAGCAATGTGCTGAATTGATGCTAAAACTACATGAAACCACTAAAGAAAACATAGAGCGCATGAATGCTAAGTACAAATTTGATGGAGATAAAGGTAGAAGGGAATTGATTCTTGAACCTGGTGATTTGGTTTGGTTGCATTTGCGAAAGGATAGGTTTCCTGAATTAAGAAAATCTAAATTGATGCCTAGAGCAGATGGTCCTTTAAAAGTGATGCAACGAATAAATGAGAATGCATATAAGCTTGATCTTCCTGCAGATTTTGGGGTCAGTCCCACATTTAACATTGCAGATTTGAAGCCTTATTTGGGTGAGCAAGATGAGCTTGAGTCGAGGATGACTCAAATTCAAGAAAGGGAGGATGACGAGGACATCAACACCGATCATACATCCACGCCGTCCACGCTGACACCTGCTGGTCCTATTACTCGTGCTCGTGCTTGAAAAGTTAATCATCAAGTGAGTTCCTTCTTGAGCTCTTGTCCATCCTGTTTAGATCTTGGAGACACGTGCACTCTTGTTTTGATTAGGAATCAAGGAGAAGACCGAAAGGGAAAAGGACTCGCGTAGGCTTGATTCGGACTGCAGCACACCTCCAACTTGCGACGGTTGCCACGGTTACATACGGAGTCGGATTGGGGTGATTCTGGACTTGTTGGAAAGCTAATAAAGTCTACTTTCATACGGATCTGACCATGTACTCATAACTGCTCAAAAGCGGCGTCAACAGTCCAAAAATCACCGAGAGGTCTATTCTATCCAGGGTGCTGCACCACCTTAAGTTAGCCCAATGGGCTTGTATCGTTTAGAGTCCAGTAGGGACGCGTCCTAGAGTTGGAGCACGACCCAAACTCTCTTGTGGTCATCCTCCACATGTCATATACCCCTTAGCCGCGACCAGGAACACTTGGGTTTTGTTTAGATCAAGTTTAGCCATCGCTACTTGCTTGTAGGCGCGCGTGCTGATCCAGTTGTCCGTCTCCTTGTCTTTGGAACCCCACTCAAAATAAGATTCAGTGTGAAACCTTTAATTTTATCTTGAAATTTCAGTGCTTATTTCCTCGTTCTTGCTAGTTCTTCGATTGCTTGCAGGATGGGAGCCCTAGGGGCTGGTTGTCATGCTCCACAAGATCGTGATGGCCTTGGGAAGTGGTGTATCGGTCGCTAAGGCGCAGTCTTGGAAGGCTGTAGTCGGGCCGTGAACGTCATCTCCATCCACCAATCGAGTTATCTCACGTTTCTCATCGAAAGATCGACCACAAACCCTTGCGGGTTCATATCAAATTGTTTTGGACGCACACGATGGAACTCCTAGGTGATGTGGGACATGTGGAATCTCGCTTCTTTCCATTTGGAGACAGTGTTAGTGTCGGTCTAAGATAGGTGCACAGTTTGCGGTAAATGTATCTTAGGCTCAAAAATCATTTTTAACGCACTCGGTGGTACTCTTAGGTGATGAGGCTCAAGTGGAAGGTTGGTTTAGTCCATTTGAAGAAAGTGCTAATCTTGACACAAGATAGGTGCACAGTTTGTGCCAAACGTACTATAAGGGTCAAAAATTATTTTGGACGCGACCAGGTGATGTGGGACAAGTGGAATCTCGCTTCTTTTAGTTTTTAGACAGATTTAGTGTCGGTGCAAGATAGGAGCATGGTTTGTGCTAAACATACCATAGGCTCAAAAATCATTTTGGATGCACCTGATTGTACTCCTATATGTTGAGGCTCAAGTGGAAGCTTGTTTCGGTCTGTTTGGAAATAGTGCTAATCTTAACGCAAGATAGGTGCACGGTTTGCATCGAACGTACCATAGGCTTAGAAATCATTTTGTACGCAGCTGATTGTACTCTTAGGTGACAAGGCTTAAGTGGAAGGTTGGTTGGGTCCATTTAGAGATAGTGCTAATCTTGAAACAAGATAGGCACACGGTTTGCGTTGAACGTACCCTAGGCTTGGAAATCGTGTTGGACGCAACCGATGGAACTCCTAGGTGACACGGGTCATGTGGAATCTAGGTTTCGTCCATTCGGAGGCAATGTTTGTGTTAGAGCAAGATGGGCACATGGTTTGCGCCAAATGTACAATAGACTTAGAAATCGTTTTGGACACACCCGAAGGTACTCCTAGGTGGTGAGGCTCAAGTGGAAGCTTGTTTCAGTCTGTTTGGAGATAATTCTAATCTTGACGCAAGATAGGTGCATGGTTTATGCTGAACATACCATAGGCTCAGAAATCATTTTGGACACACCCGATTGAACTTCTAGGTGATTGTTGACGATAGATAAGTATCATTTTTAACCGTCAACATAGCATGAGAAATGATCTAAGTACAAATACTATCTAGATATAGGGGTTACACTGACAAAATTCCACTAGTTTTGGTGAATATCTATTTCTACAGGGGGTTATCAGGAAAGAACCAAGGGAGGTCCACATGTCAGATTTACATAGAGAGAAACCGATAATACTATGAAAAGGAATACTCTAGAAGACTCAAGAAGATATTGCCCCGGAGGGGAGGGCCCAGAGGCCAAGCAACAGGGGCGGCCGCCCCTGGGCCTAGGCGCCTACCCCACCCTGGTGTCCAATCAGGTGCCACCTCATGGATTATGCCTCCACCGCCTTTGAGGATCTATAATAATCGTTCATCAATGTTAGTTTGATCTAAGGGTTGTGGTGCTTCCTAGAAGGCTATATAAGCAAGGCCCCTGGCTCCAGGAGAAACCTTAATTCTAGAATTCATTATTCATTCATCTCATTCAGAGAAGCCCTAGAGGCACCATCTTAATTAGATCTCTAGTTTAGCATAGCTACATAGGATTAGAACTAGAAGGAGCCAAGCATTGCTTGATTTCCGGATCTGTCGGAGAATACTTGGTAATTCTCTCCTACTTTCGTATTTGTTCTTATATTATTCATCTAGTTCATCATTTGTATGAATATGACTTTAGTCTATTCTATCATATTGGATATGACTTTGCTCTATTTGATTATGTTCTCAATTATATTGTTCCTAGTCTACTTTGATTATATGCTTGGCATAGTTAGATCAGAATTATACTCAAGTATAGGATCATATAGCGCTTGCTCATTGATATCATGGGTGAGTGGTAAACATTGTGTAGGCGTGGTGCTTATACCGTATTTACCTGCGATTGCACCCTATATTCCAGATCGTGTGGTAGATCGCAGGAGTGACAGTCCTGTTGAGTCCTCTGTAGTCCACCTCCCGAGTATAGGGTAGGCAGAGCACAACTATTACAGGGAAGTGATGGCTATGTTCCATATCTTCCTTAGTAATATCATTATGCGTAGATATAACCTTTTCTTGCCATGATTGTCAAGTGTAATTGCACTAATCATTGTATGGTTTGACCTTATAGTTAGAATAACTTAGGATTTATCCCTATAGTTCGTCCTAATCCATGCTAGTGCTATATATCTAGAGTAGTCTATTGAGATGTTTATCATTATATGGCTATGTGCTTACCAGTTATCCTTTATTATTATATATATATTATTTATCTTGTGACACTTACCCTGTATGAGAAGATAGATAAAGACATGGTTATGCTCTCCATTAGCACATGTAGTGATGCTCATTGCTCATTATCTTTAACATCCCTTCCTAGTGGTAAAAATATAAATAATGATACCTGGATTACTCCCGGTTAAAATGCTACATTGGTATTATCTGTGCGCTTGCGAATTTTATATTTATTTCAGAGGAGCATTTGCATATTTTAGTACCAGCACCTTTGGTGTCATGCTGGGGATGACAACCTAGCTTAGGTGGCATTAGAGGTGTCAACAAGCATTTTTGGCGCCGTTGCCGGGGAAGGTTGAATTGCTATCCAAAGGATAATGAGCCATCACTTGCATCCACTAATGTGATCGAGAAACCATCATCCATCTCTACTCATACAGCCTTACCCTTGTCTTTTGTCTATTTTATATATTATATACATGGTAATGTTTGAGCAGGTTTGGCCATCCAGATAACTTCATCGATAATCCAGAATTGCTATTCAGAAGAGCAAGAGCCAAGCTAAAGTGAGTTCAAACAGAAACATCATCATCTCAGCTTAAAGCTGCTCTCTCTGATTCGGAAGGCCAACCAAGCATAGTTCGGAACTTAACACCAGAGTTCGACGCTATGGCAAACAAGTCACTCAGTGAGTTCTCAGCTCCAACTATAGCTAACATTCGGACTGGACCTGCGGAGGAGATTGAGCAGAACTTTGAGCTAAAGCCGGCGTTGATCAACATGGTGCAAGCTAGCCAGTTTTGTGGGAAGGCACATGAAGATGCTAGTGCTAATCTCCAACACTTTCTGGAGATCTGTAGCACTTTCACCATCAAGGATGTCCCCAGAGATGTCATACTACTTCGCCTCTTTCCATTCCCACTCTTAGGGAGAGCGAAGGAGTGGTTCTATGCGAATAAGGAAAAGAATACTACATGGGCACTCTGTTCCACCAATTTCCTAGCGAAGTTCTTTCCCATGGGCAAGACAAATGCTCTTCGTGGGAAGATATCAAGTTTTCAGCAGCAACATGATGAGTCAGTCCTAGAAGTATGGGAGCGCTTTCAAGACTACATCCTAGAATGTCCTCATCATGGAATGGAGAATTGGCTACTTATGCAGACCTTCTATCACGGGCTTTCTAATAGCACCCATGAGACTATGGATGCTGCCGCTAGAGGAGCATTCTTATCACTTACAATCGATAAAGCCACAGCTCTTGTGGAGAAGATGGCGTCCAACCAAGGTTGGAACGAAGAAAGAACTCAAACCCGCAAGAGAGGTGGAGGTATGCACCAGCTGAAGGAGGTAGACATGCTATCTACCAAGATGGACCTGCTTATGAAGAGGCTCGATGAGAGAGCCGATGAGACGAAGGAAGTCATGTACATTCATGATTCCCGCATGACTAGTGAAGAGTGTGGAGACACTGGGCATTTAGGAAGCAATTGCTCAGAGCTACAAGAGGATGTGAACTACCTCAACAACAACAACAACAACAACTATTACTGTCCTCAACAAAATCAAGGCTGGAATCAGCAGCAGAGGCCTAACTACTCAGGTAACTACCCAGGTAATTATCAAGGTAACAATTCTTTCAATCAACCACCTCTGAGAGAGTTAGTGCTTAACCAAGGAAAGTTAATGGATAGCCTGTCTAATAAATTAGCATCTAATGATAAAATGTTAGAAACAATTAATAATAGAATGGATAAGTTTTCCACTGCCATTAAGAATCAGCTCAGTTTCAATAAGATGCTAGAGTCTCAATTACAACAGCTTGCCAATATTGTTCCTGCTAACCAAGGTAAAATTCCGGGACAACCGGAAGATTTAGAAACTGCAAATCTTGTAGACATATTTAATGCAGGAAGTTATTGGAGTGACCCTATCTCCAAAGGATGGAACGACGAGACTCTGCCGACTAAGAAAGGTGATCCAAGAAGACTTGTCATCCCGATCTCCATTGGAAGCGTGAACTTTAATGAAGCTATCTGTGACTTCGGTGCAAGCGTCAATCTCATGCCTAAGGTAATCTATGACAAAATGTTTAATTATCCTTTATTGTATAGAACCATGTGCTTGCAACTTGCAGACCAATCACTTTGCTACACCAAGGGAATTTTAGAAGACATATGTGTACGAGTAGGCAGCTCGTATGTTCCTGCAGACTTTGTGGTAATAGAGATAGGTGGTGATGAGAAGTCGCCCATCATATTGGGACGACCGTTATTAAACATCGCTGGAGCTATCATGTATGCCAACACTCCCAAGATTTGTTTCAACATCAAAGGCAAGAGAGACCTTCTTCTCTAAGGACAGAATGTTGCAATTCCCTACACACCCTCAACATCCCTATGAGCCAAAGAAGAAGAACAATTGGAGGAACAAGAACAAGAACAAGAATAGGAAGCCACAACAGATGAAGTCAGTGAGAATGCTCACTGCAGTCCATAGAGAGCATGATCATCAGCTCAAATCCCCATACTTGCTCAAGAGAGACGACCCAGGTGTCCCAACCATTGAATGCACAATCAACAGAAGTTCCTTTTAGAAAGTTGTTTGTGACACTGGATGTAACACCCTAGAATAAAAGACAACAATGTCTTCTAGAGAATTACCACACTTCAGCACAAGAGAAAAACAATACCAACGGAGTACGCGGAAGCAACAATAATCGCAAGGATTAAAAATAAAGTCTTTATTATTCATTAGTCAATCGTAACTCAACCAAGACACACATGATCCATCATAATAGCATATGGGACAATCAACTAAACCATGGTTAAAATTACTATCATTACAACACATATGTCCCAAGATATATATGACTCAAAGGTGACATGCACACGTGCTGCTACTCCCATCCCAAGCATGCATCTTCCAAGCTCAAACACCTGAGGGGGAAAAACAACGGGTGAGGTTTATGGAAAACCTCAGCTAGTAAACTACCTTAACTGAGTTATTCAAATCACAGTTGATTAAATATCAAATTTAACTAACATAAAGGTAGATACATCAATTGCTTTAGGAAACATGAATATATTAAAAGTGCAAATGCAAATGATGCAATGCAAATGAGGATGATGCAATGCAATTACGTATGATGCAATGCAATGCATGACTTCTCTTCTACCCACATGTCCCAACAAGAGGGAGTGAGGGCTGCAACCACAATGCTCATCAATGTGCGTTGCTGTACCGGTACTTACCGCGCCAATTTGGCTACGGTTTCTTCAAATGCATATCAACGGAAAGAGTGCAAAAATATGAATGTTGCAATGTATGCACTTCAATTCATATACTTCATAGTTCTTACATTAAAGAGCTATACCACAAGCTATGAAAATGGCACACTTCAAAGTAGATAAATTACTCAATTCAAATTAAGTGGCTAGTGTGAGTGACTGAAACTTAGTGGAGGCAATTCAAACAAAACAGCTAAAGCTTGTGGACCACAGCGCCACATTTACTTGCCTTCACCGAAGATCAAAGTTGAGAGCTAAGCGCGATCTGTAGGTGCGCCACCTGATCATAAGCAAAACTCAGCACCAGCAACATCATACAAACAAAACAAACAACAAATTACACAATAAAGCGTCTGAATCCCGTCGTTTAAGCATCTACCGTCTTGCTACCGATCGTGACAGCAGCACTGTTCCTTCTCTTTTTCATAGGCAAATAACCAACCATTCAAAAATTCTCAAAAACTACCAGATGAGAGAAAAGTCCATTATATACAACTTTGGTATTATAAGATTTAGCATAAAAGGTCTCAAAAATAGCATAATTATCCCCTTAAGTTAACTGAACATTCTGATAGTCATATCAGGACAGCAAGATCATAAAATTCATAACTAGAGATATACTTGTCGAAAAATAATGTTCTAAAACAATATGGAAAGATTAAGAAATATTCTACAACTTTTATTTAGAACACAAGTTCAGATTCGTCCACTAAGCTGACCAAAAACTCATTAGATCTAAAACTGTTTAACAACTCGTCACAAAAAACTGTCTATTTCAGATGACTGTATCTTCCTGAATACAGAGGCTATGAGGGTGCTCTTAGCGTCAAAAGAAAGATGACGAAGTCTCCTACAACTTTGTTCACAGCGCCAAAAATAATTGAGGCCACTCAGTTGCCCTAAAACAGTGATGAACAGAAACTGCATAATCTGATAGGGTTTCAGAACGTGGGGAAGATTAACCTCGGGCATTACTCCAACTAAACACCTCCTAAATAGATGATTGGATCCATGAAAATTGCTACAAAGAAGGGGATTAGGATCTGAAATCTCACCTAGGTCAATCACAAAGAGAATGATGACAAGCCTCTGCCTATCCCCATCGCTACGATGGGATCGTCGTTCCGATGGAATTTTGGAGAAGGACGGCACATCGATAGCGGCAGCCCTAGTTCTCCTCTTCCTCTCCTTCTCCCTTCTATTCTCTTTCTGTTTCTCTTTCTGAGCGTGGACACAGAGGAGGTGACTCTTGGGCTGGCTAGGCTTCACAGTGGGGAAAAGAAAAGGGGAAAAAAAACCACGCTGCCGACCCAGTAGACCAGGAGTCGAACTCCAGATAGGTTCGGTTACTGTAGCTACACGGTTACTGTAGCGTCATAATAAAGTTTCTTTTCCTTTCCTTGTACTGTCTTTCCATAGCTAAAATCGTATGATCCGAACTCCAAATAAAATGTATGAGTAGACGAATGAAAAGCAATCGACAAACTCTACGCAACGGTGTTCTCTGCTCATCCATCAGAGGAATGGATCAAATCGATAATTTTTTTCTCTCTCCAAAGCTATCCATCCATTGCTAGATGAATGACTTAATCCATTTATTAAAAAAAACCATATTTACCGAGCATTCTTGGGTATTACATTCTCCTCCCCTTTAGAGAATTCGTCCCTGAATTCATCAAGCAGAACTACTAACCAAAAGAGAATGGAACCACATGCTAAAACAACACTACTCACCAGATTCAAAGAGCTCTGGATACTCCTTGCGCATATAATCCTCCAACTCCCATGTAGCTTCCTGTTCGGTCTGATTCGTCCATAAGACCTTGACATATTTGATGGTCCGGTTGCGCATCACCCGCTCAGAGAACTCTAATATTTGCACCAGGTGGTATTTAACTGTCAAGTCTTGCTCTATATTCACTGACTCAGCTTCCATTGTTTGCTCTGGATCTTTCAAGTATTTCCTCAACATAGAAACATGAAACACCGGGTGCACTCTAGCCATAGAGTCTGGCAACTGCAACCGATATGCTAATGCACCGACACGAGCGATAATCACATATGGTCCAATGTACCTCGGGCTAAGCTTCCCTTTAGTGCCAAAACGAACAATGCCTCTTGTCGGTGAAACCTTCAGGAAGACCTCATCTCCCACGGCAAACTCCAAAGCCCTCCGTCTAACATCTGCATAGCTCTTCTGCCGACTCTGAGAAGCCAACAAGTTTGTCGAATTTCACGGACTTTTATCATGAGTCTGGCGTACCCAATCTGGACCAACTAAGGAACGCTCACCAACCACATCCCAGCAAAGTGGAGAAATACATCTACGCCCATATAACGCTTCGTATGGAGCCATCTGAATACTCGCCTGATAACTGTTATTGTAAGCAAACTCCGCCAAAGGCAGATGATCTTCCCAACTTCCCTTCCATGAAAGCACACAGGCACGCAACATATCCTCCAAGGTTTGGATAGTACGCTCAGACTGACCATCAGTCTAGGGATGGAAAGCAGTACTCATCTCAAGTTTAGTTCCCAAAGCGCTCGCAAACTTTTCCAGAAATTAGAGACAAACTTAGAATCCTGATCTGACATAATAGACTTGGGCACACCATGCAACCTCACAATCTCCTTGATATACAATGGAACCAAATCCACTGCTGAATTTTTTGTATTCATTGGAATGAAGTGAGCCACTTTGGTAAGCATATCAATGACAACCCAAATAGCATCCTTGCCTCTAGGCGAGCGAGGCAAACCAACTACAAAGTCCATTGTATTATTCTCCCATTTCCACTCAGGGATCTCCAATGGCTTTAGTAGCCCAGCAGGCCTTTGATGCTCAGCCTTCACCTTCTGACAAATTCCACATGAAGCTACATACTTGGCAATATCTACTTTCATCCGCTTCCACCAAAAGTTCTTCTTCAAATCTCGATACATCTTTGTCTCACCTGGATGTACTGTATATGGAGTGCGATGAGCTTCCCTCAAAATATCCATCTTCACCTCAGCTTTCTGTGGCACACATAAATGACCTCTGAAATAAATAGTGCCATCGACGTCCATAGTAAAATCATAGGGTTTACCGGCCTTGATGCGCTTGCGAACAGCCTGGAGTAGACGATCTTGCAACTGAGCCATTCTCACCTTCTCATGCAATGATGACTGAATCAATAATTGGGTCTCCTCACGTGCAACACTAGCATAGCAAATAGAAATACCCATGCGGTCCAAATCATCAATCAATGTCATGCATGCTTTAGGAACACCGGTCCTACTAAGAGCATCTGCAACGACATTTGCCTTTCCAGGATGATATTGAATGGTCAAATTATAATCCTTAATTAACTCTAGCCACCTCCTCCGTCTCAAGTTTAGCTCCTTCTGAGTAAATATATACTTGAGACTTTGATGGTCTGTAAAGATATCACAAGACTCACCATCAGGGATGAAAACGGTATGGATATTTTCTGACCGTATACGAGACCGAATCCGTTTAGAGGGATTTTAATACGTCCGTATCCGAGTCCGGATATTTAACATCCGATATCGTATTCGTATCCGAATATTTAAATCACATATTTATGATGTCGATATCCAATCGTATCATATCCGACATTTTTTATACTATCCGTATTCGAATCCGAATCCGGACATAAATATGAAAACAAATACGATATCAGTAATATTCGTCCGTATCCGATCCGTTTTCATCCCTACTCACCATAAAGATAATGCCTCCAAATCTTCAATGCGAAGACCACAGCTGCTAACTCCAAATCATGTGTAGGATAATTCACCTCATGCCTCCTCAACTGTCTAGAAGCATAAGCAATCACCCTATCTTCCTGCATGAGCACACAACCAAGACCAATACGAGAGGCATCTGTATATATAGTAAAACGCTTGCCACTCTCAGGCAAAACCAAAATAGGAGCATTCACCAATTTCTCCTTTAGTGTTTGAAAGCTTGCCTCACACTCAGTAGTCCAAACAAAAGGAGCACCTTTCATAGTTAACTTTGTCATAGGCTTTGCAATAGTAGAGAAATCCTGAACAAATCGACGATAGTATCCAGCAAGTCCAAGGAAACTACGAACCTCCGTGACAGTAGCCGGTCTCTCCCACTCGACCACAGAAGCAACATTCTTGGGATCAACAGTGATTCCATCCTGATTAATAACATGACCAAGAAAAGAAACCTTAGAAAGCCAGAAAGCACACTTCTTTAGCTTGGCAAAATATTTGTATTCCCTTAGTTTATCAAGCACTAGACTTAGATGCACCTCATGCTCCTCCTTTGTTTTTGAATAAACCAAGATATCATCAATGAATACCACAACAAAGACATCCAAATATGGGTGCAACATCCTGTTCATGGCCTCCATGAAAACAGCAGGAGCATTCGTTAGTCCAAAGGACATAACTACATACTCAAAATGCCCATACCTTGTGCTAAAAGCCGTCTTCTCAATGTCTTCCTCCTTAATCCTCAACTGGTGATAACCAGATTGCAAATCAATTTTGGAGAAAACCTTGGCACCCTTCAATTGATCAAACAATGCATCAATACGAGGTAATGGGTACTTGTTCTTGATTGTCACCTGATTAAGCCCTCTATAATCCACACAAAGCCTTTTGGTCCCATCCTTCTTCTCCACAAATATCACAGGAGCAGCCCAAGGTGAGACACTTGGTCTAATAAATCCCTTCGCTAGAAGATCATCAATCTGCTTCTTTAATTCCACTTGCTCTACGGGTGCCATCCTATATGGAGACTTAAAGATGGGTTGAGTTCTAGGAATCAACTTAATCTCAAAGAGAGGCTCCCTTTCGGGAGGCAAACCTGGCAGCTCATCCGGAAAAACATCTAGATACCGACACACCACTGGAATATCATGTATGCTTGAGATAGAATCTTTGACCTCATGCATAGCCCACAAAAAACCTGACTTCCTCGACCAGCGATTAGGGAAAAGGCAACAAAGCAAAGCAAGGGAATACTTCAAGGCACTTCCCTGGAAGACTACCTCATGCCCCGAAGGTGCTTGTAGAGAGACTGTCTTCCAGAAACAAGAGATAACAGCCTGGTATTGAGATAGCCAGTCCATCCCAAGTATAACGTCGAACAAATCCAATGGTATAATCACTAGATTAGCCACAAAATCCTCATCTGCTATGCTAATGTGACAACCAGGACAAATAAAAGTACTAGATAGAGGCCCCTTAGCAGAATTAATTGTAATTGCTTGACTAATCTGCTGAACTGAGATACTAGAATGAACCACAAAACCCTCTAAGACAAAAGAGAAACTAGCTCCAGAATCAAAAAGGACATATGCATCAAAAGAATTAATGGAGATAATACCTGTCACCACATCGGTCACGACTGTTACCTGAGGGCATAGTATAAGTCCCCTGAACACTAGTCGAGGTAGAAGGTCCAGAAAAACCAAGTGTCCCCTATGCAGGAGGAGCAGAAGATGTAGGAGCTCGAGAAAACCAGTATGCACCACTAGAACTAGGTACTAGTGAATGACCAACCATGGAAGTTGATGGGGGAGTTGGTAAAAACTGTTGCGCAGGGGGCGCAGGTAAGAACTGCTGCGCTGGTGGAGTAAGAAATTGATGTGCTAGCAAACTATTAGCCATCATGTGAGCAGAACCATGCTGACTAGATGAAGAGAAAACTTGCTCCCATCTGACCTTGCTATTAGGATTCATCCTACACACCACCTCCTTGTGGTCCTCCTTGCCACACCTAGAGCATCGGCCAGTCCAGCGGCAATCTGCACGCCTATGAGCATCACCACACCGAAAACACACCAAGCCCATGCCTGGCTTCACAATAGCTCGGTATCGAATAGAGCTACCACTAGATGCACCACCTGAACCATGAGTCTGAGAAGAGCTACCACCATAAGGCTGGTGACGATGATGCTTGTCTTTCCTCTGACTAGGACCTCCAGTCTGGCTAGATTGCCCCTTTTGTTCCCTTTGACCATGAGACTGATCTCTAACTCCGCCTCCAGCTCTAAGCTCTTCAGTAAATTCATCTTGTACCTCCACTCCCAAAGCACGCTCAACAACCGAGCGGAAGTCCACTATAGGAAAAGCACCAAGAACACATCGAATAGATGCCTTCAAGCCTTGCCTGAAAATCCTTGCCTTCTCATACTCATCATGCGCCACATGTGGAACAAAGCGCACAATCTTGTTGAAAGCAACCTCATATTCTACCACAGTCCCTTTGCCCTGATGGCACCTCTCAAGATGAGTCTTCATCTTGTCCATGAAAGCAATAGGGTAGAACCTTCTCTCAAACTGACCAACAAACTCATGCCAAGTAATAGGACCAGAACTAGCATTACGAGAAGATATCACATTCCTCCACCACACAAGAGCCTCACCCTTCAGCAACTGTCCAGCATAGCGAACCCAATCTGGAGGAGGAATCTGAAAAGCCTCCAGTTTGTCAATAACAGCAGAAAGCCAATCTGCAGCCTCAACTGGAGCACCAGTACCAGCAAAAAGCTCCAGATGCATAGCACACCATTGTCTCAACTCCAACGGATGCTGAACATTCCCTCCAGCCGGAGGATCACCACCACCAGAAGTGTTAGGAGGAGGGTCACTAGTACCACCACCTCCATTAGGAGGAGCCTGACGCAGAGCATTCAACTCAGCACGCATTGCTTGCATCTCTGCTAAAATTGCTGCCATATCCTGAGGAGCCTCGGGAGTAGGCTCATTCTCACCACGGCCATGACCACCGCGGCCACCACGACCACGACCACGACCACGACCACGCCCACGGCCTCGAGCCATCTTCAACCCACACAACAATAGCACATCAATAAGCAACAACAGCCAAGAGAAAAAAAGCACAAGACAAACGCAATAAAGAAAATTGTCCCCATCCTACAAGTGCAAGTGTGTCGGGTTTTAGTGAGTCAAAATTTTATCACAACAGTTTAAACCTAGAACCTATAACCTAGGCTCCGATACCAACTGTAACACCCTAGAATAAAACACAACAATGTCTTCTAGAGAATTACCACACTTCAGCACAAGAGAAAAACAATACCAACAGAGTACGCGGAAGCAACAATAATCGCAAGGATTAAAAATAAAGTCTTTATTATTCATTAGTCAATCGTAACTCAACCAAGACACACATGATCCATCATAATAGCATATGGGACAATCAACTAAACCATGGTTAAAATTACTATCATTACAACACATATGTCCCAAGATATATATGACTCAAAGGTGACGTGCACACGTGCTGCTACTCCCATCCCAAGCATGCATCTTCCAAGCTTAAACACCTGTGTGGGAAAACAACGGGTGAGGTTTATGGAAAACCTCAGCAAGTAAACTGCCTTAACTGAGTTATTCAAATCACAGTTGATTAAATATCAAACTTAACTAACATAAAGGTAGATACATCAATTGCTTTAGGAAACATGAATATATTAAAAGTGTAAATGCAAATGATGCAATGCAAATGAGGATGATGCAATGCAATTACGAATGATGCAATGCAATGCATGACTTCTCTTCTACCCACACGTCCCAACAAGAGGGAGTGAGGGCTGCAACCACAATGCTCATCAATGTGCGTTGTTGTACCGGTACTTACCGCACCAATTTGGCTATGGTTTCTTCAAATGCATATCAACGGAAAGAGTGCAAAAATATGAATGTTGCAATGTATGCACTTCAATTCATATAATTCATAGTTCTTACATTAAAGAGCTATACCACAAGCTATGAAAATGGCACACTTCAAAGTAAATAAATTACTCAATTCAAATTAAGTGGCTAGTGTGAGTGACTGAAACTTAGTGGAGGCAATTCAAACAAAACAGCTAAAGCTTGTGGACCATAGCGCCACATTTACTTGCCTTCACCGAAGATCAAAGTTGAGAGCTAAGCGCGATCTGTAGGTGCGCCACCTGATCATAAGCAAAACTCAGCACCAGCAACATCATACAAACAAAACAAACAACAAATTACACAATAAAGCGTCTGAATCTCGTCGTTTAAGCATCTACCGTCTTGCTACCGATCGTGACAGCAGCACTGTTCCTTCTCTTTTTCATAGGCAAATAACCAACCATTCAAAAATTCTCAAAAACTACCAGATGAGAGAAAAGTCCATTATATACAACTTTGGTATTATAAGATTTAGCATAAAAGGTCTCAAAAATAGCATAATTATCCCCTTAAGTTAACTGAACATTCTGATAGTCATATCAGGACAGCAAGATCATAAAATTCATAACTGGAGATATACTTGTCCAAAAATCATGTTCTAAAACAATATGGAAAGATTAAGAAATATTCTACAACTTTTATGTAGAACACAAGTTCAGATTCGTCCACTAAGCTGACCAAAAACTCGTTAGATGTAAAACTGTTTAACAACTCATCACAAAAAATTGTCTATTTCAGATGACTGTATCTTCCTGAATACAGAGGCTATGAGGGTGCTCTTAGCGTCAAAAGAAAGATGACGAAGTCTCCTACAACTTTGTTCACAGCGCCAAAAATAATTGAGGCCACTAAGTTGCCCTAAAACAGCGATGAACAGAAACTGCATAATCTGATAGGGTTTCAGAACGTGGGGAAGATTAACCTCGGGCATTACTCCAACTAAACACCTCCTAAATAGATGATTGGATCCATGAAAATTGCTACAAAGAAGGGGATTAGGATCTGAAATCTCACCTAGGTCAATCACAAAGAGCATGATGACAAGCCTCTGCCTATCCCCATCGCTACGATGGGATCGTCGTTCCGATGGAATTTTGGAGAAGGACGGCACGTCGATAGCGGCAGCCCTAGTTCTCCTCTTCCTCTCCTTCTCCCTTCTATTCTCTTTCTGTTTCTCTTTTTGAGCGTGGACACAGAGGAGGTGACTCTTGGGCTGGCTAGGCTTCACAGTGGGGAAAAGAAAAGGGGAAAAAAAACCACGCTGCCGACCCAGTAGACTAGGAGTCGAACTCTAGATAGGTTCGGTTACTGTAGCTACACGGTTACTGTAGCGGCATAATAAAGTTTCTTTTCCTTTCCTTGTACTGTCTTTCCATAGCTAAAATCATATGATCCGAACTCCAAATAAAATGTATGAGTAGACGAATGAAAAGCAATCGACAAACTCTACGCAACGGTGTTCTCTGCTCATCCATCAGAGGAATGGATCAAATCGATAATTTTTTTCTCTCTCTCCAAAGCTAGCCATCCATTGCTAGATAAATGACTTAATCCATTTATTAAAAAAAACCATATTTACCGAGCATTCTTGGGTATTACACTGGATCGGGTGTCAACATAATGGCCAAGGTAACTTATGAATATCTATATGGTACTATGCCTTTAGACCCAACCTATATGCAGCTGCAGATGACAGACCAATCATTTCGCTTCATGGACGGAATAGCTAAAAATGTCCCTATGCAAATTGATGACCACTTCATCCCAACTGACTTCTTAGTCATCGACATGGGAGAGGATGAGTACGATCCACCGATCATCCTAGGGAGACCGTTCCTAAGTACCACCAAGGCAATCATCTACCTTGCAACATGAGAAGTACATTTCCAATTTCCCTCAGAGAAGAATCAGATCCCCAAGTATGGATGGGCTGATTATCAAGGAGAAGTATCAAGATATGAAGATCGATATCCCGAAGAAAAGATTTATCTTGAGGAGGCTGTACCCTCAATAGAAAGTAAACTAGTAACTGTGGAGAACAAAGAAGAGAAGATAGTGCAACCAACTCATTCCTCAAAGTCAACCTAACCAACAAAACAGGTATGGAAAGTAAAGGTAAATTCAATATCAGATTCAGCACAATCAGAGGCACCACTTGATCCATCTGAGGTGCCCCAGAACGATTAGATCGAATAAGAGGTTCTGTTTGGAGGACCCAAATCACTGAACGCCGCACCAAGAGGTAACTTAGTAGTTATCAATATTTCCCTTTTTAGTTTTGCATTTAATTTTCCACATCATATTTACTTTCCTTTATCACATGTTTAGTTACACTTTACTTTCGCATAGAAAAGAAAACAAATATGCCTTGCATTGCATTATAAAATTGCTAAGCCCCATGCAAATAAATTTGTGACATAAAACACATAAGTCTACTTGTTGTGGTGGCATAAAAATAAAATAAAAGAAGCATTCATCATTTTATTCCTTGCATTATATAAAAATGTAAAAACATAAAAAATATGGTACAATAGATCCTGCTAGAAAGATATATGAGTTAAGAGGTTCTAGACGCTCAAGGCTTAGAGGTTTATCACTAACACTCTCACAAGCTTTGTTGTCTATTTTGAGCTTCATATAATTTGAAGGATCAAGAGACAGAAGGACAATCTGTTCCCTGTCAGAGCGCTGTCTCAACAATCAAAGCACTCTGATGAGGGGAAGTACAACTTCACTGTCTACCAGTTTCATCAAGCAAGACTATGTCAATATTCAGCTTAGGGGAGAGCATCTCCCGTGTATCCAGCTAAGTATTTTCTTACCTACCTATTTATTTTTGCTTTGATATATGAAATAAATAAATAAATAAAAGATGCATAACCTATAGAAACCTAAATAAATGTTTTCTTATACATATATATGTTTTCTATATAATCTCTAAGTTTGATAAATAAATATAGGAGAGTGTGCTAAGTTTCATCTTGCTAAGTGAACCCCTAGAATAAACTCTTATATGAAAATGATGAATAGTTGCTCTACCGTAATTCCTTTCAAGTACCTAGTTTTCAACCTCGAGCTCTCCCGAGTTTTGGATACAATTGTTTTGATTTAAGATTTGCTCTAAACCTGAACTTGTGGGTAGTAAATACTTGATCTAAGTCTAGATAGTTGACGGATATGATATGGGAAGGTTTTGAGCTACTGTCTATCATGTTCCTAGAGATACTAGAGTTCTGGAGAATTTATATTTTGAAAAAATAACTTGCTACATGATGAGTTCCTATATGACGATAGTTTAAATTCCTACCACAGCCATATACATGCTTATAGATTAGGAAGTCTTACATTCATATTTACTATTTATGAGCATTGAGTATGGTCAGGCTGTGCCGATCCTTAGGAACTGGTCATGCGGTTAAAATCGAGATCCACCTATACACTCTACCTATACATGCTGCTTCTACCCTAAAAGTACGCATCCATATCCACCCATATATATCCACCCATATATTCTGCTTCTACCCTGGAAGTACGAATCCATATATATCTCATTCAGATCCACCCAGAAAATGGTTCTACTCTTACATTTGGAGTGAACTGTAAAAATATTCCTATCATCCATTTTATCCCTTGCTAGCCAATAAAGCTCCAAATATCTAGTTATGCTACCTCTTTTATTATGTTCCAAAAGAAGCTTGGGTATTTAAAAAACAAAGAGAAAACAAAAAGAAAGAAAGAAAGAAAGAGGACAAATGTCCCACTCAGAGATAAAAAGAGATTTAGAAGCCCAAGTTCTCCTCAAATTCTTCAAGTTTTCTAAGAGAGGTATATGAGAAATTTTCCCTAAGGAGCTAAGTATTCACCATCATCATCCCTTTACCCCTTATAACCACTTCTACTCCATTTACCATTTACCACCATCTACCATATAGCCCAAGACACATGCATATCTTGATTTGGCTTTATGACTCGTTCCTTTGGATCCATAGTTTTGATTATGCAATATATGTTTCGTTGTCTCCCCACCTATGAGCTCCACATAAGCCTTTTAGAAGTAGGGTGAGAGAGAGGAGGCATAATGTTACTATGCTACCAAAAATATCACATATTTTAAGAGAGAAAAGGCATACACCATAAATGCCTTGGAGAGGATCCAAAAATACCACAAAGGAGAGACTTGGAAGGATCATACATAGGAATATCTGAGTTTTATTTTGAAAATCTTACAAAACTCTAGAATAATAGTTGATCAAAGAGCTTGAAACATGGCGCTTGACTTGATCGTTCTATCTTTCAACTACTCAAGACCCAAGTGACGGCTACAAGCCCCATGGTGGAAGGTAATATGAGTAAGTTTTTCATCAGAATAGTTTATTCTAATCTGGAGGAGAGTTCTTGTTTGAACGCATGTGTACCTGTAAGGCGTGAATGTATTGTAGCAACTCCTGATCCATCACTGAGTCTATCTTTGCTCAGGGACGAGCAAAAGGTAAGCTTGGGGAGTTTGTTGACGGTAGATAAGTATCATTTTTAACCGTCAACATAGCATGAGAAATGATCTAAATACAAATACTATCTAGATATAGGAGTTACACTAACAGAATTCCACTAGTTTTGGTGAATATCTATTTCTGCAGGGGGTTATCAGGAAAGAACCAAGGGAGGTCCACATGTCAGATTTACATAGAGAGAAACCGACCATACTATGAAAAAGAATACTCTAGAAGACTTGATAAGATATTCCCCCGGAGGGGAGGGCCCAGAGTCCAGGCAATAGGGGCGGCCACCCCTGGGCCTGGGCGCCCGCCCCACCCTGGTGTCCAATCAGGTGCCACCTCGTGGATTATGCCTCCACCACCTTTGAGGATCAAGGTTGGTTTGATCCAAGGGTTGTGGTGCTTCCTAGAAGGCTATATAAGCAAGGCCCCTGGCCCTAGGAGAAACCCTAATTCTAGAATTCACTATTCATTCATCTCATTCAGAGAAGCCCTAGAGCCACCATCTCAATTAGATCTCTAGTTTAGCATAGCTACATAGGATTATAACTAGAAGGAGCCAAGCATTGCTTGATTTCTGGATCTGTCAGAGAATACTTGGTAATTCTCTCCTACTTTCGTATTTATTCTTATATTATTCATCTAGTTCATCATTTGTATGAATATGACTTTAGTCTATTCTATCATATTAGATATGACTTTGCTCTATTTGATTATGTTCTCAATTATATTGTTCTTAGTCTACTTTGATTATATGCTTAGCATAGTTAGATCAGAATTATATTCAAGTATAGGATCATATAGCGCTTGCTCATTAATATCATGGGTGAGTGGTAAACATTATGCAGGCGTGGTGCCTATACCGTATTTACCAGCGATTGCACCCTATATTCTGGATCGTGTGGTAGATCGCGGGAGTGACAGTCCTGTTGAGTCCTTTGTAGTCCACCTCTCGAGTATAGGGCAGGCAGAGCACAACTATTACAGGGAAGTGACGGCTATGTTCCATATCTTCCTTAGTAATATCACTATGCATAGATATAACCTTTTCTTGCCATGATTGCCAAGTGTAATTACACTAATCATTGTATGCTTTGACCTTATAGTTAGAATAACTTAGGATTTATCCCTATAGTTCGTCCTAATCCATGTTAGTGATATATATCTAGAGTAGTCTATTGAGATGTTTATCATTATGTGGCTATGTGCTTACCAGTTATCCTTTATTATTATATATATTATTTATCTTGTGACACTTACCCTGTATGAGAAGATAGATAAAGACATGGTTATGCTCCATTAGCACATTGTTGACAGTAGATAAGTATCATTTTTAACCGTCAACATAGCATGAAAAAGGACCTAAACATAATTACCACTAAGATATAGGGGGTTTACTAACATAATTCCACGAGTTTTGGTGAAAGTTTGTTTCTACAGGGGGTCAGCTGAAAAGAACCAAGGATGGCCCACATGTCAGGTTTACATAGAGACAAAAGGGCAACACACAACTTTTCTGTAATCTAGAAGGTACAAGAAGACTCTGGAAACAAACGGGAGGCGAAACGTGCCCGGAAGTGGGGCGCCCGCCCCCTCCTTGGGTGCCTGCCCTACCTGCTCAGCCAATTAGGCTCCACCTCCTAGATCATGCCTCCTCGCCTTTGAGGATCAATAATAATCGTAGATCAAGGTCGGTTTGATCCAAGGGTTGTGGTGCTTCGTAGAGGGCTATATAAGCAAGGCCCCTGGCCCCTGGAGGAGGCATCCCATGAAACCCTAATTCATTTGCTCTAGTTGGGATCAGCTGAGAGGGGTCTCTTGAATGGTTCTCCTCTCCATAGCTAGCCATTAAGAGAATATTAGTCCTCATTAGGATCTAGTCTTAGCAAAATAGAGAGATAAAGAGCGAGGGAAGAGTTGGAGGTGGTGCCGACATGTCAGTGCTTCCTCTCTGGCTTGTACTTTGACGGATTCAGGCTTCTCCAAGTCTACATCCGGGATACTTCTGGCAATTGATCTTTATTCAAGTATTTATCTTACTCTTCTGTTCATTGGTTCACAGTTCTTATGATTGCTTTAGTTCTTGTTAGTGCTCTGAATTAGAGTAGTAATTGTTAGCACAAGCGTGGTGCTTAGGCTATTGGTTACCTGTGTTTGCGCCCTATTCTTTGGTTGTGTGGTAGTTATGGGAGGTGACAGCCCCGTCCACCCGAATTGAGTAGGTTCTTAAATTAGTAGGACCGTAGTCACGTCAGTAAAGTTATCCTTAGTGGTGCTTTCCCGTCTAGCGGCATCCCGAAGTGAACATTAGAAGGACATTTGAATCATAACCTTGCCTTGCATAGGATCATTACCATAGGAATCCTCTCTACCCATCATATCTTAACCTTGATTGCTACCTTTGGATAAACTAGTGGTTAGGCGGCTCACACACATTTTCCTGTGGATACGATATTTGAAACCCTCCAGGTGAAAGCTACAACGGTATCCGTGCGCTTGCGGATTTATCTGTGTGCATTAAAAATACCAACAAGCTTTCTGGCGCCGTTGCCAAGGAAACGGTTGCTGTGATTCTTCATACCAAATTTATCCATGTATCTTTCCTTTTCAAGCATGGATAACATCACTCCTATCAATCAATATGCTGCTCCCATGGGTGCACAACTAGAGCCACCAGAATCTTCCAAACCTATCCTCACACCTGGCTATGAGTTGGATCCGTGCTTAATAAATATGGTCCAGGACCATTCATTCTCAGGAGAAGACGATGAAAACCCACACACACACCTACGGGAATTTGAGTTAATTTGTGCATGCTTACAAATTGAGGGCATGTCACATGAAACCTTAAGGTGGAAGCTATTTCCGTTCTCTTTAATGGGAAAAGCTAGACACTAGTATTCCCGAACCATAGGGAGTGTATAGGGAGATTGGGAAACTTTACGCTCTAGCTTTTTCTTACATTTCTTTCCCATTCTCTCTGTGGTTAAACTTCGAACAAAGGTTCTAACTTTTGAACAAGAAGAAAAAGAATCTCTTGGTGCGGCTTGGGCACATTTTAATGACTTAGTCAATTGTGGCCCTGACCTTTCCATTCAAGACCAAATGCTCTTGCAACACTTTTATGTGGGTCTTAGTAGAAAAACCGCACAACTTCTTGATACGTCCTCTGGAGGTTCTTTCTTGCATCTCTCAGCTAGTGAAGGGAGAGAGATCCTTACAAAAATCCTTGAAAACACCCATTACACTAGCATTCGTGATGATCCCCCAGAAGACATAGTTGAGACAGCTCCTGAGGAAGAACCTATGATAGTTGAGCCTGAACTTTTAGCTACTCCACTTGAAGCCTCAACTATCCTCCAAGTTCCTGAACCATCGAAGGAGGAAGAAATTCCACTTTCGAAAAGATATGTTTGAATTCGAGGAAGATCTTTTCCCCAATTTTGGAAACACCTCGAATTATTCTACAATAAGGAAATCTTCGTCACCATCTGCACCTAACTAGCACTTTCCGATCCAACCGAAGATAAGTTCCTTAAAAATACTATGAAGGAGTTGACAACAATTATAAGCAATGATTGGTTGAAAGAATCTAAGCTTTCTCATGAAGTCATTCATCTAGATTCTCCTTCCACCTCTATTAGTTGTCAGATTAATCAAACCTCCTTTGATGCTCTTTATAATCCAGTTGTAGGAGTAAATATCATGTCTAATTATTTTGCACATACACTTTTTGAAGACATGAAATTAGCTCCAACGACTAGGCTTCTAAAAAGTCTCTCAGGTCAAATCCTTCCCAGTGAAGGAATCTTCCACCTCATCCCTATCAAAGTAGACAAAACCAAAGTGTACCTTAGTTTCTATATTTTTGATACTTGGGAATTCGACCTTTTGATTGGGCATCCAATAGAGAGACTTATCCATGAAGGAAGAAAGGGAAGTGTAAATGTACATCTTGGGAAAAGCTTAAATCTTTCCATTCCTAACACCCAATCACTCCACACCAAGATGGAGTTAAGCCCCGAGCAAGAACTAATGGAGGAGATAATGGCAATGTCTTTCCTAGAATCATCCGACAAAGATCTCGAAGAAGTCGCCAAAGATTTCATCAAAGAAATAGAACAACCGCGAAATCCTTTACCTTTGGATGAAACTCAGGAACTACCAAAATCCCCCATTGAGCTGAAACCCCTTCCTTCGGGATTGAAATACGCTTTTCTTAATGACAACGAGGAGTCTCCTGTGATAATTAGTGATAAACTTTCTAAATATGAGACCATCCGACTCCTTACTGTTTTAGAAAAAGCATCGTTCTGCTTTTGGCTACTCACTCCAAGACCTCAAGGGGACTAGTCCTGCTCTTTGCACTCATCGCATCCCTATAGACCTAGCTTATACACCATCTAAGAGCCCCAACTAGGCTAAATAATGCGATGAGGGATGTTGTTAAGAAAGAGGTTTTGAAACTCCTACATGCAGGGATAATCTATCTCGTGCCGCATAGTGAGTGGGTAAGCCCGGTGCAAGTTGTACCTAAGAAAAGGGGGTATGACTGTGGTGAAAAATGAGAGAAATGAATTGATTCCAAAACGAACCGTCACCAGATGGCGGATGTGCATAGATTATCGAAAACTCAATAAGGCAACAAAGAAAGATCACTTTCCGTTACCCTTCATCGATGAGATGTTGGAACGGCTTGCAAAGCACTCTTTCTTCTGTTTTCTTGATGGGTATTCTGGCTACCATCAAATCCCGATCCATCCTGATGATCAAAGCAAAACCACTTTTACTTGTCCCTATGGAACCTATGCCTATCGTAGGATGTCTTTCAGTTTGTGCAATGCTCCGGCTTCGTTCCAAAGGTGCATGATGTCTATATTTTCTGATATGATAGAGAAAATTATGGAAGTTTTTATGGATGACTTTTTTATTTATGGAAAAACTTTTGATGATTGCTTATAAAACTTAGACAAGGTTCTGCAAAGATGTGTGGAAAAGCACTTAGTCCTTAATTGAGAAAAATATCACTTCATGGTTAGAGAGGGTATAGTACTTGGACACTTGGTGTCCGAACGTGGGATCGAGTTAGATCGTGCAAAGATAGAAGTGATAGAGAATTTGCCTCCTCCCACAAACATCAAAGGCGTACGAAGTTTTCTTGGTCACGCGGGGTTCTATAGACATTTTATAAAAGACTTTTCGCACATTGCTAGACCCCTCACAAGCTTGCTAGCCAAGGATGCTCCCTTTGAGTTTGATGATGAGTGTTTAGATGCTTTTCATATTCTTAAGAAAGCACTCATCTCAGCACCAATCATTCAAACCCCTGATTGGTCGCTACCTTTTGAAATCATGTGTGATGCTAGTGATTATGCTGTCGGGGCAGTTTTGGGTCAAACAAAGGATAGAAAGCTTCATGCAATTGCTTATGCTAGTAAAACTCTATCTAGACCTCAACTTAATTATGCAACAACTGAAAAAGAGCTCTTGGCTATTGTTTTTGCCGTTGACAAGTTTAGATCTTACTTAGTAGGAGCTAAGGTGTTGTTCATACTGATCATGCTGCTTTAAAATACCTACTCACTAAGAAAGATGCTAAACCACGACTTATAAGATGGATTTTGTTACTCTAAGAATTTGATTTAGAAATAAAAGATAAAAAGGGAGTAGAAAATTCTGTAGCCGATCACTTGTCCAGGATGCAGTTTGAAAATCCACAGGAATTGCCCATCAATGACTACCTACGAGATGACATGCTCTACAAGGTCGCAAGCGTCAACCCCTGGTACGCAGATATTATCAATTTTATGGTTGCAGGTTATGTACCACCAGGAGAGAACAAACGTAAGCTCATTCAAGAAAGTTGTCTCCACTTATGGGATGACCCGTACCTCTTCCGAGTTTATTCTGATGGTCTACTCAGGAGGTGTGTACCAACTGAAGAAGGAATCAAGATCATTGAAAGATGTCATTCATCACCTTATGGAGGACATTATGGGGCATTCCGTACTCATGCAAAAATTTGGCAATGTGGATTTTTCTGGCCAACTATGTATGAAGACACAAAAGATTTCATCCGGAGATGTGGAGCATGTCAGAGGCATGGGAACATAAATACATGAGATGCCATGCCACTCACCAACAACCTCTAGATAGAACTCTTTGATGTCTGGGGAATCGACTACATGGGGCCATTTCCGAAGTCCAAGCAGTGTGAATACAACTTAGTGGTGGTTGACTATGTTTCAAAGTGGGTTGAAGCTCTACCATGTGGAGCTGTAGATTCCACTCACGCCAAGAGGATGTTTGTAGAAACCATCTTTCCACGCTTTGGAGTTCCACGCATGGTGATTAGTGATGGAGGTTCTCACTTCATTGATAGGAAGTTTCAACGCTTCTTACACAATCATGGGGTTCGTCATAATGTTGCAACACCATACCATCCTCAAATAAGTGGGCAAGCAGAAACATCAAACAAGCAAATCAAGAACATTCTGCAAAAGACTGTCAACGAGATGGGGACAGCCTGGAAGGATAAGCTTCATGGAGCGCTATGGGCTTACAGAATAGCCTACAAAACACCTCTTGGAATGTCACCATACTAGCTGGTCTACGGGAAAGACATCCCACTTACCTGTCGAGCTAGAATTCAAGGCACACTTGGCCATAAAGAGATGGAACATGGATTTTGAAAAAGCTAGGGAGAAAAAAAAGATGCAACTCTCTGAGTTGAGGAATGGCGAGAAAAGGCATATCATAATGCAACGATTTACAAAGAGAGGACAAAGAGGTGGCATGACAAAAGATTGAAGAAGGAATTCAAACCAGGTGACAAGGTGTTACTATTCAACTCTAGAATGAAGCTGTTCGGGCATGGGAAACTACGAAGTAAATGGGAAGGACCATTCAAGGTAGTTGAAGTAGCATCACATGGAGCAGTCACGCTTCAAAACGATGAAGGTAAACTTTTCAAGGTAAATGGCCAACGTCTAAAAGTTTTCTTTGATGCACAATTATCAGAAGAAGAATTAGACATAGTTAATTATATAGAATTTAAAATTACTAAAAGAAATAAAAAGGATACCTTGCTGAGTTCTGCATAGAAATCATGGGCAACACTCTAGACAATTAATGCTTAATTTCCTAACCCTTAATCTCTTCCACGAGTTTTGTTGTCTATTTGAGTTGTGCAGGAGATATTAAGGAGGACCGACAATCAAGTGGATGCTCTATTCACTAGTGGAGCACTGTCTCAACAATCATCATCAATCAATGCTCCACCAGAGGAAGTACATCTTCACTGTCAATCTCCTACACTGCAAGATCGAATGACTATGTCAACATCTAGCTTGGGGGAAAGCACCCCCATGTATCTAGCTAAGTACTCTCTTAGTTCTACCTTTTTCTATATAAGTTTTCTTAATTAGTAATAATAATGGTCTAAAAATAACTAAAGCAAAATAAAAAAGGTGTATCTAGTTTACTTGTTTTTGTTCTTAAAAGAGTTGTTAATAAAAGAGGACTATCTAAGTAATCTCTTGCATGGAAATGATTAATAGTTGCTTTGCCGTAATTCCTTTCAAGTACCTAGTTTTCAACCTCGAACTCTCCTGAGTTTTAGACACAACTGTTTTGATCTAAGATTTGCTCTGAACCTGAAACTTGTTGGTAGCGAATGCTTGATCTAAGTCTAGGTAGTTGGCGGATATGATATGGGAAGGTTTTAAGCTGCTGTTTATCATGTTCCTAGAGATGCTAAAGTTCTAGAGATTTTATCTTTTGGAAATCTAAAAAAACTACATGACGAGTTCCTGTATGATGAGAGTTTAATTCCTACCACAGCCATATATACATGCTTACTAGATTAGGAAAGACTCTCACTTGTTAGCTTAGCTACTTGTAAGCATTGAGTGTGGTCAATCTATGTTGACCCTAAGGGATTAGTCATGCGGTTAAAATCAAGATCACGCACACTCCACCCATATATGTTGTGATATGAACCCGCTAGGGTGAATCCTGATCTTTCGATGAGAGAAGGTGGATAACTCGATTTGGTGGATGGAGATGACGTTCACGGCCCAACTACAGCCTTCCAAGCTGTGCCTTAGCAACCGATACACCACCTCCAACAGCCGTCGTGATCTTGTGGAGCACGATCAACCAAATCACTAGGGTAATTCCTGCAAGCAATCGAGGAACAAGCAAGAACAAGTAGAACAAGCAACTCAATTGCAAATATGGAGATGAAAAACCAATCTGAACTCACAAAGTTGGGGTTCTGAATCAAGTAGAACGGATGGTCTAGTCAACACACGCGTCTACAAGGAAGTAGCAATGGCTAAACTTTCAACAAAACAAAACCCAATCTATTTGTGGCGGCTCTAATCCTTATTAATACCTAGGGGAACGACCAGGGGGGTGTTGGGGTCGTTCTCCAACCCTAGGACACGTCCTTAATGGACCCAAATTGATACATGGACCATCGGCCCAAAATAGGGTGACGCAGCACCAAAGGCAGAAAAGGTTCCGGCGTTGAAACGACGATTGCGGAAGCATTGGATAAGATATAGCCATGAGTCCAGATCCGTTGGAAAATAGACTTGATAAGCTTTCCAAAAAGTGCTATAACGTCCCAATCGGAGTCCGTATGAAGTCGTGGTGACCGTCGCAATTTGGGACTATTTTGCAGTCCGAATTCAACTTCCAAAACGTGTTGGACTTGGACTCTTTCTGTCCTTGGAACCAAAGTGACGTGGTGGCCTAGCGGAGGACGTTAGGAATACTTGGATTTGGTCCCCAATCAACTTCATTAACCTTCCATGCTTTCCATATGCAATCAAACCTTCCCTTGATCCATGTAAGTAATTCTGAAAATGAGAATGAACACACATCATGGTGCGGCATCAATTCATCAAATGCTTCAATGATAAGCCTCATATAGAATGGTTGCACCTTTGGTATAGAAGTGGTTGGCATGGTCATCTTTGAGCCAATGATGTCCTCATCATTCTCCCCTTCTTGACAGCAAACCGTCCTCGGTTTGATCTTTGTTGGAGTATGTGTTGTAGGTAAAAGTGAATTGTGCTCCCCTTCTTGATATTTATCCTGTTGCATATGGGGAAAACTAGAAAAACTTTGCAAGACATCATTAGTGTTAGTGCAGCCCTCAATTTGATCATGGTATTGTGGCCCAAAAGGATATTTCAGATTAGAACAAATATAAACTTTATGCACCAAATATTCTCCTTTGCTGTCATATTTGCCAATTGCATGAAGCGAACAATGATTAAAACTCGGCAAACCAGAATCAAATTTAAGTTTCTCTTTTAGACAATTTAGATTACACAGAATATCAAATTCAATATAACCCAAAGTATTTAAAGAGGACAGTAAATTCAGTTCATCTTGTGCACATGTAATAGGATGAAACAGCTTATCTTCAGCACATTTGTATGGTTCCAAACCAAAAGTATCACACTTATTCGCTACTTGTGGCATAGGAGTAAAAGAATCATCAGCACACAACTCCTCTTTATTACAAGGAACAGCGAGTAATTCATTTTGTGACAAAGGAAAATCAGTAGTGGGTTCCACTATTTGTTGCTCTTCATTAGCATGCAGAGTGGACAAATTTTGGACATTATGGGTCACATCATTCTGGCAAGTATTCACAGATAATAGAATCTCTTTTTCAGCATTGAGAGCCAGACAAAACAATTGACCAATATGGTAATATGATTTGCTAATTAACAAGGTTCGAATTTCAGAATTGAGCCCTCTCATGAATCTACTCATAACATCTTCCATGCATTCATCCAATCCACCAAACATGATACAAATCTTAAAATTATGGTAGTATTGTTTCACAGTCTTACTACCCTGGTTCAAGTTGTCTAATTTTGCAAGCAAATAATCAACATAATATGCAGTAACAAATGCATCTCTAAAAAGAAATTTGAAGTCTTTCTAAGATTCTGGAACTTTGTTGTGCCTACAAATGTGTTTCCATTCTAGCAAAGCATTTTCAATCAAAATATTAGAGGCAATACAAATCTTTTGTTTCTCGGACAGGTCATGCTCATCAAATTCATTGTCTACTTTTAACTCCCAATCAATGTAAGCTTGAGGATCAAACTTACCATCATATAACGGCAAGTGTTGAATGACATCCTGAATATGAGGGTCTAGTTTCAACAGCTCAAAAATCTCCATATCACCTGCCATGATTAGTAGAAAACAAGAAACACAAAAATAATATGTATCCTCCTATCAACTACTAGGATGTGTCGGTTGTAACTCTCTCAAACTCAACTTGTTAAAACAAGCCCTTACAAGTTCTTACCAAGCCAAACAGGAGGTGATGGCAACCAACAAGTCTACAACCGTGGAGTGAAGTGTATCGGTGCCGTAGCAACAAAACAAATTGTCAAGCTGTAGTCGAATATGTGGAGCTGTAGGTGGGCTAAAGCAAGGAAGTACTAGAACCACGTTAGTTGCAAGCAAATTGAACAAACGCTCAACGACGTTATTGTGCTGGTCCTAGGCTAGTACGTGCTAGAGACGCGAGCCTGGACACAAACGAAGTCACTGAGCTGCAGCAAAGAAGGATCACAAGGATAGGAATAACAACAAAAGAAAAACCCTTCTCTTCTTCTTTCTCTTTCTTTTCTTTCTTTCTTTCTATCTTTCTTTTCTTTCTTTCTTCTGTCTTTTTTTTCTATTTTTTTCAACTAGCACAAAACTGAAATTTTGCAACAAGAATTAACAAGCTACTTACAACAATTAAATGTTTCCTTGGGAAGGGTGATTCAGTAGCAAAGTCAAACAAGTGGCTGTTTTGCAAAACCAGCAGACGCACAAATCTCCAGGGCAATTGCAAAGCGCTCAGATTGAATTTGGGACCAAGCTCTGATCAGTTGGAAAGAGGACAAGTTAAGGTTTCCAGATTGTATTTAAACTCCCTATTCAGACTCCTGACAAAGGAAATATGGTGCTTTTCTTTTCAGGATAAAACAGGACTCCGAATCGAATTCTATCTTGATCTTGTTGGATTTCCTTTTTGTAGATGGAAATATGGACGTGGATGAAACCTCCAAGGGCGTGGCTAGGATAATGGTGGTAAACAAAACAAAGGAATTTGGAAATCCACTCGGATTCGTTGAGAGAAACAAATAAACTCAAATCTGTGATGGTGACAGAAACGTGACTAGAACTCGAAACTCTAAACGAATAGACGCTAAGACCAGCAACTTGACATGACGATGCAACCGTTAATTCAATAAGCCCTAACTAAGCAGTAATAGTATTAAGCTCAAAGGGTTTTTGGGATTATGGAGAACTAATCTACTAATTTTGTTTTGGCTTTTTCTGGACTATAGGAGATTAAAAAAAATAGCAAAGAACTAGAAGTCTCTCACCGATCAACCTTGCTCTGATTACCAACTGATACATCTGGCCCAGGGTTGCCCGGACCCCAACAGTTCTTATGCACACCCACTCGGAGAAAGGCCCAATGTCCCTAAAAGACTAGTCCGATAAGGGAATGGTGACTCTCTCTTTTAAGGTGGCTTCCTCCTCCCAAGCTAAGCAAGGTGGAATTATTCAGAGGCTCACACGGTCGCCGCCCGACTACAACTAGGCCACTTGGCCTTTTTTGTTGCGTCTTTGCCAGCGGGTAATAGTGGAGGATGTTCTCATCATTCCCACCCCTTAAACAAGGGCCCAGCTCTGATACCAACTGATATGAACCCGCTAGGGTGAATCCTGATCTTTCGATGAGAGAAGGTGGATAACTCGATTTGGTGGATGGAGATGACGTTCACGGCCCGACTACAGCCTTCCAAGCTGCGCCTTAGCAACCGATACACCACCTCCAACAGCCGTCGTGATCTTGTGGAGCACGATCAACCAAATCACTAGGGTAATTCCTGCAAGCAATCGAGGAACAAGCAAGAACAAGTAGAACAAGCAACTCAATTGCAAATATGGAGATGAAAAACCAATCTGAACTCACAAAGTTGGGGTTCTGAATCAAGTAGAACGGATGGTCTAGTCAACACACGCGTCTACAAGGAAGTAGCAATGGCTAAACTTTCAACAAAACAAAACCCAATCTATTTGTAGCGGCTCTAATCCTTATTAATACCTAGGGGAACGACCAGGGGGGTGTTGGGGTCGTTCTCCAACCCTAGGACACGTCCTTAATGGACCCAAATTGATACATGGACCATCGGCCCAAAATAGGGTGACGCAGCACCAAAGGCAGAAAAGGTTCCGGCGTTGAAATAACGATTGCGGAAGCATTGGATAAGATATAGCCATGAGTCCACATCCGTTGGAAAATAGACTTGATAAGCTTTCCAAAAAGTGCTATAACGTCCCAATCGGAGTCCGTATGAAGTTGTGGTGACCGTCGCAATTTGGGACTATTTTGCAGTCCGAATTCAACTTCCAAAACGTGTTGGACTTGGACTCTTTCTGTCCTTGGAACCAAAGTGACGTGGTGGCCTAGCGGAGGACGTTAGGAATACTTGGATTTGGTCCCCAATCAACTTCATTAACCTTCCATGCTTTCCATATGCAATCAAACCTTCCCTTGATCCATGTAAGTAATTCTGAAAATGAGAATGAACACACATCATGGTGCGACATCAATTCATCAAATGCTTCAATGATAAGCCTCATATAGAATGGTTGCACCTTTGGTATAGAAGTGGTTGGCATGGTCATCTTTGAGCCAATGATGTCCTCATCATGTTGCCTCTACCCTAGAAGTACGCATCCACATACTTTCCATTTTAGACACATCCCAAAATTGTTCTACTCCTACACTGGGAGTGAGCATAAAAAATTTCCTTCATCCATTGCTAGCCCTTTTGTTACGCAATAAAGCTCCAAGTATCCCTTTTACTACTACCTCTATCCATATATCCAAAAAGAGGCTTGGGTGCTCTAAAAAAAAGAGAAAAGAAGAAGAAAAGAGAGAGAAAAAGAAAAATAAAAGAAAGGACAAATGTCCCAACATATAGAGATTTTGAGCAGCCCAAGTTCTTTCCAAAAATTCTTCAAAGATCAAGAGAGGTGTGTATTTCTTCAAAGGAGCAAAAGTAGAATTAGATAGTCACCATTTTTCCTCTACCCCTTCATTTTCCACTTATATCTTACATCCACCATCATTTCCAATACATATCCACTCAACCCATATTTAGGATCACACACATGCACATCTTAATTTGACTATATGGTCGGACTTGTCCCTCTGGATCCATGTGTTTGACTGTGCAATAAATGTTTGCAAGTAAGAATTCCTTGTCTCCCCACCTATGAGCTCCATATAAGCCTATTAGAAGTAGGGTGAGAGAGAGAAGGCATAATGCTACTATGCCTAATACCACAAATACCACATATCTTGAGAGAAGAGAGAAGGCATACACCATAAATGCCTTGGTGAGGATCTAGAAATACCACAAATGAGAGACTTGAGAGGGTCATACATAGGAATCTCTGAGTTTTATTTTGAAAATCTTACAAAAAAAATCTGGAATAATAGTTGATCAAAGAGCTTGAAACATGGCACTTGACTTGACCGTTCTATCTTTCAACTGCTCAAGACCCAAGAGACGGCTACAAGCCCCATGGAGGAAGGTAATATGGGTAAGTTTGAAAGTCAGAATAGTTCACTCTAATCCGGAGGAAAGTTTTTGTTTGAACGCATGTGTACTTTTGAGGCGTGAAAGCATTGTGCAACTCCTGATCCATCACTGAGTTTATCTTTGCTCAGAGACGAGCAAAGGGTAAGCTTGGGGGAGTTTGTTGACGGTAGATAAGTATTATTTTTTAACCATCAACATAGCATGAAAAAGGACCTAAAGATAATTACCACTTAGATATAGGGGGTTTACTGACATAATTCCATGAGTTTTGGTGAAAGTTTGTTTCTGAGGGGTCAGCTAAAAAGAACCAAGGATGGCCCACATGTCAGGTTTACATAGAGACAAAAGGGCTACGCATAACTTTTCTGTAATCTAGAAGGTACGAGAAGACTCTGGAAACAAACGGGAGGCGAAACGGGCCCGGAAGTGGGGCGCCTGCCCTACTTGCTCAGCCAATCAGGCTCCACCTCCTGGATCATGCCTCCACCGCCTTTGAGAATCAATAATAATCATAGATCAAGGTCGGTTTGATCCGAGGGTTGTGGTGCTTCCTAGAGGGCTATATAAGCAAGGCCCCTGGCCCCTGGAGGAGGCATCCCATGAAACCCTAATTCATTTGCTCTAGTTGGGATCAGCTAAGAGGGGTCCCTTGAATGGATCTCCTCTCCATAGCTAGCCATCAAGAGAAGATTAGTCCTCATTAGGATCTAGTCTTAGAAAAATAGAGAGATAGAGAGGGAGGGAAGAGTTGGAGGTGGTGCCGGCATGTCGGTGCTTCCTCTCTGGCTTATACTTCGACGGATTCAGGCTTCTCCGAGTCTGCATCCGGGATACTTCTGGTAATTGATCTTTATTCAAGTATTTATCTTACTCTTTTGTTCATTGGTTCACAATTCTTATGACTGCTCTAGTTCTTGTTAGCGCTCTGAATTAGAGTAGTAATTGTTAGCATAAGCGTGGTGCTTAGACTATTGGTTACCTATGTTTGCGCCATATTCTTTGATTGTGTGTTGGTTACGGGAGGTGACAGCCCCGTCCACACCGAATTGAGTAGGTTCTTAAATTAGTAGGACCGTAGTCGCGTCGGTAAAGTTATCCTTAGTGGTGCTTTCCCATCTAGCGGCGTCCCGAAGTGAACATTCGAAGGACATTTGAATCATAACCTTGCCTTGCATAGGATCATTACCATAGGAATCCTCTCTACCCATCATATCTTAACCTTGATTGCTACCTTTGGATAAACTAGTGGTTAGGCGGCTCACACACGTTTCCCTGTGGATACGATATTTAAAACCCTCCGGGTGAAAGCTACAACAGTATCCATGCGCTTGCGGATTTATCTGTGTGCGTTAAAAATACCAACACACAAGCAGTGATGCTCATTGCTCATTATCTTTAGCATCCCTTCCCAGTGGTAAAAATATAAATAACGATACTTGGATTTCTTCTGGTTAAAATGCTACATTGGTATTATCTGTGCGCTTACAGATTTCATATTTATTTCATAGGAGCATTTGTATATTTTAGTACCAGCACCTTTGGTGTCATGCTGGGGATGACAACCTAGTTTAGGTGGCATTAGAGGTGTCAACAGTGATGTGGGTCTTGTGGCTTGCTTCGGTCAGTTTGGAGACAGTGTTGGTGTCGGTGCATAGGTGCACAGTTTGTGCCAAACATACGATAGGCTCATAAATCATTTTGGATAGACCTGATAGTACTCCCAGTTGACGTGGCTCTTATGGATGCTCATTCGGTCCATTTGGGGATAGTGCTTATCATGACGCAAGATAGGTGCTTGGTTTGCGCTGAACATACCATAAGGCTAAGAAATTGTTTTGGACTTACTCGATGGAACTCCTAGGTGATGCGGGACATGTGGAATCTCGTGTCTTTTAGTTTGGTGACAGAGTTATTGTCGGTGCAAGATAGGTACATGGTTTGCGCCAAACGTACCAAAGGCTCAAAAATCATTTTGGATGCACCTGATTATACTCCTAGTTGATGAGGCTCAAGTGGAAACTCGTTCCAGTCCGTTTAGAGATAGTGTTGATCTTGACACAAGATAGCTACATGGTTTGCATCAAACGTACCATAGGCTTAGGAATCATTTTGGACCCACACCCATGGAACTCCTAGGTGACGTGGGTCATGTGGAATCTCGCATCATTCAGTTCAGAGACCGTGTTAGTGTCGGTGTAAGATAGGTGCACGGTTTGTGCCAAATGTATCATCGGCTCAAAAATCGTTTTAGACGCTCCTGATGGTACTCTTAGGTGACGAGGCTCAAGTGGAAGGTTGGTTAGATCCATTTAGAGATAGTGCTAATCGTGACACATGATAGGTGTACAGTTTGCGCCGACTATACCATAGGCTTAGAAATCGTGTTGGACACAACCGATGGAATACCTAGGTGACATGGATCATGTGGAATATCATTTCAGTCCGTTTCGAGACAGTGTTGTGTCAGTGCAAGATAGGTGCACAGTTTGCACCAGACGTACCATAGACTTAGAAATTATTTTGGACGCACCCGATGGAACTTCTAGGTAACGTGGGTCTTATAGAGTCTCGCTTTGGTCCATTTGGAGACAATGTTGGCATTAGTGCAAGATAGGTGCATGGTTTGTGCCAAACGTACCATAATTTCAGAAATCATTTTAGACACGCCCAATAGTACTCCAAGCTGATGAGGCTCACATGGATGCTCGCTCAGTCCATTTGGAGATAGTGCCAACCTTGACGCAAGATAGGTGCATGGTTTGGCCGAACGTACCATATGGCTTAGAAATTGTTTTGGACACACCCAATGGTACTCTTAGGTGACGAGGCTCAGGTGGAAGGTTGGTTCGGTCTATTTGGAGATAGTGCTAATCGTGACATAAGATAGGTGCACAGTTTGCGCCGAATGTACCATAGGCTCAGAGATTATGTTGGACGCAACTAATGGAACACCTAGGTGACGTGCGTCATGTGGAATCTCGTTTTAGTCAATTTGGAGATAGTGTTAGGTGTTAGTGCAAGATAGGTGCACAATTTGTGCCAAACATACCATAGACTTAGAAATCGATTTGGACATGCCCGATGGTACTCTTAGGTGACGAGGCTGAAGTGGAAGCTTGTTTCAGTCTATTTGGAGATAGTGCTAATCTTGATGTAAGATAGGTGCATGGTTTGCGCCGATCATACCATAGTCCTGGAAATCATTTTGGATGCACCCCATGGAACTTCTATGTGACGTCGGTCTTGTGGCTTGCTTCGGTCCAGTTGGAGACAGTGTTCTTGTCGGTGCGTAGGTGCAAGGTTTGCGCCAAACATACATAGGCTCAGAAATCATTTTGGACACACCCGATAGTAGTCGTAGTTGACGAGGCTCACATAGATGCTTGTTCGGTTCGTTGGGAGATAGTGCTAATCTTGAGATAAGATAGGTGCACGGTTTACGCTGAACGTACCATAACGCTCAGAAATTGTTCTAGATGCACCCGATGGAACTCCTAGTTGACGTGGGACATGTGGAATCTCGCTTCTTTTTGTTTAGAGACAGTGTTAGTGTTAGTGCAAGATACGTGTCCAGTTTGCGCCAAATGTACCATAGGCTCAAAAATCATTTTTGATGCACCTGATTGTACTCCTAGTTGATGAGGCTCAAGTGGAAGCTCATTTCAGTCTGTCTAGAGATAGTGCTAATCTTGACGCAAGATAGGTGCATGGTTTGCGTCGAACGTACATAGCCTCATAAATCATTTTGAACCCACACCCAATGGTACTCCTAGGTGACATGGGTCATGTGGAATGTCTGATCATTCCGTTTGAAGACGGTGTTGGTGTCGGCAGGGGCGGATATGGGCCTAGGGCCACTAGGGCCGTGGCCCTAGGCCTGGCCCAAAAATCCTGAGTACCTCCACTGATTCTTTTGGCCCAAATCTAAATGGTTCAGCAAGACCTCTCAGTTTTCTAGCCCAACAATGGCCTCTCTGGTTCTCTCCGTTACGGGATCCTCCCATCCCGTGATAGTGTCGCGTGCTCTTGCCCTTCTAGCTGGACCTGTTTTTCTTGTTCTCTTGCTAAAACACCGAGATAACCCTAGTGATTAGGGCATAGGGGTGGCTTGCTGGGCGAACAAATCGATGGGGGCGTAGCCAAATCGACTGCAGTCGCGGCTAATTCGATGGAGGTGGCAGCGAATTAGACCGGGCAAGGCCAAATCGACGCCAGGCAGAAGCCAGGAGAGGCAAGACCGCAAAAGGGGTACGCCGGCCCGATCAACCTGCGGCCTCTCGATCTCTCATGCGAATCGGGGAACACATTGGGTAGTGAGTAGTGGCAGGTCTGTGTTCTCCGTGTGGAGGTATTATGGATCTCCCAATCTCCTGTTATTCATTTTGCAATAGTTTATGGCTACACCAGCACAGTTTTTACTTGGGTTATGCCAAAAATTGTAAACAATAAAGAGGCATAAGATATTGAGATACTATTTTTGTCTGCCGATTGTTTGTCACCAAGCCAGTTTCTAGTTCAATCAGAAGTAGTATAGAAATAGAAGTAGTGTGCGATATCACTATGTGGGCCACGCTTATGTTTTGTAGTCACTTAGGTAGTGGCCCTAGGTGTTGAGATTCACCGGCTCCGCCACTGGGTGTCGGTGTAAGATAAGCGCATGGTTTGCGCCAAACGTACCATAGGCTCAAAAATCATTTTGGACGCAGCCGATGGTACTCTTAGGTGTGAGGCTGAAGTGGAAGGTTGGTTGGGTCCATTTAGAGATAGTGCTAATCCTGACACAAGATAGGTGCACGGTTTGGGCCAAACATACCATAGGCTCAGAAATTGTGTTGGACACAACTGATGGAACTCCTAGGTGATATGGGCCATGTGTGATGAGACTAGAGGTTGTTCCTGATCTTTTGGTGAGTGTGGATAAACTCAATTTGGGGTGGATTCAATGTTGGCTGTCCGACTACAACGACCACAAGGTTGCTGCGCCTTAGCAACAGGTACACCGGCTCCGATTGTGATGTTCTTGCCGTGCCAAGAACACCAAGAACCTGCAAGCAACCGAGAACAAGCAAGAACAAGATGAACAAGCAAATAACTCACGGATTTAAGCCAAAGGCTGAATCTGAATCACAAGTTGGGGTCTTGAAACAAGCAAATCAGGTGGTCTAGCCGACACACGCGTTTACAAGGAAGAAGCAGCAGCTATCTTGCATCTAAACAAAACCCCCCTCATTCTGATGGCTGCTGGCTCTATTTATAAGGAGGAGAGCACAAGGGGGAGTGGGAAACCCTAATCTGGGCGTCCCTCAAAGGGTTATAGTTAGTACAAGGCTCAGGCCCAAGCTATAGGTCTCTGCGTCCTTTGGCTTGCTGCACACAGCTTTGGTAGATTCTGATAGTGGGTTTGGACCGATGTGAAAGAGGACGATGAGCTCTTTCCAACAAGTCAAAAACCAGCTTCATTGGATCTCGTATCAAGGAGTTATGGTACTTTTGATGGAGTGTCCCCTGCTGTCTGGAGATGAGCTGTGCGCCCCATTAATGATGATTCCCACTTGTTCGGCTGCTCCATCCTCATCATGGGGTCTAAACATGAGGCAATGGAGTCTTGACCAACATTCCTAAGAATAAGACAATCATCACCATGATTTAGTAGCATCCAATTCTGAGACGAGTTTGTATGAACAGCGAGGAACGACTTTACCTGATAATTAAGTTGTCGTGCTCGAGCTCTTGTCATCGGACCTTGTTGTGCAGCAGGTGTGGTTGTGTCAATGGAAGGGATGTCCTCATCATCCTCCCCTTCTTGCATTTGAGTCGTCCTCGACTCTAGTTCATCCTCTTCTCCCAAATATGGCTTCAAATCTGCAATGTTAAATGTGGGGCTAACCCCAAAAGCTGCAGGTAGCTCAAGTTTGTACGCATTATCATTAATCCTTTCTAACACTTTAAAAGGACCACCGGCTCTAGGCAGCAACTTAGACTTTCGCAAATCAGGGAACCTATCTTTTCTCAAATGGAGCCAAACTAGATCACCAGGTTCAAAAATGACATGTTTCTTCCCTTTGCTACCAGCTAGTTTATACTTTGCATTCATGCACTCTATTTTCTCTTTAGTGGTTTCATGCAATTTTAAGATCAATTCAGCACGTTGTTCAGCATCAAAGTTCACTCGCTCCGAGGTCGGAAGAGGTAACAAATCAATAGGAGCACGTGGCACAAACCCATAAACTATCTCAAAAGGGCTTTTCTTAGTGGTAGAATGCTGTGAACGATTATAAGCAAACTCAACATGAGGCAAGCACTCTTCCCACATTTTTATGTTCTTTTTCAAAACAGCCCTAAGCAATGTAGATAAGGTTCTATTGACAACCTCAGTTTGTCCATCAGTTTGGGGATGACAAGTAGTGGAAAATAAAAGCTTAGTCCCTAGTTTAGCCCACAAAGTTCTCCAAAAAATGACTAAGAAATTTTGCATCCCGATCAGAAACAATGGTGTTAGGCACACCATGCAATCGAACAATCTCACGAAAGAACAAATCAGCAACATGTGTAGCATCATCGCTCTTATGACATGGTATGAAATGTGCCATTTTAGAAAATCTGTCCACAACAACAAACACACTATCCCTCCCCTTCTTTGTTCTAGGCAGTCCTAAAACAAAGTCCATTGAAATATCTTCCCATGGTGCACTTGGAACAGGAAGAGGCATGTATAAACCATGAGGATTAAGGCGTGACTTAGCTTTTTGGCATGTTGTGCAGCAAGCAACGAACCTCTCCACGTCTCTCCTCATCTTGGGCCAAAAGAAATGACCAGCAAGGATGTCCTCTGTCTTTTTCACACCAAAATGTCCCATGAGTCCTCCTCCATGCGCTTCCTGCAACAATAACAAACGCACGGAGCTAGCTGGAATGCATAGCTTGTTGGCTCTAAAGACAAACCCGTCGGTGAGGACGAATCTGTTCTATGTTTTCCCCTCTTGGCAATTCAGCAATACATCTTTGAAATCATTGTCATGTGCATATTGTTCCTTAATAGTTTCCAAACCAAAGATTTTAAAGTCAAGTTGTGAAAGCATGGTGTAACGTCTAGACAAAGCATCAGCAATTATATTTTCCTTCCCCTTTTTGTGTTTGATGACATAAGGAAAGGACTCGAAGAATTCAACCCACTTGGCATGTCTACGGTTCAGTTTTGCTTGACTACAGATGTGTTTCAAAGATTCATGATCAGAATGTATGACAAACTCTTTGGGCCACAAATAATGCTGCCATGTTTCCAAAGTCCGAACTAGAGCAAGCAATTCCTTATCATAAGTAGAATAGTTCAAACTAGGGCCACTCAACTTTTCACTGAAATACGCCACAGGTTTTCCCTCTTGTAACAGCACACCACCCAACCCAATTCCACTAGCATCACATTCAAGCTCAAAGGTTTTGTTGAAATCAGGAAGCTGGAGTAAAGGTGCATGAGTTAACTTATCTTTGAGCGTGTTGAAAGCATCCTGTTGGGCTGCAGCCCAAGTGAAGGTTGCACCCTTCTTGGTGAGTTCATGCAGCGGGGCTGCAATGGTGCTGAAGTCCTTCACAAATCGACAGTAGAAACTAGCAAGTCCTAGAAAACTCCGCACTTGTGTGACCGTGCAGGGAACAGGCCAGCTGTGTATGGCCTCAACCTTGGCTTGATCAACTTTGATTTCCTGCGGTGTCACAACATATCCAAGAAAAGAGACTCGATCTGTGCAAAAGGTGCACTTCTCAAGATTGCCAAACAAGTGTGCATCCCGAATAGCATTGAAAATGGCACGCAAATGATCAAGATGTTCCTCTAATGATCTACTATATATCAAGATGTCATCAAAGTATACCACTACAAATCTGCCAATAAAAGAGCGTAAAACCTCGTTCATTAATCTCATGAAAGTGCTGGGTGCATTAGTCAGTCCAAAGGGCATGACAGCCATTCATATAAACCAAACTTAGTTTAAAACGCTGTTTTCCATTCATCTCCTAGCTTCATACAAATCTGGTGGTAACCACTACGCAAATCAATTTTAGAGAACACAATTGAGCCACTCAATTCATCAAGCATATCATCTAACCTTGGAATAGGATGATGGTATCTGATTGTGATGTTGTTTATCGCTCTACAATCAACACACATGCGCCATGATCCATCCTTCTTAGGAACTAAAAGCACGGGAACAGCACAAGGGCTAAGAGACTCACGCACATAACCTTTGTTGAGCAATTCTTGTACTTGTCTCTGAATCTCTTTTGTCTCGTTTGGGTTGGTCCTATACGGCGCACGATTAGGCAAGGAAGCCCTAGGGATGAGGTCAATCTGGTGTTCAATCCCTCGAATTGGTGGCAGCCCCGGTGGTACCTCCTTTGGAAAAACATTGGCATACTCCTGCAAAAGATTAGTGATAGCAGGAGGCAAAGAAATAGATGTATCTTCGAGTGAAAATAAAGTTTCTTTGCAAACCAAAGCATAGCAAACAGTAGTACTAGCATCAGTCTCATCCAAATCAGATTTGGTGGCAAAGTAACAAGAGCCTTTCAGCTTGATCTCATTTTTATTATGATGAACATATTTGCTAGACTTCTTCTTATGTTTCTCAAGTTCCTTAGCGACAATCTGATTTTCACTAGCAACAACCTGATTCTTAAGTTTGCTAGATCTAGCAAGTTCATCTCTTAGAATAGACTTAGGGGACATGGGGTGCAACACAATCTTCTTGTCATTATGCATGAAAGAGTATTGATTTGTTTTACCAGAGTGTAAGGAATCTTTATCAAACTGCCATGGTCTACCTAACAACATAGAGCATGCTTGCATAGGCACAACATCGCAGTCAATGGAATCATGATAAGAACCAATGGCAAACTCTACCCTTACCAATCGGGTTACCTTCACCTTGCCGCTGCTGTTAAGCCACTGAATGTAGTAAGGCTGCGGGTGTGGTTTTGTGCTCAATGAAAGCTTCTCCACCATTTCAGCACTTGCCAAGTTGTTGCAGCTTCCTCCATCTATGATCACACGGCAAGAGCGTTCCTTGATCACACACTTGGTTTGAAACAAAGTGTGGCGCTGATTTTGTTCAGCCCTCTCCATTTGGGCACTTAACACCCGCTGCACCATGAGGCTCTCATAGTGCTCAGCAGCTTCAGCCCTAATGTGCTCTTCGTCATGTTGGAAATAATCTCCTTCTGCTACATTGTTAGCAGCAAGCAAAGCATATGTTTCTTCATCAAAATCACTAGCAGAGGAATACCCACCATCAGCTCGCACAATCATCACACGTGTGCTTGGGCAGTCCTTGCGTATGTGGCCATATCCTTTGCAGCGTAGGCACCGAATATCCCTTGTTCTCCCCGTGGATACCACCGAGGATGAACTCTTGGCAGATGTAGCCGTTGCTCCTCTAGTTGGTTCACTTGGGCATGGTACAGAATTTGTTGTAGAGGAGCGTGGCTTGATGGTCGAGGAAGATTGTGGGGGTGCACGCGTTGATGGTGCAGCAGCATTGGAGGGTGTCCACAGGCTAGCACGACCTGCAGGAATGTTAGCCCTCATGCTAGCTCGTCGTCCTTGCACTTCTCGTTCAACTTTACAAGCAAGGTGAAATAAACAATTGACAGAATTATATTCCTTATAAGCTAGAATGTCCTGAATCTCCCGGTTCAGCCCACCCATAAATCTAGCTATGGCACCATCCTCATTTTCCTCTAGCCCTCAACGAAGCATACCCATTTGTAGCTCTTGATAGTACTCTTCTACAGATTTGGATCCTTGCCTCAATTGTTGCAACTTATTTAAAAGATCACGGGCATAATAAGAAGGAACAAATCTGGCCCGCATGACCTGTTTCAAAGCATCCCAAGTTGGTGTGTTATTTGGGTTCTTACGATGGTATTCAGACCACCAAACAGAGGCAAAGTCAGTAAACTCACTAGTTGCAGCCCTAACACGTTTGTCCTCAGGGAAATCATGGCAAGTAAATTTCTGATCAACAGCTAATTCCCAACTAAGGTACATATCAGGATTATACCTCCCATCAAAAGCAGGTATGGTGAATTTAATCTTGCCAAATGAGTCATCGACACGTACCTCTTGCCATGGTCGGCGAGGACCTGTCTCATGGCGGCGGTGATGTTGTTCGATGTGTCGATGACCATTCAGCTCCTCATCAAGCTCAGTGTCCACTGCATATTCTTCTTCATCATGACCAGCAGCACTGCCCATGGTGTTGTTGTTGTGATTGCGTCGTTCGAAACCATCACAGCGATTCTGTTCCATCCTCTCCAATCGCTCCAAGACACCTACAAGAGATGTATTAACAGAATCAAGAGTGCCTTCCAAGGAAGCCAACTTGGTGTTGGTCTCAATCTGAGTCGTCTCCAATTGACCAAGGCGCTCATTGGTGACACGAACATCCTCATCAAGGTGTTCAGCATGGAGCCTCACTTTGCGTTCAAAGTGTTGCAGCAAGGCTTTTGATCGAGGTGATTATGGAGGGGTCCTTTCACCTTCTCCTACCATGGTTAGTATGTAGCAAGGGAATCACAAGAAAATATGTCCTACCAACTAACTGAATTAGGTGGCAACAATTTTCATTCTCTCAGCATGTGCAACCGAGTTCTTACATGTCCTTACCTTGCTATGCAGATGGTGTTGGCGACAACAAGAACAACACAAGTAGTAGCAAGTAGAACCCTGTGACATTGTAGATAATTTGTGGAGCTGTAGGTGGCTTAAAAAATCAAGGTACAACTGGAACCACGTTAGTCAATGCAAGTTGAATAAGTGTTCAAAGATAGTATCGTGCTGGTCCTAGGCTAACCCGTGCTAGAGACGCGAGCCTAGACACAAATGTTGTCACCGGATAGTAGCAAACAATGGAAATGATGAGAGTAAATAGCATCAACTTAACCCTTTTTTTCTTTCTTTCTTTCTTTCTTTCTTTCCTCCTTTTCCTTTCTTTTTCTTTTCTACTTTCTTTTCTTTTCTTTTCTTTTCGACAAGTAGCGCACAAACTGAACTTTTGCAATATGATTATAACAAGAATGCAGCAAGTAGCATAGACTTTCTTTTACTAGGGATAAGGATTGCAACAAGTAGTACAAATATGCAATTTGAACTCTCTTATTTTCAGAACTGAGTGTACTCAGATTTGCACCAAAAGGACAGGTGCATAAGGTAGTGTTTGTGTAGGTGCGGCTAAAGGTGATGGTGGTGAGGGTTTCAGCGAAAAGGTGGAGAGAGCAGCGGTGCTTTTGGTGGTGGTGGTGGTGGTATTGGTGGAGATTGCAGCGGCTGAAGTGGGAGGGGGGGAAGGCAACAGCGGATTGTGTGGTGACTAAAACGTGACAAGAACTCGAAACTCTAAAGGATTAGAACCTAAGAACCAGCACTTGACACCACGATGTAAAGCACAAACTCAACAAGCAAAGAACTAAGCAGATCAGCAAGGCTCAAACTTGTGTTTGGAATTTCAGTTCTATCCTAATTTTATATTTCTAGAACATAGGTAAAGTAATGAACAGTAAATCACTCACCAAAGAACCTTGCTCTGATTACCACATGATGATACTAGAGGTTGTTCCTGATCTTTTGGTGAGTGTGGATAAACTCGATTTGGGGTGGATTCAACGTTGGCTGTCCGACTACAACGACCACAAGGTTGCTGCGCCTTAGCAACAGGTACACCGGCTCGATTGTGATGTTCTTGCCGTGCCAAGAACACCAAGAACCTGCAAGCAACCGAGAACAAGCAAGAACAAGATGAACAAGCAAATAACTCATGGATTTAAGCCAAAGGCTGAATCTGAATCACAAGTTGGGGTCTTGAAACAAGCAAATCGGGTGGTCTAGCCGACACACGCGTTTACAAGGAAGAAGCAGCAGCTATCTTGCATCTAAACAAAACCCCCCTCATTCTGATGGCTGCTGGCTCTATTTATAAGGAGGAGAGCACAAGGGGGAGTGGGAAACCCTAATCTGGGTGTCCCTCAAAGGGTTGTAGTTAGTACAAGGCCCAGGCCCAAGCTATAGGTCTCTGCGTCCTTTGGCTTGCTGCACACAGGATAGGTGCACGGTTTGCGCCGAACGTACCATTGGCTCGAAAATCATGTTGGAGCAACTAATGGAACTCCTAGGTGACGTGCATCATGTGGAATCTCGTTTGAGTCCGTTTGGAGATAGTGTTAGTGTTAGTGCAAGATAGGTGCACAGTTTGCGCCAAACGTACCATAGACTCAGAAATTGATTTGGACGCACCCGGTGGTACTCCTAGGTGACGAGGCTCAAGTGGAAGCTTGTTTTAGTCTGTTTGGAGATAGTGCTAATCTTGAAGCAAGATAGGTGCACGGTTTGCGCTGAATGTACCATAGGCTCATAAATCATTTTGAACGCATCCGATGGAACTTCTAGTTGACAAGGGTCTTGTGGCTCGCTTCGGTCCATTTGGAGACAGTGTTGGTGTCGGTGCATAGGTGCACGGTTTGTGCTAAACGTACCATAGGCTCAAAAATCATTTTGGACACACCCGATAGTACTCCTAGTTGATGAGGCTCACATGGATGCTCGTTTGGTTCGTTTGGAGATAGTGCTAATCTTGACGCAAGATAGGTGAATGGTTTGCGCCGAACATACCATAAGGCTCTAAAATTATTTTTGACGCACCCGATGGAACTCCTAGGTGATGTGGGACTTGTGGAATCTCGCTTCTTTCCATTTGGAGAAAGTGTTAGTGTTAGTACAAGATAGGTGCACGGTTTGTGCCAAACATACCATAGGCTCAAAAATCATTTTAGATGCACCTAATTGTCCATTTAGAGATAGTGCTAATCTTGATGCAAAATAGGTGCACAGTTTGTATCAAACGTACCATAGGCTTAGAAATCATTTTTGACCCACACCCAATGGAACTCCTAGGTGACGTGGGTCATGTGGAATCTTACTTTGGTCTATTTGGAAACTGTGTTACTATCGGTGCAAGATAGGTGCATGACTTGCACCAAACATACCATCGGCTCTGAAAATCATTTTGGACGCACCTGATCGTACTCCTAGGTAACAAGGCTTAAGTGGAAACTCGTTTTGGTCCATTTTGGAGGTTGTGCTAACCTTGATGCAAGATAGGTGCACAGTTTGCGCCGAACATACCAGAGGCTTGGAGATCATTTTGGGAGCACTCGATGGCACTCCTAGGTGGTGAGGCTCAAGTGTAAGCTTGTTTCGGTCCGTTTAGAGATTGTGCTAATCTTGACGCAAGATACGTGCACGGTTTGCGTCGAACATACGATAGGATCAAGAATCATTTTGGATGCGCACCCGATGGAACTCCTAGGTGATGTGTGTCATGTGGAATCTCGTTTCAATCTGTTTGGAGATAGTGTTAGTGTGAGTGAAAGATAGGTGCACGGTTTGCGCCGAATGTACCATAGGCTCAGAAATCATTTTGGAGACACCCAATGGTACTCTTAGGTGATGAGTCTCAAGTAGAACACATTTTGGTTCGTTTAGAGATACTACTAATGTTGAGGAAAGATAGGTACACGGTTTGCACCGAACCTACTAGAGGTTCGAAAATCATTTGGGGCACCTTGACTGGACTTCAAGGTAACATGGGTCTTTTAGAATCTTACTTCGGTCCATTTGGAGGCAATGTTGGTGTTAGTGCAAGATAGTTGCGTGGATTGCGCCAAATGTACCATAAACTTAGAAATCCTTTTGGACACACCCGATAGTACTCCTAGTTGATGAGGCTCAAGTGGAAGCTCATTCGGTCCGTTTCGAGATAGTGCTAATCCTGACACAAGACAGGTGCATGGTTTGCACCAACATACCTTAAGGCTCATAAATTATTTTGGACGCACCCGATCAAACTCCCAAGCGATGTGGGACATGTGGAATCTCGCTTCTTTCCATTTAGAGACAGTGTTAGTGTCGGTGCAAGATAGGTGAACAGTTTGTGCCAAACGTACCAAAGCCTTACAAAATCATATTGGACACACCCCATAGTACTCCTAGTTGACGGGGCTCAAGTGAAAGCTCGTTCGGTCCATTTGGAGATACTGCTAATCTTAACACAAGATAGGAGCACAGTTTGCGCTGAACTTTCTAGAGGCTTGGAAATTGTTTTGGACACACCCGATGGTACTCCTTGGTGAAGAGGCTCAAGTGAAAGCTCGTTTCGGTATGTGTTGAAGATAGTGCTAATCTTGACGCAAGATAGGTGCATGGTTTGTGTCGAATGTACCATAGGCTCATAAATCATTTTGGACGCACCCAATGGAACTCCTAGGTGACGTGGGTCTTGTAGAATCTCCCTTCTTTCCGTTTAGAGACAGTGTTAGTGTCGGTGCAAGATAGGTGCATAGTCTGCGCCAAATGTACCATCGGCTCAGAAATCATTTTGGGTGCCCCCGATCGTACTCCTAGATGAGAGGCTCAAGTGGAAGCTCGTTTTGATTTGTTCGGAGATAGTGCTAATCTTGAGGCAGATAGGTGCATGGTTTGCGCTGAATGTACAATAGGCTAGAAAATCATTTTGGACACACCTAATGGTACTCCTAGGTGACGAGGCTCAAGTGAAAGCTCGTTTCAGTCTTTTGGAGATAGTGCTAACTTTTATGCAAGATAGGTGCACGGTTTGCGCTGAACGTACCATAGGCTTGAAAATTGTTTTGGACACACCCGATGAAATGAATAGGTGACGTGGGTCCTGTGCAATCTTGCATTGGTCCATTTGGAGATGGTGTTACAGTCGGTGCGAGATAGGTGCATGGTTTTGGACACACCTTATAGTACTCCTAGTTGACTAGGCTCAAGTGGAAGCTCATTCGGTCCGTATGGAGATAGTGCTAATCTTGAGGCAAGATAGGTGCATGGTTTATGCTGAACGTACCACAAGGCTCAGATAATTGTTTTGGACGGACTCGATGAAACTCCTAGTTGATGTGGGACATGTGGAATCTCACTTCTTTCCGTTTGGAGACTGTGTTAGTGTCATAGCAAGATAGGTGCATGGTTTAACCAAATGTACCAAAGGCTCATAAATCGTTTTGGACACTTCCGGTGGCACTCCTAGGAGACGAGGCTCAAGTGGAAGGTTGGTTCGGTCCATTTAGAGATAGTGCTAATCTTGACCCAAGGTAGGTGCACGGTTTGTGCCAAAATGTTCCATAGGCTCGAAAATCATTTTGGACGCACTCGATGGAACTCCTAGGTGATGTGGGTCTTGTGGAATCTCATTTCAGTCCATTTGGAGACAGCGTTGGTGTCAGTGTAAGATAGGTGCATGGTTTGCACTAAACGTACCATAGGCACAGAAATCATTTTGGAAATAGCTGATAGTACTCCTAGTTAACGAGGCACAAGTGGAAGCTCATTTAGCCTGTTTGGAGATAGTGCTATCTTAACGCAAGATAGGTACACGGTTTGCGCCGAACGTACCATAATGCTCATAAATTATATAGGACGCACCTGATGGAAATCCTAGGTTCTGTGGGACATGTGGAATCTCACTTCTTTTCATTTGGAGACAGTATTAGTGTTGGTGCAAGATAGGTGCACGGTTCAACCAAACGTACCTTGGGCTCAAAAATCATTTTGGACGCACTCAAGGTACTCCTAGGAGATGAGGCTCAAGTGGAAGGTTGGTTCGGTCCATTTAGAGATAGTGCTAATCTTGACACAAAATAGGAGCACAGTTTGCGTCAAACATACTATAGGCTAGGAAATCATTTTGGATGCACCCGATGGAACTCCTAAGTGACGTGGGTTTTGTGGAATCTCGTTATAGTCCGTTTGGAGACAGTGTTAGTGTTATGTGCAAGATAGGTGAACAGTTTGCGCCAAACGTACCATAGGCTTAGAAATTGTTCCAGAAACACCAGATAGTACTCATAGTTGACGAGGCTCAAGTGGAAACTCGTTTGATCCATTTGGAGATAGTGCTAACCTTCACGCAAGATTGGTGCACGGTTTGCGTCCAAAACGAATTTTGTGCCTATGTTACATTTGCCGCAAACCATGCACATATCTTACACTAACACTAACACTATCTCCAAACGAACCAAAATGTGAGTCCACATGACCCATGTCACCACGGAGTTCCATCAGGTGCATCCCAAACAATTTCTAAGCCAGTCGTACATTTGGTGCAAACTGTGCACCTATCTTGCATGAAGATTAGCGCTATCTCCAAATGGAAAGAAACAAGCTTCCACTTGAGCCTCGTCACCTAGGAGTACCATCGGGTGTGTCCAAAATGATTTCTGAGTGTACGGTACATTTGGCGCAAATCGTGCTCCTATCTTGCACCGACACTAACACTGTCTTCAAACGGACCAAAACTAGATTCCACATGACCCACGTCACCTAGCAGTTCCATTGGATGTGTCCAAAACAATTTTGAAGCTTGTGGTACGTTCGGCACAAAACGTGCACCGATCTTGTGTCAAGATAAGCACTATCTCCAAACGGACTGAAACTAGATTCCACATGACCCATGTCACCTAGCAGTTCCATTGGGTACGTCCAAAATGATTTCCAAGCTATGGTACGTTCGGCACAAAACGTGCACCAATCTTATGTCAAGATTAGCACTATCTCCAAATAGACCAAAAGGAGCTTCCACTTGAGCCCCATCAGCTAGCAGTACCATCAGATGTGTCCAAAATAATTCTGAGCCTATGGTACGTTTGGCGCAAACTGTGCTCCTATCTTGCACTAACACTAACACTATCTGCAAACGAACCGAAATGAGTTTCCACATGACCTACGTCACCTAAAAGTTGCATTGGGTGCATCCAAAATAATTTCTAAGAGTATAGTACTTTCAGTGCAAAACGTGCACCGATCTTGTCTCTTGATTAGCACTATCTCTAAGTAGACCAAAACTAGATTCCACATGACCCACGTCATCTAGGAGTTCCATCGGGAGCGTCTAAAATATTTTTTGAGCCTATGGTACATTCGAGCAATCCATGCAACTATCTCCAAACGGACCAAAACGAGCTTCCCCTTGAGCTTTGTCACCTAGGAGTATCATCGGGTGTCTCCAAAATGATTTTTGATTACGTTTGGCGCAAACCGTGCACCTATCTTGCACAAACACTAACACTATCTCCAAATAGACTGAAGCGACATTCCACATGACCCATGTCACCTAGGAGTTCCATCGGGTGTGTCCAAACTGATTTCTGAGCCTATGGTATCTTCAGCGCAAACTATGCACCTATCAAGCGCTAAGATTAGTGCTATGTCCAAACGGATTGAAACAAGCTTCCACTTGAGCCTCGTCACCTAGGAGTATCATTGGGAGTGTCCAAAATGATTTCAGAGCCTATGGTACATTTGGCATAAACCGTGTTCCTATCTTCCACCGACACTAACACTGTCTCCATACAGACCGAAAATAGATTTCACATGACCCACGTCACCTAACAGTTCCAATGGGTGCATCCAAAACCATTTTCGAGCCTATGGTACATTCAGCGCAAAACGTGCACCTATCATGTGTTAAGATTAGCACTATTTCCAAACGGACCCAAACGATCTTCCCCTTGAGCTTTGTCACCTAGGAGTATCATCGGGTGTGTCCAAAATGATTTCTAAGCTTATGGTATGGTTGGCGCAAACTGGGCACCTATCTTGCACTGACACTAACGCTGCCTCCAAAAGGACTAAAACTGGATTCCACATGACCCATGTCACCTAGGAGTTCCATTGACTGCGTCTAAAATGATTTCTAAGCCTATGGTATGTTCGAGCAATCTGTGCACCTATGTTTTGCCAAGATTAGCACTATCTCCAAATAGACCGAAATGAGCTTCCACTTGAGCTTCGTCACCTTAGAGTTCATCGGACCGAAACAATTTTGAAGCTTGTGGTACGTTCGTCACAAAACATGCACCAATCTTGTATCAAGATTAGCACTATCTCCAAACGGACTGAAACTAGATTCCACAAGAACCATGTTACCTAGCAGTTCCATTGGGTGCGTCCAAATTGATTTCCAAGCTTGTGGTACGTTCGGCGCAAAACATGCACCAATCTTGTGTCAAGATGAGCACTGTCTCCAAATGGACCGAAACGAACTTCCACATGAGCCACGTCACCTAGGAGTATGATCAGGTGCATCCAAAATGATTTTTGCGTATGTTTGGCATAAATTGTGCACCTATCTTGCGTCAAGATTAGCACTATCTTCAAATAGATTGAACGAGTTTTCACTTGAGCCTCTTCAACTTTGAGTACCATCGGGTGCGTCCAAAACGGTTTCTAAGCCTATTGTACATTTGGCGGAAATGTGCACGTATCTTGCACCGACACTAACACTGTCGCCATATGGATCGAAAGGAGATTCCACATGACTCACGTCACCAAGTAGTTACATTAGGTGTGTCCAAAACGATTTCTGAGCCTATAGTACTTTTAGTGCAAAACGTGCACCTATCTTGTGTCATGATTAGCACCATCTCCAAGCGAACCAAAACTTGATTCCACATGGCCCACGTCATTTAGGAGGCCCATCGGGAGCGTCCAAAATGATTTTCGAGCTGATGGTACGTTTGAGCAATCCATGCAACTATCTTACATCAAGATTGGCACTATCTCTAAACAGACTGAAACGAGCTTCCCCTTGAGCTTTGTCACCTAGGAGTATCATCGGGTGCGTCCAAAATGATTTCTGAGCCTATGGTACGGTTGGCGCAAACTGGGCACCTATCTTGCAACCGACACTAACACTATCTCTGAATGGACCAAAACGTGATTCCACATGACCCATGTCACCTAGGAGTTCCATCGGGAGCGTCCCAAACTATTTTTGAGCCTATGGTACGTTTGGCGCAAATTGTGCACCTATCTTGCGTGAAGATTAGTGCTATCTCCAAATGAAACGAAATGAGGTTCCACTTGCGCCGCGTCACCTTGGAGTACCATCGGGTGTGTCCAAAATGATTTCTGAGCTTACAGTATGTTTGGCGCAAACTATGCTCCTATCTTGCACTGACACCAGCACTGTCTCCAAACATATCGAAATGAGGTTCTAGAAGACCCACGTCACCTAGCAGTTCCATTGGGTGTGTCCAAAACGATTTTTGAGCCTATAGTACTTTCAGCACAAAACATGCACATATCATGTGTCATGATTAGCACTATCTGAAAATAGAACAAAACAAGCTTACACTTGCACCTTGTCTCCTAGGTGTACCATCAAGTGTGTCCAAAACGATTTCTAAGTATGTTTGGCACAAACCATGCTCCTACGTTGCACCGACACTAATACTTTCTCCAAACGGACCAAAATGAGATTCCACATGACCCATGTCACCTTGGAATTCCATCAGGTACATCAGAAACGATTTTGAGCCTATGGTACGTTCGGCGCAAACCGTGCTCCTATCTTGCACCGACCACCAACACTGTCTCCAAACAGACCAAAATGAGATTCTAGATGACCCACGTCACCAAGCAGTTCCATTGGGTGCATCCAAATTGATTTTGAAGCATGTTGTATGTTCGGCGCAAAACGTGCACCTATCTCATGTCAAGATTTGGACTATCCCCAAACGGACCAAAACGAGTTTGCACTTGAGCCTCGTTACCTAGGAGTACCATCAAGTGCGTCCAAAACGATTTTTGAGTAAGTTTGGCGCAAACCATGGACCTATCTTGCACCGACCTAACAGTATCTCCAAACGGACCGAAACAAGGTTCCACTTGACCCATGTCACCTAGGAATTCCATCGGGTGCCTCCAAAATGATTTTTGAGCCTATGTACGTTCGGCGCAAACTATACACCTATCTTGCGTCAAGATTAACACTATCTCCAAATGGACCAAAACGAGCTTCCACTTGAGCCTCATCACATAGGAGTATCATCAGGTGTGTTCAAAATGATTTATGAGCCTATGGTGCATTTGGTGCGAACCGTGCTCCTCTCCTCGACCAACACTAAGACTGTCTCCAAACGAACCAAAACTAGATTCCACATGACCCACATCACCTAGCAATTATATTGGGTGCGTCTAAAATGATTTCCAAGCCTGTGGTACATTCAGCCCAAACGGTGCACCTATCTTGCATCAAGATTAGCACTATCTCCAAACGGACCGAAACGAGCTTTCACTTGAGCTTCATCACCTAGGAGTATCATCGAGTGCGTCTAAAACAATTTGTGACCCTATGGTATATTTGGCGCAAACCATGCACCTATCTTGCACCAACACTAACACTATCTCCGAACAGACTAAAATGAGATTCCACATGGCCCATGTCACCTAGTAGTTTCATCGGGTGCATCCGAAACGATTTCTGAGCCTATGGTATATTCGGTGCAACTGTGCACCTATCTTGCATCAAGATTAGCACTATTTTTAAACAGACCAAAACAACCTTCCACTTGAGCTTCATCACCTAGGAGTATCATCGAGTGCGTCCAAAACAATTTATGATCCTATGAAACGTTTGGCGCAAACCGTGCACCTATCTTGCACCGATACTAACACTATCTCTGAATGGACTAAAATGAGATTCTACATGACCCATGTCACCAAGTAGTTCCATCGGTTGCGTCCGAAACGATTTTCGAGCCTATGGTACATTCAGCACAAACTGTGCACCAATCTTGCGTCAAGATTAGCGCTATCTCCAAACGGACCTAAACGAGCTTCCACTTGAGTCTCATCACCTAGGAGTATCATCTAGTGTGTCCAAAATGATTTCTGAACCTATGGTATGTTTGGCACAAACCGTGCTCCTATCTTGCACCGACACCAGCACTATCTCCAAACGGACCAAAACGAGATTCTAGATGACCCACGTCACCTAGGAGTTCCATCGGGTGTGTCCAAAAGGATTTCCAAGCCTATGGTACGTTTGGCACAAACTGTGCACCTATCTTGCGTCAACAAGAACTCCCTCCAAACAGACTAAAAGGAGCTTCTATTTGAGTCTTGTCACCTTAGAGTCCCATCGGGTGTGTCCAAATCAATTTCTGAGTCTATGGCATGTTTAGCGCAAACCGAGCTCCTGACTTGCACAGACACCAACACTGTCTCTAAACGGATCGAAACAAGTTTCCACATGACCCACGTCACCTAGCAGTTCCATTTGTTGCATCCCAAACGATTTTCTAGCCCATAGTACTTTCAGCACAAAACAAGCACCAATCTTATTTCAAGATTAGCACTATCTCCAAACAGACCGAAACAAGCTTTCACTTGAGCCTCGTCACCTAGGAGTACCATCAGGTGCAAAATCATTTCTAAGTATGTTTGGCGTAAACCGTGCACCTATCTTGCACAGACACTAAACTATATCCAAACATGTCGAAACAAGATTCCACATGACCCATGTCACCTAGGAGTTCCGTCGGGTGTCCAAAATGATTTCTGAGCCTATGGTATGCTCAGCGCAAACTATGCCCCTATCATGCGCTCAGATTAGTCCAAATGGATTGAAATGAGCTTCCACTTGAGCCTCGTCACCTAGGAGTATCATTGGGAGTGTCCAAAATGATTTCAGAGCCTATGGTACGTTTGGCCTAAACCATGCTCCTATCTTCCACCGACACTAACATTGCCTCCAAACAGACCGAAAATAGATTCCATCTGACCCACGTCACCTAACAGTTCCAATGGGTGCGTCCAAAATCATTTCTGAGCCTGTGGTATGTTCGGCGCAAAACGTGCACCTATCTTGTGTCAAGATTAGCACTATCTCCAAAGAAACTGAAACGAGCTTTCCCTTGAGCTTTGTCACCTACGAGTATCATCGGGTGTGTCCAAAATAATTTTTGAGCCTATGGTATGGTTGGCTTAAACCGGGCACCTATCTTGCACTCACACTAACACTAACACTATCTCCGAACTGACCAAAACATGATTCCACATGACCCATATCACCTAGGAGTTCTATCGGATCCTTCCCAAATTATTTTTGAGCATATGGTACGTTTGGCGCAAACTGTGCACCTATCTTGCGTGAAGATTAGCGCTATCTCCAAACGAAAGGAAACGAGCTTCCACTTGAGCCTCGTCACCTTGGAGTACCATCAGGTGTGTCCAAAATGATTTCTGAGCCTACGGTACATTTGGCGCAAACTATGCTCCTATCTTGCACTAACACCAGCACTGTCTCCAAACGAACAGAAACGAGGTTCCACATGACCCGTCACCAAGCAGTTCCATTGGGTGCGCCCAAAATGATTTACTTTCAGCACAAAACATGCACCTATCTTGTGTAATGATTAGCACTGTCTCCAAACAGACCGAAACAAGCTTGCGCTGGCACCTCGTCTCCTAGGAGTACCATCAAGTGCATCCAAAATGACTTCTATGTACATTTGGCACAACCGAGCTCCTATCTTGCATCGGCTACCAACATTGTCTACAAACGGCTCGACACCTCAGAGTACGTCAGGTGCGTCAAAAACAATTTCTGAGTACGTTTGTCGCAAACCATGCACCTATCTTGCACTGACACTAACACTGCCTCCAAATAGACGAAAACTAGATTCCACATGACCCATGTCCCTAGGAGTTCCAATGGGTGCGTCCAAAATGAATTCTGAGGCTATGGTATGTTTGGAGCATCATGCACCTATCTTGCGTCAAGATTACCACTATCTCCAAACGGATAGAAATGAGCTTCCACTTAAGCTTTGTTACCTAGTAGTATCATCGGGTGCGTCCAAAACAATTTCTGAGCCTATAGTACGTTTGGCGCAAACTATGCACCTACCTTGCACCGACACTAACACTATCTCCAAACAGACTGAAACAAGATTCCTCATGACCCATGTCACCTAGGAGTTCCATCGTGTTCGTCCCAAATGATTTCTAAGCCTATGGCACATTCGGTGCAAACTATGCATCTATGTTGCCTCAAGTTTAGCATTATCTCCAATTGTACCGAAACAAACTTCCACTTGAGCCTCGTCACCTAGGAGTATCATTAGGTGTGTCCAAAATGATTTCTGAGCCTATGGTACATTTGGCATAAACTGTGCCCGTATCTTGCACCAACACTAACACTGTCTCCAAACGGACCGAATCTAGATTCTACATGACGCATGTCACCAAGCAGTTCCATTGGGTGCGTCCAAAATGATTTTGAAGCCTGTGGTACGTTTGGTGTAAAACGTGCACTAATCTTGCATAGCCACTAACACTGCCTTCAAACAGACCGATAGATTCCACATGTCCCAAGTCACCTAGGAGTTCCATCGGGTGCGTCCAAAACGATTTTTGAGCCTATGGTACGTTTGGCGCAAAGTATGCACCTATCCTACGTCAAGATTAGCACTATCTGCAAACGGACCAAATGAGCTTCCACTTGAGCCTCGTCACCTAGTAGTACCTTCCGGCACGTCTGAAATGATTTCTAAGCATATAGTACGTTTGGTGCAAACCGTGCACCAATCTTGTGTCAAAATGAGGAGTAGCTCCAAACGGACCAAAACGAACTTCCACATGAGCCTCGTCACCTAGCAGTTCCAATGGGTGCGTCCAAAATAATTTCCAAGCCTGTGGTATGTTCGGCGCAAAATGTGCACTAATCTTGTGTTAAGATGAGCACTATCTCCAAATAGACTGATAGATTCCACATGACTCACGTCACTTAGGAGTTCCATCAGGTGCGTCCAAAACAAGTTTCGAGAATGTGGTACGTTCGGCATAAACTGTGAACCTTTCTTGCGTTAATGCTACACTATCTCAAAACTGACCGAATGTGCTTCTAATTGAGCCTCTACATCTTGGTGTACCATCTGGTGCGTCCAAATAAATTTCTAAGCCTATCGTATGTTTGGCGCAAACGGTGCACCAATCTTGTGTCAAGATCAGCACCATCTCCAAACGGACCGAAACGACCTTGCACTTGAGCCTCGACACCTAGGAGTAACATCAGGTGCATCCAAAATGATTTCTAAGTATGTTTGGCGCAAACCGTGCACCTATCTTGCATAGACACTAACACTATCTCCAAACGGACCAAAACAAGATTCTACATGACCCATGTCATCTAGGAGTTCCATCGAGTGTGTCCAAAATGATTACCCAGCCTATGGTATGTTCAGCGCAAACTGTGCACCTATCTTGCGCCAAGATTAGTGTTGTGTCCAAACGGACTCAAACGAGCTTCCACTTGAGCCTTGTCACCTAGGACTTTCATAAGGTGTGTCCACAATGATTTCAGAGCCTATGGTACATTTGGCGCAAACCGTGCTCCTATCTTCCACTAACACTAACACTGTCTCCAAACAGACTGAAACTAGATACCACATGACCTATGTCACCTAGCAGTTCTATTGGGTGCGTCCAAAATCATATCCGAGCCAGTGGTACATTCGGCGCAAAAAGTCCACCTATCTTATGTCAAGATTGGCACTATCTCCAAACAGACCGAAACAAGCTTGCACTTGAGCCTCATCACCTATGCATCAGGTGCGTCGAAAACTTTTTCTGAGTATGTTTGGTGCAAACCGTGCACCTATCTTGCACTGACGCTAACAGTGAATCCAAACGGACCAAAACTTGATTCCACATGACCCACGTCACCTAGGAGTTCCATCGGCTGCGTCCAAAATGATTTCTGAGCCAATGGTATGGTCAAGCAATGCATCCACCTATCTTTTGTCAAGATTAGCACTATCAACAAATGGACCGAAATGACCTTCCACTTGAGCTTTGTCACCTAGGAGTATCATTGGGTGCGTCCAAAATGATTTCTGAGCCTATGGTACGTTTACCACAAACCGTGCACCTATCTTGCACCGACACTAACACTATCACCAAACGGACCAAAACATGATTTCACATGACCCATGTCACCTAGGAGTTCTATCGGGTGTGTCCCAAATGATTTCCGAGCTTATGGTACATTCGGAGCAAAGTGTGCACCAATCTTGTGTCAAGATTAGCGCTATCTCCAAACGAAAGGAAATGAGCTTCCCTTGAGCCTCGTCACTTAGGAGTACCATCGGGTGTGTCAAAAACGATTTCTAAGCCTATGGTACGTTTGGCGCAAACCATGCTCCTACCTTAAACTGACACTAACACTATCTCCAAATGGACCGAAACAAGATTCCACAAGACCCTCGTCACCTAGCAGTTCCATTAGGTGCGTCCGAAATGATTTCAAAGCATGTGGCACATTTGGCGCAAAACATGCATCAATCTTGTGTCAAGATGAGCACTGTCTCCAAACAGACCGAAACAAACTTCCACATGAGCCTCGTCACCGAGGAGTACGATTAGGTGCATCCAAAACATTTTCGAGTATGTTTGGCGCAAAGCATGCACCTATCTTGCATGGACACTAACACTGCCTCCAAACGGACTGATAGATTCCACATGACCCACATCACCTAGGAGTTCCATCGGGTTCGTCCGAAATGATTTCCGAGCCTATGGTACATTCAACGCAAACTATGCACTATCTTGCGTCAATATTAGCTCTATCTCCGAACGGACAGAATGAGCTTTCACTTGAGCCTCTTCACCTTGGAGTACCATCGGGTGCGTCCAAAATAATTTCTAAGCCTATCATATGTTTGGTGCAAACCCTGCACCTATCTTGCACCGACACTAACACTGTTGCTATACGGACTAAAACATGATTCCACATGACCCACATCACCTAGGAGTTCTATCGGGTGTGTCCAAAAGGATTTTCGAGCCTATGGTATGTTCTACACAAACTATGGACTTATCCTGCATTAAGGTTAGCACTATCTCTAAAAAGACCAAAAGGAGATTCCACTAGAGTCTTGTCACCTAGGAGAACCGTCGGGTGTGTCCAAAATTATTTCTGAGCCTATGGTACGTTTGGCGCAAACCGTGCTCCTATCTTTGCATCGACACCAACACTGTCTCCATACGGACCGAAATGAGATTCCACATGACCCATGTCACCTAGCAGTTCCATTTGGTGCGTCCAAAACAATTTTCGAGCCTATAGTACTTTCAATGCAAAACGTGCACCTATCATGTGTCAAGATTAACAATATCTCCAAATGAACTGAAACGAGATTGCACTTGAACCTCATCACTTAGGAGTACCATCAGGTGTGTTCGAACTGATTTCTGAGTACATTTGGTGTAAACCATGCACCTATCTTGCACCGACATTAACATTGCCTCCAAACAGACCAAAACCTGATTCCACAAGACCCACGTCACCTTGGAGTTCCATCGGGTGCATCCAAAATGATTTACAGGCCTATGTTACATTCAGAACAAACTATGCACCTATCTTGCATCACGATTAGCACTATCTCCAAACAGACCGAAACGAGCTTCCACTTGAGCTTCGTCACCTAGGAGAATCATCTGATGCGTCCAAAACAATTTCTGAGCCTATGGTACATTTGGCACAAACCGTGCACCTATCTTGCACCAACACTAACACTATCCCCAAATAGACTGAAATAAGATTCTGCATGACCCATGTCACCTAGGAGATTCCATTGGGTGCGTCCCAAATGATTTCTATGCCTATGGTACATTCGACGCAAATTGTGCATCTTTCTTGCATCAAGATTAGTGCTCTCCAAATATATCGAAGCGAGCTTCCACTTGAACCTCGTCACGTAGGAGTACCATCGAGTGTGTCCAAAATGATTTCTGAGCCTATGGTACGTTTGGCACAAACCATGCTCGTATCTTGTGCCGACACTATACTGTCTCCAAATGGACCGAATCGAGATTCTACATGACACATGTCACCTAGCAGTTCTATTGGGTGCGTTCAAAATGATTTCGAAGCCTATGGTACGTTTAACGCAAACTGTGCATCTATCGTGATGAGGACATCAACACCGATCATACATCCACGCCGTCCATGCCGACACCTGCTGGTCCTATTACTCGTGCTCATGCTCGAAAAGTTAATCATCAAGTGAGTTCCTTCTTGAGCTCTTGTCCATCCTGTTTAGATCTTGGAGACACGTGCACTCTTGTTTTGATTAGGAATCAAGGAGAAGACCGAAAGGGAAAAGGACTCGCGTAGGCTGGATTCGGACTGCAGCACACCTCCAACTTGTGACGGTCGCCACGGTTACATACGGAGTCGGATTGGGGTGATTCTGGACTTGTTGGAAAGCTAATAAAGTCTACTTTCATATGGATCTGACCTCGTACTCATATCTGCTGAGAAGCAGCATCAACAGTCCAAAAATCGCCGAGAGGCCTATTCTGTCCAGGGTGCTGCGCCACCTTAAGTTAGCCCAATGGGCTTGTATCGTTTAGAGTCCAGTAGGGACGCGTCCTAGGGTTGGAGCACGACCCAAACTCTCTTGTGGTTGTCCTCCACACGTCATATACCCCTTAGCCGCTATCAGGAACACTTGGGTTTTGTTTAGATCAAGTTTAGCCATCGCTACTTGCTTGTAGGCGCGCGTGCTGATCCAGTCGTTCATCTCCTTGTCTTCAGAACCCCACTCATAATAAGATTTAGTGTGAAACCTTTAATTTTATCTTGCAATTTCAGTGCTTGTTTCCTCGTTCTTGCTAGTTCTTCGATTGCTTGCAGGACGGGAGCCCTAGGGGCTGGTTGTCATGCTCCACAAGATCATGACGGCCTTGGGAAGTGGTGTATCGGTCGCTAAGGCGCAGTCTTGGAAGGCTGTAGTCGGGCCGTGAACGTCATCTCCATCCACCAATCGAGTTATCTCACGTTTCTCATCGAAAGATCGACCACAAACCCTTGCGGGATCTTTTTTTACCGGAATACCCCTGCCCTTTCGGAAAATGTGTGTGTGCTGAGTTACTCTTTGGGAGTGTTCTTGTTCATATAATCAGTTTTGAGTGCCCCCTGAAAAAAAAGAAAGAAAAAAAAGAGAAAGAAGCAAAAGAAAAGAAGAGAAAGGGCCTGATCTTAGAGATTTTTCGTTCACTTTGGGTGGTGTGTTGTGCTCTCCTTTGTGTCCAAGCTCACGTCTCTAGCACGGTCTAGACTAGGACCAGCACAGTACCGCCGGTTGAACAATTATTCAGCTTGCTTTTTGTAACAACATGGTGCTAGTTCATTCCTTGTTTCAGCCCACCTATAGCTCCACATATTCTATAGCTTGACAGGTCTCGTGCTGCGGCACCGATACACTTCATCCATTGCTTCAGACTTGTTGGTAGACGACCCCTCCTGTCGAGCAAGGTAAGAACTGGTAAGAACTTGTGTAACAGGTGGAGAGTGAGCGACTTGCTGTAGCTACATCCTAGTAGTTGTAGGGCTTTTATTTCTTCACTTGTCTTCTTGTTGTTTTTGTCTTTGAACCATGCCAGGGTTCGACGAAGATAACCAAATTCCACATTCGCCTCGCACAAAGGGTGTCATACAACATTTTGAAAGGAAAGTGAAGTTGCACATGGAGGGACTTGATAATAACTTGCAGGTGACAAATGACAAACTTGGGCAGTTGGAGGCTACGCAGATTGCCGCGAACAACAAGCTTGCAGGTTTGGAGAAGTCCATTGCTAGTGTGGACAAAAGCCTTGCTGCTCTGCTGAGGCGTTTTGATGACCTCCACAACAATGATAAAGACCAGCATAAAGAAGAAAAGAAGGAGGAAGATCGAGAGGATGGTAGTTATGATGAAGAATACACAGGTGATACTGAACATGACGATCGAGACACTCGTGATCGACGTCGCCTACGTCACAACCGTAGAGGTATGGGTGGCCGCCGCCGACGCGAGGTACACAATAATGATGATTCTTTTAGTAAGATTAAATTTAAAATACCTCCTTTTGATGGTAAATATGACCCTGATGCATACATTACTTGGGAGATTGCTGTTGATCAAAAGTTTGCATGCCATGAATTTCCTGAGAACACACGTGCTAGGGCTGCTACTAGTGAGTTCACAGATTTTGCTTCTGTTTGGTGGATCGAATATGGCAAGGAAAATCCTAATAACATACCTAAAACTTGGGATGCGCTGAAACGAGCCATGAGAGCTAGATTTGTTCCATCTTACTATGCTTGTGATATGATAAATAAGTTGCAGCAATTGAGACAAGGTTCTAAAAGTGTAGAAGAATACTATCAGGAATTACAAACAGGTATGTTGTGTTGTAAATTAGAGGATGAGGAACCTGCTATGGCTAGATTTTTAGGTGGGTTAAATCGGGAAATTCAGGATATCCTCGCTTACAAAGAATACAATAACGTAACCTAACTGTGTTCATCTTGCTTGTAAAGCTGAACGGGAAGTGCAGGGACGACGTGCTAGTGCAAGGACTAATGTTTCTGTAGGGAAAGCTAGTTCATGGCAGCAGCGCACATCTACAACTCCATCTACATGTACTCCTACGCCATCATCTAGTGACAAGACTCGAGCTGCCCCCACCAATTCAGTAGCGAAGACAGCGCAAAAGCCGGCTGCGAGTACATCCGTGGCATCGACAGGTAGAACAAGCAACATACAATGTCATCGGTGCAAGGGATATGGCCATATGATGCGTGACTGCCCAAACAAGTGTGTTATGATTGTCAAAGATGATGGTGAGTGTTCATCTGCTAGTGATTTTGATGAAGATACACTTGCATTGCTTGCAGCTGACTATGCAGGTAGTGAGGAACACATAGAAGAACACATTAATGCAGGTGACGCGGAGCACTATGAGAGCTTGATTGTACAGCGAGTGCTTAGTGCACAAATGGAGAAGGCAGAGCAAAATCAGCGACACTTTATTCCAAACAAAGTGTGTCATCAAGGAGCGTTCGTGCCGCATGATCATTGATGGAGGTAGCTGCAACAATTTGGCAAGTACCGACATGGTATAGAAGCTCGCCCTCACCACCAAACCACACCCCCATCCCTACTACATCCAATGGTTGAACAACAATGGTAAGGCAAAGGTAACGAGACTTGTGCGAATCGATTTTGCCATCGGATCATACAAAGATATTGTTGAATGTGATGTTGTGCCTATGCAAGCTTGTAATATTCTGCTAGGTAGACCATGGCAATTTGATAGAGATTCGATGCATCATGGTAGATCAAATCAATATTCGTTTCTATACCATGATCGAAAAATTGTGTTGCATCCTATGTCTCCTGAAGCTATTATGCAATCTGATGTTACTAAGGCTGCAAAAGCAAAGAGCGAGAGCAATAAAAATGACAAATCTGTTGTTGATGACAAAGATGAGATAAAATTGAAAGGATGTTGTATGCTTGCTACAAAATCTGATATTAATGAGTTCAATGCATCCACCTCTGTTGCTTATGCTTTGGTATGCAAGGATGCTTTGATTTCATTTGAGGATATGCAACGTTCTTTGCCCCCTGCTGTTGCTAACATTTTGCAGGAGTATTCTGATGTATTCCCCATTGAGATACCAGCGGGGCTGCCACCAATACGTGGGATTGAGCATCAAATTGATCTTATCCCTGGAGCATCTTTGCCAAACCGTGCGCCATATAGGACCAATCCGGAAGAAGCGAAGGAAATTCAGTGACAAGTGCAAGAACTACTAGACAAAGGTTATGTGCGTCAGTCTCTTAGTCCTTGTGTTGTTCCAGTGATTTTAGTGCCTAAGAAAGATGGAACATGGCGTATGTGTGTTGATTGTAGGGCTATTAATAATATCACCATTCGATATCGACACCCTATTCCACGATTAGATGATATGCTTGATGAATTGAGTGGTGCTCTTGTGTTTTCAAAGGTTGATTTGCGGAGTGGGTACCACCAGATTCGTATGAAATTGGGAGATGAATGGAAAACTGCTTTCAAAACTAAGTTCGGTCTATATGAGTGGTTAGTCATGCCTTTTGGGTTAACTAATGCACCTAGTACTTTCATGAGATTAATGAACGAGGTTTTGCGTACTTTCATTGGGAAATTTGTTGTCGTCTACTTTGATGATATACTGATTTATAGCAAATCCATGGATGAACACCTTGATCACTTACGTGATGTTTTCAATGCTCTACATGATGCACGTTTGTTTGGTAACCTTGAGAAGTGCACTTTCTGCACCAATCGAGTATCGTTTCTTGGCTATGTTGTCACTACACAGGGAATTGAGGTTGATAAAGCCAAGGTGGAAGCTATACAAGGATGGCCTGTACCCATGACGGTCACACAAGTGCGGAGTTTCCTAGGACTTGCTGGTTTCTATCGCCGTTTTGTGAAGGACTTCAGCACCATTGCTGCACCATTGAATGAGCTTACAAAGAAGGGAGTGCCCTTTTCTTGGGGCAAAGCACAAGAGCACGCCTTCCATGTGCTGAAAGTTAACACATGCACCTCTACTCCAACTCCCTGATTTTAATAAGACTTTCGAGCTTGAATGTGATGCGAGTGGAATTGGATTGGGTGGTGTTTTGTTGCAAGAAGGCAAACCTGTTGCATACTTTAGTGAGAAATTGAGCGGGCCTATTCTTAATTATTCTACATATGATAAGGAATTATATGCTCTAGTGCGGGCATTAGAAACATGACAGCATTATTTGTGGCCCAAAGAATTTGTTATACATTCTGATCATGAATCTTTGAAGCATATTCGTAGTCAAGGAAAACTGAATCGTAGACATGCAAAATGGGTTGAATTTATTGAATCTTTTCCTTATGTTATCAAACACAAGAAAGGGAAAGATAATATCATTGCAGATGCATTGTCTAGGAGATATACTTTGTTGAATCAACTTGATTACAAGATCTTTGGGTTAGAAACAATTATAGACCGATATGCTCATGATGCTGATTTTAAAGAAGTGTTGCTGCATTGTAAATATGGGAAAACGTGGAACAAATTCATCGTCAATGATGGGTTTGTGTTTAGAGCTAACAAGCTATGCATTCCAGCTAGCTCCGTTCGCTTGTTGTTGCTGCAGGAAGCGCATGGAGGTGGCTTGATGGGGCATTTTGGAGCGAAGAAGACGGAGGACATTCTTGCTGGTCATTTCTTTTGGCCAAAGATATGACGAGACATGGAGAGATTTGTTGCTCGCTGCACAACATGTCAAAAAGGCTAAGTCCCGGTTGAATCCACACGGTTTGTATATGCCTCTTCCTGTTCCTAGTGCTCCTTGGAAGGATATTTCTATGGATTTTGTGTTGGGATTGCCACGGACTAGGAAAGGGCGAGATAGTGTTTTTGTGGTTGTGGATCCAATCTCTAAAATGGCACATTTCATACCATGTCATAAAACTGATGATACTACAAATATTGCTGATTTGTTCTTTCGAGAAGTTGTTCGCTTGCATGGTGTGCCAAATACAATTGTTTCTGATCGTGATGCTAAATTTCTTAGCCATTTTTGGAGAACTTTATGGGCCAAATTGGGGACTAAGCTTTTATTTTCCACCACTTGTCACCCCCAAACTGATGGTCAAACTAAAGTTGTGAATAGAACTTTGTATACTATGTTAAGGACTATTTTAAAGAAGAATATTAAGATGTGGGAAGATTGTTTGCCTCATATTGAGTTTTCTTATAATCGTTCGCTGCATTCTACTACGAAGATGTGTCCCTTTGAGATTGTTTATGGCTTGTTACCACGTGCTCCTATTGATTTAATGCCATTGCCAAGTTCTAAAAAGTTGAATTTTGATGCTAAGCAACGTGCTGAATTGATGCTAAAACTACATGAAACCACTAAAGAAAACATAGAGCGCATGAATGCTAAGTACAAATTTGCTGGAGATAAAGGTAGAAGGGAATTGATTCTTGAACCTGGAGATTTGGTTTGGTTGCATTTGCGAAAGGATAGGTTTCCTGAATTAAGAAAATCTAAATTGATGCCTAGAGCGGATGGTCCTTTTAAAGTGATGCAACAAATAAATGAGAATGCATATAAGCTTGATCTTCCTGCAGATTTTGGAGTTAGTCCCACATTTAACATTGCAGATTTGAAGCCTTATTTGGGTGAGGAAGATGAGCTTGAGTCGAGGACGACTCAAATTCAAGAAAGGGAGGATGATGAGGACATCAACACCGATCATACATCCACGCCGTCCACGCCGACACCTGCTGGTCCTATTACTCGTGCTCATGCGCGAAAAGTTAATCATCAAGTGAGTTCCTTCTTGAGCTCTTGTCCATCCTGTTTAGATCTTGGAGACACGTGCACTCTTGTTTTGATTAGGAATCAAGGAGAAGACCGAAAGGGAAAAGGACTCGCGTAGGTTGGATTCGGACTGCAGCACACCTCCAACTTGCGACGGTCGCCACAGTTACATACGGAGTCAGATTGGGGTGATTCTGGACTTGTTGGAAAGTTAATAAAGTCTACTTTCATACGGATCTGACCTCGTATTCATACCTACTCAGAAGCAGCGTCAACAGTCCAAAAATCACCGAGAGGTCTATTCTGTCCAGGGTGCTGCGCCACCTTAAGTTAGCCAATGGGCTTGTATCGTTTAGAGTCTAGTAGGGACGCGTCCTAGGGTTGGAGCATGACCCAAACTCTCTTGTGGTCGTCCTCCACACGCATATACTCCTTAGCCACACCAGGAACACTTGGGTTTTGTTTAGATCAAGTTTAGCCATCGCTACTTGCTTGTAGGCACGCATGCTGATCCAGTCGTCCATCTCCTTGTCTTTGGAACCCCACTCATAATAAGATTCAGTGTGAAACCTTCAATTTTATCTTGCAATTTTAGTGCTTGTTTCCTCGTTCTTGCTAGTTCTTCGATTGCTTGCAGGACGGGAGCCCTAGGGGCTGGTTGTCGCTCCACAAGATCGTGACGGCCTTGGTAAGTGGTGTATCGGTCGCTAAGGCGCAGTCTTGGAAGGCTGTAGTCGGGCCGTGAACGTCATCTCCATCCACCAATCGAGTTATCTCACGTTTCTCATCGAAAGATCGACCACAAACCCTTGCGGGTTCGTATCATATCGTGTGTCATGATTAGCGCTATCTCTAAATATACCAAAATGAGCTTCCACTTGAGCCTCACCACCTAGGAGTACCATCGAGTGTGTCCAAAACAATTTCTAAACCTATGGTACATTTGGTGCAAATCGTGCTCGTATCTTGCACCGACACTAACATTATCTCCAAATGGACCGATTTAGATTTTACATGACCCACGTCACCTAGTAGTTCCATTGGGTGCATCCAAAATGATTTCGAAGCCCGTGGAACGTTCGACGCCAAACGTGCACCAAAACCAACTCCCACATGAGCCTCGTCACCAAGCAGTTCCATTAGGTGCGTCCAAAATGATTTCCAAGCCTGTGGTACGTTCGGCGTAAAACGTGAACCAATCTTGTGTCAAGATGAGCACTATCTCCAAACGGATTGAAACGAACTTCCACATGAGCCTCGTCACCAAGGAGAACGATCAGGTGCATCCAAAATGATTTTTGAGAATGTTTCGTGCAAACCGTGCACCTATCTTGCACGGACACTAACACTACCTCTAAACGGACCAAATCTAGATTCCACATGACACACATCATCTAGCAGTTCCACTGGTTGCGTCCAAAATAATTTCAAAGCATGTGGTACATTCGGCGCAAAACATGCACCAATCTTGCAAGGACACTAACACCGCCTCCAAATGGACCGATAGATTCCACATGACCCAAGTCACCTAGGAGTTCCATAGGGTGCGTCCAAAATTATTTCCAAGCCTATGGTACCTTTGGCCCAAAGTGTGCACCTATCTTACGTTAAGATTAGCACTATCTCCAAATAGACTGAACGAGCTTCCACTTGAGCCTCTTTACCTAGGAGTACCATCCGGTGCGTCCAAAATAATTTCTATGCCTATGGTATGTTTGGCGCAAACCATGCACCAATCTTGTGTCAAGATGAGCACTATCTCCAAACGTACCGAAATGAACTTCCACATGGGCCTCGTCACCTAGGAGTACGATCAGGTGCATCCAAAATAATTTCTGGGTATGTTTGGCGTAAACTGTGCACCTATCTTGCACGGATATTAACACTGCCTCCAAACGGACCGATAGATTCCACATGACCCACGTCACCTAGGAGTCCCATCAGCTGCGTCCAAAACGATTTCTGAGTCAATGGTACGTTCAGCGCAAATTGTGTGCCTATCATGCGTCAAGATTAGCAGTATCTCCAAACAGACCGAATGAGCTTCCACTCGAGCCTCTTCACCTAGGAGTTCCATCGAGTGTGTCCAAAAGGATTTCCAAGCCTATGGTACATTCGGCACAAACTGTGCAATATCTTGCGTTAAGATTAGAACTATCTCCAAACGTACCGAAAGAAGCTTCGACTTGAGCCTCGTCACCTAGGAGTACCATCGGGTGTGTCCAAAATGATTTCTGAGGCTATGGTATGTTTGGCACAAACCATCCCCCTATCTTCAACGAACACCAACACTGTCTCCAAATGGACCAAAACGAGATTCCACATGACCTAGGTCACCTAGCAGTTCCATTGGGTGCGTTCAAAACAATTTTGGAGGCACTTTTAGCGCAAAACATGGACCTATCTTGTGTCATGATGAGCACTATCTCCAAACGGACCAAAATGAACTTTCACTTGAGCCTCGTCACCTAGGAGTACCATTAGGTGTATTCGAAATGATTTCTGAGTACTTTTGGTGCAAACCATGCACCTATCTTGCACCAACACTAACACTTTCTCCAAACGGACCAAAATGAGAGTCCATATGACCCATGTCACCAAGGAGTTCTATCGGATTTGTCCAAAATGATTACCGGGCCTATGGTATGTTTGGCGAAAACTATGTACCTATCTTGTGTAAATAATGATATGTCCAAACGCACTGAAACGAGCTTTCGCTTGAGCCTCGTCACCAAGGAGTGTCATCAGGTGCGTCCAAACTGATTTCTGAGCCTATGGTATGTTTCGCGCAAATCGTGCACCTATCTTCCACTGACACTAACACTATCTCTAAACATGCGAAACTAGATTCCACATGACCCACATCTCCTAGCAATTCCATTAGGTGTGTCCAAAACAATTTCTAAGCCGATGGTATGTTTGGCAGAAACCATGCTCCTAACTGGCACCGACACCAACACTGTCTTTAAACGGACCGAAACGAGATTTCACATGACCCACGTCACCTAGCAGTTCCATTTGGTGCGTCCAAAATGATTTTCTAGCCTATAGTACTTTCAGCGCAAAACATGCACCGATAGATTCCATATGACCCAAGTAACCTAGTAGTTCCATCAGGTACGTCCAAAATGAGTTCCGAGCCTATGGTACATTTGGCATAAACTGTGCACCTTTCTTGCGTCAATGTTACACTATCTCCAAATAGACCGAACGTGCTTCTAATTGAGCCTCTACACCTTGGTGTACCATCAGGTGCATCCAAAACGATTTCTAAGCCTATCGTACGTTTGGCGCAAACGGTGCACCAATCTTGTGTCAAGATGAACACCATCTCCAAACGGATGGAAACGACCTTGCACTTGAGCCTCGACACCTAGGAGTACCTTAGGTGCATCAAAAATTATTTCTAAGTATGTTTGGCGCAAACCGTGCACCTATCTTGCACAGACACTAACACTATCTCCAAATGGACCAAAACGAGATTCCACATGACCCATGTCATCTATGAGTTCCATCTGGTGTGTCCAAAATGATTACCAAGCCTATGGTATGTTCAGCGCAAACTATGCACCTATCTTGTGCCAAGATTAGTGCTATGTCCAAACAGACTCAAATGAGCTTCTACTTGAGCCTCATCACCTAGGAGTATCATCGGGTGTGTCCTCCATGATTTCAGAGCCTATGGTACGTTTGGCGCAAACCGTGCTCCTATCTTCCACCGACACTAACACTATCTCCAAACAGACTGAAACTAGATACCACATGACCCATGTCACCTAGCAGTTCCATTAGGTGCGTCTAGAACAATTTCTGAGCCTATGATACATTCGGCGTAGAATCTCCAAACAGACCGAAATGAGCTTGCACTTGAGCCTCATCACCTATGAGTACGATTAGGTGCGTCCAAAACATTTTCTGAGTACGTTTGGGGCAAACCGTGTACCTATCTTGCACTGACACTAACACTTGCTCTAAACAGACCGAAACTTGATTCCACAAGACCCACATCACGTAGGAGTTCCATCGGCTGTGTCCAAGATGATTTCTGAGCCAATGGTATTTTCGAGCAATGCGTCCACCTATCTTTCGTCAAGATTAGCACTATCAACAAATGGACCGAAACGAGCTTCCACTTGAGCTTTGTCAGCTAGCAGTATCATTGGGTGCGTCCAAAATGATTTCTGAGCCTATGGTATGTTTGGCACAAACCATGCACCTATCTTGCACCGACACTAACACTATCTCCAAATGGACCAAAATAGGATTTCACATGACCCATGTCACCTCGGAGTTCCATAGGGTGCGTCTTAAATGATTTCTGAGCTTATGGTATGTTCAGCACAAAGTGTGCACCAATCTTGCGTCAAGAATAGCACTATCTCCAAACGGAATGAAACGAGCTTCCACTTGAGGCTCGTCACCTAGGAGTACCATCGGGTGTGTAAAAAATGATTTCTAAGCCTATGGTAGTTTGGCGCAAACTATGCTCCTATCTTACACCGACACTAACACTATCTCCAAACGGACCAAAACAAGATTCCACATGACCCTCGTCACCAAGCAGTTCCATTGGGTGCTTCCAAAATGATTTTCGAAGCCTTTGGTACGTTCGGCACAAAACGTGCACCAATCTTGTGTCAAGATGAGCACTGTCTCCAAATGGACCGAAACAAATTTCCACATGAGCCTCATCACCTAGGTGTACGATCAGGTGCATCCAAAACAATTTTTGAGTATGTTTGGCGCAAAGCGTGCACCTATCTTGCACGGACACTAACACTGCCTCCAAACAGACCGATAAATTCAACATGACCCACATCACCTAGGAGTTCCATCGGGTTTGTCCGAAATGATTTTCGAGCCTATGGTACGTTCAGCGTAGACTGTGCACCTATCTTACACTGACACTAACACTATCTCCAAACATACTGAAACTAGATACCACATCATGTCACCTAGCAGTTCTATTGGGTGCGTCCAAAATCATTTCCGAGCCTGTGGTCCATTCGGTGCAAAACGTCCACCTATCTTGTGTCAAGATTAGCACTATCTCCAAACAGACCGAAACGAGCTTGCACTTGAGCCTCATCACCTATGCATCAGGTGCATCCAAAACTTTTTTTGAGTATGTTTGGTGCAAACCATGCACGTATCTTGCACTGACGCTAACACTGGCTCCAAACAGACCGAAACTTGATTCCACATGACCCACGTCACCTAGGAGTTCCATTGGCTGCATCCAAAATGATTTCTGAGCCAATGGTATGGTCAAGCAATGCATCCACCTATCTTTTGTCGAGATTAGCACTATCAACAAATGAACTGAAATGAGCTTCCACTTGAGCTTTGTCACATAGGAGTATCATTGGGTGCGTCCAAAATGATTTCTAAGCTTATGGTACGTTTGGCACAAACCATGCACCTATCTTGCACCGACACTAACACTATCTCCAAATGGACCAAAACATGATTTTACATGACCCATGTCACCTAGGAGTTCCATCGGGAGTGTCCAAAATGATTTCCGAGCTTATGGTATGTTCGGAGCAAAGTGTGCACCAATCTTGTGTCACGATTAGCGCTATCTCCAAACGGAAGGAAATAAGCTTTCACTTGAGCCTCGTCACTTAGGAGTACCATCGGGTGTGTCAAAAACGATTTCTAAGCCTATGGTACGTTTGGCGCAAACCGTGCTCCTACCTTAAACCGACACTAACACTATCTCCAAACGGACCAAAACAAGATTCCACAAGACCCACGTCACCTAGCAGTTCCATTGGGTGCGTCCGAAATGATTTTGAAGCCTGTGGTACATTTGGCGCAAAACGTGCACCAATCTTGTGTCAAGATGAGCACTGTCTCCAAACGGACCGAAACAAACTTTCACATGAGCCTCATCACCAAGGAGTACGATTAGGTGCATCCAAAACAATTTTCGAGTATGTTTGGCACAAAGCATGCACCTATCTTGCATGGACACTAACACTGCCTCCAAATGGACTGATAGATTCCACATGACCCACGTCATCTAGGAGTTCCATCGGGTTCGTCCAAAATGATTTCCGAGCCTATGGTACATTCAGCGCAAACTGTGCAGTATCTTGCGTCAATATTAGCCCTATCTCTGAACGGACAGAATGAGCTTTCACTTGAGCCTCTTCACCTTGGAGTACCATCGGGTGCGTCCAAAATAATTTCTAAGCCTATCATATGTTTGGCGCAAACCCTGCACCTATCTTGCACCGACACTAACACTATTGCCATACGGACTAAAACATGATTCCACATGACCCACGTCACCTAGGAGTTCTATCGGGTGTGTCCAAAAGGATTTTCGAGCCTATAGTATGTTCTACACAAACTATGGACCTATCCTGCATTAAGGTTAGCACTATCTCTCAAAAGATCAAAAGGAGCTTCCACTAGAGCCTTGTCACCTAGGAGAACCGTCGGGTGTGTCCAAAACAATTTCTAAGCCTATGGTACGTTGGCGCAAACTATGCTCCTATCTCTGCACCAACGCCAACACTGTTCCATACGGACCGAAATGAGATTCCACATGACCCACGTCACCTAGGAGTTCCATTCGGTGCATTCAAAACAATTTTTGAGCCTATAGTACTTTCAACGCAAAACGTGCACCTATCATGTGTCAAGATTAACAATATCTCCAAACGAACTGAAACGAGATTGCACTTGAGCCTTGTCACTTAGGAGTACCATCAGGTGCGTCCGAAATGATTTCTGAGTACATTTGGCATAAACCATGCACCTATCCTGCACCGACACTAACATTGCCTCCAAACAGACCGAAACCTGATTCCACAAGACTCACATCACCTTGGAGTTCCATCGGGTGCGTCCAAAATGATTTATGGGCCTATGTTACATTCAGAACAAACTATGCACCTATCTTGCGTCACGATTAGCACTATCTCTAAACAGACCGAAACGAGCTTCCACTTGAGCTTCGTCACCTAGGAGAATCATCTGATGCGTCCAAAACAATTTCTGAGCCTATGGTACGTTTGGCGCAAACCGTGCACCTATCTTGCACTAACACTAACACTATCCCCAAATGGACTGAAACGAGATTCTACATGACCCATGTCACCTAGGAGATTCCATTGGGTGCGTCCCAAATGATTTCCGTTCCTATCGTATGTTCGGCGTAAATTGTGCATCTTTCTTGCGTCAAGATTAGTGCTCTCCAAACATATCGAAGTGAGCTTCCACTTGAGCCTCGTCACGTAGGAGTACCATCGAGTGTGTCCAAAATGATTTCTGAGCCTATGGTACGTTTGGCACAAACCATGCTCGTATCTTGCGCCGACACTACACTGTCTCCAAATGGACCGAATCGAGATTCTACATGACACATGTCACCTAGCAGTTCCATTGGGTGCGTCCAAAATGATTTTGAAGCCTATGGTACGTTCAACGCAAACTGTGCATCTATCGTGTGTCATGATTAGCGCTATCTCTAAATATACCAAAATGAGCTTCCACTTGAGCCTCACCACCTAGGAGTACCGTCGAGTGTGTCCAAAACAATTTCTAAACCTATGGTATGTTTGGTGCAAACCGTGCTCGTATCTTGCACCAACACTAACACTATCTCCAAATGGACCGATTTAGATTTTACATGACCCACGTCACCTAGTAGTTCCATTGGGTGCATCCAAAATGATTTCGAAGCCCGTGGTATGTTTGACGCCAAATGTGCACCAAAACCAACTCCCACATGAGCCTCGTCACCAAGCAGTTCCATTAGGTGCGTCCAAAATGATTTCCAAGCCTGTGGTACGTTCAGCGTAAAACGTGAACCAATCTTGTGTCAAGATGAGCACTATCTCCAAACAGATTGAAACAAAATTCCACATGAGCCTCGTCACCAAGGAGTACGATTAGGTGCATCCAAAATGATTTTCGAGAATGTTTCGTGCAAACCGTGCACCTAGCTTCCATGGACACTAACACTGCCTCTAAATGGACTGATAGATTCCACATGACCCACATCACCTAGGAATTCCATCAGGTGCATCCAAAACTATTTCCGAGCATATGGTACGTTCGGCGTAAATTGTGCAGCTATCTTGCATCAAGATTAGTGCTATGTCCAACCGGACAGAAATGAGCTTCCACTTGACCCTTGACACCTAGGAGTATCATCAGGTGTGTCCAAAATGATTTATGAGGCTATGGTACGTTTGGCGTGAACCGTGCTCCTATCTTCTGCTGACACTAACATTGTCTTCAAACGAACCGAAAGTAGATTCCACATGACCCACGTCACCCAGTAGTTCTATTGGGTGCATCCAAAATGATTTCTGAGCTTGTGGTATGTTCAGTGCAAAACATGCATCTATCTTGTGTCAAGATTAGCACAATCTCCAAACGGACCCAAACGAACTTCCACTTGAGCCTTGTCACCTAGGAGTACGATCAGGTGCGTCAAAAATAATTTCTAAGTACGTTTGTCGCAAACTGTGCACCTATGTTGCACCAACACTAACTCTGCCTCCAAACAGACCAAAACTAGATTCCGTATGAGCCACGTCCCCTAGGAGTTCCATTGGGTGCATGCAAAATGATTTCCGAGCCTACGGTACATTCGGAGCAAACTATGCATCTATTTTGTGTCAAGATTAGCGCTATCTCCAAACGTACTGAAACGAGCTTCCACTTGAGCCTCGTCACCTAGGAGTACCATCTGCTGTCTCCAAAACGGTTTTCTATGCCTATGGTATGTTTGGTACAAACTAAGCTTGTATCTTGTACCGACACTAACACTGTCTCCAAACGGACCGAATCTAGATTCCACATGACCCACGTCACCTAGCAGTTTCATTGCATGTGTCCAAAATAATTTCGAAGCCTGTGGTACATTCGGCGCAAAACATGCACCAATCTTGCACGAACACTAACACTACCTCCAAACGGACTGATAGATTCCACATGACCCAAGTCACCTAGGAGTTCCATAGGGTGCGTCCAAAATGATTTCCAAGCCTATGGTGCCTTTGGCGCAAAGTGTGCACATATCTTACATTAAGAATAGCACTATCTCCAAACAGACTGAACAAGCTTCCACTTGAGCCTCTTCACCTAGGAGTACCATCTGGTGCGTCTGAAATAATTTCTATGCCTATGGTACGTTGGGCGCAAACTGTACACCAATCTGTGTCAAGATGAGCACTATCTCCAAACGTACCGAAATGAACTTCCACATGGGCCTTGTCACCTAGGAGTACGATCAGGTGCATCCAAAATTATTTCTGAGTATGTTTGGTGTAAACCGTGCACCTATCTTGCACGGAACTAACACTGCCTCCAAACGGATCGATAGATTCCACATGACTCACGTCACGTAGGAGTTCCATCTGCTGCGTCCAAAATGATTTCTAAGCCAATAGTACATTCGGCGTAAACTGTGCGCCTATCATGCATCAAGATTAGCAGTATCTCCAAACGGACTGAATGATCTTCCACTTGAGCGTCTTCACCTAGGAGTTCCATCGGGTGCGTCCAAAAGGAGTTCCAAGCCTATGGTACATTCAGCACAAAACTGTGCAATATCTTGCGTAAAGATTAGAACAATCTTCAAACATACCGAAAGAAGCTTCCACTTGAGTCTCATCACCTAGGAGTACCATCGGGTGTGTCCAAAATGATTTCTGAGGCTATGGTAAGTTTGGCAGAAACCATCCTCCTATCTTCCACGGACACCAACACTGTCTCCAAATGGACCGAAACGAGATTCCACATGACCTAGGTCCCCTAGCAGTTCCATTGGGTGCGTCCGAAACAATTTCGGAGGCACTTTTAGCGCAAAATGTGGACCTATCTTGTGTCAAGATTAGCACTATCTCCAAACGGACCAAAACGAACTTTCACTTGAGCCTCGTCACCTAAGAGTACCATTAGGTGTATTCGAAATGATTTCTGAGTACTTTTGGTGCAAACCGTGCACCTATCTTGCACCAACACTAACACTTTCTCCAAACAGACCGCAATGAGAGTCCATATGACCCATGTCACCAAGGAGTTCCATCGGGTGTGCCCAAAATGATTACCGGCCCTATGGTACATTTGGCGAAAACTGTGGACCTATCTTGCGTAAATAATGCTATGTCCAAACACACTGAAATAAGCTTCCGCTTGAGCCTCGTCACCTAGGAGTGTCATTAGATGCGTCCAAACTGATTTCTGAGCCTATGGTATATTTCACGCAAATCGTGCACCTATCTTCCATAGATACTAACACTATCTCTAAACATGCGAAACTAGATTCCACATGACCCACGTCTCCTAGCAATTCCATTAGGTGTGTCCAAAACAATTTCTGAACCGATGGTATGTTTGGCACAAACCATGATCCTAATTGGCACCGACACCAACATGTCTCTAAACGGACAGAAACAAGATTCCACATGACCCACATCACCTAGCAATTCCATTTGTTGCGTCCAAAATGATTTTCCAGCCTATAGTACTTTCAGCGCAAAACATGCACCGATAGATTCCACATGACCCAAGTAACCTAGTAGTTCTATCAGGTGCGTCCAAAACGAGTTCCGAGCCTTTGGTACATTTTGGCATAAACTGTGCACCTTTCTTGTGTCAATGTTACACTATCTCCAAACAGACCGAACGTGCTTCTAATTGAACCTCTACACCTTGGTGTACCATCGGGTGCGTCCAAAACGATTTCTAAGCTTATCGTATGTTTGGCGCAAATGGTGCACCAATCTTGTGTCAAGATGAGCACCATCTCCAAACGGACCAAAATGACCTTGCACTTGAGCCTCGACACCTAGGAGTACCTCAGGTACATCCAAAATGATTTCTAAGTATGTTTGGCGTAAACCGTGCACCTATCTTGCACAGACACTAACACTATCTCCAAATGGACCAAAACGAGATTCCACATGACCCATGTCATCTATGAGTTCCATCTGGTGCGTCCAAAATGATTACCAAGCCTATGGTATGTTTAGCGCAAACTATGCACCTATCTTGTGCCAAGATTAGTGCAATGTCCAAACAGACTCAAATGAGCTTCCACTTGAGTCTCATCACCTAGGAGTATCATCAGGTGTGTCCACAATGATTTCAGAGCCTATGGTACGTTTGGCGCAAACCGTGCTCCTATCTTCCACCAACACTAACACTGTCTCCAAACAGACTGAAACAAGATACCACATGACCCATGTCACCTAGTAGTTCCATTGGGTGCGTCTAGAACGATTTCTGAGCCTATGGTACATTCAGCTCAGAACGTCCTGCTATCTTGTGTCAAGATTAGCACTATCTCCAAACAGACTGAAATGAGCTTGCACTTGAGCCTCATCACCTATGAGTACGATCAGGTGCGTCCAAAACATTTTCTGAGTACGTTTGGGGAAAACCATGCACCTATCTTGCACTGACACTAACACTTGGGCTAAACGGACCGAAACTTGATTCCACATGACCCACGTCACCTAGGAGTTCCATCGGCTATGTCCAAGATGATTTCTGAGCCAATGGTATGTTCAAGCAATGCATCCACCTATCTTTCGTCAAGATTAGCACTATAAACAAATGGACTGAAACAAGCTTCCACTTGAACTTTGTCAGCTAGCAGTATCATTGGGTGCGTCCGAAATGATTTCTGAGCCTAGGAAATCATTTTGAACACACCTGATGGAACTCCTAGGTGTCACGGATCATGTGGAATCTCGCATCGGTCCATTTGGAGACGGTGTTAGTGTCGGTGTAAGATAGCTGGAAGGTTTGTGCCAAACATACAATAGGCTAAAAAATTATTTTGGACACACCCAATGGTACTCCTAGGTGCGAGACTCCAGTGGAAGCTCATTACGGTCTGTTTGGAGATAGTGCTAATCTTGAGGCATGATTGGTGCACAGTTTGTGCCAAATGTACCATATGCTCAAAAATCGCTTTGGACGCACCCGATGGTACTCATAGGTGAGGAGGCTCGAGTGAAAACTCGTTTCAGTCCATTTGGAGATAGTGCTAATCTTGATCTAAGACAGGTGCATGGTTTGCGCCGAATGTACCATTAGGCTTGGAAATCATTTTGGCCACACCCGATGGAACTCCTAGGTGACATGGGCCACGTGGAATCTCGCATCGGTCCTTTTCGGAGAAGGTGTTAGTGTTGGTGTAAGGTGCACAGTTTGCACCAAACATACCATAGCGTTAAAAATTGTTTTCGATGCACCTGATGGTACTCCTAGCTGATTAGGCTCAAGTAAAAGCTTGTTTTAGTTTGTTTGGAGATAGTGCTAATCTTTACACAAGATAGGTGCATGGTTTGCGTCGAATGTACCATTAGGCTTGGAAATCACTTCGGACACACCCGGTGGAACTCCTAGGTGACATGGGTCATGTGAAATCTCGCATCGGCCTGTTTGGAGACGGTGTTAGTGTCGGTGTAGGATAGGTGCACAGTTTGCAACAAACATACCATAGGCTCAAAAAACATCTTAGACACACCCGATGGTACTCGTAGGTGACGAAGCTCAAGTTGAAGCAGTTTCGGTATGTTCGGAGATAGTGCTAATCTTGTGGCAAGATAGGTACGCGGTTTGCGTCAAACATATCATAGGCTCAAAAATCATTTTGGATGCACCCGATCGTTCTACTACGTGATGAGGCTCAAGTGGAAGGTCGGTTTGTTCTATTTAGAGATAGTGCTAATCTTGACACAAGATAGGTGCACGGTTTGCGCCAAACATACCAAGGTGATATGGGTCATGTGGAATCTCGTATCGGTCCACTTGGAGATGATGTTATTGTCAGTGTAAGATAGGTGCACGGTTTGCACCAAACGTACCATAGGCTCAGAAATTGGCTTGGACAAACCCAATAGTACTCCTAGGTGATGAGGCTCAAGTGGAAGCTCGTTTCGGTTCATTTGGGGATAGTGCTAATCTTGAGGCATGACAGGTGCACGGTTTGTGCCAAACGTACCACAGGCTCAAAAATTGCTTTGGACGCCCCTGATGGTACTCCTAGGTGATGAGTTTCGAGTGAAAGCTCGTTTCAGTCTGTTTGGAGATAGTGCTAATCTTGATGCAAGATAGGTGCACAGTTTGCGCCAATGTACCATTAGGCTTGGAAATCATTTTGAACACACCCGATGGAACTCCTAGGTGTCACGGACCATGTGGAATCTCGCATCGGTCCATTTGGAGACGGTGTTAGTGTCGGTGTAAGATAGCTGGAAGGTTTCTGCCAAACAAACAATAGGCTAAAAAATCATTTTGGACACACACGATGGTACTCCAAGGTGACGAGGCTCCAGTGGAAGCTCATTACGGTCTGTTTGGAGATAGTGCTAATCTTGAGGCATGATTGGTGCACGGTTTGTGCCAAACGTACCACAGGCTCAAAAATCGCTTTGGACGTACCCGATGGTACTCCTAGGTGACGAGGTTCGAGTGAAAGCTCGTTTCAGTCTATTTGGAGATAGTGCTAATCTTGATGCAAGATAGGTCCACAGTTTGCGCCGAATGTACCATTAGGCTTGGAAATCATTTTGAACACAACTGATGGAACTCCTAGGTGTCACGGATCATGTGAAATCTCGCATCGGTCCATTCAGAGATGGTGTTAGAATCGTTGTACGGTGCACAATTTGCACGAAACTTACCAATTGGCTCAAAAATCATTTTGGAGACACCCGATGGTACTCCTTGGTGATAAGGCTCAAATGGAAGCTCATTTCGGTCCGTTTGGTGATAGTGCTAATCTTGAGATAAGATAGGTGCACAGTTTGCGCCAGACGTACGTTAGCGTTAAAAATTGTATTGGATGCACATGATGGTACTCCTAGGTGACGAGGCTCAAGTGAAAGCTCGTTTTAGTTCGTTTGGAGATAGTGCTAATCTTTACACAAGATAGGTGCATGGTTTGCGTCAAATGTACCATTAGGGTTGGAAATCATTTCGGACACACCCGATGGAACTCCTAGGTGACATGGGTCATGTGGAATCTCGCATCGTCCCGTTTTTTAGACGGTGTTAGTGTCAATGCAGGATAGGTGCACAGTTTGCGAGAAACATACCATAGGCTCACAAATCATTTTGGACACACCCGATGGTACTTCTAGGTGACGAAGCTAAAGTGGAAGCAGTTTTCGGTCTGTTTGGAGATAGTGCTAATCTTGTGGCAAGATAGGTGCGCGGTTTGTGCCAAACATACCATAGGCTCAAAAATCATTTTGGATGCACCCGATGGGTCTACTACGTGATGGGCCTCAAGTGGAAGGTCGGTTCGGTCCGTTTAGGGATAGTGCTAATCTTGACACAAGATAGGTGCGCGGTTTGTGCTAAACGTACCTAGGTGATATGGGTCATGTGGAATCTCGAATTGGTCCACTTGGAGACGATGTTATTGTCAATGTAAGATAGTTACACGGTTTACAGCAAACGTACCATAGGCTCAGAAATTGGTTTGGACAAACCCGATGGTACTCCTAGGTGACGAGGCTCAGGTGGAAGCTCGTTTTGGTTCGTTTGGAGATAGTGCTAATCTTGAGGCGTGATAGATGCACGGTTTGTGCCAAACGTACCATAGGCTCAAAAATTGCTTTGGACGCCCCTGATGGTACTCCTAGGTGACGAGGTTCGAGTGAAAGCTCGTTTCAGTTTGCTTGGAGATAGTGCTAATCTTGATGCAAGATAGGTGCACAGTTTGCGCCAATGTACCATTAGGCTTGGAAATCATTTCGAACACAACCGATGGAACTCCTAGGTGTCATGGATCATGTGGAATCTCGCATCGGTCCGTTCAGAGATGGTGTTAGCGTCGTTGTAAGGTGCACAGTTTGCACGAAACTTACCAATTGGCTCAAAAATCATTTTGGATACACCCGATGGTACTCCTTGGTCATGAGGCTCAAATGGAAGCTCATTTCGGTCTGTTTGGTGATAGTGCTAATCTTGAGATAAGATAGGTGCACGGTTTGCGCCAGACGTTCCTTAGCGTTAAAAATTGTTTTCGATGCACATGATGGTACTCCTAGGTGACGAGGCTCAAGTGAAAGCTCGTTTTAGTTCGTTTGGTGATAGTGTTAATCTTTACACAATATAGGTGCATGGTTTGCGTCGAATGTACCATTAGGCTTGGAAATCATTTCGGACACACCCGTTGGAACTCCTAGGTGACATGGGTCATGTGGAATCTCGCATCGTCCCGTTTGGAGACGGTGTTAGTGTCGGTGCAGGATAGGTGCATAGTTTGCGAGAAACATACCATAGGCTCACAAATGATTTTGGACACACCCGATGGTACTCCTAGGTGACGAAGCTCAAGTGGAAGCAGTTTTCGGTCTGTTTGGAGATAGCGCTAATCTTGTGGCAAGATAGGTGCGTGGGTTGCGCCAAACATACCACATGCTCAAAAATCATTTTGGATGCACTCGATGGTTCTAGTACGTGATGAGCCTCAAGTGGAAGGTCGGTTCGGTCCGTTTAGGGATAGTGCTAATCTTGACACAAGATAGGTGCGCGGTTTGCGCTAAACGTACCTAGGTGATACGGGTCATGTGGAATCTCGTATCGGTCCACTTGGAGACGATGTTATTGTCAGTGTAAGATTGGTGCACGGTTTACAACAAATGTACCATAGGCTCAGAAATTGGTTTGGACAAACCCGATGGTACTCCTAGGTGACGAGGCTCAAGTGGAAGCTCGTTTCGGTTCGTTTGGAGATAGTGCTAATCTTGAGGCGTGATAGGTGCACGGTTTGTGCCAAACATACCATAGGCTCAAAAATTGCTTTTGACGCCCCTGATGGTACTCCTAGGTGACGAGGTTCGAGTGAAAGCTCGTTTCAGTTCGTTTGGAGATAGTGCTAATCTTGATGCAAGATAGGTGCACAGTTTGCGCCAATGTACCATTAGGCTTGGAAATCATTTCGAACACAACCGATGGAACTCCTAGGTGTCACGGATCATGTGGAATCTCGCATCGGTTCGTTCAGAGATGGCGTTAGCGTTGTTGTAAGGTGCACAGTTTGTACGAAACTTACCAATTGGCTAAAAAATCATTTTGGAGACACCCGATGGTACTCCTTGGTGATGAGGCTCAAATGGAAGCTCATTTCGGTCCGTTTGGTGATAGTGCTAATATTGAGATAGGATAGGTGCACAGTTTGCGCCAGACGTACCTTAGCGTTAAAAATTGTTTTGGATGCACATGATGGTACTCCTAGGTGACGAGGCTCAAGTGAAAGCTCGTTTTAGTTTGTTTGGAGATAGTGCTAATCTTTACACAAGATAGGTGCATGGTTTGCGTCGAATGTATCATTAGGCTTGGAAATCATTTCAGACACACCCAATGGAACTCCTAGGTGACATGGGTCATGTGGAATCTCGCATCGTCCCGTTTGGAGACGGTGTTAGTGTCGGTGCAGGATAGGTGCACAGTTTGTGAGAAACATACCATAGGCTCATAAATCATTTTGGACACACCCGATGGTCCTCCTAGGTGACGAAGCTCAAGTGGAAGCAGTTTTCGGTCTGTTTGGAGACAGTGCTAATCTTGTGGCAAGATAGGTGTGCGGTTTGTGCCAAACATACCACAGGCTCAAAAATCATTTTGGATGCACCCGATGGGTCTACTACGTGATGGGCCTCAAGTGGAAGGTCGGTTCGGTCCGTTTAGGGATAGTGCTAATCTTGACACAAGATAGGTGCGCGGTTTGCGCTAAACGTACCTAGGTGATACGGGTCATGTGGAATCTCGTATCGGTCCACTTGGAGACGATGTTATTGTCAGTGTAAGATAGTTGCACGGTTTACAACAAACGTACCATAGGCTCAGAAATTGGTTTGGACAAACCCGATGGTACTCCTAGGTGACGAGGCTCAAGTGGAAGCTCGTTTCAGTTCGTTTGGAGATAGTGCTAATCTTGAGGCGTGATAGATGCACAGTTTGTGCCAAACGTACCATAGGCTCAAAAATTGCTTTGGATGCCCCTGATGGTACTCCTAGGTGACGAGGTTCGAGTGAAAGCTCGTTTCAGTTCGTTTGGAGATAGTGCTAATCTTGATGCAAGATAGGTGCACAGTTTGCGCCAATGTACCATTAGGCTTGGAAATCATTTCGAACACAACCGATGGAACTCCTAGGTGTCACAGATCATGTGGAATCTCGCATCGGTCCGTTCAGAGATGGTGTTAGCGTCGTTGTAAGGTGCACAGTTTGCACAAAACTTACCAATTGGCTCAAAAATCATTTTGGATACACCCGATGGTACTCCTTGGTCATGAGGCTCAAATAGAAGCTCATTTCGGTCTGTTTGGTGATAGTGCTAATCTTGAGATAAGATAGGTGCACGGTTTGCGCCAGACGTTCCTTAGCGTTAAAAATTGTTTTCGATGCACATGATGGTACTCCTAGGTGACGAGGCTCAAGTGAAAGCTCGTTTTAGTTCGTTTGGTGATAGTGTTAATCTTTACACAATATAGGTGCATGGTTTGCGTCGAATGTACCATTAGGCTTGGAAATCATTTCGGACACACCCGTTGGAACTCCTAGGTGACATGGGTCATGTGGAATCTCGCATCGTCCCGTTTGGAGACGGTGTTAGTGTCGGTGCAGGATAGGTGCATAGTTTGCGAGAAACATACCATAGGCTCACAAATGATTTTGGACACACCCGATGGTACTCCTAGGTGACGAAGCTCAAGTGGAAGCAGTTTTCGGTCTGTTTGGAGATAGCGCTAATCTTGTGGCAAGATAGGTGCGTGGGTTGCGCCAAACATACCACATGCTCAAAAATCATTTTGGATGCACTCGATGGTTCTAGTACGTGATGAGCCTCAAGTGGAAGGTCGGTTCGGTCCGTTTAGGGATAGTGCTAATCTTGACACAAGATAGGTGCGCGGTTTGCGCTAAACGTACCTAGGTGATACGGGTCATGTGGAATCTCGTATCGGTCCACTTGGAGACGATGTTATTGTCAGTGTAAGATTGGTGCACGGTTTACAACAAACGTACCATAGGCTCAGAAATTGGTTTGGACAAACCCGATGGTACTCCTAGGTGACGAGGCTCAAGTGGAAGCTCGTTTCGGTTCGTTTGGAGATAGTGCTAATCTTGAGGCATGATAGGTGCACGGTTTGTGCCAAACATACCATAGGCTCAAAAATTGCTTTTGACGCCCCTGATGGTACTCCTAGGTGACGAGGTTCGAGTGAAAGCTTGTTTCAGTTCGTTTGGAGATAGTGCTAATCTTGATGCAAGATAGGTGCACAGTTTGCGCCAATGTACCATTAGGCTTGGAAATCATTTCGAACACAACCGATGGAACTCCTAGGTGTCACGGATCATGTGGAATCTCGCATCGGTTCGTTCAGAGATGGCGTTAGCGTTGTTGTAAGGTGCACAGTTTGTACGAAACTTACCAATTGGCTAAAAAATCATTTTGGAGACACCCGATGGTACTCCTTGGTGATGAGGCTCAAATGGAAGCTCATTTCGGTCCGTTTGGTGATAGTTCTAATCTTGAGATAGGATAGGTGCACAGTGTGCGCCAGACGTACCTTAGCGTTAAAAATTGTTTTGGATGCACATGATGGTACTCCTAGGTGACGAGGCTCAAGTGAAAGCTCGTTTTAGTTCGTTTGGAGATAGTGCTAATCTTTACACAAGATAGGTGCATGGTTTGCGTCGAATGTACCATTAGGCTTGGAAATCATTTCAGACACACCCGATGGAACTCCTAGGTGACATGGGTCATGTGGAATCTCGCATCGTCCCGTTTGGAGACGGTGTTAGTGTCGGTGCAGGATAGGTGCACAGTTTGCGAGAAACATACCATAGGCTCACAAATCATTTTGGACACACCCGATGGTCCTCCTAGGTGACGAAGCTCAAGTGGAAGCAGTTTTCAGTCTGTTTGGAGACAGTCCTAATCTTGTGGCAAGATAGGTGCGCGGTTTGCGCCAAACATACCACAGGCTCAAAAATCATTTTGGATGCACCCGATGGTTCTACTACGTGATGGGCCTCAAGTGGAAGGTCGGTTCGGTCCGTTTAGGGATAGTGCTAATCTTGACACAAGATAGGTGCGCGGTTTGCGCTAAACGTACCTAGGTGATACGGGTCATGTGGAATCTCGTATCGGTCCACTTGGAGACGATGTTATTGTCAGTGTAAGATAGTTGCATGGTTTACAACAAACGTACCATAGGCTCAGAAATTAGTTTGGACAAACCCGATGGTACTCCTAGGTGACGAGGCTCAAGTGGAAGCTCGTTTTCGGTTCGTTTGGAGATAGTGCTAATCTTGAGGCGTGATAGATGCACAGTTTGTGCCAAACGTACCATAGGCTCAAAAATTGCTTTGGACGCCCCTGATGGTACTCCTAGGTGACGAGGTTCGAGAGACAGCTCGTTTCAGTTCGTTTGAAGATAGTGCTAATCTTGATGCAAGATAGGTGCACAGTTTGCGCCAATGTACCATTAGGCTTGGAAATCATTTTGAACACAACCGATGGAACTCCTAGGTGTCACGGATCAGGTGGAATCTCGCATCGGTCCATTCAGAGATGGCGTTAGCGTCGTTGTAAGGTGCACAGTTTGCACGAAACTTACCAATTGGCTCAAAAATCATTTTGGAGACACCCGATGGTACTCCTTGGTGATTAGGCTCAAATGTAAGCTCATTTCGGTCCATTTGGTGATAGTGCTAATCTGGAGATGAGATAGGTGCACGGTTTGCGCCAGACATACCTTAGTGTTAAAAATTGTTTTGGATGCACATGATGGTACTCCTAGGTGACGAGGCTCAAGTGAAAGCTCGTTTTAGTTCGTTTGGAGATAGTGTTAATCTTTACACAAGATTGGTGCATGGTTTGCGTCGAATGTACCATTAGGCTTGGAAATCATTTCGGACACACCCGATGGAACTCCTAGGTGACATGGGTCATGTGGAATCTCGCATCGTCCCGTTTGGAGACGGTGCTAGTGTCGGTGCAGGATAGGTGCATAGTTTGCGAGAAACATACCATAGGCTCACAATTCATTTTGGACACACCCGATGGTACTCCTAGGTGACGAAGCTCAAGTGGAAGTAGTTTTCGGTCTGTTTGGAGATGGTGCTAATCTTGTGGCAAGATAGGTGCACGGTTTGCGCCAAACATACCACAGGCTCAAAAATCATTTGGATGCACCCGATGGTTCTACTATGTGATGAGCCTCAAGTGGAAGGTCGGTTCGGTCCATTTAGAGATAGTGCTAATCTTGACACAAGATAGGTGCACGGTTTGCGCCAAACGTACCTAGGTGACATGGGTCTTGTGGAATCTCGTATCAGTCCACTTGGAGACGATGTTATAGTCAGTGTAAGATAGGTGCACGGTTTACAACAAACGTACCATAGGCTCAGAAATTAGTTTGGACAATCCCGATGGTACTCCTAGGTGACGAGGCTCAAGTGGAAGCTCGTTTCGGATCATTTGGAGACAGTGCTAATTTTGAGGCGTGATAGGTGCACGGTTTGTGCCAAACGTACCATAGGCTCAAAAATTGCTTTGGACGCCCCTGATGGTACTCCTAGGTGACGAGGCTCGAGTGAAAGCTCATGTTAGTTCGTTTGGAGATAGTGCTAATCTTGATGCAAGATAGGTCCACAGTTTGCGCCAATGTACCATTAGGCTTGGAAATATTTTCGAACACAACCGATGGAACTCCTAGGTGTCACGGATCATGTGGAATCTCGCATCGGTCCGTTCAGAGATGGCGTTAGCGTCGTTGTAAGGTGCACAGTTTGCATGAAACTTACCAATTGGCTCAAAATCATTTTGGAGACACCCGATGGTACTCCTTGGTGATGAGGCTCAAATGGAAGCTCATTTCGGTCCGTTAGGTGATAGTGCTAATCTTGAGATAAGACAGGTGCACGGTTTGCGCCAGACGTACCTTAGTGTTAAAAATTGTTTTGGATGCACATGATGGTACTCCTAGGTGACGAGGCTCAAGTTAAAGCTCGTTTTAGTTTGTTTGGAGATAGTGTTAATCTTTACACAAGATTGGTGCATGGTTTGCGTCGAATGTACCATTAGGCTTGGAAATCATTTTGGACACACCCGATGGAACTCCTAGGTGACATGGGTCATGTGGAATCTCACATCGTCTCGTTTGGAGACGGTGTTAGTGTCGGTGCAGGATAGGTGCATAGTTTGCGAGAAACATACCATAGGCTCACAAATCATTTTGGACACACCCGATGGTACTCCTAGGTGACGAAGCTCAAGTGGAAGCAGTTTTCGGTCTGTTTGGAGATGGTGCTAATCTTGTGGCAAGATAGGTGCGCGGTTTGCGCCAAACATACCACAGGCTCAAAAATCATTTGGATGCACCCGATGGTTCTACTATGTGATGAGCCTCAAGTGGAAGGTCGGTTCGGTCCATTTAGAGATAGTGCTAATCTTGACACAAGATAGGTGCACGGTTTGCGCCAAACGTACCTAGGTGACATGGGTCTTGTGGAATCTCGTATCAGTCCACTTGGAGACGATGTTATAGTCAGTGTAAGATAGGTGCACGGTTTACAACAAACGTACTATAGGCTCAGAAATTAGTTTGGACAAACCCGATGGTACTCCTAGGTGACGAGGCTCAAGTGGAAGCTCGTTTCGGATCATTTGGAGATAGTGCTAATTTTGAGGCGTGATAGGTGCACGGTTTGTGCCAAACGTACCATAGGCTCAAAAATTGCTTTGGACGCCCCTGATGGTACTCCTAGGTGATGAGGCTCGAGTGAAAGCTCATGTTAGTCCGTTTGGAGATAGTGCTAATCTTGATGCAAGATAGGTCCACAGTTTGCGCCAATGTACCATTAGGCTTGGAAATCATTTCGAACACAACCGATGGAACTCCTAGGTGTCACGGATCATGTGGAATCTCGCATCGGTCCGTTCAGAGATGGCGTTAGCGTCGTTGTAAGGTGCACAGTTTGCACGAAACTTACCAATTGGCTCAAAATCATTTTGGAGACACCCGATGGTACTCCTTGCTGATGAGGCTCAAATGGAAGCTCATTTCGGTCCGTTTGGTGATAGTGCTAATCTTGAGATAAGATAGGTGCACGGTTTGCGCCAGACGTACCGTAGCGTTAAAAATTGTTTTGGATGCACATGATGGTACTCCTGGGTGACGAGGCTCAAGTGAAAGCTCGTTTTAGTTCGTTTGGAGATAGTGCTAATCTTTACACCAGATTGGTGCATGGTTTGCGTCGAATGTACCATTAGGCTTGGAAATCATTTCGGACACACCCGATGAAACTCCTATGTGACATGGGTCATGTGGAATCTCGCATCATCCCGATTGGAGACGGTGTTAGTGTCGGTGCAGGATAGGTGCATAGTTTGCGAGAAACATACCATAGGCTCACAAATCATTTTGGACACATCCGATGGTACTCCTAGGTCACGAAGCTCAAGTGGAAGCAGTTTTTGGTCTGTTTGGAGATAGTGCTAATCTTGTGTCAAGATAGGTGTGTGGTTTGCGGCAAACATATCACAGGCTCAAAAATCATTTTGGATGCACCCGATGGTTCTACTATGTGATGAGCCTCAAGTGGAAGGTCGGTTCGGTCCATTTAGAGATAGTGCTAATCTTGACACAAGATAGGTGCACGGTTTGCGCCAAACGTACCTAGGTGACATAGGTCATGTGGAATCTCGTATCGGTCCACTTGGAGACGATGTTATTGTCAGTGTAAGATAGGTGCATGGTTTACAACAAATGTACCATAGGCTCAGAAATTAGTTTGGACAAACCCGATGGTACTCCTAGGTGACGAGGCTCAAGTGGAAGCTCGTTTCGGTTCGCTTGGAGATAGTGCTAATCTTGAGGCGTGATAGGTGCACGGTTTGTGCCAAACGTACCATAGGCTCAAAAATTGCTTTGGACGCCCCTGACGGTACTCCTAGGTGACGAGGTTCGAGTGAAAGCTCGTTTCAGTCCGTTTGGAGATAGTGCTAATCTTGATGCAAGGTAGGTCCACAGTTTGCGCCAATGTACCATTAGGCTTGGAAATATTTTCGAACACAACCGATGGAACTCCTAGGTGTCACGGATCATGTGGAATCTCGCATTGGTCCGTTCAGAGATGGCGTTAGCGTCGTTGTAAGGTGCACAGTTTGCACGAAACTTACCAATTGGCTCAAAATCATTTTGGTGACACCCGATGGTACTCCTTGGTAATGAGGCTCAAATGGAAGCTCATTTCGGTCCGTTAGGTGATAGTGCTAATCTTGAGATAAGACAGGTGCACGGTTTGCGCCAGACGTACCTTAGTGTTAAAAATTGTTTTGGATGCACATGATGGTACTCCTAGGTGACGAGGCTCAAGTTAAAGCTCGTTTTAGTTTGTTTGGAGATAGTGTTAATCTTTACACAAGATTGGTGCATGGTTTGCGTCGAATGTACCATTAGGCTTGGAAATCATTTCGGACACACCCGATGGAACTCCTAGGTGACATGGGTCATGTGGAATCTCACATCGTCCCGTTTGGAGACGGTGTTAGTGTCGGTGCAGGATAGGTGCATAGTTTGCGAGAAACATACCATAGGCTCACAAATCATTTTGGACACACCCGATGGTACTCCTAGGTGACGAAGCTCAAGTGGAAGCAGTTTTCGGTCTGTTTGGACATAGTGCTAATCTTGTGGCAAGATAGGTGCGCGGTTTGCGCCAAACATACCACAGGCTCAAAAATTATTTTGGATGCACCCGATGGTTCTACTATGTGATGAGCCTCAAGTGGAAGGTCGGTTCGGTCCATTTAGAGATAGTGCTAATCTTGACACAAGATAGGTGCACGGTTTGCGCCAAACGTACCTAGGTGATATGGGTCATGTGGAATCTCATATCGGTCCACTTGGAGACGATGTTATTGTCAGTGTAAGATAGGTGCACGGTTTACAACAAACGTACCATAGGCTCAGAAATTAGTTTGGACAAACCCGATGGTACTCCTAGGTGACGAGGCTCAAGTGAAAGCTCGTTTCGATTCGTTTGGAGATAGTGCTAATCTTGAGGCGTGATAGTTGCACGGTTTGTGCCAAACGTACCATAGGCTCAAAAATTGCTTTGGACGTCCCTGATGGTACTCCTAGGTGACGAGGTTCGAGTGAAAGCTCGTTTCAGTCCGTTTGGACATAGTGCTAATCTTGATGCAAGATAGGTCCACAGTTTGCGCCAATGTACCATTAGGCTTGGAAATCATTTCGAACACAACCGATGGAACTCCTAGGTGTCACGGATCATGTGGAATCTCGCATCGGTCCGTTCAGAGATGGCATTAGCATCGTCGTAAGGTGCACCGTTTGCACGAAACTTACCAATTGGCTCAAAATCATTTTGGAGACACCCGATGGTACTCCTTGGTGATGAGGCTCAAATGGAAGCTCATTTCGGTCCGTTTGGTGATAGTGCTAATCTTGAGATAAGATAGGTGCACGGTTTGCGCCAGACGTACCGTAGCGTTAAAAATTGTTTTGGATGCACATGATGGTACTCCTGGGTGACGAGGCTCAAGTGAAAGCTCGTTTTAGTTCGTTTGGAGATAGTGCTAATCTTTACACCAGATTGGTGCATGGTTTGCGTCGAATGTACCATTAGGCTTGGAAATCATTTCGGACACACCCGATGAAACTCCTATGTGACATGGGTCATGTGGAATCTCGCATCATCCCGATTGGAGACGGTGTTAGTGTCGGTGCAGGATAGGTGCATAGTTTGCGAGAAACATACCATAGGCTCACAAATCATTTTGGACACATCCGATGGTACTCCTAGGTCACGAAGCTCAAGTGGAAGCAGTTTTTGGTCTGTTTGGAGATAGTGCTAATCTTGTGTCAAGATAGGTGTGTGGTTTGCGGCAAACATATCACAGGCTCAAAAATCATTTTGGATGCACCCGATGGTTCTACTATGTGATGAGCCTCAAGTGGAAGGTCGGTTCGGTCCATTTAGAGATAGTGCTAATCTTGACACAAGATAGGTGCACGGTTTGCGCCAAACGTACCTAGGTGACATAGGTCATGTGGAATCTCGTATCGGTCCACTTGGAGACGATGTTATTGTCAGTGTAAGATAGGTGCATGGTTTACAACAAATGTACCATAGGCTCAGAAATTAGTTTGGACAAACCCGATGGTACTCCTAGGTGACGAGGCTCAAGTGGAAGCTCGTTTCGGTTCGCTTGGAGATAGTGCTAATCTTGAGGCGTGATAGGTGCACGGTTTGTGCCAAACGTACCATAGGCTCAAAAATTGCTTTGGACGCCCCTGACGGTACTCCTAGGTGACGAGGTTCGAGTGAAAGCTCGTTTCAGTCCGTTTGGAGATAGTGCTAATCTTGATGCAAGATAGGTCCACAGTTTGCGCCAATGTACCATTAGGCTTGGAAATCATTTTGAACACAACCGATGGAACTCCTAGGTGTCACGGATCATGTGGAATCTCGCATCGGTCCGTTCAGAGATGGCGTTAGCGTCGTCGTAAGGTGCACCGTTTGCACGAAACTTACCAATTGGCTCAAAATCATTTTGGAGACACCCGATGGTACTCCTTGGTGATGAGGCTCAAATGGAAGCTCATTTCGGTCCGTTTGGTGATAGTGCTAATCTTGAGATAAGATAGGTGCACGGTTTGCGCCAGACGTACCTTAGCGTTAAAAATTGTTTTGGATGCACATGATGGTACTCCTGGGTGACGAGGCTCAAGTGAAAGCTCGTTTTAGTTCGTTTGGAGATAGTGCTAATCTTTACACAAGATTGGTGCATGGTTTGCGTCGAATGTACCATTAGGCTTGGAAATCATTTCGGACACACCCGATGAAACTCCTAGGTGACATGGGTCATGTGGAATCTCGCATCATCCCGATTGGAGACGGTGTTAGTGTCGGTGCAGGATAGGTGCATAGTTTGCGAGAAACATACCATAGGCTCACAAATCATTTTGGACACACCCGATGGTACTCCTAGGTCACGAAGCTCAAGTGGAAGCAGTTTTTGGTCTGTTTGGAGATAGTGCTAATCTTGTGTCAAGATAGGTGTGTGGTTTGCGCCAAACATATCACAGGCTCAAAAATCATTTTGGATGCACCCGATGGTTCTACTATGTGATGAGCCTCAAGTGGAAGGTCGGTTCGGTCCATTTAGAGATAGTGCTAATCTTGACACAAGATAGGTGCACGGTTTGCACCAAACGTACCTAGGTGACATAGGTCATGTGGAATCTCGTATCGGTCCACTTGGAGACGATGTTATTGTCAGTGTAAGATAGGTGCATGGTTTACAACAAACGTACCATAGGCTCAGAAATTAGTTTGGACAAACCCGATGGTACTCCTAGGTGACGAGGCTCAAGTGGAAGCTCGTTTCGGTTCGTTTGGAGATAGTGCTAATCTTGAGGCGTGATAGGTGCACGGTTTGTGCCAAACGTACCATAGGCTCAAAAATTGCTTTGGACGCCCCTGACGGTACTCCTAGGTGACGAGGTTCGAGTGAAAGCTCGTTTCAGTCCGTTTGGAGATAGTGCTAATCTTGATGCAAGATAGGTCCACAGTTTGCGCCAATGTACCATTAGGCTTGGAAATCATTTTGAACACAACCGATGGAACTCCTAGGTGTCACGGATCATGTGGAATCTCGCATCGGTCCGTTCAGAGATGGTGTTAGCGTCGTTGTAAGGTGCACAGTTTGCACGAAACTTACCAATTGGCTCAAAAATCATTTTGGAGACACCCGATGGTACTCCTTGGTGATGAGGCTCAAATGGAAGCTCATTTCGGTCTGTTTGGTGATAGTGCTAATCTTGAGATAAGATAGGTGCACGGTTTGCGCCAGACGTACCTTAGCGTTAAAAATTGTTTTGGATGCACATGATGGTACTCCTGGGTGACGAGGCTCAAGTGAAAGCTCGTTTTAGTTCGTTTGGAGATAGTGCTAATCTTTACACAAGATTGGTGCATGGTTTGCGTCGAATGTACCATTAGGCTTGGAAATCATTTCGGACACACCCGATGAAACTCCTAGGTGACATGGGTCATGTGGAATCTCGCATCATCCCGTTTGGAGACGGTGTTAGTGTCGGTGCAGGATAGGTGCATAGTTTGCGAGAAACATACCATAGGCTCACAAATCATTTTGGACACACCCGATGGTACTCCTAGGTCACGAAGCTCAAGTGGAAGCAGTTTTTGGTCTGTTTGGAGATAGTGCTAATCTTGTGGCAAGATAGGTGTGCGGTTTACGCCAAACATACCACAGGCTCAAAAAACATTTTGGATGCACCCGATGGTTCTACTATGTGATGAGAATCAAGTGGAAGGTCGGTTCGGTCCATTTAGAGATAGTGCTAATCTTGACACAAGATAGGTGCATGGTTTGCGCCAAACGTACCTAGGTGATATGGGTCGTGTGGAATCTCGTATCGGTCCACTTGGAGACGATGTTATTGTCAGTGTAAGATAGGTGCATGGTTTACAACAAACGTACTATAGGCTCAGAAATTAGTTTGGACAAACCCGATGGTACTCCTAGGTGACGAGGCTCAAGTGGAAGCTCGTTTCGGTTCGTTTGGAGATAGTGCTAATCTTGAGGCGTCATAGGTGCACGGTTTGTGCCACACATACCATAGGCTCAAAAATAGCTTTGGACGCCCCTGATGGTACTCCTAGGTGACGAGGTTCGAGTGAAAGCTCGTTTCAATCCGTTTGGAGATAGTGCTAATCTTGATGCAAGATAGGTCCACAGTTTGCGCCAATGTACCATTAGGCTTGGAAATCATTTCGAACACAACCGATGGAACTCCTAGGTGTCACGGATCATGTGGAATCTCGCATCGGTCCGTTCAGAGATGGCGTTAGCGTCGTTGTAAGGTGCACAGTTTGCACGAAACTTACCAATTGGCTCAAAAATCATTTTGGAGACACCCAATGGTACTCCTTGGTGATGAGGCTCAAATAGAAGCTCATTTCGGTCCGTTTGGTGATAGTGCTAATCTTGAGATAAGATAGGTGCACGGTTTGCGCCAGACGTACCTTAGTGTTAAAAATTGTTTTGGATGCACATGATGGTACTCCTAGGTGACGAGGCTCAAGTGAAAGCTCGTGTTAGTTCGTTTGGAGATAGTGCTAATCTTGATGCAAGATAGGTCCACAGTTTGCGCCAATGTACCATTAGGCTTGGAAATATTTTCGAACACAACCGATGGAACTCCTAGGTGTCACGGATCATGTGGAATCTCGCATCGGTTCGTTCAGAGATGGCGTTAGCGTCGTCGTAAGGTGCACCGTTTGCACGAAACTTACCAATTGGCTCAAAATCATTTTGGAGACACCCGATGGTACTCCTTGGTAATGAGGCTCAAATGGAAGCTCATTTCGGTCCGTTAGGTGATAGTGCTAATCTTGAGATAAGACAGGTGCACGGTTTGCGCCAGACGTACCTTAGTGTTAAAAATTGTTTTGGATGCACATGATGGTACTCCTAGGTGACGAGGCTCAAGTGAAAGCTCGTTTTAGTTTGTTTGGAGATAGTGTTAATCTTTACACAAGATTGGTGCATGGTTTGCGTCGAATGTACCATTAGGCTTGGAAATCATTTCGGACACACCCGATGGAACTCCTAGGTGACATGGGTCATGTGGAATCTCACATCGTCCCGTTTGGAGACGGTGTTAGTGTCGGTGCAGGATAGGTGCATAGTTTGCGAGAAACATACCATAGGCTCACAAATCATTTTGGACACACCCGATGGTACTCCTAGGTGACGAAGCTCAAGTGGAAGCAGTTTTCGGTCTGTTTGGAGATAGTGCTAATCTTGTGGCAAGATAGGTGCGCGGTTTGCGCCAAACATACCACAGGCTCAAAAATTATTTTGGATGCACCCGATGGTTCTACTATGTGATGAGCCTCAAGTGGAAGGTCGGTTCGGTCCATTTAGAGATAGTGCTAATCTTGACACAAGATAGGTGCACGGTTTGCGCCAAACGTACCTAGGTGATATGGGTCATGTGGAATCTCATATCGGTCCACTTGGAGACGATGTTATTGTCAGTGTAAGATAGGTGCACGGTTTACAACAAACGTACCATAGGCTCAGAAATTAGTTTGGACAAACCCGATGGTACTCCTAGGTGACGAGGCTCAAGTGAAAGCTCGTTTCGATTCGTTTGGAGATAGTGCTAATCTTGAGGCGTGATAGTTGCACGGTTTGTGCCAAACGTACCATAGGCTCAAAAATTGCTTTGGACGTCCCTGACGGTACTCCTAGGTGACGAGGTTCGAGTGAAAGCTCGTTTCAGTCCGTTTGGAGATAGTGCTAATCTTGATGCAAGATAGGTCCACAGTTTGCGCCAATGTACCATTAGGCTTGGAAATCATTTTGAACACAACCGATGGAACTCCTAGGTGTCACGGATCATGTGGAATCTCGCATCGGTCCGTTCAGAGATGGCGTTAGCGTCGTCGTAAGGTGCACCGTTTGCACGAAACTTACCAATTGGCTCAAAATCATTTTGGAGACACCCGATGGTACTCCTTGGTGATGAGGCTCAAATGGAAGCTCATTTCGGTCCGTTTGGTGATAGTGCTAATCTTGAGATAAGATAGCTGCACGGTTTGCGCCAGACGTACCTTAGCGTTAAAAATTGTTTTGGATGCACATGATGGTACTCCTAGGTGATGAGGCTCAAGTGAAAGCTCGTTTTAGTTTGTTTGGAGATAGTGTTAATCTTTACACAAGATTGGTGCATGGTTTGCGTCGAATGTACCATTAGGCTTGGAAATCATTTCGGACACACCCGATGAAACTCCTATGTGACATGGGTCATGTGGAATCTCGCATCATCCCGATTGGAGACGGTGTTAGTGTCGGTGCAGGATAGGTGCATAGTTTGCGAGAAACATACCATAGGCTCACAAATCATTTTGGACACATCCGATGGTACTCCTAGGTCACGAAGCTCAAGTGGAAGCAGTTTTTGGTCTGTTTGGAGATAGTGCTAATCTTGTGTCAAGATAGGTGTGTGGTTTGCGCCAAACATATCACAGGCTCAAAAATCATTTTGGATGCACCCGATGGTTCTACTATGTGATGAGCCTCAAGTGGAAGGTCGGTTCGGTCCATTTAGAGATAGTGCTAATCTTGACACAAGATAGGTGCACGGTTTGCGCCAAACGTACCTAGGTGACATAGGTCATGTGGAATCTCGTATCGGTCCACTTGGAGACGATGTTATTGTCAGTGTAAGATAGGTGCATGGTTTACAACAAATGTACCATAGGCTCAGAAATTAGTTTGGACAAACCCGATGGTACTCCTAGGTGACGAGGCTCAAGTGGAAGCTCGTTTCGGTTCGCTTGGAGATAGTGCTAATCTTGAGGCGTGATAGGTGCACGGTTTGTGCCAAACGTACCATAGGCTCAAAAATTGCTTTGGACGCCCCTGACGGTACTCCTAGGTGACGAGGTTCGAGTGAAAGCTCGTTTCAGTCCGTTTGGACATAGTGCTAATCTTGATGCAAGATAGGTCCACAGTTTGTGCCAATGTACCATTAGGCTTGGAAATCATTTCGAACACAACCGATGGAACTCCTAGGTGTCACGGATCATGTGGAATCTCGCAACGGTCCGTTCAGAGGTGGCATTAGCGTCGTCGTAAGGTGCACCATTTGCACGAAACTTACCAATTGGCTCAAAAACCATTTTGGAGACACCCGATGGTACTCCTTGGTGATGAGGCTCAAATGGAAGCTCATTTCGGTCCGTTTGGTGATAGTGCTAATCTTGAGATAAGATAGGTGCACGGTTTGCGCCAGACGTACCTTAGCGTTAAAAATTGTTTTGGATGCACATGATGGTACTCCTAGGTGATGAGGCTCAAGTGAAAGCTCGTTTTAGTTCGTTTGGAGATAGTGCTAATCTTTACACAAGATTGGTGCATGGTTTGCGTCGAATGTAGCATTAGGCTTGGAAATCATTCCGGACACACCCGATGGAACTCCTAGGTGACATGGGTCATGTGGAATCTCGCATCGTCCCGTTTGGAGACAGTGTTAGTGTCGGTGCAGGATAGGTGCATAGTTTGCGAGAAACATACCATAGGCTCACAAATCATTTTGGACACACCCGATGGTACTCCTAGGTGACGAAGCTCAAGTGGAAGCAGTTTTCGGTCTGTTTGGAGATAGTGCTAATCTTGTGGCAAGATAGGTGCGCGGTTTGCGCCAAACATACCACAGGCTCAAAAATCATTTTGGATGCACCCGATGGTTCTACTATGTGATGAGCCTCAAGTGGAAGGTCGGTTCGGTCCATTTAGAGATAGTGCTAATCTTGACACAAGATAGGTACACGGTTTGCGCCAAACGTACCTAGGTGATATGGGTCATGTGGAATCTCGTATCGGTCCACTTGGAGACGATGTTATTGTCAGTGTAAGATAGGTGCACGGTTTACAACAAACGTACCATAGGCTCAGAAATTAGTTTGGACAAACTCGATGGTACTCCTAGGTGACCAGGCTCAAGTGGAAGCTCGTTTCGATTCGTTTGGAGATAGTGCTAATCTTGAGGCGTGATAGTTGCACGGTTTGTGCCAAACGTACCATAGGCTCAAAAATTGCTTTGGACGCCCCTGATGGTACTCCTAGGTGACGAGGTTCGAGTGAAAGCTCGTTTCAGTCCGTTTGGAGATAGTGCTAATCTTGATGCAAGATAGGTCCACAGTTTGCGCCAATGTACCATTAGGCTTGGAAATCATTTCGAACACAACCGATGGAACTCCTAGGTGTCACGGATCATGTGGAATCTCGCATCGGTCCGTTCAGAGATGGCGTTAGCATCGTTGTAAGGTGCACAGTTTGCACGAAACTTACCAATTGGCTCAAAAATCATTTTGGAGACACCCGATGGTACTCCTTGGTGATGAGGCTCAAATGGAAGCTCGTTTCGGTCCGTATGGTGATAGTGCTAATCTAGAGATAAGATAGGTGCACGGTTTGCGCCAGATGTACCTTAGCGTTAAAAATTGTTTTGGATGCACATGATGGTACTCCTAGGTGACGAGGCTCAAGTGAAAGCTCATTTTAGTTCGTTTGGAGATAGTGCTAATCTTTACACAAGATTGGTGCATGGTTTGCGTCGAATGTACCATTAGGCTTGGAAATCATTTCGGACACACCCGATGGAACTCCTAGGTGACATGGGTCATGTGGAATCTCGCATCGTCCCGTTTGGAGACGGTGTTAGTGTCGGTGCAGGATAGGTGCATAGTTTGCGAGAAACATACCATAGTCTCACAAATCATTTTGGACACACCCGATGGTACTCCTAGGTGACGAAGCTCAAGTGGAAGCAGTTTTCGGTCTGTTTGGAGATAGTGCTAATCTTGTGGCAAGATAGGTGCGCGGTTTGCGCCAAACATACCACAGGCTCAAAAATCATTTTGGATGCACCCGATGGTTCTACTATGTGATGAGCCTCAAGTGGAAGGTCGGTTCGGTCCATTTAGAGATAGTGCTAATCTTGACACAAGATAGGTGCACGGTTTGCGCCAAACGTACCTAGGTGATATGGGTCATGTGGAATCTCGTATCGGTCCACTTGGAGACGATGTTATTGTCAGTGTAAGATAGGTGCACGGTTTACAACAAACGTACCATAGGCTCAGAAATTAGTTTGGACAAACCTGATGGTACTCCTAGGCGACCAGGCTCAAGTGGAAGCTCGTTTTGGTTCGTTTGAAGATATTGCCAATCTTGATGCGTGATAGGTGCACGGTTTGTGCCAAACGTACCATAGGCTCAAAAATTGCTTTGGACGCCCCTGATGGTACTCCTAGGTGACGAGGTTCGAGTGAAAGCTCGTTTCAGTCCGTTTGGAGATAGTGCTAATCTTGATGCAAGATAGGTCCACAGTTTGCGCCAATGTACCATTAGGCTTGGAAATCATTTCGAACACAACCGATGGAACTCCTAGGTGTCACGGATCATGTGGAATCTCGCATCGGTCCGTTCAGAGATGGCTTTAGCGTCGTTGTAAGGTGCACAGTTTGCACGAAACTTACCAATTGGCTCAAAAATCATTTTGGAGACACCCGATGGTACTCCTTGGTGATGAGGCTCAAATGGAAGCTCGTTTCGGTCCGTTTGGTGATAGTGCTAATCTTGAGATAAGATAGGTGCACGGTTTGCGTTAGACGTACCTTAGTGTTAAAAATTGTTTTGGATGCACATGATGGTACTCCTAGGTGACGAGGCTCAAGTGAAAGCTCGTTTTAGTTCGTTTGGAGATAGTGCTAATCTTAACATAAGATTGGTGCATGGTTTGCGTCGAATGTACCATTAGGCTTGGAAATCATTTCGGACACACCCGATGGAACTCCTAGGTGACATGGGTCATGTGGAATCTCGCAAAGTCCCGTTTGGAGATGGTGTTAGTGTCGGTGCAGGATAGGTGCATAGTTTGCGAGAAACATACCATAGGCTCACAAATCATTTTGGACACACCCGATGGTACTCCTAGGTGACGAAGCTCAAGTGGAAGCAGTTTTCGGTCTGTTTGGAGATAGTGCTAATCTTGTGGCAAGATAGGTGCGCGGTTTGCACCAAACATACCACAGGCTCAAAAATCATTTTGGATGCACCCGATGGTTCTACTATGTGATGAGCCTCAAGTGGAAAGTCGGTTCGGTCCATTTAGAGATAGTGCTAATCTTGACACAAGATAGGTGCACGGTTTGCGCCAAACGTACCTAGGTGATATGGGTCATGTGGAATCTCGTATCGGTCCACTTGGAGACGATGTTATTGTCAGTGTAAGATAGGTGCACGGTTTACAACAAACGTACCATAGGCTCAGAAATTAGTTTGGACAAACCCGATGGTACTCCTAGGTGACCAAGCTCAAGTGGAAGCTCGTTTCGGTTTGTTTGGAGATAGTGCTAATCTTGAGGCGTGATAGGTGCATGGTTTGTGCCAAACGTACCATAGGCTCAAAAATTGCTTTGGACGCCCCTGATGGTACTCCTAGGTGACGAGGTTCGAGTGAAAGCTCGTTTTAGTCCGTTTGGAGATAGTGCTAATCTTGATGCAAGATAGGTCCACAGTTTGCGCCAATGTACCATTAGGCTTGGAAATCATTTCGAACACAACCGATGGAACTCCTAGGTGTCACGAATCATGTGGAATCTCGCATCGGTCCGTTCAGAGATGGCTTTAACGTCGTTGTAAGGTGCATAGTTTGCACGAAACTTACCAATTGGCTCAAAAATCATTTTGGAGACACCCGATGGTACTCCTTGGTGATGAGGCTCAAATGGAAGCTCGTTTCGGTCCGTTTGGTGATAGTGCTAATCTTGAGATAAGATAGGTGCACGGTTTGCGCCAGACGTACCTTAGTGTTAAAAATTGTTTTGGATGCACATGATGGTACTCCTAGGTGACGAGGCTCAAGTGAAAGCTCGTTTTAGTTCGTTTGGAGATAGTGCTAATCTTAACACAAGATTGGTGCATGGTTTGCGTCGAAGGTACCATTAGGCTTGGAAATCATTTCGGACACACCCGATGGAACTCCTAGGTGACATGGGTCATGTGGATTCTCGCATCGTCCCATTTGGAGACGGTGTTAGTGTCGGTGCAAGATAGGTGCATAGTTTGCGAGAAACATACCATAGGCTCACAAATCATTTTGGACACACCCGATGGTACTCCTAGGTGACAAAGCTCAAGTGGAAGCAATTTTCGGTCTGTTTGGAGATAGTGCTAATCTTGTGGCAAGATCGGTACGCGGTTTGCGCCAAACATACCACAGGCTCAAAAATCATTTTGGATGCACCCGATGGTTCTACTATGTGATGAGCCTCAAGTGGAAGGTCGGTTCGGTCCATTTAGAGATAGTGCTAATCTTGACACAAGATAGGTGCACGGTTTGCGCCAAACGTACCTAGGTGATATGGGTCATGTGGAATCTCGTATCGGTCCACTTGGAGACGATGTTATTGTCAGTGTAAGATAGGTGCACGGTTTACAACAAACATACCATAGGCTCAGAAATTAGTTTGGACAAACCCGATGGTACTCCTAGGTGACCAGGCTCAAGTGGAAGCTCGTTTCGGTTCGTTTGGAGATAGTGCTAATCTTGAGGCGTGATAGGTGCACGGTTTGTGCCAAATGTACCATAGGCTCAAAAATTGCTTTGGACGCCCCTGATGGTACTCCTAGGTGACGAGGTTCGAGTGAAAGCTCGTTTCAGTCTGTTTGGAGATAGTGCTAATCTTGATGCAAGATAGGTCCACAGTTTGTGCCAATGTACCATTAGGCTTGGAAATCATTTCGAACACAACCGATGGAACTCCTAGGTGTCACGGATCATGTGGAATCTCGCATCGGTCCGTTCAGAGATGGCGTTAGCGTCGTTGTAAGGTGCACAGTTTTCACGAAACTTACCAATTGGCTCAAAATCATTTTGGAGACACCCGATGGTACTCCTTGGTGATGAGGCTCAAATGGAAGCTCATTTCGGTCCGTTTGGTGATAGTGCTAATCTTGAGATAAGATAGGTGCACGGTTTGCGCCAGATGTACCTTAGCGTTAAAAATTGTTTTGGATGCACATGATGGTACTCCTAGGTGACGAGGCTCAAGTGAAAGCTCGTTTTAGTTCGTTTGGAGATAGTGCTAATCTTTACACAAGATTGGTGCATGGTTTGCGTCGAATGTACCATTAGGCTTGGAAATCATTTCGGACACACCCAATGGAACTCCTAGGTGACATGGGTCATGTGGAATCTCGCATCATCCTGTTTGGAGACGGTGTTAGTGTCGGTGCAGGATAGGTGCATAGTTTGCGAGAAACATACCATAGGCTCACAAATCATTTTGGACACACCCGATGGTACTCCTAGGTGACGAAGCTCAAGTGGAAGCTATTTTCGGTCTGTTTGGAGATAGTGCTAATCTTGTGGCAAGATAGGTGCGCGGTTTGCGCCAAACATACCACAGGCTCAAAAATCATTTTGGATGCACCCGATGGTTCTACTATGTGATGAGCCTCAAGTGGAAGGTCGGTTCGGTCCATTTAGAGATAGTGCTAATCTTGACACAAGATAGGTGCACGGTTTGCGCCAAACATACCTAGGTGATATGGGTCATGTGGAATCTCGTATCGGTCCACTTGGAGACGATGTTATTGTCAGTGTAAGATAGGTACACGGTTTACAACAAACGTACCATAGGCTCAGAAATTAGTTTGGACAAACCCGATGGTACTCCTAGGTGACCAGGCTCAAGTGGAAGCTCGTTTCAGTTCGTTTGGAGATAGTGCTAGTCTTGAGGCGTGATAGGTGCACGGTTTGTGCCAAACGTACCATAGGCTCAAAAATTGCTTTGGACGCCCCTGATGGTACTCCTAGGTGACGAGGTTCGAGTGAAAGCTCGTTTTAGTCCGTTTGGAGATAGTGCTAATCTTGATGCAAGATAGGTCCACAGTTTGCGCCAATGTACCATTAGGCTTGGAAATCATTTCGAACACAACCGATGGAACTCCTAGGTGTCACGAATCATGTGGAATCTCGCATCGGTCCGTTCAGAGATGGCTTTAGCGTCGTTGTAAGGTGCACAGTTTGCACGAAACTTACCAATTGGCTCAAAAATCATTTTGGAGACACCCGATGGTACTCCTTGGTGATGAGGCTCAAATGGAAGCTCGTTTCAGACCGTTTGGTGATAGTGCTAATCTTGAGATAAGATAGGTGCACGGTTTGCGCCAGACGTACCTTAGTGTTAAAAATTGTTTTGGATGCACATGATGGTACTCCTAGGTGACGAGGCTCAAGTGAAAGCTCGTTTTAGTTCGTTTGGAGATAGTGCTAATCTTAACACAAGATTGGTGCATGGTTTGCGTCGAATGTACCATTAGGCTTGGAAATCATTTCGGACACACCCGATGGAACTCCTAGGTGACATGGGTCATGTGGATTCTGGCATCGTCGCGTTTGGAGACGGTGTTAGTGTCGGTGCAGGATAGGTGCATAGTTTGCGAGAAACATACCATAGGCTCACAAATCATTTTGGACACACCCGATGGTACTCCTAGGTGACGAAGCTCAAGTGGAAGCTATTTTCGGTCTGTTTGGAGATAGTGCTAATCTTGTGGCAAGATAGGTGCGCGGTTTGCGCCAAACATACCACAGGCTCAAAAATCATTTTGGATGCACCCGATGGTTCTACTATGTGATGAGCCTCAAGTGGAAGGTCGGTTCGGTCCATTTAGAGATAGTGCTAATCTTGACACAAGATAGGTGCACGGTTTGCGCCAAACGTACTTAGGTGATATGGGTCATGTGGAATCTCGTATCGGTCCACTTGGAGACGATGTTATTGTCAGTGTAAGATAGGTGCACAGTTTACAACAAACGTACCATAGGCTCAGAAATTAGTTTGGACAAACCCGATGGTACTCCTAGGTGACCAGGCTCAAGTGGAAGCTCGTTTCGGTTCGTTTGGAGATAGTGCTAATCTTGAGGCGTGATAGGTGCACGGTTTGTGCCAAACGTACCATAGGCTCAAAAATTGCTTTGAACGCCCCTGATGGTACTCCTAGGTGACGAGGTTCGAGTGAAAGCTCGTTTCAGTCCGTTTGGAGATAGTGCTAATCTTGATGCAAGATAGGTCCACAGTTTGCGCCAATGTACCATTAGGCTTGGAAATCATTTCGAACACAACCGATGGAACTCCTAGGTGTCACGGATCATGTGGAATCTCGCATCGGTCCGTTCAGAGATGGCGTTAGCGTCGTTGTAAGGTGCACAGTTTTCATGAAACTTACCAATTGGCTCAAAATCATTTTGGAGACACCCGATGGTACTCCTTGGTGATGAGGCTCAAATGGAAGCTCATTTCGGTCCGTTTGGTGATAGTGCTAATCTTGAGATAGGATAGGTGCACGGTTTGCTCCAGACGTACCTTAGCGTTAAAAATTGTTTTGGATGCACATGATGGTACTCGTAGGTGACGAGGCTCAAGTGAAAGCTCGTTTTAGTTCGTTTGGAGATAGTGCTAATCTTTACATAAGATTGGTGCATGGTTTGCGTCGAATGTACCATTAGGCTTGGAAATCATTTCGGACACACCCAATGGAACTCCTAGGTGACATGGGTCATGTGGAATCTCGCATCATCCCGTTTGGAGACGGTGTAAGTGTCGGTGCAGGATAGGTGCATAGTTTGCGACAAACCTACCATAGGCTCACAAATCATTTTGGACACACCCGATGGTACTCCTAGGTGACGAAGCTCAAGTGGAAGCAATTTTTGGTCTATTTGGAGATAGTGCTAATCTTGTGGCAAGATAGGTGCGCGGTTTGCGCCAAACATACCACAGGCTCAAAAATCATTTTGGATGCACCCGATGGTTCTACTATGTGATGAGCCTCAAGTGGAAGGTCGGTTCGGTCCATTTAAAGATAGTGCTAATCTTGACACAAGATAGGTGCACGGTTTGCGCCAAACGTACCTAGGTGATATGGGTCATGTGGAATCTCGTATCGGTCCACTTGGAGACGATGTTATTGTCAGTGTAAGATAGGTGCACGGTTTACAACAAACGTACCATATGCTCAGAAATTAGTTTGGACAAACCCGATGGTACTCCTAGGTGACCAGGCTCAAGTGGAAGCTCGTTTCGCTTCGTTTGGAGATAGTGCTAATCTTGAGGCGTGATAGGTGCACGGTTTGTGCCAAACGTACCATAGGCTCAAAAATTGCTTTGGACGCCCCTGATGGTACTCCTAGGTGACGAGGTTCGAGTGAAAGCTCGTTTTAGTCCGTTTGGAGATAGTGCTAATCTTGATGCAAGATAGGTCCACAGTTTGCGCCAATGTACCATTAGGCTTGGAAATCATTTCGAACACAACCGATGGAACTCCTAGGTGTCACGAATCATGTGGAATCTCGCATCGGTCCGTTTAGAGATGGCTTTAGCGTCGTTGTAAGGTGCACAGTTTGCACGAAACTTACCAATTGGCTCAAAAATCATTTTGGAGACACCCGATGGTACTCCTTGGTGATGAGGCTCAAATGGAAGCTCGTTTCGGTCCGTTTGGTGATAGTGCTAATCTTGAAATAAGATAGGTGCACAGTTTGTGCCAGACGTACCTTAGTGTTAAAAATTGTTTTGGATGCACATGATGGTACTCCTAGGTGACGAGGCTCAAGTGAAAGCTCGTTTTAGTTCGTTTGGAGATAGTGCTAATCTTAACACAAGATTGGTGCATGGTTTGCGTCGAATGTACCATTAGGCTTGGAAATCATTTCGGACACACCCGATGGAACTCCTAGGTGACATGGGTCATGTGGATTCTCGCATCGTCCCGTTTGGAGACGGTGTTAGTATCGGTACAGGATAGGTGCATAGTTTGCGAGAAACATACCATAGGCTCACAAATCATTTTGGACACACCCGATGGTACTCCTAGGTGACGAAGCTCAAGTGGAAGCAGTTTTCGGTCTGTTTGGAGATAGTGCTAATCTTGTGGCAAGATAGGTGCGCGGTTTGCGCCAAACATACCACAGGCTCAAAAATCATTTTGGATGCACCCGATGGTTCTACTATGTGATGAGCCTCAAGTGGAAGGTCGGTTCGGTCCATTTAGAGATAGTGCTAATCTTGACACAAGATAGGTGCACGGTTTGCGCCAAACGTACCTAGGTGATTTGGGTCATGTGGAATCTCGTATCGGTCCACTTAGAGACGATGTTATTGTCAGTGTAAGATAGGTGCACGGTTTACAACAAACATACCATAGGCTCAGAAATTAGTTTGGACAAACCCGATGGTACTCCTAGGTGACCAGGCTCAAGTGGAAGCTCGTTTCGGTTCGTTTGGAGATAGTGCTAATCTTGAGGCGTGATAGGTGCACGGTTTGTGCCAAATGTACCATAGGCTCAAAAATTGCTTTGGACGCCCCTGATGGTACTCCTAGGTGACGAGGTTCGAGTGAAAGCTCGTTTCAGTCCGTTTGGAGATATTGCTAATCTTGATGCAAGATAGGTCCACAGTTTGCGCCAATGTACCATTAGGCTTGGAAATCATTTCGAACACAACCGATGGAACTCCTAGGTGTCACGGATCATGTGGAATCTCGCATCGGTCCATTTAGAGATGGCGTTAGCGTCGTTGTAAGGTGCACAGTTTGCACAAAACTTACCAATTGGCTCAAAATCATTTTGGAGACACCCGATGGTACTCCTTGGTGATGAGGCTCAAATGGAAGCTCATTTCGGTCCGTTTGGTGACAGTGCTAATCTTGAGATAAGATAGGTGCACGGTTTGCACCAGACGTACCTTAGTGTTAAAAATTGTTTTGGATGCACATGATGGTACTCCTAGGTGACGAGGCTCAAGTGAAAGCTCGTTTTAGTTCGTTTGGAGATAGTGCTAATCTTAACACAAGATTGGTGCATGGTTTGCGTCGAATGTACCATTAGGCTTGGAAATCATTTCGGACACACCCGATGGAACTCCTAGGTGACATGGGTCATGTGGATTCTCGCATCGTCCCGTTTGGAGACGGTGTTAGTATCGGTACAGGATAGGTGCATAGTTTGCGAGAAACATACCATAGGCTCACAAATCATTTTGGACACACCCGATGGTACTCCTAGGTGACGAAGCTCAAGTGGAAGCAGTTTTCGGTCTGTTTGGAGATAGTGCTAATCTTGTGGCAAGATAGGTGCGCGGTTTGCGCCAAACATACCACAGGCTCAAAAATCATTTTGGATGCACCCGATGGTTCTACTATGTGATGAGCCTCAAGTGGAAGGTCGGTTCGGTCCATTTAGAGATAGTGCTAATCTTGACACAAGATAGGTGCACGGTTTGCGCCAAACGTACCTAGGTGATTTGGGTCATGTGGAATCTCGTATCGGTCCACTTGGAGACGATGTTATTGTCAGTGTAAGTTAGGTGCACGGTTTACAACAAACGTACCATAGGCTCAGAAATTAGTTTGGACAAACCCGATGGTACTCCTAGGTGACCAGGCTCAAGTGGAAGCTCGTTTCGGTTCGTTTGGAGATAGTGCTAATCTTGAGGCGTGATAGGTGCACGGTTTGTGCCAAACGTACCATAGGCTCAAAAATTGCTTTGGACGCCCCTGATGGTACTCCTAGGTGACGAGGTTCGAGTGAAAGCTCGTTTTAGTCCGTTTGGAGATAGTGCTAATCTTGATGCAAGATAGGTCCACAGTTTGCGCCAATGTACCATTAGGCTTGGAAATCATTTCGAACACAACCGATGGAACTCCTAGGTGTCACGAATCATGTGGAATCTCGCATCGGTCCATTCAGAGATGGCTTTAGCGTCGTTGTAAGGTGCACAGTTTGCACGAAACTTACCAATTGGCTCAAAAATCATTTTGGAGACACCCGATGGTACTCCTTAGTGATGAGGCTCAAATTGAAGCTCGTTTCGGTCCGTTTGGTGATAGTGCTAATCTTGAGATAAGATAGGTGCACGGTTTGCACCAGACGTACCTTAGTGTTAAAAATTGTTTTGGATGCACATGATGGTACTCCTAGGTGACGAGGCTCAAGTGAAAGCTCGTTTTAGTTCGTTTGGAGATAGTGCTAATCTTAACACAAGATTGGTGCATGGTTTGCGTCGAATGTACCATTAGGCTTGGAAGTCATTTCGGACACACCCGATGGAACTCCTAGGTGACATGGGTCATGTGGATTCTCGCATCGTCCCGTTTGGAGACGGTGTTAGTGTCGGTGCAGGATAGGTGCATAGTTTGCGAGAAACATACCATAGGCTCACAAATCATTTTGGACACACCCGATGGTACTCCTAGGTGACAAAGCTCAAGTGGAAGCAGTTTTCGGTCTGTTTGGAGATAGTGCTAATCTTGTGGCAAGATAGGTGCGCGGTTTGCGCCAAACATACCATAGGCTCAAAAATCATTTTGGATGCACCCGAGGGTTCTACTATGTGATGAGCCTCAAGTGGAAGGTCGGTTCGGACCATTTAGAGATAGTGCTAATCTTGACACAAGATAGGTGCACGGTTTGCGCCAAACGTACCTAGGTGATATGGGTCATGTAGAATCTCGTATCGGTCCACTTGGAGACGATGTTATTGTCAGTGTAAGATAGGTGCACGGTTTACAACAAACATACCATAGGCTCAGAAATTAGTTTGGACAAACCCGATGGTACTCCTAGGTGACCAGGCTCAAGTGGAAGCTCGTTTCGGTTCGTTTGGAGATAGTGCTAATCTTGAGGCGTGATAGGTGCACGGTTTGTGCCAAATGTACCATAGGCTCAAAAATTGCTTTGGACGCCCCTGATGGTACTCCTAGGTGACGAGGTTCGAGTGAAAGCTCGTTTTAGTCCGTTTGGAGATAGTGCTAATCTTGATGCAAGATAGGTCCACAGTTTGCGCCAATGTACCATTAGGCTTGGAAATCATTTCGAACACAACCGATGGAACTCCTAGGTGTCACGGATCATGTGGAATCTCGCATCGGTCCATTCAGAGATGGCGTTAGCGTCGTTGTAAGGTGCACAGTTTGCACGAAACTTACCAATTAGCTCAAAATCATTTTGGAGACACCCGATGGTACTCCTTGGTGATGAGGCTCAAATGGAAGCTCATTTCGGTCCGTTTGGTGGTAGTGCTAATCTTGAGATAAGATAGGTGCACGGTTTGCGCCAGACGTACCTTAGCGTTAAAAATTGTTTTGGATGCACATGATGGTACTCCTAGGTGACGAGGCTCAAGTGAAAGCTCGTTTTAGTTCGTTTGGAGATAGTGCTAATCTTTACACAAGATTGGTGCATGGTTTGCGTCGAATGTAGCATTAGGCTTGGAAATCATTTCGGACACACCCGATGGAACTCCTAGGTGACATGGGTCATGTGGAATCTCGCATCATCCCGTTTGGAGACGGTGTTAGTGTCGGTGCAGGATAGGTGCATAGTTTGCGAGAAACATACCATAGGCTCACAAATCATTTTGGACACACCCGACGGTACTCCTAGGTGACGAAGCTCAAGTGGAAGCAGTTTTCGGTCTGTTTGGAGATAGTGCTAATCTTGTGGCAAGATAGTGCGCGGTTTGCGCCAAACATACCACAGGCTCAAAAATCATTTTAAATGCACCCGATGGTTCTACTATGTGATGAGCCTCAAGTGGAAGGTCGGTTCGGTCCATTTAGAGATAGTGCTAATCTTGACACAAGATAGGTGCACGGTTTGCGCCAAACGTACCTAGGTGATATGGGTCATGTAGAATCTCGTATCGGTCCACTTGGAATAGATGTTATTGTCAGTGTAAGATAGGTGCACGGTTTATAACAAACGTACCATAGGCTCAGAAATTAGTTTGGACAAACCCGATGGTACTCGTAGGTGACCAGGCTCAAGTGGAAGCTCGTTTCGGTTCGTTTGGAGATAGTGCTAATCTTGAGGCGTGATAGGTGCACGTTTGTGCCAAATGTACCATAGGCTCAAAAATTGCTTTGGACGCCCCTGATGGTACTCCTAGGTGACGAGGTTCGAGTGAAAGCTCGTTTCAGTCCGTTTGGAGATAGTGCTAATCTTGATGCAAGATAGGTCCACAATTTGCGCCAATGTACCATTAGGCTTGGAAATCATTTCGAACACAACCGATGGAACTCCTAGGTGTCACGGATCATGTGGAATCTCGCATCGGTCCATTCAGAGATGGCGTTAGCGTCGTTGTAAGGTGCACAGTTTGCACAAAACTTACCAATTGGCTCAAAATCATTTTGGAGACACCCGATGGTACTCCTTGGTGATGAGGCTCAAATGGAAGCTCATTTCGGTCCGTTTGGTGACAGTGCTAATCTTGAGATAAGATAGGTGCACGGTTTGCACCAGACGTACCTTAGTGTTAAAAATTGTTTTGGATGCACGTGATGGTACTCCTAGGTGACGAGGCTCAAGTGAAAGCTCGTTTTAGTTCGTTTGGAGATAGTGTTAATCATTACACAAGATTGGTGCATGGTTTGCGTCGAATGTACCATTAGGCTTGGAAATCATTTCGGACACACCCGATAGAACTCCTAGGTGACATGGGTCATGTGGAATCTTGCATCGTCCTGTTTGGAGACGGTGTTAGTGTCGGTGCAGGATAGGTCCATAGTTTGCGAGAAACATACCATAGGCTCACAAATCATTTTGGACACACCCGATGGTACTCCTAGGTGATGAAGCTCAAGTGGAAGCAGTTTTCGGTCTGTTTGGAAATAGTGCTAATCTTGATGCAAGATAGGTCCGCAGTTTGCGCCAATGTACCATTAGGCTTGGAAATCATTTCGAACACAACCGATGGAACTCCTAGGTGTCACGAATCATGTGGAATCTCGCATCGGTCCGTTCAGAGATGGCTTTAGCGTCGTTGTAAGGTGCACAGTTTGCACAAAACTTACCAATTGGCTCAAAAATCATTTTGGAGACACCCCATGGTACTCCTTGGTGATGAGGCTCAAATGGAAGCTCATTTCGGTCCGTTTGGTGATAGTGCTAATCTTGAGATAAGATAGGTGCACGGTTTGTGCCAGACGTACCTTAGTGTTAAAATTTGTTTTAGATGCACATGATGGTACTCCTAGGTGACGAGGCTCAAGTGAAAGCTCATTTTAGTTCGTTTGGAGATAGTGCTAATCTTTACACAAGATTGGTGCATGGTTTGCGTCGAATGTACCATTAGGCTTGGAAATCATTTCGGACACACCCGATGGAACTCCTAGGTGACATGGGTCATGTGGAATCTCGCATCATCCCGTTTGGATATGGTGTTAGTGTCGGTGCAGGATAGGTGCATAGTTTGTGAGAAACATACCATAGGCTCACAAATCATTTTGGACACACCCGATGGTACTCCTAGGTGACGAAGCTTAAGTGGAAGCAGTTTTCGGTCTGTTTGGAGACAGTGCTAATCTTGTGGCAAGATAGGTGCGCGGTTTGCGCCAAACATACCACAGGCTCAAAAATCATTTTGGATGCACCCGATGGTTCTACTATGTGATGAGCCTCAAGTGGAAGGTCGGTTCGGTCCATTTAGAGATAGTGCTAATCTTGACACAAGATAGGTGCACGGTTTGCGCCAAACGTACCTAGGTGATATGGGTCATGTGGAATCTCGTATCGGTCCACTTGGAGACGATGTTATTGTCAGTGTAAGATAGGTGCACGGTTTACAACAAACATACCATAGGCTCAGAAATTAGTTTGGACAAACCCGATGGTACTCCTAGGTGACCAGGCTCAAGTGGAAGCTCGTTTCGGTTCGTTTGGAGATAGTGCTAATCTTGAGGCGTGATAGGTGCACGGTTTGTGCCAAACGTACCATAGGCTCAAAAATTGCTTTGGACGCCCCTGATGGTACTCCTAGGTGACGAGGTTCGAGTGAAAGCTCGTTTTAGTCCGTTTGGAGATAGTGCTAATCTTGATGCAAGCTAGGTCCACAGTTTGCGCCAATGTACCATTGGGCTTGGAAATCATTTCGAACACAACCGATGGAACTCCTAGGTGTCACGGATCATGTGGAATCTCGCATCGGTCCGTTCAGAGATGGTGTTAGCGTCGTTGTAAGGTGGACAGTTTGCACGAAACTAACCAATTGGCTCAAAAATCATTTTGGAGACACCCGATGGTACTCCTTGGTGATGAGGCTCAAATGGAAGCTCATTTCGGTCCGTTTGGTGATAGTGCTAATCTTGAGATAAGATAGGTGCACGGTTTGTGCCAGACGTACCTTAGCATTAAAAATTGTTTTGGATGCACATGATGGTACTCCTAGGTGATGAGGCTTAAGTGAAAGCTCGTTTTAGTTCGTTTGGAGATAGCGCTAATCTTTACACAAGATAGGTGCATGGTTTGCGTCGAATGTACCATTAGGCTTGGACATCATTTCGGACACACTCGATGGAACTCCTAGGTGACATGGGTCATGTGGAATCTCGCATCGTCACGTTTGGAGACGGTGTTAGTGTCGGTGCAGGATAGGTGCACAGTTTGCGAGAAACATACCATAGGCTCACAAATCATTTTGGACACACCCGATGGTACTCCTAGGTGACGAAGCTCAAGTGGAAGCAGTTTTCGGTCTGTTTGGAGACAGTGCTAATCTTGTGGCAAGATGGTGCGCGGTTTGCGCCAAACATACCATAGGCTCAAAAATCATTTTGGATGCACCCGATAGTTCTACTACGTGATGAGCCTCAAGTGGAAGGTCAGTTCAGTCCGTTTAGGGATAGTGCTAATCTTGACACAAGATAGGTGCGCGGTTTGCGCTAAACGTACCTAGGTGATATGGGTCATGTGGAATCTCGTATCGGTCCACTTGGAGACGATGTTATTATCAGTGTAAGATAGGTGCACGGTTTACAACAAACGTACCATAGGCTCAGAAATTAGTTTGGACAAACCCGATGGTACTCCTAGGTGACCAGGCTCAAGTGGAAGCTCGTTTCGGTTCATTTGGAGATAGTGCTAATCTTGAGGCGTGATAGGTGCACCGTTTGTGCCAAATGTACCATAGGCTCAGAAATTGCTTTGGACGCCCCTGATGGTACTCCTAGGTGACGAGGTTCGAGTGAAAGCTCGTTTCAGTCTGTTTGGAGATAGTGCTAATCTTTACACAAGATAGGTGCATGGTTTGCTTCGAGTGTACCATTAGGCTTGGAAATCATTTCGGACACACCCGATGGAACTCCTAGGTGACATGGGTCATGTGGAATCTCGCATCGTTCCGTTTGGAGACGGTGTTAGTGTCGGTGCAGGATAGGTGCACAGTTTGCGACAAACATACCATAGGCTCACAAATCATTTTGGACACACCCGATGGTATTCCTAGGTGACGAATCTCAAGTGGAAGCAGTTTTCGGTCTATTTGGAGACTGTGCAAATCTTGTGGCAAGATAGGTGTGCGGTTTGCGCCAAACATACCACAGGCTCAAAAATCATTTTGGATGCACCCGATGGTTCTACTACGTGATGAGCCTCTAGTGGAAGGTCGGTTCGGTCCATTTAGGGATAGTGCTAATCTTGACACAAGATAGGTGCATGGTTTGCGCCAAACGTACCTTGGTGATACGGGTCATGTGGAATCTCGTATCGGTCCACTTGGAGATGATGTTATTGTCAATGTAAGATAGGTGCACGGTTTACAACAAACGTACCATAGGCTCAGAAATTGGTTTGGACAAACCCGATGGTACTCCTAGGTGACGAGGCTCAAGTGGAAGCTCGTTTCGGTTCGTTTGGAGATAGTGCTAATCTTGAGGCGTGATAGGTGCACCGTTTGTGCCAAACGTACCATAGGCTCAAAAATTGCTTTGGACGCCCCTGATGGTACTCCTAGGTGACGAGGTTCGAGTGAAAGCTCGTTTTAGTCCGTTTGGAGATAGTGCTAATCTTGATGCAAGATAGGTCCACAGTTTGCGCCAATGAACCATTGGGCTTGGAAATCATTTCGAACACAACTGATGGAACTCCTAGGTGTCACGGATCATGTGGAATCTCGCATCGGTCCGTTCAGAGATGGTGTTAGCGTCGTTGTAAGGTGGACAGTTTGCATGAAACTAACCAATTGGCTCAAAAATTATTTTGGAGACACCCGATGGTACTCCTTGGTGATGAGGCTCAAATAGAAGCTCATTTCGGTCCGTTTAGTGATAGTGCTAATCTTGAGATAAGATAGGTGCACGGTTTGCGCCAGACGTACCTTAGCATTAAAAATTGTTTTGGATGCACATGATGGTACTCCTAGGTGATGAGGCTTAAGTGAAAGCTCATTTTAGTTCGTTTGGAGATAGCGTTAATCTTTACACAAGATAGGTGCATGGTTTGCGTCGAATGTACCATTAGGCTTGGACATCATTTCGAACACACTCGATGGAACTCCTAGGTGACATGGGTCATGTGGAATCTCGCATCGTCACGTTTGGAGACGGTGTTAGTGTCGGTGCAGGATAGGTGCACAGTTTGCGAGAAACATACCATAGGCTCACAAATCATTTTGGACACACCCGATGGTACTCCTAGGTGACGAAGCTCAAGTGGAAGCAGTTTTCGGTCTGTTTGGAGACAGTGCTAATCTTGTGGCAAGATGGTGCGCGGTTTGCGCCAAACATACCATAGGCTCAAAAATCATTTTGGATGCACCCGATAGTTCTACTACGTGATGAGCCTCAAGTGGAAGGTCGGTTCGGTCCGTTTAGGGATAGTGCTAATCTTGACACAAGATAGGTGCGCGGTTTGCGCTAAACGTACCTAGGTGATATGGGTCATGTGGAATCTCGTATCGGTCCACTTGGAGACGATGTTATTGTCAGTGTAAGATAGGTGCACGGTTTACAACAAACGTACCATAGGCTCAGAAATTAGTTTGGACAAACCCGATGGTACTCCTAGGTGACCAGGCTCAAGTGGAAGCTCGTTTCGGTTCGTTTGGAGATAGTGCTAATCTTGAGGCGTGATAGGTGCACCGTTTGTGCCAAACGTACCATAGGCTCAGAAATTGCTTTGGACGCCCCTGATGGTACTCCTAGGTGACGAGGTTCGAGTGAAAGCTCGTTTCAGTCTGTTTGGAGATAGTTCTAATCTTGAGGCGTGATAGGTGCACCGTTTGTGCCAAATGTACCATAGGCTCAGAAATTGCTTTGGACGCCCCTGATGGTACTCCTAGGTGACGAGGTTCGAGTGAAAGCTCGTTTCAGTCTGTTTGGAGATAGTGCTAATCTTTACACAAGATAGGTGCATGGTTTGCTTCGAGTGTACCATTAGGCTTGGAAATCATTTCGGACACACCCGATGGAACTCCTAGGTGACATGGGTCATGTGGAATCTCGCATCGTTCCGTTTGGAGACGGTGTTAGTGTCGGTGCAGGATAGGTGCACAGTTTGCGACAAACATACCATAGGCTCACAAATCATTTTGGACACACCCGATGGTATTCCTAGGTGACGAATCTCAAGTGGAAGCAGTTTTCGGTCTATTTGGAGACTGTGCAAATCTTGTGGCAAGATAGGTGTGCGGTTTGCGCCAAACATACCACAGGCTCAAAAATCATTTTGGATGCACCCGATGGTTCTACTACGTGATGAGCCTCTAGTGGAAGGTCGGTTCGGTCCATTTAGGGATAGTGCTAATCTTGACACAAGATAGGTGCACGGTTTGCGCCAAACGTACCTTGGTGATACGGGTCATGTGGAATCTCGTATCGGTCCACTTGGAGACGATGTTATTGTCAATGTAAGATGGGTGCACGGTTTACAACAAACGTACCATAGGCTCAGAAATTGGTTTGGACAAACCCGATGGTACTCCTAGGTGACGAGGCTCAAGTGGAAGCTCGTTTCGGTTCGTTTGGAGATAGTGCTAATCTTGAGGCGTGATAGGTGCACCGTTTGTGCCAAACGTACCATAGGCTCAAAAATTGCTTTGGACGCCCCTGATGGTACTCCTAGGTGACGAGGTTCGAGTGAAAGCTCGTTTTAGTCCGTTTGGAGATAGTGCTAATCTTGATGCAAGATAGGTCCACAGTTTGCGCCAATGAACCATTGGGCTTGGAAATCATTTCGAACACAACTGATGGAACTCCTAGGTGTCACGGATCATGTGGAATCTCGCATCGGTCCGTTCAGAGATGGTGTTAGCGTCGTTGTAAGGTGGACAGTTTGCATGAAACTAACCAATTGGCTCAAAAATCATTTTGGAGACACCCGATGATACTCCTTGGTGATGAGGCTCAAATAGAAGCTCATTTCGGTCCGTTTAGTGATAGTGCTAATCTTGAGATAAGATAGGTGCACGGTTTGCGCCAGACGTACCTTAGCATTAAAAATTGTTTTGGATGCACATGATGGTACTCCTAGGTGATGAGGCTTAAGTGAAAGCTCGTTTTAGTTCGTTTGGAGATAGCGTTAATCTTTACACAAGATAGGTGCATGGTTTGCGTCGAATGTACCATTAGGCTTGGACATCATTTCGAACACACTCGATGGAACTCCTAGGTGACATGGGTCATGTGGAATCTCGCATCGTCACGTTTGGAGACGGTGTTAGTGTCGGTGCAGGATAGGTGCACAGTTTGCGAGAAACATACCATAGGCTCACAAATCATTTTGGACACACCCGATGGTACTCCTAGGTGACGAAGCTCAAGTGGAAGCAGTTTTCGGTCTGTTTGGAGACAGTGCTAATCTTGTGGCAAGATGGTGCGCGGTTTGCGCCAAACATACCATAGGCTCAAAAATCATTTTGGATGCACCCGATAGTTCTACTACGTGATGAGCCTCAAGTGGAAGGTCGGTTCGGTCCGTTTAGGGATAGTGCTAATCTTGACACAAGATAGGTGCGCGGTTTGCGCTAAACGTACCTAGGTGATATGGGTCATGTGGAATCTCGTATCGGTCCACTTGGAGACGATGTTATTGTCAGTGTAAGATAGGTGCACGGTTTACAACAAACGTACCATAGGCTCAGAAATTAGTTTGGACAAACCCGATGGTACTCCTAGGTGACCAGGCTCAAGTGGAAGCTCGTTTCGGTTTGTTTGGAGATAGTGCTAATCTTGAGGCGTGATAGGTGCACCGTTTGTGCCAAACGTACCATAGGCTCAGAAATTGCTTTGGACGCCCCTGATGGTACTCCTAGGTGACGAGGTTCGAGTGAAAGCTCGTTTCAGTCTGTTTGGAGATAGTGCTAATCTTTACACAAGATAGGTGCATGGTTTGCTTCGAGTGTACCATTAGGCTTGGAAATCATTTCGGACACACCCAATGGAATTCCTAGGTGACATGGGTCATGTGGAATCTCGCATCGTTCCGTTTGGACACGGTGTTAGTGTCGATGCAGGATAGGTGCACAGTTTGCGACAAACATACCATAGGCTCACAAAATCATTTTGGACACACCCGATGGTATTCCTAGGTGACGAATCTCAAGTGGAAGCAGTTTTCGGTCTATTTGGAGACTGTGCAAATCTTGTGGCAAGATAGGTGTGCGGTTTGCGCCAAACATAACACAGGCTCAAAAATCATTTTGGATGCACCCGATGGTTCTACTACGTGATGAGCCTCTAGTGGAAGGTCGGTTCGGTCCATTTAGGGATAGTGCTAATCTTGACACAAGATAGGTGCACGGTTTGCGCCAAACGTACCTTGGTGATACGGGTCATGTGGAATCTCGTATCGGTCCACTTGGAGACGATGTTATTGTCAATGTAAGATAGGTGCACGGTTTACAACAAACGTACCATAGGCTCAGAAATTGGTTTGGACAAACCCGATGGTACTCCTAGGTGACGAGGCTCAAGTGGAAGCTCGTTTCGGTTCGTTTGGAGATAGTGCTAATCTTGAGGCGTGATAGGTGCACCGTTTGTGCCAAACGTACCATAGGCTCAAAAATTGCTTTGGACGCCCCTGATGGTACTCCTAGGTGACGAGGTTCGAGTGAAAGCTCGTTTTAGTCCGTTTGGAGATAGTGCTAATCTTGATGCAAGATAGGTCCACAGTTTGCGCCAATGTACCATTAGGCTTGGAAATCATTTCGAACACAACTGATGGAACTCCTAGGTGTCACGGATCATGTGGAATCTCGCATCGGTCCGTTCAGAGATGGTGTTAGCGTCGTTGTAAGGTGGACAGTTTGCACGAAACTTACCAATTGGCTCAAAAATCATTTTGGAGACACCCGATGGTACTCCTTGGTGATGAGGCTCAAATGGAAGCTCATTTCGGTCCGTTTGGTGATAGTGCTAATCTTGAGATAAGATAGGTGCACGGTTTGCGCCAGACGTACCTTAGCGTTAAAAATTGTTTTGGATGCACATGATGGTACTCCTAGGTGACGAGGCTTAAGTGAAAGCTCGTTTTAGTTCGTTTGGAGATAGCGCTAATCTTTACACAAGATAGGTGCATGGTTTGCGTCGAATGTACCATTAGGCTTGGACATCATTTCGGACACACTCGATGGAACTCCTAGGTGACATGGGTCATGTGGAATCTCGCATCGTCACGTTTGGAGACGGTGTTAGTGTCAGTGCAGGATAGGTGCATAGTTTGCGAGAAACATACCATAGGCTCACAAATCATTTTGGACACACCCGATGGTACTCCTAGGTGACGAAGCTCAAGTGGAAGCAGTTTTCGGTCTGTTTGGAGACAGTGCTAATCTTGTGGCAAGATGGTGCGCGGTTTGCGCCAAACATACCATAGGCTCAAAAATCATTTTGGATGCACCCGATAGTTCTACTACGTGATGAGCCTCAAGTGGAAGGTCGGTTCGGTCCGTTTAGGGATAGTGCTAATCTTGACACAAGATAGGTGCGCGGTTTGCGCTAAACGTACCTAGGTGATATGGGTCATGTGGAATCTCGTATCGGTCCACTTGGAGACGATGTTATTGTCAGTGTAAGATAGGTGCACGGTTTACAGCAAATGTACCATAGGCTCAGAAATTGGTTTGGACAAACCCGATGGTACTCCTAGGTGACGAGGCTCAAGTGGAAGCTCGTTTCGGTTCGTTTGGAGATAGTGCTAATCTTGAGGCGTGATAGGTGCACCGTTTGTGCCAAACGTACTATAGGCTCAAAAATTACTTTGGACGCCCCTGATGATACTCCTTGGTGACGAGGTTCGAGTGAAAGCTCGTTTCAGTCCGTTTGGAGATATTGCTAATCTTGATGCAAGATAGGTGCACAGTTTGCGCCAATGTACCATTAGGCTTGGAAATCATTTTGAACACAACCGATGGAACTCCTAGGTGTCACGGATCATGTGGAATCTCACATCGGTCCGTTCAGAGATGGTGTTTGCGTCGTTGTAAGGTGCATAGTTTGCACGAAACTTACCAATTGGCTCAAAAATCATTTTGGAGAACCCGATGGTACTCCTTGGTGATGAGGCTCAAATGGAAGCTCATTTCGGTCCGTTTGGTGATAGTGCTAATCTTGAGATAAGATAGGTGCACGGTTTGCGCCAGACGTACCTTAGCATTAAAAATTGTTTTGGATGCACATGATGGTACTCCTAGGTGATGAGGCTTAAGTGAAAGCTCGTTTTAGTTCGTTTGGAGATAGCGTTAATCTTTACACAAGATAGGTGCATGGTTTGCGTCGAATGTACCATTAGGCTTGGACATCATTTCGAACACACTCGATGGAACTCCTAGGTGACATGGGTCATGTGGAATCTCGCATCGTCACGTTTGGAGACGGTGTTAGTGTCGGTGCAGGATAGGTGCACAGTTTGCGAGAAACATACCATAGGCTCACAAATCATTTTGGACACACCCGATGGTACTCCTAGGTGACGAAGCTCAAGTGGAAGCAGTTTTCGGTCTGTTTGGAGACAGTGCTAATCTTGTGGCAAGATGGTGCGCGGTTTGCGCCAAACATACCATAGGCTCAAAAATCATTTTGGATGCACCCGATAGTTCTACTACGTGATGAGCCTCAAGTGGAAGGTCGGTTCGGTCCGTTTAGGGATAGTGCTAATCTTGACACAAGATAGGTGCGCGGTTTGCGCTAAACGTACCTAGGTGATATGGGTCATGTGGAATCTCGTATCGGTCCACTTGGAGACGATGTTATTGTCAGTGTAAGATAGGTGCACGGTTTACAACAAACGTACCATAGGCTCAGAAATTAGTTTGGACAAACCCGATGGTACTCCTAGGTGACCAGGCTCAAGTGGAAGCTCGTTTCGGTTCGTTTGGAGATAGTGCTAATCTTGAGGCGTGATAGGTGCACCGTTTGTGCCAAACGTACCATAGGCTCAGAAATTGCTTTGGACGCCCCTGATGGTACTCCTAGGTGACGAGGTTCGAGTGAAAGCTCGTTTCAGTCTGTTTGGAGATAGTGCTAATCTTTACACAAGATAGGTGCATGGTTTGCTTCGAGTGTACCATTAGGCTTGGAAATCATTTCGGACACACCCAATGGAATTCCTAGGTGACATGGGTCATGTGGAATCTCGCATCGTTCCGTTTGGAATCTCATATCGGTCCACTTGGAGACGATGTTATTGTCAGTGTAGGATAGGTGCACGGTTTACAGCAAACGTACCATAGGCTCAGAAATTGGTTTGGACAAACTGATGAGGACATTATTGGCTCAAAGATGACCATGCCAACCACTTCTATACCAAAGGTGCAACCATTCTATATGAGGCTTATCATTGAAGCATTTGATGAATTGATGCCGCACCATGATGTGTGTTCATTCTCATTTTCAGAATTACTTACATGGATCAAGGGAAGGTTTGATTGCATATGGAAAGCATGGAAGGTTAATGAAGTTGATTGGGGACCAAATCCAAGTATTCCTAACGTCCTCCGCTAGGCCACCACGTCACTTTGGTTCCAAGGACAGAAAGAGTCCAAGTCCAACATGTTTTGGAAGTTGAATTCGGACTGCAAAATAGTCCCAAATTGCGACGGTCACCACGACTTCATACGGACTCCGATTGGGACGTTATAGCACTTTTTGGAAAAGCTTATAAAGTCTATTTTCCAACGGATCTAGACTCATGGCTATATCTTATCCAATGCTTCCGCAATCGTCGTTTCAACGCCGGAACCTTTTCTGCCTTTGGTGCTGCGTCACCCTATTTTGGGCCGATGGTCCATGTATCAATTTGGGTCCATTAAGGACGTGTCCTAGGGTTGGAGAACGACCCCAACACCCCCCTGGTCGTACCCCTAGGTATTAATAAGGATTAGAGCCGCCACAAACAGATTGGGTTTTGTTTTATTGAAAGTTTAGCCATTGCTACTTCCTTGTAGACGCATGTGTTGACTAGACCATCCGTTCTACTTGATTCAGAACCCCAACTTTGTGAGTTCAGATTGGTTTTTCATCTCCATATTTGCAATTGAGTTGCTTGTTCTACTTGTTCTTGCTTGTTCCTCGATTGCTTGCAGGAATTACCCTAGTGATTTGGTTGATCGTGCTCCACAAGATCACGACGGCTGTTGGAGGTGGTGTATCGGTTGCTAAGGCGCAGCTTGGAAGGCTGTAGTCGGGCCGTGAACGTCATCTCCATCCACCAAATCGAGTTATCCACCTTCTCTCATCGAAAGATCAGGATTCACCCTAGCGGGTTCATATCACAAACCTGATGGTACTCCTAGGTGACAAGGCTCAAGTGGAAGCTCGTTTCGGTTCGTTTGGAGATAGTGCTAATCTTGAGGTGTGATAGGTGCACGGTTTGTTCCAAACATACCATAGGCTCAAAAATTGCTTTGGACGCCCCTGATGGTACTCCTAGGTGACGAGGTTCGAGTGAAAGCTCGTTTCAGTTCGTTTGGAGATAGTGCTAATCTTGATGCAAGATAGGTGCACGGTTTGCGCCAATGTACCATTAGGCTTGGAAATCATTTTGAACACAACCGATGGAACTCCTAGGTGTCACGGATCATGTGGAATCCCGCATCGGTCCGTTCAGAGATGGTGTTAGCATCGTTGTAAGGTGCACAGTTTGCACGAAACTTACCAATTGGCTCAAAAATCATTTTGGAGACACCCGATGGTACTCCTTGGTGATGAGGCTCAAATGGAAGCTCATTTCGGTCCATTTGGTGATAGTGCTAATCTTGAGATAAGATAGGTGCACGGTTTGCGCCAGACGTACCTTAGCGTTAAAAATTGTTTTGGATGCACATGATGGTACTCCTAGGTGACGAGGCTCAAGTGAAAGCTCGTTTTAGTTCGTTTGGAGATAGTGCTAATCTTTACACAAGATAGGTGCATGGTTTGCGTCGAATGTACCATTAGGCTTGGAAATCATTTCGGACACACCCGATGGAACTCCTAGGTGACATGGGTCATGTGGAATCTCACATCGTCCCGTTTGGAGACGGTGTTAGTGTCGGTGCAAGATAGGTGCATAGTTTGCGACAAACATACCATAGGCTCACAAATCATTTTGGACACACCCGATGGTACTCCTAGGTGACGAAGCTCAAGTGGAAGCAGTTTTCGGTCTGTTTGGAGACAGTGCTAATCTTGTGGCAAGATAGGTGCGCGGTTTGTGCCAAACATACCACAGGCTCAAAAATCATTTTGGATGCACCTGATGGTTCTACTACGTGATGAGCCTCAAGTGGAAGGTCGGTTCGGTCCGTTAAGGGATAGTGCTAATCTTGACACAAGATAGGTGCACGGTTTGCGCCAAACGTACCTAGGTGAGGTCATGTGGAATCTCGTATCGGTCCACTTGGAGACGATGTTATTGTCAGTGTAAGATAGGTGCACGGTTTACAGCAAACGTACCATAGGCTCAGAAATTGGTTTGGACAAACCCGATGGTACTCCTAGGTGACGAGGCTCAAGTGGAAGCTCGTTTCGGTTCTTTTGGAGATAGTGCTAATCTTGAGGCGTGATAGGTGCACGGTTTGTGCCAAACGTACCATAGGCTCAAAATTGCTTTGGACGCCCCTGATGGTACTCCTAGTTGACGAGGTTCGAGTGAAAGCTCATTTCAGTCCGTTTGGAGATAGTGCTAATCTTGATGCAAGATAGGTGCACAGTTTGCGCCAATGTACCATTAGGCTTGGAAATCATTTCAAACACAACCGATGGAACTCCTAGGTGTCACGGATCATGTGGAATCTCGCATCGGTCCGTTCAGAGATGGTGTTAGCGTCGTTGTAAGGTGCACAGTTTGCACGAAACTTACCAATTGGCTCAAAAATTATTTTGGAGACACCCGATGGTACTCCTTGGTGATGAGGCTCAAATGGAAGCTTATTTCGGTCCGTTTGGTGATAGTGCTATTCTTGAGATAAGATAGGTGTACGGTTTGCGCCAGACGTACCTTACCATTAAAAATTGTTTTGGATGCGCATGATGGTACTCCTAGGTGACAAGGCTCAAGTGAAAGCTCGTTTTAGTTCATTTGGAGATAGTGCTAATCTTTACACAAGATAGGTGCATGGTTTGCGTCGAGTGTACCATTAGGCTTGGAAATCATTTCGGACACACCCGATGGAACTCCTAGGTGACATGGGTCATGTGGAATCTGACATCATCCCGTTTGGAGATGGTGTTAGTGTCGGTGTAGGATATGTGCACAGTTTGCGACAAACATACCATAGGCTCACAAATCATTTTGGACACACCGGATGGTACTCCTAGGTGACGAAGCTCAAGTGGAAGCAGTTTTCGGTCTGTTTGGAGACAGTGCTAATCTTGTGGCAAGATAGGTGCGCGGTTTGTGCCAAACATACCATAGGCTCAAAAATCATTTTGGATGCACCTGATGGTTCTACTACGTGATGAGCCTCAAGTGGAAGGTCGGTTCGGTCCGTTAAGGGATAGGGCTAATCTTGACACAAGATAGGTGCACGGTTTGCGCCAAACGTACCTAGGTGAGGTCATGTGGAATCTCGTATCGGTCCACTTGGAGACGATGTTATTGTCAGTGTAAGATAGGTGCACGGTTTACAGCAAACGTACCATAGGCTCAGAAATTGGTTTGGACAAACCCGATGGTACTCCTAGGTGACGAGGCTCAAGTGGAAGCTCGTTTCGGTTCTTTTGGAGATAGTGCTAATCTTGAGGCGTGATAGGTGCACGGTTTGTGCCAAACGTACCATAGGCTCAAAATTGCTTTGGACGCCCCTGATGGTACTCCTAGTTGACGAGGTTCGAGTGAAAGCTCATTTCAGTCCGTTTGGAGATAGTGCTAATCTTGATGCAAGATAGGTGCACAGTTTGCGCCAATGTACCATTAGGCTTGGAAATCATTTCAAACACAACCGATGGAACTCCTAGGTGTCACGGATCATGTGGAATCTCGCATCGGTCCGTTCAGAGATGGTGTTAGCGTCGTTGTAAGGTGCACAATTTGCACGAAACTTACCAATTGGCTCAAAAATTATTTTGGAGACACCCGATGGTACTCCTTGGTGATGAGGCTCAAATGGAAGCTTATTTTGGTCCGTTTGGTGATAGTGCTATTCTTGAGATAAGATAGGTGTACGGTTTGCGCCAGACGTACCTTACCATTAAAAATTGTTTTGGATGCGCATGATGGTACTCCTAGGTGACAAGGCTCAAGTGAAAGCTCGTTTTAGTTCATTTGGAGATAGTGCTAATCTTTACACAAGATAGGTGCATGGTTTGCGTCGAGTGTACCATTAGGCTTGGAAATCATTTCGGACACACCCGATGGAACTCCTAGGTGACATGGGTCATGTGGAATCTGACATCATCCCGTTTGGAGATGGTGTTAGTGTCGGTGTAGGATATGTGCATAGTTTGCGACAAACATACCATAGGCTCACAAATCATTTTGGACACACCCGATGGTACTCCTAGGTGACGAAGCTCAAGTGGAAGCAGTTTTTGGTCTGTTTGGAGACAGTGCTAATCTTGTGGCAAGATAGGTGCGCGGTTTGTGCCAAACATACCATAGGCTCAAAAATCATTTTGGATGCACCTGATGGTTCTACTACGTGATGAGCCTCAAGTGGAAGGTCGGTTCGGTCCGTTAAGGGATAGTGCTAATCTTGACACAAGATAGGTGCACGGTTTGCGCCAAACGTACCTAGGTGAGGTCATGTGGAATCTCGTATCGGTCCACTTGGAGACGATGTTATTGTCAGTGTAAGATAGGTGCACGGTTTACAGCAAACGTACCATAGGCTCAGAAATTGGTTTGGACAAACCCGATGGTACTCCTAGGTGACGAGGCTCAAGTGGAAGCTCGTTTCGGTTCTTTTGGAGATAGTGCTAATCTTGAGGCGTGATAGGTGCACGGTTTGTGCCAAACGTACCATAGGCTCAAAATTGCTTTGGACGCCCCTGATGGTACTCCTAGTTGACGAGGTTCGAGTGAAAGCTCATTTCAGTCCGTTTGGAGATAGTGCTAATCTTGATGCAAGATAGGTGCACAGTTTGCGCCAATGTACCATTAGGCTTGGAAATCATTTCAAACACAACCGATGGAACTCCTAGGTGTCACGGATCATGTGGAATCTCGCATCGGTCCGTTCAGAGATGGTGTTAGCGTCGTTGTAAGGTGCACAGTTTGCACGAAACTTACCAATTGGCTCAAAAATTATTTTGGAGACACCCGATGGTACTCCTTGGTGATGAGGCTCAAATGGAAGCTTATTTCGGTCCGTTTGGTGATAGTGCTATTCTTGAGATAAGATAGGTGTACGGTTTGCGCCAGACGTACCTTACCATTAAAAATTGTTTTGGATGCGCATGATGGTACTCCTAGGTGACAAGGCTCAAGTGAAAGCTCGTTTTAGTTCATTTGGAGATAGTGCTAATCTTTACACAAGATAGGTGCATGGTTTGCGTCGAGTGTACCATTAGGCTTGGAAATCATTTCGGACACACCCGATGGAACTCCTAGGTGACATGGGTCATGTGGAATCTGACATCATCCCGTTTGGAGATGGTGTTAGTGTCGGTGTAGGATATGTGCACAGTTTGCGACAAACATACCATAGGCTCACAAATCATTTTGGACACACCGGATGGTACTCCTAGGTGACGAAGCTCAAGTGGAAGCAGTTTTCGGTCTGTTTGGAGACAGTGCTAATCTTGTGGCAAGATAGGTGCGCGGTTTGTGCCAAACATACCATAGGCTCAAAAATCATTTTGGATGCACCTGATGGTTCTACTACGTGATGAGCCTCAAGTGGAAGGTCGGTTCGGTCCGTTAAGGGATAGGGCTAATCTTGACACAAGATAGGTGCACGGTTTGCGCCAAACGTACCTAGGTGAGGTCATGTGGAATCTCGTATCGGTCCACTTGGAGACGATGTTATTGTCAGTGTAAGATAGGTGCACGGTTTACAGCAAACGTACCATAGGCTCAGAAATTGGTTTGGACAAACCCGATGGTACTCCTAGGTGACGAGGCTCAAGTGGAAGCTCGTTTCGGTTCTTTTGGAGATAGTGCTAATCTTGAGGCGTGATAGGTGCACGGTTTGTGCCAAACGTACCATAGGCTCAAAATTGCTTTGGACGCCCCTGATGGTACTCCTAGTTGACGAGGTTCGAGTGAAAGCTCATTTCAGTCCGTTTGGAGATAGTGCTAATCTTGATGCAAGATAGGTGCACAGTTTGCGCCAATGTACCATTAGGCTTGGAAATCATTTCAAACACAACCGATGGAACTCCTAGGTGTCACGGATCATGTGGAATCTCGCATCGGTCCGTTCAGAGATGGTGTTAGCGTCGTTGTAAGGTGCACAATTTGCACGAAACTTACCAATTGGCTCAAAAATTATTTTGGAGACACCCGATGGTACTCCTTGGTGATGAGGCTCAAATGGAAGCTTATTTCGGTCCGTTTGGTGATAGTGCTATTCTTGAGATAAGATAGGTGTACGGTTTGCGCCAGACGTACCTTACCATTAAAAATTGTTTTGGATGCGCATGATGGTACTCCTAGGTGACAAGGCTCAAGTGAAAGCTCGTTTTAGTTCATTTGGAGATAGTGCTAATCTTTACACAAGATAGGTGCATGGTTTGCGTCGAGTGTACCATTAGGCTTGGAAATCATTTCGGACACACCCGATGGAACTCCTAGGTGACATGGGTCATGTGGAATCTGACATCATCCCGTTTGGAGATGGTGTTAGTGTCGGTGTAGGATATGTGCACAGTTTGCGACAAACATACCATAGGCTCACAAATCATTTTGGACACACCCGATGGTACTCCTAGGTGACGAAGCTCAAGTGGAAGCAGTTTTCGGTCTGTTTGGAGACAGTGCTAATCTTGTGGCAAGATAGGTGCGCGGTTTGTGCCAAACATACCATAGGCTCAAAAATCATTTTGGATGCACCTGATGGTTCTACTACGTGATGAGCCTCAAGTGGAAGGTCGGTTCGGTCCGTTAAGGGATAGTGCTAATCTTGACACAAGATAGGTGCACGGTTTGCGCCAAACGTACCTAGGTGAGGTCATGTGGAATCTCGTATCGGTCCACTTGGAGACGATGTTATTGTCAGTGTAAGATAGGTGCACGGTTTACGGCAAACGTACCATAGGCTCAGAAATTGGTTTGGACAAACCCGATGGTACTCCTAGGTGACGAGGCTCAAGTGGAAGCTCGTTTCGGTTCTTTTGGAGATAGTGCTAATCTTGAGGCGTGATAGGTGCACGGTTTGTGCCAAACGTACCATAGGCTCAAAATTGCTTTGGACGCCCCTGATGGTACTCCTAGTTGACGAGGTTCGAGTGAAAGCTCATTTCAGTCCGTTTGGAGATAGTGCTAATCTTGATGCAAGATAGGTGCACAGTTTGCGCCAATGTACCATTAGGCTTGGAAATCATTTCAAACACAACCGATGGAACTCCTAGGTGTCACGGATCATGTGGAATCTCGCATCGGTCCGTTCAGAGATGGTGTTAGCGTCGTTGTAAGGTGCACAGTTTGCACGAAACTTACCAATTGGCTCAAAAATTATTTTGGAGACACCCGATGGTACTCCTTGGTGATGAGGCTCAAATGGAAGCTTATTTCGGTCCGTTTGGTGATAGTGCTATTCTTGAGATAAGATAGGTGTACGGTTTGCGCCAGACGTACCTTACCATTAAAAATTGTTTTGGATGCGCATGATGGTACTCCTAGGTGACAAGGCTCAAGTGAAAGCTCGTTTTAGTTCATTTGGAGATAGTGCTAATCTTTACACAAGATAGGTGCATGGTTTGCGTCGAGTGTACCATTAGGCTTGGAAATCATTTCGGACACACCCGATGGAACTCCTAGGTGACATGGGTCATGTGGAATCTGACTTCATCCCGTTTGGAGATGGTGTTAGTGTCGGTGTAGGATATGTGCACAGTTTGCGACAAACATACCATAGGCTCACAAATCATTTTGGACACACCCGATGGTACTCCTAGGTGACGAAGCTCAAGTGGAAGCAGTTTTCGGTCTGTTTGGAGACAGTGCTAATCTTGTGGCAAGATAGGTGCGCGGTTTGTGCCAAACATACCATAGGCTCAAAAATCATTTTGGATGCACCTGATGGTTCTACTACGTGATGAGCCTCAAGTGGAAGGTCGGTTCGGTCCGTTAAGGGATAGTGCTAATCTTGACACAAGATAGGTGCACGGTTTGCGCCAAACGTACCTAGGTGAGGTCATGTGGAATCTCGTATCGGTCCACTTGGAGACGATGTTATTGTCAGTGTAAGATAGGTGCACGGTTTACAGCAAACGTACCATAGGCTCAGAAATTGGTTTGGACAAACCCGATGGTACTCCTAGGTGACGAGGCTCAAGTGGAAGCTCGTTTCGGTTCTTTTGGAGATAGTGCTAATCTTGAGGCGTGATAGGTGCACGGTTTGTGCCAAACGTACCATAGGCTCAAAATTGCTTTGGACGCCCCTGATGGTACTCCTAGTTGACGAGGTTCGAGTGAAAGCTCATTTCAGTCCGTTTGGAGATAGTGCTAATCTTGATGCAAGATAGGTGCACAGTTTGCGCCAATGTACCATTAGGCTTGGAAATCATTTCAAACACAACCGATGGAACTCCTAGGTGTCACGGATCATGTGGAATCTCGCATCGGTCCGTTCAGAGATGGTGTTAGCGTCGTTGTAAGGTGCACAGTTTGCACGAAACTTACCAATTGGCTCAAAAATTATTTTGGAGACACCCGATGGTACTCCTTGGTGATGAGGCTCAAATGGAAGCTTATTTCGGTCCGTTTGGTGATAGTGCTATTCTTGAGATAAGATAGGTGTACGGTTTGCGCCAGACGTACCTTACCATTAAAAATTGTTTTGGATGCGCATGATGGTACTCCTAGGTGACAAGGCTCAAGTGAAAGCTCGTTTTAGTTCATTTGGAGATAGTGCTAATCTTTACACAAGATAGGTGCATGGTTTGCGTCGAGTGTACCATTAGGCTTGGAAATCATTTCGGACACACCCGATGGAACTCCTAGGTGACACGGGTCATGTGGAATCTGACATCATCCCGTTTGGAGATGGTGTTAGTGTCGGTGTAGGATATGTGCACAGTTTGCGACAAACATACCATAGGCTCACAAATCATTTTGGACACACCCGATGGTACTCCTAGGTGACGAAGCTCAAGTAGAAGCAGTTTTCGGTCTATTTGGAAACTGTGCAAATCTTGTGGCAAGATAGGTGCGCGGTTTGCGCCAAACATACCACAGGCTCAAAAATCATTTTGGATGCACCCGATGGTTTTACAACGTGATGAGCCTCAAGTGGAAGGTCGGTTCGGTCCATTTAGGGATAGTGCTAATCTTGACACAAGATAGGTGCACGGTTTGCGCCAAACGTACCTTGGTGATACGTGTCATGTGGAATCTCGTATCGGTCCACTTGGAGACGATGTTATTGTCAATGTAAGATAGGTGCACGATTTACAGCAAACGTACCATAGGCTCAGAAATTGGTTTGGACAAACCCGATGGTACTGCTAGGTGACGAGGCTCAAGTGGAAGCTCGTTTCGGTTCGTTTGGAGATAGTGCTAATCTTGAGGCGTGATAGGTGCAGGGTTTGTGCCAAACGTACCATAGGCTCAGAAATTGCTTTGGACGCCCCTGATGGTACTCCTAGGTGACGAGGTTCGAGTGAAAGCTCGTTTCAGTCCGTTTGGAGATAGTGCTAATCTTTACACAAGATAGGTGCATGGTTTTACGTCGAGTGTACCATTAGGCTTGGAAATCATTTCGGACACACCCGATGGAACTCCTAGGTGACATGGGTCATGTGGAATCTCGCATCGTTCCGTTTGGAGACGGTGTTAGTGTCGGTGCAGGATAGGTGCACAGTTTGCGACAAACATACCATAGGCTCACAAATCATTTTGGACACACCCGATGGTATTCCTAGGTGACGAAGCTCAAGTGGAAGCAGTTTTCGGTCTGTTTGGAGACAGTGCTAATCTTGTGGCAAGATAGGTGCGCGGTTTGCGCCAAACATACCACAGGCTCAAAAATCATTTTGGATGCACCCGATGGTTCTACTACGTGATGAGCCTCAAGTGGAAGGTCGGTTCGGTCCATTTAGGGATAGTGCTAATCTTAACACAAGATAGATGCACGGTTTGCGCCAAACGTACCTATGTGATACGTGTCATGTGGAATCTCGTATCGGTCCACTTGGAGACGATGTTATTGTCAGTGTAAGATAGGTGCACGGTTTACAGCAAACGTACCAGAGGCTCAGAAATTGGTTTGGACAAACCCGATGGTACTCCTAGATGACGAGGCTCAAGTGAAAGCTCGTTTCGGTTCGTTTGGAGATAGTGCTAATCTTGGGACATGATAGGTGCACGGTTTGTGCCAAACGTACCATAGGCTCAAAAATTGCTCTGGACGCCCCTAATGGTATTCCTAGGTGACGAGGTTCGAGTGAAAGTTTGTTTCAGTCCTGATGAGGACATCATTGGCTCAAAGATGACCATGCCAACCACTTCTATACCAAAGGTGCAACCATTCTATATGAGGCTTATCATTGATGCATTTGATGAATTGATGCTGCAACATGATGTGTGTTCATTCTCATTTTTAGAATTACTTACATGGATCAAGGGAAGGTTTGATTGCATATGGAAAGCATGGAAGGTTAATGAAGTTGATTGGAGACCAAATCCAAGTATTCCTAACGTCCTCGGCTAGGCCACCATGTCACTTTGGTTCCAAGGATAGAAAGAGTCTAAGTCCAACACGTTTTGGAAGTTGAATTCGGACTGTAAAATAGTCCCAAATTGCGACGGTCACCACGACTTTATACAGACTCCGATTGGGATGTTATAGCACTTTTTGGAAAGCTTATCAAGTCTATTTTCCAACGGATCTGGACTCATGGCTATATCTTATCCGATGCTTCCGCAATCGTCATTTCAACGCTAGGACCTTTTCTGCCTTTGGTGCTGCGACACCCTATTTTGGGCCGATGGTCCATGTATCAATTTGGGTCCATTAAGGACGTGTCCTAGGGTTGGAGAACGACCCCAACACCCCCTGGTCGTTCCCCTAGGTATTAATAAGGATTAGAGCCACCATAAACAGATTGGGTTTTGTTTTGTTGAAAGTTTAGCTATTGCTACTTCCTTGTAGACGTGTGTGTTGACTAGACCATCCGTTCTACTTGATTCAGAACCCCAACTTTGTGAGTTCAGATTGGTTTTTCATCTACATATTTGCAATTGAGTTGCTTGTTCTACTTGTTCTTGCTTGTTCCTCGATTGCTTGCAGGAATTACCCTAGTGGTTTGGTTGATCGTGCTCCACAAGATCATGACGGCTGTTGGAGGTGGTGTATCGGTTGCTAAGGCGCAGTTTGGAAGGCTGTAGTCAGGCCATGAACGTCATCTCAATCCCCAAATCAAGTTTCTCACGCTTCTCATTGAAAGATCGACCACAAACCCATACGGGTTCATATCAAGTCCGTTTGGAGATAGTGCTAATCTTGATGCAAGATAGGTGCACAGTTTGTGCCAATGGACCATTAGGCTTGGAAATCATTTTGAACACAACCGATGGAAAATCCTAGGTGTCACGGATCATGTGGAATCTCGCATCGGTCCGTTCAGAGATGGTGTTAGCGTCGTTGTAAGGTGCACAGTTTGCACGAAACTTACCAATTGGCTCAAAAATCATTTTGGAGACACTCGAAAGGTACTCCTTGGTGATGAGGCTCAAATGGACGCTCATTTCGGTCCATTTGGTGATAGTGCTAATCTTGAGATAAGATAGGTGCATGGTTTGCGCCAGACGTACCTTAGCGTTAAAAATTGTTTTGGATGTGCATGATGGTACTCCTAGGTGACGAGGCTCAAGTGAAAGCTCGTTTTAGTTCGTTTCGAGATAGTGCTAATCTTTACACAAGATAGGTGCATGGTTTGCATCGAATGTACCATTAGGCTTGGAAATCATTTCGGACACACCCGATGGAACTCCTAGGTGACATGGGTCATGTGGAATCTCGCATCGTCCCATTTGGAGACGGTGTTAGTGTCGGTGCAGGATAGGTGCACAGTTTGCGACAAACATACCATAGGCTCACAAATCATTTTGGACACAACGATGGGACTCCTAGGTGACGAAGCTCAAGTGGAAGCAATTTTCGGTCTGTTTGGAGATAGTGCAAATTTTGTGGCTAGATAGGTGCGCGGTTTGCGCCAAACATACCACAGGCTCAAAAATCATTTTGGATGCACCAGATGGTTCTACTATGTGATGAGCCTCAAGTGGAAGGTTGGTTCGGTCCATTTAGGGATAGTGCTAATCTTGACACAAGATAGGTACAAGGTTTGCGCCAAACGTACCTAGGTGATACGGGTCATGTGGAATCTCGTATCGGTCCACTTGGAGACGATGTTATTGTTAGTGCAAGATAGGTGCACGGTTTACAGCAAACGTACCATAGGCTCAGAAATTGGTTTGGACAAACCCGATGGTACTCCTAGGTGACGAGGCTCAAGTGGAAGCACGTTTCGGTTCGTTAGGAGATAGTGCTAATCTTGGGGCGTGATAGGTGCACGGTTTGTGCCAAACGTACCATAGGCTCAAAAATTGCTTTGGACGCCCCTGATGGTACTCCTAGGTGACGAGGTTCGAGTGAAAGCTCGTTTCAGTCCGTTTGGAGATAGTGCTAATCTTGATGCGAGATAGGTGCACAGTTTGCGCCAATGTACCATTAGGCTTGGAAATCATTTTGAACACAACTGATGGAACTCCTAGGTGTCACGGATCATGTGGAATCTCGCATCGGTCCGTTCAGAGATGGTGTTAGTGTCGTTGTAAGGTGCACAGTTTGCACGAAACTTACCAATTGGCTCAAAAATCATTTTGGAGACACCTGATGGTACTCCTTGGTGATGAGGCTCAAATGGAAGCTCATTTCGGTCCGATTGGTGATAGTGCTAATCTTGAGATAAGATAGGTGCACGGTTTGCGCCATACGTACCTTAGCGCTAAAAATTGTTTTAGATGCACATGATGGTACTCCTAGGTGACGAGGCTCAAGTGAAAGCTCATTTTAGTTCGTTTAGAGATAGTGCTAATCTTTACACAAGATAGGTGCATGGTTTGCATCGAATGTACTATTAGGCTTGGAAATCATTTTGGACACACCCGATGGAACTCCTAGGTGACATGGGTCGTGTGGAATCTCGCATTGTCCCGTTTGGAGACGGTGTTAGTGTCGGTGTAGGATAGGTGCACAGTTTGCGACAAACATACCATAGGCTCACAAAATCATTTTGGACACACCCGATGGTACTCCTAGGTGACGAAGCTCAAGTGGAAGCAGTTTTCGGTCTGTTTGGAGATAGTGCTAATCTTGTCGCAAGATAGGTGCGCGGTTTGTGCCAAACATACCACAGGCTCAAAAATCATTTTGGATGCACCCGATGGTTCTACTACGTGATGGGCCTCAAGCGGATGGTCGGTTCGGTCCATTTAGGGATAGTGCTATTCTTGACATAAGATAGGTTCACGGTTTGCGCCAAACGTACCTAGGTGATACGGGTCATGTGGAATCTCATATCGGTCCACTTGGAGACGATGTTATTGTCAGTGTAAGATAGTTGCACGGTTTACAGCAAACGTACCATAGGCTCAGAAATTGGTTTGGACAAACCTGATGGTACTCCTAGGTGACGAGGCTCAAGTGGAAGCTCGTTTCAGTTCGTTTGGAGATAGTGCTAATCTTGAGGCGTGATAGGTGCACGGTTTGTGCCAAACGTACTATAGGCTCAAAAATTGCTTTGGACGCCCCTGATGGTACTCCTAGGTGACAAGCTTTGAGTGAAAGCTCGTTTCAGTCCGTTTGGAGATAGTGCTAATCTTAATGCGAGATAGGTGCACAGTTTGCGCCAATGTACCATTAGGCTTGGAAATCATTTTGAACACAACCGATGGAACTCCTAGGTGTCACGGATCATGTGGAATCTCGCATCGGTCCGTTCAGAGATGGTGTTAGCGTTGTTTTAAGGTGCACAGTTTTCATGAAACTTACCAATTGGCTCAAAAATCATTTTGGAGACACCCGATGGTACTCCTTGGTGATGAGGCTCAAATGGACGCTCATTTCGGTCCGTTTGGTGATAGTGCTAATCTTGAGATAAGATAGGTGCATGGTTTGCGCCATACGTACCTTAGTGCTAAAAATTGTTTTGGATGCACATGATGGTACTCCTAGGTGACGAGGCTCAAGTGAAAGCTCGTTTTAGTTCGTTTGGAGATAGTGCTAACCTTTACACAAGATAGGTGCATGGTTTGCGTCGAATGTACCATTAGGCTTGGAAATCATTTCGGACACACCCGATGGACTCCTAGGTGACATGGGTCATGTGGAATCTCGCATCGTCCTGTTTGGAGACGGTGTTAGTGTCGGTGTAGGATAGGTGCACAATTTGCGATAAACATACCATAGGCTCACAAATCATTTTGGACACACCTGATGGAACTCCTAGGTGACGAAGCTCAAGTGGAAGCAGTTTTCGGTCTGTTTGGAGATAGTGCAAATCTTGTGGCAAGATAGGTGCGCGGTTTGCGCCAAACATACCATAGGCTCAAAAATCATTTTGGATGCACCCGATGGTTCTACTACGTGATGAGCCTCAAGTGGACGGTCGATTCGGTCCATTTAGGGATAGTGCTAATCTTGACACAAGATATGTGCACGGTTTGCGCCAAACGTACCTAGGTGATACGGGTCATGTGGAATCTCGTATCGGTCCACTTGGAGACGATGTTATTGTCAGTGTAAGATAGGTGCACGGTTTACAGCAAACGTACCATAGGCTCAGGAATTGGTTTGGACAAACCCGATGGTACTCCTAGGTGACGAGGCTCAAGTGGAAGCTTGTTTCGGTTCGTTTGGAGATAGTGCTAATCTTGAGGCGTGATAGGTGCACGGTTTGTGGCAAACGTACCATAGGCTCAAAAATTGCTTTGGACGCCCCTGATGGTACTCCTAGGTGACGAGGTTCGAGTGAAAGCTCGTTTCAGTCCGTTTGGAGATAGTGCTAATCTTGGTGCGAGATAGGTGCACAGTTTGCGCCAATGTACCATTAGGCTTGGAAATAATTTTGAACACAACCGATGGAACTCCTAGGTGTCACGGATCATGTGGAGTCTCACATCGGTCCATTCATAGATGGTGTTCGCTCGTTGTAAGGTGCATAGTTTGCACGGAACTTACCAATTGGCTCAAAAATCATTTTGGAGACACCCGATGGTACTCCTTGGTGATGATGCTCAAATGGAAGCTCATTTCGGTTCGTTTGGTGATAGTGCTAATCTTGAGATAAGATAGGTGCACGGTTTGCGCCAGACGTACCTTAGCGTTAAAAATTGTTTTGGATGCACATGATGGTACTCCTATGTGACGAGGCTCAAGTGAAAGCTCGTTTTAGTTCGTTTGGAGATAGTGCTAATCTTTACACAAGATAGGTGCATGGTTTGCGTCGAATGTACCATTAGGCTTGGAAATCATTTCGGACGCACCCGATGGAACTCCTAGGTGACATGGGTCATGTGGAATCTCGCATCGTCCCGTTTGGAGACGGTGTTAGTGTCGGTGTAGGATAGGTGCACAGTTTGCGACAAACATACCATAGGCTAACAAATCATTTTGGACACAACGATGGGTCTCCTAGGTGATGAAGCTCAAGTGGAAGCAGTTTTCGGTCTGTTTGGAGATAGTGCAAATCTTGTGGCAAGATAGGTGCGCGGTTTGTGCCAAACATACCATAGGCTCAAAAATCATTTTGGATGCACCCGATGGTTCTACTACGTGATGAGCCTCAAGTGGAAGGTCGGTTCGGTCCATTTAGGGATAGTGCTAATCTTGACACAAGATAGGTGCACGGTTTGCGCCAAACGTACCTTGGTGATACGTGTCATGTGGAATCTCGTATCGGTCCACTTGGAGACGATGTTATTGTCAATGTAAGATAGGTGCACGATTTACAGCAAACGTACCATAGGCTCAGAAATTGGTTTGGACAAACCCGATGGTACTCCTAGGTGACGAGGCTCAAGTGGAAGCTCGTTTCGGTTCGTTTGGAGATAGTGCTAATCTTGAGGCGTGATAGGTGCACCGTTTGTGCCAAACGTACCATAGGCTCAGAAATTGCTTTGGACGCCCCTGATGGTACTCCTAGGTGACGAGGTTCGAGTGAAAGCTCGTTTCAGTCCGTTTGGAGATAGTGCTAATCTTTACACAAGATAGGTGCATGGTTTTGCGTCGAGTGTACCATTAGGCTTGGAAATCATTTCGGACACACCCGATGGAACTCCTAGGTGACATGGGTCATGTGGAATCTCGCATCGTTCCGTTTGGAGACGGTGTTAGTGTCGGTGCAGGATAGGTGCACAGTTTGCGACAAACATACCATAGGCTCACAAATCATTTTGGACACACCCGATGGTATTCCTAGGTGACGAAGCTCAAGTGGAAGCAGTTTTCGGTCTGTTTGGAGACAGTGCTAATCTTGTGGCAAGATAGGTGCGCGGTTTGCGCCAAACATACCACAGGCTCAAAAATCATTTTGGATGCACCCGATGGTTCTACTACGTGATGAGCCTCAAGTGGAAGGTCGGTTCGGTCCATTTAGGGATAGTGCTAATCTTAACACAAGATAGATGCACGGTTTGCGCCAAACGTACCTATGTGATACGTGTCATGTGGAATCTCGTATCGGTCCACTTGGAGACGATGTTATTGTCAGTGTAAGATAGGTGCACGGTTTACAGCAAACGTACCAGAGGCTCAGAAATTGGTTTGGACAAACCCGATGGTACTCCTAGATGACGAGGCTCAAGTGGAAGCTCGTTTCGGTTCGTTTGGAGATAGTGCTAATCTTGGGACATGATAGGTGCACGGTTTGTGCCAAACGTACCATAGACTCAAAAATTGCTCTGGACGCCCCTAATGGTATTCCTAGGTGACGAGGTTCGAGTGAAAGTTCGTTTCAGTCCTGATGAGGACATCATTGGCTCAAAGATGACCATGCCAACCACTTCTATACCAAAGGTGCAACCATTCTATATGAGGCTTATCATTGATGCATTTGATGAATTGATGCTGCAACATGATGTGTGTTCATTCTCATTTTTAGAATTACTTACATGGATCAAGGGAAGGTTTGATTGCATATGGAAAGCATGGAAGGTTAATGAAGTTGATTGGAGACCAAATCCAAGTATTCCTAACGTCCTCGGCTAGGCCACCACGTCACTTTGGTTCCAAGGACAGAAAGAGTCTAAGTCCAACACGTTTTGGAAGTTGAATTCGGACTGCAAAATAGTCTCAAATTGCGACGGTCACCACGACTTTATACAGACTCCGATTGGGATGTTATAGCACTTTTTGGAAAGCTTATCAAGTCTATTTTCCAACGGATCTGGACTCATGGCTATATCTTATCCGATGCTTCCGCAATCGTCATTTCAACGCTAGGACCTTTTCTGCCTTTGGTGCTGCGACACCCTATTTTGGGCCGATGGTCCATGTATCAATTTGGGTCCATTAAGGACGTGTCCTAGGGTTGGAGAACGACCCCAACACCCCCTGGTCGTTCCCCTAGGTATTAATAAGGATTAGAGCCACCACAAACAGATTGGGTTTTGTTTTGTTGAAAGTTTAGCTATTGCTACTTCCTTGTAGACGTGTGTGTTGACTAGACCATCCGTTCTACTTGATTCAGAACCCCAACTTTGTGAGTTCAGATTGGTTTTTCATCTACATATTTGCAATTGAGTTGCTTGTTCTACTTGTTCTTGCTTGTTCCTCAATTGCTTGCAGGAATTACCCTAGTGGTTTGGTTGATCGTGCTCCACAAGATCATGACGGCTGTTGGAGGTGGTGTATCGGTTGCTAAGGCGCAGTTTGGAAGGCTGTAGTTAGGCCATGAACGTCATCTCCATCCCCAAATCAAGTTTCTCACGCTTCTCATTGAAAGATCGACCACAAACCCTTACGGGTTCATATCAAGTCCGTTTGGAGATAGTGCTAATCTTGATGCAAGATAGGTGCACAGTTTGCGCCAATGGAGCATTAGGCTTGGAAATCATTTTGAACACAACCGATGGAAAATCCTAGGTGTCACGGATCATGTGGAATCTCGCATCGGTCCATTCAGAGATGGTGTTAGCGTCGTTGTAAGGTGCACAGTTTGCACGAAACTTACCAATTGGCTCAAAAATCATTTTGGAGACACTCGAAAGGTACTCCTTGGTGATGAGGCTCAAATGGACGCTCATTTCGGTCCGTTTGGTGATAGTGCTAATCTTGAGATAAGATAGGTGCATGGTTTGCGCCAGACGTACCTTAGCGTTAAAAATTGTTTTGGATGCGCATGATGGTACTCCTAGGTGACGAGGCTCAAGTGAAAGCTCGTTTTAGTTCGTTTCGAGATAGTGCTAATCTTTACACAAGATAGGTGCATGGTTTGCATCGAATGTACCATTAGGCTTGGAAATCATTTCGGACACACCCGATGGAACTCCTAGGTGACATGGGTCATGTGGAATCTCGCATCGTCCCATTTGGAGACAGTGTTAGTGTCGGTGCAGGATAGGTGCACAGTTTGCGACAAACATACCATAGGCTCACAAATCATTTTGGACACAACGATGGGACTCCTAGGTGACGAAGCTCAAGTGGAAGCAATTTTCGGTCTGTTTGGAGATAGTGCAAATTTTGTGGCTAGATAGGTGCGCGGTTTGCGCCAAACATACCACAGGCTCAAAAATCATTTTGGATGCACCAGATGGTTCTACTACGTGATGAGCCTCAAGTGGAAGGTTGGTTCGGTCCATTTAGGGATAGTGCTAATCTTGACACAAGATAGGTGCACGGTTTGCGCCAAACGTACCTAGGTGATACGGGTCTTGTGGAATCTCGTATCGGTCCACTTGGAGACGATGTTATTGTTAGTGCAAGATAGGTGCACGGTTTACAGCAAACGTACCATAGGCTCAGAAATTGGTTTGGACAAACCCGATGGTACTCCTAGGTGACGAGGCTCAAGTGGAAGCACGTTTCGGTTCGTTGGGAGATAGTGCTAATCTTGGGGCGTGATAGGTGCACGGTTTGTGCCAAACGTACCATAGGCTCAAAAATTGCTTTGGACGCCCCTGATGGTACTCCTAGGTGACGAGGTTCGAGTGAAAGCTCGTTTCAGTCCGTTTGGAGATAGTGCTAATCTTGATGCGAGATAGGTGCACAGTTTGCGCCAATGTACCATTAGGCTTGGAAATCATTTTGAACACAACTGATGGAACTCCTAGGTGTCACGGATCATGTGGAATCTCGCATCGGTCCGTTCAGAGATGGTGTTAGTGTCATTGTAAGGTGCACAGTTTGCACGAAACTTACCAATTGGCTCAAAAATCATTTTGGAGACACCCGATGGTACTCCTTGGTGATGAGGCTCAAATGGAAGCTCATTTCGGTCCGATTGGTGATAGTGCTAATCTTGAGATAAGATAGGTGCACGGTTTGCGCCATACGTACCTTAGCGCTAAAAATTGTTTTAGATGCACATGATGGTACTCCTAGGTGACGAGGCTCAAGTGAAAGCTCATTTTAGTTCGTTTGGAGATAGTGCTAATCTTTACACAAGGTAGGTGCATGGTTTGCATCGAATGTACTATTAGGCTTGGAAATCATTTTGGACACACCCGATGGAACTCCTAGGTGACATGGGTCGTGTGGAATCTCGCATTGTCCCGTTTGGAGACGGTGTTAGTGTCGGTGTAGGATAGGTGCACAGTTTGCGACAAACATACCATAGGCTCACAAAATCATTTTGGACACACCCGATGGTACTCCTAGGTGACGAAGCTCAAGTGGAAGCAGTTTTCGGTCTGTTTGGAGATAGTGCTAATCTTGTCGCAAGATAGGTGCGCGGTTTGTGCCAAACATACCACAGGCTCAAAAATCATTTTGGATGCACCCGATGGTTCTACTACGTGATGGGCCTCTAGCGGATGGTCGGTTCGGTCCATTTAGGGATAGTGCTATTCTTGACATAAGATAGGTTCACGGTTTGCGCCAAACGTACCTAGGTGATACGGGTCATGTGGAATCTCATATCGGTCCACTTGGAGACGATGTTATTGTCAGTGTAAGATAGTTGCACGGTTTACAGCAAACGTACCATAGGCTCAGAAATTGGTTTGGACAAACCTGATGGTACTCCTAGGTGACGAGGCTCAAGTGGAAGCTCGTTTCGGTTCGTTTGGAGATAGTGCTAATCTTGAGGCGTGATAGGTGCACGGTTTGTGCCAAACGTACTATAGGCTCAAAAATTGCTTTGGACGCCCCTGATGGTACTCCTAGGTGACAAGCTTTGAGTGAAAGCTCGTTTCAGTCCGTTTGGAGATAGTGCTAATCTTAATGCGAGATAGGTGCACAGTTTGCGCCAATGTACCATTAGGCTTGGAAATCATTTTGAACACAACCGATGGAACTCCTAGGTGTCACGGATCATGTGGAATCTCGCATCGGTCCGTTCAGAGATGGTGTTAGCGTCGTTTTAAGGTGCACAGTTTTCATGAAACTTACCAATTGGCTCAAAAAATCATTTTGGAGACACCCGATGGTACTCCTTGGTGATGAGGCTCAAATAGACGCTCATTTCGGTCCGTTTGGTGATAGTGCTAATCTTGAGATAAGATAGGTGCATGGTTTGCGCCATACGTACCTTAGTGCTAAAAATTGTTTTGGATGCACATGATGGTACTCCTAGGTGACGAGGCTCAAGTGAAAGCTCGTTTTAGTTCGTTTGGAGATAGTGCTAATCTTTACACAAGATAGGTGCATGGTTTGCGTCGAATGTACCATTAGGCTTGGAAATCATTTCGGACGCACCCGATGGAACTCCTAGGTGACATGGGTCATGTGGAATCTCGCATCGTCCCGTTTGGAGACGGTGTTAGTGTCGGTGTAGGATAGGTGCACAGTTTGCGACAAACATACCATAAGCTAACAAATCATTTTGGACACAACGATGGGTCTCCTAGGTGATGAAGTTCAAGTGGAAGCAGTTTTCGGTCTGTTTGGAGATAGTGCAAATCTTGTGGCAAGATAGGTGCGCGGTTTGTGCCAAACATACCATAGGCTCAAAAATCATTTTGGATGCACCCGATGGTTCTACTACGTGATGAGCCTCAAGTGGAAGGTCGGTTCGGTCCATTTAGGGATAGTGCTAATCTTGACACAAGATAGGTGCACGGTTTGCGCCAAACGTACCGAGGTGTTATGGGTCATGTGGAATCTCTTATCGGTCCACTTGGAGACGATGTTATTGTTAGTGTAAGATAGGTGCACGATTTACAGCAAACGTACCATAGGCTTAGAAATTGGTTTGGACAGACCCGATGGTACTCCTAGGTGACGAGGCTCAAGTGGAAGCTCGTTTCGGTTCGTTTGGAGATAGTGCTAATCTTGAGGCGTGATAGGTGCACGGTTTGTGTCAAACGTACCATAGTCTCAAAAATTGCTTTGGACGCCCCTGATGGTACCCCTAGGTGACGAGGTTCGAGTGAAAGCTCGTTTCAGTCCGTTTGGAGATAGTGCTAATCTTGATGCGAGATAGGTGCACAGTTTACGCCAATGTACCATTAGGCTTGGAAATCATTTTGAACACAACCGATGGAACTCCTAGGTGTCACGGATCATGTGGAATCTCGCATCGGCCCGTTCAGAGATGGTGTTAGCGTCGTTGGAAGGTGCACAGTTTGCACGAAACTTACTAATTGGCTCAAAAATCATTTTGGAGACACCCGATGGTACTCCTTGGTGATGAGGCTCAAATGGAAGCTTATTTCGGTTCGTTTGGTGATAGTGCTAATCTTGATATAAGATAGGTGCACGGTTTGCGCGAGACGTACCTTAGCGATAAAAATTGTTTTGGATGCACATGATGGTACTCCTAGGTGACGAGGCTCAAGTGAAAGCTCGTTTTAGTTCGTTTGGAGATAGTGCTAATCTTTACACAAGATAGGTGCATGGTTTGCGTCGAATGTACCATTAGGCTTTGGAAATCATTGTGGACACACCCGATGGAACTCCTAGGTGATATGGGTCATGTGGAATCTTGCATCGTCCCGTTTGGAGACGGTGTTAGTGTCGGTGCAGGATAGGTGCACAGTTTGCGACAAACATACCATAGGCTCACAAAATCATTTTGGACACAACGATGGGACTCCTAGGTGACGAAGCTCAAGTGGAAGCAATTTTCGGTCTGTTTGGAGATAGTGCAAATCTTGTGGCATGATAGGTGCGCGGTTTGCGCCAAACATACCACAGGCTCAAAAATCATTTTGGATGTACCCAATGGTTCTACTACGTGATGAGCCTCAAGTGGAAGGTCGGTTCGGTCCATTTAGGGATAGTGCTAATCTTGACACAAGATAGGTGCACGGTTTGCGCCAAACGTACCTAGGTGATACGGGTCATGTGGAATCTCGTATCGGTCCACTTGGAGACGATGTTATTGTTAGTGCAAGATAGGTGCATGGTTTACAGCAAACGTACCATAGGCTCAGAAATTGGTTTGGACAAACCCGATGGTACTCCTAGGTGACGAGGATCAAGTGAAAGCTTGTTTCGGTTCGTTTGGAGATAGTGCTAATCTTGAGGCGTGATTGGTGCACGGTTTGTGCCAAACGTACCATAGGCTCAAAAATTGCTTTGGACGCCCCTGATGGTACTCCTAGGTGACGAGGTTCGAGTGAAAGCTTGTTTCAGTCCGTTTGGAGATAGTGCTAATCTTGATGCGAGATAGGTGCACAGTTTGCGCCAATGTACCATTAGGCTTGGAAATCATTTTGAACACAACCGATGGAACTCCTAGGTGTCACGGATCATGTGGAATCTCGCATCGGTCCGTTCAGAGATGGAGTTAGCGTCATTGTAAGGTGCACAGTTTGCACGAAACTTACCAATTGGCTCAAAAATCATTTTGGAGACACCCGATGGTACTCCTTGGTGATGAGGCTCAAATGGAAGCTCATTTTCGGTCCGATTGGTGATAGTGCAAATCTTGAGATAAGATAGGTGCACGGTTTGCGCCATACGTACCTTAGCGTTAAAAATTGTTTTGGATGCACATGATGGTACTCCTAGGTGACGAGGCTCAAGTGAAAGCTCGTTTTAGTTCGTTTGGAGATAGTGCTAATCTTTACACAAGATAGGTGCATGGTTTACGTCGAATGTACCATTAGGGTTGGAAATCATTGCGGACACACCCGATACTCCTAGGTGACATGGGTCATTTTGAATCTCGCATCGTCCCGTTTGGAGACGGTGTTAGTGTCGGTGTAGGATAGATGCACAGTTTGCGACAAACATACCATAGGCTCACAAATCATTTTGGACACAACGATGGGACTCCTAGGTGACGAAGCTCAAGTGGAAGCAATTTTCGGTCTGTTTGGAGATAGTGCAAATCTTGTGGCAAGATAGGTGCGCGGTTTGCGCCAAACATACCATAGGCTCAAAAATCATTTTGGATGCACCCGATGGTTCTACTACGTGATGAGCCTCAAGTGGACGGTCGATTCGGTCCATTTAGGGATAGTGCTAATCTTGACACAAGATATGTGCACGGTTTGCGCCAAACGTACCTAGGTGATACGGGTCATGTGGAATCTCGTATCGGTCCACTTGGAGACGATGTTATTGTCAGTGTAAGATAGGTGCACGGTTTACAGTAAACGTACCATAGGCTCAGAAATTGGTTTGGACAAACCCGATGGTACTCCTAGGTGACGAGGCTCAAGTGGAAGCTTGTTTCGGTTCATTTGGAGATAGTGCTAATCTTGAGGCGTGATAGGTGCACGGTTTGTGGCAAACGTACCATAGGCTCAAAAATTGCTTTGGACGCCCCTGATGGTACTCCTAGGTGACGAGGTTCGAGTGAAAGCTCGTTTCAGTCCGTTTGGAGATAGTGCTAATCTTGATGCGAGATAGGTGCACAGTTTGCGCCAATGTACCATTAGGCTTGGAAATAATTTTGAACACAACCGATGGAACTCCTAGGTGTCACGGATCATGTGGAGTCTCACATCGGTCCATTCATAGATGGTGTTCGCTCGTTGTAAGGTGCATAGTTTGCACGGAACTTACCAATTGGCTCAAAAATCATTTTGGAGACACCCGATGGTACTCCTTGGTGATGATGCTCAAATGGAAGCTCATTTCGGTTCGTTTGGTGATAGTGCTAATCTTGAGATAAGATAGGTGCACGGTTTGCGCCAGACGTACCATTAGGCTTGGAAATCATTTCGGACGCACCCGATGGAACTCCTAGGTGACATGGGTCATGTGGAATCTCGCATCGTCCCGTTTGGAGACGGTGTTAGTGTCGGTGTAGGATAGGTGCACAGTTTGCGACAAACATACCATAGGCTAACAAATCATTTTGGACACAACGATGGGTCTCCTAGGTGATGAAGCTCAAGTGGAAGCAGTTTTCGGTCTGTTTGGAGATAGTGCAAATCTTGTGGCAAGATAGGTGCGCGGTTTGTGCCAAGCATACCATAGGCTCAAAAATCATTTTGGATGCACCCGATGGTTCTACTACGTGATGAGCCTCAAGTGGAAGGTCGGTTCGGTCCATTTAGGGATAGTGCTAATCTTGACACAAGATAGGTGCACGGTTTGCGCCAAACGTACCTAGGTGATATGGGTCATGTGGAATCTCGTATCGGTCCACTTGGAGACGATGTTATTGTCAGTGTAAGATAGGTGCACGATTTACAGCAAACGTACCATAGGCTTAGAAATTGGTTTGGACAAACCCGATGGTACTCCTAGGTGACGAGGCTCAAGTGGAAGCTCGTTTCGGTTCGTTTGGAGATAGTGCTAATCTTGAGGCGTGATAGGTGCACGGTTTGTGTCAAACGTACCATAGTCTCAAAAATTGCTTTGGACGCCCCTGATGGTACTCCTAGGTGACGAGGTTTGAGTGAAAGCTCGTTTCAGTCCGTTTGGAGATAGTGCTAATCTTGATGCGAGATAGGTGCACAGTTTACGCCAATGTACCATTAGGCTTGGAAATCATTTTGAACACAACCGATGGAACTCCTAGGTGTCACGGATCATGTGGAATCTCGCATCGGTCCGTTCAGAGATGGTGTTAGCGTCGTTGGAAGGTGCACAGTTTGCACGAAACTTACTAATTGGCTCAAAAATCATTTTGGAGACACCCGATGGTACTCCTTGGTGATGAGGCTCAAATGGAAGCTTATTTCGGTTCGTTTGGTGATAGTGCTAATCTTGAGATAAGATAGGTGCACGGTTTGCGCGAGACGTACCTTAGCGATAAAAATTGTTTTGGATGCACATGATGGTACTCCTAGGTGACGAGGCTCAAGTGAAAGCTCGTTTTAGTTCGTTTGGAGATAGTGCTAATCTTTACACAAGATAGGTGCATGGTTTGCGTCGAATGTACCATTAGGCTTTGGAAATCATTGTGGACACACCCGATGGAACTCCTAGGTGATATGGGTCATGTGGAATCTTGCATCGTCCCGTTTGGAGACGGTGTTAGTGTCGGTGCAGGATAGGTGCACAGTTTGCGACAAACATACCATAGGCTCACAAAATCATTTTGGACACAACGATGGGACTCCTAGGTGACGAAGCTCAAGTGGAAGCAATTTTCGGTCTGTTTGGAGATAGTGCAAATCTTGTGGCATGATAGGTGCGCGGTTTGCGCCAAACATACCACAGGCTCAAAAATCATTTTGGATGTACCCGATGGTTCTACTACGTGATGAGCCTCAAGTGGAAGGTCGGTTCGGTCCATTTAGGGATAGTGCTAATCTTGACACAAGATAGGTGCACGGTTTGCGCCAAACGTACCTAGGTGATACGGGTCATGTGGAATCTCGTATCGGTCCACTTGGAGACGATGTTATTGTCAGTGCAAGATAGGTGCATGGTTTACAGCAAACGTACCATAGGCTCAGAAATTGGTTTGGACAAACCCGATGGTACTCCTAGGTGACGAGGATCAAGTGAAAGCTTGTTTCGGTTCGTTTGGAGATAGTGCTAATCTTGAGGCGTGATTGGTGCACGGTTTGTGCCAAACGTACCATAGGCTCAAAAATTGCTTTGGACGCCCCTGATGGTACTCCTAGGTGACGAGGTTCGAGTGAAAGCTTGTTTCAGTCCGTTTGGAGATAGTGCTAATCTTGATGCGAGATAGGTGCACAGTTTGCGCCAATGTACCATTAGGCTTGGAAATCATTTTGAACACAACCGATGGAACTCCTAGGTGTCACGGATCATGTGGAATCTCGCATCGGTCCGTTCAGAGATGGTGTTAGCGTCATTGTAAGGTGCACAGTTTGCACGAAACTTACCAATTGGTTCAAAAATCATTTTGGAGACACCCGATGGTACTCCTTGGTGATGAGGCTCAAATGGAAGCTCATTTTCGGTCCGATTGGTGATAGTGCAAATCTTGAGATAAGATAGGTGCACGGTTTGCGCCATACGTACCTTAGCGTTAAAAATTGTTTTGGATGCACATGATGGTACTCCTAGGTGACGAGGCTCAAGTGAAAGCTCGTTTTAGTTCGTTTGGAGATAGTGCTAATCTTTACACAAGATAGGTGCATGGTTTACGTCGAATGTACCATTAGGGTTGGAAATCATTGCGGACACACCCGATACTCCTAGGTGACATGGGTCATTTTGAATCTCGCATCGTCCCGTTTGGAGACGGTGTTAGTGTCGGTGTAGGATAGGTGCACAGTTTGCGACAAACATACCATAGGCTCACAAATCATTTTGGACACAACGATGGGACTCCTAGGTGACGAAGCTCAAGTGGAAGCAATTTTCGGTCTGTTTGGAGATAGTGCAAATCTTGTGGCAAGATAGGTGCGCGGTTTGCGCCAAACATACCATAGGCTCAAAAATCATTTTGGATGCACCCGATGGTTCTACTACGTGATGAGCCTCAAGTGGACGGTCGATTCGGTCCATTTAGGGATAGTGCTAATCTTGACACAAGATATGTGCACGGTTTGCGCCAAACGTACCTAGGTGATACGGGTCATGTGGAATCTCGTATCGGTCCACTTGGAGACGATGTTATTGTCAGTGTAAGATAGGTGCACGGTTTACAGTAAACGTACCATAGGCTCAGAAATTGGTTTGGACAAACCCGATGGTACTCCTAGGTGACGAGGCTCAAGTGGAAGCTTGTTTCGGTTCATTTGGAGATAGTGCTAATCTTGAGGCGTGATAGGTGCACGGTTTGTGGCAAACGTACCATAGGCTCAAAAATTGCTTTGGACGCCCCTGATGGTACTCCTAGGTGACGAGGTTCGAGTGAAAGCTCGTTTCAGTCCGTTTGGAGATAGTGCTAATCTTGATGCGAGATAGGTGCACAGTTTGCGCCAATGTACCATTAGGCTTGGAAATAATTTTGAACACAACCGATGGAACTCCTAGGTGTCACGGATCATGTGGAGTCTCACATCGGTCCATTCATAGATGGTGTTCGCTCGTTGTAAGGTGCATAGTTTGCACGGAACTTACCAATTGGCTCAAAAATCATTTTGGAGACACCCGATGGTACTCCTTGGTGATGATGCTCAAATGGAAGCTCATTTCGGTTCGTTTGGTGATAGTGCTAATCTTGAGATAAGATAGGTGCACGGTTTGCGCCAGACGTACCATTAGGCTTGGAAATCATTTCGGACGCACCCGATGGAACTCCTAGGTGACATGGGTCATGTGGAATCTCGCATCGTCCCGTTTGGAGACGGTGTTAGTGTCGGTGTAGGATAGGTGCACAGTTTGCGACAAACATACCATAGGCTAACAAATCATTTTGGACACAACGATGGGTCTCCTAGGTGATGAAGCTCAAGTGGAAGCAGTTTTCGGTCTGTTTGGAGATAGTGCAAATCTTGTGGCAAGATAGGTGCGCGGTTTGTGCCAAGCATACCATAGGCTCAAAAATCATTTTGGATGCACCCGATGGTTCTACTACGTGATGAGCCTCAAGTGGAAGGTCGGTTCGGTCCATTTAGGGATAGTGCTAATCTTGACACAAGATAGGTGCACGGTTTGCGCCAAACGTACCTAGGTGATATGGGTCATGTGGAATCTCGTATCGGTCCACTTGGAGACGATGTTATTGTCAGTGTAAGATAGGTGCACGATTTACAGCAAACGTACCATAGGCTTAGAAATTGGTTTGGACAAACCCGATGGTACTCCTAGGTGACGAGGCTCAAGTGGAAGCTCGTTTCGGTTCGTTTGGAGATAGTGCTAATCTTGAGGCGTGATAGGTGCACGGTTTGTGTCAAACGTACCATAGTCTCAAAAATTGCTTTGGACGCCCCTGATGGTACTCCTAGGTGACGAGGTTTGAGTGAAAGCTCGTTTCAGTCCGTTTGGAGATAGTGCTAATCTTGATGCGAGATAGGTGCACAGTTTACGCCAATGTACCATTAGGCTTGGAAATCATTTTGAACACAACCGATGGAACTCCTAGGTGTCACGGATCATGTGGAATCTCGCATCGGTCCGTTCAGAGATGGTGTTAGCGTCGTTGGAAGGTGCACAGTTTGCACGAAACTTACTAATTGGCTCAAAAATCATTTTGGAGACACCCGATGGTACTCCTTGGTGATGAGGCTCAAATGGAAGCTTATTTCGGTTCGTTTGGTGATAGTGCTAATCTTGAGATAAGATAGGTGCACGGTTTGCGCGAGACGTACCTTAGCGATAAAAATTGTTTTGGATGCACATGATGGTACTCCTAGGTGACGAGGCTCAAGTGAAAGCTCGTTTTAGTTCGTTTGGAGATAGTGCTAATCTTTACACAAGATAGGTGCATGGTTTGCGTCGAATGTACCATTAGGCTTTGGAAATCATTGTGGACACACCCGATGGAACTCCTAGGTGATATGGGTCATGTGGAATCTTGCATCGTCCCGTTTGGAGACGGTGTTAGTGTCGGTGCAGGATAGGTGCACAGTTTGCGACAAACATACCATAGGCTCACAAATCATTTTGGACACAACGATGGGACTCCTAGGTGACGAAGCTCAAGTGGAAGCAATTTTCGGTCTGTTTGGAGATAGTGCAAATCTTGTGGCAAGATAGGTGCGCGGTTTGCGCCAAACATACCACAGGCTCAAAAATCATTTTGGATGTACCCGATGGTTCTACTACGTGATGAGCCTCAAGTGGAAGGTCGGTTCGGTCCATTTAGGGATAGTGCTAATCTTGACACAAGATAGGTGCACGGTTTGCGCCAAACGTACCTAGGTGATACGGGTCATGTGGAATCTCGTATCGGTCCACTTGGAGACGATGTTATTGTCAGTGCAAGATAGGTGCATGGTTTACAGCAAACGTACCATAGGCTCAGAAATTGGTTTGGACAAACCCGATGGTACTCCTAGGTGACGAGGCTCAAGTGAAAGCTTGTTTCGGTTCGTTTGGAGATAGTGCTAATCTTGAGGCGTGATAGGTGCACGGTTTGTGCCAAACGTACCATAGGCTCAAAAATTGCTTTGGACGCCCCTGATGGTACTCCTAGGTGACGAGGTTCGAGTGAAAGCTTGTTTCAGTCCGTTTGGAGATAGTGCTAATCTTGATGCGAGATAGGTGCACAGTTTGCGCCAATGTACCATTAGGCTTGGAAATCATTTTGAACACAACCGATGGAACTCCTAGGTGTCACGGATCATGTGGAATCTCGCATCGGTCCGTTCAGAGATGGTGTTAGCGTCATTGTAAGGTGCACAGTTTGCACGAAACTTACCAATTGGCTCAAAAATCATTTTGGAGACACCCGATGGTACTCCTTGGTGATGAGGCTCAAATGGAAGCTCATTTCGGTCCGATTGGTGATAGTGCTAATCTTGAGATAAGATAGGTGCACGGTTTGCGCCATACGTACCTTAGCGTTAAAAATTGTTTTGGATGCACATGATGGTACTCCTAGGTGACGAGGCTCAAGTGAAAGCTCGTTTTAGTTCGTTTGGAGATAGTGTTAATCTTTACACAAGATAGGTGCATGGTTTGCGTCGAATGTACCATTAGGGTTGGAAATCATTGCGGACACACCCGATACTCCTAGGTGACATGGGTCATTTTGAATCTCGCATCGTCCCGTTTGGAGACGGTGTTAGTGTCGGTGTAGGATAGGTGCACAGTTTGCGACAAACATACCATAGGCTCACAAATCATTTTGGACACAACGATGGGACTCCTAGGTGACGAAGCTCAAGTGGAAGCAATTTTCGGTCTGTTTGGAGATAGTGCAAATCTTGTGGCAAGATAGGTGCGCGGTTTGCGCCAAACATACCATAGGCTCAAAAATCATTTTGGATGCACCCGATGGTTCTACTACGTGATGAGCCTCAAGTGGAAGGTCGGTTCGGTCCATTATGGATAGTGCTAATCTTGACACAAGATAGGTGCACGGTTTGCGCCAAACGTACCTAGGTGATATGGGTCATGTGGAGTCTCGTATCGGTCCACTTGGAGACGATGTTATTGTCAGTGTAAGATAGGTGCGTGGTTTACAGCAAACGTACCATAGGCTCAAAAATTGGTTTGGACAAACCCGATGGTACTCCTAGGTGACGAGGCCCAAGTGGAAGCTCATTTCAGTTCGTTTGGAGATAGTGCTAATCTTGAGGCGTGATAGGTGCACGGTTTGTGCCAAACGTACCATAGGCTCAAAAATTGGTTTGGACGCCCCTGATGGTACTCCTAGGTGACGAGGTTCGAGTGAAAGCTCATTTTCAGTCCGTTTGGAGATAGTGCTAATCTTGATGCGAGATAGGTGCACAGTTTGCGCCAATGGACCATTAGGCTTGGAAATCATTTTGAACACAACCGATGGAACTCCTAGGTGTCACGGATCATATGGAATCTCGCATCGGTCCGTTCAGAGATGGTGTTAGCATCGTTGTAAGGTGCACAGTTTACACGAAACTTACCAATTGGCTCAAAAATCATTTTGGAGACACCCGATGGTACTCCTTGGTGATGAGGCTCAAATGGAAGCTCATTTCGGTCCGTTTGGTGATAGTGCTAATCTTGAGATAAGATAGGTGCACGGTTTGCGCCAGACATACCTTAGCATTAAAAAATGTTTTGGATGCACATGATGGTACTCCTAGGTGACGAGGCTCAAGTGAAAGCTCGTTTTAGTTCGTTTGGTGATAGTGCTAATCTTTACACAAGATAGGTGCATGGTTTACGTTGAATGTACTATTAGGCTTGGAAATCATTTTGGACACACTCGATGGAACTCCTAGGTGACATGGGTGATGTGGAATCTCGCATTGTCCCGTTTGGAGACGGTGTTAGTGTCGGTGTAGGATAGGTGCATAGTTTGCGACAAACATACCATAGGCTCACCAAATCATTTTGGACACACCCGATGGAACTCCTAGGTGACGAAGCTCAAGTGAAAGCAGTTTTCGGTCTGTTTGGAGATAGTGCTAATCTTGTCACAAGATAGGTGTGCGGTTTGTGCCAAACATACCACAGGGTCAAAAATCATTTTGGATGCACCCGATGGTTCTACTACATGATGAGCCTCAAGTGGAAGGTCGGTTCGGTCCATTTAGGGATAGTGCTAATCTTGACACAAGATAGGTGCACGGTTTGCGCCAAACGTACCTAGGTGATACGGGTCATGTGGAATCTCGTATCGATCCACTTGGAGACGATGTTATTGTTAGTGTAAGATAGGTGCACAGTTTACAACAAACGTACCATAGGCTCAGAAAATTGGTTTGGACAAACCCGATGGTACTCCTAGGTGACGAGGCTCAAGTGGAAGCTCGTTTTGGTTCGTTTGGAGATAGTGCTAATCTTGAGGCGTGATAGGTGCACGGTTTGTGCCAAACGTACCATAGGCTCAAAAATTGCTTTGGACGCCCCTGATGGTACTCCTAGGTGACAAGGTTCGAGTGAAAGCTCGTTTCAGTCCGTTTGGAGATAGTGCTAATCTTGATGGGAGATAGGTGCACAGTTTGCGCCAATGTACCATTAGGCTTGGAAATCATTTTGAACACAACCGATGGAACTCCTAGGTGTCATGGATCATGTGGAATCTCGCATCGGTCCGTTCAGAGATGGTGTTAGCGTCGTTTTAAGGTGCACAGTTTGCAGGAAACTTACCAATTGGCTCAAAAATCATTTTGGAGACACCCGATGGTACTCCTTGGTGCTGAGGCTCAAATAGAAGCTCATTTCGGTCTGTTTGGTGATAGTGCTAATCTTGAGATAAGATAGGTGCACGGTTTGCGCCAGACATACCTTAGCATTAAAAATTGTTTTGGATGCACATGATGGTACTCCTAGGTGACAAGGCTCAAGTGAAAGCTCGTTTTAGTTCGTTTGGTGATAGTGCTAATCTTTACACAAGATAGGTGCATGGTTTACGTCGAATGTACTATTAGGCTTGGAAATCATTTCGGACACACTCGATGGAACTCCTAGGTGACATGGGTGATGTGGAATCTCGCATTGTCCCGTTTGGAGACGGTGTTAGTGTCGGTGTAGGATAGGTGCACAGTTTGCGACAAACATACCATAGGCTCACCAAATCATTTTGGACACACCCGATGGAACTCCTAGGTGACGAAGCTCAAGTGGAAGCAGTTTTCGGTCTGTTTGGAGATAGTGCTAATCTTGTCGCAAGATAGGTGTGCGGTTTGTGCCAAACATACCACAGGCTCAAAAATCATTTTGGATGCACCCGATGGTTCTACTACATGATGAGCCTCAAGTGGAAGGTCGGTTCGGTCCATTTAGGGATAGTGCTAATCTTGACACAAGATAGGTGCTCGGTTTGCGCCAAACGTACCTAGGTGATACGGGTCATGTGGAATCTCGTATCGATCCACTTGGAGACGATGTTATTGTCAGTGTAAGATAGGTGCACAGTTTACAACAAACGTACCATAGGCTCAGAAATTGGTTTGGACAAACCCGATGGTACTCCTAGGTGACGAGGCTCAAGTGGAAGCTCGTTTCGGTTCGTTTGGAGATAGTGCTAATCTTGAGGCGTGATAGGTGCACGGTTTGTGTCAAACGTACCATAGTCTCAAAAATTGCTTTGGACGCCCCTGATGGTACTCCTAGGTGACGAGGTTTGAGTGAAAGCTCGTTTCAGTCCGTTTGGAGATAGTGCTAATCTTGATGCGAGATAGGTGCACAGTTTACGCCAATGTACCATTAGGCTTGGAAATCATTTTGAACACAACCGATGGAACTCCTAGGTGTCACGGATCATGTGGAATCTCGCATCGGTCCGTTCAGAGATGGTGTTAGCGTCGTTGGAAGGTGCACAGTTTGCACGAAACTTACTAATTGGCTCAAAAATCATTTTGGAGACACCCGATGGTACTCCTTGGTGATGAGGCTCAAATGGAAGCTTATTTCGGTTCGTTTGGTGATAGTGCTAATCTTGAGATAAGATAGGTGCACGGTTTGCGCGAGACGTACCTTAGCGATAAAAATTGTTTTGGATGCACATGATGGTACTCCTAGGTGACGAGGCTCAAGTGAAAGCTCGTTTTAGTTCGTTTGGAGATAGTGCTAATCTTTACACAAGATAGGTGCATGGTTTGCGTCGAATGTACCATTAGGCTTTGGAAATCATTGTGGACACACCCGATGGAACTCCTAGGTGATATGGGTCATGTGGAATCTTGCATCGTCCCGTTTGGAGACGGTGTTAGTGTCGGTGCAGGATAGGTGCACAGTTTGCGACAAACATACCATAGGCTCACAAATCATTTTGGACACAACGATGGGACTCCTAGGTGACGAAGCTCAAGTGGAAGCAATTTTCGGTCTGTTTGGAGATAGTGCAAATCTTGTGGCAAGATAGGTGCGCGGTTTGCGCCAAACATACCACAGGCTCAAAAATCATTTTGGATGTACCCGATGGTTCTACTACGTGATGAGCCTCAAGTGGAAGGTCGGTTCGGTCCATTTAGGGATAGTGCTAATCTTGACACAAGATAGGTGCACGGTTTGCGCCAAACGTACCTAGGTGATACGGGTCATGTGGAATCTCGTATCGGTCCACTTGGAGACGATGTTATTGTCAGTGCAAGATAGGTGCATGGTTTACAGCAAACGTACCATAGGCTCAGAAATTGGTTTGGACAAACCCGATGGTACTCCTAGGTGACGAGGCTCAAGTGAAAGCTTGTTTCGGTTCGTTTGGAGATAGTGCTAATCTTGAGGCGTGATAGGTGCACGGTTTGTGCCAAACGTACCATAGGCTCAAAAATTGCTTTGGACGCCCCTGATGGTACTCCTAGGTGACGAGGTTCGAGTGAAAGCTTGTTTCAGTCCGTTTGGAGATAGTGCTAATCTTGATGCGAGATAGGTGCACAGTTTGCGCCAATGTACCATTAGGCTTGGAAATCATTTTGAACACAACCGATGGAACTCCTAGGTGTCACGGATCATGTGGAATCTCGCATCGGTCCGTTCAGAGATGGTGTTAGCGTCATTGTAAGGTGCACAGTTTGCACGAAACTTACCAATTGGCTCAAAAATCATTTTGGAGACACCCGATGGTACTCCTTGGTGATGAGGCTCAAATGGAAGCTCATTTCGGTCCGATTGGTGATAGTGCTAATCTTGAGATAAGATAGGTGCACGGTTTGCGCCATACGTACCTTAGCGTTAAAAATTGTTTTGGATGCACATGATGGTACTCCTAGGTGACGAGGCTCAAGTGAAAGCTCGTTTTAGTTCGTTTGGAGATAGTGTTAATCTTTACACAAGATAGGTGCATGGTTTGCGTCGAATGTACCATTAGGGTTGGAAATCATTGCGGACACACCCGATACTCCTAGGTGACATGGGTCATTTTGAATCTCGCATCGTCCCGTTTGGAGACGGTGTTAGTGTCGGTGTAGGATAGGTGCACAGTTTGCGACAAACATACCATAGGCTCACAAATCATTTTGGACACAACGATGGGACTCCTAGGTGACGAAGCTCAAGTGGAAGCAATTTTCGGTCTGTTTGGAGATAGTGCAAATCTTGTGGCAAGATAGGTGCGCGGTTTGCGCCAAACATACCATAGGCTCAAAAATCATTTTGGATGCACCCGATGGTTCTACTACGTGATGAGCCTCAAGTGGAAGGTCGGTTCGGTCCATTATGGATAGTGCTAATCTTGACACAAGATAGGTGCACGGTTTGCGCCAAACGTACCTAGGTGATATGGGTCATGTGGAGTCTCGTATCGGTCCACTTGGAGACGATGTTATTGTCAGTGTAAGATAGGTGCGTGGTTTACAGCAAACGTACCATAGGCTCAAAAATTGGTTTGGACAAACCCGATGGTACTCCTAGGTGACGAGGCCCAAGTGGAAGCTCATTTCAGTTCGTTTGGAGATAGTGCTAATCTTGAGGCGTGATAGGTGCACGGTTTGTGCCAAACGTACCATAGGCTCAAAAATTGGTTTGGACGCCCCTGATGGTACTCCTAGGTGACGAGGTTCGAGTGAAAGCTCATTTTCAGTCCGTTTGGAGATAGTGCTAATCTTGATGCGAGATAGGTGCACAGTTTGCGCCAATGGACCATTAGGCTTGGAAATCATTTTGAACACAACCGATGGAACTCCTAGGTGTCACGGATCATATGGAATCTCGCATCGGTCCGTTCAGAGATGGTGTTAGCATCGTTGTAAGGTGCACAGTTTACACGAAACTTACCAATTGGCTCAAAAATCATTTTGGAGACACCCGATGGTACTCCTTGGTGATGAGGCTCAAATGGAAGCTCATTTCGGTCCGTTTGGTGATAGTGCTAATCTTGAGATAAGATAGGTGCACGGTTTGCGCCAGACATACCTTAGCATTAAAAAATGTTTTGGATGCACATGATGGTACTCCTAGGTGACGAGGCTCAAGTGAAAGCTCGTTTTAGTTCGTTTGGTGATAGTGCTAATCTTTACACAAGATAGGTGCATGGTTTACGTTGAATGTACTATTAGGCTTGGAAATCATTTTGGACACACTCGATGGAACTCCTAGGTGACATGGGTGATGTGGAATCTCGCATTGTCCCGTTTGGAGACGGTGTTAGTGTCGGTGTAGGATAGGTGCATAGTTTGCGACAAACATACCATAGGCTCACCAAATCATTTTGGACACACCCGATGGAACTCCTAGGTGACGAAGCTCAAGTGAAAGCAGTTTTCGGTCTGTTTGGAGATAGTGCTAATCTTGTCACAAGATAGGTGTGCGGTTTGTGCCAAACATACCACAGGGTCAAAAATCATTTTGGATGCACCCGATGGTTCTACTACATGATGAGCCTCAAGTGGAAGGTCGGTTCGGTCCATTTAGGGATAGTGCTAATCTTGACACAAGATAGGTGCACGGTTTGCGCCAAACGTACCTAGGTGATACGGGTCATGTGGAATCTCGTATCGATCCACTTGGAGACGATGTTATTGTTAGTGTAAGATAGGTGCACAGTTTACAACAAACGTACCATAGGCTCAGAAAATTGGTTTGGACAAACCCGATGGTACTCCTAGGTGACGAGGCTCAAGTGGAAGCTCGTTTTGGTTCGTTTGGAGATAGTGCTAATCTTGAGGCGTGATAGGTGCACGGTTTGTGCCAAACGTACCATAGGCTCAAAAATTGCTTTGGACGCCCCTGATGGTACTCCTAGGTGACAAGGTTCGAGTGAAAGCTCGTTTCAGTCCGTTTGGAGATAGTGCTAATCTTGATGGGAGATAGGTGCACAGTTTGCGCCAATGTACCATTAGGCTTGGAAATCATTTTGAACACAACCGATGGAACTCCTAGGTGTCATGGATCATGTGGAATCTCGCATCGGTCCGTTCAGAGATGGTGTTAGCGTCGTTTTAAGGTGCACAGTTTGCAGGAAACTTACCAATTGGCTCAAAAATCATTTTGGAGACACCCGATGGTACTCCTTGGTGCTGAGGCTCAAATAGAAGCTCATTTCGGTCTGTTTGGTGATAGTGCTAATCTTGAGATAAGATAGGTGCACGGTTTGCGCCAGACATACCTTAGCATTAAAAATTGTTTTGGATGCACATGATGGTACTCCTAGGTGACAAGGCTCAAGTGAAAGCTCGTTTTAGTTCGTTTGGTGATAGTGCTAATCTTTACACAAGATAGGTGCATGGTTTACGTCGAATGTACTATTAGGCTTGGAAATCATTTCGGACACACTCGATGGAACTCCTAGGTGACATGGGTGATGTGGAATCTCGCATTGTCCCGTTTGGAGACGGTGTTAGTGTCGGTGTAGGATAGGTGCACAGTTTGCGACAAACATACCATAGGCTCACCAAATCATTTTGGACACACCCGATGGAACTCCTAGGTGACGAAGCTCAAGTGGAAGCAGTTTTCGGTCTGTTTGGAGATAGTGCTAATCTTGTCGCAAGATAGGTGTGCGGTTTGTGCCAAACATACCACAGGCTCAAAAATCATTTTGGATGCACCCGATGGTTCTACTACATGATGAGCCTCAAGTGGAAGGTCGGTTCGGTCCATTTAGGGATAGTGCTAATCTTGACACAAGATAGGTGCTCGGTTTGCGCCAAACGTACCTAGGTGATACGGGTCATGTGGAATCTCGTATCGATCCACTTGGAGACGATGTTATTGTCAGTGTAAGATAGGTGCACAGTTTACAACAAACGTACCATAGGCTCAGAAATTGGTTTGGACAAACCCGATGGTACTCCTAGGTGACGAGGCTCAAGTGGAAGCTCGTTTTGGTTCGTTTGGAGATAGTGCTAATCTTGAGGCGTGATAGGTGCACGGTTTGTGCCAAACGTACCATAGGCTCAAAAATTGCTTTGGACGCCCCTGATGGTACTCCTAGGTGACAAGGTTAGAGTGAAATCTCGTTTCAGTCCGTTTGGAGATAGTGCTAATCTTGATGGGAGATAGGTGCACAGTTTGCGCCAATGTACCATTAGGCTTGGAAATCATTTTGAACACAACCGATGGAACTCCTAGGTGTCATGGATCATGTGGAATCTCGCATCGGTCCGTTCAGAGATGGTGTTAGCGTCGTTTTAAGGTGCACAGTTTGCAGGAAACTTACCAATTGGCTCAAAAATCATTTTGGAGACACCCGATGGTACTCCTTGGTGCTGAGGCTCAAATAGAAGCTCATTTCGGTCCGTTTGGTGATAGTGCTAATCTTGAGATAAGATAGGTGCACGGTTTGCACCAGACGTACCTTAGCGTTAAAAATTGTTTTGGATGCACATGATGGTACTCCTAGGTGACTAGGCTCAAGTGAAAGCTCGTTTTAGTTCGTTTAGAGATAGTGCTAATCTTTACACAAGATAGGTGCATGGTTTGTGTCGAATGTACCATTAGGCTTGGAAATCATTTCGGACACACCCGATGAACTCCTAGGTGACATGGGTCATGTGGAATCTCGCATCGTCCCGTTTGGAGACGGTGTTAGTGTCAAATCTTGTGGCAAGATAGGTACGCGGTTTGTGCCAAACATACCACAGGCTCAAAAATCATTTTGGATGCACCCGATGGTTCTACTACGTGATGAGCCTCAAGTGGAAGGTCGGTTCGGTCCATTTCGGGATAGTGCTAATCTTGACACAAGATAGGTGCACGGTTTGTGCCAAACGTACCTAGGTGTTACGGGTCATGTGGAATCTCGTATCGGTCCACTTGGAGACGATGTTATTGTCAGTGTAAGATAGGTGCATGGTTTACAGCAAACGTACCATAGGCTAAGAAATTGGTTTGGACAAACCCGATGGTACTCCTAGGTGACGAGGCTCAAGTGGAAGCTCGTTTTGGTTCGTTTGGAGATAGTGCTAATCTTGAGGCGTGATAGGTGCACGGTTTGTGCCAAACGTACCATAGGCTCAAAAATTGCTTTGGACGCCCCTGATGGTACTCCTAGGTGACGAGGTTCGAGTGAAAGCTCGTTTCAGTACGTTTGGAGATAGTGCTAATCTTGATGCGAGATAGGTGCACAGTTTGCGCCAATGTATCATTAGGCTTGGAAATCATTTTGAACACAACCGATGGAACTCCTAGTTGTCACGGATCATGTGGAATCTCGCATCGGTCCGTTCAGAGATGGTGTTAGCGTCGTTGTAAGGTGCACAGTTTGCACGAAACTTACCAATTGGCTCAAAAATCATTTTGGATACACTCGATGGTACTCCTTGGTGATGAGGCTCAAATAGAAGCTCATTTCGGTCCGTTTGGTGATAGTGCTAATCTTGAGATAAGATAGGTGCACGGTTTGCACCAGACGTACCTTAGCGTTAAAAATTGTTTTGGATGCACATGATGGTACTCCTAGGTGACTAGGCTCAAGTGAAAGCTCGTTTTAGTTCGTTTGGAGATTGTGCTAATCTTTACACAAGATAGGTGCATGGTTTGTGTCGAATGTACCATTAGGCTTGGAAATCATTTCGGACACACCCGATGAACTCCTAGGTGACATGGGTCATGTGGAATCTCGCATCGTCCCGTTTGGAGACGGTGTTAGTGTCAAATCTTGTGGCAAGATAGGTGCGTGGTTTGCGCCAAACATACCACAGGCTCAAAAATCATTTTGGATGCACCCGATGGTTCTACTACGTGATGAGCCTCAAGTGGAAGGTCGGTTCGGTCCATTTAGGGATAGTGCTAATCTTGACACAAGATAGGTGCACGGTTTGCGCCAAACGTACCTAGGTGATACGGGTCATGTGGAATCTCGTATCGGTCCACTTGGAGACGATGTTATTGTTAGTGTAAGATAGGTGCATGGTTTACAGCAAACGTACCATAGGCTCATAAATTGGTTTGGACAAACCCGATGGTACTCCTAGGTGACGAGGCTCAAGTGGAAGTTCGTTTCGGTTCGTTTGGAGATAGTGCTAATCTTGAGGCGTGATAGGTGCACGGTTTGTGCCAAACGTACCATAGGCTCAAAAATTGCTTTGGACGCCCCTGATGGTACTCCTAGGTGACGAGGTTCGAGTGAAAGCTCGTTTCAGTACGTTTGGATATAGTGCTAATCTTGATGCGAGATAGGTGCACAGTTTGCGCCAATGTATCATTAGGCTTGGAAATCATTTTGAACACAACCGATGGAACTCCTAGTTGCCACGGATCATGTGGAATCTCGCATCGGTCCGTTCAGAGATGGTGTTAGCGTCGTTGTAAGGTGCATAGTTTGCACGAAACTTACCAATTGGCTCAAAAATCATTTTGGAGACACTCGATGGTACTCCTTGGTGATGAGGCTCAAATAGAAGCTCATTTCGGTCCGTTTGGTGATAGTGCTAATCTTGAGATAAGATAGGTGCACGGTTTGCGCCAGACGTACTTAGCGTTAAAAATTGTTTTGGATGCACATGATGTTACTCCTAGGTGACGAGGCTCAAGTGAAAGCTCGTTATAGTTCGTTTGGTGATAGTGCTAATCTTTACACAAGATAGGTGCATGATTTACGTCGAATGTACTATTAGGCTTGGAAATCATTTCGGACACACTCGATGGAACTCCTAGGTGACATGGGTGATGTGGAATCTCGCATTGTCCCGTTTGGAGACGGTGTTAGTGTCGGTGTAGGATAGGTGCACAGTTTGCGACAAACATACCATAGGCTCACCAAATCATTTTGGACACACCCAATGGAACTCCTAGGTGACGAAGCTCAAGTGGAAGCAGTTTTCGGTCTGTTTGGAGATAGTGCTAATCTTGTCGCAAGATAGGTGTGCGGTTTGTGCCAAACATACCACAGGCTCAAAAATCATTTTGGATGCACCCGATGGTTCTACTACATGATGAGCCTCAAGTGGAAGGTCGGTTCGGTCCATTTAGGGATAGTGCTAATCTTGACACAAGATAGGTGCACGGTTTGCGCCAAACGTACCTAGGTGATACGGGTCATGTGGAATCTCGTATCGATCCACTTGGAGACGATGTTATTGTTAGTGTAAGATAGGTGCACAGTTTACAACAAACGTAGCATAGGCTCAGAAATTGGTTTGGACAAACCCGATGGTACTCCTAGGTGACGAGGCTCAAGTGGAAGCTCGTTTTGGTTCGTTTGGAGATAGTGCTAATCTTGAGGCGTGATAGGTGCACGGTTTGTGCCAAACGTACCATAGGCTCAAAAATTGCTTTGGACGCCCCTGATGGTACTCCTAGGTGACGAGGTTCGAGTGAAAGCTCGTTTCAGTCCGTTTGGAGATAGTGCTAATCTTGATGTGAGATAGGTGCACAGTTTGCGCCAATGTACCATTAGGCTTGGAAATCATTTTGAACACAACCGATGGAACTCCTAGGCGTCACAGATCATGTGAATCTCGCATCGGTCCGTTCAGAGATGGTGTTAGCGTCGTTTTAAGGTGCACAGTTTGCACGAAACTTACCAATTGGCTCAAAAATCATTTTGGAGACACCCGATGGTACTCCTTGGTGCTGAGGCTCAAATAGAAGCTCATTTCGGTCCGTTTGGTGATAGTGCTAATCTTGAGATAAGATAGGTGCACGGTTTGCACCAGACGTACCTTAGCGTTAAAAATTGTTTTGGATGCACATGATGGTACTCCTAGGTGACTAGGCTCAAGTGAAAGCTCGTTTTAGTTCGTTTGGAGATTGTGCTAATCTTTACACAAGATAGGTGCATGGTTTGTGTCGAATGTACCATTAGGCTTGGAAATCATTTCGGACACACCCGATGAACTCCTAGGTGACATGGGTCATGTGGAATCTCGCATCGTCCCGTTTGGAGACGGTGTTAGTGTCAAATCTTGTGGCAAGATAGGTGCGTGGTTTGCGCCAAACATACCACAGGCTCAAAAATCATTTTGGATGCACCCGATGGTTCTACTACGTGATGAGCCTCAAGTGGAAGGTCGGTTCGGTCCATTTAGGGATAGTGCTAATCTTGACACAAGATAGGTGCACGGTTTGCGCCAAACGTACCTAGGTGATACGGGTCATGTGGAATCTCGTATCGGTCCACTTGGAGACGATGTTATTGTTAGTGTAAGATAGGTGCATGGTTTACAGCAAACGTACCATAGGCTCAGAAATTGGTTTGGACAAACCCGATGGTACTCCTAGGTGACGAGGCTCAAGTGGAAGCTCGTTTCGGTTCGTTTGTAGATAGTGCTAATCTTGAGGCGTGATAGGTGCACGGTTTGTGCCAAACGTACCATAGGCTCAAAAATTGCTTTGGACGCCCCTGATGGTACTCCTAGGTGACGAGGTTCGAGTGAAAGCTCGTTTCAGTACGTTTGGATATAGTGCTAATCTTGATGCGAGATAGGTGCACAGTTTGCGCCAATGTATCATTAGGCTTGGAAATCATTTTGAACACAACCGATGGAACTCCTAGTTGTCACGGATCATGTGGAATCTCGCATCGGTCCGTTCAGAGATGGTGTTAGCGTCGTTGTAAGGTGCACAGTTTGCACGAAACTTACCAATTGGCTCAAAAATCATTTTGGATACACTCGATGGTACTCCTTGGTGATGAGGCTCAAATAGAAGCTCATTTCGGTCCGTTTGGTGATAGTGCTAATCTTGAGATAAGATAGGTGCACGGTTTGCACCAGACGTACCTTAGCGTTAAAAATTGTTTTGGATGCACATGATGGTACTCCTAGGTGACTAGGCTCAAGTGAAAGCTCGTTTTAGTTCGTTTGGAGATTGTGCTAATCTTTACACAAGATAGGTGCATGGTTTGTGTCGAATGTACCATTAGGCTTGGAAATCATTTCGGACACACCCGATGAACTCCTAGGTGACATGGGTCATGTGGAATCTCGCATCGTCCCGTTTGGAGACGGTGTTAGTGTCAAATCTTGTGGCAAGATAGGTGCGTGGTTTGCGCCAAACATACCACAGGCTCAAAAATCATTTTGGATGCACCCGATGGTTCTACTACGTGATGAGCCTCAAGTGGAAGGTCGGTTCGGTCCATTTAGGGATAGTGCTAATCTTGACACAAGATAGGTGCACGGTTTGCGCCAAACGTACCTAGGTGATACGGGTCATGTGGAATCTCGTATCGGTCCACTTGGAGACGATGTTATTGTTAGTGTAAGATAGGTGCATGGTTTACAGCAAACGTACCATAGGCTCATAAATTGGTTTGGACAAACCCGATGGTACTCCTAGGTGACGAGGCTCAAGTGGAAGTTCGTTTCGGTTCGTTTGGAGATAGTGCTAATCTTGAGGCGTGATAGGTGCACGGTTTGTGCCAAACGTACCATAGGCTCAAAAATTGCTTTGGACGCCCCTGATGGTACTCCTAGGTGACGAGGTTCGAGTGAAAGCTCGTTTCAGTACGTTTGGATATAGTGCTAATCTTGATGCGAGATAGGTGCACAGTTTGCGCCAATGTATCATTAGGCTTGGAAATCATTTTGAACACAACCGATGGAACTCCTAGTTGCCACGGATCATGTGGAATCTCGCATCGGTCCGTTCAGAGATGGTGTTAGCGTCGTTGTAAGGTGCATAGTTTGCACGAAACTTACCAATTGGCTCAAAAATCATTTTGGAGACACTCGATGGTACTCCTTGGTGATGAGGCTCAAATAGAAGCTCATTTCGGTCCGTTTGGTGATAGTGCTAATCTTGAGATAAGATAGGTGCACGGTTTGCGCCAGACGTACTTAGCGTTAAAAATTGTTTTGGATGCACATGATGTTACTCCTAGGTGACGAGGCTCAAGTGAAAGCTCGTTATAGTTCGTTTGGTGATAGTGCTAATCTTTACACAAGATAGGTGCATGATTTACGTCGAATGTACTATTAGGCTTGGAAATCATTTCGGACACACTCGATGGAACTCCTAGGTGACATGGGTGATGTGGAATCTCGCATTGTCCCGTTTGGAGACGGTGTTAGTGTCGGTGTAGGATAGGTGCACAGTTTGCGACAAACATACCATAGGCTCACCAAATCATTTTGGACACACCCAATGGAACTCCTAGGTGACGAAGCTCAAGTGGAAGCAGTTTTCGGTCTGTTTGGAGATAGTGCTAATCTTGTCGCAAGATAGGTGTGCGGTTTGTGCCAAACATACCACAGGCTCAAAAATCATTTTGGATGCACCCGATGGTTCTACTACATGATGAGCCTCAAGTGGAAGGTCGGTTCGGTCCATTTAGGGATAGTGCTAATCTTGACACAAGATAGGTGCACGGTTTGCGCCAAACGTACCTAGGTGATACGGGTCATGTGGAATCTCGTATCGATCCACTTGGAGACGATGTTATTGTTAGTGTAAGATAGGTGCACAGTTTACAACAAACGTAGCATAGGCTCAGAAATTGGTTTGGACAAACCCGATGGTACTCCTAGGTGACGAGGCTCAAGTGGAAGCTCGTTTTGGTTCGTTTGGAGATAGTGCTAATCTTGAGGCGTGATAGGTGCACGGTTTGTGCCAAACGTACCATAGGCTCAAAAATTGCTTTGGACGCCCCTGATGGTACTCCTAGGTGACGAGGTTCGAGTGAAAGCTCGTTTCAGTCCGTTTGGAGATAGTGCTAATCTTGATGTGAGATAGGTGCACAGTTTGCGCCAATGTACCATTAGGCTTGGAAATCATTTTGAACACAACCGATGGAACTCCTAGGCGTCACAGATCATGTGAATCTCGCATCGGTCCGTTCAGAGATGGTGTTAGCGTCGTTTTAAGGTGCACAGTTTGCACGAAACTTACCAATTGGCTCAAAAATCATTTTGGAGACACCCGATGGTACTCCTTGGTGCTGAGGCTCAAATAGAAGCTCATTTCGGTCCGTTTGGTGATAGTGCTAATCTTGAGATAAGATAGGTGCACGGTTTGCACCAGACGTACCTTAGCGTTAAAAATTGTTTTGGATGCACATGATGGTACTCCTAGGTGACTAGGCTCAAGTGAAAGCTCGTTTTAGTTCGTTTGGAGATTGTGCTAATCTTTACACAAGATAGGTGCATGGTTTGTGTCGAATGTACCATTAGGCTTGGAAATCATTTCGGACACACCCGATGAACTCCTAGGTGACATGGGTCATGTGGAATCTCGCATCGTCCCGTTTGGAGACGGTGTTAGTGTCAAATCTTGTGGCAAGATAGGTGCGTGGTTTGCGCCAAACATACCACAGGCTCAAAAATCATTTTGGATGCACCCGATGGTTCTACTACGTGATGAGCCTCAAGTGGAAGGTCGGTTCGGTCCATTTAGGGATAGTGCTAATCTTGACACAAGATAGGTGCACGGTTTGCGCCAAACGTACCTAGGTGATACGGGTCATGTGGAATCTCGTATCGGTCCACTTGGAGACGATGTTATTGTTAGTGTAAGATAGGTGCATGGTTTACAGCAAACGTACCATAGGCTCAGAAATTGGTTTGGACAAACCCGATGGTACTCCTAGGTGACGAGGCTCAAGTGGAAGCTCGTTTCGGTTCGTTTGTAGATAGTGCTAATCTTGAGGCGTGATAGGTGCACGGTTTGTGCCAAACGTACCATAGGCTCAAAAATTGCTTTGGACGCCCCTGATGGTACTCCTAGGTGACGAGGTTCGAGTGAAAGCTCGTTTCAGTACGTTTGGATATAGTGCTAATCTTGATGCGAGATAGGTGCACAGTTTGCGCCAATGTATCATTAGGCTTGGAAATCATTTTGAACACAACCGTTGGAACTCCTAGTTGCCACGGATCATGTGGAATCTCGCATCGGTCCGTTCAGAGATGGTGTTAGCGTCGTTGTAAGGTGCATAGTTTGCACGAAACTTACCAATTGGCTCAAAAATCATTTTGGAGACACTCGATGGTACTCCTTGGTGATGAGGCTCAAATAGAAGCTCATTTCGGTCCGTTTGGTGATAGTGCTAATCTTGAGATAAGATAGGTGCACGGTTTGCGCCAGACGTACTTAGCGTTAAAAATTGTTTTGGATGCACATGATGTTACTCCTAGGTGACGAGGCTCAAGTGAAAGCTCGTTTTAGTTCGTTTGGTGATAGTGCTAATCTTTACACAAGATAGGTGCATGATTTACGTCGAATGTACTATTAGGCTTGGAAATCATTTCGGACACACTCGATGGAACTCCTAGGTGACATGGGTGATGTGGAATCTCGCATTGTCCCGTTTGGAGACGGTGTTAGTGTCGGTGTAGGATAGGTGCACAGTTTGCGACAAACATACCATAGGCTCACCAAATCATTTTGGACACACCCAATGGAACTCCTAGGTGACGAAGCTCAAGTGGAAGCAGTTTTCGGTCTGTTTGGAGATAGTTCTAATCTTGTCGCAAGATAGGTGTGCGGTTTGTGCCAAACATACCACAGGCTCAAAAATCATTTTGGATGCACCCGATGGTTCTACTACATGATGAGCCTCAAGTGGAAGGTCGGTTTGGTCCATTTAGGGATAGTGCTAATCTTGACACAAGATAGGTGCACGGTTTGCGCCAAACGTACCTAGGTGATACGGGTCATGTGGAATCTTGTATCGATCCACTTGGAGACGATGTTATTGTTTGTGTAAGATAGGTGCACAGTTTACAACAAACGTACCATAGGCTCAGAAATTGGTTTGGACAAACCCGATGGTACTCCTAGGTGACGAGGCTCAAGTGGAAGCTCGTTTTGGTTCGTTTGGAGATAGTGCTAATCTTGAGGCGTGATAGGTGCACGGTTTGTGCCAAACGTACCATAGGCTCAAAAATTGCTTTGGACGCCCCTGAAGGTACTCCTAGGTGACGAGGTTCGAGTGAAAGCTCGTTTCAGTCCGTTTGGAGATAGTGCTAATCTTGATGTGAGATAGGTGCACAGTTTGCGCCAATGTACCATTAGGCTTGGAAATCATTTTGAACACAACCGATGGAACTCCTAGGCGTCACGGATCATGTGGAATCTCGCATCGGTCCGTTCAGAGATGGTGTTAGCGTCGTTTTATGGTGCACAGTTTGCACGAAACTTACCAATTGGCTCAAAAATCATTTTGGAGACACCCGATGGTACTCCTTGGTGCTGAGGCTCAAATAGAAGCTCATTTCGGTCCGTTTGGTGATAGTGCTAATCTTGAGATAAGATAGGTGCACGGTTTGCACCAGACGTACCTTAGCGTTAAAAATTGTTTTGGATGCACATGATGGTACTCCTAGGTGACTAGGCTCAAGTGAAAGCTCGTTTTAGTTCGTTTGGAGATTGTGCTAATCTTTACACAAGATAGGTGCATGGTTTGTGTCGAATGTACCATTAGGCTTGGAAATCATTTCGGACACACCCGATGAACTCCTAGGTGACATGGGTCATGTGGAATCTCGCATCGTCCCGTTTGGAGACGGTGTTAGTGTCAAATCTTGTGGCAAGATAGGTGCGTGGTTTGCGCCAAACATACCACAGGCTCAAAAATCATTTTGGATGCACCCGATGGTTCTACTACGTGATGAGCCTCAAGTGGAAGGTCGGTTCGGTCCATTTAGGGAGAGTGCTAATCTTGACACAAGATAGGTGCACGGTTTGCGCCAAACGTACCTAGGTGATACAGGTCATGTGGAATCTCGTATCGGTCCACTTGGAGACGATGTTATTGTTAGTGTAAGATAGGTGCATGGTTTACAGCAAACGTACCATAGGCTCAGAAATTGGTTTGGACAAACCCGATGGTACTCCTAGGTGACGAGGCTCAAGTGGAAGCTCGTTTCGGTTCGTTTGTAGATAGTGCTAATCTTGAGGCGTGATAGGTGCACGGTTTGTGCCAAACGTACCATAGGCTCAAAAATTGCTTTGGACGCCCCTGATGGTACTCCTAGGTGACGAGGTTCGAGTGAAAGCTCGTTTCAGTACGTTTGGATATAGTGCTAATCTTGATGCGAGATAGGTGCACAGTTTGCGCCAATGTATCATTAGGCTTGGAAATCATTTTGAACACAACCGTTGGAACTCCTAGTTGCCACGGATCATGTGGAATCTCGCATCGGTCCGTTCAGAGATGGTGTTAGCGTCGTTGTAAGGTGCATAGTTTGCACGAAACTTACCAATTGGCTCAAAAATCATTTTGGAGACACTCGATGGTACTCCTTGGTGATGAGGCTCAAATAGAAGCTCATTTCGGTCCGTTTGGTGATAGTGCTAATCTTGAGATAAGATAGGTGCACGGTTTGCGCCAGACGTACTTAGCGTTAAAAATTGTTTTGGATGCACATGATGTTACTCCTAGGTGACGAGGCTCAAGTGAAAGCTCGTTTTAGTTCGTTTGGTGATAGTGCTAATCTTTACACAAGATAGGTGCATGGTTTACGTCGAATGTACTATTAGGCTTGGAAATCATTTCGGACACACTCGATGGAACTCCTAGGTGACATGGGTGATGTGGAATCTCGCATTGTCCCGTTTGGAGACGGTGTTAGTGTCGGTGTAGGATAGGTGCACAGTTTGCGACAAACATACCATAGGCTCACCAAATCATTTTGGACACACCCAATGGAACTCCTAGGTGACGAAGCTCAAGTGGAAGCAGTTTTCGGTCTGTTTGGAGATAGTTCTAATCTTGTCGCAAGATAGGTGTGCGGTTTGTGCCAAACATACCACAGGCTCAAAAATCATTTTGGATGCACCCGATGGTTCTACTACATGATGAGCCTCAAGTGGAAGGTCGGTTCGGTCCATTTAGGGATAGTGCTAATCTTGACACAAGATAGGTGCACGGTTTGCGCCAAACGTACCTAGGTGATACGGGTCATGTGGAATCTCGTATCGATCCACTTGGAGACGATGTTATTGTTTGTGTAAGATAGGTGCACAGTTTACAACAAACGTACCATAGGCTCAGAAATTGGTTTGGACAAACCCGATGGTACTCCTAGGTGACGAGGCTCAAGTGGAAGCTCGTTTTGGTTCGTTTGGAGATAGTGCTAATCTTGAGGCGTGATAGGTGCACGGTTTGTGCCAAACGTACCATAGGCTCAAAAATTGCTTTGGACGCCCCTGAAGGTACTCCTAGGTGACGAGGTTCGAGTGAAAGCTCGTTTCAGTCCGTTTGGAGATAGTGCTAATCTTGATGTGAGATAGGTGCACAGTTTGCGCCAATGTACCATTAGGCTTGGAAATCATTTTGAACACAACCGATGGAACTCCTAGGCGTCACAGATCATGTGAATCTCGCATCGGTCCGTTCAGAGATGGTGTTAGCGTCGTTTTAAGGTGCACAGTTTGCACGAAACTTACCAATTGGCTCAAAAATCATTTTGGAGACACCCGATGGTACTCCTTGGTGCTGAGGCTCAAATAGAAGCTCATTTCGGTCCGTTTGGTGATAGTGCTAATCTTGAGATAAGATAGGTGCACGGTTTGCACCAGACGTACCTTAGCGTTAAAAATTGTTTTGGATGCACATGATGGTACTCCTAGGTGACTAGGCTCAAGTGAAAGCTCGTTTTAGTTCGTTTGGAGATTGTGCTAATCTTTACACAAGATAGGTGCATGGTTTGTGTCGAATGTACCATTAGGCTTGGAAATCATTTCGGACACACCCGATGAACTCCTAGGTGACATGGGTCATGTGGAATCTCGCATCGTCCCGTTTGGAGACGGTGTTAGTGTCAAATCTTGTGGCAAGATAGGTGCGTGGTTTGCGCCAAACATACCACAGGCTCAAAAATCATTTTGGATGCACCCGATGGTTCTACTACGTGATGAGCCTCAAGTGGAAGGTCGGTTCGGTCCATTTAGGGATAGTGCTAATCTTGACACAAGATAGGTGCACGGTTTGCGCCAAACGTACCTAGGTGATACAGGTCATGTGGAATCTCGTATCGGTCCACTTGGAGACGATGTTATTGTTAGTGTAAGATAGGTGCATGGTTTACAGCAAACGTACCATAGGCTCAGAAATTGGTTTGGACAAACCCGATGGTACTCCTAGGTGACGAGGCTCAAGTGGAAGCTCGTTTCGGTTCGTTTGTAGATAGTGCTAATCTTGAGGCGTGATAGGTGCACGGTTTGTGCCAAACGTACCATAGGCTCAAAAATTGCTTTGGACGCCCCTGATGGTACTCCTAGGTGACGAGGTTCGAGTGAAAGCTCGTTTCAGTACGTTTGGATATAGTGCTAATCTTGATGCGAGATAGGTGCACAGTTTGCGCCAATGTATCATTAGGCTTGGAAATCATTTTGAACACAACCGTTGGAACTCCTAGTTGCCACGGATCATGTGGAATCTCGCATCGGTCCGTTCAGAGATGGTGTTAGCGTCGTTGTAAGGTGCATAGTTTGCACGAAACTTACCAATTGGCTCAAAAATCATTTTGGAGACACTCGATGGTACTCCTTGGTGATGAGGCTCAAATAGAAGCTCATTTCGGTCCGTTTGGTGATAGTGCTAATCTTGAGATAAGATAGGTGCACGGTTTGCGCCAGACGTACTTAGCGTTAAAAATTGTTTTGGATGCACATGATGTTACTCCTAGGTGACGAGGCTCAAGTGAAAGCTCGTTTTAGTTCGTTTGGTGATAGTGCTAATCTTTACACAAGATAGGTGCATGATTTACGTCGAATGTACTATTAGGCTTGGAAATCATTTCGGACACACTCGATGGAACTCCTAGGTGACATGGGTGATGTGGAATCTCGCATTGTCCCGTTTGGAGACGGTGTTAGTGTCGGTGTAGGATAGGTGCACAGTTTGCGACAAACATACCATAGGCTCACCAAATCATTTTGGACACACCCAATGGAACTCCTAGGTGACGAAGCTCAAGTGGAAGCAGTTTTCGGTCTGTTTGGAGATAGTTCTAATCTTGTCGCAAGATAGGTGTGCGGTTTGTGCCAAACATACCACAGGCTCAAAAATCATTTTGGATGCACCCGATGGTTCTACTACATGATGAGCCTCAAGTGGAAGGTCGGTTTGGTCCATTTAGGGATAGTGCTAATCTTGACACAAGATAGGTGCACGGTTTGCGCCAAACGTACCTAGGTGATACGGGTCATGTGGAATCTTGTATCGATCCACTTGGAGACGATGTTATTGTTTGTGTAAGATAGGTGCACAGTTTACAACAAACGTACCATAGGCTCAGAAATTGGTTTGGACAAACCCGATGGTACTCCTAGGTGACGAGGCTCAAGTGGAAGCTCGTTTTGGTTCGTTTGGAGATAGTGCTAATCTTGAGGCGTGATAGGTGCACGGTTTGTGCCAAACGTACCATAGGCTCAAAAATTGCTTTGGACGCCCCTGAAGGTACTCCTAGGTGACGAGGTTCGAGTGAAAGCTCGTTTCAGTCCGTTTGGAGATAGTGCTAATCTTGATGTGAGATAGGTGCACAGTTTGCGCCAATGTACCATTAGGCTTGGAAATCATTTTGAACACAACCGATGGAACTCCTAGGCGTCACGGATCATGTGGAATCTCGCATCGGTCCGTTCAGAGATGGTGTTAGCGTCGTTTTATGGTGCACAGTTTGCACGAAACTTACCAATTGGCTCAAAAATCATTTTGGAGACACCCGATGGTACTCCTTGGTGCTGAGGCTCAAATAGAAGCTCATTTCGGTCCGTTTGGTGATAGTGCTAATCTTGAGATAAGATAGGTGCACGGTTTGCACCAGACGTACCTTAGCGTTAAAAATTGTTTTGGATGCACATGATGGTACTCCTAGGTGACTAGGCTCAAGTGAAAGCTCGTTTTAGTTCGTTTGGAGATTGTGCTAATCTTTACACAAGATAGGTGCATGGTTTGTGTCGAATGTACCATTAGGCTTGGAAATCATTTCGGACACACCCGATGAACTCCTAGGTGACATGGGTCATGTGGAATCTCGCATCGTCCCGTTTGGAGACGGTGTTAGTGTCAAATCTTGTGGCAAGATAGGTGCGTGGTTTGCGCCAAACATACCACAGGCTCAAAAATCATTTTGGATGCACCCGATGGTTCTACTACGTGATGAGCCTCAAGTGGAAGGTCGGTTCGGTCCATTTAGGGATAGTGCTAATCTTGACACAAGATAGGTGCACGGTTTGCGCCAAACGTACCTAGGTGATACAGGTCATGTGGAATCTCGTATCGGTCCACTTGGAGACGATGTTATTGTTAGTGTAAGATAGGTGCATGGTTTACAGCAAACGTACCATAGGCTCAGAAATTGGTTTGGACAAACCCGATGGTACTCCTAGGTGACGAGGCTCAAGTGGAAGCTCGTTTCGGTTCGTTTGGAGATAGTGCTAATCTTGAGGCGTGATAGGTGCACGGTTTGTGCCAAACGTACCATAGGCTCAAAAATTGCTTTGGACACCCCTGATGGTACTCCTAGGTGACGAGGTTCGAGTGAAAGCTCGTTTCAGTACGTTTGGATATAGTGCTAATCTTGATGCGAGATAGGTGCACAGTTTGCGCCAATGTATCATTAGGCTTGGAAATCATTTTGAACACAACCGTTGGAACTCCTAGTTGCCACGGATCATGTGGAATCTCGCATCGGTCCGTTCAGAGATGGTGTTAGCGTCGTTGTAAGGTGCATAGTTTGCACGAAACTTACCAATTGGCTCAAAAATCATTTTGGAGACACTCGATGGTACTCCTTGGTGATGAGGCTCAAATAGAAGCTCATTTCGGTCCGTTTGGTGATAGTGCTAATCTTGAGATAAGATAGGTGCACGGTTTGCGCCAGACGTACTTAGCGTTAAAAATTGTTTTGGATGCACATGATGTTACTCCTAGGTGACGAGGCTCAAGTGAAAGCTCGTTTTAGTTCGTTTGGAGATAGTGCTAATCTTTACACAAGATAGGTGCATGGTTTACGTCGAATGTACCATTAGGCTTGGAAATCATTTCGGACACACCCGATGGAACTCCTAGGTGACATGGGTGATGTGGAATCTCGCATTGTCCCGTTTGGAGACGGTGTTAGTGTCGGTGTAGGATAGGTGCACAGTTTGCGACAAACATACCATAGGCTCACCAAATCATTTTGGACACACCCAATGGAACTCCTAGGTGACGAAGCTCAAGTGGAAGCAGTTTTCGGTCTGTTTGGAGATAGTGCTAATCTTGTCGCAAGATAGGTGTGCGGTTTGTGCCAAACATACCACAGGCTCAAAAATCATTTTGGATGCACCCGATGGTTCTACTACATGATGAGCCTCAAGTGGAAGGTCGGTTCGGTCCATTTAGGGATAGTGCTAATCTTGACACAAGATAGGTGCACGGTTTGCGCCAAACGTACCTAGGTGATACGGGTCATGTGGAATCTTGTATCGATCCACTTGGAGACGATGTTATTGTTAGTGTAAGATAGGTGCACAGTTTACAACAAACGTACCATAGGCTCAGAAATTGGTTTGGACAAACCCGATGGTACTCCTAGGTGACGAGGCTCAAGTGGAAGCTCGTTTTGGTTCGTTTGGAGATAGTGCTAATCTTGAGGCGTGATAGGTGCACGGTTTGTGCCAAACGTACCATAGGCTCAAAAATTGCTTTGGACGCCCCTGATGGTACTCCTAGGTGACGAGGTTCGAGTGAAAGCTCGTTTCAGTCCGTTTGGAGATAGTGCTAATCTTGATGTGAGATAGGTGCACAGTTTGCGCCAATGTACCATTAGGCTTGGAAATCATTTTGAACACAACCGATGGAACTCCTAGGCGTCATGGATCATGTGGAATCTCGCATCGGTCCGTTCAGAGATGATGTTAGCGTCGTTTTAAGGTGCACAGTTTGCACGAAACTTACCAATTGGCTCAAAAATCATTTTGGAGACACCCGATGGTACTCCTTGGTGCTGAGGCTCAAATAGAAGCTCATTTCGGTCTGTTTGGTGATAGTGCTAATCTTGAGATAAGATAGGTGCACGGTTTGCACCAGACGTACCTTAGCGTTAAAAATTGTTTTGGATGCACATGATGGTACTCCTAGGTGACTAGGCTCAAGTGAAAGCTCGTTTTAGTTCGTTTGGAGATAGTGCTAATCTTTACGCAAGATAGGTGCATGGTTTGTGTCGAATGTACCATTAGGCTTGGAAATCATTTCAGACAGACTCGATGGAACTCCTAGGTAACATGGGTCATGTGGAATCTCGCATCGTCCCGTTTGGAGACGGTGTTAGTGTCAAATCTTGTGGCAAGATAGGTGCGCGGTTTGCGCCAAACATACCACAGGCTCAAAAATCATTTTGGATACACCCGATGGTTCTACTACGTGATGAGCCTCAAGTGGAAGGTCGGTTCGGTCCATTTAGGGATAGTGCTAATCTTGACACAAGATAGGTGCACGGTTTGCGCCAAACGTACCTAGGTGATACGGGTCATGTGGAATCTCGTATCGGTCCACTTGGAGACGATATTATTGTCAGTGTAAGATAGGTGCATGGTTTACAGCAAACGTACCATAGGCTCAGAAATTGGTTTGGACAAACCCGATGGTACTCCTAGGTGACGAGGCTCAAGTGAAAGCTTGTTTCGGTTCGTTTGGAGATAGTGCTAATCTTGAGGCGTGATAGGTGCACGGTTTGTGGCAAACGTACCATAGGCTCAAAAATTGCTTTGGACGCCCCTGATGGTACTCCTAGGTGACGAGGTTCGAGTGAAAGCTCGTTTCAGTCCGTTTGGAGATAGTGCTAATCTTGATGCGAGATAGGTGCACAGTTTGCGCCAATGTACCATTAGGCTTGGAAATAATTTTGAACACAACCGATGGAACTCCTAGGTGTCACGGATCATGTGGAGTCTCACATCGGTCCATTCATAGATGGTGTTCGCTCGTTGTAAGGTGCATAGTTTGCACGGAACTTACCAATTGGCTCAAAAATCATTTTGGAGACACCCGATGGTACTCCTTGGTGATGATGCTCAAATGGAAGCTCATTTCGGTTCGTTTGGTGATAGTGCTAATCTTGAGATAAGATAGGTGCACGGTTTGCGCCAGACGTACCTTAGCGTTAAAAATTGTTTTGGATGCTCATGATGGTACTCCTATGTGACGAGGCTCAAGTGAAAGCTCGTTTTAGTTCGTTTGGAGATAGTGCTAATCTTTACACAAGATAGGTGCATGGTTTGCGTCGAATGTACCATTAGGCTTGGAAATCATTTCGGACGCACCCGATGGAACTCCTAGGTGACATGGGTCATGTGGAATCTCGCATCGTCCCGTTTGGAGACGGTGTTAGTGTCGGTGTAGGATAGGTGCACAGTTTGCGACAAACATACCATAGGCTCACCAAATCATTTTGGACACACCCAATGGAACTCCTAGGTGACGAAGCTCAAGTGGAAGCAGTTTTCGGTCTGTTTGGAGATAGTGCTAATCTTGTCGCAAGATAGGTGTGCGGTTTGTGCCAAACATACCACAGGCTCAAAAATCATTTTGGATGCACCCGATGGTTCTACTACATGATGAGCCTCAAGTGGAAGGTCGGTTCGGTCCATTTAGGGATAGTGCTAATCTTGACACAAGATAGGTGCACGGTTTGCGCCAAACGTACCTAGGTGATACGGGTCATGTGGAATCTTGTATCGATCCACTTGGAGACGATGTTATTGTTAGTGTAAGATAGGTGCACAGTTTACAACAAACGTACCATAGGCTCAGAAATTGGTTTGGACAAACCCGATGGTACTCCTAGGTGACGAGGCTCAAGTGGAAGCTCGTTTTGGTTCGTTTGGAGATAGTGCTAATCTTGAGGCGTGATAGGTGCACGGTTTGTGCCAAACGTACCATAGGCTCAAAAATTGCTTTGGACGCCCCTGATGGTACTCCTAGGTCACGAGGTTCGAGTGAAAGCTTGTTTCAGTCCGTTTGGAGATAGTGCTAATCTTGATGTGAGATAGGTGCACAGTTTGCGCCAATGTACCATTAGGCTTGGAAATCATTTTGAACACAACCGATGGAACTCCTAGGCGTCACGGATCATGTGGAATCTCGCATCGGTCCTTTCAGAGATGGTGTTAGCGTCGTTTTAAGGTGCACAGTTTGCACGAAACTTACCAATTGGCTCAAAAATTATTTTGGAGACACCCGATGGTACTCCTTGGTGCTGAGGCTCAAATAGAAGCTCATTTCGGTCTGTTTGGTGATAGTGCTAATCTTGAGATAAGATAGGTGCATGGTTTGCACCAGACGTACCTTAGCGTTAAAAATTGTTTTGGATGCACATGATGGTACTCCTAGGTGACTAGGCTCAAGTGAAAGCTCGTTTTAGTTCGTTTGGAGATAGTGCAAATCTTTACGCAAGATAGGTGCATGGTTTGTGTCGAATGTACCATTAGGCTTGGAAATCATTTCGGACAGACTCGATGGAACTCCTAGGTAACATGGGTCATGTGGAATCTCGCATCGTCCCGTTTGGAGACGGTGTTAGTGTCAAATCTTGTGGCAAGATAGGTGCGCGGTTTGCGCCAAACATACCACAGGCTCAAAAATCATTTTGGATACACCCGATGGTTCTACTACGTGATGAGCCTCAAGTGGAAGGTCGGTTCGGTCCATTTAGGGATAGTGCTAATCTTGACACAAGATAGGTGCACGGTTTGCGCCAAACGTACCTAGGTGATACGGGTCATGTGGAATCTCGTATCGGTCCACTTGGAGACGATATTATTGTCAGTGTAAGATAGGTGCATGGTTTACAGCAAACGTACCATAGGCTCAGAAATTGGTTTGGACAAACCCGATGGTACTCCTAGGTGACGAGGCTCAAGTGAAAGCTTGTTTCGGTTCGTTTGGAGATATTGCTAATCTTGAGGCGTGATAGGTGCACGGTTTGTGGCAAACGTACCATAGGCTCAAAAATTGCTTTGGACGCCCCTGATGGTACTCCTAGGTGACGTGGTTCGAGTGAAAGCTCGTTTCAGTCCGTTTGGAGATAGTGCTAATCTTGATGCGAGATAGGTGCACAGTTTGCGCCAATGTACCATTAGGCTTGGAAATAATTTTGAACACAACCGATGGAACTCCTAGGTGTCACGGATCATGTGGAGTCTCACATCGGTCCATTCATAGATGGTGTTCGCTCGTTGTAAGGTGCATAGTTTGCACGGAACTTACCAATTGGCTCAAAAATCATTTTGGAGACACCCGATGGTACTCCTTGGTGATGATGCTCAAATGGAAGCTCATTTCGGTTCGTTTGGTGATAGTGCTAATCTTGAGATAAGATAGGTGCACGGTTTGCGCCAGACGTACCTTAGCGTTAAAAATTGTTTTGGATGCTCATGATGGTACTCCTATGTGACGAGGCTCAAGTGAAAGCTCGTTTTAGTTCGTTTGGAGATAGTGCTAATCTTTACACAAGATAGGTGCATGGTTTGCGTCGAATGTACCATTAGGCTTGGAAATCATTTCGGACGCACCCGATGGAACTCCTAGGTGACATGGGTCATGTGGAATCTCGCATCGTCCCGTTTGGAGACGGTGTTAGTGTCGGTGTAGGATAGGTGCACAGTTTGCGACAAACATACCATAGGCTCACCAAATCATTTTGGACACACCCAATGGAACTCCTAGGTGACGAAGCTCAAGTGGAAGCAGTTTTCGGTCTGTTTGGAGATAGTGCTAATCTTGTCGCAAGATAGGTGTGCGGTTTGTGCCAAACATACCACAGGCTCAAAAATCATTTTGGATGCACCCGATGGTTCTACTACATGATGAGCCTCAAGTGGAAGGTCGGTTCGGTCCATTTAGGGATAGTGCTAATCTTGACACAAGATAGGTGCACGGTTTGCGCCAAACGTACCTAGGTGATACGGGTCATGTGGAATCTTGTATCGATCCACTTGGAGACGATGTTATTGTTAGTGTAAGATAGGTGCACAGTTTACAACAAACGTACCATAGGCTCAGAAATTGGTTTGGACAAACCCGATGGTACTCCTAGGTGACGAGGCTCAAGTGGAAGCTCGTTTTGGTTCGTTTGGAGATAGTGCTAATCTTGAGGCGTGATAGGTGCACGGTTTGTGCCAAACGTACCATAGGCTCAAAAATTGCTTTGGACGCCCCTGATGGTACTCCTAGGTCACGAGGTTCGAGTGAAAGCTTGTTTCAGTCCGTTTGGAGATAGTGCTAATCTTGATGTGAGATAGGTGCACAGTTTGCGCCAATGTACCATTAGGCTTGGAAATCATTTTGAACACAACCGATGGAACTCCTAGGCGTCACGGATCATGTGGAATCTCGCATCGGTCCTTTCAGAGATGGTGTTAGCGTCGTTTTAAGGTGCACAGTTTGCACGAAACTTACCAATTGGCTCAAAAATTATTTTGGAGACACCCGATGGTACTCCTTGGTGCTGAGGCTCAAATAGAAGCTCATTTCGGTCTGTTTGGTGATAGTGCTAATCTTGAGATAAGATAGGTGCATGGTTTGCACCAGACGTACCTTAGCGTTAAAAATTGTTTTGGATGCACATGATGGTACTCCTAGGTGACTAGGCTCAAGTGAAAGCTCGTTTTAGTTCGTTTGGAGATAGTGCAAATCTTTACGCAAGATAGGTGCATGGTTTGTGTCGAATGTACCATTAGGCTTGGAAATCATTTCGGACAGACTCGATGGAACTCCTAGGTAACATGGGTCATGTGGAATCTCGCATCGTCCCGTTTGGAGACGGTGTTAGTGTCAAATCTTGTGGCAAGATAGGTGCGCGGTTTGCGCCAAACATACCACAGGCTCAAAAATCATTTTGGATACACCCGATGGTTCTACTACGTGATGAGCCTCAAGTGGAAGGTCGGTTCGGTCCATTTAGGGATAGTGCTAATCTTGACACAAGATAGGTGCACGGTTTGCGCCAAACGTACCTAGGTGATACGGGTCATGTGGAATCTCGTATCGGTCCACTTGGAGACGATATTATTGTCAGTGTAAGATAGGTGCATGGTTTACAGCAAACGTACCATAGGCTCAGAAATTGGTTTGGACAAACCCGATGGTACTCCTAGGTGACGAGGCTCAAGTGAAAGCTTGTTTCGGTTCGTTTGGAGATATTGCTAATCTTGAGGCGTGATAGGTGCACGGTTTGTGGCAAACGTACCATAGGCTCAAAAATTGCTTTGGACGCCCCTGATGGTACTCCTAGGTGACGTGGTTCGAGTGAAAGCTCGTTTCAGTCCGTTTGGAGATAGTGCTAATCTTGATGCGAGATAGGTGCACAGTTTGCGCCAATGTACCATTAGGCTTGGAAATAATTTTGAACACAACCGATGGAACTCCTAGGTGTCACGGATCATGTGGAGTCTCACATCGGTCCATTCATAGATGGTGTTCGCTCGTTGTAAGGTGCATAGTTTGCACGGAACTTACCAATTGGCTCAAAAATCATTTTGGAGACACCCGATGGTACTCCTTGGTGATGATGCTCAAATGGAAGCTCATTTCGGTTCGTTTGGTGATAGTGCTAATCTTGAGATAAGATAGGTGCACGGTTTGCGCCAGACGTACCTTAGCGTTAAAAATTGTTTTGGATGCTCATGATGGTACTCCTATGTGACGAGGCTCAAGTGAAAGCTCGTTTTAGTTCGTTTGGAGATAGTGCTAATCTTTACACAAGATAGGTGCATGGTTTTGCGTCGAATGTACCATTAGGCTTGGAAATCATTTCGGACGCACCCGATGGAACTCCTAGGTGACATGGGTCATGTGGAATCTCGCATCGTCCCGTTTGGAGACGGTGTTAGTGTCGGTGTAGGATAGGTGCACAGTTTGCGACAAACATACCATAGGCTCACCAAATCATTTTGGACACACCCAATGGAACTCCTAGGTGACAAAGCTCAAGTGGAAGCAGTTTTCGGTCTGTTTGGAGATAGTGCTAATCTTGTCGCAAGATAGGTGTGCGGTTTGTGCCAAACATACTACAGGCTCAAAAATCATTTTGGATGCACCCGATGGTTCTACTACATGATGAGCCTCAAGTGGAAGGTCGGTTCGGTCCATTTAGGGATAGTGCTAATCTTGACACAAGATAGGTGCACGGTTTGCGCCAAACGTACCTAGGTGATACGGGTCATGTGGAATCTTGTATCGATCCACTTGGAGACGATGTTATTGTTAGTGTAAGATAGGTGCACAGTTTACAACAAACGTACCATAGGCTCAGAAATTGGTTTGGACAAACCCGATGGTACTCCTAGGTGACGAGGCTCAAGTGGAAGCTCGTTTTGGTTCGTTTGGAGATAGTGCTAATCTTGAGGCGTGATAGGTGCACGGTTTGTGCCAAACGTACCATAGGCTCAAAAATTGCTTTGGACGCCCCTGATGGTACTCCTAGGTCACGAGGTTCGAGTGAAAGCTTGTTTCAGTCCGTTTGGAGATAGTGCTAATCTTGATGTGAGATAGGTGCACAGTTTGCGCCAATGTACCATTAGGCTTGGAAATCATTTTGAACACAACCGATGGAACTCCTAGGCGTCACGGATCATGTGGAATCTCGCATCGGTCCGTTCAGAGATGGTGTTAGCGTCGTTTTAAGGTGCACAGTTTGCACGAAACTTACCAATTGGCTCAAAAATCATTTTGGAGACACCCGATGGTACTCCTTGGTGCTGAGGCTCAAATAGAAGCTCATTTCGGTCCGTTTGGTGATAGTGCTAATCTTGAGATAAGATAGGTGCACGGTTTGCACCAGACGTACCTTAGCGTTAAAAATTGTTTTGGATGCACATGATGGTACTCCTAGGTGACTAGGCTCAAGTGAAAGCTCGTTTTAGTTCGTTTGGAGATAGTGCTAATCTTTACGCAAGATAGGTGCATGGTTTGTGTCGAATGTACCATTAGGCTTGGAAATTATTTCGGACACACCCGATGGAACTCCTAGGTGACATGGGTCATGTGGAATCTCGCATCGTCCCGTTTGGAGACGGTGTTAGTGTCAAATCTTGTGGCAAGATAGGTGCGCGGTTTGCGCCAAACATACCACAGGCTCAAAAATCATTTTGGATACACCCGATGGTTCTACTACGTGATGAGCCTCAAGTGGAAGGTCGGTTCGGTCCATTTAGGGATAGTGCTAATCTTGACACAAGATAGGTGCACGGTTTGCGCCAAACGTACCTAGGTGATACGGGTCATGTGGAATCTCGTATCGGTCCACTTGGAGACGATATTATTGTCAGTGTAAGATAGGTGCATGGTTTACAGCAAACGTACCATAGGCTCAGAAATTGGTTTGGACAAACCCGATGGTACTCCTAGGTGACGAGGCTCAAGTGGAAGCTCGTTTCGGTTCGTTTGGAGATAGTGCTAATCTTGAGGCGTGATAGGTGCACGGTTTGTGCCAAACGTACCATAGGCTCAAAAATTGCTTTGGACGCCCCTGATGGTACTCCTAGGTGACGAGGTTCGAGTGAAAGCTCGTTTCAGTCCGTTTGGAGATAGTGCTAATCTTGATGCGAGATAGGTGCACAGTTTGCGCCAATGTACCATTAGGCTTGGAAATAATTTTGAACACAACCGATGGAACTCCTAGGTGTCACGGATCATGTGGAGTCTCACATCGGTCCATTCATAGATGGTGTTCGCTCGTTGTAAGGTGCATAGTTTGCACGGAACTTACCAATTGGCTCAAAAATCATTTTGGAGACACCCGATGGTACTCCTTGGTGATGATGCTCAAATGGAAGCTCATTTCGGTTCGTTTGGTGATAGTGCTAATCTTGAGATAAGATAGGTGCACGGTTTGCGCCAGACGTACCTTAGCGTTAAAAATTGTTTTGGATGCTCATGATGGTACTCCTATGTGACGAGGCTCAAGTGAAAGCTCGTTTTAGTTCGTTTGGAGATAGTGCTAATCTTTACACAAGATAGGTGCATGGTTTTGCGTCGAATGTACCATTAGGCTTGGAAATCATTTCGGACGCACCCGATGGAACTCCTAGGTGACATGGGTCATGTGGAATCTCGCATCGTCCCGTTTGGAGACGGTGTTAGTGTCGGTGTAGGATAGGTGCACAGTTTGCGACAAACATACCATAGGCTCACCAAATCATTTTGGACACACCCAATGGAACTCCTAGGTGACGAAGCTCAAGTGGAAGCAGTTTTCGGTCTGTTTGGAGATAGTGCTAATCTTGTCGCAAGATAGGTGTGCGGTTTGTGCCAAACATACCACAGGCTCAAAAATCATTTTGGATGCACCCGATGGTTCTACTACATGATGAGCCTCAAGTGGAAGGTCGGTTCGGTCCATTTAGGGATAGTGCTAATCTTGACACAAGATAGGTGCACGGTTTGCGCCAAACGTACCTAGGTGATACGGGTCATGTGGAATCTTGTATCGATCCACTTGGAGACGATGTTATTGTTAGTGTAAGATAGGTGCACAGTTTACAACAAACGTACCATAGGCTCAGAAATTGGTTTGGACAAACCCGATGGTACTCCTAGGTGACGAGGCTCAAGTGGAAGCTCGTTTTGGTTCGTTTGGAGATAGTGCTAATCTTGAGGCGTGATAGGTGCACGGTTTGTGCCAAACGTACCATAGGCTCAAAAATTGCTTTGGACGCCCCTGATGGTACTCCTAGGTCACGAGGTTCGAGTGAAAGCTTGTTTCAGTCCGTTTGGAGATAGTGCTAATCTTGATGTGAGATAGGTGCACAGTTTGCGCCAATGTACCATTAGGCTTGGAAATCATTTTGAACACAACCGATGGAACTCCTAGGCGTCACGGATCATGTGGAATCTCGCATCGGTCCGTTCAGAGATGGTGTTAGCGTCGTTTTAAGGTGCACAGTTTGCACGAAACTTACCAATTGGCTCAAAAATCATTTTGGAGACACCCGATGGTACTCCTTGGTGCTGAGGCTCAAATAGAAGCTCATTTCGGTCCGTTTGGTGATAGTGCTAATCTTGAGATAAGATAGGTGCACGGTTTGCACCAGACGTACCTTAGCGTTAAAAATTGTTTTGGATGCACATGATGGTAGTCCTAGGTGACTAGGCTCAAGTGAAAGCTCGTTTTAGTTCGTTTGGAGATAGTGCTAATCTTTACGCAAGATAGGTGCATGGTTTGTGTCGAATGTACCATTAGGCTTGGAAATCATTTCGGACACACCCGATGGAACTCCTAGGTGACATGGGTCATGTGGAATCTCGCATCGTCCCGTTTGGAGACGGTGTTAGTGTCAAATCTTGTGGCAAGATAGGTGCGCGGTTTGCGCCAAACATACCACAGGCTCAAAAATCATTTTGGATACACCCGATGGTTCTACTACGTGATGAGCCTCAAGTGGAAGGTCGGTTCGGTCCATTTAGGGATAGTGCTAATCTTGACACAAGATAGGTGCACGGTTTGCGCCAAACGTACCTAGGTGATACGGGTCATGTGGAATCTCGTATCGGTCCACTTGGAGACGATATTATTGTCAGTGTAAGATAGGTGCATGGTTTACAGCAAACGTACCATAGGCTCAGAAATTGGTTTGGACAAACCCGATGGTACTCCTAGGTGACGAGGCTCAAGTGGAAGCTCGTTTTGGTTCGTTTGGAGATAGTGCTAATCTTGAGGCGTGATAGGTGTGCGGTTTGTGCCAAACGTACCATAGGCTCAAAAATTGCTTTGGACGCCCCTGATGGTACTCCTAGGTGACGAGGTTCGAGTGAAAGCTCGTTTCAGTCCGTTTGGAGATAGTGCTAATCTTGATGTGAGATAGGTGCACAGTTTGCGCCAATGTACCATTAGGCTTGGAAATCATTTTGAACACAACCGATGGAACTCCTAGGCGTCACGGATCATGTGGAATCTCGCATCGGTCCGTTCAAAGATGGTGTTAGCGTCGTTTTAAGGTGCACAGTTTGCACGAAACTTACCAATTGGCTCAAAAATCATTTTGGAGACACCCGATGGTACTCCTTGGTGCTGAGGCTCAAATAGAAGCTCATTTCGGTCTGTTTGGTGATAGTGCTAATCTTGAGATAAGATAGGTGCACGGTTTGCACCAGACGTACCTTAGCGTTAAAAATTGTTTTGGATGCACATGATGGTACTCCTAGGTGACTAGGCTCAAGTGAAAGCTCGTTTTAGTTCGTTTGGAGATAGTGCTAATCTTTACGCAAGATAGGTGCATGGTTTGTGTCGAATGTACCATTAGGCTTGGAAATCATTTCAGACACACCCGATGGAACTCCTAGGTGACATGGGTCATGTGGAATCTCGCATCGTCCCGTTTGGAGACGGTGTTAGTGTCAAATCTTGTGGCAAGATAGGTGCACGGTTTGCGCCAAACATACCACAGGCTCAAAAATCATTTTGGATACACCCGATGGTTCTACTATGTGATGAGCCTCAAGTGGAAGGTCGGTTCGGTCCATTTAGGGATAGTGCTAATCTTGACACAAGATAGGTGCACGGTTTGCGCCAAACGTACCTAGGTGATACGGGTCATGTGGAATCTCGTATCGGTCCACTTGGAGACGATATTATTGTCAGTGTAAGATAGGTGCATGGTTTACAGCAAACGTACCATAGGCTCAGAAATTGGTTTGGACAAACCCGATGGTACTCCTAGGTGACGAGGCTCAAGTGAAAGCTTGTTTCGGTTCATTTGGAGATAGTGCTAATCTTGAGGCGTGATAGGTGCACGGTTTGTGGCAAACGTACCATAGGCTCAAAAATTGCTTTGGACGCCCCTGATGGTACTCCTAGGTGACGAGGTTCGAGTGAAAGCTCGTTTCAGTCCGTTTGGAGATAGTGCTAATCTTGATGCGAGATAGGTGCACAGTTTGCGCCAATGTACCATTTGGCTTGGAAATAATTTTGAACACAACCGATGGAACTCCTAGGTGTCACGGATCATGTGGAGTCTCACATCGGTCCATTCATAGATGGTGTTCGCTCGTTGTAAGGTGCATAGTTTGCACGGAACTTACCAATTGGCTCAAAAATCATTTTGGAGACACCCGATGGTACTCCTTGGTGATGATGCTCAAATGGAAGCTCATTTCGGTTCGTTTGGTGATAGTGCTAATCTTGAGATAAGATAGGTGCACGGTTTGCGCCAGACGTACCTTAGCGTTAAAAATTGTTTTGGATGCACATGATGGTACTCCTATGTGACGAGGCTCAAGTGAAAGCTCGTTTTAGTTCGTTTGGAGATAGTGCTAATCTTTACACAAGATAGGTGCATGGTTTGCGTCGAATGTACCATTAGGTTTGGAAATCATTTCGGACGCACCCGATGGAACTCCTAGGTGACATGGGTCATGTGGAATCTCGCATCGTCCCGTTTGGAGACGGTGTTAGTGTCGGTGTAGGATAGGTGCACAGTTTGCGACAAACATACCATAGGCTCACCAAATCATTTTGGACACACCCAATGGAACTCCTAGGTGACGAAGCTCAAGTGGAAGCAGTTTTCGGTCTGTTTGGAGATAGTGCTAATCTTGTCGCAAGATAGGTGTGCGGTTTGTGCCAAACATACCACAGGCTCAAAAATCATTTTGGATGCACCCGATGGTTCTACTACATGATGAGCCTCAAGTGGAAGGTCGGTTCGGTCCATTTAGGGACAGTGCTAATCTTGACACAAGATAGGTGCACGGTTTGCGCCAAACGTACCTAGGTGATACGGGTCATGTGGAATCTTGTATCGATCCACTTGGAGACGATGTTATTGTTAGTGTAAGATAGGTGCACAGTTTACAACAAACGTACCATAGGCTCAGAAATTGGTTTGGACAAACCCGATGGTACTCCTAGGTGACGAGGCTCAAGTGGAAGCTCGTTTTGGTTCGTTTGGAGATAGTGCTAATCTTGAGGCGTGATAGGTCCACGGTTTGTGCCAAACGTACCATAGGCTCAAAAATTGCTTTGGACGCCCCTGATGGTACTCCTAGGTGACGAGGTTCGAGTGAAAGCTCGTTTCAGTCCGTTTGGAGATAGTGCTAATCTTGATGTGAGATAGGTGCACAGTTTGCGCCAATGTACCATTAGGCTTGGAAATCATTTTGAACATAACCGATGGAACTCCTAGGCGTCACGGATCATGTGGAATCTCGCATCGGTCCGTTCAAAGATGGTGTTAGCGTCGTTTTAAGGTGCACAGTTTGCACGAAACTTACCAATTGGCTCAAAAATTATTTTGGAGACACTCGATGGTACTCCTTGGTGATGAGGCTCAAATAGAAGCTCATTTCGGTCCGTTTGGTGATAGTGCTAATCTTGAGATAAGATAGGTGCACGGTTTGCACCAGACGTACCTTAGCGTTAAAATTGTTTTGGATGCACATGATGGTACTCCTAGGTGACTAGGCTCAAGTGAAAGCTCGTTTTAGTTCGTTTGGAGATAGTGCTAATCTTTGCACAAGATAGGTGCATGGTTTGTGTCGAATGTACCATTAGGCTTGGAAATCATTTCGGACACACCCGATGAACTCCTAGGTGACATGGGTCATGTGGAATCTCGCATCGTCCCGTTTGGAGACGGTGTTAGTGTCAAATCTTGTGGCAAGATAGGTGCGCGGTTTGCGCCAAACATACCACAGGCTCAAAAATCATTTTGGATGCACCCGATGGTTCTACTACGTGATGAGCCTCAAGTGGAAGGTCGGTTCGGTCCATTTAGGGATAGTGCTAATCTTGACACAAGATAGGTGCACGGTTTGCGCCAAACGTACCTAGGTGATACGGGTCATGTGGAATCTCGTATCGGTCCACTTGGAGACGATGTTATTGTTAGTGTAAGATAGGTGTATGGTTTACAGCAAACGTACCATAGGCTCAGAAATTGGTTTGGACAAACCCGATGGTACTCCTAGGTGACGAGGCTCAAGTGGAAGCTCGTTTCGGTTCGTTTGGAGATAGTGCTAATCTTGAGGCGTGATAGGTGTACGGTTTGTGCCAAACGTACCATAGGCTCAAAAATTGCTTTGGACGCCCCTGATGGTACTCCTAGGTGATGAGGTTCGAGTGAAAGCTCGTTTCAGTCCGTTTGGAGATAGTGCTAATCTTGATGTGAGATATGTGCACAGTTTGCGCCAATGTACCATTAGGCTTGGAAATCATTTTGAACACAACCGATGGAACTCCTAGGCGTCACGGATCATGTGGAATCTCGCATCGGTCCGTTCAAAGATGGTGTTAGCGTCGTTTTTAGGTGCACAGTTTGCACGAAACTTACCAATTGGCTCAAAAATCATTTTGGAGACACCCGATGGTACTCCTTGGTGCTGAGGCTCAAATAGAAGCTCATTTCGGTCTGTTTGGTGATAGTGCTAATCTTGAGATAAGATAGGTGCACGGTTTGCACCAGACGTACCTTAGCGTTAAAAATTGTTTTGGATGCACATGATGGTACTCCTAGGTGACTAGGCTCAAGTGAAAGCTCGTTTTAGTTCGTTTGGAGATAGTGCTAATCTTTACGCAAGATAGGTGCATGGTTTGTGTCGAATGTACCATTAGGCTTGGAAATCATTTCGGACACACCCGATGAACTCCTAGGTGATATGGGTCATGTGGAATCTCGCATCGTCCCGTTTGGAGACGGTGTTAGTGTCAAATCTTGTGGCAAGATAGGTGCGCGGTTTGCGCCAAACATACCACAGGCTCAAAAATCATTTTGGATGCACCCGATGGTTCTACTACGTGATGAGCCTCAAGTGGAAGGTCGGTTCGGTCCATTTAGGGATAGTGCTAATCTTGACACAAGATAGGTGCACGGTTTGCGCCAAACGTACCTAGGTGATACGGGTCATGTGGAATCTCGTATCGGTCCACTTGGAGACGATATTATTGTCAGTGTAAGATAGGTGCATGGTTTACAGCAAACGTACCATAGGCTCAGAAATTGGTTTGGACAAACCCGATGGTACTCCTAGGTGACGAGGCTCAAGTGGAAGCTCGTTTCGGTTCGTTTGGAGATAGTGCTAATCTTGAGGCGTGATAGGTGCACGGTTTGTGCCAAACGTACCATAGGCTCAAAAATTGCTTTGGACGCCCCTGATGGTACTCCTAGGTGACGAGGTTCGAGTGAAAGCTCGTTTCAGTACGTTTGGAGATAGTGCTAATCTTGATGTGAGATAGGTGCACAGTTTGCGCCAATGTACCATTAGGCTTGGAAATCATTTTGAACATAACCGATGGAACTCCTAGTTGTCACGGATCATGTGGAATCTCGCATCGGTCCGTTCAGAGATGGTGTTAGCGTCGTTGTAAGGTGCACAGTTTGCACGAAACTTACCAATTGGCTCAAAAATCATTTTGGAGACACTCGATGGTACTCCTTGGTGATGAGGCTCAAATAGAAGCTCATTTCGGTCCGTTTGGTGATAGTGCTAATCTTGAGATAAGATAGGTGCACGGTTTGCGCCAGACGTACTTAGCGTTAAAAATTGTTTTGGATGCACATGATGTTACTCCTAGGTGACGAGGCTCAAGTGAAAGCTCGTTTTAGTTTGTTTGGTGATAGTGCTAATCTTTACACAAGATAGGTGCATGATTTACGTCGAATGTACTATTAGGCTTGGAAATCATTTCGGACACACTCGATGGAACTCCTAGGTGACATGGGTGATGTGGAATCTCGCATTGTCCCGTTTGGAGACGGTGTTAGTGTCGGTGTAGGATAGGTGCACAGTTTGCGACAAACATACCATAGGCTCACCAAATCATTTTGGACACACCCAATGGAACTCCTAGGTGACGAAGCTTAAGTGGAAGCAGTTTTCGGTCTGTTTGGAGATAGTGCTAATCTTGTCGCAAGATAGGTGTGCGGTTTGTGCCAAACATACCACAGGCTCAAAAATCATTTTGGATGCACCCGATGGTTCTACTACATGATGAGCCTCAAGTGGAAGGTCGGTTCGGTCCATTTAGGGATAGTGCTAATCTTGACACAAGATAGGTGCACGGTTTGCGCCAAATGTACCTAGGTGATACGGGTCATGTGGAATCTTGTATCGATCCACTTGGAGACGATGTTATTGTTAGTGTAAGATAGGTGCACAGTTTACAACAAACGTACCATAGGCTCAGAAATTGGTTTGGACAAACCCGATGGTACTCCTAGGTGACGAGGCTCAAGTGGAAGCTCGTTTTGGTTCGTTTGGAGATAGTGCTAATCTTGAGGCGTGATAGGTCCACGGTTTGTGCCAAACGTACCATAGGCTCAAAAATTGCTTTGGACGCCCCTGATGGTACTCCTAGGTGACGAGGTTCGAGTGAAAGCTCGTTTCAGTCCGTTTGGAGATAGTGCTAATCTTGATGTGAGATAGGTGCACAGTTTGCGCCAATGTACCATTAGGCTTAGAAATCATTTTGAACACAACCGATGGAACTCCTAGGCATCACGGATCATGTGGAATCTTGCATCGGTCCGTTCAAAGATGGTGTTAGCGTCGTTTTAAGGTGCACAGTTTGCACGAAACTTACCAATTGGCTCAAAAATCATTTTGGAGACACCCGATGGTACTCCTTGGTGCTGAGGCTCAAATAGAAGCTCATTTCGGTCCGTTTGGTGATAGTGCTAATCTTGAGATAAGATAGGTGCACGGTTTGCACCAGACGTACCTTAGCATTAAAAATTGTTTTGGATGCACATGATGGTACTCCTAGGTGACTAGGCTCAAGTGAAAGCTCGTTTTAGTTCGTTTGGAGATAGTGCTAATCTTTACGCAAGATAGGTGCATGGTTTGTGTCGAATGTACCATTAGGCTTGGAAATCATTTCGGACACACCCGATGAACTCCTAGGTGACATGGGTCATGTGGAATCTCGCATCGTCCCGTTTGGAGACGGTGTTAGTGTCAAATCTTGTGGCAAGATAGGTGCGCGGTTTGCGCCAAACATACCACAGGCTCAAAAATCATTTTGGATGCACCCGATGGTTCTACTACGTGATGAGCCTCAAGTGGAAGGTCGGTTCGGTCCATTTAGGGATAGTGCTAATCTTGACACAAGATAGGTGCACGGTTTGCGCCAAACGTACCTAGGTGATACGGGTCATGTGGAATCTCGTATCGGTCCACTTGGAGACGATGTTATTGTTAGTGTAAGATAGGTGCATGGTTTACAGCAAACGTACCATAGGCTCAGAAATTGGTTTGGACAAACCCGATGGTACTCCTAGGTGACGAGGCTCAAGTGGAAGCTCGTTTCGGTTCGTTTGGAGATAGTGCTAATCTTGAGGCGTGATAGGTGCACGGTTTGTGCCAAACGTACCATAGGCTCAAAAATTGCTTTGGACGCCCCTGATGGTACTCCTAGGTGACGAGGTTCGAGTGAAAGCTCGTTTCAGTACGTTTGGAGATAGTGCTAATCTTGATGCGAGATAGGTGCACAGTTTGCGCCAATGTATCATTAGGCTTGGAAATCATTTTGAACACAACCGATGGAACTCCTAGTTGTCACGGATCATGTGGAATCTCACATCGGTCCATTCAGAGATGGTGTTAGCGTCGTTGTAAGGTGCACAGTTTGCACGAAACTTACCAATTGGCTCAAAAATCATTTTGGAGACACTCGATGGTACTCCTTGGTGATGAGGCTCAAATAGAAGCTCATTTCGGTCCGTTTGGTGATAGTGCTAATCTTGAGATAAGATAGGTGCACGGTTTGCACCAGATGTACCTTAGCGTTAAAATTGTTTTGGATGCACATGATGGTACTCCTAGGTGACTAGGCTCAAGTGAAAGCTCGTTTTAGTTCGTTTGGAGATAGTGCTAATCTTTACACAAGATAGGTGCATGGTTTGTGTCGAATGTACCATTAGGCTTGGAAATCATTTCGGACACACCTGATGAACTCCTAGGTGACATGGGTCATGTGGAATCTCGCATCGTCCCGTTTGGAGACGGTGTTAGTGTCAAATCTTGTGGCAAGATAGGTGCGCGGTTTGCGCCAAACATACCACAGGCTCAAAAATCATTTTGGATGCACCCGATGGTTCTACTACGTGATGAGCCTCAAGTGGAAGGTCGGTTCGGTCCATTTAGGGATAGTGCTAATCTTGACACAAGATAGGTGCACGGTTTGCGCCAAACGTACCTAGGTGATACGGGTCATGTGGAATCTCGTATCGGTCCACTTGGAGACGATGTTATTGTTAGTGTAAGATAGGTGCATGGTTTACAGCAAACGTACCATAGGCTCAGAAATTGGTTTGGACAAACCCGATGGTACTCCTAGGTGACGAGGCTCAAGTGGAAGCTCGTTTCGGTTCGTTTGGAGATAGTGCTAATCTTGAGGCGTGATAGGTGCACGGTTTGTGCCAAACGTACCATAGGCTCAAAAATTGCTTTGGACGCCCCTGATGGTACTCCTAGGTGACGAGGTTCGAGTGAAAGCTCGTTTCAGTACGTTTAGAGATAGTGCTAATCTTGATGCGAGATAGGTGCACAGTTTGCGCCAATGTATCATTAGGCTTGGAAATCATTTTGAACACAACCGATGGAACTCCTAGTTGTCACGGATCATGTGGAATCTCGCATCGGTCCGTTCAGAGATGGTGTTAGCGTCGTTGTAAGGTGCACAGTTTGCACGAAACTTACCAATTGGCTCAAAAATCATTTTGGAGACACTCGATGGTACTCCTTGGTGATGAGGCTCAAATAGAAGCTCATTTCGGTCCGTTTGGTGATAGTGCTAATCTTGAGATAAGATAGGTGCACGGTTTGCGCCAGACGTACTTAGCGTTAAAAATTGTTTTGGATGCACATGATGTTACTCCTAGGTGACGAGGCTCAAGTGAAAGCTCGTTTTAGTTTGTTTGGTGATAGTGCTAATCTTTACACAAGATAGGTGCATGATTTACGTCGAATGTACTATTAGGCTTGGAAATCATTTCGGACACACTCGATGGAACTCCTAGGTGACATGGGTGATGTGGAATCTCGCATTGTCCCGTTTGGAGACGGTGTTAGTGTCGGTGTAGGATAGGTGCACAGTTTGCGACAAACATACCATAGGCTCACCAAATCATTTTGGACACACCCAATGGAACTCCTAGGTGACGAAGCTTAAGTGGAAGCAGTTTTCGGTCTGTTTGGAGATAGTGCTAATCTTGTCGCAAGATAGGTGTGCGGTTTGTGCCAAACATACCACAGGCTCAAAAATCATTTTGGATGCACCCGATGGTTCTACTACATGATGAGCCTCAAGTGGAAGGTCGGTTCGGTCCATTTAGGGATAGTGCTAATCTTGACACAAGATAGGTGCACGGTTTGCGCCAAATGTACCTAGGTGATACGGGTCATGTGGAATCTTGTATCGATCCACTTGGAGACGATGTTATTGTTAGTGTAAGATAGGTGCACAGTTTACAACAAACGTACCATAGGCTCAGAAATTGGTTTGGACAAACCCGATGGTACTCCTAGGTGACGAGGCTCAAGTGGAAGCTCGTTTTGGTTCGTTTGGAGATAGTGCTAATCTTGAGGCGTGATAGGTCCACGGTTTGTGCCAAACGTACCATAGGCTCAAAAATTGCTTTGGACGCCCCTGATGGTACTCCTAGGTGACGAGGTTCGAGTGAAAGCTCGTTTCAGTCCGTTTGGAGATAGTGCTAATCTTGATGTGAGATAGGTGCACAGTTTGCGCCAATGTACCATTAGGCTTAGAAATCATTTTGAACACAACCGATGGAACTCCTAGGCATCACGGATCATGTGGAATCTTGCATCGGTCCGTTCAAAGATGGTGTTAGCGTCGTTTTAAGGTGCACAGTTTGCACGAAACTTACCAATTGGCTCAAAAATCATTTTGGAGACACCCGATGGTACTCCTTGGTGCTGAGGCTCAAATAGAAGCTCATTTCGGTCCGTTTGGTGATAGTGCTAATCTTGAGATAAGATAGGTGCACGGTTTGCACCAGACGTACCTTAGCATTAAAAATTGTTTTGGATGCACATGATGGTACTCCTAGGTGACTAGGCTCAAGTGAAAGCTCGTTTTAGTTCGTTTGGAGATAGTGCTAATCTTTACGCAAGATAGGTGCATGGTTTGTGTCGAATGTACCATTAGGCTTGGAAATCATTTCGGACACACCCGATGAACTCCTAGGTGACATGGGTCATGTGGAATCTCGCATCGTCCCGTTTGGAGACGGTGTTAGTGTCAAATCTTGTGGCAAGATAGGTGCGCGGTTTGCGCCAAACATACCACAGGCTCAAAAATCATTTTGGATGCACCCGATGGTTCTACTACGTGATGAGCCTCAAGTGGAAGGTCGGTTCGGTCCATTTAGGGATAGTGCTAATCTTGACACAAGATAGGTGCACGGTTTGCGCCAAACGTACCTAGGTGATACGGGTCATGTGGAATCTCGTATCGGTCCACTTGGAGACGATGTTATTGTTAGTGTAAGATAGGTGCATGGTTTACAGCAAACGTACCATAGGCTCAGAAATTGGTTTGGACAAACCCGATGGTACTCCTAGGTGACGAGGCTCAAGTGGAAGCTCGTTTCGGTTCGTTTGGAGATAGTGCTAATCTTGAGGCGTGATAGGTGCACGGTTTGTGCCAAACGTACCATAGGCTCAAAAATTGCTTTGGACGCCCCTGATGGTACTCCTAGGTGACGAGGTTCGAGTGAAAGCTCGTTTCAGTACGTTTGGAGATAGTGCTAATCTTGATGCGAGATAGGTGCACAGTTTGCGCCAATGTATCATTAGGCTTGGAAATCATTTTGAACACAACCGATGGAACTCCTAGTTGTCACGGATCATGTGGAATCTCACATCGGTCCATTCAGAGATGGTGTTAGCGTCGTTGTAAGGTGCACAGTTTGCACGAAACTTACCAATTGGCTCAAAAATCATTTTGGAGACACTCGATGGTACTCCTTGGTGATGAGGCTCAAATAGAAGCTCATTTCGGTCCGTTTGGTGATAGTGCTAATCTTGAGATAAGATAGGTGCACGGTTTGCACCAGATGTACCTTAGCGTTAAAATTGTTTTGGATGCACATGATGGTACTCCTAGGTGACTAGGCTCAAGTGAAAGCTCGTTTTAGTTCGTTTGGAGATAGTGCTAATCTTTACACAAGATAGGTGCATGGTTTGTGTCGAATGTACCATTAGGCTTGGAAATCATTTCGGACACACCTGATGAACTCCTAGGTGACATGGGTCATGTGGAATCTCGCATCGTCCCGTTTGGAGACGGTGTTAGTGTCAAATCTTGTGGCAAGATAGGTGCGCGGTTTGCGCCAAACATACCACAGGCTCAAAAATCATTTTGGATGCACCCGATGGTTCTACTACGTGATGAGCCTCAAGTGGAAGGTCGGTTCGGTCCATTTAGGGATAGTGCTAATCTTGACACAAGATAGGTGCACGGTTTGCGCCAAACGTACCTAGGTGATACGGGTCATGTGGAATCTCGTATCGGTCCACTTGGAGACGATGTTATTGTTAGTGTAAGATAGGTGCATGGTTTACAGCAAACGTACCATAGGCTCAGAAATTGGTTTGGACAAACCCGATGGTACTCCTAGGTGACGAGGCTCAAGTGGAAGCTCGTTTCGGTTCGTTTGGAGATAGTGCTAATCTTGAGGCGTGATAGGTGCACGGTTTGTGCCAAACGTACCATAGGCTCAAAAATTGCTTTGGACGCCCCTGATGGTACTCCTAGGTGACGAGGTTCGAGTGAAAGCTCGTTTCAGTACGTTTAGAGATAGTGCTAATCTTGATGCGAGATAGGTGCACAGTTTGCGCCAATGTATCATTAGGCTTGGAAATCATTTTGAACACAACCGATGGAACTCCTAGTTGTCACGGATCATGTGGAATCTCGCATCGGTCCGTTCAGAGATGGTGTTAGCGTCGTTGTAAGGTGCACAGTTTGCACGAAACTTACCAATTGGCTCAAAAATCATTTTGGAGACACTCGATGGTACTCCTTGGTGATGAGGCTCAAATAGAAGCTCATTTCGGTCCGTTTGGTGATAGTGCTAATCTTGAGATAAGATAGGTGCACGGTTTGCGCCAGACGTACTTAGCGTTAAAAATTGTTTTGGATGCACATGATGTTACTCCTAGGTGACGAGGCTCAAGTGAAAGCTCGTTTTAGTTCGTTTGGTGATAGTGCTAATCTTTACACAAGATAGGTGCATGATTTACGTCGAATGTACTATTAGGCTTGGAAATCATTTCGGACACACTCGATGGAACTCCTAGGTGACATGGGTGATGTGGAATCTCGCATTGTCCCGTTTGGAGACGGTGTTAGTGTCGGTGTAGGATAGGTGCACAGTTTGCGACAAACATACCATAGGCTCACCAAATCATTTTGGACACACCCAATGGAACTCCTAGGTGACGAAGCTCAAGTGGAAGCAGTTTTCGGTCTGTTTGGAGATAGTGCTAATCTTGTCGCAAGATAGGTGTGCGGTTTGTGCCAAACATACCACAGGCTCAAAAATCATTTTGGATGCACCCGATGGTTCTACTACATGATGAGCCTCAAGTGGAAGGTCGGTTCGGTCCATTTAGGGATAGTGCTAATCTTGACACAAGATAGGTGCACGGTTTGCGCCAAATGTACCTAGGTGATACGGGTCATGTGGAATCTTGTATCGATCCACTTGGAGACGATGTTATTGTTAGTGTAAGATAGGTGCACAGTTTACAACAAACGTACCATAGGCTCAGAAATTGGTTTGGACAAACCCGATGGTACTCCTAGGTGACGAGGCTCAAGTGGAAGCTCGTTTTGGTTCGTTTGGAGATAGTGCTAATCTTGAGGCGTGATAGGTGCACGGTTTGTGCCAAACGTACCATAGGCTCAAAAATTGCTTTGGACGCCCCTGATGGTACTCCTAGGTCACGAGGTTCGAGTGAAAGCTTGTTTCAGTCCATTTGGAGATAGTGCTAATCTTGATATGAGATAGGTGCACAGTTTGCGCCAATGTACCATTAGGCTTGGAAATCATTTTGAACACAACCGATGGAACTCCTAGGCGTCACGGATCATGTGGAATCTCGCATCGGTCCGTTCAGAGATGGTGTTAGCGTCGTTTTAAGGTGCACAGTTTGCACGAAACTTACCAATTGGCTCAAAAATCATTTTGGAGACACCCGATGGTACTCCTTGGTGCTGAGGCTCAAATAGAAGCTCATTTCGGTCCGTTTGGTGATAGCGCTAATCTTGAGATAAGATAGGTGCACGGTTTGCACCAGACGTACCTTAGCGTTAAAAATTGTTTTGGATGCACATGATGGTACTCCTAGGTGACTAGGCTCAAGTGAAAGCTCGTTTTAGTTCGTTTGGAGATAGTGCTAATCTTTACGCAAGATAGGTGCATGGTCTGTGTCGAATGTACCATTAGGCTTGGAAATCATTTCGGACACACCCGATGGAACTCCTAGGTGACATGGGTCATGTGGAATCTCGCATCGTCCCGTTTGGAGACGGTGTTAGTGTCAAATCTTGTGGCAAGATAGGTGCGCGGTTTGCGCCAAACATACCACAGGCTCAAAAATCATTTTGGATACACCCGATGGTTCTACTACGTGATGAGCCTCAAGTGGAAGGTCGGTTCGGTCCATTTAGGGATAGTGCTAATCTTGACACAAGATAGGTGCACGGTTTGCGCCAAACGTACCTAGGTGATACGGGTCATGTGGAATCTCGTATCGGTCCACTTGGAGACGATATTATTGTCAGTGTAAGATAGGTGCATGGTTTACAGCAAACGTACCATAGGCTCAGAAATTGGTTTGGACAAACCCGATGGTACTCCTAGGTGATGAGGCTCAAGTGGAAGCTCGTTTCGGTTCGTTTGGAGATAGTGCTAATCTTGAGGCGTTATAGGTGCACGGTTTGTGCCAAACGTACCATAGGCTCAAAAATTGCTTTGGACGCCCCTGATGGTACTCCTATGTGACGAGGTTCGAGTGAAAGCTCGTTTCAGTCCGTTTGGAGATAGTGCTAATCTTGATGCGAGATAGGTGCACAGTTTGCGCCAATGTATCATTAGGCTTGGAAATCATTTTGAACACAACCGATGGAACTCCTAGTTGTCACGGATCATGTGGAATCTCGCATCGGTCCATTTAGAGATGGTGTTAGCATCGTTGTAAGGTGCACAGTTTTCACGAAATTTACCAATTGGCTAAAAAATCATTTTGGAGACAATCAATGGTACTCCTTGGTGATGAGGCTCAAATAGAAGCTCATTTCGGTCCGTTTGGTGATAGTGCTAATCTTGAGATAAGATAGGTGCACGGTTTGCGCCAGACGTACCTTAGCGTTAAAAATTGTTTTGGATGCACATGATGTTACTCCTAGGTGACGAGGCTCAAGTGAAAGCTCGTTTTTGTTCGTTTGGAGATAGTGCTAATCTTTACACAAGATAGGTGCATGGTTTGCGTCGAATGTACCATTAGGCTTGGAAATCATTTCGGACACACCCGATGGAACTCCTAGGTGACATGGGTCTTGTGGAATCTCGCATCGTCCCGTTTGGAGACGGTGTTAGTGTCGGTGCAGGATAGGTGCACAGTTTGCGACAAACATACCATAGGCTCACAAATCATTTTGGACACAACGATGGGACTCCTAGGTGACAAAGCTCATGTGGAAGCAGTTTTTGGTCTGTTTGGAGATAGTGCAAATCTTGTAACAAGATAGGTGCGCAGTTTGCGCCAAACATACCACATGCTCAAAAATCATTTTGGATGCACCCGATGGTTCTACTACGTGATGAGCCTCAAGTGGAAGGTCAGTTCGGTCCATTATGGATAGTGCTAATCTTGACACAAGATAGGTGCACGGTTTGCGCCAAACGTACCTAGGTGATACGAGTCATGTGGAATCTCGTATCGGTCCACTTGGAGATGATGTTATTGTCAGTGTAAGATAGGTGCGTGGTTTATAGCAAACGTACCATAGGCTCAGAAATTGGTTTGGACAAACCCGATGGTACTCCTAGGTGACGAGGCTCAAGTGGAAGCTCGTTTCGGTTCGTTTGGAGATAGTGCTAATCTTGAGGCGTGATAGGTGCACGGTTTGTGCCAAACGTACCATAGGCTCAAAAATTGCTTTGGACACCCCTGATGGACCCCTAGGTGATGAGGTTCAAGTAAAAGCTCGTTTTAGTCCGTTTGGAGATAGTGCTAATCTTGATGCGAGATAGGTGCACAGTTTGCGCCAATGTACCATTAGGCTTGGAAATCATTTTGAACACAACCGATGGAACTCCTAGGTGTCACGGATGATGTGGAATCTCGCATCGGTCCATTTAGAGATGGTGTTAGCATCGTTGTAAGGTGCACAGTTTTCACGAAATTTACCAATTGGCTAAAAAATCATTTTGGAGACACCCGATGTTACTCCTTGGTGATGAGGCTCAAATGGAAGCTCATTTCGGTCCGTTTGGTGATAGTGCTAATCTTGAGATAAGATAGGTGCACGGTTTGCGCCAGACGTACCTTAGCGTTAAAAATTGTTTTGGATGCACATGATGGTACTCCTAAGTGACGAGGCTCAAGTGAAAGCTCGTTTTAGTTTGTTTGGAGATAGTGCTAATCTTTACACAAGATAGGTGCATGGTTTGCGTCGAATGTACCATTAGGCTTGGAAAATCATTTCGAACACACCCGATGGAACTCCTAGGTGACATAGGTCATTTTGAATCTCGCATCGTCCCGTTTGGAGACGGTGTTAGTGTCGGTGCAGGATAGGTGCACAGTTTGCGACAAACATACCATAGGCTCACAAATCATTTTGGACACAACGATGGGACTCCTAGGTGACGAAGCTCAAGTGGAAGCAATTTTCAGTCTGTTTGGAGATAGTGCAAATCTTGTAACAAGATAGGTGTGCAGTTTGCGCCAAACATACCACAGGCTCAAAAATCATTTTGGATGCACCCGATGGTTCTACTACGTGATGAGCCTCAAGTGGAAGGTCAGTTCGGTCCATTATGGATAGTGCTAATCTTGACACAAGATAGGTGCACGGTTTGCGCCAAACGTACCTAGGTGATACGAGTCATGTGGAATCTCGTATCGGTCCACTTGGAGACGATGTTATTGTCAGTGTAAGATAGGTGCGTGGTTTATAGCAAACGTACCATAGGCTCAGAAATTGGTTCGGACAAACCCGATGGTACTCCTAGGTGACGAGGCTCAAGTGGAAGCTCGTTTCGGTTCGTTTGGAAATAGTGCTAATCTTGAGGCGTCATAGGTGCACGGTTTGTGCCAAACGTACCATAGGCTCAAAAATTGCTTTGGACACCCCTGATGGTACCCCTAGGTGATGAGGTTCAAGTAAAAGCTCATTTTAGTCCGTTTGGAGATAGTGCTAATCTTGATGCGAGATAGGTGCACAGTTTGCGCCAATGTACCATTAGGCTTGGAAATCATTTTGAACACAACCGATGGAACTCCTAGGTGTCACGGATGATGTGGAATCTCGCATCGGTCCATTTAGAGATGGTGTTAGCATCGTTGTAAGGTGCACAGTTTTCACGAAATTTACCGATTGGCTAAAAAATCATTTTGGAGACACCCGATGTTACTCCTTGGTGATGAGGCTTAAATGGAAGCTCATTTCGGTCCGTTTGGTGATAGTGCTAATCTTGAGATAAGATAGGTGCACGGTTTGCGCCAGACGTACCTTAGCGTTAAAAATTGTTTTGGATGCACATGATGGTACTCCTAGGTGACGAGGCTCAAGTGAAAGCTCGTTTTAGTTCGTTTGGAGATAGTGCTAATCTTTACACAAGATAGGTGCATGGTTTGCGTCGAATGTACCATTAGGCTTGGAAAATCATTTCGGACACATCCGATGGAACTCCTAGGTGACATAGGTCATTTGAATCTCGCATCGTCCCGTTTGGAGAAGGTGTTAGTGTCGGTGTAGGATAGGTGCACAGTTTGCGACAAACATACCATAGGCTCACAAATCATTTTTGACACAACGATGGGACTCCTAGGTGACGAAGCTCAAGTGGAAGCAATTTTCAGTCTGTTTGGAGATAGTGCAAATTTTGTGGCTAGATAGGTGCGCGGTTTGCGCCAAACATACCACAGGCTCAAAAATCATTTTGGATGCACCCGATGGTTCTACTACGTGATGAGCCTCAAGCGGAAGGTCGGTTCGGTCCATTATGTATAGTGCTAATCTTGACACAAGATAGGTGCACGGTTTGCGCCAAACGTACCTAGGTGATACGGGTCATGTGGAATCTCGTATCGGTCCACTTGGAGACGATGTTATTGTCAGTGCAAGATAGGTGCACGGTTTATAGCAAACGTACCATAGGCTCAGAAATTGGTTTGGACAAACCCGATGGTACTCCAAGGTGACGAGGCTCAAGTGGAAGCTCGTTTCGGTTTATTTGGAGATAGTGCCAATCTTGCGGCGTGATAGGTGCACGGTTTGTGCCAAACATACCATAGGCTCAAAAATTGCTTTGGACACCCCTGATGGTACCCCTAGGTGACGAGGTTCGAGTAAAAGCTCATTTCAGTCCGTTTGGAGATAGTGCTAATCTTGATGCGAGATAGGTGCACAGTTTGCGCCAATGTACCATTAGGCTTGGAAATCATTTTGAACACAACCGATGGAACTCCTAGGTGTCACGGATGATGTGGAATCTCGCATCGGTCCATTCAGAGATGGTGTTAGCATCGTTGTAAGGTGCACAGTTTTCACAAAACTTACCAATTGGCTAAAAAATCATTTTGGAGACACCCGATGGTACTCCTTGGTGATGAGGCTCAAATGGAAGCTCATTTCGGTCCGTTTGGTGATAGTGCTAATCTTGAGATAAGATAGGTGCACGTTTTGCGCCAGACGTACCTTAGCGTTAAAAATTGTTTTTGGAAGCACATGATGGTACTCCTAGGTGACGAGGCTGAAGTGAAAGCTCGTTTTAGTTCGTTTGGAGATGGTGCTAATCTTTACACAAGATAGGTGCATGGTTTGCGTCGAATGTACCATTAGGCTTGGAAATCATTTCGGACACACCCGATGGAACTCCTAGGTGACATGGGTCATGTGGAATCTCGCATCGTCCCGTTTGGAGACGGTGTTAGTGTCGGTGCAGGATAGGTGCACAGTTTGCGACAAACATACCATAGGCTCACAAATCAATTTGGACAAAACGATGGGACTCCTAGGTGACGAAGCTCAAGTGGAAGCAGTTTTCGGTCTGTTTAGAGATAGTGCAAATCTTGTGGCAAGATAGGTGCGCGGTTTGCGCCAACCATACCATAGGCTCAAAAATCATTTTGGATGCTCCCGATGGTTCTACTACGTCATGAGCCTCAAGTGGAAGGTCGGTTCGGTCCATTATGGATAGTGCTAATCTTGACACAAGATAGGTGCACGGTTTGCGCCAAACGTACCTAGGTGATACGGGTCATGTGGAATCTCGTATCGGTCCACTTGGAGACGATGTTATTGTCAGTGTAAGATAGGTGCACGGTTTACAGCAAACATACCATAGGCTCAGAAATTGGTTTGGACAAACCCGATGGTACTCCTAGGTGACGAGGCTCAAGTGGAATCTCATTTCGGTTCGTTTGGAGATAGTGCTAATCTTGAGGCGTGATAGGTGCACGGTTTGTGCCAAACGTACCATAGGCTCAAAAATTGCTTTGGACGCCCCTGATGATACACCTAGGTGACGAGGTTCGAGTGAAAGCTCGTTTCAGTCCGTTTGGAGATAGTGCTAATCTTGATGCGAGATAGGTGCACAGTTTGCGCCAATGTACCATTAGGCTTGGAAATCATTTTGAACACAACCGATGGAACTCCTAGGTGTCATGGATCATGTGGAATCTCGCATCGGTCCGTTCAGAGATGGTGTTAGCGTCGTTGTAAGGTGCACAGTTTGCACGAAACTTACCAATTGGCTCAAAAATCATTTTGGAGACACCCGATGGTACTCCTTGGTGATGAGGCTCAAATAGAAGCTCATTTCGGTCCGTTTGGTGATAATGCTAATCTTGAGATAAGATAGGTGCACGGTTTGCGCCAGACGTACCTTAGCGTTAAAAATTATTTTGGATGCACATGATGGTACTCCTAGGTGACGAGGCTCAAGTGAAAGCTCGTTTTAGTTCGTTTGGAGATAGTGCTAATCTTTACACAAGATAGGTGCATGGTTTGCGTCGAATGTACCATTAGGCTTGGAAATCATTTCGGACACACCCGATGGAACTCCTAGGTGACATAGGTCATGTGGAATCTCGCATCGTCCCGTTTGGAGACGATGTTAGTGTCGGTGCAGGATAGGTGCACAGTTTGCGACAAACATACCATAGGCTCACAAATCAATTTGGACAAAACGATGGGACTCCTAGGTGACGAAGCTCAAGTGGAAGCAGTTTTCGGTCTGTTTAGAGATAGTGCAAATCTTGTGGCAAGATAGGTGCGCGGTTTGCGCCAACCATACCATAGGCTCAAAAATCATTTTGGATGCTCCCGATGGTTCTACTACGTCATGAGCCTCAAGTGGAAGGTCGGTTCGGTCCATTATGGATAGTGCTAATCTTGACACAAGATAGGTGCACGGTTTGCGCCAAACGTACCTAGGTGATACGGGTCATGTGGAATCTCGTATCGGTCCACTTGGAGACGATGTTATTGTCAGTGTAATATAGGTGCAAGGTTTACAGCAAACATACCATAGGCTCAGAAATTGGTTTGGACAAACCCGATGGTACTCTTAGGTGACGAGGCTCAAGTGGAAGCTCGTTTCGGTTCGTTTGGAGATAGTGCTAATCTTGAGGCGTGATAGGTGCACGGTTTGTGCCAAACGTACCATAGGCTCAAAAATTGCTTTGGACGCCCCTGATGGTACTCCTAGGTGACGAGGTTCGAGTGAAAGCTCGTTTCAGTCCGTTTGGAGATAGTGCTAATCTTGATGCGAGATAGGTGCACAGTTTGCGCCAATGTACCATTAGGCTTGGAAATCATTTTGAACACAACCGATGGAACTCCTAGGTGTCACGGATCATGTGGAATCTCGCATCGGTCCGTTCAGAGATGGCGTTAGCGTCGTTGTAAGGTGCATAGTTTGCACGAAACTTACCAATTGGCTCAAAAATCATTTTGGAGACACCCGATGGTACTCCTTGGTGATGAGGCTCAAATACAAGCTCATTTCGGTCCGTTTGGTGATAGTGCTAATCTTGGGATAAGATAGGTGCACGATTTGCGCTAGACGTACCTTAGCGTTAAAAATTATTTTGGATGCACATGATGGTACTCCTAGGTGACGAGGCTCAAGTGAAAGCTCGTTTTAGTTCGTTTGGAGATAGTGCTAATCTTTATACAAGATAGGTGCATGGTTTGCGTCGAATGTACCATTAGGCTTGGAAATCAGTTCGGACACACCCGATGGAACTCCTAGGTGACATGGGTCATGTGGAATCTCGCATCGTCCCGTTTGGAGACGGTGTTAGTGTCGGTGCAGGATAGGTGCACAGTTTGCGACAAACATACCATAGGCTCACAAATCAATTTAGACAAAACGATGGGACTCCTAGGTGACGAAGCTCAAGTGGAAGCAGTTTTTGGTCTGTTTGGAGATAGGGCAAATCTTGTGGCAAGATAGGTGCGCGGTTTGCGCCAAACATACCATAGGCTCAAAAATCATTTTGGATGCACCCGATGGTTCTACTACGTGATGAGCCTCAAGTGGAAGGTAGGTTCGGTCCATTATGGATAGTGCTAATCTTTACACAAGATAGGTGCACGGTTTGCGCCAAACGTACCTAGGTGATACGGGTCATGTGGAATCTCGTATCGGTCCACTTGGAGACGATGTTATTGTCAGTGTAAGATAGGTGCACGGTTTACAGCAAACGTACCATAGGCTCAGAAATTGGTTTGGACAAACCTGATGGTACTCCTAGTTGACGAGGTTCAAGTGGAAGCTCGTTTTGGTTCGTTTGGAGATAGTGCAAATCTTGAGGCGTGATAGGTGCACGGTTTGTGTCAAACGTACCATAGGCTCAAAAATTGCTTTGGACACCCCTAATGGTACCCCTAGGTGACGAGGTTCGAGTGAAAGCTCATTTCAGTCTGTTTGGAGATAGTGCTAATCTTGATGCGAGATAGGTGCACAGTTTGCGCCAATGTACCATTAGGCTTGGAAATCATTTTGAACACAACCGATGGAACTCCTAGGTGTCATGGATCATGTGGAATCTCGCATCGGTCCGTTCAGAGATGGTGTTAGCGTCGTTGTAAGGTGCACAGTTTGCACGAAACTTACCAATTGGCTCAAAAATCATTTTGGAGACAACCGATGGTACTCCTTGGTGATGAGGCTAAAATGGAAGCTCATTTCGGTCCGTTTGGTGATAGTGCTAATCTTGAGATAAGATAGGTTCACGGTATGCGCCAGACGTACCTTAGCGTTAAAAATTGTTTTGGATGCACATGATGGTACTCCTAGGTGACAAGGCTCAAGTGAAAGCTCGTTTTAGTTCGTTTGGAGATAGTGCTAATCTTTACACAAGATAGGTGCATGGTTTGCGTCGAATGTACAATTAGGCTTGGAAATCATTTCGGACACACCCGATGGAACTCCTAGGTGACATGGGTTATGTGGAATCTCGCATTGTCCCGTTTGGAGACGGTGTTAGTGTCGGTGCAGGATAGGTGCACAGTTTGCGACAAACATACCATAGGCTCACAAATCATTTTGGACACAACGATGGGACTCCTAGGTGACGAAGCTCAAGTGGAAGCAGTTTTCGGTCTGTTTGGAGATAGTGCAAATCTTGTGGCAAGATAGGTGTGCGGTTTGCGCCAAACATACCACAGGCTCAAAAATCATTTTGGATGCACCCGATGGTTCTACTACGTGATGAGCCTCAAGTGGAAGGTCAATTCGGTCCATTTAGGGATAGTGCTAATCTTGACACAAAATAGGTGCACGGTTTGCGCCAAACGTACCTAGGTGATACGGGTCATGTGGAATCTCGTATCGGTCCACTTGGAGACGATGTTATTGTCAGTGTAAGATGGTGCATGGTTTACAGCAAACGTACCATAGGCTCAGAAATTGGTTTGGACAAACCCGATGGTACTCCTAGGTGACGAGGCTCAAGTGGAAGCTCGTTTCGGTTCATTTGGAGATAGTGCTAATCTTGAGGCGTGATAGGTGCTCGGTTTGTGCCAAACGTACCATAGGCTTAAAAATTGCTTTAGACACCCCTGATGGTACCCCTAGGTGACGAGGTTCGAGTAAAAGCTCATTTAAGTCCGTTTGGAGATAGTGCTAATCTTGATGCGAGATAGGTGCACAGTTTGCGCCAATGTACCATTAGGCTTGGAAATCATTTTGAACACAACCGATGGAACTCCTAGGTGTCACGGATGATGTGGAATCTCGCATCGGTCCATTCAGAGATGGTGTTAGCGTCGTTGTAAGGTGCACAATTTTCACGAAACTTACCAATTGGCTAAATTCATTTTGGAGACACCCGATGGTACTCCTTGGTGATGAGGCTCAAATGGAAGCTCATTTCAGTCCATTTGATGATTGTGCTAATCTTGAGATAAGATAGGTGCACGATTTGCGCCAGACGTACCTTAGCGTTAAAAATTGTTTTGGATGCACATGATGGTACTCCTAGGTGACGAGGCTCAAGTGAAAGCTCGTTTTAGTTCGTTTGGAGATAGTGCTAATCTTTACACAAGATAGGTGCTTGGTTTGCGTCGAATGTACCATTAGGCTTGGAAATCATTCCGGACACACCCGATGGAACTCCTAGGTGACATGGGTCATTTTGAATCTCGCATCGTCCCGTTTGAAGACAGTGTTAGTGTCGGTGTAGGATAGGTGCACAGTTTGCGACAAACATACTATAGGCTCACAAATCATTTTGGACACAACGATAGGACTCCTAGGTGACGAAGCTCAAGTGTAAGCAATTTTCGGTCTGTTTGGAGATAGTCCAAATCTTGTGGCAAGATAGGTGCGCGGTTTGCGCCAAACATGCCACAGGCTCAAAAATCATTTTGGATGCACCCGATGGTTCTACTACGTGATGAGCCTCAAGTGAAAGGTCGGTTCGGTCCATTTAGGGATAGTGCTAATCTTGACACAAGATAGGTGCACGGTTTGCGCCAAACGTACCTAGGTGATACGGGTCATGTGGAATCTCGTATCGGTCCACTTGGAGACGATGTTATTGTCAGTGTAAGATATGTGCACGGTTTACAGCAAACGTACCATAGGCTCAGAAATTGGTTTGGACAAACCCGATGGTACTCCTAGGTGACGAGGCTCAAGTGGAAGCTCGTTTCGGTTTGTTTGGAGATAGTGCTAATCTTGAGGCGTGATAGGTGCACGGTTTGTGCCAAACGTACCATAGGCTCAAAAATTGCTTTGGACGCCCCTGATGGTACTCCTAGGTGACGAGGCTCGAGTGAAAGCAAGTTTCAGTCCGTTTGGAGATAGTGCTAATCTTGATGCGAGATAGGTGCACAGTTTGCGCCAATGTACCATTAGGCTTGGAAATCATTTTGAACACAACCGATGGAACTGCTAGGTGTCACGGATCATGTGGAATCTCGCATCGGTCCGTTCAGAGATGGTGTTAGCGTCGTTGTAAGGTGCACAGTTTGCACGAAACTTACCAATTGGCTCAAAAATCATTTTCGAGATACCCTATGGTACTCCTTGGTGATGAGGCTCAAATAGAAGCTCATTTCGGTCCGTTTGGTGATAGTGCTAATCTTGAGATAAGATAGGTGCACGGTTTGCGCCAGACATACCTTAGCATTAAAAATTGTTTTGGATGCACATGATGGTACTCCTAGGTGACAAGGCTCAAGTGAAAGCTCGTTTTAGTTCGTTTGGAGATAGTGCTAATCTTTACACAAGATAGGTGCATGGTTTGTGTCGAATGTACCATTAGGCTTGGAAATCATTTCGGACACACCCGATGGAACTCCTAGGTGACATGGGTCATGTGGAATCTCGCATCGTCCCGTTTGGAGACGGTGTTAGTGTCGGTGCAGGATAGGTGCATATTTTGCGACAAACATACCATAGGCTCACAAATCATTTTGGACACACCCGATGGGACTCCTAGGTGACGAAGCACAAGTGGAAGCACTTTTCGGTCTGTTTGGAGATAGTGCAAATCTTGTGGCAAGATAGGTGCGCGGTTTGCGCCAAACATACCACAGGCTCAAAAATCATTTTTGATGCACCCGATGGTTCTACTACGTGATGAGCCTCAAGTGGAAGGTCGGTTCGGTCCATTATGGATAGTGCTAATCTTGACACAAGATAGGTGCACGGTTTGCGCCAAACGTACCTAGGTGATATGGGTCATGTGGAATCTCGTATCGGTCCACTTGGATACGATGTTATTGTCAGTGTAAGATAGGTGCGTGGTTTACAGCAAACGTACCATAGGCTCAGAAATTGGTTTGGACAAACCCGATGGTACTCCTAGGTGACGAGGCTCAAGTGGAAGCTCATTTCGGTTTGTTTGGAGATAGTGCTAATCTTGAGGCGTGATAGGTGCACGGTTTGTGCCAAACGTACCATAGGCTCAAAAATTGCTTTGGACACCCCTGATAGTACCCCTAGGTGACGAGGTTCGAGTGAAAGCTCATTTCAGTCTGTTTGGAGATAGTGCTAATCTTGATGCGAGATAGTTGCACAGTTTGCGCCAATTTACTATTAGGCTTGGAAATCATTTTGAACACAACCGATGGAACTCCTAGGTGTCACGGATGACGTGGAATCTCGCATCGGTCCGTTCAGAGATGGTGTTAGCGTTGTTGTAAGGTGCACAGATTGCACGAAACTTACCAATTGGCTCAAAAATCATTTTGGAGACACCCGATGGTACTCCTTGGTGATGAGGCTGAAATGGAAGCTCATTTCGGTCCGTTTGGTGATAGTTCTAATCTTAAGATAAGATAGGTGCACGGTTTGCGCCAAACATACCTTAGCATTAAAAATTGTTTTAGATGCACATGATGGTACTCCTAGGTGACGAGGCTCAAGTGAAAGCTCGTTTTAGTTCGTTTGGAGATAGTGCTAATCTTTACACAAGATAGGTGCATGGTTTGCGTCGAATGTACCATTAGGCTTGGAAATCATTGCGGACACACCCGATGGAACTCCTAGGTGACATGGGTCATTTTGAATCTCGCATCGTCCCGTTTGGAGACGGTGTTAGTGTCAGTGTAGGATAGGTGCACAGTTTGCGACAAACATACCATAGGCTCACAAATCATTTTGGACACAACGAAGGGACTCCTAGGTGACGAAGCTCAAGTGGAAGCAGTTTTTGGTCTGTTTGGAGATAGTGCAAATCTTGTGGCAAGATAGGTGCGCGGTTTGCGCCAAACATACCATAGGCAAAAAAAATCATTTTGGATGCACCCGATGGTTCTACTACGTGATGAGCCTCAAGTGGAAGGTCGGTTCGGTCCATTTAGGGATAGTGCTAATCTTGACACAAGATAGGTGCACGGTTTGCGCCAAACGTAACTAGGTGATACGGGTCATGTGCAATCTCATATCAGTCCACTTGGAGACGATGTTATTGTTAGTGTAAGATAGGTGCACGGTTTACAACAAACGTACCATAGGCTCAGAAATTGGTTTGGACAAACCCGATGGTACTCCTAGGTGACGAGGCTCAAGTGGAAGCTCGTTTCGGTTCGTTTGGAGATAGTGTTAATCTTGAGGCGTGATAGGTGCACGGTTTATGCCAAACGTACCATAGGCTCAAAAATTGCTTTGGACGCCCCTTATGGTACTCCTAGGTGACGAGGTTCGAGTGAAAGCTCGTTTCAGTCCGTTTGGAGATAGTGCTAATCTTGATGCGAGATAGGTGCACAGTTTGCGCCAATGGACCATTAGGCTTGGAAATCATTTTGAACACAACCGATGGAACTCCTAGGTGTCACGGATGATGTGGAATCTCGCATCGGTCCGTTCAGAGATGGTGTTAGCGTCGTTGTAAGGTGCATAGTTTGCACAAAACTTACCAATTGGCTCAAAAATCGTTTTAGAGACACCCGATGGTACTCCTTGGTGATGAGGCTCAAATGGAAGCTCATTTCGGTCCGTTTGGTGATAGTGCTAATCTTGAGGTAAGATAGGTGCACGGTTTGTGCCAGACGTACCTTAGCGTTAAAAATTGTTTTGGATGCACATGATAGTACTCCTAGGTGACGACGCTCAAGTGAAAGCTCGTTTTAGTTTGTTTGGAGATAGTGCTAATCTTTACACAAGATAGGTGCATGGTTTGCGTCGAATGTACCATTAGACTTTGAAATCATTTCGGACACACCCGATGGAACTCTTAGGTGACATGGGTCATGTGGAATCTCGCATCGTCCCGTTTGGAGACGGTGTTAGTGTCGGTGCAGGATTGGTGCACAGTTTGCGACAAACATACCATAGGCTCACAAATCATTTTGGACACAACGATGGGACTCCTAGGTGACGAAGCTCAAGTGGAAGCAGTTTTCGGTCTGTTTGGAGATAATGCAAATCTTGTGGCAAGATTGGTGCGCGGTTTGCGCCAAACATACCACAGGCTCAAAAATCATTTTGGATGCACCCGATGGTTCTACTACGTGATGAGCCTCAAGTGGAAGGTCGGTTCGGTCCATTATGTATAGTGCTAATCTTGACACAAGATAGGTGCACGGTTTGTGCCAAACGTACCTAGGTGATACGGGTCATGTGGAATCTCGTATCGGTCCACTTGGAGACGATGTTATTGTCAGTGTAAGATAGGTGCGTGGTTTACAGCAAATGTACCATAGGCTCAGAAATTGGTTTGGACAAACCCAATGGTACTCCTAGGTGACGAGGCTCAAGTGGAAGCTCGTTTCGGTTCGTTTGGAGATAGTGCTAATCTTGAGGCGTGATAGGTGCACGGTTTGTGCCAAACGTACCATAGGCTCAAAATTTGCTTTGGACACCCCTGATGGTACCCCTAGGTGACGAGGTTCGAGTAAAAGCTCATTTTAGTCCGTTTGGAGATAGTGCTAATCTTGATGCGAGATAGGTGCACAGTTTGCGCCAATGTACCATTAGTCTTGGAAATCATTTTGAACACAACCGATGGACCTCCTAGGTGTCACGGATCATGTGGAATCTCGCATCGGTCCGTTCAGAGATGCTGTTAGCGTCGTTGTAAGGTGCACAGTTTGCACGAAACTTACCAATTGGCTCAAAAATCATTTTGGAGACACCAGATGGTACTCCTTAGTGATGAGGCTCAAATGGAAGCTCATTTCGGTCTGTTTGGTGATAGTGGTAATCTTGAGATAAGATAGGTGCACGGTTTGCGCCAGACGTACCTTAGCGTTAAAAATTGTTTTGGATGCACATGATGATACTCCTAGGTGACGAGGCTCAAGTGAAAGCTCGTTTTAGTTCGTTTGGAGATAGAGCTAATCTTTACACAAGATAGGTGCATGGTTTGCGTCGAATGTACTATTAGGCTTGGAAATCATTTCAGACACACCCGATGGAACTCCTAGGTGACATGGGTCATGTGGAATCTCGCATCGTCCCGTTTGGAGACGGTGTTAGTGTCGGTGCAGGATAGGTGCATATTTTGCGACAAACATACCATAGGCTCACAAATCATTTTGGACACACCCGATGGGACTCCTAGGTGACGAAGCACAAGTGGAAGCACTTTTCGGTCTGTTTGGAGATAGTGCAAATCTTGTGGCAAGATAGGTGCGCGGTTTGCGCCAAACATACCATAGGCTCAAAAATCATTTTTGATGCACCCGATGGTTCTACTACGTGATGAGCCTCAAGTGGAAGGTCGGTTCGGTCAATTATGGATAGTGCTAATCTTGACACAAGATAGGTGCACGGTTTGCGCCAAACGTACCTAGGTGATATGGGTCATGTGGAATCTCGTATCGGTCCACTTGGATACGATGTTATTGTCAGTGTAAGATAGGTGCGTGGTTTACAGCAAACGTACCATAGGCTCAGAAATTGGTTTGGACAAACCCGATGGTACTCCTAGGTGACGAGGCTCAAGTGGAAGCTCGTTTCGGTTTGTTTGGAGATAGTGCTAATCTTGAGGCGTGATAGGTGCACGGTTTGTGCCAAATGTACCATAGGCTCAAAAATTGCTTTGGACACCCCTGATGGTACCCCTAGGTGACGAGGTTCGAGTGAAAGCTCATTTCAGTCTGTTTGGAGATAGTGCTAATCTTGATGCGAGATAGTTGCACAGTTTGCGCCAATTTACTATTAGGCTTGGAAATCATTTTGAACACAACCGATGGAACTCCTAGGTGTCACGGATGATGTGGAATCTCGCATCGGTCCGTTCAGAGATGGTGTTAGCGTTGTTGTAAGGTGCACAGATTGCACGAAACTTACCAATTGGCTCAAAAATCATTTTGGAGACACCCGATGGTACTCCTTGGTGATGAGGCTCAAATGGAAGCTCATTTCGGTCCGTTTGGTGATAGTGGTAATCTTGAGATAAGATAGGTGCACGGTTTGCGCCAGACATACCTTAGCATTAAAAATTATTTTGGATGCACATGACGGTACTCCTAGGTGACGAGGCTCAAGTGAAAGCTCGTTTTAGTTCGTTTGGAGATAGTGCTAATCTTTACACAAGATAGGTGCATGGTTTGCGTCGAATGTACCATTAGGCTTGGAAATCATTGCGGACACACCCGATGGAACTCCTAGGTGACATGGGTCATTTTGAATCTCGCATCGTCCCATTTGGAGACGGTGTTAGTGTCGGTGTAAGATAGGTGCACAGTTTGCGACAAACATACCATAGGCTCACAAATCATTTTGGACACAACGAAGGGACTCCTAGGTGACGAAGCTCAAGTGGAAGCAGTTTTTGGTCTGTTTGGAGATAGTGCAAATCTTGTGGCAATATAGGTGCGCGGTTTGCGCCAAACATACCATAGGCAAAAAAATCATTTTGGATGCACCCGATGGTTCTACTACGTGATGAGCCTCAAGTGGAAGGTCGGTTCGGTCCATTTAGGGATAGTGCTAATCTTGACACAAGATAGGTGCACGGTTTGCACCAAACGTAACTAGGTGATACGGGTCATGTGCAATCTCATATCGGTCCACTTGGAGACGATGTTATTGTTAGTGTAAGATAGGTGCACGGTTTACAACAAACGTACCATAGGCTCAGAAATTGGTTTGGACAAACCCGATGGTACTCCTAGGTGACGAGGCTCAAGTGGAAGCTCGTTTCGGTTCGTTTGGAGATAGTGTTAATCTTGAGGCGTGATAGGTGCACGGTTTGTGCCAAACGTACCATAGGCTCAAAAATTGCTTTGGACGCCCCTTATGGTACTCCTAGGTGACGAGGTTCGAGTGAAAGCTCGTTTCAGTCCGTTTGGAGATAGTGCTAATCTTGATGCGAGATAGGTGCACAGTTTGCGCCAATGGACCATTAGGCTTGGAAATCATTTTGAACACAACCGATGGAACTCCTAGGTGTCACGGATGATGTGGAATCTCGCATCGGTCCGTTCAGAGATGGTGTTAGCGTCGTTGTAAGGTGCATAGTTTGCACAAAACTTACCAATTGGCTCAAAAATCGTTTTAGAGACACCCGATGGTACTCCTTGGTGATGAGGCTCAAATGGAAGCTCATTTCGGTCCGTTTGGTGATAGTGCTAATCTTGAGGTAAGATAGGTGCACGGTTTGTGCCAGACGTACCTTAGCGTTAAAAATTGTTTTGGATGCACATGATGGTACTCCTAGGTGACGACGCTCAAGTGAAAGCTCGTTTTAGTTCGTTTGGAGATAGTGCTAATCTTTACACAAGATAGGTGCATGGTTTGCGTCGAATGTACCATTAGGCTTCGAAATCATTTCGGACACACCCAATGGAACTCTTAGGTGACATGGGTCATGTGGAATCTCGCATCGTCCCGTTTGGAGACGGTGTTAGTGTCGGTGCAGGATTGGTGCACAGTTTGCGACAAACATACCATAGGCTCACAAATCATTTTGGACACAACGATGGGACTCCTAGGTGACGAAGCTCAAGTGGAAGCAGTTTTCGGTCTGTTTGGAGATAGTGCAAATCTTGTGGCAAGATAGGTGTGCGGTTTGCGCCAAACATACCACAGGCTCAAAAATTATTTTGGATGCACCCGATGGTTCTACTACGTGATGAGCCTCAAGTGGAAGGTCGGTTCGGTCCATTATGTATAGTGCTAATCTTGACACAAGATAGGTGCACGGTTTGCGCCAAACGTACCTAGGTGATACGGGTCATGTGGAATCTCGTATCGGTCCACTTAAAGACGATGTTATTATCAGTGTAAGATAGGTGCGTGGTTTACAGCAAACGTACCATAGGCTCAGAAATTGGTTTGGACAAACCCAATGGTACTCCTAGGTGACGAGGCTCAAGTGGAAGCTCGTTTCGGTTCGTTTGGAGATAGTGCTAATCTTGAGGCGTGATAGGTGCACGGTTTGTGCCAAACGTACATAGGCTCAAAAATTGCTTTGGACACCCCTGATGGTACCCCTAGGTGACGAGGTTCGAGTAAAAGCTCATTTTAGTCCGTTTGGAGATAGTGCTAATCTTGATGCGAGATAGGTGCACAGTTTGCGCCAATGTACCATTAGGCTTGGAAATCATTTTGAACACAACCGATGGAACTCCTAGGTGTCTCGGATCATGTGGAATCTCGCATCGGTCCGTTCAGAGATGCTGTTAGCGTCGTTGTAAGGTGCACAGTTTGCACGAAACTTACCAATTGGCTCAAAAATCATTTTGTAGACACCAGATGGTACTCCTTGGTGATGAGGCTCAAATGGAAGCTCATTTCGGTCCGTTTGGTGATAGTGGTAATCTTGAGATAAGATAGGTGCACGGTTTGCGCCAGACGTACCTTAGCGTTAAAAATTGTTTTGGATGCACATGATGATACTCCTAGGTGACGAGGCTCAAGTGAAAGCTCGTTTTAGTTCGTTTGGAGATAGTGCTAATCTTTACACAAGATAGGTGCATGGTTTGCGTCGAATGTACTATTAGGCTTGGAAATCATTTCAGACACACCCGATGGAACTCCTAGGTGACATGAGTCATGTGGAATCTCGCATTATCTCGTTTGGAGACGGTGTTAGTGTCGGTGTAGGATAGGTGCACAGTTGCGACAAACATACCATAGGCTCACACAATCATTTTGGACACACCCGATGGTACTCCTAGGTGATGAAGCTCAAGTGAAAGCAGTTTTCGGTCTGTTTGGAGATAGTGCTAATCTTGTCTCAAGATAGGTGTGCGGTTTGCGCCAAACAAACCACAGGCTCAAAAATCATTTTGGATGCACCCGATGGTTCTACTACGTGATGAGCCTCAAGTGGAAGGTCGGTTCGGTCCATTGAGGGATAGTGCTAATCTTGACACAAGATAGGTGCACGGTTTGCGCCAAACGTACCTAGGTGATACGGGTCATGTGGAATCTCGTATCGGTCCACTTGGAGACGATGTTATTGTCAGTGTAAGATAGGTGCACGGTTTACAGCAAACGTACCATAGGCTCAGAAATTGGTTTGGACAAACCCGATGGTACTCCTAGGTGACGAGGCTCAAGTGGAAGCTCGTTTCGGTTCATTTGGAGATAGTGCTAATCTTGAGGCGTGATAGGTGCACGGTTTGTGCCAAACGTACCATAGGCTCAAAAATTGCTTTGGACGCCCCTGATGGTACTCCTAGTTGATGAGGTTCGAATGAAAGCTCGTTTCAGTCCGTTTGGAGATAGTGCTAATCTTGATGCAAGATACGTGCACAGTTTGTGCCAATATACCATTAGGCTTGGAAATCATTTTGAACACAACCGATGGAACTCCTAGGTGTCACGGATCATGTGGAATCTCGCATCGGTCCGTTCAGAGATGGTGTTAGCGTCGTTGTAAGGTGCACAGTTTGCACGAAACTTACCAATTGGCTCAAAAATCATTTTGGAGACATCTGATGGTACTCCTTGGTGACGAGGCTCAAATGGAAGCTCATTTCGGTCCGTTTGGTGATAGTCCTAATCTTGAGATAAGATAGGTGCACGGTTTGCGCTAGACGTACCTTAGCATTAAAAATTGTTTTGGATGCACATGATGGTACTCCTAGGTGACGAGGCTCAAGTGAAAGCTTGTTTTAGTTCGTTTGGAGATAGTGCTAATCGTTACACAAGATAGGTTCATGGTTTGCATGGAATGTACCATTAGGCTTGGAAATCATTTCGGACACACCCGATGGAACTCCTAGGTGACTTGGGTCATGTGGAATCTCGCATCGTCCCGTTTGGAGACGGTGTTAGTGTCGGTGCAGGATAGGTGCACAGTTTGCGACAAACATACCATAGGCTCACAAATCATTTTGGACACACCCGATGGTACTCCTAGGTGACGAAGCTCAAGTGGAAGCAGTTTTCGGTCTGTTTGGAGATAGTGCTAATCTTGTGGAAAGATAGGTGCGCGGATTGCGCCAAACATACCACAGGCTTAAAAAATATTTTTGATGCACCCGATGGTTCTACTACGTGATGAGCCTCAATTGGAAGGTTGGTTCGGTCCATTTAGGGATAGTGCTAATCTTGACACAAGATAGGTGCACGGTTTGCGCCAAACGTACCTAGGTGATACGGGTCATGTGGAATCTCGTATCGGTCCACTTAAAGACGATGTTATTATCAGTGTAAGATAGGTGCGTGGTTTACAGCAAACGTACCATAGGCTCAGAAATTGGTTTGGACAAACCCAATGGTACTCCTAGGTGACGAGGCTCAAGTGGAAGCTCGTTTCGGTTCGTTTGGAGATAGTGCTAATCTTGAGGCGTGATAGGTGCACGGTTTGTGCCAAACGTACATAGGCTCAAAAATTGCTTTGGACACCCCTGATGGTACCCCTAGGTGACGAGGTTCGAGTAAAAGCTCATTTTAGTCCGTTTGGAGATAGTGCTAATCTTGATGCGAGATAGGTGCACAGTTTGCGCCAATGTACCATTAGGCTTGGAAATCATTTTGAACACAACCGATGGAACTCCTAGGTGTCTCGGATCATGTGGAATCTCGCATCGGTCCGTTCAGAGATGCTGTTAGCGTCGTTGTAAGGTGCACAGTTTGCACGAAACTTACCAATTGGCTCAAAAATCATTTTGTAGACACCAGATGGTACTCCTTGGTGATGAGGCTCAAATGGAAGCTCATTTCGGTCCGTTTGGTGATAGTGGTAATCTTGAGATAAGATAGGTGCACGGTTTGCGCCAGACGTACCTTAGCGTTAAAAATTGTTTTGGATGCACATGATGATACTCCTAGGTGACGAGGCTCAAGTGAAAGCTCGTTTTAGTTCGTTTGGAGATAGTGCTAATCTTTACACAAGATAGGTGCATGGTTTGCGTCGAATGTACTATTAGGCTTGGAAATCATTTCAGACACACCCGATGGAACTCCTAGGTGACATGAGTCATGTGGAATCTCGCATTATCTCGTTTGGAGACGGTGTTAGTGTCGGTGTAGGATAGGTGCACAGTTTGCGACAAACATACCATAGGCTCACACAATCATTTTGGACACACCCGATGGTACTCCTAGGTGATGAAGCTCAAGTGAAAGCAGTTTTCGGTCTGTTTGGAGATAGTGCTAATCTTGTCTCAAGATAGGTGTGCGGTTTGCGCCAAACAAACCACAGGCTCAAAAATCATTTTGGATGCACCCGATGGTTCTACTACGTGATGAGCCTCAAGTGGAAGGTCGGTTCGGTCCATTGAGGGATAGTGCTAATCTTGACACAAGATAGGTGCACGGTTTGCGCCAAACGTACCTAGGTGATACGGGTCATGTGGAATCTCGTATCGGTCCACTTGGAGACGATGTTATTGTCAGTGTAAGATAGGTGCACGGTTTACAGCAAACGTACCATAGGCTCAGAAATTGGTTTGGACAAACCCGATGGTACTCCTAGGTGACGAGGCTCAAGTGGAAGCTCGTTTCGGTTCATTTGGAGATAGTGCTAATCTTGAGGCATGATAGGTGCACGGTTTGTGCCAAACGTACCATAGGCTCAAAAATTGCTTTGGACGCCCCTGATGGTACTCCTAGTTGATGAGGTTCGAATGAAAGCTCGTTTCAGTCCGTTTGGAGATAGTGCTAATCTTGATGCAAGATACGTGCACAGTTTGTGCCAATATACCATTAGGCTTGGAAATCATTTTGAACACAACCGATGGAACTCCTAGGTGTCACGGATCATGTGGAATCTCGCATTGGTCCGTTCAGAGATGGTGTTAGCGTCGTTGTAAGGTGCACAGTTTGCACGAAACTTACCAATTGGCTCAAAAATCATTTTGGAGACATCTGATGGTACTCCTTGGTGATGAGGCTCAAATGGAAGCTCATTTCGGTCCGTTTGGTGATAGTCCTAATCTTGAGATAAGATAGGTGCACGGTTTGCGCTAGACGTACCTTAGCATTAAAAATTGTTTTGGATGCACATGATGGTACTCCTAGGTGACGAGGCTCAAGTGAAAGCTTGTTTTAGTTCGTTTGGAGATAGTGCTAATCGTTACACAAGATAGGTGCATGGTTTGCGTGGAATGTACCATTAGGCTTGGAAATCATTTCGGACACACCCGATGGAACTCCTAGGTGACTTGGGTCATGTGGAATCTCGCATCGTCCCGTTTGGAGACGGTGTTAGTGTCGGTGCAGGATAGGTGCACAGTTTGCGACAAACATACCATAGGCTCACAAATCATTTTGGACACACCCGATGGTACTCCTAGGTGACGAAGCTCAAGTGGAAGCAGTTTTCGGTCTGTTTGGAGATAGTGCTAATCTTGTGGAAAGATAGGTGCGCGGATTGCGCCAAACATACCACAGGCTTAAAAAATATTTTTGATGCACCCGATGGTTCTACTACGTGATGAGCCTCAATTGGAAGGTTGGTTCGGTCCATTTAGGGATAGTGCTAATCTTGACACAAGATAGGTGCATGGTTTGCGCCAAACGTCCTAGGTGATACGGGTCATGTGGAATCTCGTATCGGTCCACTTGGAGACGATGTTATTGTCAGTGTAAGATAGGTGCACGGTTTACAGCAAACGTACCATAGGCTCAGAAAATTAGTTTGGACAAACCCAATGGTACTCCGAGGTGACGAGGCTCAAGTGAAAGCTCGTTTCGGTTCGTTTGGAGATAGTGCTAATCTTTACACAAGATAGGTGCATGGTTTGCGTTGAATGTACCATTAGGCTTGGAAATCATTTTGGACACACCCGATGGAACTCCTAGGTGACATGGGTCATTTTGAATCTCGCATCATCCCATTTGGAGACGGTGTTAGTTCGGTGTAGGATAGGTGCACAGTTTGCGACAAACATACCATAGGCTCACAAATCATTTTGGTCACAACGATGAGACTCCTAGGTGACGAAGCTCAAGTGGAAGCAGTTTTTGGTCTGTTTGGAGGTAGTGCAAATCTTGTGGCAAGATAGGTGCGCGGTTTGCGCCAAACATACCACAGGCTCAAAAATCATTTTGGATGCGCCCAATGGTTCTACTACATGATGAGCCTCAAGTGGAAGGTCGGTTCGGTCCATTTAGGGATAGTGCTAACCTTGACACAAGATAGGTGCACGGTTTGCGCCAAACGTACCTAGGTGATACAGGTCATGTGGAATCTTGTATCGGTCCACTTGGAGACGATGTTATTGTCAGTGTAAGATAGGTGCACGGTTTACAGCAAACGTACCATAGGCTCAGAAATTGGTTTGGACAAACCTGATAGTACTCCTAGGTGACGAGGCTCAAGTGAAAGCTCGTTTGGGTTCGTTTGGAGATAGTGCTAATCTTGAAGCGTGATAGGTGCACGGTTTGTGCCAAACGTACCATATGCTCAAAAATTGCTTCGGACGCCCCTGATGGTACTCCTAGTTGACGCGGTTCGAGTGAAAGCTCGTTTCAGTCCGTTTGGAGATAGTGCTAATCTTGATGCGAGATAGGTGCACAGTTTGGGCCAATGTACCATTAGGCTTGGAAATCATTTTGAACACCACCGATGGAACTCCTAGGTGTCACGGATCATTTGGAATCTCGCATCGGTCCATTCAGAGATGGTGTTAGCGTCGTTGTAAGGTGCACAGTTTGCACGAAACTTACCAATTGGCTCAAAAATCATTTTGGAGACACCCGATGGTACTCCTTGGTGATGAGGCTCAAATGGAAGCTCATTTCGGTCTGTTTGGTGATAGTGCTAATCTTGAGATAAGATAGGTGCACGGTTTGCGCCAGACGTACCTTAGCGTTAAAAATTGTTTTGGATGCACATGATGGTACTCCTAGGTGACGAGACTCAAGTGAAAGCTCGTTTTAGTTCGTTTGGAGATAGTGCTAATCTTTACACAAGATAGGTGCATGGTTTGCGTCGAATGTACTATTAGGCTTGGAAATCATTTCAGACACACATGATGGAACTCCTAGGTGACATGGGTCATGTGGATGAGCATTGTCCCATTTGGAGACGGTGTTAGTGTCGGTGTAGGATAGGGGCACAGTTTGCGACAAACATACCATAGGCTCACAAAATCATTTTGGACACACCCGATGGTACTCCTAGGTGACGAAGCTCAAGTGGAAGCAGTTTTCGGTCTATTTGGAGATAGTGCTAATCTTGTCGCAAGATAGGTGCGCGGTTTGTGCCAAACAAACCACAGGCTCAAAAATCATTTTGGATGCACCCGATGGTTCTACTACGTGATGAGCCTCAAGTGGAAGGTCGGTTCGGTCCATTTAGGGATAGTGCTAATCTTGACACAAGATAGGTGCACGGTTTGCGCCAAACGTACCTAGGTGATACGGGTCATGTGGAATCTCTATTGGTCCACTTGGAGACGATGTTATTGTTAGTGTAAGATATGTGCACGGTTTACAGCAAACGTACCATAGGCTCAGAAATTGGTTTGGACAAACCCGATGGTACTCCTAGGTGACGAGGCTCAAGTGGAAGATCGTTTTGGTTCGTTTGGAGATAGTGCTAATCTTGAGGTGTGATAGGTGCACGGTTTGTGCCAAACGTACCATAGGCTCAAAAATTGCTTTGGATGCCCCAGATGGTACTCCTAATTGATGAGGTTCGAGTGAAAGCTCGTTTCAGTCCGTTTGGAGATAGTGCTAATCTTGATGCAAGATAGGTGCACAGTTTGCGCCGGCTTGGAAATCATTTTGAACACAACTGATGGAACTCCTAGGTGTCACGGATCATGTGGAATCTCGCATCGGTCCATTCAGAGACGGTGTTAGCGTCGTTGTAAGGTGCACAGTTTGCACGAAACTTACCAATTGGCTCAAAAATCATTTTGGTGACATCCGATGGTACTCCTTGGTGATGAGGCTCAAATGGAAGCTCATTTCGGTCTGTTTGGTGATAGTCCAAATCTTGAGATAAGATAGGTGCACGGTTTGCGCCAGACGTACCTTGGCATTAAAAATTGTTTTGGATACACATGATGGTACTGGTGACGAGGCTCAAGTGAAAGCTCGTTTTAGTTCGTTTGGAGATAGTGCTAATCTTTACACAAGATAGGTGCATGGTTTGCGTCGAATGTACCATTAGGCATGGAAATCATTTCGGACACACCCGATGGAACTCCTAGGTGACATGGGTCATGTGGAATCTCGCATCGTCCCGTTTGGAGACGGTGTTAGTGTCGGTGCAGGATAGGTGCACATTTTGCGACAAACATACCATAGGCTCGCAAATCATTTTGGACACACCCGATGAGACTCCTAGGTGACGAAGCACAAGTGGAAGCAGTTTTTGGTCTGTTTGGAGGTAGTGCAAATCTTGTGGCAAGATAGGTGCGCGGTTTGCGCCAAACATACCACAGGCTCAAAAATCATTTTTGATGCGCCCAATGGTTCTACTACATGATGAGCCTCAAGTGGAATGTCGGTTCGGTCCATTATGGATAGTGCTAACCTTGACACAAGATAGATGCACGGTTTGCGCCAAACGTACCTAGGTGATACGGGTCATGTGGAATCTTTTATCGGTCCATTGGAGACGATGTTATTGTCAGTGTAAGATAGGTGCGTGGTTTACAGCAAACGTACCATAGGCTCAGAAATTAGTTTGGACAAACCCGATGGTACTCCTAGGTGACGAGGCTCAAGTGGAAGCTCGTTTCGGTTCATTTGGAGATAGTGCTAATCTTGAGGCGTGATAGGTGCACGGTTTGTGCCAAACGTACCATAGGCTCAAAAATTGCTTTGGACGCCCCTGATGGTACTCCTAGTTGATGAGGTTCGAATGGAAGCTCGTTTCAGTCCGTTTGGAGATAGTGCTAATCTTGATGCAAGATAGGTGCACAGTTTGTGCCAATATACCATTAGGCTTGGAAATCATTTTGAACACAACCGATGGAACTCCTAGGTGTCACGGATCATGTGGAATCTCGCATCGGTCCGTTCAGAGATGGTGTTAGCGTCGTTGTAAGGTGCACAGATTGCACGAAACTTACCAATTGGCTCAAAAATCATTTTGGAGACACCCGATGGTACTCCTTGGTGATGAGGCTCAAATGGAAGCTCATTTCGGTCTGTTTGGTGATAGTGCTAATCTTGAGGTAAGATAGGCGCACGGTTTGTGCCAGACGTACCTTAGCATTAAAAATTGTTTTGGATGCACATGACGGTACTCCTAGGTGACGAGGCTCAAGTGAAAGCTCGTTTTAGTTCGTTTGGAGATAGTGCTAATCTTTACACAAGATAGGTGCATGGTTTGCGTCGAATGTACCATTAGGCTTGGAAATCATTGCGGACACACCCGATGGAACTCCTAGGTGACATGGGTCATTTTGAATCTCGCATCGTCCCGTTTGGAGAGGGTGTTAGTCTCGGTGTAGGATAGGTGCACAGTTTGCGACAAACATACCATAGGCTCACAAAATCATTTTGGACACAACGAAGGGACTCCTAGGTGACGAAGCTCAAGTGGAAGCAGTTTTTGGTTTGTTTGGAGATAGTGCAAATCTTGTGGCAAGATTGGTGCGCGGTTTGCGCTAAACATACCATAGGCTAAAAAATCATTTTGGATGCACCCGATGGTTCTACTACGTGATGAGCCTCAAGTGGAAGGTCGGTTCGGTCCATTTAGGGATAGTGCTAATCTTGACACAAGATAGGTGCAGGTATGCGCCAAACGTAACTAGGTGATACGGGTCATGTGGAATCTCATATCGGTCCACTTGGAGACGATGTTATTGTTAGTGTAAGATAGGTGCACGGTTTACAACAAACATACCATAGGCTCAGAAATTGGTTTGGACAAACCCGATGGTACTCCTAGGTGACGAGGCTCAAGTGGAAGCTCGTTTCGGTTCGTTTGGAGATAGTGTTAATCTTGAGTCGTGATAGGTGCACGGTTTGTGCCAAACGTACCATTGGCTCAAAAATTGCTTTGGACGCCCCTTATGGTACTCCTAGGTGACGAGGTTCGAGTGAAAGCTCGTTTCAGTCCGTTTGGAGATAGTGCTAATCTTGATGCAAGATAGGTGCACAGTTTGTGCCAATATACCATTAGGCTTGGAAATCATTTTGAACACAACCGATGGAACTCCTAGGTGTCACGGATCATGTGGAATCTCGCATCGGTCCGTTCAGAGATAGTGTTAGCGTCGTTGTAAGGTGCACAGTTTGCACGAAACTTACCAATTGGCTCAAAAATCATTTTGGAGACATCTGATGGTACTCCTTGGTGATGAGGCTCAAAAGGAAGCTCATTTCGGTCCGTTTGGTGATAGTCCTAATCTTGAGATAAGATAGGTGCACGGTTTGCGCTAGACGTACCTTAGAATTAAAAATTGTTTTGGATGCACATGATGGTACTCCTAGGTGACGAGGCTCAAGTGAAAGCTTGTTTTAGTTCGTTTGGAGATAGTGCTAATCGTTACACAAGATAGGTGCATTGTTTGCGTCGAATGTACCATTAGGCTTGGAAATCATTTCGGACACACCCGATGGAACTCCTAGGTGACTTGGGTCATGTGGAATCTCGCATCGTCCCGTTTGGAGACGGTGTTAGTGTCGGTGCAGGATAGGTGCACAGTTTGCGACAAACATACCATAGGCTCACAAATCATTTTGGACACACCCGATGGTACTCCTAGGTGACGAAGCTCAAGTGGAAGCAGTTTTCGGTCTGTTTGGAGATAGTGCTAATCTTGTGGAAAGATAGGTGCGCGGTTTTCGCCAAACATACCACAGGCTCAAAAAATATTTTGGATGCACCCGATGGTTCTACTACGTGATGAGCCTCAATTGGAAGGTCGGTTCGGCCCATTTAGGGATAGTGCTAATCTTGACACAAGATAGGTGCATGGTTTGCGCCAAACGTACCTAGGTGATATGGGTCATGTGGAATCTCGTATCGGTCCACTTGGAGACGATGTTATTGTCAGTGTAAGATAGGTGCACGGTTTACAGCAAACGTACCATAGGCTTAGAAATTAGTTTGGACAAACCCAATGGTACTCCTAGGTGATGAGGCTCAAGTGAAAGCTCGTTTCGGTTCGTTTGGAGATAGTGCTAATCTTTACACAAGATAGGTGCATGGTTTGCGTCGAATGTACCATTAGGCTTGGAAATCATTTTGGACACACCCGATGGAACTCCTAGGTGACATGGGTCATTTTGAATCTCGCATCGTCCCATTTGGAGACGGTGTTAGTGTCGGTGTAGGATAGGTGCACAGTTTGCGACAAACATACCATAGGCTCACAAATCATTTTGGACACAACGATGGGACTCCTAGGTGACGAAGCTCAAGTGGAAGCAGTTTTTGGTCTGTTTGGAGATAGTGCAAATCTTGTGGCAAGATAGGTGCGCGGTTTGCGCCAAACATACCACAGGCTCAAAAATCATTTTGGATGCGCCCGATGGTTCTACTACATGATGAGCCTCAAGTGGAAGGTCGGTTCGGTCCATTTAGGGATAGTGCTAACCTTGACACAAGATAGGTGCACGGTTTGCGCCAAACGTACCTAGGTGATACGGGTCATGTGGAATCTCGTATCGGTCCACTTGGAGACGATGTTATTGCCAGTGTAAGATAGGTGCACGGTTTACAGCAAACGTACCATAGGCTCAGAAATTGGTTTGGACAAACCCGATGGTACTCCTAGGTGACGAGGCTCAAGTGGAAGCTCGTTTGGGTTCGTTTGGAGATAGTGCTAATCTTGAAGCGTGATAGGTGCACGGTTTGTGCCAAACGTACCATACGCTCAAAAATTACTTCGGACGCCCCTGATGGTACTCCTAGGTGACGAGGTTCGAGTGAAAGCTCGTTTCAGTCCGTTTGGAGATAGTGCTAATCTTGATGCGAGATAGGTGCACAGTTTGGGCCAATGTACCATTAGGCTTGGAAATCATTTTGAACACCACCGATGGAACTCCTAGGTGTCACGAATCATGTGGAATCTCGCATCGGTCCATTCAGAGATGGTGTTAGCGTCGTTGTAAGGTGCATAGTTTGCACGAAACTTACCAATTGGCTCAAAAATCATTTTGGAGACACCCGATGGTACTCCTTGGTGATGAGGCTCAAATGGAAGCTCATTTCGGTCTGTTTGGTGATTATGCTAATCTTGAGATAAGATAGGTGCACGGTTTGCGCCAGACGTACCTTAGCGTTAAAAATTGTTTTGGATGCACATGATGGTACTCCTAGGTGATGAGACTCAAGTGAAAGCTCCTTTTAGTTTGTTTGGAGATAGTGCTAATCTCTACACAAGATAGGTGCATAGTTTGCGTCGAATGTACTATTAGGCTTGGAAATCATTTCGGACACACATGATGGAACTCCTAGGTGACATGGGTCATGTGGAATCTCGCATTGTCCCGTTTGGAGACGGTGTTAGTGTCGGTGTAGGATAGGTGCACAGTTTGCGACAAACATACCATAGGCTCACAAAATCAATTTGGACACACCCGATGGTACTCCTAGGTGACGAAGCTCAAGTGGAAGTAGTTTTCGGTCTATTTAGAGATAGTGCTAATCTTGTCGCAAGATCGGTGCGCGGTTTGTGCCAAACAAACCACAGGCTCAAAAATCATTTTGGATGCACCCGATGGTTCTACTACATGATGAGCCTCAAGTGGAAGGTCGGTTCGGTCTGTTTAGGGATAGTGCTAATCTTGACACAAGATAGGTGCACGGTTTGCGCCAAACGTACCAAGGTGATACGGGTCATGTGGAATCTCGTATTGGTCCACTTGGAGACGATGTTATTGTTAGTGTAAGATATGTGCACGGTTTACAGCAAACGTACCATAGGCTCAGAAATTGGTTTGGACAAACCCGATGGTACTCCAAGGTGACGAGGCTCAAGTGGAAGCTCGTTTTAGTTCGTTTGGAGATAGTGCTAATCTTGAGGTGTGATAGGTGCACGGTTTGTGCCAAACGTACCATAGGCTCAAAAATTGCTTTGGATGCCCCAGATGGACTCCTAGTTGATGAGGTTCGAGTGAAAGCTCGTTTCAGTCCGTTTGGAGATAGTGCTAATCTTGATGCAAGATAGGTGCACAGTTTGCGCTGGCTTGAAAATCATTTTGAACACAACTGATGGAACTCCTAGGTGTCACGGATCATGTGGAATCTCGCATAGGTCCGTTCAGAGACGGTGTTAGCGTCGTTGTAAGGTGCACAGTTTGCACGAAACTTACCAATTGGCTCAAAAATCATTTTGGTGACATCCGATGGTACTCCTTGGTGATGAGGCTCAAATGGAAGCTCATTTCGGTCTGTTTGGTGATAGTCCAAATCTTGAGATAAGATAGGTGCACGGTTTGCGCCAGACGTACCTTGGCATTAAAAATTGTTTTGGATACACAAGATGGTACTCCTAGGTGACGAGGCTCAAGTGAAAGCTCGTTTTAGTTCGTTTGGAGATAGTGCTAATCTTTACACAAGATAGGTGCATGGTTTGCGTCGAATGTACCATTAGGCTTGGAAATCATTTCGGACACACCCGATGGAACTCCTAGGTGACATGGGTCATGTGGAATCTCGCATCGTCCCGTTTGGAGACGGTGTTAGTGTTGGTGCAGGATAGGTGCACATTTTGCGACAAACATACCATAGGCTCACAAATCATTTTGGACACACCCGATGGGACTCCTAGGTGACGAAGCACAAGTGGAAGCACTTTTCGGTCTGTTTGGAGATAGTGCAAATCTTGTGGCAAGATAGGTGCGCGGTTTGCGCCAAACATACCACAGGCTCAAAAATCATTTTTGATGCACCCGATGGTTCTACTACGTGATGAGCCTCAAGTGGAAGGTCGGTTCGGTCCATTATGGATAGTGCTAATCTTGACACAAGATAGGTGCACGGTTTGCGCCAAACATACCTAGGTGATATGGGTCATGTGGAATCTCGTATCGGTCCACTTGGAGACGATGTTATTGTCAGTGTAAGATAGGTGCGTGGTTTACAGCAAACGTACCATAGGCTCAGAAATTGGTTTGGACAAACCCGATGGTACTCCTAGGTGACGAGGCTCAAGTGGAAGCTCGTTTCGGTTTGTTTGGAGATAGTGCTAACCTTGAGGCGTGATAGGTGCACGGTTTGTGCCAAACGTACCATAGGCTCAAAAATTGCTTTGGACACCCCTGATGGTACCCCTAGGTGACGAGGTTCGAGTGAAAGCTCATTTCAGTCTGTTTGGAGATAGTGCTAATCTTGATGCGAGATAGGTGCACAGTTTGCGCCAATGGACCATTAGGCTTGGAAATCATTTTGAACACAACCGATGGAACTCCTAGGTGTCACGGATGATGTGGAATCTCGCATCGGTCCGTTCAGAGATGGTGTTAGCGTCATTGTAAGGTGCACAGTTTGCACAAAACTTACCAATTGGCTAAAAAATCGTTTTGGAGACACCCGATGGTACTCCTTGGTGATGAGGCTCAAATGGAAGCTCATTTCGGTCCGTTTGGTGATAGTGCTAATCTTGAGGTAAGATAGGTGCACGGTTTGTGCCAGACGTACCTTAGCGTTAAAAATTGTTTTGGATGCACATGATGGTACTCCTAGGTGACGACGCTCAAGTGAAAGCTCGTTTTAGTTCGTTTGGAGATAGTGCTAATCTTTACACAAGATAGGTGCATGGTTTGCGTCGAATGTACCATTAGGCTTGGAAATCATTTCGGACACACCCGATGGAACTCTTAGGTGACATGGGTCATGTGGAATCTCGCATCGTCCCGTTTGGAGACGGTGTTAGTGTCGGTGCAGGATAGGTGCACAGTTTGCGACAAACATACCATAGGCTCACAAATCAATTTGGACACAACGATGGGACTCCTAGGTGACGAAGCTCAAGTGGAAGCACTTTTCGGTCTATTTGGAGATAGTGCAAATCTTGTGGCAAGAAAGGTGCGCGGTTTGCGCCAAACATACCACAGGCTCAAAAATCATTTTGGATGCACCCGATGGTTCTACTACGTGATGAGCCTCAAGTGGAAGGTCGGTTCGGTCCATTATGTATAGTGCTAATCTTGACACAAGATAGGTGCACGGTTTACGCCAAACGTACCTAGGTGATACGGGTCATGTGGAATCTCATATCGGTCCACTTGGAGACAATGTTATTGTCAGTGTAAGATAGGTGCGTGGTTTACAGCAAACGTACCATAGGCTCATAAATTGGTTTGGACAAACCCAATGGTACTCCTAGGTGACGAGGCTCAAGTGGAAGCTCGTTTCGGTTCGTTTGGAGATAGTGCTAATCTTGAGGCGTGATAGGTGCACGGTTTGTGCCAAACGTACCATAGGCTCAAAAATTGCTTTGGACACCCCTGATGGTACTCCTAGGTGACGAGGTTCGACTAAAAGCTCATTTTAGTCCGTTTGGAGATAGTGCTAATCTTGATGCGAGATAGGTGCACAGTTTGCGCCAATGTACCATTAGGCTTGGAAATCATTTTGAACACAACCGATGGAACTCCTAGGTGTCACGGATGATGTGGAATCTCGTATCGGTCCATTCAGAGATGGTGTTAGCGTCGTTGTAAGGTGCACTGTTTTCACGAAACTTACCAATTGGCTAAAAAATCATTTTGGAGACACCCGATGGTACTCCTTGGTGATGAGGCTCAAATGGAAGCTCATTTCGGTCCGTTTGGTGATAGTGCTAATCTTGAGATAAGATAGGTGCACGGTTTGCGCCCGACGTACCTTAGCGTTAAAAAATGTTTTGGATGCACATGATGGTACTCCTAGTTGACGAGGCTCAAGTGAAAGCTCGTTTTAGTTCGTTTGGAGATAGTGCTAATCTTTACACAAGATAGGTGCATGGTTTGCGTCGAATGTACCATTAGGCTTGGAAATCATTCCGGACACACCCGATGGAACTCCTTGGTGACATTGGTCATTTTGAATCTCGCATCGTCCCGTTTGGAGACGGTGTTAGTGTCGGTGTAGGATAGGTGCATAGTTTGCGACAAACATACCATAGGCTCACAAATCATTTTGGACACAATGATAGGACTCCTAGGTGACGAAGCTCAAGTGGAAGCAATTTTCGGTCTGTTTGGAGATAGTGCAAATTTTGTGGCTAGATAGGTGCGCGGTTTGCGCCAAACATACCACAGGCTCAAAAATCATGTTGGATGCACCCGATGGTTCTACTACTTGATGAGCCTCAAGTGGAAGGTCGGTTCGGTCCATTTAGGGATAGTGCTAATCTTGACACAAGATAGGTGCACGATTTGCGCCAAACGTACCTAGGTGATACGGGTCATGTGGAATCTCATATCGGTCCACTTGGAGACGATGTTATTGTTAGTGTAAGATAGGTGCACGGTTTACAGCAAACGTACCATAGGTTCAGAAAATTGGTTTGGACAAACCCGATGGTACTCCTAGGTGACGAGTATCAAGTGGAAGCTCGTTTCGGTTCGTTTGGAGATAGTGCTAATCTTGAGGCGTGATAGGCGCATGGTTTGTGCCAAACGTACCATAGGCTCAAAAATTGCTTTGGACTCCCCTGATGGTACTGCTAGGTGACGAGGTTCGAGTGAAAGCCCGTTTCAGTCCGTTTAGAGATAGTGCTAATCTTGATGCGAGATAAGTGCACAGTTTGCGCCAATGTACCATTAGGCTTGGAAATGATTTTGAACACAACCGATGGAACTCCTAGGTGTCACGGATCATGTGGAATCTTGCATCGGTCCGTTCAGAGATGGTGTTAGCGTCGTTGTAAGGTGCACAGTTTGCACGAAACTTACCAATTGGCTCAAAAATCATTTTGGAGACACCTGATGGTACTCCTTGGTGATGAGGCTCAAATGGAAGCTCATTTCGGTCCGTTTGGTGATAGTGCTAATCTTGAGATAAGATAGGTGCACGGTTTGCGCCAGACGTATCTTAGCATTAAAAATTGTTTTGGATGCACATGATGGTACTCCTAGGTGACGAGGCTCAAGTGAAAGCTCGTTTTAGTTCGTTTGGAGATAGTGCTAATCTTTACACAAGATAGATGCATGGTTTGCGTCGAATGTACCATTAGGCTTGGAAATCATTTCGGACACACCCGATGGAACTCTTAGGTGACATAGGTCATGTGGAATCTCGCATCGTCCCGTTTGGAGACGGTGTTAGTGTCGGTGCAGGATAGGTGCACAGTTTGCGACAAACATACCATAGGCTCACAAATCATTTTGGACACAACAATGGGACTCCTAGGTGACGAAGCTCAAGTGGAAGCAGTTTTCGGTCTGTTTGGAGATAGTGCAAATCTTGTGGCAAGATAGGTGCGCGGTTTGCGCCAAACATACCACAGGCTCAAAAATCATTTTGGATGCACCCGATGGTTCTACTACGTGATGAGCCTCAAGTGGAAGGTCGGTTCGGTCCATTATGTATAGTGCTAATCTTGACACAAGATAGGTGCACGGTTTGCGCCAAACGTACCTAGGTGATACGGGTCATGTGGAATCTCGTATCGGTCCACTTGGAGACGATGTTATTATAAGTGTAAGATAGGTGTGTGGTTTATAGCAAACGTACCATAGGCTCAGAAATTGGTTTGGACAAACCCGATGGTACTCCTAGGTGACGAGGCTCAAGTGGAAGCTCGTTTCGGTTCGTTTGGAGATAGTGCTAATCTTGAGGCGTGATAGGTGCACGGTTTGTGCCAAACGTACCATAGGCTCAAAAATTGCTTTGGACGCCCCTGATGGTACTCCTAGGTGACGAGGTTCGAGTAAAAGCTCATTTTAGTCCGTTTGGAGATAGTGCTAATCTTGATGCGAGATAGGTGCACAGTTTGCGCCAATGTACCATTAGGCTAGGAAATCATTTTGAACACAACCGATGGAACTCCTAGGTGTCACGGATGATGTGGAATCTCGTATCGGTCCATTCAGAGATGGTGTTAGCGTCGTTGTAAGGTGCACTGTTTTCACGAAACTTACCAATTGGCTAAAAAATCATTTTGGAGACACCCGATGGTACTCCTTGGTGATGAGGCTCAAATGGAAGCTCATTTCGGTCCGTTTGGTGATAGTGCTAATCTTGAGATAAGATAGGTGCACGGTTTGCGCCAGACGTACCTTAGCGTTAAAAATTGTTTTGGATGCACATGATGGTACTCCGAGGTGACGAGGCTCAAGTGAAAGCTCGTTTTAGTTCGTTTGGAGATAGTGCTAATCTTTACACAAGATAGGTGCATGGTTTGCGTCGAATGTACCATTAGGCTTGGAAATCATTCCGGACACACCCGATGGAACTCCTTGGTGACATAGGTCATTTTGAATCTCGCATCGTCCCGTTTGGAGACGGTGTTAGTGTCGGTGTAGGATAGGTGCATAGTTTGCGACAAACATACCATAGGCTCACAAATCATTTTGGACACAACGATGGGACTCCTAGATGACGAAGCTCAAGTGGAAGCAATTTTCGGTCTGTTTGGAGATAGTGCAAATTTTGTGGCTAGATAGGTGCGCGGTTTGCGCCAAACATACCACAGGCTCAAAAATCATGTTGGATGCACCCGATGGTTCTACTACTTGATGAGCCTCAAGTGGAAGGTCGGTTCGGTCCATTTAGGGATAGTGCTAATCTTGACACAAGATCGGTGCACGATTTGCGCCAAACGTACCTAGGTGATACGGGTCATGTGGAATCTCATATCGGTCCACTTGGAGACGATGTTATTGTCAGTGTAAGATAGGTGCACGGTTTACAGCAAACGTACCATAGGCTCAGAAATTGGTTTGGACAAACCCGATGGTACTCCTAGGTGATGAGTATCAAGTGGAAGCTCGTTTCGGTTCGTTTGGAGATAGTGCTAATCTTGAGGCGTGATAGGCGCATGGTTTGTGCCAAACGTACCATAGGCTCAAAAATTGCTTTGGACGCCCCTGATGGTACTCCTAGGTGACGAGGTTCGAGTGAAAGCCCGTTTCAGTCCGTTTACAGTTTGCGCCAATGTACCATTACGCTTGGAAATGATTTTGAACACAACCGATGGAACTCCTAGGTGTCACGGATCATGTGGAATCTCGCATCGGTCCGTTCAGAGATGGTGTTAGCGTCGTTGTAAGGTGCACAGTTTGCACGAAACTTACCAATTGGCTCAAAAATTATTTTGGAGACACCTGATGGTACTCCTTGGTGATGAGGCTCAAATGGAAGCTCATTTCGGTCCGTTTGGTGATAGTGCTAATCTTGAGATAAGATAGGTGCACGGTTTGCGCCAGATGTACCTTAGCATTAAAAATTGTTTTGGATGCACATGATGGTACTCCTAGGTGACGAGGCTCAAGTGAAAGCTCGTTTTAGTTTGTTTGGAGATAGTGCTAATCTTTACACAAGATAGGTGCATGGTTTGCGTCGAATGTACCATTAGGCTTGGAAATAATTTTGGACACACCCGATGGAACTCCTAGGTGACTTGGGTCATGTGGAATCTCACATCGTCCCGATTGGAGACGGTGTTAGTGTCGATGCAGGATAGGTGCACAGTTTGCGACAAACAAACCATAGGCTCACAAATCATTTTGGACACAACGATGAGACTCCTAGGTGACGAAGCTCAAGTGGAAGCAATTTTCGGTCTGTTTGGAGATAGTGCAAATTTTGTGGCTAGATAGGTGCGTGGTTTGCGCCAAACATACCACAGGCTCAAAAATCATTTTGGATGCACCCGATGGTTCTACTACTTGATGAGCCTCAAGTGGAAGGTCGGTTCGGTCCATTTAGGGATAGTGCTAATATTGACACAAGATAGGTGCACGATTTGCGCCAAACGTACCTAGGTGATACGGGTCATGTGGAATCTCATATCGGTCCACTTGGAGACGATGTTATTGTCAGTGTAAGATAGGTGCACGGTTTACAGCAAACGTACCATAGGTTCAGAAATTGGTTTGGACAAACCCGATGGTACTCCTCGGTGACGAGTATCAAGTGGAAGCTCGTTTCGGTTCGTTTGGAGATAGTGCTAATCTTCAGGCGTGATAGGCGCATGGTTTGTGCCAAACGTACCATAGGCTCAAAAATTGCTTTGGACGCCCCTGATGGTACTCCTAGGTGACGAGGTTCGAGTGAAAGCCCGTTTGAGTCCGTTTAGAGATAGTGCTAATCTTGATGCGAGATAGGTGCACAGTTTGCGCCAATGTACCATTAGGCTTGGAAATGATTTTGAACACAACCGATGGAACTCCTAGGTGTCACGGATCATGTGGAATCTCGCATCGGTCCGTTCAGAGATGGTGTTAGCGTCGTTGTAAGGTGCACAGTTTGCACGAAACTTACCAATTGGCTCAAAAATCATTTTGGAGACACCTGATGGTACTCCTTGGTGATGAGGCTCAAATGGAAGCTCATTTCGGTCCGTTTGGTGATAGTGCTAATCTTGAGATAAGATAGGTGCACGGTTTGCGCCAGATGTACCTTAGCATTAAAAATAGTTTTGGATGCACATGATGGTACTCCTAGGTGACGAGGCTCAAGTGAAAGCTCGTTTTAGTTCGTTTGGAGATAGTGCTAATCTTTACACAAGATAGGTGCATGGTTTGCGTCGAATGTACCATTAGGCTTGGAAATCATTTCGGACACACCCGATGGAACTCCTAGGTGACTTGGGTCATGTGGAATCTCGCATCGTCGCGTTTGGAGACGATGTTAGTGTCGGAGCAGGATAGGTGCACAGTTTGCGATAAACAAACCATAGGCTCACAAATCATTTTGGACACAACGATGGGACTCCTAGGTGACGAAGCTCAAGTGGAAGCAATTTTCGGTCTGTTTGGAGATAGTGCAAATCTTGTGGCTAGATGGGTGCGCGGTTTGCGCCAAACATACCACAGGCTCAAAAATCATTTTGGATGCACCCGATGGTTCTACTACTTGATGAGCCTCAAGTGGAAGGTCGGTTCGGTCCATTTAGGGATTGTGCTAATCTTGACACAAGATAGGTGCACGATTTGCGCCAAACGTACCTAGGTGATACGGGTCATGTGGAATCTCGTATCGGTCCACTTGGAGACGATGTTATTGTCAGTGTAAGATAGGTGCACGGTTTACAGCAAATGTACCATAGGCTCAGAAATTGGTTTGGACAAACCCGATGGTACTCCTAGGTGACGAGTATCAAGTGGAAGCTCGTTTCGGTTCGTTTGGAGATAGTGCTAATCTTGAGGCATGATAGGCGCATGGTTTGTGCCAAACGTACCATAGGCTCAAAAATTGCTTTGGACGCCCCTGATGGTACTCCTAGGTGACGAGGTTCGAGTGAAAGCCTGTTTCAGTCCGTTTAGAGATAGTGCTAATCTTGATGCGAGATAGGTGCACAGTTTGCGCCAATGTACCATTAGGCTTGGAAATGATTTTGAACACAACCGATGGAACTCCTAGGTGTCACGGATCATGTGGAATCTCGCATCGGTCCGTTCAGAGATGGTGTTAGCGTCGTTGTAAGGTGCACAGTTTGCACGAAACTTACCAATTGGCTCAAAAATCATTTTGGAGACACCTGATGGTACTCCTTGGTGATGAGGCTCAAATGGAAGCTCATTTCGGTCCGTTTGGTGATAGTGCTAATCTTGAGATAAGATAGGTGCACGGTTTGCGCCAGACGTACCTTAGCATTAAAAATTGTTTTGGATGCACATGATGGTACTCCTAGGTGACGAGGCTCAAGTGAAAGCTCGTTTTAGTTCGTTTGGAGATAGTGCTAATCTTTACACAAGATAGGTGCATGGTTTTGCGTCGAATGTACCATTAGGCTTGGAAATCATTTCGGACACACCCGATGGAACTCCTAGATGACTTGGGTCATGTGGAATCTCGCATCGTCACGTTTGGAGACGGTGTTAGTGTCGGTGCAGGATAGGTGCACAGTTTGCGACAAACAAACCATAGGCTCACAAATCATTTTGGACACAACGATGGGACTCCAAGGTGACGAAGCTCAAGTGGAAGCAATTTTTGGTCTGTTTGGAGATAGTGCAAATCTTGTGGCAAGATAGGTGCGCGATTTGCGCTAAACATACCACAGGCTCAAAAATCATTTTGGATGCACCCGATGGTTCTACTACTTGATGAGCCTCAAGTGGAAGGTCGGTTCGGTCCATTTAGGGATAGTGCTAATCTTGACACAAGATAGGTGCATGATTTGCGCCAAACGTACCTAGGTGATACAGGTCATGTGGAATCTCGTATCGGTCCACTTGGAGATGATGTTATTGTTAGTGTAAGATAGGTGCACGGTTTACAGCAAACGTACAATAGGCTCAGAAATTAGTTTGGACAAACCCGATGGTACTCCTAGGTGACGAGTCTCAAGTGGAAGCTCATTTCGGTTCGTTTGGAGATAGTGCTAATCTTGAGGCGTGATAGGCGCATGGTTTGTGCCAAACGTACCATAGGCTCAAAAATTGCTTTGGACGCCCCTGATGGTACTCCTAGGTGACAAAGTTCGAGTGAAAGCCCGTTTCAGTCCGTTTAGAGATAGTGCTATCTTGATGCGAGATAGGTGCACAGTTTGCGGCAATGTACCATTACACTTGGAAATGATTTTGAACACAACCGATGAAACTCCTAGGTGTCACGGATCATGTGGAACCTCGCATCGGTCCGTTCAGAGATGGTGTTAGCGTCGTTGTAAGGTGCACAGTTTGCACGAAACTTACCAATTGGCTCAAAAATCATTTTGGAGACACCTGATGGTACTCCTTGGTGATGAGGCTCAAATGGAAGCTCATTTCGGTCCGTTTGAGGATAGTGCTAATCTTGAGATAAGATAGGTGCACGGTTTGCGCTAGATGTACCTTAGCATTAAAAATTGTTTTGGATGCACATGATGGTACTCCTAGGTGACGAGGCTCAAGTCAAAGCTCGTTTTAGTTTGTTTCGAGATAGTGCTAATCTTTACACAAGATAGGTGCATGGTTTGCGTCGAATGTACCATTAGGCTTGGAAATCATTTCGGACACACCCGATGGAACTCCTGGGTGACTTGGGTCATGTGGAATCTCGCATCGTCGCGTTTGGAGACGGTGTTAGTGTCGGTGCAGGATAGGTGCACAGTTTGCGACAAACAAACCATAGGCTCACAAATCATTTTGGACACAACGATGGGACTCCTAGGTGACGAAGCTCAAGTGGAAGCAATTTTCGGTCTGTTTGGAGATAGTGCAAATCTTGTGGCTAGATAGGTGCGCGGTTTCCGCCAAACATACCACAGGCTCAAAAATCATTTTGGATGCACCCGATGGTTCTACTACTTGATAAGCCTCAAGTGGAAGGTCGGTTCGGTCCATTTAGGGATAGTGCTAATCTTGACACAAGATAGGTGCACGATTTGCGCCAAACGTACCTAGGTGATACGGGTCATGTGGAATCTCGTATCGGTCCACTTGGAGACGATGTTATTGTCAGTGTAAGATAGGTGCACGGTTTACAGCAAACGTACCATAGGCTCAGAAATTGGTTTGGACAAACCCGATGGTACTCCTAGGTGACGAGTATCAAGTGGAAGCTCGTTTCGGTTCGTTTGGAGATAGTGCTAATCTTGAGGCATGATAGGCGCATGGTTTGTGCCAAACGTACCATAGGCTCAAAATTTGCTTTGGACGCCCCTGATGGTACTCCTAGGTGACGAGGTTCGAGTGAAAGCCCGTTTCAGTCCGTTTAGAGATAGTGCTAATCTTGATGCGAGATAGGTGCACAGTTTGCGCCAATGTACCATTAGGCTTGGAAATGATTTTGAACACAACCGATGGAACTCCTAGGTGTCACGGATCATGTGGAATCTCGCATCGGTCCGTTCAGAGATGGTGTTAGCGTCGTTGTAAGGTGCACAGTTTGCACGAAACTTACCAATTGGCTCAAAAATCATTTTGGAGACACCTGATGGTACTCCTTGGTGATGAGGCTCAAATGGAAGCTCATTTCGGTCCGTTTGGTGATAGTGCTAATCTTGAGATAAGATAGGTGCACGGTTTGCGCCAGACGTACCTTAGTATTAAAAATTGTTTTGGATGCACATGATGGTACTCCTAGGTGACGAGGCTCAAGTGAAAGCTCGTTTTAGTTCGTTTGGAGATAGTGCTAATCTTTACACAAGATAGGTGCATGGTTTTTGCGTCGAATGTACCATTAGGCTTGGAAATCATTTCGGACACACCCGATGGAACTCCTAGATGACTTGGGTCATGTGGTATCTCGCATCGTCGCGTTTGGAGACGGTGTTAGTGTCGGTGCACGATAGGTGCACAGTTTGCGACAAACAAACCATAGGCTCACAAATCATTTTGGACACAACGATGGGACTCCTAGGTGACGAAGCTCAAGTGGAAGCAATTTTTGGTCTGTTTGGAGATTGTGCAAATCTTGTGGCAAGATAGGTGCGCGGTTTGCGCTAAACATACCACAGGCTCAAAAATCATTTTGGATGCACCCGATGGTTCTACTACTTGATGAGCCTCAAGTGGAAGGTCGGTTCGGTCCATTTAGGGATAGTGCTAATCTTGACACAAGATAGGTGCACGATTTGCGCCAAACGTACCTAGGTGATACAGGTCATGTGGAATCTCGTATCGGTCCACTTGGAGACGATGTTATTGTCAGTGTAAGATAGGTGTACGGTTTACAGCAAACGTACCATAGGCTCAGAAATTGGTTTGGACAAACCCGATGGTACTCCTAGGTGACGAGTATCAAGTGGAAGCTCGTTTCGGTTCGTTTGGAGATAGTGCTAATCTTGAGGCGTGATAGGCGCATGGTTTGTGCCAAACGTACCATAGGCTCAAAAATTGCTTTGGACGCCCCTGATGGTACTCCTAGGTGACGAGGTTCGAGTGAAAGCCCGTTTCAGTACGTTTAGAGATAGTGCTAATCTTGATGCGAGATAGGTGCACAGTTTGCGCCAATGTACCATTAGGCTTGGAAATGATTTTGAACACAACCGATGGAACTCCTAGGTGTCACGGATCATGTGGAATCTCGCATCGGTCCGTTCAGAGATGGTGTTAGCGTCGTTGTAAGGTGCACAGTTTGCACGAAACTTACCAATTGGCTCAAAAATCATTTTGGAGACACCTGATGGTACTCCTTGGTGATGAGGCTCAAATGCAAGCTCATTTCGGTCCGTTTGGTGATAGTGCTAATCTTGAGATAAGATAGGTGCACGGTTTGCGCCAGATGTACCTTAGCATTAAAAATTGTTTTGGATGCACATGATGGTACTCCTAGGTGACGAGGCTCAAGTGAAAGCTCGTTTTAGTTTGTTTGGAGATAGTGCTAATCTTTACACAAGATAGGTGCATGGTTTGCGTCAAATGTACCATTAGGCTTGGAAATCATTTCGGACACACCCGATGGAACTCCTAGGTGACTTGGGTCATGTGGAATCTCGCATCGTCCCGTTTGGAGACGGTGTTAGTGTCGGTGTAGGATAGGTGCACAGTTTGCGACAAACAAACCATAGGCTCACAAATCATTTTGGACACAACGATGGGACTCCTAGGTGACGAAGCTCAAGTGGAAGCAATTTTAGGTCTGTTTGGAGATAGTGCAAATCTTGTGGCAAGATAGGTGCGCGGTTTGCGCCAAACATACCACAGGCTCAAAAATCATTTTCGATGCACCCGATGGTTCTACTACGTGATGAGCCTCAAGTGGAAGGTCGGTTCGGTCCATTTAGGGATAGTGCTAATCTTGACATAAGATAGGTGCACGGTTTGCGCCAAACGTACCTAGGTGATACGGGTCATGTGGAATCTCGTATCGGTCCACTAGGAGACGATGTTATTGTCAGTGTAAGATAGTTGCACAATTTGCGCCAATGTACCATTAGGCTTGGAAATCATTTTGAACACAACCGATGGAACTCCTAGGTGTCACGGATCATGTGGAATCTCGCATCGGTCCGTTCAGAGATGCTGTTAGCGTCGTTGTAAGGTGCACAGTTTGCACGAAACTTACCAATTGGCTCAAAAATCATTTTGGAGACACCCGATGGTACTCCTTGGTGATGAGGCTCAAATGGAAGCTCATTTCGGTCCGTTTGTTGATAGTGCTAATCTTGAGATAAGATAGGTGCACGGTTTGCGCCAGACGTACCTTAGTGTTAAAAATTGTTTTGGATGCACATGATGGTACTCCTAGGTGACGAGGCTCAAGTGAAAGCTCGTTTTAGTTCGTTTGGAGATAGTGCAAATCTTTACACAAGATAGGTGCATGGTTTGCGTCGAATGTACTATTAGGCTTGGAAATCATTTCGGACACACCCGATGGAACTCCTAGGTGACATGGGTCATGTGGAATCTCGCATTATCCCGTTTGGAGACGGTGTTAGTGTCGGTGTAGGATAGGTGCACAGTTTGCGACAAACATACCATAGGCTCACAAAATCATTTTGGACACACCCGATGGTACTCCTAGGTGATGAAGCTCAAGTGGAAGCAGTTTTCGGTCTGTTTGGAGATAGTGCTAATCTTGTCGCAAGATAGGTGTGCGGTTTGCGCCAAACAAACCACAGGCTCAAAAATCATTTTGGATGCTGATGAGGACATCCTCCACTATTACCCGCTGGCAAAGACGCAAAAAAAAGGCCTAGTGGCCTAGTTGTAGTCGGGCGGCGATCGTGTGAGCCTCTGAATAATCTCACCTTGCTTAGCTTGGGAGGAGAAAGCCACCTTAAAAGAGAGAGCCACCCTTCCCCTATCGGACTAGTCTTTTAGGGACATTGGGCCTTTCTCCGAGTGGGTGTGCATAAGAACTGTTGGGGTCCGGGCAACCTTAATTTATTGGGCCTCGGCCAAACCCACCTGGGCCAGATGTATCATTTGGTATCAGAGCTAGGCCCTTGTTTAAGGGGGTGGGAATGATGAGGACATCCTCCACTACAACCCGCTGGCAAAGACGCAACCAAAAAAAGGCCTAGTGGCCTAGTTGTAGTCGGGCGGCGATCGTGTGAGCCTCTGAATAATCTCACCTTGCTTAGCTTGGGAGGAGGAAGCCACCTTAAAAGAGAGAGCCACCCTTCCCCTATCGGACTAGTCTTTTAGGGACATTGGGCCTTTCTCCGAGTGGGTGTGCATAAGAACTGTTGGGGTCCGGGCAACCTTAATTTATTGGGCCTCGGCCAACCCTACCTGGGCCGGATGTATCACATGCACCTGATGGTTCTACTACGTGATGAGCCTCAAGTGGAAGGTCGGTTCGGTCCATTTAGGGATAGTTCTAATCTTGACACAAGATAGGTGCACGGTTTGCGCCAAACGTACCTAGGTGATACGGGTCATGTGGAATCTCGTATCGGTCCACTTGGAGACGATGTTATTGTCAGTGTAAGATAGGTGCACGGTTTACAGCAAACGTACCATAGGCTCAGAAATAGGTTTGGACAAACCCGATGGTACTCCTAGGTGACGAGGCTCAAGTGGAAGCTCGTTTGGGTTCGTTTAGAGATAGTGCTAATCTTGAAGCGTGATAGGTGCACGGTTTGTGCCAAACGTACCATAGGCTCAAAAATTGCTTTGGACGCCCCTGATGGTACTCCTAGGTGACGAGGTTCGAGTGAAAGCTCGTTTCAGTCCGTTTGGAGATAGTGCTAATTTTGATGCGAGATAGGTGCACAGTTTTGGCCAATGTACCATTAGGCTTGGAAATGATTTTGAACACCACCGATGGAACTCCTAGGTGTCACGGATCATGTGGAATCTCGCATTGGTCCATTCAGAGATGGTGTTAGCGTCGTTGTAAGGTGCACAGTTTGCACGAAACTTACCAATTGGCTCAAAAATCATTTTGGAGACACCCGATGGTACTCCTTGGTGATGAGGCTCAAATGGAAGCTCATTTCGGTCTGTTTGGTGATAGTGCTAATCTTGAGATAAGATAGGTGCACGGTTTGCGCCAGACGTACCTTAGCGTTAAAAATTGTTTTGGATGCACATGATGGTACTCCTAGGTGACGAGACTCAAGTGAAAGCACGTTTTAGTTCGTTTGGAGATAGTGCTAATCTTTACACAGGATAGGTGCATGGTTTGCGTCGAATGTACTATTAGGCTTGGAAATCATTTCGGACACACATGATGGAACTCCTAGGTGACATGGGTCATGTGGAATCTCGCATTGTCCCGTTTGGAGACGGTGTTAGTGTCGGTGCAGGATAGGTGCACAGTTTGCGACAAACATACCATAGGCTCACAAAATCATTTTGGACACACCCGATGGTACTCCTAGGTGACGAAGCTCAAGTGGAAGCAGTTTTCGGTCTATTTGGAGATAGTGCTAATCTTGTCGCAAGATTGGTGCGCGGTTTGTGCCAAACAAACCACAGGCTCAAAAATCATTTTGGATGCACCCGATGGTTCTACTACGTGATGAGCCTCAAGTGGAAGGTCGGTTCGGTCCATTTAGGGATAGTGCTAATCTTGACACAAGATAGGTGCACGGTTTGCGCCAAACGTACCTAGGTGATACGAGTCATGTGGAATCTCGTATTGGTCCACTTGGAGACGATGTTATTGTTAGTGTAAGATATGTGCACGGTTTACAGCAAACTTACCATAGGCTCAGAAATTGGTTTGGACAAACCCGATGGTACTCCTAGGTGACGAGGCTCAAGTGGAATCCCGATGTTATTGTTATTGTTTGTGTCGAATGTACCATTAGGCTTGGAAATCATTTCGGACACACCCGATGGAACTCCTAGGTGACTTGGGTCATGTGGAATCTCGCATCGTCCCGTTTGGAGACGGTGTTAGTGTCGGTGCAGGATAGGTGCACAGTTTGCGACAAACATACCATAGGCTCACAAATCATTTTGGACACATCCGATGGTACTCCTAGGTGACAAAGCTCAAGTGGAAGCAGTTTTCGGTCTATTTTGAGATAGTGCTAATCTTGTGGAAAGATAGGTGCGCGGTTTGCGCCAAACATACCACAGGCTCAAAAAATATTTTGGATGCACCCGATGGTTCTACTACGTGATGAGCCTCAATTGGAAGGTCGGTTCGGTCCATTTAGGGATAGTGCTAATCTTGACACAAGATAGGTGCATGGTTTGCGCCAAATGTACCTAGGTGATACGGGTCATGTGGAATCTCGTATCGGTCCACTTGGAGACGATGTTATTGTCAGTGTAAGATAGGTGCACGGTTTCCAGCAAACGTACCATAGGCTCAGAAATTAGTTTGGACAAACCCAATGGTACTCCTAGGTGACGAGACTCAAGTGAAAGCTCGTTTCGGTTCGTTTGGAGATAGTGCTAATCTTTACACAAGATAGGTGCATGCTTTGTGTCGAATGTACCATTAGGCTTGGAAATCATTTTTGGACACACCCGATGGAACTCCTAGGTGACATGGGTCATTTTGAATCTCGCATCGTCCCATTTGGAGACGGTGTTAGTGTCGGTGTAGGATAGGTGCACAGTTTGCGACAAACATACGATAGGCTCACAAATCATTTTGGACACAACGATGGGACTCCTAGGTGACGAAGCTCAAGTGGAAGCAGTTTTTGGTCTGTTTGGAGATAGTGCAAATCTTGTGGCAAGATAGGTGCGCGGTTTGCGCCAAACATACCACAGGCTCAAAAATCATTTTGGATGCGCCCGATGGTTCTACTACATGATGAGCCTCAAGTGGAAGGTCGGTTCGGTCCATTTAGGGATAGTGCTAACCTTGACACAAGATAGGTGCACGGTTTGCGCCAAACGTACCTAGGTGATACGGGTCATGTGGAATCTCGTATCGGTCCACTTGGAGACGATGTTATTGTCAGTGTAAGATAGGTGCACGGTTTACAGCAAACGTACCATAGGCTCAGAAATTGGTTTGGACAAACCCGATGGTACTCCTAGGTGACGAGGCTCAAGTGGAAGCTCGTTTGGGTTCGTTTAGAGATAGTGCTAATCTTGAAGCGTGATAGGTGCACGGTTTGTGCCAAACGTACCATAGGCTCAAAAATTGCTTTGGACGCCCCTGATGGTACTCCTAGGTGACGAGGTTCGAGTGAAAGCTCGTTTCAGTCCGTTTGGAGATAGTGCTAATCTTGATGCGGAATAGGTGCACAGTTTGGGCCAATGTACCATTAGGCTTGGAAATCATTTTGAACACCACCGATGGAACTCCTAGGTGTCACGGATCATGTGGAATCTTGCATCGGTCCATTCAGAGATGGTGTTAGCGTCGTTGTAAGGTGCACAGTTTGCACGAAACTTACCAATTGGCTCAAAAATCATTTTGGAGACATCTGATGGTACTCCTTGGTGATGAGGCTCAAATGGAAGCTCATTTCGGTCCGTTTGGTGATAGTCCTAATCTTGAGATAAGATAGGTGCACGGTTTGCGCTAGACGTACCTTAGCATTAAAATTTTTTTTGGATGCACATGATGGTACTCCTAGGTGACGAGGCTCAAGTGAAAGCTTGTTTTAGTTCGTTTGGAGATAGTGCTAATCGTTACACAAGATAGGTGCATGGTTTGCGTGGAATGTACCATTAGGCTTGGAAATCATTTCGGACACACCCGATGGAACTCCTAGGTGACTTGGGTCATGTGGAATCTCGCATCGTCCCATTTGGAGACGGTGTTAGTGTCGGTGCAGGATAGGTGCACAGTTTGCGACAAACATACCATAGGCTCACAAATCATTTTGGACACACCCGATGGTACTCCTAGGTGACGAAGCTCAAGTGGAAGCAGTTTTCGGTCTGTTTGGAGATAGTGCTAATCTTGTGGAAAGATAGGTGCGCGGTTTGCGCCAAACATACCACAGGCTCAAAAAATATTTTGGATGCACCCGATGGTTCTACTACGTGATGAGCCTCAATTGGAAGGTCGGTTCGGTCCATTTAGGGATAGTGCTAATCTTGACACAAGATAGGTGCATGGTTTGCGCCAAATGTACCTAGGTGATATGGGTCATGTGGAATCTCGTATCGGTCCACTTGGAGACGATGTTATTGTCAGTGTAAGATAGGTGCACGGTTTCCAGCAAACGTACCATAGGCTCAGAAATTAGTTTGGACAAACCCAATGGTACTCCTAGGTGACGAGGCTCAAGTGAAAGCTCGTTTCGGTTCGTTTGGAGATAGTGCTAATCTTTACACAAGATAGGTGCATGGTTTGCGTCGAATGTACCATTAGGCTTGGAAATCATTTTTGGACACACCCGATGGAACTCCTAGGTGACATGGGTCATTTTGAATCTCGCATCGTCCCATTTGGAGACGGTGTTAGTGTCGGTGTAGGATAGGTGCACAGTTTGCGACAAACATACGATAGGCTCACAAATCATTTTGGACACAACGATGGGACTCCTAGGTGACGAAGCTCAAGTGGAAGCAGTTTTTGGTCTGTTTGGAGATAGTGCAAATCTTGTGGCAAGATAGGTGCGCGGTTTGCGCCAAACATACCACAGGCTCAAAAATCATTTTGGATGCGCCCGATGGTTCTACTACATGATGAGCCTCAAGTGGAAGGTCGGTTCGGTCCATTTAGGGATAGTGCTAACCTTGACACAAGATAGGTGCACGGTTTGCGCCAAACGTACCTAGGTGATACGGGTCATGTGGAATCTCGTATCGGTCCACTTGGAGACGATGTTATTGTCAGGGTAAGATAGGTGCACGGTTTACAGCAAACGTACCATAGGCTCAGAAATTGGTTTGGACAAACCCGATGGTACTCCTAGGTGACGAGGCTCAAGTGGAAGCTCGTTTGGGTTCGTTTAGAGATAGTGCTAATCTTGAAGCGTGATAGGTGCACGGTTTGTGCCAAACGTACCATAGGCTCAAAAATTGCTTTGGACGCCCCTGATGGTACTCCTAGGTGACGAGGTTCGAGTGAAAGCTCGTTTCAGTCCGTTTGGAGATAGTGCTAATCTTGATGCGAGATAGGTGCACAGTTTGGGCCAATGTACCATTAGGCTTGGAAATCATTTTGAACACCACCGATGGAACTCCTAGGTGTCACGGATCATGTGGAATCTTGCATCGGTCCATTCAGAGATGGTGTTAGCGTCGTTGTAAGGTGCACAGTTTGCACGAAACTTACCAATTGGCTCAAAAATCATTTTGGAGACATCTGATGGTACTCCTTGGTGATGAGGCTCAAATGGAAGCTCATTTCGGTCCGTTTGGTGATAGTCCTAATCTTGAGATAAGATAGGTGCACGGTTTGCGCTAGACGTACCTTAGCATTAAAATTTTTTTTGGATGCACATGATGGTACTCCTAGGTGATGAGGCTCAAGTGAAAGCTTGTTTTAGTTCGTTTGGAGATAGTGCTAATCGTTACACAAGATAGGTGCATGGTTTGCGTGGAATGTACCATTAGGCTTGGAAATCATTTCGGACACACCCGATGGAACTCCTAGGTGACTTGGGTCATGTGGAATCTCGCATCGTCCCGTTTGGAGACGGTGTTAGTGTCGGTGCAGGATAGGTGCACAGTTTGCGACAAACATACCATAGGCTCACAAATCATTTTGGACACACCCGATGGTACTCCTAGGTGACGAAGCTCAAGTGGAAGCAGTTTTCGGTCTGTTTGGAGATAGTGCTAATCTTGTGGAAAGATAGGTGCGCGGTTTGCGCCAAACATACCAAAGGCTCAAAAAATATTTTGGATGCACCCGATGGTTCTACTACGTGATGAGCCTCAATTGGAAGGTCGGTTCGGTCCATTTAGGGATAGTGCTAATCTTGACACAAGATAGGTGCATGGTTTGCGCCAAATGTACCTAGGTGATACGGGTCATGTGGAATCTCGTATCGGTCCACTTGGAGACGATGTTATTTTCAGTGTAAGATAGGTGCACGGTTTACAGCAAACGTACCATAGTCTCATAAATTAGTTTGGACAAACCCAATGGTACTCCTACGTGACGAGGCTCAAGTGAAAGCTCGTTTCGGTTCGTTTGGAGATAGTGCTAATCTTTACACAAGATAGGTGCATGGTTTGCGTCGAATGTACCATTAGGCTTGGAAATCATTTTTGGACACACCCGATGGAACTCCTAGGTGACATGGGTCATTTTGAATCTCGCATCGTCCCATTTGGAGACGGTGTTAGTGTCGGTGTAGGATAGGTGCATAGTTTGCGACAAACATACGATAGGCTCACAAATCATTTTGGACACAACGATGGGACTCCTAGGTGACGAACTCAAGTGGAAGCAGTTTTTGGTCTGTTTGGAGATAGTGCAAATCTTGTGGCAAGATAGGTGCGCGGTTTGCGCCAAACATACCATAGGCTCAAAAATCATTTTGGATGCGCCTGATGGTTCTACTACATGATGAGCCTCAAGTGGAAGGTCGGTTCGGTCCATTTAGGGATAGTGCTAACCTTGACACAAGATAGGTGCACGGTTTGCGCCAAACGTACCTAGGTGATACGGGTCATGTGGAATCTCGTATCGGTCCACTTGGAGACGATGTTATTGTTAGTGTAAGATAGGTGCACGGTTTACAGCAAACATACCATAGGCTCAGAAATTGGTTTGGACAAACCCGATGGTACTCCTAGGTGACGAGGCTCAAGTGGAAGCTCGTTTGGGTTCGTTTAGAGATAGTGCTGATCTTGAAGCGTGATAGGTGCACGGTTTGTGCCAAACGTACCATAGGCTCAAAAATTGCTTTGGACGCCCCTGATGGTACTCCTAGGTGACGAGGTTCGAGTGAAAGCTCGTTTCAGTCCGTTTGGAGATAGTGCTAATCTTGATGCGAGATAGGTGCACAGTTTTGGCCAATGTACCATTAGGCTTGGAAATCATTTTGAACACCACCGATGGAACTCCTAGGTGTCACGGATCATGTGGAATCTCGCATTGGTCCATTCAGAGATGGTGTTAGCGTCGTTGTAAGGTGCACAGTTTGCACGAAACTTACCAATTGGCTCAAAAATCATTTTGGAGACACCCGATGGTACTCCTTGGTGATGAGGCTCAAATGGAAGCTCATTTCGGTCTGTTTGGTGATAGTGCTAATCTTGAGATAAGATAGGTGCACGGTTTGCGCCAGACGTACCTTAGCGTTAAAAATTGTTTTGGATGCACATGATGGTACTCCTAGGTGACGAGACTCAAGTGAAAGCATGTTTTAGTTCGTTTGGAGATAGTGCTAATCTTTACACAAGATAGGTGCATGGTTTGCGTCGAATGTACTATTAGGCTTGGAAATTATTTCGGACACACATGATGGAACTCCTAGGTGACATGGGTCATGTGGAATCTCGCATTGTCCCGTTTGGAGACGGTGTTAGTGTCGGTGTAGGATAGGTGCACAGTTTGCGACAAACATACCATAGGCTCACAAAATCATTTTGGACACACCCGATGGTACTCCTAGGTGACGAAGCTCAAGTGGAAGCAGTTTTCGGTCTATTTGGAGATAGTGCTAATCTTGTCGCAAGATTGGTGCGCGGTTTGTGCCAAACAAACCACAGGCTCAAAAATCATTTTGGATGCACCCGATGGTTCTACTACGTGATGAGCCTCAAGTGGAAGGTCGGTTCGGTCCATTTAGGGATAGTGCTAATCTTGACACAAGATAGGTGCACGGTTTGCGCCAAACGTACCTAGGTGATACGAGTCATGTGGAATCTCGTATTGGTCCACTTGGAGACGATGTTATTGTTAGTGTAAGATATGTGCACGGTTTACAGCAAACTTACCATAGGCTCAGAAATTGGTTTGGACAAACCCGATGGTACTCCTAGGTGACGAGGCTCAAGTGGAATCTCGTTTTTGTTCGTTTGGAGATAGTGCTAATCTTGAGGCGTGATAGGTGCACGGTTTGTGCCAAACGTACCATAGGCTCAAAAATTGCTTTGGATGCCCCAGATGGTACTCCTAGTTGATGAGGTTCGAGTGAAAGCTCGTTTCAGTCCGTTTGGAGATAGTGCTAATCTTGATGCAAGATAGGTGCACAGTTTGCGCCGGCTTGGAAATCATTTTGAACACAACTGATGGAACTCCTAGGTGTCACGGATCATGTGGAATCTCGCATCGGTCCGTTCAGAGACGGTGTTAGCGTCGTTGTAAGGTGCACAGTTTGCACGAAACTTACCAATTGGCTCAAAAATCATTTTGGTGACATCCGATGGTACTCCTTGGTGTTGAGGCTCAAATGGAAGCTCATTTCGGTCCGTTTGGTGATAGTGCTAATCTTGAGATAAGATAGGTGCACGGTTTGCGCCAGACGTACCTTAGCGTTAAAAATTGTTTTGGATGCACATGATGGTACTCCTAGGTGACGAGGCTCAAGTGAAAGCTCGTTTTAGTTCGTTTGAAGATAGTGCTAATCTTTACAAAAAGATAGGTGCATGGTTTGCGTCGAATGTACCATTAGGCTTGGAAATCATTTCGGACACACCCGATGGAACTCCTAGGTGACATGGGTCATGTGGAATCTCGCATCGTATCGTTTGGAGACGATGTTAGTGTCGGTCTAGGATAGGTGCACAGTTTGCGACAAACATACCATAGGCTCACAAATCATTTTGGACACACCCGATGGGACTCCTAGGTGACGAAGCTCAAGTGGAAGCAGTTTTCGATTTGTTTGGAGATAGTGCAAATCTTGTGGCAAGATAGGTGCGCGGTTTGCACCAAACATACCACAGGCTCAAAAATCATTTTGGATGCACCCGATGGTTCTACTACGTGATGAGCCTCAAGTGGAAGGTCGGTTCATTCCATTTAGGGATAGTGCTAATCTTGACACAAGATAGGTGCACGGTTTGCGCCAAACATAACTAGGTGATACGGGTCATGTGGAATCTCGTATTGGTCCACCTGGAGACGATGTTATTGTCAGTGTAAGATAGGTGCACGGTTTATAGCAAACGTACAATAGGCTCAGAAATTTGTTTGGACAAACCCGATGGTACTCCTAGGTGACAAGGCTCAAGTGGAAGCTCGTTTCGGTTCGTTTGGAGATAGTGTTAATCTTGAGGCGTGATAGGTGCACGGTTTGTGCCAAACGTACCATAGGCTCAAAAATTGCTTTGGACGCCCCTGATGGTACTCCTAGGTGACGAGGTTCGAGTGAAAGCTCGTTTCAGTCCGTTTGGAGATAGTGCTAATCTTGATGCAAGATAGGTGCACAATTTGCGCCAATGTACCATTAGGCTTGGAAATCATTTTGAACACCACTGATGGAATTCCTAGGTGTCACAGATCATGTGGAATCTCGCATCGGTCCGTTCAGAGATGGTGTTAGCGTTGTTGTAAGGTGCACAGTTTGCACGAAACTTACCAATTGGCTCAAAAATCATTTTGGAGACACCCGATGGTACTACTTAGTGATGAGGCTCAAATGGAAGCTCATTTCAGTCCGTTTGGTGATAGTGCTAATCTTGAGATAAGATAGGTGCACGGTTTGTGCCAAACGTACCTTAGCGTTAAAAATTGTTTTGGATGCACATGATGGTACTCCTAGGTTTATGAGGCTCAAGTGAAAGCTCATTTCAGTTCGTTTGGAGATAGTGCTAATCTTTACACAAGATAGCACGGTTTGCGTCAAATGTACCATTAGGCTTGGAAATTATTTCGGACACACCCGATGTAACTCCTAGGTGACATGGGTCATGTGGAATCTCGCATTGGCCCGTTTGGAGACAGGGTTAGTCTCGGTGTAGGATAGGTGCACAATTTGCGACAAACATTCCATAGGCTCAAAATCATTTTGGACACACCCGATGGTACACCTAGGTGACGAAGCCTAAGTGGAAGCAGTTTCGGTCTGTTTGGAGATAGTGCTAATCTTGTGGCAAGATAGGTGTGCGGTTTGTGCCGAACATACCATAGGCTCAAAAATCATTTTGGATGCACCCGATGGTTCTACTACGTGATGAGGCTCAAGTGGAAGGTCGGTTCGGTCCATTAAGAGATAGTGCTAATCTTGACACAAGATTGGAGCACGGTTTGCCCCAAACGTACCTAGGTGATATGGGTCATGTGAAATCTCATATGGGGCCACTTGGAAATGATGTTATTGTCAGTGTAAGATAGGTGCACGGTTTGCACCAAACATACCTAGGCTCAGAAATTGGTTTGGACAAACCCGATGGTACTCCTAGGTGACGAGGCTCAAGTGGAAGCTCATTTCAGTTCGTTTGGAGATAGTGCTAATCTTGAGGCATGATAGGTGCACAGTTTGTGCCAAACGTACCATAGGCTCAAAAGTTGCTTTGGATGCCCCTGATGTTACTCCTAGGTGACAAGGTTCGAGTGAAAGCTCGTTTCAGTCCGTTTGGAGATGATGCTAATCTTGATGCAAGATAGGAGCACAGTATGCGCCAATGTACCATTAGGCTTGGAAATCTTTTTGAACACACCCGATGGAACTCCTAGTTGTCACGTATCATGTGGAATCTCGCATCGGTCCGTTCAGAGATGGTGTTAGCATTGTTGTAAGGTGCACAGTTTGCACGAAACTTACCAATTGGCTCAAAAATCATTTTGGAGACACCCGATGGTAGTTCTTGATGATGAGGCTCAAATGGAAGCTCATTTCGGTCTGTATGGTGATAGTGCTAATCTTAAGATAAGATAGGTGCACTGTTTACGCCAAACGTACCTTAGCGTTAAAAATTGTTTTGGATGCACATGTAGTGCTAATCTTTACACAAGATAGGTGCATGTTTTGCGTCGAATGTACCATTAGGCTTGGAAATCATTTCGGACACACCCGATAGAACTCCTAGGTGACATGGGTCATGTGGAATCTCGCATCGTCCCGTTTGGAGACGGTGTTAGTGTCGGTGTAGGATAGGTGCACAGTTTGCGACAAACATACCATAAGCTTAAAAATCATTTTGGACACACCCAATGGTACAACTAGGTGACGAAGCTCAAGTGGAAGCAGTTTCAGTCTGTTTGGAGATAGTGCTAATCTTGTGGCAAGATAGGTGCGCGGTTTGCGCCAAACATACCATTGGCTCAAAAATCGCTTTGGACGCACCCGATGGTACTCCTAGGTGAGGAGGCTCGAGTGAAAGCTCGTTTCGGTCCATTTGGAGATAGTGCTAATCTTGACTTAAGATAGGTGCACGGTTTGCGCCGAATGTACCATTAGGCTTGGAAATCATTTTGGACATACCTGATGGAACTCCTAGGTGTCATGGATCTTGTGGAATCTCGCATCGGTCCATTTGGAGACGGTGTTAGTGTCGGTGTAAGATAGCTAGACGGTTTGTGCCAAACATACAATAGGCTCAAAAATCATTTTGGACACACCCGATGGTACTCCTAGGTGATACGGGTCATCTTGATTCTCGTATCAGTCCACTTGGAGACGATGTTATTGTCAATGTAAGATTGGTACATGGTTTATAGCAAATGTACCATAGGCTCAGAAATTAGTTTGGACAAACCCGATGGTACTCCTAGGTGACGAGGCTCAAGTGGAAGCTCGTTTCGGTTCGTTTGGAGATAGTGCTAATCTTGAGGCGTGATAGGTGCACGGTTTGTGCGAAACATACCATTGGCTCAAAAATTGCTTTGGACGCCCCTGATGGTACTCCTAGGTGACGAGGTTCGAGTGAAAGCTCGTTTCAGTCCGTTTGGAGATAGTGCTAATCTTGATGCAAGATAGGTGCACAGTTTGCGCCAATGTACCATTAGGCTTGGAAATCATTTTGAACACGCCCGATGGAACTCCTAGGTGTCACGGATCATGTGGAATCTCTCGTCGGTCCATTTGGAGACGGTGTAAGTGTCGGTGTAATATCGCTAGACGGTTTGTGCCAAACATACAATAGGCTCAAAAATTATTTTGGACACACCCGATGGTACTCCTAGGTGATGAGGCTCCAGTGGAAGCTCGTTACGGTCCGTTTAGAGATGGGGCTAATCTTGAGGCATGATACGTGCACGGTTTGTGCCAAACGTACCGTAGGCTCAAAAATTGCTTTGTACGCCCCTGATGGTACTCCTAGATGACGAGGTTCGAGTGAAAGCTCGTTTCAGTCCGTTTGGAGATAGTGCTAATCTTGATGCAAGATAGGTGCACAGTTTGCGCGAATGTACCAATAGGCTTGGAAATCATTTTGAACACACCCGATGGAACTCCTAGGTGTCACGGATCATGTGGAATCTCGCATCGGTCCATTTGGAGACGGTGTTAGTGTCGGTGTAAGATAGATAGACGGTTTGTGCCAAACATACAATAGGCTCAAAAATTATTTTGGACACACCCGATGTTACTCCTAGGTGATGAGGCTCCAGTGAAAGCTCATTACAGTCCGTTTGGAGATGGGGCTAATGTTGAGTCATGATAGGTGCACGGTTTGTGTCAAACGTACCGTAGGCTCAAAAATTGCTCTGGACACCCCTGATGGTACTCCTAGAAAAAGAGGTTCGAGTGAAAGCTCGTTTCAGTCCATTTGGAGATAGTGCTAATCTTGATGCAAGATAGGTGCACAGTTTATGCCAATGTACCAATAGGCTTGGAAATCATTTTGAACACACCCGATGGAACTCCTAGGTGTCACGGATCATGTGGAATCTCGCATCGGTCCATTTGGAGACGGTGTTAGTGTCGGTGTAAGATAGATAGACGGTTTGTGCCAAATATACAATAGGCTCAAAAATTATTTTGGACACACTCGATGTTACTCCTAGGTGATGAGGCTCCAGTGAAAGCTCATTACGGTCCGTTTGGAGATGGGGCTAATGTTGAGGCATGATAGGTGCACGGTTTGTGTCAAACGTACCATAGGCTCAAAAATTGCTCTAGACACCCCTGATGGTACTCCTAGGTGAGGAGTCTCGAGTGAAAGCTCGTTTCGGTCCATTTGGAGATAGTGCTAATCCTGACGCAAGATAGGTGCATGGTTTGCGCCAAATGTACCATTAGGCTTGGAAATCATTTTGAACACCACCGATGGAACTCCTAGGTGTCACGGATCATGTGGAATCTCGCATCGGTCCATTTGGAGATGGTGTTAGTGTCGATGTAAGATAGATAGATGGTTTGTGGCAAACATACAATAGCCTCAAAAATTATTTTGGACACACCTAATGGTACTCCTAGGTGATGAGGCTCCAGTGGAAGCTCATTACGGTCCGTTTGGAGATAGTGCTAATCTTGAGGCATGATTGGTGCACGGTTTGAGCCAAACATACCATAGGCTCAAAAATCGCTTTGGACGCACCCGATGGTACTCCTAGGTGAGGAGGCTCGAGTGAAAGCTCGTTTCGGTCCATTTGGAGATAGTGCTAATCTTGACGCAAGATAGGTGCATGGTTTGCGCCGAATGTACCATTAGGCTTGGAAATCATTTTGGACACACCCGATGGAACTCCTACGTGACATGGGTCATGTGGAATTTCGCATCGATCCGTTTAGAGATCGCGTTAGTGTCGTTGTAAGGTGCACAGTTTGCACGAAACTTACCAATTGGCTCAAAAAGCATTTTAGAGGCACCAGATGGTACTTCTTGGTAATGAGGCTTAAATGGAAGCACATTTAAGTCCGTTTGGTGATAGTGCTAATCTTGAGATAAGATAGGTGCACGGTTTGCACCAAACGTACCTTAGCGTTAAAAATTGTTTTCGATGCACCCGATGGTACTCCTAGCTGACGAAGCTCAAGTGAGAGCTTGTTTCAGTTCGTTTGGAGATAGTGCTAATCTTTACACAAGATAGGTGCATGGTTTGCATCGAATGTACCATTAGGCTTGGAAATCATTTCAGACACACCCGATGGAACTCCTAGGTGACATGGGTCATGTGGAATCTCACATTGGCCCGTTTGGAGACTGGGTTAGAGTCGGCGATAAACATACCATAGGCTTAAAAATCATTTTGGACACACACGATGGTACACCTAGGTGACGAAGCTCAAGTGGAAGTAGTTTCGGTCTGTTTGGAGATAGTGCTAATCTTGTGGCAAGATAGGTGCGCGGTTTGCGCCAAACATACCATAGGCTGAAAAATCATTTTGGATGCACCCGATGGTTCTACTACGTGATGAGGCTCAAGTGGAAGGTCAGTTCGGTCCATTTAGAGATAGTGCTAATCTTGACACAAGATAGTTGAACGATTTGCGCCAAACGTACCTAGGTGATATGGGTCATGTGGAATATCGTATCGGTCCACTTGGAGACGATGTTATTATCGGTGTAAGATAAGTGCATGGTTTGCACCAAACGTACCATAGGCTCAGAAATTGGTTTGGACAAACCCGATGATACTCCTAGGTGACGAGGCTCAAGTGGAAGCTCGTTTCGGTTCTTTTGGAGATAGTGCTAATCTTGAGGCATGATAGGTGCACGGTTTGTGCCAAACGTACGATAGGCTCAAAAATTGCTATGGATGCCCCTAATGGTACTCCTAGGTGATGAGGTTCGAGTGAAAGCTCGTTTCAGTCTGTTTGGAGATAGTGCTAAACTTGATGCAAGATAGGTGCATAGTTTGCGCCAATGTCCATTAGCCTAGGAAATCATTTTGAACACACCCGATGGAACTCCTAGGTGTCACAGATCATGTGGAATCTTGCATCGGTCCATTTGGAGATGGTGTTAGTGTCGGTGTTAGATAGCTAGACAGTTTGTGCCAAACAAGCAATAGGCTCAAAAATAATTTTGGACACACCCGATGGTACTCCTAGGTGACGAGGCTCCAATGGAAGCTTGTTACGGTCCGTTTGGAGATAGTGCTAATCCTGAGGCATGATTGGTGCACGAATTGTGCCAAATGTACCATAGGCTCAAAAATCGCTTTGGACGCACCTGATGGTACTCCTAGGTGAGGAGGCTCGAGTGAAAGCTCGTTTCGGTCGATTTGGAGATAGTGCTAATCTTGACGCAAGATAGGTGCATGGTTTGCGCCGAATGTACCATTAGGCTTGAAAATCATATTGGACACACCCAATGGAACTCCTAGGTGACATGGGTCATGTGGAGTCTCGCATCGGTCCGTTCGGAGATGGTGTTAGAGTCGTTGTAAGGTGCACATTTTGCACGAAACTTACCAATTGGCTCAAAAATTATTTTGCAGACACCCGATGGTACTCCTTGGTGATGAGGCTCAAATGGAAGCTCATTTGGGTCTGTATGGTGATAGTGCTAATCTTAAGATAAGATAGGTGCACGGTTTACGCCAAACGTACCTTAGCGTTAAAAATTGTTTTGGATGCACATGTAGTGCTAATCTTTACACAAGATAGGTGCATGTTTTGCGTCGAATGTACCATTAGGCTTGGAAATCATTTCGGACACACCCGATAGAACTCCTAGGTGACATGGGTCATGTGGAATCTCGCATCGTCCCGTTTGGAGACGGTGTTAGTGTCGGTGTAGGATAGGTGCACAGTTTGCGACAAACATACCATAAGCTTAAAAATCATTTTGGACACACCCAATGGTACAACTAGGTGACGAAGCTCAAGTGGAAGCAGTTTCAGTCTGTTTGGAGATAGTGCTAATCTTGTGGCAAGATAGGTGCGCGGTTTGCGCCAAACATACCATTGGCTCAAAAATCGCTTTGGACGCACCCGATGGTACTCCTAGGTGAGGAGGCTCGAGTGAAAGCTCGTTTCGGTCCATTTGGAGGTAGTGCTAATCTTGACTTAAGATAGGTGCACGGTTTGCGCCGAATGTACCATTAGGCTTGGAAATCATTTTGGACATACCTGATGGAACTCCTAGGTGTCATGGATCATGTGGAATCTCGCATCGGTCCATTTGGAGACGGTGTTAGTGTCGGTGTAAGATAGCTAGACGGTTTGTGCCAAACATACAATAGGCTCAAAAATCATTTTGGACACACCCGATGGTACTCCTAGGTGATACGGGTCATCTTGATTCTCGTATCAGTCCACTTGGAGACGATGTTATTGTCAATGTAAGATTGGTACATGGTTTATAGCAAATGTACCATAGGCTCAGAAATTAGTTTGGACAAACCCGATGGTATCCTAGGTGACGAGGCTCAAGTGGAAGCTCGTTTCGGTTCGTTTGGAGATAGTGCTAATCTTGAGGCGTGATAGGTGCACGGTTTGTGCGAAACATACCATTGGCTCAAAAATTGCTTTGGACACCCCTGATGGTACTCCTAGGTGACGAGGTTCGAGTGAAAGCTCGTTTCAGTCCGTTTGGAGATAGTGCTAATCTTGATGCAAGATAGGTGCACAGTTTGCGCCAATGTACCATTAGGCTTGGAAATCATTTTGAACACGCCCGATGGAACTCCTAGGTGTCACGGATCATGTGGAATCTCTCGTCGGTCCATTTGGAGACGGTGTAAGTGTCGGTGTAATATCGCTAGACGGTTTGTGCCAAACATACAATAGGCTCAAAAATTATTTTGGACACACCCGATGGTACTCCTAGGTGATGAGGCTCCAGTGGAAGCTCGTTACGGTCCGTTTAGAGATGGGGCTAATCTTGAGGCATGATACGTGCACGGTTTGTGCCAAACGTACCGTAGGCTCAAAAATTGCTTTGTACGCCCCTGATGGTACTCCTAGATGACGAGGTTCGAGTGAAAGCTCGTTTCAGTCCGTTTGGAGATAGTGCTAATCTTGATGCAAGATAGGTGCACAGTTTGCGCGAATGTACCAATAGGCTTGGAAATCATTTTGAACACACCCGATGGAACTCCTAGGTGTCACGGATCATGTGGAATCTCGCATCGGTCCATTTGGAGACGGTGTTAGTGTCGGTGTAAGATAGATAGACGGTTTGTGCCAAACATACAATAGGCTCAAAAATTATTTTGGACACACCCGATGTTACTCCTAGGTGATGAGGCTCCAGTGAAAGCTCATTACGGTCCGTTTGGAGATGGGGCTAATGTTGAGGCATGATAGGTGCACGGTTTGTGTCAAACGTATCGTAGGCTCAAAAATTGCTCTGGACACCCCTGATGGTACTCCTAGAAAAAGAGGTTCGAGTGAAAGCTCGTTTCAGTCCATTTGGAGATAGTGCTAATCTTGATGCAAGATAGGTGCACAGTTTATGCCAATGTACCAATAGGCTTGGAAATCATTTTGAACACAACCGATGGAACTCCTTGGTGTCACGGATCATGTGGAATCTCGCATCGGTCCATTTGGAGACGGTGTTAGTGTCGGTGTAAGATAGATAGACGGTTTGTGCCAAATATACAATAGGCTCAAAAATTATTTTGGACACACTCGATGTTACTCCTAGGTGATGAGGCTCCAGTGAAAGCTCATTACGGTCCGTTTGGAGATGGGGCTAATGTTGAGGCATGATAGGTGCACGGTTTGTGTCAAACGTACCATAGGCTCAAAAATTGCTCTGGACACCCCTGATGGTACTCCTAGGTGAGGAGTCTCGAGTGAAAGCTCGTTTCGGTCCATTTGGAGATAGTGCTAATCCTGACGCAAGATAGGTGCATGGTTTGCGCCGAATGTACCATTAGGCTTGGAAATCATTTTGAACACCACCGATGGAACTCCTAGGTGTCACGGATCATGTGGAATCTCGCATCGGTCCATTTGGAGACGGTGTTAGTGTCGATGTAAGATAGATAGATGGTTTGTGGCAAACATACAATAGCCTCAAAAATTATTTTGGACACATCTAATGGTACTCCTAGGTGATGAGGCTCCAGTGGAAGCTCATTACGGTCCGTTTGGAGATAGTGCTAATCTTGAGGCATGATTGGTGCACGGTTTGAGCCAAATATACCATAGGCTCAAAAATCGCTTTGGACGCACCCGATGGTACTCCTAGGTGAGGAGGCTCGAGTGAAAGCTCGTTTCGGTCCATTTGGAGATAGTGCTAATCTTGACGCAAGATAGGTGCATGGTTTGCGCCGAATGTACCATTAGGCTTGGAAATCATTTTGGACACACCCGATGGAACTCCTACGTGACATGGGTCATGTGGAATTTCGCATCGATCCGTTTAGAGATCGCGTTAGTGTCGTTGTAAGGTGCACAGTTTGCACGAAACTTACCAATTGGCTCAAAAATCATTTTAGAGGCACCAGATGGTACTTCTTGGTAATGAGGCTTAAATGGAAGCACATTTCAGTCCGTTTGGTGATAGTGCTAATCTTGAGATAAGATAGGTGCACGGTTTGCACCAAACGTACCTTAGCGTTAAAAATTGTTTTCGATGCACCCGATGGTACTCCTAGCTGACGAAGCTCAAGTGAGAGCTTGTTTCAGTTCGTTTGGAGATAGTGCTAATCTTTACACAAGATAGGTGCATGGTTTGCATCGAATGTACCATTAGGCTTAGAAATCATTTCAGACACACCCGATGGAACTCCTAGGTGACATGGGTCATGTGGAATCTCACATTGGCCCGTTTGGAGACTGGGTTAGAGTCGGCGATAAACATACCATAGGCTCAAAAATCATTTTGGACACACACGATGGTACACCTAGGTGACGAAGCTCAAGTGGAAGTAGTTTTGGTCTGTTTGGAGATAGTGCTAATCTTGTGGCAAGATAGGTGCGCGGTTTGCGCCAAACATACCATAGGCTGAAAAATCATTTTGGATGCACCCGATGGTTCTACTACGTGATGAGGCTCAAGTGGAAGGTCAGTTCGGTCCATTTAGAGATAGTGCTAATCTTGACACAAGATAGTTGAACGATTTGCGCCAAACGTACCTAGGTGATATGGGTCATGTGGAATATCGTATCGGTCCACTTGGAGACGATGTTATTATCGGTGTAAGATAAGTGCACGGTTTGCACCAAACGTACCATAGGCTCAGAAATTGGTTTGGACAAACCCGATGATACTCCTAGGTGACGAGGCTCAAGTGGAAGCTCGTTTCGGTTCTTTTGGAGATAGTGCTAATCTTGAGGCATGATAGGTGCACGGTTTGTGCCAAACGTACGATAGGCTCAAAAATTGCTATGGATGCCCCTAATGGTACTCCTAGGTGATGAGGTTCGAGTGAAAGCTCGTTTCAGTCTGTTTGGAGATAGTGCTAAACTTGATGCAAGATAGGTGCATAGTTTGCGCCAATGTCCATTAGCCTGGGAAATCATTTTGAACACACCCGATGGAACTCCTAGGTGTCACAGATCATGTGGAATCTTGCATCGGACCATTTGGAGATGGTGTTAGTGTCGGTGTTAGATAGCTAGACAGTTTGTGCCAAACAAGCAATAGGCTCAAAAATAATTTTGGACACACCCGATGGTACTCCTAGGTGACGAGGCTCCAATGGAAGCTTGTTACGGTCCGTTTGGAGATAGTGCTAATCCTGAGGCATGATTGGTGCACGAATTGTGCCAAATGTACCATAGGCTCAAAAATCGCTTTGGACGCACCCGATGGTACTCCTAGGTGAGGAGGCTCGAGTGAAAGCTCGTTTCGGTCGATTTGGAGATAGTGCTAATCTTGACGCAAGATAGGTGCATGGTTTGCGCCGAATGTACCATTAGGCTTGAAAATCATATTGGACACACCCAATGGAACTCCTAGGTGACATGGGTCATGTGGAGTCTCGCATCGGTCCGTTCGGAGATGGTGTTAGAGTCGTTGTAAGGTGCACATTTTGCACGAAACTTACCAATTGGCTCAAAAATTATTTTGCAGACACCCGATGGTACTCCTTGGTGATGAGGCTCAAATGGAAGCTCATTTCGGTCCGTTTGGTGATAGTTCTAATCTTGAGATAAGATAGGTGCACGGTTTGCGCCAAACGTACCTTAGCATTAAAAATTGTTTTGGATGCACATGATGGTACTCCTACGTGACGAGGCTCAAGTGAAAGCTCGTTTTAGTTCGTTTGGAGATAGTGCTAATCTTTATACAAGATAGTTGCATGGTTTGCGTCGAATGTACCATTAGGCTTGTAAATCATTTCGGACACACCCGATAGAACTCCTAGGTGACATGGGTCATGTGGAATCTCGCATCGGCCCGTTTGGAGATGGTGTTAGTGTCAGTGTAGGATAGGTGCACAGTTTGTGACAAACATACCATAGGCTCACAAATCATTTTGGACACACCCGATGGTACTCCTACATGACAAAGCTCAAGTGGAAGCAGTTTTCGGTCTCTTTGGAGACAGTGCTAATCTTGACGCAAGATAGGGGCATGGTTTGCGCCGAATGTACCATTAGGCTTGGAAATCATATTGGACACACCCGATGGAACTCCTAGGTGACATGGGTCATGTGGAGTCTCGCATCGGTCCGTTCGGAGATGGTGTTAGAGTCGTTGTAAGGTGCACATTTTGCACGAAACTTACCAATTGGCTTAAAAATTATTTTGGAGACACCCGATGGTACTCCTTGGTGATGAGGCTCAAATGGAAGCTCATTTCGGTCCGTTTGGTGATAGTTCTAATCTTGAGATAAGATAGGTGCATGGTTTGCGCCAAACGTACCTTAGCATTAAAAATTGTTTTGGATGCACTTGATAGTACTCCTACGTGACGAGGCTCAAGTGAAAGCTCATTTTAGTTCGTTTGGAGATAGTGTTAATCTTTACACAAGATAGGTGTATGGTTTGCGTTGAATGTACCATTAGGCTTGGAAATCATTTCAGACACACCCGATGGAACTCCTAGGTGACATGGGTCTTGTGGAATCTCGCATCGGCCTGTTTGGAGATGGTGTTAGTGTCGGTGTAGGATAGGTGCGCAGTTTGTGACAAACATACCACAGGCTCACAAATCATTTTGGACACACCTGATGGAACACCTAGGTGACGAAGCTCAAGTGGAAGCAGTTTTCGGTATGTTTGGAGATAGTGCTAATCTTGTGGCAAGATAGGTGTGCGGTTTGCGCCAAACATACCATAGGCTCAAAAATCGCTTTGGACGCACCCGATGGTACTCCAAGGTGAGGAGGCTCGAGTGAAAGCTCGTTTCGGTCCATTTGGAGATAGTGCTAATCTTGACTTAAGATAGGTGCACGGTTTGCGCCGAATGTACCATTAGGCTTGGAAATCATTTTGGACATACCTGATGGAACTCCTAGGTGTCATGGATCATGTGGAATCTCGCATCGGTCCATTTGGAGACGGTGTTAGTGTCGGTGTAAGATAGCTAGACGGTTTGTGCCAAACATACAATAGGCTCAAAAATCATTTTAGACACACCCGATGGTACTCCTAGGTGATACGGGTCATGTTGATTCTCGTGTCAGTCCACTTGGAGACGATGTTTTTGTCAATGTAAGATTGGTACATGGTTTATAGCAAATGTACCATAGGCTCAGAAATTAGTTTGGACAAACCTGATGGTACTCCTAGGTGACGAGGCTCAAGTGGAAGCTCGTTTAGGTTCGTTTGGAGATAGTGCTAATCTTGAGGCGTGATAGGTGCACGGTTTGTGCGAAACGTACCATTGGCTCAAAATTTGCTTTGGACGCCCCTGATGGTACTCCTAGGTGACGAGGTTCGAGTGAAAGCTCGTTTCAGTCCGTTTGGAGATAGTGCTAATCTTGATGCAAGATAGGTGCACTGTTTGCGCCAATGTACCATTAGGCTTGGAAATCATTTTGAACACGTCCGATGGAACTCCTAGGTGTCACGGATCATGTGGAATCTCTCGTCGGTCCATTTGGAGACGGTGTAAGTGTCGGTGTAATATCGCTAGACGGTTTGTGCCAAACATACAATAGGCTCAAAAATTATTTTGGACACACCCGATGGTACTCCTAGGTGATGAGGCTCCAGTGGAAGCTCGTTACGGTCCGTTTGGAGATGGGGCTAATCTTGAGGCATGATACGTGCACGGTTTGTGCCAAACGTACCCTAGGCTCAAAAATTGCTTTGTACGCCCCTGATGGAACTCCTAGATGACGAGGTTCGAGTGAAAGCTCGTTTCAGTCCGTTTGGAGATAGTGCTAATCTTGATGCAAGATAGGTGCACAGTTTGCGCCAATGTACCAATAGGCTTGGAAATCATTTTGAACACACCCGATGGAACTCCTAGGTGTCACGGATCATGTGGAATCTCGCAACGGTCCATTTGGAGACGGTGTTAGTGTCGGTGTAAGATAGATAGACGGTTTGTGCCAAATATACAATAGGCTCAAAAATTATTTTGGACACACTCGATGTTACTCCTAGGTGATGAGGCTCCAGTGAAAGCTCATTACGGTCTGTTTGGAGATGGGGCTAATGTTGAGGCATGATAGGTGCACGGTTTGTGTCAAACGTACCATAGGCTCAAAAATTGCTCTGGACACCCCTGATGGTACTCCTAGGTGAGGAGGCTCGAGTGAAAGCTCGTTTCGGTCCATTTGGAGATAGTGCTAATCTTGACGCAAGATAGGTGCATGGTTTGCGCCGAATGTACCATTAGGCTTGGAAATCATTTTGAACACCACCGATGGAACTCCTAGGTGTCATGGATCATGTGGAATCTCGCATCGGTCTATTTGGAGATGGTGTTAGTGTCGATGTAAGATAGATAGACGGTTTGTGGCAAACATACAATAGGCTCAAAAATTATTTTGGACACACCTGATGGTACTCCTAGGTGATGAGGCTCCAGTGGAAGCTCATTACGGTCCGTTTGGAGAGAGTGCTAATCTTGAGGCATGATTGGTGCGCGGTTTGTGCCAAATATACCATAGGCTCAAAAATCGCTTTGGACGCACCCGATGGTACTCCTAGGTGAGGAGGCTCAAGTGAAAGCTCGTTTCGGTCCATTTGGAGATAGTGCTAATCTTGACGCAAGATAGGTGCATGGTTTGCGCCGAATGTACCATTAGGCTTGGAAATCATTTTGAACACCACCGATAGAACTCCTAGGTGTCACGGATCATGTGGAATCTCGCATCGGTCCATTTGGAGACGGTGTTAGTGTCGATGTAAGATAGATAGACGGTTTGTGGCAAACATACAATAGCCTCAAAAAATTTTTTGGACACACCTAATGGTACTCCTAGGTGATGAGGCTCCAGTGGAAGCTCATTACGGTCCGTTTGGAGAGAGTGCTAATCTTGAGGCATGATTGGTGCACGGTTTGTGCCAAATATACCATAGGCTCAAAATTCGCTTTGGACGCACCCGATGGTACTCCTAGGTGAGGAGGCTCGAGTGAAAGCTCGTTTCGGTCCATTTGGAGATAGTGCTAATCTTGACGCAAGATAGGTGCATGGTTTGCGCCGAATGTACCATTAGGCTTGGAAATCATTTTGGACACCACCGATGGAACTCCTAGGTGTCACGGATCATGTGGAATCTCGCATCGGTCCATTTGGAGACGGTGTTAATGTCGATGTAAGATAGATAGACGGTTTGTGGCAAACATACAATAGCCTCAAAAAAAATTTTGGACACATCTAATGGTACTCCTAGGTGATGAGGCTCCAGTGGAAGCTCATTACGGTCCGTTTGGAGAGAGTGCTAAACTTGAGGCATGATTGGTGCACGGTTTGTGCCAAATATACCATAGGCTCAAAAATCGCTTTGGACGCACCCGATGGTACTCCTAGGTGTGGAGGCTCGAGTGAAAGCTCGTTTCGGTCCATTTGGAGATAGTGCTAATCTTGACGCAAGATAGGTGCATGGTTTGCGCCGAATGTACCATTAGGCTTGGAAATCATTTTGGACACACCCGATGGAACTCCTACGTGACATGGGTCATGTGGAATTTCGCATCGATCCGTTCAGAGATGGCGTTAGCGTCGTTGTAAGGTGCACAGTTTGCACGAAACTTACCAATTGGCTCAAAAATAATTTTAGAGGCACCCGATGGTACTTCTTGGTAATGAGGATTAAATGGAAGCACATTTCGGTCCGTTTGGTGATAGTGCTAATCTTGAGATAAGATAGGTGCACGGTTTGCACCAAACATACCTTAGCGTTAAAAATTGTTTTCGATGCACCCGATGGTACTCCTAGCTGACGAAGCTCAAGTGAGAGCTTGTTTCAGTTCGTTTGGAGATAGTGCTAATCTTTACACAAGATAGGTGCATGGTTTGCATTGAATGTACCATTAGGCTTGGAAATCATTTCGGACACACCCGATGGAACTCCTAGGTGACATGGGTCATGTGGAATCTCACATTGGCCCGTTTGGAGACTGGGTTAGAGTCGGCGATAAACATACCATAGGCTCAAAAATCATTTTGGACACACACGATGGTACACCTAGGTGACGAAGCTCAAGTGGAAGTAGTTTCGGTCTGTTTGGAGATAGTGCTAATCTTGTGGCAAGATAGGTGCGCGGTTTGCGCCAAACATACCATAGGCTGAAAAATCATTTTGGATGCACCCGATGGTTCTACTACGTGATGAGGCTCAAGTGGAAGGTCAGTTCGGTCCATTTAGAGATAGTGCTAATCTTGACACAAGATAGTTGAACGATTTGCGCCAAACGTACCTAGGTGATATGGGTCATGTGGAATATCGTATCGCTCCACTTGGAGATGATGTTATTATCAGTGTAAGATAAGTGCACGGTTTGCACCAAACATACCATAGGCTCAGAAATTGGTTTGGACAAACCCGATGATACTCCTAGGTGACGAGGCTCAAGTGGAAGCTCGTTTCGGTTCTTTTGGAGATAGTGCTAATCTTGAGGCATGATAGGTGCACGGTTTGTGCCAAACGTATGATAGGCTCAAAAATTGCTATGGATGCCCCTAATGGTACTCCTAGGTGATGAGGTTCGAGTGAAAGCTCGTTTCAGTCCGTTTGGAGATAGTGCTAAACTTGATGCAAGATAGGTGCACAGTTTGCGCCAATGTCCATTAGCCTGGGAAATCATTTTGAACACACCCGATGGAACTCCTAGGTGTCACGGATCATGTGGAATCTTCCATCGGTCCATTTGGAGATGGTGTTAGTGTCGGTGTTAGACAGCTAGACAGTTTGTGCCAAACAAGCAATAGGCTCAAAAATAATTTTGGACACACCCGATGGTACTCCTAGGTGATGAGGCTCCAGTGGAAGCTTGTTACGGTCCGTTTGGAGATAGTGCTAATCCTGAGGCATGATTGGTGCACGAATTGTGCCAAATGTACCATAGGTTCAAAAATCGCTTTGGACGCACCCGATGGTACTCCTAGGTGAGGAGGCTCGAGTGAAAGCTCGTTTCGGTCGATTTGGAGATAGTGCTAATCTTGACGCAAGATAGATGCATGGTTTGCGCCGAACGTACCATTGGGCTTGAAAATCATATTGGACACACCCAATGGAACTCCTAGGTGACATGGGTCATGTGGAGTCTCACATCGGTCCGTTCGGAGATGGTGTTAGAGTCGTTGTCAGGTGCACATTTTGCACGAAACTTACCAATTGGCTCAAAAATTATTTAGCAGACACCCGATGGTACTCCTTGGTGATGAGGCTCAAATGGAAGCTCATTTCGGTCCGTTTGGTGATAGTTCTAATCTTGAGATAAGATGGTGCACGGTTTGCACCAAACGTACCTTAGCATTAAAAATTGTTTTGGATGCACATGATGGTACTCCTACATGACGAGGTTCAAGTGAAAGCTCGTTTTAGTTCGTTTGGAGATAGTGCTAATCTTTATACAAGATAGTTGCATGGTTTGCGTCGAATGTACCATTAGGCTTGTAAATCATTTCGGACACACCCGATGGAACTCCTAGGTGACATGGGTCATGTGGAATCTCGCATCGGCCCGTTTGGAGATGGTGTTAGTGTCAGTGTAGTTATCGGTGCACAGTTTGTGACAAACATACCATGGGCTCACAAATTATTTTGGACACACCCGATGGTACTCCTACGTGACAAAGCTCAAGTGGAAGCAGTTTTCGGTCTCTTTGGAGACAGTGCTAATCTTGACGCAAGATAGGGGCATGGTTTGCGCCGAATGTACCATTAGGCTTGGAAATCATATTGGACACACCCGATGGAACTCCTAGGTGACATGGGTCATGTGGAGTCTCGTATCGGTCCGTTCGGAGATGGTGTTAGAGTCGTAAGGTGCACATTTTGCACGAAACTTACCAATTGGCTCAAAAATTATTTTGGAGACACCCGATGGTACTCATTGGTGATGAGGCTCAAATGGAAGCTCATTTCAGTCCGTTTGGTGATAGTGCTAATCTTGAGATAAGATAGGTGCATGGTTTGCGCCAAACATACCTTAGCATTAAAAATTGTGTTGGATGCACTTGATGGAACTCCTATGTGACGAGGCTCAAGTGAAAGCTCGTTTTAGTTCGTTTGGAGATAGTGCTAATCTTTACACAAGATAGGTGTATGGTTTGCGTCGAATGTACCATTAGGCTTGGAAATCATTTCGGACACACCCGATGGAACTCCTAGGTGACATGGGTCATGTGGAATCTCGCATCGGCCCGTTTGGAGACGGTGTTAGTGTCGGTGTAGGATAGGTGCACAGTTTGTGACAAACATACCATAGGCTCAAGTGGAAGGTCAGTTCGGTCCATTTAGAGATAGTGCTAATCTTGACAAAAGATAGGTGCACGGTTTGCGCCAAACGTACCTAGGTGATATGGGTCATGTGGAGTCTCGTATCGGTCCACTTGGAGATGATGTTATTGTCAGTGTATGATAGGTGCACGGTTTGCACCAAACGTACCATAGGCTCAGAAATTAGTGTGGACAAACCCGATGGTACTCCTCGGTGACGAGGCTCAAGTGGAAGCTCATTTCGGTTCTTTTGGAGATAGTGCTAATCTTGAGGCATGATAGGTGCACGGTTTGTGCCAAACATACCGTAGGCTAAAAAATTGCTTTGGACGCCCCTGATGGTACTCCTAGGTGACGAGGTTTGGGTGAAAGCTCGTTTTAGTCCGTTTGGAGATAGTGCTAATCTTGATGCAAGATAGGTGCACAGTTTGCGCCAATGTACCGTTAGGCTTAGAAATCATTTTGAACACGCTCGATGGAACTCTTAGGTTCACGGATCATGTGGAATCTCTCATCGGTCCATTTGGAGACGGTGTTAGTGTCGGTGTAATATCGCTAGACGGTTTGTGCCAAACATACAATAGGCTCAAAATTTATTTTGGACACACCCGATGGTACTCCTAGGTGACGAGGCTCTAGTGGAAGCTCGTTACGGTCTGTTTGGAGATAGGGCTAATTTTAAGGCATGATAGGTGCACGGTTTGTGCCGAACGTACCGTAGGCTCAAAAATTGCTTTGGACGCCCCTGATGGTACTCCTAGGTGACGATGTTCGAGTGAAAGCTTGTTTCAGTCCGTTTGGAGATATTGCTAATCTTGATGTAAGATAGGTGCACAGTTTGCGCCAATGTACCATTAGGCTTGGAAATCATTTTGAACACACACGATGGAACTCCTAGGTGTCACGGATCATGTCGAATCTCGCATCGGTCCATTTGGAGACGGTGTTAGTGTTAGTGTAAGATAGCTCGACGGTTTGTGCCAAACATACAATAAGCTCAAAAATCATTTTGGACACACCCGATGGTACTCCTCGGTGACGAGGCTCCAGTGGAAGGTAATTACGGTCCGTTTGGAGATAGTGCTAATCTTGAGGCACGATTGGTTCACGGTTTGTGCCAAATGTACCATAGGCTCAAAAATTGCTTTGGACGCGCACGATGGTACTCATAGGTGGGGAGGCTTGAGTGAAAGCTTGTTTCGGTCCATTTGGAGATAGTGCTAATCTTGACGCAAGATAGGTGCATGGTTTGCGCCAAATGTACCATTAGGCTTGGAAATCATATTGGACACACCCGATGAAACTCCTACGTGACATGGGTCATGTGGAATCTCACATCGGTCCGTTAGGAGATGGTGTCAGCGTCGTTGTAAGGTGCATAGTTTGCACGAAACTTACCAATTGGCTCAAAAATCATTTTAGAGCACCCGATGGTACTCCTTGGTGATGAGGCTCAAATGGAAGCTCATTTCGGTCTGTTTGGTGATAGTGCTAATCATGAGATAAGATAGGTGCAAGGTTTGTGCCAAACGTACCTTAGCGTTAAAAATTGTTTTGGATGCACATGATGGTACTCCTACGTGACGAGGGTCAAGTGAAAGCTCGTTTTAGTTTGTTTGGAGATAGTGCTAATCTTTACACAAGATAGGTGCATGGTCTGCGTCGAATGTACCATTAGGCTTGGAAATCATTTCGGACACACCAGATGGAACTCCTAGGTGACATGGGTCATGTGGAATCTCGCATCGGCCCGTTTGGAGATGGTGTTAGTGTCGGTGTAGGATAGGTGCATAGTTTGTGACAAACATACCATAGGCTCACAAATCATTTTGGACACACCCGATGGTACTCCTACGTGACGAACCTCAAGTGGAAGTAGTTTTCAGTCTCTTTGGAGACAGTGCTAATCTTGTGGCAAGATAGGTGCGCGGTTTGCGCCAAACATACCATAGGCTCAAAAATCATTTTGGATACACTCGATGATTCTACTACGTGATGAGCCTCAAGTGGAAGGTTGGTTCGCTCCATTTAGAGATAGTGCTAATCTTGACACAAGAAAGGTGCACGGTTTGCGCCAAACGTACCTAGGTGATATGGGTCATGTGGAGTCTCGTATCGGTCCACTTGGAGACGATGTTATTGTCAGTATAAGATAGGTGCACGGTTTGCACCAAATGTACCATAGGCTCAAAAATCATTTTGGACACACCCGATGGTACTTCTAGGTGACGAAGCTAAATGGAAGCAGTTTTGGTCTGTTTGGAGATAGTGCTAATCTTGTGACAAAATAGGTGCGCGGTTTGCGCCAAACATACCTTAGGCTAAAAAATCATTTTGGATGCCCCTGATGGTACTCCTAGATGACGAGGTTCGAGTGAAAGCTCGTTTCAGTTCGTTTGGAGATAGTGCTAATCTTGATGCAAGATAGGTGCACAGTTTGCGCCAATGTACCATTAGGCTTGGAATTCATTTTGAACACACATGATGGAACTCCTAGGTGTCACAGATCATGTGGAATCTCGCATCGGTCCATTGGAGACGGTGTTAGTGTCAGTGTAAGATAGCTTGATGGTTTGTGCCAAACATACAATAGGCTCAAAAATCATTTTGGACACACCCGAGGGTACTCCAAGGTGACGAGGCTCCAGTGGAAGGTCATTACGGTCCGTTTGGAGATAGTGCTAATCTTGAGGCATGATTGGTTCACGGTTTGTGCCAAATGTACCATAGCCTCAAAAATCGCTTTTGGACGCACCAGATGGTACTCCTAGGTGGGGAGGCTTGAGTGGAAGCTTGTTTCGGTCCATTTGGAGATAGTGCTAATCTTGACGCAAGATAGGTGCATGGTTTGCGCCAAATGTACCATTAGGCTTGGAAATCATATTGGACACACCCGATGAAACTCCTACGTGACATGGTCATGTGGAATCTCGCATCGGTCCGTTCGGAGATGGTGTTAGCGTCATTGTAAGATGCACAGTTTGCACGAAACTTACCAATTGGCTAAAAAATCATTTTGGAGGCAACCGATGGTACTCCTTGGTGATGAGGATCAAATGGAAGCTCATTTCGGTCCGTTTGGTGATAGTGCTAATCATGAGATAAGATAGGTGCAAGGTTTGTGCCAAACGTACCTTAGCGTTAAAAATTGTTTTGGATGCACATGATGGTACTCCTACGTGACGAGGTTCAAGTGAAAGCTCGTTTTAGTTTGTTTGGAGATAGTGCTAATCTTTACACAAGATAGGTGCATGGTCCTGCGTCGAATGTACCATTAGGCTTGGAAATCATTTCGGACACACCAGATGGAACTCCTAGGTGACATGGGTCATGTGGAATCTTGCATCGGCCCGTTTGGAGATGGTGTTAGTGTCGGTGTAGGATAGGTGCATAGTTTGTGACAAACATACCATAGGCTCACAAATCATTTTGGACACACCCGATGGTACTCCTACGTGACGAACCTCAAGTGGAAGCAGTTTTCGGTCTCTTTGGAGACAGTGCTAATCTTGTGGCAAGATAGGTGCGCGGTTTGCGCCAAACATACCATAGGCTCAAAAATCATTTTGGATACACTCGATGATTCTACTACGTGATGAGCCTCAAGTGGAAGGTTGGTTCGCTCCATTTAGAGATAGTGCTAATCTTGACACAAGAAAGGTGCACGGTTTGCGCCAAACGTACCTAGGTGATATGGGTCATGTGGAGTCTCGTATCGGTCCACTTGGAGACGATGTTATTGTCAGTATAAGATAGGTGCACGGTTTGCACCAAATGTACCATAGGCTCAAAAATCATTTTGGACACACCTGATGGTACTTCTAGGTGACGAAGCTAAAGTGGAAGCAGTTTTGGTCTGTTTGGAGATAGTGCTAATCTTATGGCAAAATAGGTGCGCGGTTTGCGCCAAACATACCTTAGGCTGAAAAATCATTTTGGATGCCCCTGATGGTAATCCTAGATGACGAGGTTCGAGTGAAAGCTCGTTTCAGTTCGTTTGGAGATAGTGCTAATCTTGATGCAAGATAGGTGCACAGTTTGCGCCAATGTACCATTAGGCTTGGAATTCATTTTGAACACACCTGATGGAACTCCTAGGTGTCACAGATCATGTGGAATCTCGCATCGGTCCATTGGAGACGGTGTTAGTGTCAGTGTAAGATAGCTTGATGGTTTGTGCCAAACATACAATAGGCTCAAAAATCATTTTGGATACACCCGAGGGTACTCCTAGGTGACGAGGCTCTAGTGGAAGGTCATTACGGTCCGTTTGGAGATAGTGCTAATCTTGAGGCATGATTGGTTCACGGTTTGTGCCAAATGTACCATAGCCTCAAAAATCGCTTTGGACGCACCAGATGGTACTCCTAGGTGGGGAGGCTTGAGTGAAAGCTTGTTTCGTTCCATTTGGAGATAGTGCTAATTTTGACGCAAGATAGGTGCATGGTTTGCGCCAAATATACCATTAGGCTTGGAAATCATATTGGACACACCCGATGAAACTCCTACGTGACATGGGTCATGTGGAATCTCGCATCGGTTCGTTCGGAGATGGTGTTAGCGTCATTGTAAGATGCACAGTTTGCACGAAACTTACCAATTGGCTAAAAAATCATTTTGGAGGCAACCGATGGTACTCCTTGGTGATGAGGATCAAATGGAAGCTCATTTCGGTCCGTTTGGTGATAGTGCTAATCTTGAGAAAAGATAGGTGCACGGTTTGCGCCAAACGTACCTTAGCGTTAAAAATTGTTTTGAATGCACATGATGGTACTCCTACGTGACGAGGCTCAAGTGAAAGCTCGTTTTAGTTCGTTTGGAGATAGTGCTAATCTTTACACAAGATAGGTGCATCGTTTGCGTCGAATGTACCATTAGGCTTGGAAATCATTTCGGACACACCCGATGGAACTCCTAGGTGACATGGGTCATGTGGAATCTCGCAGCGGCCCATTTGGAGACGGTGTTAGTGTCCGTGTAGGATAGGTGCATAGTTTGTGACAAACATACCATAGGCTCACAAATCATTTTGGACACACCCGATGGTACCCCTAGGTGACGAAGCTCAAGCGGAAGCAGTTTTCGGTCTGTTTGGAGATAGTGCTAATCTTGTGGCAAGATAGGTGCGCGGTTTGCGCCAAACATACCATAGGCTAAAAAATCATTTTGGATGCACCCGATGGTTCTACTACGTGATGAGCCTCAAGTGAAGGTCGGTTCGGTCCATTTAAAGATAGTGCTAATCTTGACACAAGATAGGTGCTCGGTTTGCTCCAAACGTACCTAGGTGATATGGGTCATGTGGAATCTCGTATCGGTCCACTTGGAGATGATGTTATTGTCAGTGTAAGATAGGTGCACGATTTGCACCAAATGTACCATAGGCTCAGAAATTGGTTTGAACAAACCCGATGGTACTCCTAGGTGACGAGGCTCAAGTGGAAGCTTGTTTCGGTTCGTTTGGAGATAGTGCTAATCTTGAGGCATGATAGGTGCACGGTTTGTGTCAAACGTACCATAGGCTAAAAAATTGCTTTGGACGCCCCTGATGGTACTCCTAGGTGACGTGGTTCAAGTGAAAGCTCGTTTCAGTCCGTTTGGAGATAGTGATAATCTTGATGCAGGATAGGTGCACAGTTTGCGCCAATATACCATTAGGCTTGGAAATCATTTCGAACACACCCGATGGAACTCCTAGGTGTCACGGATCATGTGGAATCTCGCATTGGTCCATTTGGAGACTGTGTTAGTGTCGGTGTAAGATAGCTAGACAGTTTGTGCCAAACATGCAATAGGCTCAAAAATCATTTTGGACACACCCGGTGGTACTCCTAGGTGACGAGGCTCTAGTGGAAGTTCATTACGGTTTGTTTGGAGATAGTGCTAATCTTGACCCAAGATAGGTGCATGGTTTGCGCCGAATATGCCATTAGGCTTGAAAATCATTTTGGACACACCCGATGGAACTCCTAGATGACATGGGTCACGTGGAATCTCGCAACGGTCTTTTTGAGATAGTGCTAATCTTGAGATGCACAGTTTGCACCAAACTTAACATTGGCTCAAAAATCATTTTGGAGACACCCGATGGTACTCCTTGGTGATGAGGCTCAAATGGAAGCTCTTTCGGTCTGTTTGGTGATAGTGCTAATCTTGAGATAAGGTATGTCCACAGTTTGCAGCAAACGTACCATAGCGTTAAAAGTTGTTTTCAATGCACCCGATGGTACTCTTAGCTGATAAGGCTCAAGTGAAAGCCTCATTTGGAGATAGTGCTAATCTTAAGGCATGATTGGTGCACGAATTGTACCAAATGTACCATAGGCTCAAAAATCGCTTTGGACACACCCGATGGTACTCCTAGGTGAGGAGGCTCGAGTGAAAGCTTGTTTCGGTCCATTTGCAGATAGTGCGAATCTTGACGCAAGATAGGTGCATGGTTTGCGCCGAATATACCATTAGGCTTGGAAATCATATTGGCCACACCTGATGGAACTCCTAGGTGACATGGGTCATGTGGAGTCTCGCATCGGTCTGTTCGAAGATGGTGTTAGCGTCGTTGTAAGGTGCACATTTTGCACGAAACTTACCAATTGGCTGAAAAATTATTTTGGAGACACCCGATGGTACTCATTAGTGATGAGGCTCAAATGGAAGCTCATTTCAGTCCGTTTGGTGATAGTGCTAATCTTGAGATAAGATAGATGCACGGTTTGCGCCAAATGTACCTTAGCGTTAAAAATTGTTTTGGATGCACATGATGGTACTCCTATGTGATGAGGCTCAGGTGAAAGCTCGTTTTAGTTCGTTTGGAGATTGTGCTAATCTTTACACAACATAGGTGCATGGTTTGCGTCGAATGTACCATTAGGCTTCGAAATCACTTCGGACACACCGGGTAGAACCCCTAGGTGACATGGGTCATGTGGAATCTCGCATCGGCCCGTTTGGAGACGATGTTAGGGTCGGTGTAGGATAGGTGCACAGTTTGCGACAAACATGCCATAGGCTCAAAAATCATTTTAGACACACCCGATGGTACTTCTAGGTGACGAAGCTCAAGTGGAAGCAGTTTTGGTCTGTTTGGAGATAGTGCTAATCTTGTGGCAAAATAGGTGCGCGGTTTGCGCCAAACATACCTTAGGCTGAAAAATCATTTTGGATGCACCCGATGGTTCTACTACGTGATGAGGCTCAAGTGGAAGGTCAGTTCGGTCCATTTAGAGATAGTGCTAATCTTGATGCAAGATAGGTGCACAGTTTGCGCCAATGTACCATTAGGCTTGGAATTCATTTTGAACACACCTGATGGAACTCCTAGGTGTCACAGATCATGTGGAATCTCGCATCGGTCCATTGGAGACGGTGTTAGTGTCAGTGTAAGATAGCTTGATGGTTTGTGCCAAACATACAATAGCCTCAAAAATCATTTTGGACACAACCGAGGGTACTCCTAGGTGACGAGGCTCTAGTGGAAGGTCATTACGGTCCGTTTGGAGATAGTGCTAATCTTGAGGCATGATAGGTTCACGGTTTTTGCCAAATGTACCATAGCCTCAAAAATCACTTTGGACGCACCAGATGGTACTCCTAGGTGGGGAGGCTTGAGTGAAAGCTTGTTTTGGTCCATTTGGAGATAGTGCTAATCTTGACGCAAGATAGGTGCATGGTTTGCGCCAAATGTACCATTAGGCTTGGAAATCATATTGGACACACCCGATGAAACTCCTACGTGACATGGGTCATGTGGAATCTCGCATCGGTCCGTTCGGAGATGGTGTTAGCGTCATTGTAAGATGCACAGTTTGCACGAAACTTACCAATTGGCTAAAAAATCATTTTGGAGGCAACTGATGGTACTCCTTGGTGATGAGGATCAAATGGAAGCTCATTTCGGTCCGTTTGGTGATAGTGCTAATCTTGAGATAAGATAGGTGCACGGTTTGCGCCAAACGTACCTTAGCGTTAAAAATTGTTTTGAATGCACATGATGGTACTCCTACGTGACGAGGCTCAAGTGAAAGCTCGTTTTAGTTCGTTTGGAGATAGTGCTAATCTTTACACAAGATAGGTGCATCGTTTGCGTCGAATGTACCATTAGGCTTGGAAATCATTTCGGACACACCCGATGGAACTCCTAGGTGACATGGGTCATGTGGAATCTCGCAGCGGCCCATTTGGAGACGGTGTTAGTGTCGGTGTAGGATAGGTGCATAGTTTGTGACAAACATACCATAGGCTCACAAATCATTTTGGACACACCCGATGGTACCCCTAGGTGACGAAGCTCAAGCGGAAGCAGTTTTCGGTCTGTTTGGAGATAGTGCTAATCTTGTGGCAAGATAGGTGCGCGGTTTGCGCCAAACATACCATAGGCTAAAAAATCATTTTGGATGCACCCGATGGTTCTACTACGTGATGAGCCTCAAGTGAAGGTCGGTTCGGTCCATTTAGAGATAGTGCTAATCTTGACACAAGATAGGTGCTCGGTTTGCTCCAAACGTACCTAGGTGATATGGGTCATGTGGAGTCTCGTATCGGTCCACTTGGAGATGATGTTATTGTTAGTGTAAGATAGGTGCACGATTTGCACCAAATGTACCATAGGGTCAGAAATTGGTTTGAACAAACCCAATGGTACTCCTAGGTGACGAGGCTCAAGTGGAAGCTTGTTTCGGTTCGTTTGGAGATAGTGCTAATCTTGAGTCATGATAGGTGCACGGTTTGTGTCAAACGTACCATAGGCTAAAAAATTGCTTTGGACGCCCCTGATGGTACTCCTAGGTGACGTGGTTCAAGTGAAAGCTCGTTTCAGTCCGTTTGGAGATAGTGATAATCTTAATGCAGGATAGGTGCACAGTTTGCGCCAATGTACCATTAGGCTTGGAAATCATTTCGAACACACCCGATGGAACTCCTAGGTGTCACGGATCATGTGGAATCTCGCATTGGTCCATTTGGAGACGGTGTTAGTGTCGGTGTAAGATAGCTAGACAGTTTGTGCCAAACATGCAATAGGCTCAAAAATCATTTTGGACACAGCCGGTGGTACTCCTAGGTGACGAGGCTCCAGTGGAAGTTCATTATGGTCCGTTTGGAGATAGTGCTAATCTTGACCCAAGATAGGTGCATGGTTTGCGCCGAATATGCCATTAGGCTTGAAAATCATTTTGGACACACCCGATGGAACTCCTAGGTGACATGGGTCACGTGGAATCTCGCAACGGTCTTTTTGAGATAGTGCTAATCTTGAGATGCACAGTTTGCACCAAACTTAACATTGGCTCAAAAATCATTTTAGAGACACCCGATGGTACTCCTTGGTGATGAGGCTCAAATGGAAGCGCTTTCGGTCTGTTTGGTGATAGTGCTAATCTTGAGATAAGATATGTCCACGGTTTGCAGCAAACGTACCATAGCGTTAAAAGTTGTTTTCAATGCACCCGATGGTACTCCTAGCTGACGAGGCTCAAGTGAAAGCCTCATTTGGAGATAGTGCTTATCTTAAGGCATGATTGGTGCACGAATTGTACCAAATGTACCATAGGCTCAAAAATTGCTTTGGACGCACCCGATGGTACTCCTAGGTGAGGAGGCTCGAGTGAAAGCTTGTTTCTGTCCATTTGCAGATAGTGCGAATCTTGACGCAAGATAGGTGCATGGTTTGCGCCGAATATACCATTAGGCTTGGAAATCATATTGGCCACACCCGATGAAACTCCTAGGTGACATGGGTCATGTGGAGTCTCGCATCGGTCCGTTCGGAGATGGTGTTAGCGTCGTTGTAAGGTGCACATTTTGCACGAAACTTACCAATTGGCTCAAAAATTATTTTGGAGACACCCGATGGTACTCATTGGTGATGAGGCTCAAATGAAAGCTCATTTCAGTCCGTTTGGTGATAGTGCTAATCTTGAGATAAGATAGGTGCACGGTTTGCGCCAAACATACCTTAGCGTTAAAAATTGTTTTGGATGCACATGATGGTACTCCTATGTGATGAGGCTCAGGTGAAAGCTCGTTTTAGTTCGTTTGGAGATAGTGTTAATCTTTACACAAGATAGGTGCATGGTTTGCGTCGAATGTACCATTAGGCTTGGAAATCATTTCGGACACACTCGATGGAACTCCTAGGTGACATGGGTCATATGGAATCTCGCATCGACCCATTTGGAAACGGTGTTAGTGTCGGTGTAGGATAGGTGCACAGTTTGTGACAAACATACCATAGGCTCACAAATCATTTTGGACACACCTGATAGTACTCCTAGGTGACGAGGCTCTAGTGGAAGCTCGTTATGGCCCGGTTGGAGGTAGTGCTAATCTTGAGGCATAATTGGCGCACGAATTGTGCCAAATGTACCATAGGCTCAAAAATCGCTTTGGACGCACCCGATGGTACTCCTAGGTGACGAGGCTTGAGTGAAAGCTCGGTTCGGTCCAATTGGAGATAGTGCTAATCTTAACGCAAGATAGGTGCATGGTTTGCGCCGAATGTACCATTAGGCTTGGAAATTATTTTGGACACACCCGATGAAACTCCTAGGTGACATGGGTCATGTGGAGTCTCGCATCGGTCCGTTCGGAGATGGTGTTAGCGTCATTGTAAGGTGGACATTTTGCACGAAACTTACCAATCGGCTCAAAAACTATTTTGGAGACACCTGATGGTACTCCTTGATGATGAGGTTCAAATGGAAGCTCATTTCGGTCCGTTTGGTGATAGTGCTAATCTTGAGATAAGATAGGTGCACAGTGTGCGCCAAACATACCTTAGCGTTAAAAATTGTTTTGGATGCACATGATGGTACTCCTACGTGATGAGGCTCAAGTGAAAGCTCGTTTTAGTTCGTTTGGAGATTGTGCTAATCTTTACACAAGATAGGTACATGGTTTGCGTCGAATGTACCATTAGGCTTGGAAATCATTTTGGACACACTCGATGGAACTCCTAGGTGACATGTGTCATGTGGAATCTCGCATTGGTCCATTTGGAGACGGTGTTAGTGTCGGTGTAAGATAGCTAGACAGTTTGTGCCAAACATGCAATAGGCTCAAAAATCATTTTGGACACACCCGGTGGTACTCCTAGGTGACGAGGCTCCAGTGGAAGTTCATTACGGTCTGTTTGGAGATAGTGCTAATCTTGACCCAAGATAGGTGCATGGTTTGCGCCGAATATGCCATTAGGCTTGAAAATCATTTTGGACACACCCGATGGAACTCCTAGGTGACATGGGTCACGTGGAATCTCGCAACGGTCTTTTTGAGATAGTGCTAATCTTGAGATGCACAGTTTGCACCAAACTTAACATTGGCTCAAAAATCATTTTGGAGACACCCGATGGTACTCCTTGGTGATGAGGCTCAAATGGAAGCTCTTTCGGTCTGTTTGGTGATAGTGCTAATCTTGAGATAAGATATGTCCACGGTTTGCAGCAAACGTACCATAGCGTTAAAAGTTGTTTTCAATGCACCCGATGGTACTCCTAGCTGACGAGGCTCAAGTGAAAGCCTCATTTGGAGATAGTGCTAATCTTAAGGCATGATTGGTGCACGAATTGTACCAAATGTACCATAGGCTCAAAAATCGCTTTGGACACACCCGATGATACTCCTAGGTGAGGAGGCTCGAGTGAAAGCTTGTTTCGGTCCATTTGCAGATAGTGCGAATCTTGACGCAAGATAGGTGCATGGTTTGCGCCGAATATACCATTAGGCTTGGAAATCATATTGGCCACACCCGATGGAACTCCTAGGTGACATGGGTCATGTGGAGTCTCGCTTCGGTCCGTTCGAAGATGGTGTTAGCGTCGTTGTAAGGTGCACATTTTGCACGAAACTTACCAATTGGCTCAAAAATTATTTTGGAGACACCCGATGGTACTCATTAGTGATGAGGCTCAAATGGAAGCTCATTTCAGTCCGTTTGGTGATAGTGCTAATCTTGAGATAAGATAGATGCACGGTTTGCGCCATACGTACCTTATCGTTAAAAATTGTTTTGGATGCACATGATGGTACTCCTATGTGATGAGGCTCAGGTGAAAGCTCGTTTTAGTTCGTTTGGAGATTGTGCTAATCTTTACACAACATAGGTGCATGGTTTGCGTCGAATGTACCATTAGGCTTGGAAATCACTTCGGACACACCCGGTAGAACCCCTAGGTGACATGGGTCATGTGGAATCTCGCATCGGCCCGTTTGGAGACGATGTTAGGGTCGGTGTAGGATAGGTGCACAGTTTACGACAAACATACCGTAGGCTCAAAAATCATTTTGGACACACCCAATTGTACTTCTAGGTGACGAAGCTCAAGTGGAAGCAGTTTTGGTCTGTTTGGAGATAGTGCTAATCTTGTGGCAAAATAGGTGCGCGGTTTGCGCCAAACATACCTTAGGCTGAAAAATCATTTTGGATGCACCCGATGGTTCTACTACGTGATGAGGCTCAAGTGGAAGGTCAGTTCGGTCCATTTAGAGATAGTGCTAATCTTGACACAAGATAGGTGCACGGTTTGCGCCAAACGTACGTAGGTGATATGGGTCATGTGGAATATCGTATCGGTCCACTTGGAGACGATGTTATTGTCAGTGTAAGATAAGTGCACGGTTTGCACCAAACGTAACATAGGCTCAGAAATTGGTTTGGACAAACCTGATGATACTCCTAGGTGACGAGGCTCAAGTGGAAGCTCGTTTCGGTTCTTTTGGATATAGTGCTAATCTTGAGGCATGATAGGTGCACGGTTTGTGCCAAACATACGATAGGCTCAAAAATTGATATGGATGCCCCTAATGGAACTCTTAGGTGATGAGGTTCGAGTGAAAGCTAATCTTGAGGCATGATTGGTGCACGAATTGTGCCAAATGTACCATAGCCTCAAAAATCGCTTTGGACGCACCCGATGGTACTCCTAGGTGAGGAGGTTCGAGTGAAAGCTCGTTTCGGTCCATTTGGAGATAGTGCTAATCTTGATGCAAGATAGGTGCATGGTTTGCGCCGAATGTACCATTAGGCTTGGAAATCATTTTGGACACACCCGATGGAACTCCTAGGTGACATGGGTCATGTGGAGTCTCGCATCGGTCCGTTCGGAGATGGTGTTAGCGTCGTTGTAAGGTGCATATTTTGCACGAAACTTACCAATTGGCTCAAAAATTATTTTGGGGACACCCGATGGTACTCCTTGGTGATGAGGCTCAAATGGAAGCTCATTTCAGTCCGTTTGGTGATAGTGCTAATCTTGAGATAAGATAGGTGCACGGTTTGCGCCAAACGTACCTTAGCGTTAAAAATTGTTTTGGATGCACATGATGGTACTCCTACGTGATGAGGCTCAGGTGAAAGCTCGTTTTAGTTCATTTGAAGATAGTGTTAATCTTTACACAAGATAGGTGCATGGTTTGCGTCGAATGTATCATTAGACTTGGAAATCATTTCGGACACACTCGATGGAACTCCTAGGTGACATGGGCCATATGGAATCTCGCATCGACCCGTTTGGAAACGGTGTTAGTGTCGGTGTAGGATAGGTGCACAGTTTGTGACAAACATACCATAGGCTCACAAATCATTTTGGACACACCCGATAGTACTCCTAGGTGACGAGGCTCTAGTGGAAGCTCGTTATGGTCCGTTTGGAGGTAGTGCTAATCTTGAGGCATAATTGGCGCACGAATTGTGCCAAATGTACCATAGGCTCAAAAATCGCTTTGGACGTACCCGATGGTACTCCTAGGTGACGAGGCTCGAGTGAAAGCTCGGTTCGGTCCAATTGGAGATAGTGCTAATCTTAACGCAAGATAGGTGCATGGTTTGCGCCGAATGTACCATTAGGCTTGGAAATTATTTTGGACACACACGATGGAACTCCTAGGTGACATGGGTCATGTGGAGTCTCGCATCGGTCCGTTCGGAGATGGTGTTAGCGTCATTGTAAGGTGGACATTTTGCACGAAACTTACCAATCGGCTCAAAAATTATTTTGGAGACACCCGATGGTACTCCTTGATGATGAGGTTCAAATGGAAGCTCATTTCGGTCCGTTTGGTGATAGTGCTAATCTTGAGATAAGATAGGTGCACAGTTTGCGCCAAACATACCTTAGCGTTAAAAATTGTTTTGGATGCACATGATGGTACTCCTACGTGATGAGGCTCAAGTGAAAGCTCGTTTTAGTTCGTTTGGAGATAGTGCTAATCTTTACACAAGATAGGTACATGGTTTGCGTCGAATGTACCATTAGGCTTGGAAATCATTTTGGACACACTCGATGGAACTCCTAGGTGACATGTGTCATGTGGAATCTCGCATCGGCCCGTTTGGAGACGGTGTTAGTGTCGGTGTAGGATAGGTGCACAGTTTGTGACAAACATACCATAGGCTCACAAATCATTTTTGACACACCCGATTGTACTCCTAGGTGACGAAGCTCAAGTGGAAGCAGTTTTCGGTCTCATTGGAGATAGTGCTTAATCTTGTGGCCAGATAGGTGCGCGGTTTGCGCCAAACATACCATAGGCCCAAAAATCATTTTGGATACACCCGATGGTTCTACTACGTGATGAGCGTCAAGTGGAAGGTCGGTTCGGTCCATTTAGAGATAGTGCTAATCTTGACACAAGATAGGTGCACGGTTTGCGCCAAACGTACCTAGGTGATATCAGTCATGTGGAGTCTCGTATCGGTCCACTTGGAGACGATGTTATTGTCAGTGTAAGTTAGGTGCACGGTTTGCACCAAACGTACCATAGGCTCAGAAATTTGTTTAGACAAACCCGATGGTACTCCTAGGTGATGAGGCTCAAGTGGAAGCTCGTTTCAGTTCGTTTGGAGATAGTGCTAATCTTGAGGCATGATAGGTGCACGGTTTGTGCCAAACGTACCATAGGCTCAAAAATTGCTTTGGACACCCCTGATGGTACTCCTAGGTGACGTGGTTCGAGTGAAAGCTCGTTTCAGTCCGTTTGGAGATAGTGATAATCTTGATGCAAGATAGGTGCACAGTTTGCGCCAATGTACCATTAGGCCTGGAAACCATTTTGAACACACCCGATGGAACTCCTAGGTGTCACGGATCATGTGGAATCTCGCATCGGTCCATTTGGAGACAGTGTTAGTGTCAGTGTAAGATAGCTAGACGGTTTGTGCCAAACATAGAATAGGCTCAAAAATCATTTTGGACACACCCGATGGTACTCCTAGGGGACGAGGCTCTAGTGGAAGCTCATTACGGTCTATTGGGAGATAGTACTAATAGGCATGATTGGTGCACGGTTTTTGCCAAAAGTACCATAGGCTCAAAAATAGCTTTGAACGCACCTGATGGTACTCCTAGGTGGAGAGGCTTGAGTGAAAGCTTGTTTCGGTCCATTTGGAGATAGTGCTAATCTTGACGCAAGATAGGTGCATGGTTTGCGCCTATTGTACCATTAGGCTTGGAAATCATATTGGACACGCCCGATGGAACTCATACATGACATGGGTCATGTGGAATCTCGCATCGATCCGTTCAGAGATGGTGTTAGCGTCGTGGTAAGATGCACAGTTTGCACGAAACTTACCAATTGGCTCAAAAATCATTTTGGAAGCAACCGATGGTACTTCTTGGTGATGAGGCACAAATGGAAGCTCATTTCGGTCCGTTTGGTGATAGTGCAAATCTTGAGATAAGATAGGTGTACGGTTTGCGCCAAACGTACCTTAGCATTAAAAATTGTTTTGGATGCACATGATGGTACTCCTAGGTGACGAGGCTCAAGTGAAAGCTCGTTTTAGTTTGTTTGGAGATCGTGCTAATCTTTACATAAGATAGGTGCATGGTTTGCGTCGAATGTACCATTAGGCTTGGAAATCATTTTGGACACACCCGATGGAACTCCTAGGTGACATGGGTCATGTGGAATCTCGCATCGGCCCATTTGGAGATGGTGTTAGTGTCGGTGTAGGATAGGTGCACAGTTTGCGACAAAACATTCCATAGGCTCAAAAATCATTTTGGACACACCCGATGGTACTCCTAGGTGACGAAGCTCAAGTGGAAGCAGTTTTTGGTCTATTTGGAGATAGTGCTAATCTTGTGGCAAGATAGGTGCACGGTTTGCGCCAAACATACCATAGGCTCAAAAATCATTTTGGATGCACCCGATGGTTCTACTACGTGATGAGCCTCAAGTGAAAGTCGGTTCGGTCCATTTAGAGACAGTGCTAATCTTGACACAAGATAGGTGCACGGTTTGCGCCAAACGTACCTAGGTGATATGGGTCATGTGGAATCTCGTATCGGTCCACTTGGAGATTATGTTATTGTCAGTGTAAGACAGGTGCACGATTTGCACCAAATATACCATAGGCTCAGAAATTGGTTTGGACAAACCCGATGGTACTCCTAGGTGACGAGGCTCAAGTGGAAGCTCATTTTGGTTCGTTTGGAGATAGTGCTAATCTTGAGGCATGATAGGTGCACGGTTTGTGTCAAACGTACCATAGGCTCAAAAATTGCTTTGGACGCCCTTGATGGTACTCCTAGGTGACGTGGTTCGAGTGAAAGCTCTTTTCAGTCCGTTTGGAGATAGTGCTAATCTTGATGCAAGATAGGTGCATGGTTTTCGCCAATGTACCATTAGGCTTGGAAATCATTTTGAACACTCCTGATGGAACTCCTAGGTGTCACGGATCATGTGGAATCTCGCATCGGTCCATTTGGAGACGGTGTTAGTGTCGGTGTTAGATAGCTCGACGGTTTGTGCCAAACATACAATAGGCTCAAAAATCATTTTGGACACACCCGATGGTACTCCTAGGTGACGAGGCTCCAGTGGAAGCTCATTATGGTCTGTTTGGAGATAGTGCTAATCTTGAGGCATGATTGGTGCACGGTTTGTGCCAAATGTGCCATAGGCTCAAAAATCGCTTTGGAGCATCCGATGGTACTCCTAGGTGGGGAGGCTTGAGTGAAAGCTTGTTTCGGTCTATTTGGAGATAGTGCTAATCTTGATGCAAGATAGGTGCATGGTTTGCGCCAAACATACCATAGGCTGAAAAATCGCTTTGGATGCACCCGATGGTTCTACTACGTGATGAGGCTCAAGTGAAAGGTCGGTTCAGTCCATTTAGAGATAGTGCTAATCTTGACACAAGATAGGTGCACGGTTTGCACCAAACGTACCTAGGTGATATGGGTCATGTGGAATATCGTATCAGTCCACTTGGATACGATGTCATTGTCAGTGTAAGATAAGTACATGGTTTGCACCAAACGTACCATAAGCTCAGAAATTGGTTTGGACAATACTGATGATACTCCTAGGTGACGAGGCTCAAGTGGAAGCTCATTTCGGTTGTTTTGGAGATAGTGCTAATCTTGAGGCATGATAGGTGCACGGTTTGTGCCAAACATACCATAGGCTCAAAAATTGCTGTGGATGCCCCTAATGGTACTCCTAGGTGATGAGGTTCGAGTGAAAGCTCGTTTTAGTCTGTTTGGAGATAGTGCTAATCTTGATGCACGATAGGTGCACAGTTTGCACCAATGTATCATTAGCCTTGGAAATCATTTTGAACACACCCGACGGACTCCTAGGTGTCACGGATCATGTGGAATCTTGCATCGGTCCATTTGGAGACGGTGTTAATGTTGGTGTAAGACAGCTAGATAGTTTGTGCCAAACATACAATAGGCTCAAAAATAACTTTGGACACACCCGATGGTACTCCTAGGTGACAAGGCTCCAGTGGAAGCTCGTTACGGTCCGTTTGGAGATAGTGTTAATCTTGAGGCATGACTGGTGCACGAATTGTGCCAAATGTACCATAGGCTCAAAAATCGCTTTGGACGCACCCGATGGTACTCCTAGGTGAGGAGGCTCGAGTGAAAGCTCGTTTCGGTCCATTTGGAGATAGTGCTAATCTTAACGCAAGATATGTGCATGGTTTGCGCCGAATGTACCATTAGGCTTGGAAATCATATTGGACACACCCGATGGAACTCCTAGGTGACATGGGTCATGTGGAGTCTCGCATCGGTCTATTCGGAGATGGTGTTAGCATCGTTGTAAGGTGCACATTTTGCATGAAACTTACCAATTGGCTCAAAAATTATTTTGGAGACACCCGATGTTACTATTTGGTGATGAGGCTCAAATGGAAGCTCATTTCGATCCGTTTGGTGATAGTGCTAATCTTGAGATAAGATAGGTGCACGGTTTGCGCCAAACGTACCCTAGCGTTAAAAATTATTTTGGATGCACATGATGGTACTCCTACGTGATGAGGCTCAAGTGAAAGCTCGTTTTAGTTCGTTTGGAGATAGTGCTAATCTTTACACAAGATAGGTGCATGGTTTGCGTCGAATGTACCATTAGGCTTGGAAAATCATTTCGGGCACACTTGATGGAACTCCTAGGTGACATGGGTCATGTGGAATCTCGCATGGGCCCGTTTGGAGACGGTGTTAGTGTCGGTGTAGGATAGGTGCACAGTTTGTGACAAACATACCATAGGCTCACAAATCATTTTGGACACACCCGATGGTACTCCTAGGTGACGAGGCTCTAGGGGACGTTACGATCCGTTTGGAGATAGCTCTAATCTTGAGGCATGATTGGTGCACGAATTGTGCCAAATGTACCATAGGCTCAAAAATCGCTTTGGATGCACCCGATGGTACTCCTAGGTGAGGAGGCTCGAGTGAAAGCTCGTTTCGGTCCATTTGGAGATAGTGCTAATCTTGACGCAAGATAGGTGCATGGTTTACGCCGAATGTACCATTAGGCTTGGAAAACATATTGGACACACCCGATGGAACTCCTAGGTGACATGGGTCATGTGGAGTCTCGCATCGGTCCGTTCGGAGATGGTGTTAGCGTCGTTGTAAGGTGCACATTTTGCATGAAACTTACTAATTGGCTCAAAAATTATTTTGGAGACACACGATGATACTCCTTGGTGATGAGGCTCAAATGGAAGCTCATTTCGGTCCGTTTGGTAATAGTGCTAATCTTGAGATAAACCCGATGGTACTCCTAGGTGACGAGGCTCAAGTGGAAGCTCGTTTCGGTTCGTTTGAAGATAGTGCTAATCTTGAGGCATGATAGGTGCACGGTTTGTGCCAAACGTACCATAGGCTCAAAAATTGCTTTGGACGCCCCTGATGGTACTCCTAGGTGACGAGGTTCGAGTGAAAGCTCGTTTCAGTCCGTTTGGAGATAGTGCTAATCTTGATGCAAGATTGGTGCACAGTTTGCGCCAACGTACCATTGGGCTTGGAAATCATTTTGAACACACCCGATGGAACTCCTAGGTGTCACGGATCATGTGGAATCTCGCATCGGTCCATTTGGAGATGGTGTTAGTGTCGGTGTAAGATAGCTCGACGGTTTGAGCCAAACATACAATGGGCTCAAAAATCATTATGGACACACCCGATGGTACTCCTAGGTGGGGAGGCTTGAGTGAAAGCTTGTTTTGGTCCATTTGGAGATAGTGTTAATCTTGACGCAAGATAGGTGCATGGTTTGCGCCGAATGTACCATTAGGATTGGAAATCATATTGGACACACCCGATGGAACTCCTACGTGACATGGGTCATGTGGAATCTCGCATCGATCCGTTCAGAGATGGTGTTAGCGTCGTTGTAAGGTGCACAGTTTGCACGAAACTTACCAATTGGCTCAAAATCATTTTGGAGGCACCCGATGGTACTTCTTGGTGATGAGGCTCAAATGGAAGCTCATTTCAGTCCGTTTGGTGATAGTGCTAATCTTGAGATAAGATAGGTGCACGGTTTGCGCCAAACGTACCTTAGCATTAAAAATTGTTTTGGACGCACATGATGGTACTCCTAGGTGATGAGGCTCTAGTGAAAGCTCGTTTTAATTTGTTTGGGGATAGTGCTAATCTATACACAAGATAGGTGCATGGTTTGCGTCGAATGTACCATTAGGCTTGGAAATCATTCCGGACACACCCGATGGAACTCCTAGGTGACAAGGGTCATGTGGAATGTCGCATCGGCCCATTTGGAGACGATTTCAGTGTTGGTGTAGGACAGGTGCACAATTTGTGGCAAACATACCATAGGCACACAAATCATTTCAGACACACTCGATGGTACTCCTAGGTGATGAAGCTCAAGTGGAAGCAGTTTTCGGTCTGTTTGGAGATAGTGTTAATCTTGTGGCAAGATAGGTGCGCGGTTTCCGCCAAACATACCATAGGCTCAAAAATCATTTTAGATGCACCCAATGGTTCTACTACGTGATGAGCCTCAAGTGGAAGGTCGGTTCGGTCCATTTAGAGATAGTGCTAATCTTGACACAAGATAGGTGTACGGTTTACGCCAAACGTACCTAGGTGATATGGGTCATGTGGAATCTCGTATCGGTCCACTTGAGACGATGTTATTGTCAGTGTAAGATAAGTGCACGGTTTGCACCAAACGTACCATAGGCTCAGAAATTGGTTTGGACAAAGCCGATGGTACTCCTTGGTGACGAGGCTCAAGTGGAAGCTCGTTTCGGTTCGTTTGGAGATAGTGCTAATCTTGAGGCATGATAGGTGCACGGTTTGTGCCAAACGTACCATAGGCTCAAAAATTGCTTTGGACGCCCCTGATGGTACCCTAGGTGATGTGGTTCAAGTGAAAGCTTGTTTCAGTCCATTTGGACACACATACCATAGGCTCACAAATCATTTTGGACACACCCGATGGTACTCCTAGGTGACAAGGCTCCAGTGAAAGCTCGTTACGGTCCGTTTGGAGATAGTTCTAATCTTGAGCCATGATTGGTGCACGAATTGTGCCAAATGTACCATAGGCTCAAAAATTGCTTTGGATTCTAATCTTGAGCCATGATTGGTGCACGAATTGTGCCAAATGTACCATAGGCTCAAAAATCGCTTTGGATGCACCCGATGGTACTCCTAGGTGAGGAGGCTCGAGTGAAAGCTCGTTTCGGTCCATTTGGAGATAGTGCTAATCTTGATGCAAGATAGGTGCATGGTTTGCGCTGAATGTACCATTAGGCTTAGAAAACATATTGGACACACCCGATGGAACTCCTAGGTGACATGGGTCATGTAGAGTCTTGCATCGGTCCGTTCGGAGATGGTGTTAGCGTCGTTGTAAGGTGCACATTTTGCAGGAAACTTACCAATTGGCTCAAAAATTATTTTGGAGACACCCGATGGTACTCCTTGGTGATGAGGCTCAAATGGAAGCTCATTTCGGTCCGTTTGGTAATAGTGCTAATCTTGAGATAAAATAGGTGCACGGTTTGCACCAAACGTACCATAGGCTCATAAATTAGTTTAGACAAGCCCGATGGTACTCCTAGGTGACGATTGGAGACAGTGCTAATCTTGAGGCATGATTAGTGCACGGTTTGTGCCAAACGTACAAAAGGCTCAAAAATTGCTTTGGACGCCCCTGATGGTACCCTAGGTGACGAGGTTCGAGTGAAAGCTTGTTTTAGTCTGTTTGGAGATGGTGATAATCTTGATGCAAGATAGGTGCACAGTTTGTGCCAATGTAACATTAGGCTAGGAAATCATTTTGAACACACCCGATAGAACTCCTAGGTGTCACGGATCATGTGGAATCTCGCATCGGTCCATTTGGAGACGGTGTTAGTGTCGGTGTAAGATAGCTAGATGGTTTGTGCCAAACATACAATAGGCTCAAAAATCATTTTGGACACACCCGGTGGTACTCCTAGGGGACGAGGCTCCAGTGGAAGCTCACTACGGTCCGTTTGGAGATATTGCTAATCTTGAGGCGTGATTGGTGCACGGTTTGTACCAAATGTACCATAGGCTCAAAAATCGCTTTGGACGCACCCGATGGTACTCCTAGGTGGGGAGGCTTGAGTGAAAGCTTGTTTTGGTCCATTTGGAGATATTGCTAATCTTGACGCATGATAGGTGCATGGTTTGCGTCGAATGTACCATTAGGCTTGGAAATCATATTGGACACACCCGATGGAACTCCTACGTGACATGGGTCATGTGGAATCTCACGTCGGTCCGTTCGGAGATGGTGTTAGCGTCGTTGTAAGGTGCACAGTTTGCACGAAACTTACCAATTGGCTCAAAAATCATTTTAGAGCCACCCGATGGTACTCCTTGGTGATGAGGCTCAAATGGAAGCTCATTTCGGTCCGTTTGGTGATAGTGCTAATCTTGGGATAAGATAGGTGCACGGTTTGCGCCAAACGTACCTTAGCGTTAAAAATTGTTTTGAATGCACATGATGATACTCCTAGGTGACGAGGCTCAAGTGAAAGCTCGTTTTAGTTCGTTTGGAGATAGTGCTAATCTTTACATAAGATAGGTGCATCGTTTGTGTCGAATGTACCATTAGGCTTGGCAATCATTTCGGACACACCCGATGGAACTCCTAGGTGACATGGGTCATGTGGAATCTCGCATCGGCCCATTTGGAGATGGTGTTAGTGTCGGTGTAGGACAGGTGCACCATTTGCGGCAAACATACCATAGGCTCACAAATCATTTTGGACACACTCGATGGTACTCCTAGGTGATGAAGCTCAAGTGGAAGCAGTTTTCGGACTGTTTGGAGATAGTGTTAATCTTGTGGCAAGATAGGTCCGTGGTTTCCGCCAAACATACCATAGGCTCAAAAATCATTTTGGATGCACCCGATGGTTCTACTACGTGATGAGCCTCAAGTGGAAGGTTGGTTCGGTCCATTTAGAGATAGTGCTAATCTTGACACAAGATTGGTGCACGGTTTGCGCTAAATGTACCTAGGTGATATGGGTCATGTGGAGTCTCGTATCGGTCCACTTGGAGATGATGTTATTGTTAGTGTAAGATAGGTGCACGGTTTGCACCAAACATACCATAGGCTCAGAAATTAGTTTGGACAAAGCTGACGGTACTCCAAGGTGACAAGGCTCAAGTGGAAGCTTGTTTCGGTTCGTTTGGGGATAGTGCTAATCTTGAGGCATGATAGGCGCATGGTTTGTGCCAAACATACCATAGGCTCAAAAATTGCTTTGGACGCGCCTGATGGTACTCCTATGTGACGTGGTTCGAGTGAAAGCTTGTTTCAGTCCGTTTGGAGATAGTGCTAATCTTAATGCAAGATAGGTGCATGGTTTGCGCTAATGTACCATTAGGCTTGGAAATCATTTTGAACACACCCGATGGAACTCCTAGCTGTCACGGATCATGTGGAATCTCGCATCGGTCCATTTGGAGACGGTGTTAGTGTCGGTGTAAGATAGCTCGACAGTTTGTGCCAAACATACAATAGGCACAAAAATCATTTTGGACACACCCGATGGTACTCCTAGGTGACGAGGCTCCAGTGAAAGCTCATTACGATCCGTTTGGAGATAGTGCTAATCTTGAGGCATGGTTGGTGCACGGTTTATGCCAAATGTGCCATAGGCTCAAAAATCGCTTTGGACAAACCCGATGGTACTCCTAGGTGGGGAGGCTTGAGTGAAAGCTTGTTTCGGTCTATTTGGAGATAGTGCTAATCTTGACGCAAGATAGGTGCATGGTTTGCGCCAAACATACCATAGGCTAAAAAATTACTTTGGATGCACCCGATGGTTCTACTACGTGATGAGGCTCAAGTGAAAGGTCGGTTCGGTCCATTTAGAGATAGTGCTAATCTTGACACAAGATAGGTGCACGGTTTGCGCCAAACATACCTAGGTGATATGGGTCATGTGGAATATCGTATCGGTCCACTTGGAGACGATGTCATTGTCAGTGTAAGATAAGTGCACGGTTTGTACTAAACATACCATAAGCTCAGAAATTAGTTTGGACAGACCCGATGATACTCCTAGGTGACGAGGCTCAAGTGGAAGCTCGTTTCGGTTCTTTTAGAGATAGTGCTAATCTTGAGGCATGATAGGTGCACGGTTTGTGCCAAACGTACCATAGGCTCAAAAATTGTTTTGGATGCCCCTGATGGTACCCTAGGTGACGTGGTTCGAGTGAAAGCTTGTTTTAGTCCGTTTGAAGATAGTGATAATCTTGATGCAAGATAGGTGCACAGTTTGTGCCAATGTAACATTAGGCTTGGAAATCATTTTGAACACACCCGATGGAACTCCTAGGTGTCACGGATCATGTGGAATCTCGCATCGGTCCATTTAGAGACGGTGTTAGTGTCGGTGTAAGATATCTAGATGGTTTGTGCCAAACATACAATAGACTCAAAAATCATTTTGGACACACCCGATGGTACTCCTAGGGGACGAGGCTCCACTAGAAGCTCATTACGGTCCATTTGGAGATAGTGCTAATCTTGAGGCATGATTGGTGCACGGTTTGTGCCAAATGTATCATAGGCTCAAAAATCGCTTTGGACGCTCCCGATGGTACTCCTACGTGGGGAGGCTTGAGTGAAAGCTTGTTTTGGTCCATTTGGAGATATTGCTAATCTTGACGCAAGATACGTGCATGGTTTGCGTCGAATGTACCATGGGTCATGTGGAATCTCGCGTCGGTCCGTTCAGAGATGGTGTTAGCGTCGTTGTAAGGTGCACAGTTTGCATGAAACTTACCAATTGGCTCAAAAATCATTTTGGAGGCACCCGATGGTACTCCTTGGTGATGAGGCTCAAATGGAAGCTCATTTCGGTCCGTTTGGTGATAGTTCTAATCTTGAGATAAGATAGGTGCACGGTTTGCGCCAAACGTACCTTAGCGTTAAAAATTGTTTTGAATGCACATGATGGTACTCCTAGGTGACGAGGCTCAAGTGAAACCTCGTTTTAGTTCGTTTGGAGATAGTGCTAATCTTTACACAAGATAGGTGCATCATTTGTGTCGAATGTACCATTAGGCTTGGCAATCATTTCGGACACACCCGATGGAACTCCTAGGTGACATGGGTCATGTGGAATCTCGCATCGGCCCATTTGGAGACGGTGTTAGTGTCGGTGTAGGACAGGTGCACAATTTGCGGCAAACATACCATAGACTCATAAATCATTTTGGACACACTCGATGGTTCTCCTAGGTGATGAAGCTCAAGTGGAAGCAGTTTTCGGTCTGTTTGGAGATAGTGTTAATCTTGTGGCAAGATAGGTGTGTGGTTTCCGCCAAACATACCATAGGCTCAAAAATCATTTTGGATGCACCCGATGGTTCTACTACGTGATGAGCCTCAAGTGGAAGGTCGGTTCGGTCCATTTAGAGATAGTGCTAATCTTGACACAAGATTGGTGCACGGTTTGCGCCAATTGTACCTAGGTGATATGGGTCATGTGGAGTCTCGTATCGGTCCACTTGGAGACGATGTCATTGTTAGTGTAAGATAGGTGCACGGTTTGCACCAAACATACCATAGGCTCAGAAATTAGTTTGGACAAAGCCGACGGTACTCCTAGGTGACGAGGCTCAAGTGGAAGCTTGTTTCGGTTCGTTTGGAGATAGTGCTAATCTTGAGGCATGATAGGCGCATGGTTTGTGCCAAACGTACCATAGGCTCAAAAATTGCTTTGAACGCCCCTGATGGTACTCCTAGGTGACGAGGTTCGAGTGAAAGCTCGTTTCAGTCCATTTGGAGATAGTGCTAATCTTGATGCAAGATAGGTGCACAGTTTGCGCCAATGTACCATTAGGCTTGGAAATCATTTTGAACACACCCGATGGAACTCCTAGGTGTCACGGATCATGTGGAATCTCGCATCGGTCCATTTGGAGACGGTGTTAGTGTCGGTGTAAGGTAGCTCGACGGTTTGTGCCAAACATACAATAGGGTCAAAAATCATTTTGGACACACCCGATGGTACTCCTAGGTGACGAGGCTCCAGTGGAAGCTCATTACGGTCTGTTTGGAGATAGTGCTAATCTTGAAGCATGATTGGTGCACGGTTTGTGCCAAATGTGTCATAGGCTCAAAAATCGCTTTGGACGCACTCGATGGTACTCCTAGGTGGGGAGGCTTGAGTGAAAGCTTGTTTCGGTCCATTTGGAGATAGTGCTAATCTTGACGCAAGATAGGTGCATGGTTTGCACAAACATACCATAGGCTGAAAAATCACTTTGGATGCACCCAATGGTTCTACTATGTGATGAGGCTCAAGTGGAAGGTCGGTTCGGTCCATTTAGAGATAGTGCTAATCTTGACACAAGATAGGTGCACGGTTTGCGCCAAACGTACCTAGGTGATATGGGTCATGTGGAATATCGTATCGGTCCACTTGGAGATGATGTCATTGTTAGTGTAAGATAAGTGCACGGTTTGCACCCAACGTACCATAAGCTCAGAAATTGGTTTGGACAAACCCGATGATACTCCTAGGTGACGAGGCTCAAGTGGAAGCTCATTTCGGTTGTGTTTGGAGATAGTGCTAATCTTGAGGCATGATAGGTGCACGGTTTGTCCCAAACGTACCATAGGCTCAAAAATTGTTGTGGATGCCCCTAATGGTACTGTTAGGTGATGAGGTTCGAGTGAAAGCTCGTTTTAGTCCATTTGGAGATAGTGCTAATCTTGATGCAAGATAGGTGCATAGTTTGCGCCAATATTCCATTAGCCTTGGAAATCATTTTGAACACACCCGATGGAACTCCTAGGTGTCACGGATCATGTGGAATCTTGTATCGGTCCATTTAGAGACGGTGTTAATGTCGGTGTAAGATAGCTAGATAGTTTGTGCCAAACATACAATAGGCTAATAAATAATTTTGGACACACCCGATGGTACTCCTAGGTGACGAGGCTCTAGTGGAAGCTCGTTACGGTCCGTTTGGAGATAGTGCTAATCTTGAGGCATGATTGTTGCACGAATTGTGCCAAATGTACCATAGGCTCAAAAATCACTTTGGACGCACCCGATGGTACTCCTAGGTGAGGAGGCTCGAGTGAAGGCTCGTTTCGGTCCATTTGGAGATAGTGCTAATCTTGACGCAATATAGGTGCATGGTTTGCGCCGAATGTACCATTAGGCTTGGAAGTCATATTGGACACACCCGATGGAACTCCAGGTGACATGGGTCAGGTGGTGTCTCGCATCGGTCCGTTCGGAGATGGTCTTAGCGTTGTTGTAAGGTGCACATTTTGCATGAACTTACCAATTGGCTCAAAAATTATTTTGGAGACACCCGATGGTACTCCTTGGTGATGAGGCTCAAATGGAAGCTCATTTCGGTCCGTTTGGTGATAGTGCTAATCTTGAGATAAGATGGGTGCACGGTTTGCACCAAACGTACCATAGGCTCAGAAATTATTTTAGAAATAACCCGATGGTACTCCTAGTTGACGAGGCTCAAGTGGAAGCTCGTTTCAGTCCGTTTGGAGATAGTGCTAATCTTGATGCAAGATAGGTGCACAGTTTGCGCCAATGTACCATTAGGCTTGGAAATCATTTTGAACACACCCGATGGAACTCCTAGGTGTCACGGATCTTGTGGAATCTCGCATCGGTCCAATTGGAGACGGTGTTAGTGTCGGTGTTAGATAGCTCGACGGTTTGAGCCAAACATACAATGGGCTCAAAAATCATTATGGACACACCTGATGGTACTTCTTGGTGATGAGGCTCAAATGGAAGCTCATTTCGGTCCGTTTGGTGATAGTGCTAATCTTGAGATAAGATAGGTGCACGGTTTGCGCCAAACGTACCTTAGCATTAAAAAATGTTTTGGATGCATATGATGGTACTCCTAGGTGACGAGGCTCTAGTGAAAGCTCGTTTTAGTTTGTTTGGAGATAGTGCTAATCTTTACACAAGATAGGTGCATCGTTTGTGTCGAATGTACCATTAGGCTTGGCAATCTTTTCGAACACACCCGATGGAACTCCTAGGTGACATGGGTCATGTGGAATCTCGCATCGGCCCATTTGGAGACGGTGTTAGTGTCGGTGTAGGACAGGTGCACAATTTGCGGCAAACAAACCATAGGCTCACAAATCATTTTGGACACACTCGATGGTACTCCTAGGTGATGAAGCTCAAGTGGAAGCAGTTTTCGGTCTGTTTGGAGATAGTGTTAATCTTGTGACAAGATAGGTCCGTGGTTTCCGCCAAACATACCATAGGCTCAAAAATCATTTAGGATGCACCCGATGGTTCTACTACGTGATGAGCCTCAAGTGGAAGGTCGGTTCGGTCCATTTAGAGATAGTGCTAATCTTAACACAAGATTGGTGCACGGTTTGCGCCAAATGTACCTAGGTGATATGGGTCATGTGGAGTCTCGTATCGGTCCACTTAGAGACGATGTTATTGTTAGTGTAAGATAGGTGCACGGATTGCACCAAACATACCATAGGCTCAGAAATTAGTTTGGACAAACTCGATGATACTCCTAGGTGACGAGGCTCAAGTGGAAGCTCATTTCGGTTGTTTTGGAGATAGTGCTAATCTTGAGGCATGATAGGTGCACGGTTTGTGCCAAACGTACCATAGGCTCAAAAATTGCTGTGGATGCCCCTAACGTACCATAGGTGATGAGGTTCGAGTGAAAGCTCGTTTTAGTCCGTTTGGAGATAGTGCTAATCTTGATGCAAGATAGGTGCACAGTTTGCACCAATGTACCATTAGCCTTAGAAATTATTTTGAACACACCCGATGGAACTCCTAGGTGTCACGGATCATGTGGAATCTTGCATCGGTCCATTTGGAGACGGTGTTAATGTCAGTGTAAGACAGCTAGACAGTTTGTGCCAAACATACAATAGGTAATAAATAATTTTGGACACACCCGATTGTATTCCTAGGTGACGAGGCTCTAGTGGAAGCTCGTTACGGCCCGTTTGGAGATAGTGCTAATCTTGAGGCATGATTAGTGCATGAATTGTGCCAAATGTAACATAGGCTCAAAAATCGCTTTGGATGCACCCGATGGTACTCCTAGGTGACGTGGTTCGAGTGAAAGCTCGTTTCAGTCCGTTTGGAGATAGTGATAATCTTGATGCAAGATAGGTGCACAGTTTGTGCCAATGTAACATTAGGCTTAGAAATCATTTTGAACACACCCGATGGAACTCCTAGGTGTCACGGATCATGTGGAATCTCGCATCGGTCCATTTGGAGATGGTGTTAATGTCGGTGTAAGATAGCTAGATGGTTTGTGCCAAACATACAATAGGCTCAAAATTCATTTTGGACACACTCGATGGTACTCCTAGGGGACGAGACTCTAGTGGAAGCTCATTACGGTCCGTTTGGAGATAGTGCTAATCTTGAGGCATGATTGGTGCACGGTTTGTGCCAAATGTACCATAGGCTCAAAAATCGCTTTGGATACACCCGATGGTACTCCCAGGTGGGAGGCTTGAGTGAAAGCTTGTTTCGGTCCATTTGGAGATATTGCTAATCTTGACGCAAGATAGGTGCATGGTTTGCGCCGAATGTACCATTAGGCTTGAAAATCATATTGGACACACCCGATGGAACTCCTACGTGACATGGGTCATGTGGAATCTCGCGTTGCTCCGTTCGGAGATGGTGTTAGCGTCGTTGTAAGGTGCACAGTTTGCACGAAACTTACCAATTGGCTCAAAAATCATTTTGGAGGCACCCGATGGTACTCCTTGGTGATGAGGCTCAAATGGAAGCTCATTTCGGTCCATTTGGTGATAGTGCTAATCTTGAGATAAGATAGGTGCACGGTTTGCGCCAAACGTACCTTAGCGTTAAAAATTGTTTTGAATGCACATGATGGTACTCCTAGGTGACGAGGCTCAAGTGAAAGCTCGTTTTAGTTCATTTGGAGATAGTGCTAATCTTTACACAAGATAGGTGCATCATTTGCGTTGAATGTACCATTAGGCTTGGCAATCATTTCGGACACACCCGATGGAACTCCTAGGTGACATGGGTCATGTGGAATCTCGCATCGGCCCATTTGGAGACGGTGTTAGTGTCGGTGTAGGATAGGTGCGCAGTTTGCGACAAACATACCATAGGCTCACAAATCGTTTTAGACACACCCGATGGTACTCCTTGGTGACGAAGCTCAAGTGGAAGCAGTTTTCGGTCTGTTTGGAGATAGTGCTAATCTTGTGGCAAGATAGGTGCATGGTTTGCTCCAAACATACCATAGGCTGAAAAATCATTTTGAATGCTCCCGATGGTTCTACTACGTGATGAGCCTCAAGTGGAAGGTCGGTTCGGTCCATTTAGAGATAGTGCTAATCTTGAAACAAGATAGGTGCACGGTTTGCGCCAAACGTACCTAGGTGATATGGGACATGTGGAATCTCATATCGGTCCACTTGGAGATGATGTTATTGTCAGTGTAAGATAGGTGCACGGTTTGCACCAAATGTACAATAGGCTCAGAAATTAGTTTGGACAAACCCGATGATATCCTAGGTGACGAGGCTCAAGTGGAAGCTCGTTTCGGTTCGTTTGGAGATAGTGCTAATCTTGAGGCATGATAGGTGCACGGTTTGTGCCAAACGTACCATAGGCTCAAAAATTGCTGTGGACGCCCCTGATGGTACTCCTAGGTGACGAGGTTCGAGTGAAAGCTCGTTTTCAGTCCGTTTGGAGATAGTGCTAATCTTGGTGCAAAATAGGTGCACAGTTTGTGCCAATGTACTATTAGGCTTGGAAATCATTTTGAACACACTGGATGGAACTCCTAGGTGTCACGGATCATGTGGAATCTCGCATCGGTCCATTTAGAGACGGTGTTAGTGTCGGTGTAAGATAGCTCGACAGTTTGTGCCAAAGATACAATAGGCTCAAAAATCATTTTGGACACACTCGATGGAACTCCTAGGGGACGAGGCTCCAGTGGAAGCTCATTACGGTCTGTTTGATGATAGTGCTAATCTTGAGCATGATTGGTGCACGGTTTGTGTCAAATGTACCATAGGCTCAAAAATCGCTTTGGACGCACCCGATGGTACTCCTAGGTTGGGAGGCTTGAGTGAAAGCTTGTTTCGGTCCATTTGGAGATAGTGCTAATCTTGACGCAAGATAGGTGCATGGTTTGTGCCGAATGTACCATTAGGCTTGGAAATCGTATTGGACACACACGATGGAACTCCTACGTGACATGGGTCATGTGGAATCTCACGTTGGTCCATTCGGAGACGGTGTTAGCGTCTTTGTAAGGTGCACAGTTTGCACGAAACTTACCAATTGGCTCAAAAATCATTTTGGAGGCACCCATTAGTAGTCCTTGGTGATGAGACTCAAATGGAAGCTCATTTCGGTCCGTTTGGTGATAGTGCTAATCTTGAGATAAGATAGGTGCACGGTTTGCGCCAAACGTACCTTAGCGTCAAAAATTGTTTTGAATGCATATGATGGTACTCCTAGGTGACGAGGCTCAAGTGAAAGCTCGTTTTAGTTCATTTGGAGATAGTGCTAATCTTTACACAAGATAGGTGCATCGTTTGCGTGGAATGTACCATTAGGCTTGGAAAATCATTTCGGACACACGTGGAGATGATATGGGTCGTGTGGAATCTCGTATCGGTCCACTTGGAGATGATGTTATTGATAGTGTAAGATAGGTGCAAGATTTGCACCAAACATACCATAGGCTCAGAAATTGGTTTGGACAAACCCGATGGTACTCCTAGGTGATGAGGCTGAAATGGAAGCTCATTTCGGTTCGTTTGGAGATAGTGCTAATCTCGAGGCATGATAGGTGCACGGTTTGTGTCAAACGTACCATAGGCTCAAAAATTGCTTTGGATGCCCCTGATGGTACTCCTAGGTGACGTGGTTCGAGTGAAAGCTCGTTTCAGTCCGTTTGGAGATAGTGATAATCTTGATACAAGATAGGTGCACAGTTTGCGCCAATGTACCATTAGGCCTGGAAACCATTTTGAACACACCTGATGGAACTCCTAGGTGTCACAGATCATGTGGAATCTCGTATCGGTCCATTTGGAGACGGTGTTAGTGTCGGTGTAAGATAGCTAGATGGTTTGTGCCAAACATACAATAGGCTTAAAAATCATTTTGGACACACCCGATGGTACTCCTAGGGGACGAGGCTCTAGTGGAAGCTCGTTACGGTCCGTTTGGAGATAGGGCTAATCTTGAGGCATGATAGGTGTACGGTTTGTGCCAAACGTACCGTAGGCTCAAAATTTGCTTTGGACGCCCCTGATGGTACTCCTAGGTGACGAGGTTCGAGTGAAAGCTCATTTTCAGTCCGTTTGGAGATAGTGCTAATCTTGATGCAAGATAGGTGCACAGGTTGCGCCAATGTACCATTTGGCCTGGAAACCATTTTGAACACACCCGATGGAACTCCTAGGTGTCATGGGTCATGTGGAATCTCGCATCGGTCCGTTCGGAGATGGTGTTAGTGTCGTTGTAATGTGCATAGTTTGCACGGAACTTACCAATTGGCTAAAAAATCATTTTGGAGGCACCCGATGGTACTTCTTGGTGATGAGGCTCAAATGGAAGCTTATTTCGGTCCGTTTGGTGATAGTGCTAATCTTGAGATAAGATAGGTGCACGGTTTGTGCCAAACATACCTTAGCATTAAAAATTGTTTTGGATGCACATGATGGTACTCCTAGGTGACGAGGCTCTAGTGAAAGCTCGTTTTAGTTTGTTGGAGATAGTGCTAATCTTTACACAAGATAGGTGCATGGTTTGCGTCGAATGTACCATTAGGCTTGGAAATCATTTCGGACACACCCGATGGAACTCCTAGGTGACAAGGGTCATGTGGAATCTCGCATCGGCCCATTTGGAGACAATGTTAGTGTCGGTGTAGGATAGGTGCACAATTTGCGACAAACATACCATAGGCTCACAAATCATTTTGGACACACTCGGTACTCCATGGTGATCAAGCTCAAGTGGAAGCAGTTTTCGGTCTGTTTGGAGATAGTGTTAATCTTGTGGCAAGATAGGTGCGCGATTTCCGCCAAACATACCATAGGCATGATAAGGTGCGCCAAACGTACCTTAGCGTTAAAAATTGTTTTGAATGCACATGATGGTACTCCTAGGTGACGTGGCTCAAGTGGAAGCTCGTTTCGGTTCGTTTAGAGATAGTGCTAATGTTGAGGCATGATAGGTGCACGGTTTGTGCCAAACGAGCCATAGGCTCAAAATTTGCTTTGGACGCCCCTGATGGTACTCGTAGGTGACGAGGTTCGAGTGAAAGCTTGTTTCAGTCCGTTTGGAGATAGTGCTAATCCTGATGCAAGATAGGTGCACAGTTTGTGCCAAATGTACCATTAGGCTTGGAAATCATTTTGAACACACCCGATGGAACTCCTAGGTGTCACGAATCATGTGGAATCTCGCATCGGTCCATTTGGAGACGTTGTTAGTGTCGGTGTAAGATAGCTCGACAGTTTGTGCCAAAGATACAATAGGCTCAAAAATCATTTTGGACACACTCGATGGAACTCCTAGGGGACGAGGATCCAGTGGAAGCTCATTACGGTCTGTTTGATGATAGTGCTAATCTTGAGCATGATTGGTGCACGGTTTGTGCCAAATGTATCATAGGCTCAAAAATCGCTTTGGACGCACCCGATGGAACTCCTAGGTTGGGAGGCTTGAGTGAAAGCTTGTTTCGGTCCATTTGGAGATAGTGCTAATCTTGACGCAAGATAGTTGCATGGTTTGCGCCGAATGTACCATTAGGCTTGGAAATCATATTGGACACACACGATGGAACTCCTACGTGACATGGGTCATGTGGAATCTCGCGTTGGTCCATTCGGAGACGGTGTTAGCGTCATTGTAAGGTGCACAGTTTGCACGAAACTTACCAATTGGCTCAAAAAATCATTTTGGAGGCACCTGATGGTACTCCTTGGTGATGAGACTCAAATGGAAGCTCATTTCGGTCCGTTTGGTGATAGTGCTAATCTTGAGATAAGATAGGTGCACGGTTTGCGCCAAACGTATCTTAGCGTCAAAAATTGTTTTGAATGCATATGATGGTACTCCTCGGTGACGAGTCTCAAGTGAAAGCTCGTTTTAGTTCATTTGGAGATAGTGTTAATCTTTACACAAGATAGGTGCATCGTTTGCGTCGAATGTACCATTAGGCTTGGAAAATCATTTCGGACACATCCGATGGAACTCCTAGGTGACATGGGTCATGTGGAATCTCGCATCGGCCCATTTGGAGACGGTGTTAGTGTCGGTGTAGGATAGGTGCACAGTTTGCGACAAACATACCATAGGCTCACAAATCATTTTGGACACAATCGATGGTACTCCTAGGTGACGAAGCTCAAGTGGAAGCAGTTTTCGGTCTGTTTGGAGATAGTGCTAATCTTGTGGCAAGATAGGTGCGTGGTTTGCGCCAAATATACAATATGCTCAAAAATCATTTTGGATGCACCCGATGGTTCTACTACGTGATGAGCCTCAAGTAAAGGTCGATTCGGTCCATTTAGAGATAGTGCTAATCTTGACACAAGATAGGTGCACGGTTTGCGCCAAACGTACCTAGGTGATATGGGTCGTGTGGAATCTCGTATCGGTCCACTTGGAGATGATGTTATTGACAGTGTAAGATAGGTGCACGATTTGCACCAAACATACCATAGGCTCAGAAATTGGTTTGGACAAACCCGATGGTACTCCTAGGTGACGAGGCTGAAGTGGAAGCTCATTTCGGTTCGTTTGGAGATAGTGCTAATCTCGAGGCATGATAGGTGCATGGTTTGTGTCAAACGTACCATAGGCTCAAAAATTGTTTTGAATGCATATGATGGTACTCCTAGGTGACGAGGCTCAAGTGAAAGCTCGTTTCAGTCTGTTTGGAGATAGTGCTAATCTTTACACAAGATAGGTGCATCGTTTGCGTCGAATGTACCATTAGGCTTGGAAAATCATTTCGGACACACGCGATGGAACTCCTAGGTGACATGGGTCATGTGGAATCTTGCATCGGCCCATTTGGAGACAGTGTTAGTGTCGGTGTAGGATAGGTGCACAGTTTGCGACAAACATACCATAGGCTCACAAATCATTTTGGACACAACCGATCGTACTCCTTTGTTCTAATATGTCCTTGTTCTCATTTCATCAAGTTAGTTATGCTAAAGAATTAGAGCATAGTTCTTATGTTATGAACTTATCATATAGAACTTTATGCTTAAACATTCATACAACTTATATGGTGAGAATTAGAGTTAAGTTGAGGTGACAGTTCATTGTACCTTAGGGTTTGCCCTTGTTCTTGCTTGTTGATCCATAGGGTCAAAGTCCCAGGGGGACAAGGGTAGTTTCCATATACACGGGTGTGGTGCTCAGGTATATCGAGAACCAATGAATATGACTATGCTCCATGGAAGAGTGGGGAGGCGACAGGTGGTGATAGCCATATCCGTCCTTTGTAATCCCCCATATTCGGGTACAATGTAGGAGTCCGTAAATTGCCTCATGAGGTTGCTAGCAGACCAGTACTCAGAGGTCTCTCCGTCCATCTGTACGCTTAGGTCTAGGTCTTAATCATATATTTGTATGATTATATGTAGCCTTAGCATAACTACTTTAGGATATGCCTACTCCAGCTTAGGAATATTCTTTTATTCTTCATTCATTCTTTTCTCTTTTTCCTTAAGGTTGGCCCGAGTGTGTGTCACACTATCAAAAATCCTATCTTGGCTTACCCCTATTATGAACATTGGTCTAATATACAATCACATTATCGTATCCATGTCCCTACTAGAGTCTTTTATGCCATGCCTTCCTACGGGAAAACATAAATTAACGATACCATGAATACTTCTGGGTGAAATGCTACAACGGTAATTCTGTGCGCTCGTGGGTCTTTTCTATAAATGTTAAGAACTACCACCAAGGCATTTCTACTGTATTTACCTAGGAATACAAATCTTATTAGTGACGCTAAGAAATGCCAATAGGAATGCACATGGTCGGCCTCAAGGGCTCGCGCAGCTGGCCAAGTAGCTTGCACGGCTAGCCAGTAGGCATAGCGGTCAATGAGGGGGCACGTGTAGTCGGCCTTAGGGGTTCACATGGCTAGCCAGGGGGCTCACAGGGTTAGCAAGGAGTGGCGCAACAACTGGGGACAAGCGAGAAGCAACAGGAAAAGAAAGTCAAAGAATAGACCAAACTATTTTTTTCTATATAATTAGTGGCATGGTGTGCTCCAACTCCACCAAATTTGTTTTTTATGTAATCAGTGATATGGTGGATAATTTTTCTCTAATTCCACCAAATTTGAGGTGCTTCATCAATTCGGTGAATCTAGGCTTTGGTGGATCAGAGCTAGTGGAGTTAGGGCGTGTTTGGGACAGCTCCACCAAGCCAAAAAGTGGATCTCGATCTAGGATTTACCTAGATCCACCATGGAGCAGCTCCACTAGTGGAGCTAATGGAGCTAAGTGTTGACACTAGAAGCGATAGACGGATATACCACAAGCATACGGTAGTCAATGTAGCCTTCACCGGGAGTATTCCAGGTATCATATTTCCACGGGGAACATGAAGTGAATAACTAAGGATCAAGACTGTCCTATGATGATACAAAGAGTCTATGGTGGATGGGTAGAGAGGATCTTTATAACAATGATATCTAAGAAGGTATGGTAGATATAATGGCACAGCCCTTACTCACGGAGGCAGTAGGTGAGACAATAGGAGACAAAACCCCTATCCAAAGCAGCTACTCTTTTACTAGAGCCTTACCGATTTAAAAGCTTGCCTAAACATGTGGTGGGTTACGAAGACTAGACAGGGCTGTCACCACCTGCTAGCTACCACAAACAATCCGTGCGACAAGTGGCATATACAAGTAAGATATAGTCTAGACACCATGTCTACACTACACTTACTACTCTAACTCGGGCCCACTAAGTTCCCTTAGTGAAGCTAGAGCACTCTACTAAAGTAAAGCAGGTACTAGTGAGAATCAAGTATATATCTACTAAACCAAACTTAGAATATCAAATGCTATAAAAGATCTTGGATGAGTACTTACAAGAAGAGTGCATCTACTGAGGTACACCTTGGAGAAGACTCTCGATAGGCCCAGGGCTTTCTCCTCAAGAATTCCCTGACTCTCTCCCTACTAGCATAACACTACTGCAGAGCTTCCCTAAAGCTACTAGAGAGTGGTTGAAGGGTCAAGATGGCGGACTAGAGGGGGGTGAATAGTCCTTTCTAAAATTAATCGCGTCGGCAAACCGAAACAAATGCGGAATTAAAACTATCGGTCTAGCCAAGACTACACCCCTCTATCTAAGTTCACAAGCACCTCACAAAGATCCTAATTATGTAACTAAGGTGCTTTCCTTAGCAAGAGCTCTCCTAAACAATTCTAGAGCAAGGTCACACAAACCTATGCACTAGTACTTTAGCAAAGCCGGGGAGCTCCTACACTATTCTAGTAAGCAAAAGCACGAAGCCACCTATGCTCACTAGCAATACTCAATAGCAAGGCAACTAATGCCAAACTAGAGAGCGCAAATTACTTAGCTACACAAACTAAGCAATATGACTAACCAGGTTACACAAACCAAATTAGCCACGCAACGAGAGCTACTTCTATGCTACACAAGCAAGAAGGTAACTAGCTAACTACACAAGCAAACTAGTTACAAGAGCAACTACACAATCACAAATATATGAATGTAAATACAAGCTTGTGAATCGAAAGCAAACCACCGAGAAGATGTACACAATGTTGACACGGTGGTTTTTTCACCGAGGTTCACTTGGTTGCCACCAAGCTAGTCCCCGTTGTGGCGATACACCCACTTGATGGATCACGAGCTAATTGACTATCAAGAGTCAAACCCTCAGCGGGTGCCGCACATCCACTCTCAAGATGGGGATCCTCCAAGCCACGAGCTTTACTAGAGTTGCTCTTCGCGATCCCCGCGGGGTGAGCACAATTCCCCTCACAAATCCTCCTCCGGAGCCATGCACAATCTCCACGCGTGCTTCAACGGAGTCGCAAGCCACCAAGCCATCTAGGAGGTGGCAACCTCCAAGAGTAACAAGCACCACCGGCTTGCAACACGATCACCTAGTGCACTCGATGCAATCCTCTCGATGCAACGCACTAGAATCACTCTCTCACTCGATCCGATGAACACTATCAAGCATGAGTGAGTTAGAGGGCTTCCAAGCACTACCACATAAGCCACCAAGGCCAAAGTGTGCTCAGCTAACGGCCACGGCCGGCCAAGGCAACTATTTATAACCCCACGGTCAAATAGAGCCGTTACTCCTTCACTGGGCAGATTTCGGGACGACTGGACGCGTCGGTCATAACTGACCGGACGCGCTCAGCCGCGTCCGATCCTCCAACGGTCACTGCGCCAACGGTCAAACCCTATGACCGGATGCGCTTCTCATAACGACCGGATGCGCCGGTCCTGATGACCGGACGCGCCGCTTCGAACGACCGGACGCGCCGATCGCACTGACTCGCGTGCTCGCGAAGCAACGACCGGACGCGCCCCTCGCAACGACCGGACGCGACAGTGCCCGCGTCCGGTTAGAGTCCAGTAAGCTCCCTCAACGATCAGACGCGTCCGATCATGAGTGACCGGACACGCTCCACGTCCGATCGTCCTCTGTGAACCTCAGTTCCTTCTGGGCGCATGAACGGACGCGCCGGTCCCGCGAGTGACCGGACGCGCCGGTTGCAAACCCTAGCACCCGCGCCTGCGCTGTACTGACTGGACGCATCCGGTCATACCATGACCACGTTCGGTGCAGCGTCCGGTCACTTCTGTGACCTCCGTTCGCCTCCGTTTCTTTTCCGACTTACGGCATAGTGGAAAATAGGCATTTCAACTCTTCAAAAACGTCTGAATCCCACCTCGCAAGCTCGGCGGGAGGGAGAGAGGAACCAAACCCCTCTCTACCACTTAATCTCCACCGCCTTCGCAAATGTGCTAACACCAACAAGTAAACACCACCTTGTGTACGTGTGTTAGAATTTTCATAATCATTTTACCGAAGGAGTTAACCACTCAACTTGCCACGCCACTCGATCCTAGCAACGATGCATAGTTAGATCACACGAGTGGCACTAGATGACCGATATGCAAACAAGTTTGCCCCTCTTGATAGTACGGTCATCTATCCTAAACCCAGTCCTCAACTTCTCTACACACTTATGACCGGTGAAATGGAAATGCCTTTAGGTTATACCTTTGCCTTGCGCATTCCACTCCATCTCCTCTGACGTTGATGCAACACATGCACCAACCATATCACAAATGATATGATCCACTTCATATCATCATGTGACCTTGGTCCATCGATCTTGACCTCACTTGCTCTTCACCGTTGCGTCGGTCCATCGGCGCCAAGTCTTGCTTAAGCTTCACCGCCTCACGGTCCATCGCTCCAAAGCCTCCGACTTGCCCTTCACACTTGCAACAGGTCCGTCGAGCCAAGCCTCATCTTGATCTTTGCCACCTTGGCCACATGACTCCATGTCATGTCTCATATGCAATGAGCTCCTCCATGACACCATCACCTGTGGACTAATCTCCTGTGTATTTCTCATTAAACACAATTAGTCCACCTAAGGTTGTCACTCAATTACCAAAACCAAATAAGGACCTTTCAGTGGTTCACTCTATTGTGTCATGAATGATAGTGAATTCTAGGGGGTATTTATAGTTGGAGTGAGGGGTAGTGCCATGTCAGCAATCTAGGTGACTTCTCCTCCTAGCCCTTGGATCCCACTGACGTTGGACCGATCTTTGATCAATGGTTCAGATCAAGGTGGATGTATGGGGGCATGCATAGAGGCGGTGCATCAAAGTTGAACTGGTTTAGCCACCTAAGGAGGTCGGCTGACCTCCCTATGGTAGGTGGGCCATGCCACCACCTTCTAGAAGGTGTCCCCATGTGTCATAGTGAAGGTTTGATACTTTGGTCATGCTGGATGCTTCATTGTGGGCCCATGAATCCATGTGCTCTCCCTGCTAGCCAATAGGAGATGAGAACCTTAGGATCCAAAGGTGGAGATTGACTCTAGAAGTGTTGGAGGATCATGGGAGGCTTGATCGGGGGCAGTGGGTCCATGTTCAAGTTGGGCAACCTGCATATGGAACCTCCAGCCACCCAAAGTCCATGCTTTGTGTACCTACAAGCAAATAATAACATGTACATGTGGAACCAAGTTATTTGTACATTAGTCACTATGTGTTTTTCTTGTTAGCTCCTAGAAAGAGTGTTTTGTTGACAAATTTGGTGATATAAAAATTGGTGAAATTACCGTCAACACTAAGGGTTTTGGTATAGCTCCACCTCCATTTATATCTCACATCCACCTAGACCCCATGCATCAGGGGGCATAATGAAAAACTAAAAAAAACTCGGTCTTTCTTCTTCCTCCCGAATCACATAAGAGGATAGGCGAGCATGCCCAAACCAGGCCAACACACAGCCATGGCGAGTGCAGCTCCGGCAGACATGGACCCTGCGGTTAGCTTCCTCACGTTGTGGCCGACTTAGTGATGAGGGCATGACACCTATGGATACGCCCATGAAAGTTAAAGACAAGGAGAGCTCGTTCCTATGTTAGCATAATGATAAAACTAAGAATTTGTTACTATCTAATATCAATATTTTAAATGTTCTTAGGAATGATGGTGATGTTGATAGAGTATGGATATGTCATGAATAAGACCAGTCTCAAAGTGCAAGCCCATCAAAGTTGAACTTTCAGTTCGTCGGTGGCCTGATAGTACTTTATTAGGAAGGCCATAACTCCTTCATACGAAGTGAGTTTGAGGTCTATGTGCACTTGATTGGAAAACTTATTTCAAATATATCTAGTTTGAACTCAAGATCACGTCGGCAAGGCCTCCAAACCATCACGACAAGTTGTCGTTGTTTCTGCCGAAAGCTATGTCGTTGTCATCGGCCTCATATTCAACCTTGGGACCCTGGCCCAAGTTGGAGCATGCCCTAAGGAGATGGAGAACACCTCAAAGATGCCCAAGGATGTTGTCCTCCTCCTTGGCCACCACCTTACGAGGCAAGCAAGGGCATCCAAGCCAAGTTGGAGACCCAATCCATGTGAAGTTTGAGTCAATCTTGGGCACCAAGAGCAGTTTGTAATAAAATGGACGTCCAGATTACATACATACTCTGTTTTCAATGATCGACCTATGGATGGAAAGACAATTTGATAAGGTAACCAATGGAAGTGGTCCCATATCAAAATTCCTTTCTATTCAATAGGAATCATTGAAACAAGTTGACATCTAAAATCTATCAAGGCGCTGTGTTGCCATCTTTTGGGCCGTTTGGGCCTTGTAACATGTCGAACTCCTTAGGGACGTGAGTAGAGGTCCTTGGATGCCCCCTTAGGCTTATAATCAGTAGCCGCTTCCTATGTTAGGGTTTGGGTTTTGCTTTAGATTAATCTATCTTGAACAGTTGCCGTTATCGGTATGTGAAACCCCACATTCAAGATCTTAATCATATATCTGCAATTGTCACTATACTTGAGTTGCGTGTTATCTTGATCTTGCTTGTGTTCTTCAATTCAGACTAGGAATTAGCCTTCCTTATGAGGTCAACTAGATTATGATATGGTTGACAACCAGAGGAGACGTTGTGCTAAGGTTGCAGGGTTTGGGTCTTTGTGATCTGAAGCCAGATTGGTGTGTCGCTCTCCGACCAAATCAATAGTTATCTCTATATATCTAAACGCGAGCCAAGCTCACGCCAATGACGATGGCCACGTCACCTATAAATCCCGGGCCGTCGGATCTCGATCGGATGACTCGAATCACGTGAAATATCGCTTTTGTGGTCACAGCTCATCTATTGTTCATACACTGGTCACCACTGTTTGTCACTGTTTACGTATCTTTCCTACGCGCAAACAAGAAATGTACCCGGAACATCAAAATAAGTCCTTCTCGTTTGTAGAAAATTTCAAAAAAAAACATAAATAAACTATAAGAAACCTAGAACGTACCTAAATATTTTTTGCCTCTTCACTATCATCAAAAAAAATTCTAGATTCCTCTCGTTCACATTTCGCCGATAAATTTAGAAAGTCTATACCTTATCCATCCTACCTCTGACTCCGATAATTGTACCACAAAAAACCCTAAATTTTAAAATCATTCTCGGTAATTTACGGTCATTTTCATAAACACACAAAGTAGACCCTTTTTCTTTGCAAATAAATTCCAGAAAATTCATAAATAGACTAAAACAAATCTAGAACATATCTAAATATTTTCTACCTCTTCTTTGTCAAAAAAATGAATACTCCATGAAACCTACTGCGTATTCTATTACGCCTATAAATAATCGCTAAAACCTACGGTAGCTAAATCTCTAAATTATAAAACATTGTTTCAAAAAAAGAGGGGGGTCCATAGCAACATAAACGCATAACAAACTGCCTCAAAATGCTATACACCCTTCCTGCTAAAAAATTAATCAATAATTGATCTATGCTCCTACACAACTGGTTCTATCCCATGAGGCCACGCAGCAACGCCGCACGTTGTTTCTAGTCTTGAACCTGATGTGAGATCAAGAACCTCGTCTCCATTAAGTGCTAATTAGAGCTTTAAGTATTACCATTAGGTTCACCTTTATCCTAGTTTAGTTGTTTTTGCCTTTATCCTATAAATCTAGAAAATTGCCCCACAAAAATATTAGAGTTCATCATTGTTCTTCCCCTATCCCATCACCTATTGTGCCATTGCAATTTTTTAATTTTAGTTTGCTTTTCTGAATGGTCATCCCTCGTATATCAAAGTGTTCATTGTTTCTAGTCTTGTTTTGGTCCTAATTGTCAAGTCTTGTGCCGTCCACTGTCTTGCTTTGGTAAGAACACTTGTAAGTAGTGGGTAAGATGTGTGAGAGTGTGTTTCCACTGGCCCATATAATAGTTGATAGAGATTTCTTTTGATTTCTAGAAGGACAGATGAAATAATTGTGAAGACGGATACTGTAGCTATTAACGGTCACTAACACCCATTTTGACCACCAATATTTCACACGAAAGCATGGTAAAATTCATCACATGTGTAGGATTTTGTTTATAATTCATCAGTTCCACTTGTACTTATAGAATTATTTGTATGTAGGAAATTATAGCAAAAATGGTGTATAATGGTGCAAAAACACTTCATCAAATGACCATATTGACCGCACCATGTCAAAGAGCTCGTTGAGATACACGAAATTAAGCCTTGGTTCACCTAATTCGGAGTCCGAACGACAAAGTTATGGCTTCTGGAAGATTGCTAGACAAGCCAGGCTGGATTTGGACATAGATGGATGCCAGGCGACCCTACTTGACACCGGGCGGCCTGGACTTGTGTCCAATGGCCACCAAACTTGGTACCCAAGAGCCCATGGGAATCCTTGTTCTTCGCATTGGATCACATGGGGCTTGGGTAAAGCCCGAACAATGTGACCCAATCCAACACAAGCCAAGAACCGAAAAAGCAAAGCTCCAAACATGACCAAACTTCATACACATGCACATAGGACACACGTGGAAGTGGTAGGGGGGCTAGGGGCCTATATGCCATGCTAGTCGGCCCTACCTTGCCGCTGCCCCGAGCCCCACCTGGCCGATTCACGTCATCGATACGTGGGATGGCTTCCACACTGCTTCACAAGCATTGATCTTATGTTGGTTTGCACCGAAGCTCAAGATGGAGTGGTCTTGGATCCATGGGTCCATTGTCATGGACTTGGAGCCCTCCAAACGACCTTGAAACCACCTCTCAGCCAAATCTTCGCACATGCTATGTTCACAACCGACTTTGGGAAGCAATCAAGGCCTACAATCGAAAGACAGTGGAATCCAACACCGGCCGACGCCCCACCTACGTTGCCCGGTGTCGAAGTTTGCTCCACTGACCTTCTGTGCTGCCAATAAGTACCCCAACTGCCTCTAGACACTATAAAAGGTGCAGTGGTGCTTGGTGGAGAAGTGCACCATCTCATTCCATCATTCCAAGTGATGAGTAGTAGCTAGGCTACCTCTGTAGCTCTACTACTTAGAAGTGGAAGATAGGGAGAGAGTGAGAAGAAGCTTGGAGAAGGGCTAGGGCAGTCGGCATCCTCTCCACTTGTGCTTTAGTGGATGTAGCTCTTCTTCAAGTGAAGTTTGGCATCTTCTAGGGTAACTCTGCTCTTTTGCATTACTTAAGTATTATTTATATTATTATTGTTTACTAGTTTCACCGCTTGATTAGAGTGCTCTAATCTTGTTCCATCATATGTAGGATTAGAGTAGTATGTTTATAGATTAAGCGTGGTGCTTAGGCTATAGCTTACCTGTGTTTACCACTAGGCCTCCGGATAGATTATGGTAGGTGACAGGTGGTGATAGCCTCGTCCATCCTCTATATTCCACCATGATAAGTCTAGTTATTAAATCATAGGGCTCGTGGCACACCTTGTCTAGTTATCCCTCCTGGTTGCTAGGCAAGCTATGCCCCAAAGTAAACAACCATGATATAGTCTTCTTTAGTATTGCCTTAGTTCATAGAAACCACAGATATCATCTCTACCTATTACTTTTACCCTTGGACACTCTTAGTTCTTAACTAGTCCACTTCATGTTCCCCGTAGAAATATGATACCTTGGAATACTCTCGGGCGAAACCAACTGTCACACCCGATTTTCTAAAGAACAAAACTAGGCTAATCATATGTGTGCCCAGGAAGTCCACACATATGTCAGAATGAAAAAGTATCAGAAACAATGTTAATATATAATGTATACATAGCTATATTAACACTTATATCAGAGTATCGCGGAACAGTGACTAAACTTCAGGCTCCATTCTTCTCAGGGACGGCTGACTGGTGGCTTCGTATGCCAAACACTTCTGAAAGACTTTTGGAAACTCCACTACCTCTTTATCCTTCTTCTGAGCAGCACCTCACTACACACTGAGGTATGGGGGAAATAGTAAGAGTGAGTCCATGTTGAACTCAACAAGTATAACATAGGGTTCATGAGGCACAAAAGGCTAGACACTGTTTGACTGTGTTTAGCTTTTAATCATCATATAATTAGCAATTGAGTAGCATCAAGGTATTCCAATTCCCATTAATGAACCAATGATCAATTGCAATAAGGATAATGAATAGCATTAACATGAGCATAATAAAAACAACAGTAATTAAGCATGACACAATAATGGTGATAAAGTATTCCGTAAGAATCCCCAAGGCCGCTCGTATCTGTGAGCACGGCTAGTATACCAGTTTATTAAACTCTGCGCAGAGGTGTACACTTTCACTGTGAGTCATGATTTCTAAATGTGTGGGGAGATCAAACCCAAACACCAGACAACCATATAAAGCCTTTCAAAAGTTCGTCTAATAAGTTAGGGTCATTAGATTCACTCGGCAGGCAGATGTAGGAACCCCCTTTTCAAATGGCACAATTCCTTCTCGGCTATACTCATAGACTAGAGGTTGTCCTACACCCAACGTGTCAAGCCTTTCTTACGCCAATTAAGGTAACCACTAACAAGCTAGAAAAGGTCTCTTGAACAACTAGAGCCAGAGCCATATAGCCCTCACAGTTGTACTGTCAATCCCGATTATCACTTACAGGTAAGTCCTTACGGAGAGTAACTAGAGCAATAATATAACCCCTTGCTCTAGCCCCCTTTCAACAGTAATAAAATTATCTTCATGGTTAGTCGCTTAATCCATTAATCAAATTACAAGATCATTGTTCATAATTAAGCACTAGCAATAGCTACCCAAATGCACAACCCATAGGTGACAAGGAAACAAGATATCAATAGCTAAGTTACAATCTCTATGGTTGTCAAGGAAGACACATATATATGAATAATATTTTCTGTGAATAGAACAACAAAAATGGTCCCATATTATACTTGCCTTTATGCTTGCTTTCCACTCAAGGCAATTGCTCGTAGAAATTCTTCGGTCTTCTCTTTTGTAGCTTCCGACCTTCAATGCTATTGAAACCACGCTTCCTCTACTTGCAGCAACCAAGCACAACAAAGAGACAACAAACACATCTAAGAATAACACACCAAACAAAAGAGACGTTTTAAAAGAACGCGCACTAAGCGTCACGGTTCGTTGCTACGATCACGAGAACACAAAAACGACTAAGGATGGAGTTATCGTTACCGAGGACATGTCTATCAAGATTGACAACATAACTAAAGAAGATAAACTATACACTTGATCTATTTTGGTTAATGAATTAAGGTAATAGACATTTTAGAGAATTATTCTAAAGTTGAACTAACCAAATTATATCAAGTTATAAATGTTAGAGTTAAACCTAAGTCATATTTTATTTATGAAAATGATGTCATTCAAACTATAAATTTGCAAAGATAAAAGAGCACGTGAAAACACCTATTGGGTTTACGTGTGACGCATGTTGGAGCTAAGAAAATTTACAATTAAAAACATATTTTTATTAGTAATTAACTATATTAATATTTATGTACAAAATACCTAAGTGTAAAGCCTATATATTGATTTTAGTTATAAAAACTAGTTGCATACATATAATTTAATCTAATATATTTAACTATATGGAAAAATATATTAAAGTCATTTTAAATTTAAAGGAGCACGACATAAACATTAATTATTCTAATTAAATATTTATAATTTATATAACCTGACACATACACAAGTACTAACTGAACCATCTCATGTTTTATATTTAAACTAAACAAATTATAATTAAGAACCAATTAATATTAATCGAGTTAAATCTAAATTGTTTTTTAATTAATTAAAGAGAGCACTCGCTAACTAAACATTAATCAAATTAATTATATTCATAAACACGAGACATGAAAAATAACGTTGCTAACATGTCACTTACATCGCCACGGTCAAAAGCAACAAAAATAAAATTATAAACCTATGTCACTTTTAATTAAAAACTATTAAATTAATACTAATCAAATTGTATTTTAAATTAATAAATTCATAATTATAAGACATGACAAACATTATCACTACTGCGTTGAGCGTAACTATATGAAACTAACACAACTAAAACGGAGTAAAATGGAATTAAAACGAAGAATCGATAAAGATATTATGAACCAGTGGCAGAACTGCAAATACTTCATCTTCTACCTCCATCCATCTGAAGGGTCTCGGCCTAGGGACGACACGAGAAGGAGGAGAAATATTAATTTACTACATGAGAGATTTCCTAAATTAGGGGCTCCTCTTACGGTAGTTTTGGTGTGCTTAGCCCAAGGGGTAGGTACATACTTATAGGGAGGAAAACTCTCTACCTTCACATCAACTAGTAATATGGTACTAATTGATGTTGCACCGTCCACCTCAACTAATAGGCCTAAACAGACATTAAGACCCATTAGTAAATAAATGCATTAGCCTTAGAGATCATGGGCTTTGAGCGTTGGGGTAAATTGAGAGATTTATTATTTTCGAAATTAATTAATTTCATGGATAAAATAATTTTAGAAAAGTCTAGAATTATTATTTAAGCCATGAAAAATACTCCGAAAGCTCCAAAAATTCGGAGAAATTTTCAAGAGACATTATGGAACATGAAGAACCCAAATAAAGTATTTAGAGCTCATGATAAGATAATTTAGAGCATCTAAAAATTAGATTATTCTCCTAAAAAATAGGAAAAGGCTCCAGATAAAGCCTGAATAATTCCGGGAATATTTCAGTGATACCCTGATGGATGATGAAATGAAATGAGTGATTTTGAGTGGAAGAAAAGGATTTTAGGGAAACTCAGAATGAAATGATTAGGACCGAGAAAGCGCAAATTTGATTATATAAAAAGACAGAGACAAGATGGATAACTAATAAAAGGCATACTAAACACGCTTTAAAACTTTTCACAATCACAACACATAGTAATGCAACAAACAAACATTACATCAGACAAGAGCCCACCAAATTAATTTAGAAAAGTTTGAAATACCATAATTTTCTATACTAAATTTGCTAAAACTTAAATTAGTCTTGTCAAGTCTTAAACAAATATTTAAGGCATTTGTTTTATTTAGTGTTTTCCACTCACAACCCAAAATCAGAAATTTTAGGGTGTGACAAATCTACCCCACTTAACAGGAATCTCAACCCGAGATTTTGAGAGACTAGGGAGAAAGATAAAGTTGATTATGCAAGTCCTCACTTTTCCTTCGTCAACTCTTATCCAATGATGATGCCACAAGCTCAAAACCAACTTTGTAAATGTCTCCTTTAGACCCTTATGATCCTTGTAGATGGTTCCAGTATGTTACCAACCATAAGAAAAGATACCTGCACTTGATAATAACTTTGCAACCATGTAGATAGTTGATGCTTCCAGGTGACGAAATAGAACGTATAAACCTTCATCTTGTATCGTCTTTTAGTTCAGCAAACCCCCTTAAGAAGAGATCAACTAGAGAACACCACAAGATAGATTGCATTTGTTTCTAAGTGATTACTATCATCATGTCCTTCTATCATCTCAAAGAGATTCATGAGCATATGCAAGAACACGTAATCCTGCACTTCCTCGCGAGCAGAAAAATAGCAGTGCAGAAATACAGTTATAACTCAAGTTCTATGAATCCGATGATATTGTAGCTTATACCTTTGGAAAGCTTATCAAATTCACTACAACTTTCTTAAAGAACACTTCTCCAGATTCTACGTTAAGATAGTCGAAAATTATGCACAACAGAAACTATTCTAGGTTGCTGACAGCACAGATGCATCGCCTTGTGATTTTCATAAATCCCAAACCATAATAGCTATTAGGGTGGTTCTTACGGTCAGAGAAAGATATTGAAGTCAACTATTGTCCAGAATTTATTCATGATTTTTGGGCATCCAAAAATAGAGATATAAGCTAAGGAAGATAGCTTGTTCTGAAAAGACAGGACAAGGTAGGAACGAGATTCAGAGAGACTAGAGAGATAGATAACATTAATCTTCAAGTCTTCATGCTTCTTTGCTTTGTGTTGATGAGATATAAGACATGAATCGAGGATAGCCAAAAGATGAAAAGAAAGATAAAGTTTGATCTTTAGTTCTTTGTACCTCATCGCTTGAGATATTCAGGAATTGTTGTTGTTGATAGCAGATGCTACCCCACTTAACAAAGATCTTGTTTCATTAGGCAATATCATTGAAGGCAACACTTTCTCTAAGGCTTGCTGCTATTGATGAGTCCATTATATGTTTATCCTCCATTGGGTTAAGATAAAGGAGAAAGCATAGAAACCAAGAGTAAGCAAGAATGACATAGGGAAAAGACAATAAGAATTAGGATTGATTGAAGGTTAGGTAGGTCAAGAGAGAATACTACCCCACTTTAACATAGATTGAGCTAATTCTCAAGATGGTTCCAGGCCTTCTTTAGAACACAAGAACAGAGACGACACACAAGCATCACACCAACAAAAACAAGCACACATCACATCACCAGTACTACACGTGCTTCTTCAACAATGGTGGTCATCCTAATGGCACATTGGAGATGATGAAAGGCCATCAAACTTTGAAACAGGTGGGATCAGAAAACTTATAGTAAAAACAACATAAAACGAAAACCAAGGGAGTAAGAAATAATAGCTCAAAGAAAGCTATCAAGGAAGGGATACAACAGGACAAGGAAGAGGAAATAGTCAAAATCAATAAGTCAAGGGATGACAAAATAGTTTTATAGTAAAATGAGTTTTAGAATACGTCCAGTGCTACTTGGCATACGTCCTACAGTCAACACCACTCTGATACCACTCTGTCACACCTGGTTTTCTAAAGAACAAAACCAGGCTAATCATATGTATGCCCAGAAAGTCCACACATATATTAGAATGAAAAAGTATCAGAAAAAATGTTATTACATAACATATACATAGCTATATTAACACTTACATCAGAGTATCGCAGAACGGTGACTAAACTTCAGGCTCCATTCTTCTTAGGGACGGCTGACTGGTGGCTCCGTATGCCAAACACTTCTAAAAGACTTCTGAAAACTCCACTACCTCTTTATCCTTCTTCTAAGCAGCACCTCACTACACACTGAGGTATGGGGGAAATAGCAAGAGTGAGTCCATGCCGAACTCAACAAGTATAACACAGGGTTCATGAGGCACAAAAGGCTAGACACTGTTTGACTGTGTTTAGCTTTTAATCATCATATAATTAGCAATTGAGTAGCATCAAGGTATTATAATTCCCATTAATGAACCAATGATCAATTGCAATAAGGATAATGAATAGCATTAACATGAGCATAATAAATACAATAGTAATTAAGCATGATACAATAATGGTGATAAACTATTCTGTAAGAATCCCCAAGGTTGCTCGTATCCGTGAGCACGGCTAGTATACCAGTTTATTAAACTCTATGCAGAGCTGTACACTTTCACTATGAGTCATGATTTCTAAATGTGTGGGGAGATCAATCCGAAATACTAGAGAACCATATAAAGCCATTCAAAAGTTTGTCTAACAAGTTAGGGCTATTAGATTCACTCGGCAGGCAGATATAGGAACCCCACTTTTCAAATGGCACAATTCCTTCTCGGCTATACTCATAGACTAGAGGTTGTCCTACACCTAACGTGTCAAGTCTTTATTACGCCAATTAAGGTAACCACTAACAAGCTAGAAAAGGTATCTTGAACAACTAGAGCCAGAGCCATATAGCCCTCACAGCTGTACTGTCAATCCCGGTTATCACTTACAGGTAAGTCCTTACGGAGAGTAACTAGAGCAACAAAATAACCCCTTAGCCCCCTTTCAACAGTAATAAAATCACCTTCATGGTTGGTCGCTTAATTCATTAATTAAATTACAAGATCATTATTCATAATTAAGCACTAGCAATAGCTATCCAAATGCACAACCCATAGGTGACAAGGAAACAAGATATCAATAGCTAAGTTATAATATCTATGGTTGTCAAGGAAGACACATGCATATGAATAATATTTTCTGTGAATAGAACAACAAGGATGATTCCATATTATACTTGCCTTTATGCTTGCTTTCCACTCAAGACAATTGCTCGTAGAAATTCTTCGGTCTTCTCTTTTGTAGCTTCCGGCCTCCAATGCTATTAAAACCACGCTTCCTCTACTCGCAGCAACCAAGCACAGCAAACAGACAACAAACACATCTAAGAAGAACACACCAAACAAAAGAGACATTTTAAAAGAGCGTGCACTAAGCGTCACGGTTCGTTGCTACGATCACGAGAACACAAAAACGACTAAGGATGGAGTTATCGTTACCGAGGACACGTCTATCAAGATTGACAACACAACTAAAGAAGATAAACTATACACTTGATCTATTTTGATTAATAAATTAAGATGATAGACATTTTAGAGAATTATTCTAAAGTTGAACTAACCAAATTATATCAAGTTATAAATGCTAGAGTTAAACCTAAGTCATATTTTATTTATGAAAATGATGTCATTCAAACTATAAATTTGCAAAGATAAAAGAGCACATGAAAACATCTATTGGGTTTACGTGCGACGCATGTTGGAGCTAAGAAAATTTACAATTAAAAACATATTTTTATTAGTAATTAACTATATTAATATTTATGTACAAAATACCTAAGTGTAAAGCCTATATATTGATTTTAGTTATAAAAACTAGTTGCATACATATAATTTAATCTAATATATTTAACTATATGGAAAAATATATTAAAGTCATTTTAAATTTAAAGGAGCATGACATAAACATTAATTATTCTAATTAAATATTTATAATTTATATAACCTGACACATATACAAGTACTAACTGAACCATCTCATATTTTATATTTAAACTAAACAAATTATAATCAAGAACCAGTTAATATTAATCGAGTTAAATCTAAATTGTTTTTTAATTAATTAAAGAGAGCACTCGCTAACTAAACATTAATCAAATTAATTATATTCATAAACACGGGACATGAAAAACAATGTTGCTAACATGTCACTTACATCGCCACGGTCAAAGGCAACAAAAATAAAATTATAAACCTATGTCACATTTAATTTAAAACTATTAAATTAATACTAATCAAATTGTATTTTAAATCAATAAATTCATAATTATAAGACATGACAAACATTATCACTACTGAGTTGAGCGCAACTATACGAAACTAACACAACTAAAACGGAGCAAAACGGAATTAAAACGAAGAAACGATAAAGATATTACGAACCAGTGGCAGAACTGCAAATACTTTATCTTCTACCTCCATCCATTTAAAGGGCCTCGGCCTAGTGACGACACGAGAAGGAGGAGAAATATTTAGAACATCTCCAAGAGAATAGGTAAATTTAGATCTCTAAACTGACTCTCTAAAATAATATAGACTCTCAAAATAGATATGGTCCGCAGCAGATTCTTTAAATCAGGCTCTTCATTTTTCAAGGTCACCGTGTCATTACTTATTTAACTATAATTTTGGTTGAATCCATGGTGGTTTTTTTTTTAACAATCCATGGTGGTTTTCAGGCTTCAAAATGTGTGCCGGTAGCCGGTAGGGTGTGTAAAATAACCAAGTCACCTGTATGGTTTCTTTTTTTCTTTTTTCTTTTTTTTTTTGGCTTCAGCAACAGATCAACGTCAAGACATGCCTGACACAAGTAAAACAGCGGTCACCTCACCTGTGCCGTCCTTGCTTTTGTGATTTAGTGAGAATTGAATGGAGCAACAAAAGGTAGTGTTTAGATGGTGTAAAAGTTGGTGTAAAGTTCCTGTAGCATTTTTCGTTGTTATTTGGTAAAATTTATCCAATCATAGATAAACTAGGCTCAAAAGATTCGTCTCGACGTTTACAGACAAACTGTGTAATTAGTTATTTTTTTACCTACATTTAATACTCCATGCATGCGTCTAAAGATTCGATGTGACAGAGAATCTTGTAAAATTTTTGGAAGTTTGAGGGATCTAACACTGGCCCTGTTCTGCAAGTCATGTTTCGGCTTGTTTCAGCTTGTTTCAGCTTATTCTCTCTCACAGAACACTATTGAATCAGCCGAAACCAGCCGACTTTTCCACCAGCCGAACCAGCCCACTGCCAAAAGGTACTATTCCATGGAGATGCAAATGTAAAAAAGGAGACCGCGAGCGCGGGTACGTCTGATGGCGAGCGAAGTTGGCTCGCTTCATTTGCCGACTGAAAATCACGGATTAGCCTACTCTGCATTTTACAGATGCAGTTAACGAGGCTGTTGGAGTTTGTTTTCCCCCAGTTTTACAGATAGAGAGCGAGATACATCGGCTGTTGTAGTTGCTCTTAATTTACTATACGAGATATTTCTCAAACTAGGGGCTACTTTTACGGTAGTTTTGGTGTGCTTAGCCCAAGGGATAGGTACATACTTATAGGGAGGAAAACTCTCTAACTTCACATCAACTAGTAATATGGTACTAATTGATGTTGCATCGTCCACCTTCACTAATAGGCCTAAATAAACATTAAGGCCCATTAGTAAATAAATGCATTAGCCTTAGAGATCATGGGCTTTGAGCGTTGGGATAAAATGAGAGATTTATTATTTTCGGAATTAATTAATTTTATGGATAAAATAATTCTAGAAAAGTCCAGAATTATTATTTAAGTCATGAAAAATATTCCGAAAGCTCCAAAAATTCGGAGAAAATTTTCAGAGATATTATGGAACATGAAGAACCCAAATAAAATATTTGGAGCTCATGATAAGATAATTTAGAGCATCTAAAAATTAGATTATTCTCCTAAAAAATAGGAAAAGGCTCCAGACAAAGCCCGAATAATTCCGGGAATATTTCAGAGATACCCTAATGGATGATGAAATGAAATGAGTGATTTCGAGTGGAAGAAAAAGATTTTGGGGAAACTCATAATGAAATGATTAGGACCGAGAAAGCACAAATTTAATTGTAGAAAAAGACAGAGACAAGATGGATAACTAATAAAAGGCATACTAAACACGCTTTAAAACTTTTCACAATCACAACACATAGTAATGCAACAAACAAACATTACATCAGACAAGAGCCCACCAAATTAATTTAGAAAAGTTTGAAATACCATAATTTTCTATACTAAATTTGCTAAAACTTAAATTAGTCTTGTCAAGTCTTAAACAAATATTTAAGGCATTTGTTTTATTTAGTGTTTTTCACTCACAACCCAAAATCAGAAATTTTAGGGTGTGACACCTACATTGACATCCGTGCGCTTGTGGATTTATCTGTTTGCCATATCTAGTATCAACAAGCTTTCTGGCCCCGTTGCTGAGGAACTATAGTTGTTCTAGTTTAGAACCGAGTCATCCAAGTTTTTTTCCTTTATGTTTCATACCATGGATCACATTCCTATCATTCAATTCGCTGCTCCAAAGGGTGCTAGTTTGGAGCCACCTCCATCATCAAAACCTATCTCACCAATAGTTATGAACTTTGCCCTTGTTTCATAATTAAAATTTAGGAACAATCTTTTTCTAGGGGAAAAGATGACAACCCATATGCTCATCTACGAGAGTTCGAGCAAGTGTGTTCATGCCTTCACATTTCGGGCATGTCACATGAAATCCTTAAGTGGAAGCTATTTTCGTTCTCTTTGACGGGATTAGCCAAACTGTAGTATACTTGAACTATAGAGAGTGCACAAGGAGAGTAGGCAGTTCTTCGAGCCAAGTTTTTCTTAACCTACTTCCCCATTCCCCGAGTTGGTAGTCTTCGAAGAGAGGTCCTAAGCTTCAAGAAAAGAGAGAAGGAATCTTTAGGTACCACATGGGCACGCTTCATGGATCTCTATTCATCTGGCCCTGATCTTGGTATACCCAGTCATATCCTTCTACAACACTTCTATCTAGGTCTTCATGAGGAATCTATACAATTCCTTAACATTGCTTCAGGAGGAGCCTTCTTATATCTTTCTAATAGTGAGGGGAGATCTATCCTTGACACAATCCTTGAAAATTCTCCCTACACCGATGTCCATGATGATTTCCCTAAAGAAAAGGACATTCCAACCCCCAAGTGAGAAGAAGTTTTGACAGCTAAATCATTGCCAATTCCATCTAAAGCTTTAGCTTGCGACCTAATTCCTAAACCATTCCTAGGGACACCAAAGGAAGAAGAAATTCATCCTTTAGAGTTTCCTTTTGAATTCGAGGAGGATCTCTCTCTTGATGTTAGGAACACCTTCAATCATCCAATCCAACAGAGATCTTTGGCGTCATGACCCCAAAACATCATCTTCCCTATTTATCTCATGATTTGGTTGTCCAAGAGCCCCTCGAATCAACATCATCTTCCACCTCCCACTTCAGTCTCCCCTATGTCCCTCCTTGTTTCTTTGGTGATAATCCAAACCAAGGAGGAATTCCAAACCTTTTGGTTGACGTCAAAAGGGAGCATAAATTATCTAAGGTGAAGATTCCCATCCCATTGGAGGACAAGGATGGAAATACACTCATAGAATGTCATAAACAAGAGATAATGGATGAATATGTTTGGTCTATGGATATTCTCGAGGGGTCAACTTTGAGTCCAAAAAGGAGGATCATGTGGACGAACATCAAAGCTACATTCTAGAAGAGCCACAAGATTCACGCTTCCAGGAGAAATCTCCAGAGTCAATCTTTCCTTGCGCTACCCACACCTATGAGAGTTACACCCATCCTATGCTTCTCTTTTATCAAATCCTCGAGAGGATGGTTGTGGATTCTTTTGTCTATCACAAGTATTGCAAAGCTCATAGTTGCCTTAATGTAAGTTCTTGTAGTTGAAACTGCAAAAGTCGAGCTTATGACTTAAAACAAAGCACTGCCGGGAGATAACCCGTTTGCTTGCTATTTTTAATTCAATAAAGTTTGTTAGTTTCTATCATCATAAGTAGTAGTAGTAATAAATAAAAATAGTTTACCTTTTTATGATTATGCTTTTCCCTTCAAATAAAATAGAGCGACCCACTAAAGATTGAGCTTGATTGTTGCACCGTCGATGGACTCATACATCGGTCGGGTTTATAGTATCACCTTGCACTAGTCTTTGTTGCAGATATTAAAATCATGAATCAAGACTTTTTGAGCAAGCATCATAAGTGACATCAAGAAGAAGGAATTCAAGTCAAGGACAAGATACAAATGTGAAATTCAAGAGTGAGGCTAATCAGGCATGGAGAGCTTGGAAACAAATGTGATGGTCCATTCAAAGTCATCATCATGATGTGCACACATGCTCTTCTATCTTGTCTTAACTTGATCTGACATAGGAAGAGTGTAGATTGAGATGTTAAAATTGAATGACTATGTTTTGTCTTTACATTCTCATCTCTAAAATAAATGCTTAAATATGAACCTCTTCTTATGCAACCTCTTGTCATGTTAAATTTTGCTAAATTTTATGACCTTGTGAAGTAGTGACACTTTAAGAATATGATCTAAAATAAATACCCCTTTTACCTTTTTGTGAAGAGAGTCATGGAGCTAAAAAAAGTTGGGCACATGAAGGTCCAAGTAAAATAAAAAATAAAAAAAATATGGGCACATGAAGGTCCAAGTATATTAAAAGTATATTGTATAAAAAAATTAAAAAAAAAATAGCTCCATGATCTCAAATGTTATCTTGTGGGGGTCATTAGCTTGAGAAGTGTCACAACTTTCACTAGGAACATTGTTTAACTTAACAATATACATAACATAGGTATGTTTCTCCTTCACCTTGATCTCTCCTTTGGCATGATAAGTGTTTAGGCGCTATTATTTCATTTCCAATCATGTTATGCACCTCTTCTTGCTTTTCAATAAGAGGAATAGTGTTTTGGTTCACTAGTACATTTGTACTAGTAGAACCATGTTGCTTTCACTCTTTGTGTCTTTGTATAAGCACAGATGCTGAAGGAACAGGTGTGGGGGTTGGGCAACCCAACCCCAGCTTAAGCAACTTCTCCTTCAATGAAAAACACCGAGGCTACACATAGAAGCACTTCACACATCAACATCAACTCTCTGGACTTCATCTCAATATGAGATGCTAGTTTATATCCTGGTACCCCTCTCCACATTTATCTCCTAAAAAATGAATGCTTGAAAAGCCAATTTATTCATGTTATCAAAACTTGATGAACTCTAAAACATGACCCAAGATTTGATCATGGCCTATCTTATGAGATTGGCTTACATAATCTTTATTCCCTGTATTTCACTTAATGCTTGTGGGAACCTTACTTAATTAGGATAACACTACCTAAGTTGTTGTGAAGTGTGATATAGTATGACAAGACAAATCCTTCTTTCTAATCAAGTGTTTTGGAGACTTTTGTTTTGAACAAAATTTAAAACCATGGCTTCATAACTCATCTATGGTATAAATGTCCTACTTAGATAATAGGTAATATCTTGACAAACCCACACTTTCTTGCTACTTAGATTTTGTTTTGAGTTTTGTCAAACTGTGTGACCTTGGTGAGTGATGAACCATACTTACATGATCAAGATCATATACACTCCACCCATATATGCTATACTCTTACATTAAGAGTAAGCAAAAACATGTTTCCACACTTATGCTAAGCTCTTACACTAAGAGCTAGCACATATATGCCTTTTTACCTCTCCACAAACATTCATTTCCACTCTCCACAAACATGTCTTTCCACCTTTCCACAAAATAAAGACTCCATGTATCTAGGATCTCTCTCCATTCTCCATACAAGTCTAAAAAAGAGACATGGGCTATATGTTATGGAAAAAAGAGAGAGAGAAAGTTGAAAAAAAGAGAGTTGGTGAAAGCTCTATGTTTGGTGTTGGTAATTAGTGGCAATGCCTAAGTACTAATCCTATGCCTAAGTTGTATATAGCATATGAGGATTAGTACATTCCAAGGTTGGTGGCAAGATGGACATGGTGATCATGACGGCCACACTTGGATTTGGACGCAACCCTACGTGATCAAGGCAAAGGTATATGCTTAAGGGTTGTATTTTAGTAACCAAGACACCTAGTGGGTGTGGTTACATTATAGCATAGATAGCCATATTATAAAGAGGGGAATGACGCTCTATTCGAAGGGGTTACTTTAGCGGTTTTCGAGTGCCTAACGGCTCTATTCGAAGGGGTATGTCTATAAATACTCATTGGCCGGCTCAAGGCTCTAACTCTTGCACTCTTTGACATACTTTTGAGCACTTTGAGCTAAGCAACTCCCCTCCCACTCATCTCTCTTGCTTCTTTACATATTCGAAGTGAGATTGAGTGATCCAAGTGCATTTACACTGTGAGATTGCATCTAGTTGGCACTTGGTGGTTGATTTGCTGCGGGATTCTTGTTTCTCTTGGTGGTTGCCGCCACCTAGACGGCTTAGAGCAGCTTGGAGGCGTTGGCAAGAATTGGTGATTGTTCTTGGCCACCTCCAGTGATTGTGAGGGGTTTGTGCCTATCTCGGCGAAGTGCTAAAGGCAACGTTAGTGGATTGCTCGTGCCATTTGCAACCTTTTGCCATTTGGTAGGTTCTTGTGGCGCCTTTTGAGAGGCTCGATGTGAGACCGATTAGCCACCGAATCACGTGGTGAAGAGAGACACAACGGGGACTAGCGTGCCGGCAAGCACGTGAACCTCGGGACAAATCTTCGTGTCATCATTCTTATTGTGATTAATCAATCCCGGTGGTTGTGTATTGTGGAATTCATCTCTTGATCATATTGATTGGTTGGCTCAATACTTCGCCCCTCGGTGATACCCTTCTAACTCTCTCTTATATTATTTTCTTAGTTACATTGCTAGCTTATTAGTGTAGCTCTTAGCTTGTGTAGCTAGTTGGCTTTAGTTGTAGCTAAGTTGTGCGGTTTGACTTGTGCGGTTGAGTGCAAATATACTAGAATTGTGAATTAGATAGGTGGCTTGCAAACACCCCGTAGGCTAAGCAAAACTCACATCTCGCTATTTGTTATATTGATAAACTTGTTTAGCTTGTCTTTGTAGAAATTTTTAAAAGGCTATTCACCCCCCTCTAGCCATCAAGACCTTTCAAGTGGTATCAAAGTCGTGGTCACCGTGTGTAAGGATTAACAACCTCGGTGTAAGATGGCTCAAGTTGTGTTCAACCATGTCGGGGGCAAGCCTCCATTATTTGATGGTGTCTCATCTTTTGATCATTAGAAAAGAAAGATAAAGCAATATCTTGGCTCTATTCATGAGAACGTTTGGGAGGTGACACATCATGATTATGCTATCATTGATCCTGACAACCTCACCAACAATGACCGCATCAACAACCAAGGCAACACTATGGCTCTCAACACTCTCTACAATGGGATTGATGCAAAGGTCTTTGAGCAAAATCAAGGATCTTGAGATGGCAAGTGAAGTGTGGACAAGATTAGAGGAAACATATGAGGGCACTTCAACAGTAAAGAGTGCCAAGCTCTATATGCTCAAGGACAAGTTTGCAAGCTTCAACATGAAGGATGATGAGTCTATACCGGAGATGTTCTATAGGCTACAAGTCATTGTCAATGATCTCAAGAGCCTAGGAGAATATGTCAAGGACAAGGACTTCTCACACAAGTTCTTGATGAACTTACCTAAGAAGTTAGCTATCTTGAGGAAGATGATCCAAAGAGAGGGTTTGGACAAGGTGACTCCAAACCAAGTGCTTGGAGACGTCATGACCGATGCTCAATATGATGATGATGAAGATGAAGATGAGAAGAAGGAGATCAAGGTCAAGCAAGAGAAGACCATCGCTGTCACACCTGGCCCAATTTGGAATTTGGCCCATAGTGGCCCATGTGAATGTTATGAGATATTGTGGAGAGTTTAGTCCCACCTTGGTTGTTTAGAGTGGGATAGACCAACATATAAGGCTTCTAGAGTCCATCTCACCATCCCCGGGTCAATCCTTTTATGCGAAGCGAGGACGAAAGCGTAAGTGGGATGGTGGTAGGTGTGGTTCATTCAGCGTGCAGAGTGGATCTGAGTCGTTTGGACTCTAGGGCGTTACAAAATGGTATCAAAGCCGACCTTCATGGCCACGGACGCGTGCGGGCCAGGGGCTAGACATGGGGTTCATTGCGCGTGTAGGCTCTACGGAGTGCATGGCGTGGCACATGTGCCGGCATTGGGCACACGGTTGCATGTGCTAAGAGGGAACGTTCCTGGTTATCGTTTGCCTGATTGTGGGTATGTTGGGCCCAACGAGGACGTCGGGTTCTTTGAGTAGGGTGTATGTCACACCCGGCCTAATTTGGAATTTGGCCCATAGTGGCCCATGTGAATGTTATGAGATATTGTGGAGAGTTTAGTCCTACCTTGGTTATTTAGAGTGGGATAGACCAACATATAAGGCTTCTAGAGTCCATCTCACCATCCCTGGATTAATCCTTTTACGCGAAGCGAGGACGAAAGTGTAAGTGGGATGGTGGTAGGTGTGGTTCATTCAGCATGTAGAGTGGATCTGAGCTGTTTGGACTCTGGGTAGGTGTGGTTCATTCAGCGTGCAGAGTGGATCTGAGCCGTTTGGACTCTGGGGCGTTACAATCGCATTCAAGGCTTCTTCTTCCAAGGGCAAGAGCAAGGTTGATGATGATGATGATCCATTTGATAATGAGACTATGGTCCTTCTACTGCAAAAGATGGGTCGGTTCATGAAGAAGAGAGGTTATGGTGCAAGAAAGAGAAGGACTTCATGAAGGCAAAGGAGGTGTTTTGCTACAATTGCAATAGCCCTGATCACATAGTGGCAGATTACCCCTATAAAGATAAAAGATTTCATAATGGGGACTTGAAGCTCAAGAAGAACAAGAAGGATAAGAAAGAGAAGGAGAAGAAAGCAAAGAAGAGCTTCACATTCAACAAGAAGAAGGGTGGTGGTTATGTGTTCACTTGGGATAGTGATAACTCCGATAGTGATGATGATGCAAGCTCTAGTGATGATGAGAGGACCACTCGGTGAGCCATTGCAAACCTCGCTCTCTCCAATAAGCCATCCATCTTCGACACTACATCGACGTGACTTATGGCCAAGCCTACCAAGGTAAAATATGATGATAGTGATGACGATTCTTGTGCTAGTGATGGTTGTAGGAGTGATGATGAGGAGGATGAGGACTACTCCAAGGATGATCTATTGTGCATAATAGATCAAATGAGCAAAGGCTACAAGAGGACAAGAGCTCATTGCCAAGAGCAATAAAAATGATGCCTTGATAGAAGAGCTTGCTGCTCTCAAAAAGAGTAAGGAGTGCAAAGGAATTGAACAAGAGCTCAAAGCTCTTAGAAAATCCTTTGATGAGCTAGAGGCCTCTCGTGAGTGTCTAAAGGAAGACCAGGAGGATCTTGAAATTGCTCACACTAGGCTTAAGGAAGCCCACTCCACTCTACTTGAGCTCATCAAGGAAAAGGACCTCAAGTTGGAAAAGTTCATGAAGGAAGCTAAGGAGGAGCAAGTGATTGTCACTTGTGATATTGGACTAACATGTGATATTATTGATGATTCTTTATTTGTTGGTCCTACTAATGCTTCATGTAGCTCAACATCATCCACCACAACCAACTCTATCTCTACTACTAGTGATTCATCACTTGTGGTTGAGAATGAGACTCTCAAGAGAGAGGTGGATGATCTCACCCGCACATTAGGCAATGCCTATGGTGGGGATGCCCGCTTGCTAAAATGCTTGGGTAGCTAAAGGTTCTCTCTTAACAAAGAGGGTTTGGGCTATACTCCCAAGAAGGGCAAGGCAACCTTTGCTACTCCAAAGCCTCGCTTTGTGAAGAGCAATGATCATTATTGCAATAGATGCAAGTAAGTTGGGCATCTAGAGATTAATTGTAATAAAATGAACAAGAACAACAACAAGTTTCATGCTAAAATGGATTGGATTCCTTTTGATTCTTGTTATGTTCTTACCAAGGGTGAGAAGGGTGTGCAAGCTAAGTTTGTTGGTACACCAATTGTGGGTCCAAAGAAGAAGGCCATTTGGGTACCAAAGAGCTTAGTTACTAACCTCCAAGGACCTAAGCAAGTATGGGTACCTAAAAGACATTAATTTGTTTTATAGGTAAATTACAACGCCGGAGGAAGGCATTGGGTGCTTAATAGTGGATGTACTCAACATATGACCGGTGATTCAAGAATGTTCAACTCAATCAAACCCAATGATAGTGGCATTGAAAGTATCACATTTGGTGACAATAGTAAGGGTGATGTAAAAGGGCTTGGAAGGATTGCAATCTCAAATGATCATAGCATTTCCAATGTGCTCTTAGTTGAAAAGTTGAACTTCAATCTTCTTTCGGTTGCTCAATTGTGTGATCTAGGTTTCAAGTGCATATTTGGTGTTGATGATATGGAGATAGTTAGTGTTGATGGCTCCAATTTGATCTTCAAGGGCTTTAGATATGAGAATCTATACTTGGTTGATTTCAATGCTAGTGACACTCAACTTTCAACATGCTTGCTCACCAAACTAAGTATGGGTTGGTTATGGCATAGAAGACTTGGTCATGTTGGCATGAAGCAATTGAACAAGTTAGTGAAGCATGACTTAGTTAGAGGCTTGAAGGATGTCATATTTGAGAAGGATAATCTATGTAGTGCATGTCAAGCCGGAAAACAAGTGGGCAACACTCATCCATTGAAGAGCATTATGAGTACTTCCAAGGCATTTGAGTTGTTGCACATGGATCTATTTGGGCCAACTACATACACAAGCATTGATGGCAACAAGTATGGATTTGTGATTGTGGATGATTTCACTAGATACACGTGGGTATTCTTTCTTGTGGATAAAAGTGATGTTTTTGACATATTCAAGAAGTTCATCAAGAGAGTGCAAAACGAGTTTGAGACCACAATCAAGAAAGTAAGAAGTGACAACGGAAGTGAGTTTAGAAACACAAGAGTTGATGAGCTATGTGATGAGCTTGGAATCAAGCAACAATTTTCGACCAAGTATACACCTTAATCAAATGGCCTAGTTGAGAGGAAGAATAGAACCTTAATTGATATGGCAAGATCAATGTTGAATGAGTATAATGTGAGTCATTCATTTTGGGCCGAAGCAATCAACACGGCTTGCTTCTATAGCAATCGTCTCTATTGCCACAAGTTCTTAGAGAAAACACCATATGAGATCTTAAATGGAAGAAAGCCCAACATTGCATACTTTTGGGTTTTGGTTGCAAATGTTACATCTTGAAAAAAGGCACTAGATTGAGCAAGTTTAAAAAGAAATGTGATGAAGGATTCCTACTTGGTTACTCCACTACTAGCAAAGCTTATAGAGTTTGGAATTTGGCTAGTGGTTTACTTGAGGAAGTTCATGATGTTGAGTTTGATGAAACAAATGGCTCTCAAGATGAGGAAGATAACTTGGATGATGTGAGAGGAACTCAATTGACCATTGCTATGAAAGAAATGGATATTGGTGATATTAGGCCAAAGCAAGTGATTGATGTAGATGACAACAAAGATCAAGTGCTCCAAAGTCCAATTACACAAGCTAGTGGTTCTCTAATGCAAAATCAAGCTAGTACATCATCTCAAGTGCAACAAGATCAATAAATGGCTAGTTCATCATCTCCAACTCATGATCAACATCAACATCCAAGCAATCAAGTCCAAGTGCTTCAACCAACTAACATTGCAAGAGACCATCAATTGGATTCCATCATTGGTGACATACAAAGGGGAGTTCAAACTAGATCAAGATTGACATCATTTTGTGCTCACTCTTCTTTTATGTCAATGGAAGAACCCAAGGACATTGATAAAGCATTGAGAGATCCGGATTGGGTAAATGCAATGTATGAAGAGCTCAACAACTTCAAGAGAAATGAAGTATGGGAACTAGTTGAGAGGCCTAAGGATCACAATGTCATTAGAACAAGATGGGTCTTTCGCAACAAGCAAGATCAAGATGGAATAGTAGTAAGGAACAAAGCAAGACTAGTGGCTCAAGGTTACACATAAATAGAGGGTCATGACTTTGGTGAAACTTATGCCCTAGTTGCAAGATTAGAAGCAATTAGGATCTTACTTGCCTATGCTTGTGCTCACAATATCAAGCTATATCAAATGGATGTGAAGAGTGCATTTCTCAATGGGTACATTCATGAGAAGGTGTATGTGGAGCATCCTCCCGGTTTTGAAGATGATAAGAAACCCAATCATGTCTACAAATTGAGAAAAGCTTTGTATGGATTGAAGCAAGCACCTAGAGCATGGTACGAAAGATTGAGGGACTTCTTGCTATCCAAAGGATTTGTCAAGGGCAAAGTGGATACTACTCTCTTCACCAAGAAGATTGGGAAAGACTTATTTGTGTTGCAAATATATGTTGATGATATCATATTCGGTTCAACCAACAAAGATTTTTGTGATGAGTTTGGAAAGATGATAGCAAAGGAGTTTGAAATGTCAATGATTGGTGAACTTAGTTTCTTTCTTAGACTTCAAATCAAACAAATGAAGGAAGGAATATTTGTAAGCCAAACCAAATACATAAAGGATATGCTAAAGAAGTTTGGTATGGAAGATGCAAAAGGAATCACTACTCTAATGAGCACTAATGGAAGCTTGGACAGTGACAAGAGTGGTAACATGGTGGATCAAAAGCTATATAGATCAATGATTGGTAGCCTACTCTATGTGACGGCATCAAGGCCTGATGTAATGTTTAGTGTATGCATGTGTGTAAGATTTCAAGCCTCACCGAGAGAAAGTCATTTGAAGGCAACAAAGAGAATATTGAGGTACTTAAAGCATACACAAGATGTTGGATTGTGGTATCCCAAAGGTGCAAGCTTTGAGCTAGTTGGATATTCGGATTCCGACTATGCTGGTGACAAAGTGGAGAGAAAGAGCACCTCCGGGATTTGTCAATTGTTGGGAAGATCACTTGTCTCATGGTCATCCAAGAAACAAAATAGTATTGCACTATCTACCGCCGAAGCCGAATACATTGTCGCGGGTAGTTGTTGTGCACAAATCTTGTGGATGACGGCAACATTGAAGGATTTTGGAATCAATTTCAAGAATGTGCCATTGCTATGTGATAATGAAAGTGTCATGAAGCTAACCAACAATCCGGTTCAACATCAAAGAACAAAGCATGTTGATGTTCGCCATCACTTTATTAGAGATCATCAACAAAAGGGTGACATTGCTATTGAGAGTGTGGGCACCGAAGATCAATTAGCCGATCTATTCACTAAGCCACTTGATGAGAAGAGATTTCACAAGCTCAAGAATGAGTTGAACATAATTGACTTCTCCAACATGAGTTGATGCACCTCATATATGACATGCCTCTCCTTCGAGCCCCAAGGTACAATTGGTTGACGTGTCATACATTCTATGCTAAGGACTCGTTTAGTGCATCTAGTCATAATTTACATGTTATAGGCTCATTCATGAAAATCAAATGAATTTGAAGGTTATATGGTGCCACTATTGTTTCTTTGCTATGTATGATCTAGTGGTAGCATATAACTTGTTTAAGTAGCTTGTGATCCTAAGTGTTTAATCTAGATCACTTGTCTAAATATTTGCTTCAACATGGTGCATGATAACACTTCTAGTGACGTGTGAAGAAGCTTGCCCTTGGATCAAACCGAAGCATTTTATTCATGCAAGCAATCTAGGTTGAATCACAAACTTGATCCTCACCCCATAACATGACATGACATTCTATCTAAAATTGGTCCCTTGTGGTCATTGGTACCAAAGAGGGAGAAAATGTTGTTCACAAAGATAGAACTCAAAGGAGGAGAAAAATGTTGTTCACAAAGATAGATTCTAAAAGGGGAGAAAATGATAAAAGAAGGGGGTCAACTAAAATTTTGAGCACACAAGTAGGGGGAGTAAGCTCCTAAACATGATTGTTGCATTTCCATGTGCACTTCATATGTATGATGCATAGTTATGTATTTCTTTTTCTCTAATACATTGCTTGTGTGGTGACTTGCTAGTATAATTTGAATGGTATATTGAGGTACTAGCATGAATAGGAAGTAGTTAGATTTTTCTTGCTTCATGTTTTTCAAAGTGGTACTAGAGCCTTGCTTATAATGTTGATCTCACGAGGTTTCTAGTTTTTGTTTGTGCTTTTCCAAGTGGCATCTAACTACACAAGGTGCTAAGATGGTGTTTATTGCTACTCTGATGGTATCACGCTTTAAAGGTCTATAATCTAAAACACTTAGCACCTATTGATAGTCAATGCTCCTATATTTTCCTATCTAAGCATGTATGCTTCCTAAATCCAAACATATAGCATACATGTAGGGGGAGCCATTGCTATCAATTTGAATTCAAGATCACATGTCCATAATTCTTACACATGGTAATATACTTGGACAATGTCACATGGGTTCAATCAAAATTTTATCATAATATCTTTGTGAAAGGGTTGTCACCAATTACCAACAAGAGGGAGATTGAAAGCTCTATGTTTGGTGTTGGTAATTAGTGACAATGCCTAAGTACTAATCCTATGCCTAAGTTGTATATAGCATATGAGGATTAGTACATTCCAAGGTTGGTGGCAAGATGGACATGGTGATCCTGATGGCCACACTTGGATTTAGACGCAACCCTACGTGATCAAGGCAAAAGTATATGTTTAAGGGTTGTGTTTTAGTAACCAAGATACCTAGTGAGTGTGGTTACATTATAGGATAGATAGCCGTACTATAAAGAGGGGAATGACGTGGCTATTGAACTCCTAAGTGCCTCTAGATGTGCATTTCATAATCATATGCATTTGGATAAAACTAATAATGCCTCAAAAAATGATTGTGAAAATGCTAACACACTCGCACATGATGTGATCACTTGGTGGTGTTAGCACATTTGCGATGGTGTTGGTGTTTGAGCGGTAGAGAGGGTTTGGGGTTCTCTCTCCCTCTCACCGAGCTTGCGAGGCGAGATTCAGGCGTTTTCGAGAAATTGAAACGTCTATTTTCCTTTATGCCATTGTCGAGACTTTGAGGCATTGTCACATGTTGTTTCACGAGCTAAAACATGTGCTATAGTGACACACATACTTAGTCTAGCTCATTTGTGAAAGGGTGAATCAAACGGAGGCGAATGGAGGTCACAGAAGTGACCAGACGCTGGACCAGACGCGGTCTCTGTGTGACCGGACGAGTCCGGTCAGTGCTTAGCATCTGTGCGTGTTTCGGTTTTCTGATTGGACGCAGTGGCGCGTCCGATCACGACCAACCGGACGCGTCTGGTCGTTGTGGGAGCTTACTAGACTCCAACCGGACGCTGGCACTGTGGCGTCGGTGCGACTAGCAGCGCATCCGGTCGTTGTTTCGTTGGAGCGCGGCTCAGGCTTGACAAGCATGTCTGGTCGTGCTTCGCGCGTCCGGTCCGCGTGACCAGTGCGTCCGGTCAGTGCGACTTCAGCGGTTTCGAGTACCTAACGGCTCTATTCGAAGGGGTACATCTATAAATACTCGTTGGCTGGCTCAAGGCTCTAACTCTTGCACTCTTTGACATACTTGTGAGCACCTACAGCTAAGCAACTCCCCTCCCACTCATCTCTCTTGCTTCTTTGCATATTCGAAGTGAGATTGAGTGATCCAAGTGCGTTTGCATTGTGAGATTGCATCTAGTTGGCACTTGGTGGTTGATTTGCTGCGGGATTCTTGTTTCTCTTGGTGGTTGTCGCCACCTAGATGGCTTGGAGCAGCTTGGAGGCATTGGTAAGAGTTGGTGATTGTTCTTGGCCACCTCCGGTGATTGTGAGGGGTTTGTGCCTACCTCGGCGAAGTGCCAAAGGCAACGTTAGTGGGTTGCTCGTGTCATTTGCAACCTTTTGCCATTTGGTAGGTTCTTGTGGCGCCTTTTGAGAGGCTCGGTGTGAGACTGATTAGCCACCGAACCACATGGTGAAGAGGGACACAACGGGGACTAGCATGCCGGCAAGCACATGAACCTCAGGATAAATCTTCGTGTCATCATTCTTATTATGATTAATCGATCCGGGCGGTTATGTATTGTGGAATTCATCTCTTGATCATATTGATTGGTTTGCTCAATACTTTGTCCCTCGGTGATACCCTTCTAACTCTCTCTTGTATTATTTTTATAGTTACCTTGCTAGCTTATTATTGTAGCTCTTAGCTTGTGTAGCTAGTTAGCTTTAGTTGTAGCTAAGTTGTGCGGTTTGACTTGTGCGGTTGAGTGCAAATATACTAGAATTGTGAATTGGATAGGTGGCTTGCAAACACCTCGTAGGCTAAGCAAAACTCGCATCTCGCTATTTGTTATATTGATAAACTTGTTTAGTTTGTCTTTGTAGAAATTTTTAAAAGGATATTCACCCCCCTCTAGCCATCAAGACCTTTCAGTTGGAAAAGATGAAAAAAAGAGAGATGAGTGAAAAAAAATGTCGAGCAAAAAAAGGGCTGAGCATCAAAAATAGACCATGATCTTAATCATCAAGATTTGGAGAGAGCATCTTTAAGGAGTTGACCTTCCACTCATATCCTTTGCACTCTTGATCATGTTTGTATGTTGTTTTCCTTCATGGATCCATGCTTTGACTTTATTACAATATAAACATTCGAAGTATGCCTTTCAAATTCTACCCAAAACTCTACATAAGCTATAGTTGTAGGGCCTTGAGACAAAGTAAGATCTTAGTGAGGACACATACACAAATACCACTGAGTGATTTGAGAGAACCATATGAGGAGTAACATGAGCTATGTTTGTTTTGAAAAATATTGTCAAAAACTCCAATCTCACTTGAGAAGGAGATGTGATCTATGTCTGTCAAAATTGTTCCATTTCTCAATCGCCCAAGGTAATGTTCTAGCCACTTTCAAAACTCACAGGTATGAGTATGTGACTTGGAATATCTTTTATGCTTGCATCATATCCTAAGAAAGTTGTGTATCAAATCCACCTAAATCTTAGCTCAATCCTCTTTCCTGTTTGAATCCTCTACTCAGGACGAACAATGGTTCGGTGTGGGGGAGCTTGTTGATGGTCACTAACAACCATTTTGACCATCAATGTTTCACCCAAAAGCATGATAAAAGTCATCACATTTGTAGAATTTTGTTTATAATTCACCTAGTTCCACTTGTACTTGTAGAATTATTTATATGCAAGGAATTATAGCAAAAAATGGTGCATAATGTTGCAAAAACACTTCATCAAATCACTATTTTGACCACACCATGTCAAAGATCTCATCGAGATACACGAAATTGAGTCTTGGTTCACCCAATTTGGAGTCCGGATGACAAAGTTATGGCTTTCGAAAGATCGCTAGACAAGCTAGGCTGGATTTGGACACAGATGGACGCTGGGCTGCCCTTGACACTGGGCGGCCTCAACTTGTGTCCAACGGTGACCAAACTTGGTCTAGGGCCTCTACACTTACCCAAGAGCCCATGGGAAGCCTTGTTCTTCGCATTGGATCACATGGGGCTCAGGTAAAGCCCGGACAATGTGACTCAATCCAACACAAGCCAAGAACCAAAGAAGCAAAGCTCCAAACGCGATCAAACTTCGTACACATGCACATAGGAGACACGTGGACATGGCAGGGGGCCTAGGGGCCTACAAGCCATGCTGGTTGGCCCCACCTTGGCGCCGCCCAGAGCCCCACCTAGCCATTCCACATCACCGATCCGTGGAATGGCTTTCACACTACTTCACAAGCATCGATCTTATGTCAGTTTGCACCAAAGGTTAGGATGGAGTGGTCTTGGATCCATGGGTCCACTATCATGGACTTGGAGCCCTCCAATCGACCTTGGAATCGCCTCCCAGCCAAATATTTGCACGTGTTGCGTTCATAACCGACTTTGGGAAGCAATCAAGGCCCTACGATTGAAAGGCGGTGGAATCCTACGTCGGTCGACGCCCCACCTAGGCCGCCTGGCATCCAAGTTTGCTCCACCGACCTTCTACACTACCTGTAAGTACCCCAACTGCCTCTAGACACTATAAAGGGGGCAGTGGTGCTCGGTGGAGAAGCGCACCATGTCATTACATCACTCCAAGTGATGAGTAGTAGCTAGGCCAGTTCTGTAGCTCTACTACTTAGAAGTAGAAGATAGGGAGAGAGTGAGGAAAAGCTTGGAGAAGGGCCGGGGCTGTCAGCATCCTCTCCACTTGTGCTTTGACGAATGAAGCTCCTCTTTGAGTGAAGTCTAGCATCTTCTATGGTAACTCTACTCTTTTGTATTACTTAAGTATTATTTATATTATTATTGTTTACTAGTTTCACCGCTTAATTAGAGTGCTCTAATCTTGTTCTATCATACGTAGGCTTAAAGTAGTAAGTTTATAGATTAAGCGTGGTGCTTAGGCCATAGCTTACATGAGTTTACGGCTAAGCCTCCGGATAGATTGTGGTAGGTGGCAAGTGGTGATAGCCCTGTTCATCCTTTATATTCCACCATAATAGGTCTAGTTATTAAATCATAGGGCTCGTGACAGACCTTGTCTAGTTATCCCTCCTAGTTGCTAGGCGGGCTATGCCCCGAACTAAACAACCATGACATACTCTTCTTTAGTATTGCCGTAGTTCATAGAAACCACGGATATCCTCTCTATCTATTACTTTTACCCTAGGACACTCATAGTTCTTAACTAGTCCACTTCGTGTTACCCGTTAAAATACGATAGCTTGGAATACTCCCGGATGAAAGCTACATTGACTTCCATGTGCTTGCGAATTTATTTGTTTGCCATATCTAGCGTCAACAGCAGCGAGCATGCAACCATCATCCTTCATTACTACAATGACTTCATCACCACCACCTCCCGCATATACTATGGAGTTTGCACAACAGGTGATCAGCTCTCAAATGAAAACGAGAGCAAAAATCAGTTCATAAACTTGTTCCAAACATACTTTGTTACGAAGGAATGATGTTGTCATATTATGATTGATGGCGAGACTTGTAACATACTTGCAAGCTTAGAGATGGTTGAGAAGCTTGGTCTGACTATTAAGCCATATCCACATCCATACTACGTCCAATGAGTAAATTGTTGGGATAAGGCTAAGGTAACTGAAATTGCACACATTGAGTTTTCCCTTGGTCCTTACAAGGATAACGCAGAATTTGATGTAGTACCTATGCAAGCATGTAATTTATTATTTGGTAAACCGTGGATATATAAAAAAAATATAGTGATGCACAATACGATTGCTAATAAATATTCGTTCAAATATAATTGTAGTAAAACTTATACCTATGATTGATGCTGAAATTTTAAGGGAAGATCTCTCAAGGGCAGAGAGAAGAAAGAATGAGCCTTTTAGAAAAGAAAGGGTATTTCAGATGTTACAATACCTTTATCTAAATCTAAATTTTTACAAAATAAAGATTGTTTTGCCTCTTGTTGGAACTAATATTTTGCAGCATGTATCTAAAAAAGAGGACAAGGAGATAGATAAAGAATAGGTAATTGTCTTAGGTAAGAGCTCTCTTGATGTGCTGAATTTGCCCATAAATAACGATTGTCCTAGTGATATTTGTAATAAAAAGAAGTTATATGATAGCACTTTTCTGATTCCTATACCAGAACTTATAAAAGAAATTAATTCTTTTGTTTTGGAATGAAGTATTCTTACTAAAAATAAACAATTACTTCCAATTACGAAAAAGATGAGCTAAAATTATTGTCTTCTTTAGATACTTTAGGTTATATTGAGTTTGATACTCTGTGTGCTCTTAGTACTTTGGAAGAGAAATTTAAATATGTTGAATTACCATGGTTTTTTAGATGTACATATCATTTTATTGGCAAATATAATTATAAAGGAGAGTATATGATGCATCGTATCTACATTTGTTTAAATCTGAAATCTCATTTTGTTGTGCAACAATATGATCAATTACAGGGCTGCAATAGCTATAATCATGTCATGTCGAGATACCTAAGTTTTGTTTTAAAGAAACATGTTAAATTTTAAGAAGTGGAGCAATATTGGCTATTGCCTACAACATACTCTCCAACTAAGGCCAAACCAAGGATGGTTTGTTGTCAATAAGGGGAGGATGATGTGGACATGACACCTGTGGATACGCCTATGAAAGTTAAAGACAAGGTGAGCTCATTTCTATATTTGCGTAACGATAAAACTAAAAATTTGGTACTACCTAATGTTGGTATTTTAAATGTTCTTAGGAACAATGGTGATATTGATAGAGTATGGATATGCCATGAACAAGACTAATCTCAAAGTGCAAGTCTATCGAAGTTGAACTTTCAGTTCGTCAGCGACCCGACAGTACTTTGTTGGAAAGGCCATAACTCCTTCATTCGGAGAGTTTGATGTCCATGAGCACTTGATAGAAATGGATCTGGTTTGAACTCAAGATTACGTTTACAAGGCCTTCAAACCATCATGACAAGTTGTTGTTTCTACCAAAAGCTGTGTTGTTATCATGGGCCTCTTAATCACCCTTGGGACCCTGACCTAAATTGGAGCACACCCCAAGGAGATAGAGAACACATCAGAGATGCCCATGGAGATTGTTGGTATTTTTAACGCACACAGATAAATCTACAAGTGCACGGATACCATTGTAGCTTTCACTCGGAGGGTTTTAAATATCGTATCCACAGGGAAACATGTGTGAGATGCCTAACCACTAGTTTATCCAAAGGTAGCAATCAAGTTTAAGGTATGATGGGTAGCTATGGACAGGAGATTCATTCAAGGGACCCCTCTCAGCTGATCCCAACTGGAGCAAATGAATTAGGGTTTCATGGGACGCCTCCTCTAGGGGCCAAGGGCCTTGCTTATACTCTAGGAAGCACCACAGCTCTCGGATCAAAATGACCTTGATCTATGATTATTATTGATCCTCAAAGGCGGTGGAGGCATGATCTAGGAGGTGGAGCCTGATTGGCTGAGCAGGTAGGGCAAGCGTCCAAGGAGGGGGGCGGGCGCCCCACTTCCGGGCCCGTATCGCCTCCCGTTTGTTTCTAGAATCTTCTCGTACCTTCTAGATTACAGAAAAGTTGTGCGTAGCCCTTTTATCTCTATGTAAACCTGACATATGGGTCATCCTTGGTTCTTTTCAGCTGACCCCTGCAGAAACAAACTTTCACCAAAACTCGTGGAATTATGTCAATAAACCCCCTATATCTAAGTGGTAATTATGTTTAGGTCCTTTTTCATGCTATGTTGACAGTTAAAAAATAATACTTATCTACCGTCAACAAACTCCCCCAAGCTTACCCTTTGCTCGTCCCTGAGAAAGATAAACTCAATGATGGATCAAGAGTTGCTACAATGCTTTCACGCCTCAAAAGTACACATGTGTTCAAATAAGAACTTTCCTCCGGATTAGAGTGAACTATTCTGACTTTCAAACTTACCCATATTACCTTCCACCATGGGGCTTGTAGCCGTCTCTTGGGTCTTGAGCAGTTGAAAGATAGAACGGTCAAGTCAAGTGCCATATTTTAATCTCTTTGATCAACTATTATTCTAGAGTTTTTTTGTAAGATTTTCAAAATAAAACTAAGAGATTCCTATGTATGACCCTCTCAAGTCTCCCATTTGTGGTATTTCTCGATCCTCACCAAGGTATTTATGGTGTATGCCTTCTCTCTTCCCTCAAGATATGTGGTATTTGTGGTATTAGGCATAGTAGCATTATGCCTTATCTCTCTCACCCTACTTCTAATAGGCTTATATGGAGCTCATAGGTGGGGATACAAGGAATCCTTACTTGCAAAGATTTATTACACAGTTAGACACATGGATCCAGAGGGACAAGTCCGGCCATACAGTCAAATTAAGATGTGCATGTGTGTGATCCTAAATATGGGCTGAGTGGATATGTAGTGGAAATGATGGTGGATGTAAGATATAAGTGGAAAATGAACTTTTGCTCCTTTGAAGAAATACACACCTCTCTTGATCTTTGAAGAATTTTTGGAAAGAACTTGGGCTGCTCAAAATCTCTCTATATTGGGACATTTGTCCTTTCTTTTATTTTTTTCTCTCTCTTTTCTTCTTTTTTTCTCTTTTTTCAGATCACCCAAGCCTCTTTTTGGATATATGGATATAGTTAGTAGTAAAAGGGATACTTGGAGCTTTATTGCGTAACAAAAGGGCTAGCAATGGATGAAGGGAAAATTTTGATGCTCACTCCCAGTGTAGAAGTAGAATAATTTTGTGGATGCGTACTTCTAGGGTAGAGGCAGCATATATGGGTGGAGTGTGCGTGATCTTGATTTTAACTGCATGACTAATCCCTTAGGGTCAACATAGACTGACCACACTCAATGCTTACAAGCAGCTAAGCTAACAAGTGATAGTCTTTCCTAATCTAGTAAGCATGTATATATGGCTGTGGTAGGAATTAAACTCTCATCATACAGGAACTCATCATGTAGTTTTTTATATTTCCAAAAGATAAAATCTCTAGAACTTTAGCATCTCTAGGAACATGATAAACAACAGCTCAAAACCTTCCCATATCATATCCGCCAACTACCTAGACTTAGATCAAGCATTCACTACCCACAAGTTTCAGGTTCAGAGCAAATCTTAAATCAAAATAGTGCTATCCAAAACTCGGGAGAGTTCGAGGTTGAAAACTAGGTACTTGAAAGGAATTACGGTAGAGCAACTATTCATCATTTTCATGCAAGAGATTACTTAGATAGTCCTCTTTTATTAACAACTTCTTTTAAGAACAAAAACAAGTAAACTAGACACACCCTTTTTGTTTTGCTTTAGTTATTTTTAGACCATTATTATTACTAATTAAGAAAACTTGTAAGGAATAAAGTAAAGCTGAGGGAAGAAAATACTTAGCTGGAAACATGGGGGTGCTCTCCCCCAAGCTAGATGTTGATGTAGTCGTTCGATCTTACAGTGTAGCAGACTAGCAGTGAAGATGTACTTCCTCTAGTGGAGCATTGATTGATGATGATTGTTGAGATAGTGCTCCACTAGTGGATAGAACATCTACTTACTTGTCGTCTCTTCTTAATAACTCATGCACAACTCAAATAGACAACAAAACTCATGGAATAGATTAAGGGTTAGGAAATTAAGCATTAATTGTCTAGAGTATTGCCTATGATTTCTATGCAGAATTTAGCATGGTAACCTTTTTCTTTCTTTTAGTAATTTCAAATTCTATATAATTAACTATGTATAATTCTTCTTCTGGTAATTGTGCATCAAGGAAAACTTTTAGACGTTGGCCATTTACCTTGAAAAGCTTACCTTCATCGTTTTGAAGCGTGACCACTCCATGTGATGCTACTTCAATTACCTTGAATGGTCCTTCCCATTTACTTCATAGTTTCTCATGTCCGAACAGCTTCACTCTAGAGTTGAATAGTAACACCTTGTCACCTGGTTTGAATTCCTTCTTCAATCTTTTGTCATGCCACCTCTTTGTCCTCTCTTTGTAAATCTTTGCATTATGATATGCCTTTTCTCGCCATTCCTCAAGCTCAGAGAGTTGCATCTTTCTTTTCTCCCCAGCTTTTTCAAGGGACCCCTCTCAGCTGATCCCAACTGGAGCAAATGAATTAAGATTTCATGGGATGCCTCCTCTAGGGGCCAGGGGCCTTGCTTATATAGCCCTCTAGGAAGCATCACAGCCCTCGGATCAAACCGACCTTGATCTACGATTATTATTGATCCTCAAAGGCGGTGGAGGCATGATCCAGGAGGTGGAGCCTGATTGGCTGAGCAGGTAGGGCGGGCGCCCAAGGAGGGGCGGCGGGCGCCCCACTTCCGGGCCTGTTTCGCCTCCCGTTTGTTTCCAGAGTCTTCTTGTACCTTCTAGATTACAGAAAAGTTGTGCGTAGCCCTTTTGTCTCTATGTAAACTTGACATGTGGGCCATCCTTGGTTCTTTTCAGCTGACCCCCTGTAGAAATAAATTTTCACCAAAAGTCGTGGAATTATGTCAGTAAACCCCCTATATCTAAGTGGTAATTATGTTTAGGTCCTTTTTCATGCTATGTTGACGGTTAAAAAATGATACTTATCTATCATCAACAGACATCCTCCTCCTTGGCCACCACCTTATGAGGCAAGCAAGGGCGTTCAACTCAAGTTGGAGACCTATCCAAGTGAAGTTCGAGTCAATCTCGGGTTTTATGAGCAGTCTGTAGTAAAACAAATGTTCAGATTATATACGGACTCCGTTTTTTACGATCCACATATGGATGGAAAGATAATTTGATAAGGTAACTAATGAAAGTGGTCCCATGTCATAATTCCTTACTAATCAACAGGAATTGTCGAAACAAGTTGATATTCAGAGTCTGTTAAGGCGCTGCGTCGCTGTATTTTGGGTCGTTTGGGCCTTGTAACATGTCGAGACTCCTTAGGGACTTGAGTAGGGGTCTTTGGACGCCCCTTAGGCTATATAATCAGTAGCTACTACCTACGTTAGGGTTTGGATTTTGCTTTAGATCAATCTATCTTGAATAGTCACCGTATCGGTTTGTGAAACCCCACATTCGAGATCTTAATTATATATCTGCAATTGTCACTATACTTGAGTTACGTATTATCTTGTTCTTGCTTGTGTTTTTCGATTTGAAGCAAGGATTAGCCTTCGTTACGAGGTCAATCGGATTGTGACACGGTTAATACCAGAGGAGACGTGGTGCTAAGGTTGTAGGGTTCGAGTTTTTATGATCTGAAGTCAAATCGGTGTGTCGCTCTCCAACCAAATCGATAATTATCTTGAACTTGATATAAGATCAAGAACCTCGTCTCCATTACTTAGTAGCGTCACGCACAGGGGAGCTCGCAGGTAGGATCAGGGCAATCGCGGCACACCGGGGCTAGGGCGTGGCCTTGCTGGAGCTAGCGGTCGGCCAGGGCTCGCAGCTCTCGCGCGACGGCCTAGGGAGCTTGCGGTTCCTGTGCGATGGCCTGAAGAGCTCACGGGTAGGCTTCTGGTGAGTGCGACGGTCGTGGGCAGGGCTCCAGTGAGCACGACAGACGCGGGCAGGGCTTTTGTGAGGTGCGACAATGAGCGTGATGGCAGGCGTGAGAATGCGAAGGGGACAGGGGGCTCATGACAATGAAGATGCGAAACAGAACAAATAGAATTGTTATTTTTGTGTAACCAGTGGCAGTTGTGGGTAATTTCTCCTGACTCCACCAAATTTGGATTTGGTGGAACACCCCTCAAGGAGATCCACAAATTTAGTGAATCTGGGACATATCCACCAATTTGGTGGAGCAAATCCACCAGTGGAGCAGGTGGAGCTACAGATGTTTGGCAAACTTTTTTAATCTGGATTTGAATTTCGAAACGGTGGAGCTATCAAATTGGCCCTTACAAATGTTTGACTATAAAAATTGGATCCGGATCTACATTTGGAGGTAAAGCTCTGTCAAACACACCGGTAGAAAAAAGAAGGGAAAAATAATTAAAAGGTGGGGAATAAAATTAAGAAAAAGTCTATTTTTGACCATCCAACTATCCGCAAAGTCCAAGAATGACCATCCAACTCTAAAACCATGTATCTTTGACCATTTAACTTCTCAAACCGGACACATGATTTGCTGGTTTTGACGCCACAACTTGCTGGTTTTGACACCACATACACATGACATTTATAGTTCACATGCTGACATGGTAAAATAAAATTAAGCCATCAGTCTGGCATTACACATCACAATTCCTAGTTTAGATAGTAGCAATATGAACTTAACGCATGGGCATTACACATACTTCAGATGGCATCACTAGGTGCTGGCAGAGACTAACATAGGGCCTTGGTTGGTCTTCTAACCGAGAGCTTCTTTGGAGGAGGTGGTCCTTGAGCATTCAAATGAACTTCAGCCTTCCCTGAGTTTATAGTGATTGACACACTTGAGCCAGCTTTGGAAAATGGGACATTGGAGTGTAGGCGCATAGTTGTTGAACCAGAAGGAGTTGTATCAATTTTGGCACTTGCAGTAGTCTTTGCCATTGTATTTGAACCTCCAGCCTTGCAAAAGAAGAAAAAATTATTCAATACATATATTTTGTGAGGATAAAAAATTGGCAATAATGTTACACTGGTTTTGGAACCATACCTTGGTTGTCCTTGTCCTTTTGTTCTATGTACATGCATTTGCACTTGCTTTCCTCTTCATGGATGCAGCAGTTCTATGGTTAGGTGCACTTGATGAAGTTCCTCCTTGCTCTCTTGGAACCTGAGCAGCATTCTGGGACTGTCCATTCCTTCTATCACATGTGGACCTATTGTGACCAATTTGCTTGCATTTCGTACACCGGATAACTGTACCAACCTTTGAGGCCTTTCTAGATTTTGGTTTCTCATGTGCTTCTCTCTTTCTTTCCTTCTTTGGCCTACCTGGCATCTTTACATATCCAGGAGCCTTCAGTAGTGTTTTCTCTGAAACAAGCCATGCATTCATTCCTTCCACAGGCAACAAACAATGATCATATGTGTTTTTGAATTGTTCTACTGAGTATCAGCTAGCAATGAATGGTGAAAGATCATTTGTCTAGAAGAAAATGCAAGATATGGCATGAGGACATGGCATTCCAGATAATTGACAATACCTACAGGAACACTCCTTTTTGTTAAGGTCCACTATGAACCTGTTACTCTAGTGAACCACTTCAAATTGGTCTTGTCCATTACATATTGCATGGCAAACTCCAGATAAATTGATATATGCATTCAATTTTTTCAAGATATTTGGGCATATGGCTATGTTCCACCTATATGATTTGGTCCTATTTTGCTGAATCCTAACCATGACTTTTCTCCTAATTGTCTCAAGCATGGTAATAATTGGAAAGTATCTAGCCTCTACAATCCATTTGTTGAAAGATTCACACATATTGTTGTCAACTGAATCACAAAAAGAACCTAACCTAAACGAGGCATGACTCTAGTGATGTGGATCAATATTCATTATAGCCTGAGCTCTAGCTTGTGTATCATGTGCAAGTCTTGCCTTGGCTAGGTTAAACAATGTGACACAAGGGGCCTTTGCACAGGCCCAAAATTTCTTCTGCCACTCCTTTTTGAACTTTTTTCTCCAATTGGCATATATATGCCTAGCACAATTCCTACGCTCAGCATCTGGAGCCCATTTCTGCACTGCATTTAAAATTCCCTTTTGCTGGTCCGATATGAAAACCCATCCAGTCCCACCATACACCTCTAAATCTCTAAACAAAAGATCACAAAACCAATCCCAACTATCATTGTTCTCTTTCTCCACCACAGCCCATGCAATAGGATACATTTGGCTGTTTGCATCTCTGCCAATTGCACATAGCAGCTCACCATTTGTAGCTCCCTTGAAGAAGCACCTATCCAGCCCAACAACTTTTCTACATCCTGCCTTAAACCCTTTCTTCAAAGAAGCAAGGCATATATACATCCTCTGGAAAATGTCTCTATCACCTTGTCTTCTCACAATAACTGTGCTTGCAAGATTACTTCTCAATAACTCTAGCTGATAATTATACAAGAGTAGATACTGACCCTTAGTAGTATCTAATGCCTTCTGCATAACCATAGACTTGGCCCTCTTAAGCTTGCTAATACTCACATCAACAAACATATCCTCTTGCACAGTTGTTTTCATTGAGTCAAGACCCCAAGCAGGGTTGGCAATGATCATCTTCTTATACTTGGCAGCAATTCTGCCAGCAGTGACCAATCTATTGTCCCTTCTGGGTGGATATGTATGCTGATCATTGTAGCTAGCAATCTGCCAACTGCTACTCCTAGAATTCTCAGAAGCCATGCATCTCTATTTACATGTGGACTAGTCACATACTGCAATCATTCTTGATGCCTCATTCTTGAAGAATTTGATAAGCCTTCTCTCAACTAGACTATGCATGATACATGCCTTCTTGAATTGTTTCTTTCCACTAAACTTCATTCCAACCTCAAACTTAGGAATTGGTTCCTTCTTATTAAATCTTGGACACTTACTAGTACATTTTTTAATATCCCCATCACTCAACTCTTCTACTAAATCCTCATCATCACTGCTGCCATCATATGGGGTCAAATTTCCCTCATCTTCTATCTCATACAGATTTGGCACCTCTTTGGGACTGTCCAATATGACTTCATCTAAATTAGCTACCTGTCCAGCTTTTAATCTCCTTTTGAACTCTCTGAACTTGGTTTGAATTTCTTGAACTTCGTCATCATTCTCAGAAGAACACTCATCACCAGGTAAGTACTCACTTTCACTACTATCCCCAAACATTGGATCATGGACAACTATTTGCTTGCCTTTGCCTTTCCTTGAATTTTCCTATCGTTCACTTTTCTTCAAATGCAATAGGCTCTTCAACATAGATTTCAGCTACTTCTCCATTCCCAATTGTACTTTCTACCTCTAAGCAGCCTTTGTCATCTAGAAGTAGCCTAAGACCATTGTCAAGCTCTTCCCAGCAGGAAGCCAATGCAAAAGAGCCCTTTCACTTACATTGTAGTGGTCCTTTAGGTGGCCAAAAATCTCAGGCAGGGACACTTTATCCCTATCTATGAAGGAAACCTCCATCCGGCTCCGATATAATGCACTTGTCTTCCTGCTCTTATGAATTCTTCATTGAAATGGAACTGGACTGGAAGATGATCAAATGGATCCATCCCCAGGACACCTTATCACATGCCTGTATGACAAAGGAAACAAACAAGTTTGTGGCCACATTAAACAATGAAGGACTAACAATGAATTAAGGTATTTTAATCTCAACTAGCTACTAAAACAATGCAACTGTCGTACACCTTTCACTAGATCCCTATGATGAATCCTCTGCTCCAGCTACTTGATTAAACAACAGCACTAGCACCGATTCAATTACAAAGGAAAAAAAGATTGGATGGAGAAACTTACCAGCATAGAACGCTTGCTGCTTCACCGGAACAGACCACCGCCTGTCGTTGCATGCTCTTTCTTGGGCTGAGAGGCGCACTGCTGCTTCACCGGAACAGGCCGCCGTCGCCGTTTCCACGCTCGCGTGCGCTGCCGCGCCTGCCGGACCAGGCCGCCGTCTCCACTGGTGTGCGCCCCTGATGCGCCGGACCAGGCCGCTGTTGCAGCTGGCGTGCGCCTCCGCGGCGCCGGACCAGGCCGCAGTCTCCGCTCGCGTGCGCCGTCGCTTCGCCGGACCAGGTCGTCGTCTCCGCTCGCGTGTACCCCCGCTGCGCAGTCGCCAAACCCTACCGCGATGAAGGACCGCGAGTGTTCGGTCGCCGCCCTTTCGCGTTTCCCTCCATGAGACTACCCGCAGCGGGTACTCTAAAACGATACTATAAAGCTTTAGAGTATGAATATAGAGTAAAAACTGCTGCACTGGGTACTTAAAACGATACTCTATCCTTTCTCTCACTCTATATTTAGAGTGGTACTGTGCTTACTCTATACTCTACAGTGGCGGGTCCCACTAGCTAAACAAAGAAAAAAATGTTATAACTCACAAACAAAAAATCCAAATTAAATTTTGATTTCACCATTAAATTCGTCTTAATAAATCCTTCAAAACTAGATCACACATGGATATATTTAGATAAAGTGATAAATGGGTCACACAGTGGATACAGTGGATAGAGGATAATAGAGAGGATGGATGGGTGCGAGAGAATTGAGTATAGAGGAGAGAATCTTGCTGACTAGGACGTATATAGGATAAATATAGAGATCCATAAGTGCGGGTAATCAGAAGGGTCACGGGGAGAGGATTACTAGGATATCGGCCTGACAGGTGTGGCCCACCACCGTCAAAACCAGCTAATGACCTTTTGTGTCCGGATTGATAGATGGGTTCAGAGTTGTATGGTCATTCTTGGACTTCGCCAATAGTTGGATGGTAAAAAAAGAATAGACTTTTTCCTAAAATTAAAAGAGATCGGATCCCTCGAGCCTTTTGATGAGGCCATCAATGGTGAAAACCGAGGCGGCGGAAGAGCGGGGGCCCCTGTCCCGGACGCCGCCGCCGCCGCCGGCGGCGCTAGCGGTCGGGGGTAGCGGCGGGAGGACCGCCACGGCGGTGATCGACCTTAGTAGCAGCGACTCCGATTCCGATGGCGAGGGTGCGGTCGGAAGTGGTAAGAGGGCGAAGGGCGCTGGAGGAGACGGCTCCGCGACGAAGCGGGCTAGGGTTTCAGCGGTCGTTGACCTGCCCCCGGGTTTCCTCGAGCCAATCCCGCCGCCGCCGCTGCCGGTGCCATTGGCAGCTTGTGCGACGAAGCAGTTCTGGAAGGCCGGGGACTACGACGGAAAGCCGCTCGGTGATGGGGTGGCTCAGCCGTCAGGTACTATTCTGATACTAAAACCCTTCTGCATTCTCCTTTTGTTTCATTAATAGTTTTCCTATTGAAGAATTCGAGGGCGGTTTAGTTCATTAATTCGGAAACTTATGCAATCTATTGTGGTCAATTTTTTTGCACCCATTATTGCTTTCTTATTTGGCTTATGAAAAAACATTGAAGGGGAAATAAACAGTTCCTTGTTTGTAAAAGCTTGTCCATGGATTTATTACAAATCATAACGCTGGACATGCAAAGTGTAGAATGATGGTTCTTGTGGCTACCGATTTTTCTAATATTGAATTTCCACGCTGAAATGAAATGCAATACTCTCTCTGATCCAAATTACAATCTGGCTTTGTCTCTAACATCAACTACCTTTTTAGAAAAATGCATAAACATTTACAATATCAAACTAGTTTCACTAAATTCTCCATGAAATATATTTTGATACTTGATAGGGCATTTATGATATTAATATATTTTTCCTAAAACTTGGTCATCAAAATTAGAGAAGTTTAACTTAGACAAAGGTAAAGTGAACTATATTTGGAATGGAGGGATTTAAATTACTACTCCCTCCGTTTCATTTTATTTGATGCAAGTTAGAATGACACGGTCTCCTAGATTACACTTTGACCATTCGTTTGCTTTATATTATATTACTTATGCTTATAAACTTATAATCATTGGATAGTATAATTCCTTACAAATCTAATCATTTAAAGTTTGTATCATAATTAGTTAAAAATTATTAGCCTAATTATTGGTCAAAGTTTTTAAAGTTTGAATCTTGATATGCGTGTGCACCAGATAAAATGGAACGGAGGTAGTAGTACTAGTGTTATCGTGGTGTATGTTGTCGCCTGTGTTTGTGTCTGTGATGTTTCTAGTTTTTTACTTTGAGTAATTTTCTTTGTTCTCTCCTGTTTCTCATTTCAGTCTCTGGAATGGATCATGTTCGTGTGCACCCTAGATTTCTGCACTCAAACGCAACAAGTCACAAGTGGGCCCTAGGTGGTATGGTCTTCCTCTTCATTTTGCCTTAATTCCTATCTTTTTATGTAACATGCTGAATCAGAGTTCTGACACACCACTCAGCAATGTGTTACTGAATTCTGTGGTAAACGCTAACCTATGCTATGATATTACAGCTTTGGCTGAGCTGCTGGACAATTCTCTTGATGAAGTAAGCTTAAATGGAAATATTAATCATTCCTTCTTTTTAAAAAGAATCCTTGCATGCTTATTTAGTAGTATGTATTCTTTTGAAGGTTATAAATGGAGCTACCTATGTGAACATAGATGTGTTAGAGAATGACAAAGACATCGATAAAGAGAAGTCCAGAATGCTTCTTGTTGAAGGTGCATAACTTCCTCATACTTTGCATTGTTTACATTATGTCAGCTAACATGATTATTTTTGTTTGCTTGATCTGACTAAAAATAACAAAGTTTTCCTTTAGCAATGAGTATACCTCTTCTAATTCCTATTGAGGCTAGAACTGAATCTATAATGTCTCTTATGAAGCAAACCACCACTAATGTTATTTCTCTTCCATGTTGCTCCACATCATCATCATGGTTTTGGACGTTCGATCTTAAGTTGCCATCTCCATCCTAACTGTTAGGGTCTGTTTGGTTTGAGGGCAAAGGTGGATGAGATATGGTCATCCATGGGTTTTGGGATATGGATATCTTTGGTTGGATGGATGGGACGAGCCTTTTTCTGTTTGGTTAGATGGATGAGAGTGGATGAGATGACAATACTTGAATAACTGTACTTACATTATTTAAAAGTAACAACTAATTATACAATAATAAATATGCACTAACACTAATTTTGTCATGGTAATCTCTAATTACAAATAAAATATGTTAATTAGCACCACTATTATTAAAATGCACTAATCAACATATTAGCATTTATCAAAATTAATCTTGCCATTATAATTGAAGGGCAGGTCTAGTGCAGTTGGTGAGTGCTAGCTCGCCGAGTCACCAGGTCCTAGATTCGAAGCCGTCTCTCCGCAGAATTTCTACGGGAGTAAGACTTTGCTTCGGTTATTCCCTTCCCCAGACCCCACTCGTGTGGGAGCCTCTGGCACTGGGTCTGCCCTTTTAATCTTGCCATTATAATTACTAAGCGATAATATAACATACTAATAACCCTGAATGAAGCCATGTGGCCCCTTCGTGCAACTTGTCATTTCATCTTTCAGCATGCATGCATTCTGTCCCCTGTTTGTGCAGCTTTTCATTTCATCTTCCAACATGTGCATGCAAGTTGCCTTTAATTTGCATCATGTCATAATGACCTCCCACACCTCTTGATTGTCTCCAATGGTCCAATCTAGAACTACAGGGCACAAGAAATTGTCCGCTTCCTGCATAGCAAATGCACGATGACAGTTATTGATCTTGCATTGTGCAGCCATTGAGCAGAAGCCACCACCATACCAGATGCAGATTGTTCTTTGAACTCCAATTCTACTACTGCATCTCCTTCTTGGCTCATCCGACATTGTTGCCGCCGCGTCCTAGTTGGCAACCCCCAGTTTTGTTGCATGTCGGCAATTCTCTCATCATAACCATGATTTCCTTTTTCCCTCGCTAATCGTGTGGCATATGTGCTCATCTACCGGCACTTTGTTGACCGAAGCTTTGCTGTGCACAACACCAACAGTGCACCAATCTCCGACTGGCAACAGCCTCAAACCTATTTACATACTGCAAGGTCCTGTGCTCCACTAACAAATACACAGTTAGACCGTCAATGGTTTCATTGACCTATATCAAATGTTGTCCATGGGAAAACAGATTGTGGGCCCAAAAGGTTTACGGTGATTATACTGATATTGCAATTTCTAACTTTATGTTCCATGACTTTGAGGTAATCACTTGATGCATGCCATAACGTGTACTTGAGAGCATTGAATTTAGCTTCAAAATTAAATTTGTTACAGCAAAAATTTTGTTCTTGAAGTTCTGTAACCTACCTCGTACCTCCTAACAAGAATCATCTTATATGGACTATGCAATTTCCCAAAACCTACCTCCTAACAAGAGTCATATTATATGCTGAGATAAGTGCTCATTTAAAAGTTTAGCATATTGCATCAGACTGTACGAGTGTTATTTGATTTTTCTTTTAGTTCTATTAGTAGGGTGCAGGTATTGCAATGGATCTAAACAACCAATCATCACAAGGCCACTTGAATATCATTGTGTTGATGATTTCATCCTGGGTAAAGGATCCTCTGTTGGACATGCATATGTGTGCTTAAGTCAATCTGCAAAATCTTCCAAGCTGGAGATGGTAGATCCTACTATCAGTTATTTAGTATCAAATAGGAAAAAGTCTACTTCACCCCCCCAACTATGAGTGGTGGTCTACTTTACCCCCAAACTATGAAACGATCTATTCTACCCTCTGAACTTTGCAAAACCGGCCAAATCACCCTCGAGCGGTTTTTGGGTGGTGGTTTTGCTACAGTAATATGGTATGCTTTAGTACAAAGTTTTTGTTGTATGAATTATTCAAATTAATTACGAAAAAAAATAGATCAAAATTTACAGCAAAAACTTTGTACTAAAGCATACTATATTATATATTCACTGTGTAGATCTACTCATGTGGAGTCCAACAAAATTGGATTTTCCATTTTATGATTTTTTTGTGATTTACTATGATTTTTCAAAGATTCAGACGAAATAAAGAAAAAGGAAAAGACAAAACGGTGTTACTGTAGCAAAAACAACTGTTACTGTAGCAACCACCGTCTAAAACCGCTCGAGGGAGTGATTTGACCGGTTTTGCAAAGTTCAGAGGGTAGAATAGACCGTTTCATAGTTTGGGGGTAAAGTAGACCACCTCCCATAGTTGGAGGGTGAAGTAGACTTTTTCCGTATCAAATAGAAAGAAACAGTCATTTGACTTTGGCAAATGCCTTGACTTGTCCTGTTGTATTGATTTGAAATGTTGAGTGGAGTTGGCTATACAATATTTTATACGATGTCATTTTCATGTGCTAGAAGTGTACATGAGATGCCATTATAATTTTTCCATACTGTTAGAATGGCAATATCCTAGCCATTACTAGCCCTCATATCTTGGCCATTATTGGCCCTAAATTCAGATCATATCTGCATTGTACATCCTGTATGGATTAGGCTAGATTAGATGACATTAGAGCATTTTAATTCTTTTCCTTACATGTACACTCACTTTTGTGTAAGTAAAGCCATATATAAATGGAGAAATGATTATGCTCATTCTATTCTATTAGCTTTCATGGTATCAACACATCCTGCCTTTCTCCTCATTTTCTCTCTTCCTGCTCCTCTCTTTCTCACCATGGGTGAGCAGCCACAAGCAGATTCTGCTGCCACACTAGATGCATTCATTGCTGCTGCTCTTCCCCATCCACAGCCAGCTAATATTGCTGCTGCTCTAGCAGCCATCAACGTCCGCTCTCATATCCCTTTTATTCTAGAGCTCAACTCACGCAATAACAGCAGATGGCATGAGCCTTTCCACACTCTTGTGGGCAAATTCAGTGCCATGCATCATGTTGATGGCACAGCAGCACCGGAGCCTCCTACTCCTGCTTGGAGGGCAACTGATGTGCCATGCACTCTCTCATCTACTACTCAGTTTCAGAGGAGATCCTCAGCCTCATGCAGGATGCCACGGCACATGCCATCTGGATTGCTGTCGAGGGACTCTTCTATGACAACAAAGCTTCATGTGCCCTTGTACTTGAGGCATAGTTCTGGACCACAAAACAAGGTGACCAGATGGTGTTCCAGTACTCACAATGCCTGAATACTCTGGCCAACTCTCTGTTATTGGCCAACAAGGCTCCCCTGACACTCTGGTGTTGCAGCTGCTTAGTGGCGGAGCTTGATCAAGGATATATATAGGAGGGGCCGGTCTATATAATAATTAGGCATTAACCACCCATGAACAGTACCAAAGTTAATGTTTAGCCAGTGAAAAAACATAATTGGCAGGAGGGGCCATGGCCCAGCTTGGTCTCAACCAAGCTCCGCCCATGCAGCTGCTTCGGGGCCTGAACCCCAGCTTGCATTCCATGGCGGTTATCATTAAGACGCAGTTCCCACTGCCATCCTTCCTCCAGGTTTGCTCCCTCCTGGCTCTTGAGGAGGAGGCTGATCTTCGCAGCAGGAAGCCTTCATCGACCACTGGTCTCCTCGCCTCCCTCTGGCAGCAAGTCCAGCACCCCTCCCTCCGGCTCTGTTAGATATGTGTATGTCTAGGGGGGTTATTTGTATATAGCTTACTTGTAACTCAAGTCATTATTGACTATATATATCAAAGCCACCCAACCCAAGGGGTATGAGGTGTTTTGCCATAATTCTACATGGTATCAGTAGACCGGGCCTATCCCTACCCGTCTCCCACCCTTCCGCTGCCCTAATCTTTGGCCGCCGCCTCCCTGGCCGCCGCCCACACAGCCGCCGTGCCCTAGGGCGCCGCTGATCCTTCCAGCCGCCGCCTCTCCCAGGCCGCCGCTAACCCTCCCCGGCGCTCCATCTACGTGCTGCAGCGCCATGTCTTCCTCTGCTGCTACCTCTGCCACTACGGGGTCCGACGACTCCACCTCCGTCGGTTCTGGTGGAGGTGCCCCTATCGTCACCCCTCCCTACGCTGCCGTCAACGTGAAGCATCATGTTCCCATCACGTTGGAGTTGGCTCATCCCAACTACAACAAGTGGGCTGCTTTCTTCACCGCACTCTGCGGCAAGTTCTTCCTCCGCGGCCACATCGACGGTACTCTGCAGCCCGCTCCCACCGATGCACAATGGGATGCTGCAGACTGCGCTGTTCGTGGATGGATCTACGGCTCCGCCGCTGACGACGTCCTCGACCTCGCCATGGCTCCCGAACAGACCGCTCGTGACCTATGGGATGCGATCGCTGCCCTGTTCCAAGCCAACAAGGCGCCGCGTGCTGTTTTCCTTGCGGAACAGTTCCACTCGATGACTCAGGGCGACCTCTCCATCGACCAGTTCTGTCAACGCATGAAGCAGACTGCCGATTCTCTCCGTGACGTCGGCCACACCATCCTCGACTCCCAGCTCGTGTTGAACCTCCTGCGTGGCCTCAACCCCCGCTACTCCAGCACTGCCGATGACATCGTCAACAAGGACGTGCTGCCATCCTTTGCTGCTGCTCGTAACATGCTCGTCCTCAAGGAGCTTCGCCTCGCCAACGAATCTAAGGTGCAGACCGGTACTGCTCTTATTGCAGGCACCCTATCTTCGTCTGCCTGCACCAATGCAGGATGCCGCTCCTCCACCTCTGGTTTTCCCGCTGCCCCTCCTCAGCAGCGCGTGGGTAACACAGGTTCAGGAGGGGGCGGCACTGGTGCTGGCCGCAATAACGGCAACCGTCGTGGTGGCCGCCGTGGCAACGGCAAGCCGCAGCAACAGCCGTCCGCCGGTGGTCAGTGGCAGCAGCCTGTCCAGCCTGCTGGTCCCTGGTTTTGCTTCAGTTCAGGTGGCTTTCAGGCTGGGCAGCGCCCTGGTTGGCGCCCCCCTGGTGGCCTTAGCTTGCTCGGACAGGCACCCCAGGCGCATACCGCCTTTGCACCCCTGCAGTACTCCACGCCGCCGCCCCAGCAGTGGGATTCCTCCGCTCTGGTTGCAGCCTTGAACCAGATGTCCATGAACCAAGGCGGCGCACCTTGGGTCATGGACACCGGTGCTACCGCCCACATGAACTCCAACGACGGTATACTCACTTTCCGCTCCATTCCTTCCTCTCCGTCCGTTGTTGTTGGTGATGGCAACTCTCTTTCTGTCACTGGGCAGGGCAACTCTTTTCTCTCTACTCCTTCCTCCAACTTTGCACTCAATAATGTCCTTATTGTGCCATCCATTATTCGCAATCTCCTTTCTGTACGTCAATTCACTCGTGACAACAATTGTTCTGTTGAATTTGACGCTCTTGGCTTTTCTATTAAGGATCCACGGACCAGTCGGGTGATGCTTCGCTGCAATAGCTCTGGCGACCTCTACACCTTCCCTGCCGCCACCCATCAAGCTTATGCCGCCGCATCCAACGTCGCTTCTCTGTGGCATTGTCGTCTGGGTCATCCTAGTCCAGCAGTTTCCACTCGTCTCCAGCATTTAGTTCCTTGTAATAGGAGTTTCACTAGCATCTGCCACGCGTGTCAGCTTGGCAAACATGTTCGTCTTCCTTTTAGTAGTTCTTCATGTACCTCGGCACCTTTTGAACTACTGCATTGTGATGTTTGGACATCTCCTGTTTCCAGTGTATCTGACAACTCTTATTACCTGGTTATATTAGATGATTATACCCATTACTGCTGGACTTTTCCTCTTAGGCGCAAATCTGATGTTCATCAGCATCTCGTTCAGTTTTGTGCCTTTGCTCGCACCCAGTTCTCGCTGCCCGTTAAGTGCTTCCAAGCCGATAACGGCACTGAGTTTGTGAACAATGCTTCAGCTAACTTCCTCGCCTCCAATGGGATCCTTCTTCGTCTTTCTTGCCCCTACACTTCAGCCCAGAATGGCAAGGCTGAACGTGTCCTGCGCACTCTCAATAATATAGTACGCACCCTTCTTCTCCACTCCTTGATGCCTTCAGCCTATTGGGCTGAAGCCCTCGCCACAGCCACCTACCTCTTAAATCGTCGCCCAAGCTCTGCTATTTCTCATGAGATTCCTTTTTCTCGTCTCTATGGACAGCCGCCTGATCTGTCCAATCTTCGGGTTTTCGGGTGTCTCTGCTATCCTAACCTTTCTGCTACCTCTGCACACAAGCTCGCACCACGTTCCACTGCTTGTGTGTTCCTTGGCTACCCGACATCTCACAAAGGCTATCGCTGCCTTGATTTGTCCTCTCGCCGCATCATCATCTCTCGCCACATTGTGTTCGATGAAGCAGTATTTCCCTTTTCAGCTAACACTGCAGGGCTCTCCTCTCCGGCGTCGCTCGACTTTCTTGTTGATGACAGCGACGACATTGCGCCACTTCTCTCAAGTGTCGCACCTCTTCAGCCTGGCGGGCGTGGTCTCGTGCCCCCGTCCGGCTCGCCGACTCAGCCTGGCGGGCGTGGTCTCGTGCCCCCGTTCGGCTCGCCGACTCAGCCTGGCGGGCGTGGTCTCGTGCCCCCGTCCGGCTCGCCGACTCAGCCTGGCGGGCGTGGTCTCGTGCCCCCGTCCGGCTCCACGCCCCTTGATGACCCCGCGGTCATCTCCTGCGGCCGCGTTCTTCCTGCGGCAGCACCGGCACCACCGCCTCCACCGATGGGGCGTTTTGGCCAGGTGTACGTCCGGCGTCCTCCAGCGGCCCGTACACCTGCGACTACCTCTTCTTCAGAACCTGCACCGGCACCTGCAGCCACCGTGGCTGCTTCTGGTGCAGCACCCGCGGGCGCTTCTCCTGCAGCACCAGCGCCTGTTTCTGCTGCAGTGCCTGCACCTGCTGCGCGTCCCACTACCAGGCTGCAATCTGGCACAATTCGTCCCGTCGATTACAGCAGCGCCTTCCTGTCTACAGCCGTCGCCTCGCCTCTACCAGCTAACTATCGCAGTGCGCTGGCTGACCCTCAGTGGTGCGCGGCTATGGCGGAGGAGTTTCAGGCTCTCGTCGACAATGGTACATGGCGCTTGGTTCCTCGACCACCCCGTGCCAATGTCGTCACCGGCAAGTGGATTTTCAAGCATAAATATAATGCTGATGGATCCCTTGCTCGGCATAAGGCACGTTGGGTTGTGCGGGGCTTCTCCCAGCAGTACGGCATCGACTACGACGAGACTTTCAGTCCAGTTGTCAAACCGGCCACGATTCGCGTCGTCCTCAGCATTGCTGCCTCGCAATCGTGGCCCATTCACCAGCTCGACGTGAAGAACGCTTTTCTTCACGGTCATCTTCAGGAGACCGTCTTCTGCCAGCAGCCTCCCGGCTTCATTGACCCCTCTGCTCCTGATCATGTTTGTTTGTTGCAGAGGTCTCTCTATGGTCTGAAGCAGGCACCTCGAGCTTGGCACCAGCGGTTTGCCACTTACCTTCATCAGCTCGGGTTCAAGCCTTCGGCCACTGATGCGTCTCTCTTTATTTATAAAGATGGAGACAACATTGCCTATCTGTTGCTCTACGTCGACGACATCGTACTCACTGCGTCCTCTTCGACTCTCCTTCGTCGCATTACTGAGCGTCTCAGCTCAGAGTTTGCGATGACGGACCTCGGCGCACTTCACCACTTTCTCGGCATCTCCGTCACGCGCTCGACTAATGGCTTGTTCCTCTCTCAACGTCAGTATGCTGTTGAGCTTCTCCAGCGTGCAGACATGTCGGAGTGCCATCCCACCTCGACGCCCGTGGACTCCAAGTCCAAACTGTCCGCCGAAGATGGTCCACCCGTCACCGACCCCTCTCAGTACCGCAGCCTCGCTGGTGCGCTGCAGTATCTGACCCTCACACGGCCGGACCTGGCTTATGCAGTCCAGCAGGTGTGTCTGTTCATGCATGACCCACGTGAACCGCACTTCGCCCTCGTCAAGCGTATTCTTCGCTATGTCAAGGGCACGCTCTCGACAGGTCTGCATCTCGGCACTGGTCCTGTCCGGTCTCTCACGGCGTACTCTGATGCGGACTGGGCCGGTTGTCCTGACTCCCGGCGTTCTACGTCAGGCTACTGCGTCTTCCTTGGTGACACACTGGTGTCTTGGTCTTCCAAGCGCCAGACCACTGTCTCTCGCTCCAGTGCAGAAGCGGAGTACCGTGCCGTCGCTCATGCTGTCGCCGAGTCTTGTTGGCTGCGCCAACTTCTTCAGGAGCTTCATTTGCCACTCCAATCTGCTACTGTTGTCTTCTGTGACAACGTCAGTGCTGTATATATGACAGCTAACCCCGTTCATCATCGCCGGACCAAGCATATTGAGATCGACATTCACTTCGTCCGAGAGAAGGTAGCTCTTGGCGAAATTCGGGTCCTACATGTACCGTCGTCTCACCAGTTCGCTGACATCATGACTAAAGGTCTCCCTGTACAGTTGTTCAGTGATTTTAGGTCCAGTCTGTGCGTCCGTGACCCTCCCGCTTCGACTGCGGGGGAGTGTTAGATATGTGTATGTCTAGGGGGGTTATTTGTATATAGCTTACTTGTAACTCAAGCCACCCAACCCAAGGGGTATGAGGTGTTTTGCCATAATTCTACAGGCTCAACCACTGGGAACTCGACTCCTGGAAATTCCTGGTGCAAGAAAAACAAGCTGCGCAATAAGTCTTGGGACTCCAAGAGCAATGCTTCTCATCCGCAAGCGCTCACAGACCTCAGCTTCCCCACCTACAATCCGTGGACTGGTACTTTTCAGATGTGGCCAGTGCCTCCCACACCTGCTCTCTCCTCAGGGAATTCCCAGTCGTGGTCCAGAGAGCACTGTAATAGGCATCTTCTTGAATGAACTCATTCTAAATAACAATCGGCTTAGTGCTATTTTTTGATCCTGTATGTATGCAATATACAACTTGGCAACGTAGGAACTCTGTGATACATCTGTCAGATGATGTGGGTGGACCTCTGGAGCCACTGCTGGCATTCAGGTAATTAAGGATGAAAACGGTCGGAAACGGTCGAAAACGGACTTACGATATAGAAAAACGAAAACGGTCGGTTCGGGATATTTCTACATTTAGCAATTAAAGAGTACAAAAAATGATTGAGAATGGTTGTGAAACCGATTGAAACTGACAATTTTTCATGTTAAAAAACGGTTCATAATATAGAAAACGAAAACGGTCAATTCGGAATATTTCTGTTCCGTTTTCATCCCTACAGGTAATCATGTTATAGCTGATTCCTTTTCTTGTTAATTGCCCACAGATGATGGTGGTGGAATGGACCCTGATAAAATGCGGCAATGCATGTCCTTGGGTTATTCAGTTAAAAGCAAAGTTGCTAGTACTATTGGACAATGTGAGTTTTGAAGAATAAATTGTCTTAGCCCATAAAATATTTTGGTCAAAGTTTGATGCATTAAATGTCCTTAATTTGTTGCCTTGCAGATGGTAATGGTTTCAAGACGAGTACAATGAGGCTTGGTGCTGATGTTTTGGTCTTCTCCCGTAGTCGTGGAAAATCAGGCAAAAGGTTGTGGCCCGGTTTTGTTATCTTAACTTACAATGTAACAATAAATATTCTTGAAGATGCCTGTTATCTTGATTATTGTCTAGGATTTGAAACCATAATATGCTTTTAGACAACAGGAGACAGAAGTTTGTTTGGTTTACGTGAACTTTTTTATGGATGCTTTTATATGATCTTGATAGCACAGAAATATGTGTTCAGTTTGGATGTCTGTTCAAGATTTAGGGTCAGCGTACAAAGCTGTTTTTCAGCTTCTCCTACCAAACAGATATTTTGAAACAGCCTTTCCCTAGAAGCTGTTTTTCAGCTCCTCTCACATGCACAGGGTAACCTAGGTGAAGCTAAAAATACAGCTCCTAGGTCTTGCTCTCTCTCTTCTATATTCCTTGAGAAGCTGTTTTACCAAACGTTTTTGAAAACAGCTTCAGTTTCACTGGTGAAGCTGCTTGTTGAATAGCCTGCTGCTCTCATATCTGTCCTTGTCATAGGTGATAGATAAGTGTCAATCTCTTGTTTAGCTAATAGGGTCATATTAGGTCTGGTCTGTTGACCCTAGGTCAGCAAGTTCCCTAGCTTGGTCAATAAGCTTTTCTTGGCAGTCACATCTTAGGCCTTGTTTGGATGCCCATGTATCCACCTCAGTTCATGTGTGTTGGAGTGGTTTACATGGGCATCCAAACAAGCCCTTAGGCTGTAAGTCAAGGTCTTTACTTAGACCGTAAGAAAGCCACTAGGGCTGTTTTTATGTACTCCTACAAATAGAAGCTTAGTCTTCCCAACATAACTCATACAAATAGAAGCTACTTTAGATTGGCTTCATGAAAATGGCATCTAGCTTAGTCTTACTAACAGATGATGAGAAGCAGTGGCAATAGATATTGAGTCAGGGATGACACAAAGGGAGGAATGGTTGTAGTAATTTGTATATGTGTTATGACTTGTTTTTTACCTCAATCCATTTTGAGTAACTTGTCAGCAAACTGACACCTTTTCACTTATAAATACTTTTTGGTTGGCATGAAGGCCTACTCAAAGCATTGGCATGCTATCTTATACGTTTCTTAGGAGCACTGGCAAAGAGGACATCATTGTTCCAATGGTAACATCTATTCCTTCATGATTTTCTTATATCTTAAATTATTTGAATACCATTCATTCTTAACAATCACTGTATTGTCTTCTGAACATTTTGTATATTTTTGACATATTTGAGTCTGTTGTTTGACTATTATTTTCTAAGAAGAATAATTTGCTGGACATTTTGTGTGTTGCGTCTATAAGTTGTCTGGCAGTCCTTTTATTTTGAGGCACACAATCAACTTCTTGATCTTTGAATAGACTGGTACAATCTGACATTGTGATTTTATCACTTATTCTGCAGATTGATTATGAATATAAACAAGGTTGGGAAAGAATGGTCCGGACTACATTAGACGATTGGAGCACAAGCTTGCAAACCATCATTACATGGTCTCCATATTCAACTGAAGCAGAATTACTTGAACAGGTATAGTTGATGCCATGTATGATTGTACTGTGCAGTTCTCAAGGCTTCTCCTTTTCATGGTGCTTGCTTTTGAGAGTAAGAACATGTCTAAAGTGATTGCTTGGTGAGCAATGATACTTAGGACTAGTTGTCACAATACATGGTAACAGGAAAATTATTGCAGAAAACCAAGGTTCTTAAGGCATTCCTTGGTGACAAGTTGTATCTTGCCACATGGATCTAATCCTTGTTGCCTGTACTGGAGTCTCCATGGATGCCTTACTGGCTTACTGCTGTAAGAACCATGTAGGAAGGTATTAATGCGCTTGCTGCAAGTAAAAAGTAGTGTATTCATGATAGGCATAGGCTGTGAAATTTTATTTAGAAAATGCAAATACCCTCTCCCTGTAAGTCACTGCAACTTGGAGATGCTAAGCCTACTAAAGCTAAACTTTGGTGCAAAATCCCTGTGATGATGCTTGGGAGATGCTGTGTCAGCATATCAGCTGTGATATGGCCGTAGGTGCTAATTTAAGATGCCAGTGTGGAAGGTAGGGGAGGGGTTGAGGGCTATATGAACTAAAGATCACAAGACTTGTGGCTTGTTCATGGAGGGAACTGAATTGACACATCTGATACAGTGGGCTCTAGTACTTAGTTACATCATCCCCTTCTTTCCATGTTGGCATCCTGATTCCTGACATCATATGTGGAGTACCGGAAGTGAGTACTGGAAGTGAGATCTACCTTTAGGGCTTGTTTGGATGCCCATGTTGTTATGTGGGCTGTTGGGATCGAGAGGGGGAGAGTGGAGGGGAGCGGCGGCGGAGCTACAGTACCGCGGGTACTGTTCACATGAGAGAGGCAGAGAACCGGCAGCTAGGGCTGTGAGGGGCGCTGGGAACGCCGGCCGTAGGGCTTCGCCCACAGCTGGCAAGAGAGAAGGTTTTTCCTTCTAATCTTTTGCTTAATTAGATTGATACATTTCCTCTCCTTATATAGAGAAGAAGTCTTACTTGACCCCTAAGCAAGCGACTAATTAACCCTAACGGGCTAAGGCCCAATAGGCCCTTGACTCTTCTAACACTATACCCCACCTGGACATGCAGCTCGTCCTCGAGCTGCAACTTAACGATGACACTAACGATGACTCCACTAGACACAAACCAAACACATAAAAACAAGTCTTTTACATCTCGGCTTATTTTATTGACCTGGAATAGACTACGACTCTTTATTTTTGACTCCTGAAGATACGGCGGACACCCTCCGCGTGATGGACCTGCACGTGTGTAGCCATCTAGATCCCATGGAGCCCACCGGAACGAGATGGGTGCACGGGTATATCCACCTGGAATTAGTCGCGATAGCGACTAGCGGAGACGTCCTCGCGGCGGCCGGTGGCTAAATGCGGTGGCGCTAGGCAGTGCGTCTCCGCCGGAGACAAGGAGGGGAGCGACTCCCCTACCGCCGCTGCCGCAGAGTTGGAGGTCGGTGCCCGTGGGAAAATTACCATGCTCGCGCCTGAAGACAGCAGCGGGTCGGCGCACTTGCTGGTGGTCGTCCCACGGGGCGAGGTCATGCTCCGCTGAGCTGAGGTCGACCGTCGTCAAGGTCGCCTCGTGCATAGGCTGGCGCATCTCCTGCAGCAGCCGGCGCGCTAGGAGGCCACGTGCCGCAGCCTGTAGCCGCACCGCCGCAGACACCTTGCTGGTAAGCATCTTCCCTGCCGGCTCCGTCGTGATGTTCATAGCCTGCTCGATCTGCTGCAATGTTGGCTGCACTGTTGGCTGCACGTCCTGGAACGGCAGCAGCGGCATGCCGTAACCTGGCATCCCGTAGGGGAAAACCGGTGACAGAGAGACCACGGCCGATTGCGGCAGCAGCCAGCTGGCTGATTGCAGCGGCGGTATGCCGAGGTAGGACTAGATGGCGGCGACGGAACGAGCGAGATCGGTGATGGCCACAGTCAACTGATCTGGCGTCATCGGTGAGGAAGTGACCGGCAACGACTCATCGTAACCTGGCATCTCCGATACCAGATTGTTATGTGGGCTGTTGGGATCGAGAGGGGAGAGGCGAGGGGAGCAGCGGTGGAGCTACAGTACCCACGGGTACTGTTCACGTGAGAGAGGCAGAGAACCGGCAGCTAGGGCTGTGAGGGGCACTGGGAACGCCGGCCACCGGTCTTCGCCCACGGCCGGCAAGAGAGAAGGTTTTTCCTTCTAATTGATGGATAAGTCTCATGTGTGGTTGGTCTTTGTGGGGCTGCGCTGCTCACATGGTCCTTGTAGCTGTTTTTTTGTTTTTAGGACAACATCTTAGACTAGAGGATAACATCTTAGAGGACAACATCTTTAGACTAGAGGACAACATCTTAACTAGGACATCTTAGACTAGAGGACAGCATCTTAGACTAGAGGACAACATCTTAGTTAGGACAGCACTTTAGCATCTTAGACTAGCATATTGGCATATGCTTGGCTGGCTAGCAGCCTATAAATATGTAACCCCAACCCCTCAGGTTGGTATGACATTGTATGAGTTTGTGTGAGAAATAAACCAGAAAATTGCCCCAACTCCTAGTGTCATCCTCTCTCGATGAGAGTAAGGATTCTACTGCTACCAAGAGTGAGAATCCATCGACTAACAAGTGGTATCAAAGCCGTATTATCCTGTAGCATGAGCATCTCCTGCTCATCTCCTTCCCCGGTCTCGCAGCAGCCCCAACCGCAGTCGGTAGCAGCAGCAGTTCCGGCTGCCCCTGCTCTCCACACAACAGCCCCCTCGATAGCGCGCTATGTCCGCAGGACAGTCTCAGGGCTCGGTCGCCTCGAGCACGCGGCGTCGGTAGGAGGCCGACCTCGCCGCGGCAGAGAAGCAAGGGCGTCGAGGCTGGCAGCAGCGGAGCTAGCAGCAGCTAGAGCGGAGGTGGAAGCGGCGGCGGCGGCGGATGCAGCGCGTGCAGCAGCAGCGGAGGTCGAGGTTCTACGCGGCAGCAACAACAGCTCCATCGCTGCTGATGACAGCGTCGACGCAGACCTCGAGTTGCTGGAGAGGGAGGCATCACGAGGGTGAGCGGCGCAGTGGGCAGCCGCGCACGCTCACGAGCGCGGCGGCAGCCCAGATAGGCGCAGACACGCCGGCGGCGCTCCTGAAGGAGGCGCGCACGGTGGTGGCGCTCCTGGAGGAGGCGCGCATGGCGGCGGCGAACGGGTCGACGAAGAGCGCGGCCTTCATAGGCAGCGCGGCTCTCTCTCCCCCGTTCGGTACCGTGGTCACCACGAGTACCAGACTGTCGTCAGGGACGTCGGCCCCGGCGGCGGGTGGCCTACCCTCACCAAGACCAACTACGTTGAGTGGGCTGCGGTGATGAGGGTGAGGCTCTAGGTGTGGCATATGTGGGATGCAGTCCGGTATGGCGACATCGACTACGACCAAGATCGATGGGCGCTGGATGCTCTCATTGCTGCAGTCCCGCCCGAGATGCAGTTTTCGCTTACTAGCAAGCGGACTGCCAAGGAGGCCTGTGACGCCATCGCTGCAGCACGCATCGGCAGCGACCGCGCCCGTAAGTCCACACTGCATGCACTTCGCAAGGAGTGGGAGAACCTGGCCTTCAAGCCAGGTGAGGACGTTGATGACTTTGCTCTCCGTCTCAACACTCTGTTGCAGAAGTTGGTGCAGTTCGGCGACGACACCTACGGCGAGGAGAGAGCTGCTAAGAAGCTCTTCTGCTATGTCCCCGAGAAGTACAAGCAGATGGCTCGCTCAATCGAGTCTCTGCTGGACCTCTCCACGATGACGATCGAGGAGGCGTTGGGCCGCCTCAAGGTCGTTGACAGCGATGAGCCACAGCGCCTCTCAGGACCCGTCACCATTGGCGGGAAGCTCCTCCTCACTCGGGAGCAGTGGGCTGCCGGCCAAGGTGACAGGAAGAAGGGGGAGCCTTCTTCCACGACAGGCGGCCGCAAGCGTGGCAAGCCACGCAAAGACGCCCAGGCAGGAGCGCGAGGATGTGCCGAGGGTGATGATCGTGGAGGCGCCCAGGGCGGCGCCGCTGGTAAGCAAAAGCCAGCACGAGACGAACCTTGCTACAACTGCGGCAAGCTTGGTCATTGGGCCAAGGATTGTCGACAGCCACGACGCGGCCAGGCCCACGTCGCGCAGGCGGAGGAGCAGCCGGCTCTATTCATTGCTCATGCGAGCATCGAACTACCTCCAACGGCACCGGCCGCAACGACTCTCCACTTTGACAAGCCAAAAGCACACGCCCTCCTCGACGACAGCTCCGGCAACGACAAGACCGACGGGTGGTGCCTTGACACCGGCGCCACCCACCACATGACCGGGCGGCGGGAGTTCTTCTCCGAGCTTGACTCAGGCGTTCGAGGCACCGTCAAGTTCGGCGACGCCTCCGCTGTGGAGATCAAGGGCGTCGGCTCTGTCGTCTTCGTCGCCAAGACTGGCGAGCACAGGCTGCTCACCGGTGTCTACTACATCCCTGCGTTGAGGAACTCCATCATCAGCTTGGGACAGCTGGATGAGAGCGGATCGCGCGAGGAGATCGAGCACGGGGTGCTGCGCATCTGGGATCATCGACACCGGCTCCTGGTCAAGGTCAACAGGAGCAACCGTCTCTACGTCCTTCACGCACAGGTGGGCAACCTCTTTGTCTTGCAGCCCGCCGCGACGACGACGCTTGGAGGTGGCACGAGCGCTTTGGGCATCTCAACTTTGAGGCCCTGAGGCAGCTCGGCAGCAAGGAGATGGTGCGGGGCATGCCGCACGTCGACCACGTGGAGCAGTTCTGCGACACCTGCGTCCTCACCAAGCTGCGGCGGCTCCCTTTCCCTCGCCAGGCGAGCTTCCGCGCCAAGGAGAAGCTGGAGCTCGTACACGGTGACCTCTGTGGCCCCGTGACACCGGCTACACCTGGAGGCCGACGCTATTTCCTCCTCCTCGTCGACGTGTCCCGCTACATGTGGGCTGTCCTGCTCGACGCCAAGGCAGCCGCGGCGGACGCTATCAAGCGTCTCCAAGTTGCTGCGGAGGCAGAGTGCGGCTGCAAGCTTCGGGTCCTACGCACGGACAACGGCGGCGAGTTCACGGCGGCCGAGTTGGCGGCGTACTGCGCCGATGAGGGGATCCACCGCCACTTCTCCGCGCCGTACACTCCGCAGCAGAACGGCGTCGTCGAGCGCCGCAACCAGACGGTGGTGGCCACCGCCCGTGCCCTCAAGCAGAGGGATGCCGGCGATCTACTGGGGTGAGGCGGTGATGACTGTCGTCCACTTGCTCAACCGCTCCCCCACCAAGGCCCTCGATGGCAAGACGCCATACGAGGCTTGGCACGGGCGCAAGCCCGCGGTGAGCCACCTTCGCGTCTTCGGCTGTCTGGCCTTCGTCAAGGAGCTCAACCACGTCGGCAAGCTCGACGACCGGAGCACGCCAGGGGTCTTCATCAGCTACGCGAAGGGCGCCAAGGCCTACCGCGTCCTCGACCCTGCGACACGGCGCGTGCGCATCACGCGTGACGTCGTGTTCGACGAGGGGCGAAGCTGGACGTGGGGCAAGATGGTGGATGACGGCTCGACTCCGACGACCAGCGATTTCGTCGTCAACTACGTCCACTTCAAGGAGGCGGGGGAGCTAGCAGCTCGTCCTCATCGAGCTCGCCTACCCCACCACCTCGTTCGCCACCACCTCCGGCGAGTCCTTCACCACCGCCACCACCAGCTCCGGCAAGTCCACAGGCTCCGGCGAGTCCACCACCAGCACCGCTGGCCACGCCTCGCTCTCCTACACCGGACCCTACCCCTTCATGCTCGGCACCGGCAACTTCGGCCCACGACGAGCAGCGCACAGTGGAGTTCGCCACTCCGCTGTCCAACGACGAGGATCGCATCGACGCCTACCACGGCGGTGAGCCTCTGCGCTACCGTACCGTGGACAACCTCCTCGGCGAGCAGCCGGTCCCTGGACTGGCGCAGCACGACTTTGAGGCGGAGCTGCACCTCGCACAGGACGATGGCGAGCCTCGTTCCTTTGCCGAGGCGGAGAGGGACGCGGCATGGCGTGCCGCGATGCAGATGGAGATGGACGCCGTCGAGCGGAACAAGACGTGGGAGCTGGCCGATCTTTCAGCCGGCCACCACGCCATCTCTCTCAAGTGGGTCTTCAAGCTCAAGAAGGACGAGACCGGAGAGGTGATCAAGCACAAGGCGCGTCTGGTGGCGCGCGGCTTCGTCCAGCAAGGAATCGACTTTGATGACGTCTTCGCGCCCGTTGCACGGATGGAGTCCGTGCGACTCCTTGCGCTAGCTGCCCAGGAGGGCTGGCGTGTCCATCACATGGATGTCAAGTCGGCGTTCCTTAACGGCGACTTGAAGGAGGAGGTCTACGTGCATCAGCCGCCGGGATTTGCGATTCCCGGCAAGGAGGGCAAGGTGCTTCGCCTGCGCAAGGCCCTCTATGGCTTGCGGCAGGCACCGAGGGCGTGGAATGCCAAGCTGGATTCCACGCTGAAGGGGATGGGCTTCGAGCAAAGCCCGCACGAGGCGGCCATCTACCGGCGGGGCAGCAGAGGAAGGGCCCTGCTGGTGGGTGTCTACGTCGACGACTTGGTGATCACCGACACCAAGGATGCGGAGGTGGCGGCATTCAAGGAAGAGATGAAGGCCACCTTCCAGATGAGTGATCTGGGGTCTCTCTCCTACCTGGGAATCGAGGTGCACCAGGATGACTCCGGGATCACGCTTCGACAGACCGTCTACGCCAAGCGCATCGTTGAGCTAGCTGGGCTCACCGACTGCAACCCAGCCCTCACTCCGATGGAGGAGAGGCTAAAGCTGAGCCGCGACAGCACGACGGAGGAGGTGGACGCTACGCAGTACCGGCGTCTTGTGGGGAGCCTTCGCTACCTTGCCCACACACGGCCGGACTTGGCATTCTCCGTCGGCTACGTTAGTCGGTTCATGCAGCGACCGACGACGGAGCACCAGCAGGCTGTGAAGAGGATCATCCGCTACGTTGCGGGGACTCTCGACCACGGCCTCTACTACCCGAGGTGCCCTGGGGCGGCACACTTCGTCGGGTACAGCGACAGCGACCACGCCGGCGACATCGACACCAGCAAGAGCACGAGCGGGATCCTCTTCTTCCTCGACAAGTGCCTCGTTAGCTGGCAGTCGGTCAAGCAGCGGGTGGTGGCCCTGTCCAGCTGCGAGGCCGAGTACATAGCGGCCTCCACCGCTTCGACTCAGGCGCTCTGGCTCGCTCGACTGCTTGGTGATCTCCTTGGCAGAGACACTAGAGCGGTGGAGCTCAGGGTGGACAGCAAGTCCGCTCTGGCCCTAGCAAAGAACCCCGTGTTCCACGAACGCAGCAAGCACATCCGGGTGAGGTACCACTTCATCCGAGGCTGTTTGGAGGAAGGGAGCATCAAGGCGAGCTACATCAACACCAAGGACCAGCTTGCGGACCTGCTCACCAAGCCCCTTGGGAGGATCAAGTTCCTTGAGCTCTGCTCCAGGACCGGGATGGTTCAACTCTCCCACAAGACGACGCACAAGACTTAGGGGGAGAATGATGAATAAGTCTCATGTGTGGGGCTGCGCTGCTCACATGGTCCTTGTGGCTGTTTTTCTGTTTTTAGGACAGCATCTTAGAGAACAGCATCTTAGACTAGAGGACAACATCTTAGCTAGGACAACATCTTAGACTAGAGGACAACATCTTAGACTAGAGGACAACATCTTAGCTAGGACAGCACTTTAGCATCTTAGACTAGCATCTTAGACTATCATATTGGCATATGCTTGGCTGGCTAGCAGCCTATAAATATGTAACCCCAACCCCTCAGGTTGGTATGACATTTTATGAGTTTGTGTGAGAAATAAACCAGAAAATTGCCTCAACTCCTAGAGTCATCCTCTCTCGATGAGAGTAAGGATTCTACTGCTACCAAGAGTGAGAATCCAGCGACTAACACTAATCTCTTGCTTGATTAGATTGATACATCTCCTCTCCTTATATAGAGAAGAAGTCTTACTTGACCCCTAAACAAGTGACTAATTAACCCTAATGGGCTAAGGCCCAATAGGCCCTTGACTCTTCTAACACCATGTATTCACCGCAATGGCTCAATCCACATATGTTGGAATGGATTGAAGCGGAACTTAAACTAATTTCCACTCCAATCCACTCCAGCACATGTGGATTGAGGTGAACACATGTGCATCCAAACAAGGCCTTAGGTGAGGTTTCGAATTGGTGTTGAGTTGTCAAGTGGCAAGTGCAGGAAACACAAGGGTATTTACATCTTTAAGTGATATCTACATGGTATCTACAATTTTTCCTTGAATTTTATTTTCAATCCTTTTAGAGCATGCTTTGTTTCATTGGATGTGTCCTTTTATTTATTCTTGTTACAAATGACCATATTATGCTGTAGTTTCATGATTCACTTGGAAAACCAAAATATATTGTGGAAAAAAGGTAAACTATATGGAAAACTGTTCAGCTGATTTCTAAAATGACACAATGTCTCAAATTTTCAACTTGTAATTTTTAATTGCATGCATCACAATTACATGCATCTTATTTTACTTTTAGAATGCACTAGATTATGGCATTCCATGTGGGCTTTTGCAGTTTAGTTCTATGAAAGATCGAGGGACACGAATTATTATTTACAATCTTTGGGAGGATGACCAAGGGGACTTGGAGCTTGATTTTGATGCTGAAGTACATGTAAGTTCCAGTGACCAAGGACTGTGGGCTATACCATCGTTTTAGTTAAACTGCTCACTATGATTTCTATTGATGTCTAACATGGCAGGATATTCAACTCAGAGGTGGTAATCGCGATGAGAAAAATATCCAGATGGCAAAGCAGTTCCCAAACTCCAAGCATTACCTCACATATAGGCATTCATTGAGAGTAAGTTTGATGTATGCATACTCTAGTTGGTAGTAAATTGATGATGTAATGTATATAATTGGTCCCTTTTTTTTATTGCGTTATACTTGTAGTTATAAAAGACACAAGTGGTCGGACCCTTCCCTGGACCCTGCGCAAGCGGGAGCTACGTGCACTGGGTGTTAGTTATAACCTAAGTGCTTTTTTGGCTATTAGTCACTAAACAGTAGGCGCGTTTGGTTCTGCTGAAGAAGCACGCCTCGCCTCGCCCAGCGAGAAACTGGAGAGAAAAACGTGTTTGGTTTTCTTGCCTGTTGCCTCGATTTCTTTGCAAGCGAGTTTTTTCTTGCTGGCTGGGAGAGCAGAATTAGCCCTCCTCAATGGCCAAGGTTAGCCTTGCCTAGATAGACGAGGCCAGGCAAAACTTGCCGTGCATCCAAACATGCTCAGTGTTTGCAGTTCAAATTATTTATGTAGATTCTTTTTTAATACAAAAAGGCGACATGTCCAGCAATTGAGTGTAGCAGAGATGCGTATGTTGCGTTGGTGTTGTGGGCACACAAGGAGGGATAGAGTCCGGAACGACGATATTCGGGATAGGGTTGGGGTGGCACCAATTGAGGAGAAATTGATTCAACATCGGTTGAGATGGTTTGGACATGTCCAACGGAGGCCTCCTGAGGCGCCGATGCGTAGTGGAGTTCTAAAGCGGGCCGATAATGTAAAGAGCGGTAGAGGTCGACCTAAACTAACTTGGGACGAGTCCGTTAAGAGAGATCTTAAGGAGTGGAATATCTCCAAGGATTTAGCTATGGACAGGAGCGCTTGGAGATTAGCAATCAACGTGCCTGAACCGTGACATCTTTTTGTCTTGTGCCATTTATGTCCCTTTATGTGTCTCCCTGTTTCTCGTCTCTTTTGGGTTTCATCTCTAGCCTACCCCAACTTGCTTGGGACAAAAGACTATGTTGTTGTTGTTGTTATTCTTTTTTAATACAAAATTGTTCTTTAGTACATCCTGCCTTTTATAATTTTAGCAGTGACTTGGCATAGTTCAGTTTCTGACTAAATAAAACTTTTTTTTTTTGCAAACATGCACAAGAGTTGCGTGTCATTTCATTAATGAAGAAGAGAGTACACGAGAGGGTCAAAGTCCCCCCTTAAACACACACAAAACTCACACTAACACACAGCCGCACTACAACCAGGAGAACAGCAGAAACAAATTGCCCTTTTCAACAGCAAGTGACCAACAAGCTACCAAGACTAGAAGTATTGCCGACCAGGCCTGACCAACAGCTCCTGGAGCGCATTTGTTCCAGCGGAGCACCACACATTGCATTCATTGGTGACAGTTTGCAGTACAGCCGTGATTCTCAGACTTGCGCCATTAAAGACACAATCATTCCGATGTTTCCAGATTCAAGCGGGCCTGTCCGCCAGCCTGCAAATTTGCAGGCTTGTGGACAGGCCCGCTTGCATCCCTAGGAAGTTGGATCAATGGGTATTAAGCTCAATCTCTGGAGTATTATAAATTACCTTATGTTTCTGCTGTGCGCAAATTGTGAGAAGGTATATACTAATTGGGAAGCCTTGGTGGCTCAATCAACAATTTCTTGCTTCTAAATTAGAAGACATAGGATCCTGTGCATGACATTTTCTTGTAACATTGATTTACCGAGTTTATTGACATGAAATTAGAAGACATAGGATCAAGGATATGTACAGGGATGTGGTGACGTTTGTCCGAACATGTGATGGCGACACCAGTGACTTTCCAATTAAAATATGACTGCATCAGGGGTCAGTGCTAGTTGACAATAGTAGGGCAGGGGTTAATAGGAAGTTAGAACTATAGAGGCACACGTTAGAATCAAAATGGTTCAGACTTAGTAGGACCAAGACCGAGTACATGAGGTGCGATTTCAGCGCGACTAGGCATGAGGAGGGAGACGTTAGCCTCAATGGGCAAGTGGTGGCCAAGAAGGATACTTTTCAGTATTTAGGATCGATGCTACAAAAGGATGGCGACATTGATGAAGATGTTAGGCATAGAATTTCAGCCGGCTGGTTGAAATGGCGTCAAGCTTCTGGCGTCCTCTGTGACAAAAGGGTGCCTCAGAAGCTGAAAGGTAAGTTCTATAGGACGACGATTCGTCCAACGATGTTATACGGTGCTGAGTGTTGGCCTACAAAAAGGCGACATGTCCAGCAATTGAGTGTAGCAGAGATGCGTATGTTGCGTTGGTGTTGTGGGCACACAAGGAGGGATAGAGTCCGGAACGACGATATTCGGGATAGGGTTGGGGTGGCACTAATTGAGGAGAAATTGATTCAACATTGGTTGAGATGGTTTGAACATGTTCAACGGAGGCCTCCTGAGGCACCGGTGCGTAGTGGGGTTTTAAAGCGGGCCGATAATGTAAAGAGCGGTAGAGGTCGACCTAAACTGACTTGGGACGAGTCCGTTAAGAGAGACCTTAAGGAGTGAAATATCTCCAAGAATTTAGCTATGGATAGGAGCGCTTGGAGGCTGGCAATCAACGTGCCTCAACCGTGACCTCTTTCTGTCTTGTGCCCTTTATGTCCCTTTATGTGTCTTCCTGTTTCTCGTCTCTTTTGTGTTTCATCTTTAGCCTACCCCAACTTGCTTGGGACAAAAGGCTATGTTGTTGTTGTGGATTGATGCATTCCTTCACTATGGTAACAAAGCATTGTGTTCCGTGTGGTACCTCACCACCACCACACAGCCCAAGCGCATAAGGGGTGTGTGTCGTGTTGAGGCTAGAACATGTCAACCTGGCATGGCAGCAAATTATATCAGCACTTAGTACCATGGCATACAAAGTGTCAGATATAATCCTTGTATCTACTGCTTATCTAGATAGTACCTGCTAGAATTAGGTTTTGTGTCTGTCTTGGATAGATGAAGGGGGTGAACCCCCAGGGTACATATAGGCACAGAGTGCCAACCCTAACCCTAATGGGCCTTGCCCTACATGGGCCGGCCTGGGCTGGAGGCCCACACACACACACACACACACTCCAACAGTACCAACAGTAGTCTTTTGTTAGCTGCCAACATATGTAAGTCGGTTCTTTTACATACTCCGTAAGCAGTAAGAGTAGTGCAGCTGTCTCCGACAGTCTGCAGTAGAAGTCAATTTAGACTTTGCTTACAGCAGCAATAGGGGGATATGTCAGACTACTACCCAGTAATATTCAAATCTGTTTTTACTAGTAGCTGGGGAAAAAAAAACTCAACCTAAGGGGGTATGACTGCCCCCACAGCATTCCAATAAGAAGACCTTCTCACCAGGCCGAGAAGACCCCCGGCCCCACCCTTACACAGCGGAATCCGTTGCCCAAGTGAGAATTGGGCCGGCCCTTAGACCTGTGCTTCTTTGGTTTATGGAGTGGACGAGGGGATTTTTTTTTACCTCAGCCTGAAATTCGCTCCCACGGGGAGTCGAACCCACGTCCTAACCACTAGGCTAGGCGCCCTTTCGCTAGTAGCTGGGACAAGAGCAGTACAGTAGTAAGTTTGGTTTACAAACCGACTTCACATGTCTATAAATAAATATGTATGACTATATGCAATGAAAGGCGAAGCCAATTTGCTTCAAAACAGAACCTGTGATCTAAACTCCAGCTACTCTATTCACCTCTGCTCATCCTATAGCTGCTGGCTGCTGCACTACTAACACAAAGGTGCTAAACTAGCCATCTGTTTGTTTCACCCATGGGTACCTTAATATTGTTGTATTAGCACAATAGTACCCACTACACTGCAATAGTTAACTATCAGTGGCATTACACTGTAGCACCATATGCATGCATCAGTAACAAAGCAAATAAAAAGCAGAGCTGAAAAGTAATGCATATGCATGCACATGTTATGAGGGAAGGGTATACCCAGTTTTGAATGTGGAGGAAGATGAGTTGAGCACAAGGATGATGGCATGAGTCTTTACTGCAGAAGGGAGGTTTTGAGGAGTGTAGGAAGCAGGGGTATTAGAGCAGTGAGGACAGGTGGAGCAAGTGGTGATGCAGACTGCGGTGGTGCCTGGGGTTCTTGGAAGACTTGCAGTTTGCTTCCAATGTTAAACCTCTTGCTCCCCCTCCTCTCGCTCGCTTAACAAGTTAACATTTAGTTTTAGTCTTTTGGCCCCCTTTTTTTTTTTTTCCTTTTCTTACGTCCTTTTGCAATCTGTTTCACATTCATGCTCCTGGACTCTGGAGCATAATCAAATCAAATGAATATTATGGTTCTTGTGTGTCCAACAACTTTGAATAGATGGCTGCATTTGATCAATTTTAATCGTTTGCATACTTAAACAGAACTCAAAGTCCTCACAACACGAAAAATGCTTAGTATTACAGATTGCTTTATTCACATAATAGCTTAGAAGCAGCACCTCTTGGCTCTTGGTTGAAACGGATTTAATGCAGTTTTATCTAGAATATTATTGTGTTTACAGTAGCATGATTTTACAGTACTTAAAGCTGGTTTATGTGCATACGTACAATGCAGAACTTCTTTCTTGCTTTGCATTTTCCTTGGTTGACAAATCATAATTTATCGTCATGTTATTCAAAATAATGTTAGCTTGTCAGTCCTAATAGATGTTCCATTTAGCTGTGTTTCCTGAATCCTGAGAAACTTTTAAATTTTTTTGCAGAGTTATGCATCAATTTTGTATTTGCGACTTCCGACTTACTTCCAAATGATTTTGCGTGGAAAAGAGATTGAACACCATAATATTGTGACTGACATGATGCTGAAGAAAGAGGTCACATACAGGCCTGTGGCACCTAATGGACATCCAAAGGATTCAAATGTAAACAACTATGACCCAAAACCGATTCTTAATCCTAAGATGTTTTTGCAACTCATTAGTGATCTTCTTTGGTGCAGATGGTAGCTGATGTAACAATTGGGTTTGTAAAAGATGCAAAACATCACATCGACGTTCAAGGATTTAATGTATACCACAAGAACCGTTTGATAAAGGTAGTACTATTTCTTATGGAATATAGATCTTGAAGAACGACATTTCGCAATACTAACATTTCCAAGCATCAGTTCTGCAAAACTACATTTTAGTGGCATTTTGTGTCACAAAACTATGCGTTTGAGAAGCAGTTTGAGAAAAATACACTTGTACTAAGTACTATTTCTTGCAAGACTACACTTTTGTTGCCACTCTGCTTCAAAATTAAATTTAATACAAATTTGCACTGTAAATTTAGAGAATTAGATAACACCTCACACCCAATACGCGCGGGGAAGGGGGGGGGGGGGGGTGGTGCGGGGTGGTGGAGGGTTAACTTTCATATATACAGTCAAAGTACAACTTGGAGCAGTGGAGACAGGCAGCCGGCTGAACGGAACTGCCGGCCACCTGGTGCCGCGGGATACAGCATCGGCACCACGGCAGGAATGACGGCTCTAGCGGTCAGTGGAGCAGCAGCAGCAGGGGCAGTGCTAGGCAGCACCTAGCAAGCGGTGGAGCTGTGGCTGAAGAAGGGCTGGCTCCGGCCATGGCTGTTGGGAAAGATGGCTGGGGCAGGCGACATCGGGGAAGACGGCTAGGGCGGGTGATGCTGGTACACATTGCCGAAACTGTGGTTGTCCACAGCAGCAGGTGGTGCTGACCGCGCTGGGTTCGGCGGGCGGCGTTGATAGACGATGACAAAGCGCCACAAGGTTATTAAGGCATCACCTAGGCGACGCCCTGGCGTCCAGGCATTTTTTGAACTGTGGCATCAGGCTCGCCGCGACTTTCTTGCGTATGGCGTCGCCTCGCATGCCAAGTCGTCACCAAGGCATTGACTTGCTCCAGGCGGATGCTGTGTATGCGGGAGCACAGGAGGGAAATCACGCGCGTTGGAGGGAAAGGCAGGGATTGCGCGTGCGGGAGGGAAAGTGCGCATGTGGGGAGAAGATTGCCGCGCGCGTGGGGGAAAGTGCCGTCTGGCGCCTACAACGCAACGAGGAAAGAGGGAAAGAGAAGAGGGTGGAGGTCCACCTGGAATCTGGTGGCGCCGGCGCCGGCGCCAACCTCCTCCATCCCGCCGCCCGCCGCATCCGTGACTTTGCTACATCCGTGACGGAATGACCCCAGCTGCATCCGTGACCCCAACTTCCGCCCCATTCGCGACCCCTTCTGCTCCGCGTTCTAGACTTCTCCACAGCCTCCAGCCCTCCACCGATTCATGTGGTCGTGCCTCCATCCTCCTGCAAGTACGTCCTTTTCTCCCCTAGTCCCCTCCTTCCTCTGCTCTTCCTCCCGTGCTTCGTCTGCTCTGCTTCCTGTGCTCGTGCTGAAGAAGGACCTGGATAAATGTGCTCCTTCCTGTGCTTTCTGCTACTAGTTGTATATAAATTGTTGTGGCTTGGTGGATGCTTGTGCTAGATTGCTATGTGGTTGACTGCTTTTGCTTGCCTGCTTGGCTCTTCTCTGCTCTGCAGCCAACTATTAAGGTGTGATTTGTTTCTAAATTCCAACCATTAAGGTATAGTTTGCTTCCAAGTTCTAGTCTGAGCGTATGCAACAAAATCAACAAAACGACCATAGACTTTGAATTTTTGAGGCAGTGGAAAAGACCAGTAAAAATGACTGAAATCATCAGGCATGACCAAATAATATTTGTAACCCAAAGTACTAAGGACTAGAGAGGTCCATACATCACAATGAACTAATGCAAATGGTTCTGACATAGTGGACACTGAACTAGCAAAAAGGCAGACGCGTGTGTTTGCCAAGCTCATAGGCATGATGCAAGGATCATGCTGCTTTATTACACGTGATAACTGACAGGTTTTGAAGAGAAGCAATGGCGGAGGTGCCCGGATGACCCAAGCGGTTATGCCACAAGGTGGACAAGACAACGTGGCTGCAACTAGCGGTGATGGATGGTGAAGCTGGTGAGATGGTGTAGACGTCTCTGTGGCTATTGCAGCGAAGGATCACGCGTCCTGTCCATGGATCCTTGAATGAAAAACCAAAAGCGTCAAATTCCATGGAGCAATTACTATCACGTGTAAATTGACAAACAGACAGAAGACTGCACACAAGAGTAGGGACAACAAGAACATTGTGGAGGTAGAAGGTGTCAGCGGTGGGAAGGATGGAAGTGCCATGACTACAACAGGAATGGAGTGACCATTGCCCACAGTGAGACGAAGGAGGGAGGCGGGTGAGTAATATACCATCAGAGGACGCACACGGAGCAGAGAGACGCACCGTGCGGAGGAGATCGCGCGTGGTGGAGAGGAGATCGTGTGCAGGGGCGTCCCGAGGTGGGTGGCCACACAGCCATGGAGTGTGCGTCACGGGAGTGAAGCTAGGGCAGAGGGAACCGCCGAAACACATCACATCCAATCCGGGGAGAGGGGGTTGACTTCATGTATATAGTCATAGTACAACATTTTTTTTCCTCGACTCGAAAACACAAGAGAACTGCGCTTCATTATATTAAGAAGAAAAAAGGTGGGGAGACCCCAATTACAACACACACCACGCCACCCTAATATAAAAGTACAGAAGCGCCTGATATACAACTCGGAGTACAAGTGACATGATATACATGTGTTAGACTATACATATATCTAATAGTAAATCTGCATTGCCTGATGGCTTTAGGGTTTTTAAAAGTGTTGTATTTCATGCGGAATAGCTATAATTGTGTAGTTGACACAATATGACAATACAAGTATTACTTTGTGAAATGAAATCTTAATATAGTTTTGCCATATCTGTTTTACTACCTTAGTGTAGTTTTAAGTTTACAATATAATATTTATTTTCTTGTGTGATCATATTTAGCTGCAATTTTTGTAGTCCAGCTGCCACTGTAACTATTGCTTTAACCCTCTTCTTGTATGTCTCTGACATATCAATGGATACTTATGCTGGATTGCTGGTGGAACATATCCTTGGTTTGTTATCAGTATTAGGCAATTTTCATTTATGCCATCAAACTTGTCAATGGCATGTGGCAGTATTTTATAAGGAAAAAATTCCTTAAAAGAGCCAAATAAATCTCCCACCTCCAACTGAATTCATGGTAGCATATATGCCATTTCTTCATAAACTGATTGTTCCATCTTTGTCGTCCTTTTGCTGTGGAGTAGGGTGCCATTTGAGTATTTGACATATATTTAGTAAAGAGGAAATCAATATTTACTTTTAATAGTACTAGTGACTGATTGGCCTTGCTTTATTTTTTCTCGAACAAATTGGCCTTGCTCACTCAATGTTGACCTGTATTCTATTTCTGGTATACTCAGTACTACTTCACATGATGTTTACTGATTAGTTAACATAAGTGTGTTTTAGCCTTTCTGGAGAGTGTGGACTGCTGCTGGAAGTGGTGGTCGTGGTGTCATAGGTAGTCCCTTTTCCATGCTTTCTTTTCTTTAGTCTTTCTTACTGTCTATTGAGCTCAAAGTCTAGTAATGATCAATTACACTGCAGGTGTACTTGAGGCAAATTTCATTGAACCAGCTCATGATAAGCAAGACTTCGAGCGGACAACACTTCTAGCAAGACTTGAAGCACGATTAGTTCAAATGCAGAAGGATTACTGGTCCGTTTTGTGATCATTTGTCTTTTTTTTTTTGCATAATGATAGCACATTTGGATGGGCCTACGATTCCTACCTTGGATCCATTCCAACTGTTCGGTTGCCCGACACTTCCTGTTTACTGGCCAGATCATGGCAATCTAGAGGGCAAAATTAGGCGCCAATTTCTGTGCCAGGCGAATTCCAAAAGTCCTTAATAATTGCTTGTTTGGGCATCTTTCAGCAGACAGTTGTATGAAGTATCAGTCTGATTCTCAACATTCCTTTTCCTCGGTTTCTTTCTGATAGGTCTGGGAATGCTCATCGAATAGGATATGTTGCACCACGATCTGGCAGGAACTCTGAGGCAGGAGATGGAGGTAAATAATGGCTGTAATTATGAGATATAGGGTGAAGTTGCAGTTGTTTGTGCTGTGATTCGTTGAGAGCATTTTAGCTTACTATGTACACACTTAATTGCTAGTTAGGAACTTTATAACTTGTTGACTGGCGTTACTTCTTTGGAGTGATTAAAAATAGATAAGTGTCTTAGCTCCTAAACTTTTGGTTTCCTTCTTCCTTTTTCTGGTGCAAATACACTTGTCCTGTTTTGGTTCCTCAACTTTCATATCTTGTTTTTTTGTCCTTTTGATCAAGCAGTTGTATTCATCTACAAGTGCCTCAGACCTACCTGTTTATGACAAAGGTTGTTCAGCCAGATCATTGAAACGGTGTGGTTTGAAAATAAGCAGTGATCCAAACTTAAAATTTCAAAGTCATGCCTTTTAAAATATAACTAGCAAATATGCCTGTGCGTTGCAGCGGGAGACAAAAAATCTATCAAACATTAATGAGACAATTTAAAAGATATAATTTATTTTATTTATGATAACCATGGTTCCCATAATATAAGTTAACATTGGCAATAATATGACAATGTTCTATGAAATCTGTATTGAATTAAAATACAATCTTGATAGATTGTTTTCTTCTGTGATAAGGCACAAAAATATTCACTCATAAATATGTCATGACTTTAATTTTTATACTATCCATATGCGGGTAGAGTTAAATATTGAGTTCATTGACTACTTTGAGGACCCATAAAGATAGAAATGTTTACTCGTAAATATATCATAACTTTATTTTTTTTATACTACATATGTGCTGATAGAGTTAAATATCGAGTCATGATTTTCTTTGAGGACCCATAAAAATATGCAATTCTAGTCTTTGATTAAAGTCAGCAATGAGTTAGTTGTCGTCGTGTCAAGTATTGGTCTGTCTGTTGATGATTATGATGGAGACTTCTCGATTTTTCGCATGGCAGCACTCGTCTAGGGTTACGCTGATTATATGTATATGCATACAACTTGGATTAGATTGGATAATTAACAAACTCAAGATTTCAGGCCATGGTTTGATTAGTCGGACCATTGGCTGATATAGGTTCTAACAAGAACACATTTTATTCATAATTAAAATTATACAAACAACTTAGGGGTGCGAATATTTATTTATTAGGAAAGAATATTTAAAAGACAAAAAACATGTATTAGATCTATAATTTATTTTAGATATGATGTTTATAAGGAAGAAAACGACATACTTGTGAAAAAGAAGAAAATAAAAGGACAATGGGATGAAACTAGAAAAAAGTATAAGCAGCGGACATAATTAATTGGCGACAAAAAAAGGAAAACAAATCGAAGCAACAGAAAAAATGGAAGCAGCGGACACAAAGAAGGGAATGGAATAAAAAAGGAAGCAGTGGATGTAATAAAAGTCTAAGCAGGATTAGACGAGAGGGGGGGGATAGGAAAAATAGAAATGGACTCTTATTCGGAAGCGTAGAAAATAACCGCATCTGGTTGAAATGTGTAGTAGAATGAGATGGGTGGAACGAAAATTTGGAGAGAAATTTTACCTCTTTAATATTAGGTATAGAATCAACAAAAAAAAAAACACAAATGGAAGCAGCGGACATAACGGAGGGAATGGGATAAAAAAGGAAGCAGTGGACATAGTAAAAGTCTAAGCAGGATTAAACTAGAGGGGGGGGGGGGAATAGGAAAAATAGAAATGGCTCTTATTTGGAAGAGTAGAAAATAACCACATTTGGTTGAAATGTGTAGTAGAATGAGATGGGTGGAACGAAACATTGGAGAGAAATTTTACCTCTTTAATATTAGGTATAGAAAATGAACGGGTCATGCAACATAAAAATGGAATGAAATAGAGATGCTATTTGCCTAAATCTTTGGTATCTTTGAAATACCACTAAAAGTGTTTCTGCCACATGGCTGAATATTTGAAAGGTAAAATGGAATTTTGAGGACCAACGTACAACATTAATCATTCTTGACAAACATAAAGTAACAAAAACTATTGGAGTATGTATTAAGCCCATAAGGCTAAGGCCCATGAGGCCCATGTATGGAACCTATATAGCTACCCCTCTAGGGTTAGCCCTTATGCAATGAAGTCAAAAGTTCCAACATGGTAATCAGAGCTTAGGTTAGGGTTAGGGTTCCCTGTTCAGCCGCCACCAGCAGCCATGGCAGAGCCGCCGGCGCCGCCACCGCCTGGCCAGCCGCCGGCGCCCTTCTCCCTCTTCTCTACCTCCCTCCACCCCTCCTCCCACTGGCCCGACGCTTCCCGACACCAGCAACTGCCGGCGCCGCCGTTTCCGCCCGGGTTTGGCGCCGCCGCCGCGAACCGCTCCATCGCCGCCACCTCTGGGGCTGAGCGCGTGGTCGCCACCATGCGCGCGCGGGAGGACGCCGCCGCCGCCGCGGCCCACGCTGCAGCCGTCGCCAGCGCGCGGGAGGAAGCTGCTGCCGCCGCCTCCAGGGAGATCGCCGCCGTCCTGATGGCGGCCGGCCTGGACGCGGAAGGGGCCGATCTGGCCCGCATGGCCGCGCAGGAGGCCGCCGGTGCTGCCACCGCAGCCATTGGCCGCCGCGCCGCCTCCCTGACCGCCGATCCTGCCTCCCTGACCGCCGATCTGGCTGCGGAGGAGCCCTTCTCGGAGGAGACCGCCGCTGCAGTAGCCACCGCCACCGCCAGGGCCGCCCTCAGGGAGGAGCCGCCCGCGGCCACGGCTGGAGCGACCCTGCTCGCTGCGGCCCAGGCAGCCGGTGCTCGGGCAGCCCAGGCCGCCGACGCCGAAGTTGCAGCTGCCCGGGAGGCTGCAGCTGCCGCCATGGCGGCTACTGCAGCCCGCGCTGCCGTCGCTCGGGCCCTCACAGCACCCGGTCTGGGGATGTACCAGGCCGGCCCACCTCCCGGAGTCCCCGGATCCGCCTTCTCCAACGCTCTCACCGCTGTCCGGACCGCCTTCGTCGCCCGGCAGGCCCGCGTGCAGGCAGTAGCCGCCGCCTTGGAGCGCGAGCGTGAGGCGGCCGACGCCCTGGGACGCCAGGTTGCCGAGGCGGAGCACTTCCTTGGCGCTACTGCCTCCCACGACGCCGGGGACGTCTCCACTGGCTCGATGGTCCACCGCGTGCCCCACAACGCGGCCCTCTGGCATGACCCAGCCGATCCTGCGGTTGTGCAGCTCCACTATCAGGCCGGGGGCGTCCAGAACATTAAGCTCCTCGTCCCGGTCGTCCTCGAGCCCGCGTCGCCGTCCTACGCCCGCTGGCAGGACCTGATGCTGCTCACCCTACGCCGCTACGCACTCGACGACCACGTCCTCACCGACGCCTCGGTCGCGGTGCGGACCCCTGCGTGGCTGCGCCTCGACAGCATCGTCCTCTCCTGGATCGCAGGGACGATCTCCCTCGAACTCCACGACCTCGTCCGCAACACCACCGACGCCCGCCAGGCCTGGCTCGGACTCGCGCAGCAGTTCCTGGGCAACGCTGAGGCCCGGGCTCTTCGGCTGGACGCAGCCTTCCGCAACTTCGTCCAGGGCGACCTCTCTGTTGGCGAGTACTGCCGCCGGATGAAAGGCATGGCGGACTCCCTCGGCGACCTCCGCTGGCCCGTGGAGGACCGTTTCCTGGTCCTCAACGTCCTTCGCGGTCTCAGCGACCGCTACGCCACCCTCCGGTCACTGATCACCAGGATGCGGCCGTTGCCGAACTTCCTGGAGATCCGCGACGACCTGGCCCTGGAGGAGCTCACTCAGGGCTTCCAGCCGGGCTCCACCGCCACTTCGGGGACCTCGACTGCACTGGCCGCCACTCAGCCGCGTCCCCCCGCTCCACAGCCGCCGTCTTCTCACGGCTCTCCCTCCCCCGGGCTGAGCGGGGGTGAGGGGGCCGTGGTGGTCGCCGTCGTCGCGGGGGCGGTCGTGGTGGCGGTGGTCGCGGTGATGGTGGGAGTCGTGGGAGTAACACCACCACACCGCCACCACAGGGTGCTCCCTGGCCATCCTTCCACAACCCGTGGTCAGGGCGCATCTCCATGTGGCCGTTCCAGGCCCCCGGTGGTGACCCTCGCTCGCCGGCCTCCTCCCTACTCGCCGGTGCTCCTCCGGGGTTCCAGCCGGGGTACCAGTGGACCACACCCTCCGGCTTCGCTGCTGCTCCGCCTGGGCTCCCTCCGGCGTCTCCGTGGGCAGCACCTTCCGGCTGGGACCAGGCAGCCCTGGCGCAATCCTTCAGCACCATGGGCCTGACCCCCCCTGTCGGTCCGCAGTGGGTCGCTGACTCCGGGGCCACCTACCACACCACTCCAAACTCCGGTATACTCTCTTCTGCTCATCCTCCTTCTTCCTCTCTTCCTTTGTCCATCATGGTGGCGAATGGTTCGTGCATTCCTGTCACATCTGTGGGTACCGCCAGTGCTCATGGCTCCTTTCGTCTTCCTGATGTTCTTGTTGCCCCGTCCATGGTTCACAATCTCCTTTCTATTCGTCGGTTTACAGCTGACAATTCCTGTTCTGTGGAGTTTGACTCTTCTGGTCTTACTGTGAAGGATTTGGCTTCCCGGCGTCCTCTGCTCCGATGTGACAGCACCGGCCCCTTTACACGCTCTGCTTCCCGGCGTCGGCCTCTTCTTCGCCGGCGTCACTTTTGTCAGCTGCCTTCGCCACCACCACTCCTTCCACTACCTGGCACCGGCGTCTCGGTCATCCTGGACGTGATGCCATGATGCAGCTCAGTCGTAGTTCAGACATTCCTTGTACTCGAGCTCACGATGAGCCTTTGTGTCATGCATGCCAAATGGGCCGACATGTTGGCCTTCCTTTTTCTAGTTCTTCTCATGCGGCTCACATTTTTGACCTTGTACATTGTGACCTATGGACATCTCTTGTAATCAGTATTTCTGGTTATAAATACTATCTTGTGGTGGTCGATGATTTTTCTCATTATTCTTGGACTTTCTCGCTTCGTTTGAAGTCGGATACTTTCCCCACCCTTCTTCACTTTTTCGCTTGGGTGTCCACTCAGTTCGGCCTCACCATTAAGGCCGTTCAGTGCGACAATGGCCATGAGTTTGATAACTCCGCCTCGCGCGCTTTCTTCCTCGCTCACGGTGTCCAGCTGCGTATGTCTTGTCCGTACACCTCCTCTCAGAACGGCAAGGCTGAGCGCATGATCCGCACCACCAACGACACCATGCGCACCCTTCTCCTCCAGGCGTCTCTCCCTGCTCGCTTTTGGGCTGAGAGCCTTCACACCTCCACTTACCTTATTAATCGCCTCCCTTCCGCTGCCTGCCCAACTCCCACCCCACACCACGCTCTTTTCGGTACTCCTCCTCGGTATGACCACCTCAGAGTCTTCGGGTGTGCGTGTTTCCCTAACACTGCAGCCACCGCTCCTCACAAGCTGGCGCCCCGATCCACTCTCTGTGTCTTCCTTGGGTACTCCCCGGATCACAAGGGGTACCGCTGCTACGACCTCACCTCCCGTCGGGTCCTCATCTCTCGCCATGTGGTGTTTGATGAGTCTGTCTTCCCCTACTCCGCTGCCTCATGTTCCCCATCCACCCCTGAGCCTGACGCCTCCTTGTTTCCTGCTGACCAGGTGGTTGAGCCACCATTTCAGTTTTCTCCTGCAGGTCCCCCACTGCCGTCCCCTTCCCCGGGGCCGTGCCCTGCGTCGCCTCTCCCCAGCGACTCTCCTGGCCCTGCTCCCTCCCCGGGCCGGGTGGGATCACCGTCCGGCGCGTCGCCCGTCCCGGTGCCGGCCAGTCCGTCGGCCCCGGCACTGCCACCGCCGGCCCCTGCACCACCTGCGCGCTTTGCGCAGCCGGTGCGTATCTACCAGCGCCGTGCCGCTGTGGGCTCTACTTCGTCGGCCCCGGCACCGCCACCGTCGGCCCCTGTACCACTTGCTCGGTATGCCCAAACGGTGCAGGTCTACCAGCGGCGTGCCCGTCCGACGCCACCTCCGTCTGCTCCAGGGACGCCTACCTCGGCGGCCTCTTCTCCGCCGGCTACGCCGACTCCGCCGCCGCGGCCACCGGCTGCCCGTGTTGAGCAGCCGGTGTACCACCCGCCGCTCCTCCACCGACACTCGCGTCATGTTCACCCCATGGTGACGCGGCACGCGGCTGGTACCCTGCCGCACCAGGCTCTTGCGGCGATGCCCGGAGACTCGACGGTCTCTCCGGTGCCCTCTTCCGTCCGCGAGGCGCTGTCGGATCCTCACTGGCGCCGTGCGATGGAAGAGGAGTACGCGGCTCTCCTCGCCATCCAGACCTGGGATCTGGTGCCCCGTCCGCCAGGCTCCAACGTCGCCACCGGCAAGTGGATCTGGACCCACAAGCGCCGGGCTGATGGCACTCTCGAGCGGTATAAGGCTCGCTGGGTACTTCGAGGGTTCACTCAGCGGCCCGGCATCGACTACGATGAGACCTTCAGTCCAGTGGTGAAGCCAGCTACCGTTCGCACGGTTCTCTCACTGGCTCTCGAGCGCTCCTGGCCAGTACATCAGCTGGATGTCAAGAATGCCTTCCTCCATGGCACTCTCACTGAGACGGTCTACTGCAGCCAGCCGGCAGGGTTTGTTGACTCTACTCGCCCTGACTTGGTCTGCTGCCTGAACAAGTCGCTCTATGGTCTCAAACAGGCGGCCCGGGCTTGGTACTCTCGGTTTGCCTCCTACCTGCAGACACTTGGGTTTACGGAGGCTAAGTCTGACACCTCCCTGTTCATCTTCCACCATGGGGATGAGACTGCATACCTGCTCCTATATGTCGATGACATTGTCCTCACAGCCTCCAGTCAGACTCAGCTACAACGTATCATTGCCTCTCTGCAGAGGGAATTTGCTATGAAGGATCTTGGAGTGCTCCATCACTTCCTCGGCGTCACTGTTGAGCCCCGACCTTCAGGCTTGTTCCTCCACCAGCGCCAGTTTGCTTGTGACATACTGGAGCGAGCAGGTATGGCTGACTGTAAGCCCTGCACCACCCCGGTCGACACTCAGGGCAAGCTGTCAAAGGCGGAGGGTCCGCTGCTTGGGCCCCAGGACTCCACCGCATACTGGAGTCTTGCTGGCGCGCTCCAGTACCTCACCTTCACTCGGCCGGACATCACCTACGCCGTGCAGCAGCTGTGCCTCCACATGCATGCTCCGCGGGAACCTCACCTCGCCGCTATGAAGCGGCTTCTCCGGTACCTCCGCGGCACCATCGGCTACGGGCTGCTTCTCCGCAGGTCCTCCTCCGCCGACCTGGTGGTCTACACCGACGCTGACTGGGCGGGCTGCCCGGACACCCGCCGGTCCACCTCCGGCTACGCTGTCTTCCTCGGCAGCAACCTTGTCTCTTGGTCGTCCAAGCGACAGCCGGTGGTCTCTCGCTCCAGTACCGAGGCCGAGTACCGCGCCGTGGCTAACGGCGTGGCTGAGGCGGCTTGGCTCCGCCAGCTTCTGGCTGAGCTGCACCGCCCTCTCGCCAGGAGCTCCCTCGTCTACTGCGACAACGTCAGCGCCGTCTACCTCTCCACCAACCCCGTCCAGCACCAGCGCACCAAGCATGTGGAGATCGACCTGCACTTCGTCCGCGACTTTGTGGCCATCGGCGCCGTCCGAGTCCTGCACGTCCCGACGACTTCGCAGTTTGCGGATATCTTCACCAAGGGCCTCCCTTCCTCGACCTTCTCCGAGTTTCGATCCAATCTCAACGTCGCCAGTGGCTAGTTGTGGCTGCGGGGGGGTTCGTGTGTGCGTGCTGTACTTCTGTCTTGTCCAGTCTTGAAACTCCGCTGCGCCGGTAGTTCAGACTGCGGGGGGTGTTGGAGTATGTATTAAGCCCATAAGGCTAAGGCCCATGAGGCCCATGTATGGAACCTATATAGCTACCCTTCTAGGGTTAGCCCTTATGCAATGAAGTCAAAAGTTCCAACAAAAAATAACAACCAAACCCTTGGTATGCTATTGAGGACTGATGTAATGAATTTTTTTTTCTTTGAATGGAATCTTTGCCTTTTTTAGAGTTTGGGTTAAATATTCCTTCTGTTCATGCTATATCAGCACACTAAATGTGATAACAAAGTGTTTGAGAATTTTTTTCTTCTTTGAATGGATTATCTTTGCCATTTTAAGTTTGCATTAAATGTTTTTCCTATTCATGCTCTATCTGCACACTTAGTACAATGACAAAGTGTTGAGAAAAAAAAATCCAATAACAACCTTCATAGAAATACAATTTTATATGACATCTTTACCATTTTCTTTTGAATTTGTTTTACATCTTTAAGTGATTATTGTATCTTGAATAACCAGCAATTGTATGACAATTATCTTTCCTATTTTGGACAGAAGACTCTCCTGAAAACACAGCAAGTGCACAACCATCACCTTATCATTCTGGGAAAGGGTACACACAGGCAAAAGACATGAATAATAATATTAAAAAGGGTTGTAAGGCAAGCACATCATTTGGTATTCAGCAGAGAGCTGAGAAGTCTGCAAGGACTAAACGATCTACCAAGTCAATACTACACGGGCTGTCTGATAGTGATAATAGTGATTCTGAGTTTATGGGCCCTCTGTGGAGGTCAAGATCTCACACCATGAACAGAAACCAAAAATTGTTTCAAAATGGCAGTACTGGTTTGACAACACCTCAATCCAGTGGACTAATAGAAAGAGAGAGGGTCAGAACTAAATCCCAGCCATTGGTAATTTCCTTCTGCTAATATAGGATTATACTGCCCTATATGCTTAGTTTCTTATTCACAAATGATAACTGAACCATGTTGTGCTAGAGCATTATGATTTATGCATCCTTAAAGAGTGTCTTTTATTCTTTTAACCACGTTTTGCCATATAATATCCTGTATTCTATGTCTTTGCTTTGTGTTCATGCACTCTATTTTCTTTGCCTTTTAGCATTACTTTAACTGGGTTTGGGTGCACTGCTAGTTTTCTTATAGTTTGGTAATATAAACTGCATGATGAAGTTGTAAAATTTATGATCTGCGGTGGCCCATATTTTTTTTTGCTGAATCACACATAGATGGCTGGACCGCCTGACAACATTATTTTCTACTATTTATGCCATACAATTTCATAGAAGATTTCTGGGCCAAAAAGTAGCATTTCTCTGATGGAAGAGCTGACATATCAAATTCCAACTGGAGTCAATACTGGATTGATCCCTTATATAGTTGCATGCGTAATTGCATAGTCACCAGAAATAAGGGCTAATTGGATTGCAGGGCAGGATAGCCCCACGTGGGTTGTGGATGTCAAAATGTTGGTCTTAAGTAGTTCGCTACAAATGATTCCGATTGATCCAGGTCGATGATGTTGGTCTCTGAGCAATGACAATGAGTGCTGATATGTCACGTGATTAGCTCACATGCATGCATATATACAAGTAATAATAGCAAAATGAAAAAGAAAGTAAAAGGTCAAACTTTTCTCTTTGCTGCCAAAAGTTGGCCTAGACAGCCCTTGACTCACTAAGATAACCCTAACTAGCTTTACAAGAGTACCAGTCTCGACTCACTGGTCGGGCTGTTATTTTTGCTGTGGCACAAATTTCTTTTTAGCTATTTGTTTAATGTGAGTGGTGGGTGGGTGTGTGTGTGTTGGGGGGGGGGGGGGGGAAGGGAAGGGTTGGGAAGGTTTGTTGTAGCCCTCCCGTTTATACGATTTCCTTAATGAAATAACACACAGCTCTTACGTGTGGTCTCGACTCACGAGTCGATGTTGCACGACCACAGGAAGCCATCTTCTTGTTACTAACCTTGGAGATCTCAGAAGCTAAGCACTCCAGTAGTGGAGATGACTATATATATATAGAAACATCATGGGCCATATGGGCCTATTGTAGATGGACCTTTATACACTTAGCACTTCTTTCTCCCTAGGTCTCTCTTCTTCCTTACAAATTAGTGCCACCAGCAACAAAACAGTGGCCACCAGCAGCATCTGCACCTGTGGGAAACAAAATTGATTTCCCATTATCTTCCCTCCATGTGTCAATGGGGTCCTTCATGGGCATCCTAATTCTACCGGTGAAGTCCATCGTCCAGTGTCCCCCTATGAGGTTTGCTGTCTGTGCTCTACCTGCATGATTAACTGTCTGCCTCGGCTGATGAAGCATGGTCACACTAGCTGAACCTTTCTCTTGTCCCGTCGAATGCCCATGCAATGCACCTGTTAAAACAGGGACGTTGGCCCCTGTCATCCCCTACACTTGATTCGGGGCGGTGTCCCGTGGTCAAGGAATGCGACTTCAACCCTGAACTTGGTGACTATGGTTATATGCCATTTGAATTAATTGGTTGCAGATATGATTGTTTTCCCCATTTATATGCTCCTGTACTCCTACATAACATGCTTGATATAAAATTTAGAGTTAAACGCAATAGAGGTGCATTAACTTATGCAGGGGTTTAAGTTAGGTCCATCAACTTTAAAAGTTGATTTCTGGGTCCATAAACTTTTTAAGTGGTCCACCGTAGGTTCATACCCCTTCGTTTGGCCCTTAGATTGAACTTTCGGGTCCACAAACTTTATAACATGAAATTTTCAATTAGCCCCTCCTCTCTCCTTTATCGTCTCTGTTCCTTCAGCATGCAAGGTGGTGAGAGCAAGCGCCGACAAGTGGCACGAGTGTAGGGGACGGTGGCATGAGACATAGGGCTGCAGGGTCGCACTTTGGAGAGTGGCGGCGCGCATGTCCCATGAGTCATCTCCTTCCTCTTCTTTCTTCCTCAAATCAACATAGGCACACGTATGGCGGGAGGGGCTGATTCGGCCAAGGGAGCACCCGTCGGCTACAATGGATGGGACCATGAGCTTCACCACTCACCCGTGAATTTGAGGGTGGTTTTAATCTATCCGTTGGAGGCCAGCAGTGGGTTGGCCACAAGCGTGCTCGTCCAGCGGTCGACGACAGGCAGAAGGTAGAAGACGGTGGCAAAAATGGTGGGGTCTGACATAGACTTGCCCTAACTGTGTGCGCACGGGGATGAGGTGACTGCGGCGGACTCAAGCACACACTTGTTGAAGTGGTGATGGCCTACACCGATGGGAACGGCGGCGCACGCGAGCTCAAAGCTCGACCATGGCAGTTGCAATATGACGGGCTAGGAGGTCCGACATGGTTTTTTTTTTGTGTCCAATGAGGGCAAAGGGTAGAGGAGGCAGGGACAAACTCAATAGTGCTCATTTCAAGGATAGAGGTGAAGCACAAGGTGAGGAACAACGGTGATAGTAGGAGCTCGGTTGCAAAGGGTAGAGGAGGCGGAGACAGACTCAATAGCTCATTTCTAGGACAGAGGTGAAGCACAAGGTGAGAAACAATGGTGATAGTAGGAGCCGGTAATGGTGGTGGCAAGCACTGGCTTGAGGGAGTGGAAAGGAGGGCACCGCGGTCATGGGATATGCATGAACTTGGCAAATTTCATGCCATGCTAGCTGCTGACTCCACATGCCACATCAGATCTAAGGGCCAAACGGAGGGGTATGGACCTTTGGTGAACCACATAAGGCCTTGTTTGGGTGCATGTGTATTTAATTCAATCCACATGTGTTGGAGTGGATTGGAATGGAACTTAGTTTAATTCCACTCCAATCCACTTCAACACATGTGGATTGAGATGAATGCATGCGCATCCAAACAAGGCCTAAAAGTTTATGGATCCAAAAGTTTAATCTAAGGGCCAAAAAAGAATGTGTATGCACTTGTGGTAAACCACTTAAAATGTTTATGGACCCGAAAATCAACTTCTTTTAGGGCTTGTTTGGAACACGGAAAATAATTCGTGCTCTTGTGTTTTTCCTATGAAATTCCTGTGTTCCTTAGAGGTCCTTAGAGTTGACGGACCTAACTGAAACCCCCACATAAGTAAATGGACCTCTGGTGCATTTAACTCTAAAATTTATCTCAGAGCATCAACTTGCGCATGTCTCATCGCTACTTGCCTATTTATAATTACTAAATCTCATATCAAGGTTTCATAATTTTATCTGTCTGATATTTACTGCCCAGGACCCAAAAGCAACAAGTAACGGAGATCTGCATACTATCGATGAGTATGAGTCTGTTGTCAAGCAGTTAAGGGATGAAAATTTATCACTAAAGGAAAGGTAAATATCAGCGGGATTCAGCTTCCACTTTTCTTGTTACCGTCGGGCAACCAACATTTACTATATTGTCGATGATATTTGATGAGATTTAACAAAGCATTGGATTGATCACATTGTCACTTTCTTTCCATACTTACGTTGTGCAACTGTTGAGAGAATGACTTAAAATGTAGCAACAAGTTTGTGTTAAGGGATTCCTTATTCAAATGGGCTGTGGTACCAAGAGTCATTTTTTTTTTCCTCGAACAACACAGGAGAGCTGCGTGTCATTTCATTAAGAAGAAAGAAAAACGGAGAGGGGAGAAAAAAAACTAACTCCTGCACCCAATACTTAAAAAACAATAAAAGCTAAAAGGAAAGAACATCCCATCACACTAAAACAGCACACATCAAGTCTGTGTGCTTAGCAGCTGAAGAAACATCTCACTAAGAGCAGAGGCTCAGCCATGCACCACAAAGCAGTAAAGCACTCTCTCATTAGCTACAGCTTGTAGAACCAACTGGACATTTGGTGGAGCTCCTTTGAACACACAAGCATCGTATCATTACAATGCTTAAATGGTCTATGGTACCAAGAGTCATGAATAAGGGATTATGACGACCCACAGGCTACATCTTAAAACTGACAATGGACTTGTATTAGATTTCTCATCTTTTGATCTTATAGTTAACAGATGAATGTGCTTTCAACGAGACACTTAAATGGTTTTTGAAGGAAAACCTTAGGTTTCCATCCAAGTATTGTTTGGATAATTAAGAATTTGGAATCTTTCATATTGAAAGGAAATGGATATTGCAAATCCATGTTAATGCTATCATGCAAAGAGAGGAAAGCCTGTGTGATTTGCTATGCTTCTGTGTGGCCTGTCTTGCATATGGGTGGGTTTTAGTGGATTTTCACCTCTTGAGGTTATATAGTTTTCCCCCGAAGGGCTATTTGAAAATTACGTCACTTTTAAAAATTCCTTATGTTTCACTTGATATGAATATGAAATTGCACAAAACAATGTAGGGATCATCTGTACTTTATATATGCTACTAAATTCATTTTACTTTGACCATCAAGGTCTAGCTACTCCTGTCCATTTGAATGTGACAATGTGGTTGCTGGAACTACCAAACCCGCATGCTTGCAGTCAAAGTTCCTGGGTTGATGGGGCTACTTTTAGAAATGTTTCGACAAGGTGGCAACGGGATTGTTCTCACGCATCTGGAATGGAACTGACATTCCCAGGATGAGGAACAGGCATCGTTCCACATTCATAATGATCTTTTTCTCAAATTATCAAAGTTTCCTTGGATGAGGAACTTGACATTGAGCATGCTTGCAATGTGTAATGGTACTCCAATTTGTCTCGAGATTGCAGTAAGGTGCCTTATTCATGATGTTCTTTTCTCAGATTATCAAAGGTGGAAGAATCGATGTTGCAAGAGCTAGTGGTGGAGCGTGATAAAAATAAGTCTTTGGCAGAGAGGGTATGCACTTCTGTCTTTTCTGCCTACTGTTTTGCTCTAACAAATATTGTTGCTTGGCCTAAAAAGATGAGGCTGCCCACTGTATTGTCACTTGTTAGTGGATTGAAATGTTTTACCATTAAATTCTATGTTTATATGCCTGACACAATGTGCTTGGTAACCTTAGTTTCCCCATCCACCATATGGATTCATTTTTTATTGTGTTTGGTCAGTAAGGCCATTGATATGTTATCTTTATTATCCTAATTCATGCTATGAGCTATCATATTTGTCATATGCCTGTCTTTGCTCTATAAGGATACATTGTGCTCTTGGGATAATATATGTTGCTCGTCACCCTCCTATTTTTCAGGTGGAGGATCTGCAGAGACAACTTGAGTCTGCAACCAAGGAACAAGAAGCGTTGATCGACATCTTCTCAGAAGAGAGGAACCGACGAGACCAAGAAGAGGAGAGCCTGAGGAAGAAGCTGAAGGTGAGTGAACAAACTGTGACTGATCGAAAGTCGCAGCACAGCATGAACTTTTGTTTCTTGCACTTCTGAACATTTTCGTGCAACTTGTTCCCTCTTTGGCAGGACGCATCTTCCACCATACAGGACTTGCTGGAGCAACTGAATGCTGCCAGGAAAGGCCGCAAAGTTTGAGAAAATAAACTAGCAACATTGCTACCCTGTCTACTAGGGACAGTTTTAGTCTTCATAGGGGGGGGGGGGGGGCTCCTTGCCGCATCGCCTTGGTTTAGAGTTGAGGGTTGGCTGCATATACATAGTGCCCCAGGTCGTTTGGAGCATCCCATGTACCAAGCAGTAGTGACCACTAAAGGACACGTTATGCTTTATCTGCAGGCAGCAGTTACCCTACAGGAAACAACTAGCGTAATTATCTTTTCATTCTGTTACATCATGTGTTGATCACTTGTCGGTTTCTGATGATACGACAAGGGACTGTCCTTGATCTTTTGATGAGTGTGGATAAGCTCGATTTGGAGTGGATTCGACAATGGTTGCCTAACTACAACGACCACAAGGTTGTTGTGCCTTAGCAACTGGTACACCAGCTCCGATTGTGATGTTCTTGTCGTGCCAAGAACACCATGAACCTACTAGCAATCGAGAACAAGCAAGAACAAGATGAACAAGCATTATTTAAGCCAAAGGCTAAATCTGAATCACAAGCAAATCGGGTGGTCTAGGCTATCTTGTATCTAAACAAAATTCAACCTCACTCTGGTGGCTGTTGGTTCTATTTATAGGTAGGAGAGCACAAGGGGTCCATGGAAAACTCTAATCAGGGCGTCCTTTAGTGGGCTCTAGTGAATACAAGGCCTATGCCAAGCTGTAGGTTTATACGTCCTTTTGCTTGCTAGGCACAACTTTTGTAGAGTCTGATAGTGGGGTTAGACCCACATGGAAGAGAACGATGGGCTCTTTCCAACAAGTCAAAAACCAGCTTCATTGGATCTTTATCAATGAGTTACGTTATTTTTGATGGAGTGACTCATGCTGTCTCGAGATGAGCTGAGCGCCCTATTAATGATATGATTTTCACTTGTTTAGTTGCTCCATCCTCTTCGTTGGGTCTGAACATGAGCCAATGGGGTCTTGGCCAACATTTCTAAGAACGAGGAAATGATCACAATGATTTAGTAGCACCCCATTCATAGAAGAGTTTGTATGGACAGTGAGGAACGAGTTAACCTGATAATTGTGTTGTCATGCTCGAGCTTGTGTCATTGGTCCTTGCTGTCCAATAGGCTTTGTTGTATCAATGGAAGGGATGCCCTCATCATCCTCCTCTTCTTGCTTTTGAGTCGTCCTCGACTCAAATTCATCCACTTCCCTCATGTATGGTTTCAAATCTGCAATGTTAAACATGGGGCTGACCCCAACATCTGCACATAGCTCAAGTTTATAGGCATTATCATTAATCTTTTCTAACATCTTGAAAGGACCATCAGCTCTAGGAAGTAATTTAGACTTTCGCAAGTCAAGGAACCTGTCCTTTCTTAAATGGAGCCAAACAATCACCGGGTTTGAAAGTGACTTGATTCTTTCCTTTGCTACCAGCAAGTTTGTATTTGGCATTCATGCTCTCTATGTTCTTTTTGTTGTCTCATACAGTTTTAACACTAGTTCAGAATGTTTTTTAGCATCAAAGTTCAGTCTCTCTGAAGTTGGAAGAGGCAGCAAATCAATAGGCGCATGGGGCACAAAACCATAGACAATCCCAAAAGGCACACTTTAGTAGTAGAATGTTGTGAACGATTGTAAGCAAACTTGACATGAGGTAAACGTTCTTCCAACCTTTTTATGTTTGTTTTCAAAATAGCCCTAAGCATTGTAGACAAAGTTCTATTCACGACCTCAATTTGTCCATTAGTTTATGGGTGACAAGTAGTGGAAAATAATAGCTTAGTGCCCAACTTAGCCCATAATGTTCTCCAAAGTGACTAAGAAATTTTACATCACGATCTGAGCCAAAAGAGAAAACGAAGATCCTAACGACTATTCCGAATGTAATTCAACACCTTGACATCCGGAACTAACCGTCCTTAATCTTGACGTCACTCCTTTGAAAACCGAAACGATTTCCATCAGGGGGCATGAATACCATGATGCCCAAAGCAGTTATCACTTCCATGACCTAACTTACCAAGGTTTCTGCAAAATACACGTTAGTCATGGTAATAAAGCGTTGTCATCAATTGCCGAAACCAACTCTCGGGGTCTAGATGCTTTCAATCTCCCCCTTTTTGGTGATTGATGACAACACTAAGATTCAAAGGATAGGAGTTGAGGTTTTTGAACATGCTTGGTTCACATAAGCAAAAAGCAGTAAGCACTAGAGATTAGGAATTGCTTATGTGTTCCAAGCCAAAAGAGTGTACTTACAAGATAAGACATGAAACGTTAGTACACAAAATGATATAGCTCAAAAGAAATCAGAGTAAGGCACGGAAGCACAACCTTATGAGCTATAAACAAACAAGTGACATGATTTAAACCTGTGACTAGATAAACCATAGAGACTCAAGGTATCTCACATGACCACATGTCACAAGAATGCAATTACTGTAAAGTAAACATGATGCATGAGTGTAGCACATAAGAAAAAGAACGAAAACCCTCTATCAAAAACTCCCCCTGAATCTACTCTCTCTCCCCTTTGGCATCAACCACCAAAAGCTAATCTAAGGATCTGATGGGGGAACAGACGGAGTTGAGTCGGGTGCTGAGGAGCGCGGAGTAATCACAAACTGAGAAGTGTCTCCCTCGGACTCGGAGCTATCAGGCTGACCCTCTGAAGAAGCACACGGCTGTGAAGCGGTCTGGGTCTGATCAACAAGAACAGGTACTGACGAAGTAGCAACAAGTGGAGCAGTCTCTATGACCTGAGCCTGAAGTGAGCCAATAGCTAGGGGATCTGTCGAGGCAACGGACGAAGAAACTGTCTCTGTAGTGCCCGTCCCTATCACAGGAGGAACAACTGCCTCTAAAGCTGACAACCCTGATGAAGTAGCAAAAGTAGTGTGCGAGGGCGTCGGCTGACCAGTCAACTCGCTATATGTGGCACTAAGATCAACGAAAGGTGTGCCGGTCAAAAGGTGAGGGCAAGGCTAGTCTGAAGGAGTAAATCCCATCTGAATAGGTGTGTAGCTCGGGGACTGGAATGACTGAGGGTCCTGCAGCTGTGGAGAGGTGAACTGAAAGCTCGGCTGTCCCTGACTCGAAGGTCCACTAGACTGTAAGGCTGAAGTCAGGACAGATGCAGGTGGAGGAACCCCAACTGTGACTAGGTGACGTAGAAGATCCAAGTACTGCTGCTGGCTAGCTGCACTCTGTCGCTGCATCTTATATTGCTGACGTTGCATCTCGACTTGTTGGCGCTGTATCTCAAGCTGCTGTCTCTAGAACTCGTCCTGTCGAGCCTGTATCTGTGCAAACGTGGCAGCTGTGTCCTGAGCCTGTCTCTGTAGCTGAAGCTCATGTCGCTCCTGTGCCTAGGTCAGCCTCTCAAGAATAGCCACCATGGCTGGGTCTGAGCGGGAGGTTGAACCAGAGCCACCGGCCTCGTGGTCGTGAGGCCGAGGAGACCGATACCTAGGGATGGGCTGATAATCCTCGTCAATGCTGTCAGAGGCCTCATCCTCAGCTATATCAGCGGGCTGAGCATCTAGATCTACAAGCTCTGCCTCAGCAAGACCTTGTACGGTCGCGTCCTGCTCAGCCGCTGTCTCAGGCACCTGAGGTCTCTCTCTCTATCCTGGCACAGAGGCCTGCTCTCTCGTAACTGAAGCCCATAGCTGACGAATATCATACTCAGGAAAGCAGTGGTAGTATCAGATATCTCAACTCTAATCTCTGAAGGCAGCTCAAGTGCAGATCTGATGATGAAGCAAATCCAATGAGCATAGGGCAGCTAACGGTGTCCCTTGAAGCCCTCTGCCAAGGTGTCCTCCATCTCACTAATCATAAGATCCCAAATGTCAAAAGATGTCTGTGAGAGGAGGTGGTGAACAACCCATAGCTGCATCCTGGTCAATCCCTCTCTGTAACCAAGTCTGGGAAGAAGAGTACGCCTGACAATAGCATCCAGAACTCGGGCAAGCAGTGTCAAACTGGCAGGTGTGCGACGAAACCCTTCGCCAAAAGGCTCACGGAAGCAGGGTCGGATCAGATCTGTAGGTGGCACAGTACCGCCATGAGGGTGTCTAGGTGGAGCTGTCTGACCGAAACAGAGCTGGTGGATCTTCGTGTCTGAAGCTGGGAGTCTGAGAATCTCCCGCACTCTTGTGCTGTACAGTCTGCGGTCGCGGCCTCGGAATGCAAAGTGTATGAACTCATGGGCCGGATCAATCCATAGTGAAGCATAGAACTCCCTAACCCAAGTGCCACAGTATGCACCTGTCCGTCCAAGAAAATCTGACAAGCCCGGTAGAAAGGACAGGTGCGAACGAAGCTGCTCACCCACTACCTCAACAAGTGACTCAATGCGACAGACCCTCTGTGGTCGAAAGGCAATGCCACTGTCAACATAAGCTCTGTAAAAATCCTCCTGTAGAGGAGTATAAAAGCCCTCTGAAGCTCTGGAGTCCCTCTGAGGTGGGAACCACCGGCTGACCTCAACAAATCTTAACCCTTGCACCTGATGTGTTGTAGCACCTCTCAAGTCAAAGTGCTCGACAGGGGGTGAACCTCTAACCTTAGGAGGTGGACGTCCTCCACGACGCTGGCCCTCTGGCCTAGGAGTCACCTGAGCTCGTGTGCATGTGGAGCGGCGACGTGGTGGAGTCTGAGCTGGCTGCTCCTCTATCCCCTCTGGAGCCTCTGTAGGTGGATCAACTGACATAGCATCTGCATCCATTGTCACCTCTGTGCCCTCAGTGGTCTCAGTAGTCTCTGTACCAAGCTGTTGACCTTCAAGATGAAAGAGACGCTCGCCAATGCGTATACCACTGCTCCTGCCACCCCTCTCTGCTGCATCAGCTGCATCTGCCACTGCCTGAGCTATCTCTGCATCAGTAAGAGTCTTCTTCTTTCTGGCCATGATCTTGATGCGCTTTCCACGCGCAACCTCAGACAGACGAGGAGGACTGTTGTCCCCGTCACTAGGAGCACCACCAGCATTCTTGCAACGAACCATGTTGTCACACTGTCGAGAAATCTCTGAAAGATTGTGTACTGACACTCGAGAGGCTTGGCCTCAAACCGTATCCGCAGGCTTGGCCTCGGATTCAACAACTGAACAGCAGTCACCCCGACACACCGACAAACTTGCTAAAAAGATGGAATAGATAGATCTACTATAAGCAACATATATGATCTAAAAGGTACGAAACCCTAGAGATAGCAAGCATATATGATAAGATTTGAATCAAAATGCGATGGCTACCTCGGATTGACGAGAAAACGGTGACGAGGTGAGATGACCTAGTTCGCGAGACTTCTCGAAGCACCGGACGAGCGCTGATTTGCTGAAACAAAAGTCAATTAGGATAACAATAACGAAATTTCAGCAAACCCTAACAAGAAGATCAAGGATATGCGTAACAACCTCGGAGTGAAGACGTCGCGCGAAGAAATTTCGACGTCAAACGAAGGAGACGCCGCAGTGCGAACCCTAGGGTTAGGGCAACGCGCGATGGCCGAAAACGAAGATGGTCGCGAGGGAAGGCAGGGGCCGGCCGGAGGTGGCGCAGGTGATGGAGGGCATGACTCTCCGGTGGCAGCAGCAGACAGCGGCGGTGGTGCAGGCATGACAGAGATGGCGGCGGCGCGGCAGGGGCGGAGCTACGCGGTGCGGGCGGAGCTGCGGGCCGGGCGGCGCTGTGCGGGTCACCGGAGGAGAAGGAGAAGGCAGGGCGTGGCAGTGAGCACCGCTGAGCGGTGATGGCGAGATTTCCGGCGAGTTAGGGCTGGGAGGCGGCGGAATCGCGAAAAACATGGCGACGGATGAGGAAAAAGTGAGGGAACATGAAAGGTTATATGAGGGGTTTGATCCGCTCGTCACGCGATGACCGGACGCGGTGGTCGATATGACCAGACGCGGTCGAGGCGGCGTCCGATCATATTCCAGTAAGCTCTTGGAATGATCGGACGCGTCCGATTATCCACGATCGGACGCTGACAGCGTCCGGTTAGACATAGCCCGAAAAGTTAGAACGGATGATCGTACGCGGTGGTGGTTACCGGGACCGGACACGGTGGTCGACAGGGGCGCGTCCGGTGCAGCGTCCGATCACTAGATCAGGAGTTGGTCTTCTGGATGACCGGACGCGCTGGTGGTCGCCGGGACCAGACGCGGTGGTGAAGCATCACTGCGTCCGGTGCAGCGTCCGGTCACAGTTTTTCACCCTTCTTCATTCTGAACTTCGACGCGACTTCGCCCAATCTGGTTCCAATTCAAAGAGACACAAATAAACACCAATTGGAACATGATATGAGTGACCTCACTCAAACCCTCAAGTTTCTCAAAATAGTTTGCCTTAGGCTAATATTATTTTTAGGAAAATAGGCAACAAACACTCGAGGAGCAACGTATGGCCATGCAATAGAGTTTTTGAACCCTTGGGAGCGTCAAAATGCTCTCTCTACCCATGGACAAAAACAGAGGTTGCTCAAAGCCAAACCGAAAAGAAACAACAAAGCAACAACCATGCAAATGCAATGCAAAACAAGTAAGTAAAGCTAGGTTGCTTGTCAAGTTTGATCCACGGTTAGGCTTCTTCACTCCTCCAAAGGAGGGTTATCGTAACCGTGTTAGCCAAGCCCTAGATGCATTGCAGGTAATTAAACATGACATATAATACAATGCAATGCAAGGGACAACACAAGCTCATTTTTTAAAGTTACTAGAGTCAAACACATTGAGTTCACTTCTCAACCTACAAAAGGTAGCTTCATCCAAAGGTTTAGTGAAGATATCCGCTAATTGATTTTCACTTCTTACACCTTCTAGTGATATGTCATTTTTAGCAACGTGATCTCTTAGAAAGTGGTGGCGGATATCAATGTGCTTGGTGCGAGAGTGTTGTACCGGATTATTAGCAATTTTAACGGCACTTTCATTATCACATAAAAGTGGCACCTTTTCAAGAACAATTCCATAGTCTAGGAGAGTTTGTTTCATATATAGGATTTGTGCACAACAAGCCCCCGCGGCAATGTATTCCGCCTCGGCGGTTGACAAAGTCACACTATTTTGCTTTTTAGATGACCAAGATACTAAGGATCTCCCAAGCAAATGGCATCCTCCGGATGTGCTTTTTCTATCAATTTTGCAACCGGCAGAATCCGAATCGGAGTAGCCAACTAGTTGGAATCTAGCTCCTTTGGGATACCAAAGTCCAATGCTTGGGGTATACTTAAGGTATCTTAGGATTCTTTTTACGGCACTTAGGTGAGGTTCTTTAGGGCACGCTTGAAAGCGGGCACACATGTACACACTAAACATGATGTCGGACCTAGATGCGGTAAGGTACAACAAGCTACCAATCATAGAATGGTAAAGAGTTTGATCGATTGGTTTACCTCCCTCATCTAGGTCGAGATGTCCATTAGTTGGCATTGGGGTTTTGATTGGCTTGCATTCTTCCATCTTGAATCTTTTGAGAAGATCCTTGATATACTTTTCTTGAGAGATAAAAATCACTTCTCTCATTTGCTTGACTTGAAACCCAAGGAAGAATGTTAGCTCACCAATCATTGACATCTCGAACTCTTTTGACATCAATTCACCAAATTCTTTGCAATAGTCTTCATTTGTTGACCCGAAGATGATATCATCAACATAGACTTGACAAATGAAGATCTCTTCATTAAATTTCTTGGTGAATAGTGTGGTATCAACCTTCCCAATAGTAAAACCCTTCTCAATGAGGAAGTCCCGGAGGTGCTCATACCACGCTCTAGGGGCTTGCTTGAGCCCATATAGCGCCTTGGACAACGAATGGCTTCAAGTCTTGCAACGGGTGCAAAAGTCTCTCCAAAATCAAGACCTTCAACTTGAGAGAACCCTTTTGCTACTAGTCTTGCCTTGTTTCTTACTACTACCCCTTGATCATCTTGCTTGTTGCGGAACACCCACTTGGTTCCAATGACTCTTGCACCTTTTGGATGCTTTTCAAGTGTCCAAACTTGATTGCAGGCGAAGTTGTTCAATTCTTCATGCATGACATTTACCCAATCCGGATCTTGAAGAGCTTCTTCTACATTCTTAGGTTCAATACAAGAGACAAAAGAGTGATGTTCAACAAAAGAATTAAACTTTTGAGATCGAGTCATTAAACCCTTTGTAGGACTCCCTATGATGAGATCTTGTGGATGTGCTTGAAATAGAGGTGAGTTTCTTCGATCAACCATTTGAGGAGTAGGATGGGGAGCATCAACATCTTGTGCTTGTGCCTCGGCTTGATGATGAGAGACATGGGTGTCTTCATTTTCAACTCTCTCATTCTTGTCATCATCTTGAGGCACATATGATGAAGATGGTGGATTTACAATTTATACATCGTCTTCATCATCTTTAGGCTTGATGTCACCCACCAGCATGTTCTTCATGGCCTCCCTCAATGGTTCATCACCTACATCATCACAATTCTCAATTGCTCCTTGGGAGCCGTTAGATTCATCAAATTCCACATCATATGTTTCTTCAACCAAACTGGTGGTATGGTTAAATACTCTATATGCTTTGGACTTTGATGAGTAGCCAACAAGAAAACCAATATCACAACGTCTTTGGAACTTCCCTAGATGTTGACGCTTCTTGTAGATATAACATTTGCAACCAAACACCCAGAAGAATGAGACGTCCGGCTTCTTCCCATTTAGCAACTCACAAGGGGTCTTGCAAAGGAACTTTTGTAGGAAGAGGCGATTTGAAGCATAGCATGCGGTGTTGATTGCCTCGGCCGACAATTTCTCCGGTGTGTTGTACTCATCTAACATTGTTCTTGCAAGAGTGATCAAGGTCCAGTTCTTTCTCTTAACTACATCATTTTGTTGAGGAGTATAGGTTGATGACACTTCATGCTTGATTCCAATTTCATCACAATAAGCTTCAATGTTGGTGTTGTCAAACTCTTTTCCATTGTCACTTCTAATCTTCTTTATCTTGACTTCAAATTCATTTTGAGCTCTCTTTGCAAACTTCTTGAAGCAACTTGCCACTTCGGATTTGTCATGAAGAAAGAAGGTCCAAGTGTATCTTGAGAAGTCATCCACAATCACAAGACAATAAAGATTTCCACCCAAACTCTTGTAAGTTGTAGGACCAAACAAATCCATGTGTAGAAGTTCTAGTACTCTTGATGTTGACATGTAGGCTTTGGTTGGATGAGTGTTTGCAACTTGTTTGCCGGCTTGACATGCACTACAAGGTTTGTCCTTCTCAAACTTTACATCCTTTAAACCTCTCACTAATTCTTTCTTCAATAGCTTGTTGAGAGTGTTCATTCCAACATGAGCAAGCCTCCTATGCCAAAGCCATCCAAGTGTAGTTTTGGTGAACAAACATGTCATCAAGTTTGCATCTTCAGAGGTGAAGTCAACTAGATAGAGATTATTGTATCTAAAGCCCTTGAAAATCACTTGCTTGTCATCTATCTTTGTAACAACCACTTCATTTGGACTAAACAAGCATTGGTAGCCAAGATCACATAGTTGCCCAACGGATAATAAGTTGAAACTCAATGAAGCAACATAGAGCACATTTGAGAGAGAGTGATCATTTGATATTGCAACCTTGCCTATACCCTTGACTTTGCTCTTTGAATTGTCCCCAAATGTGATCTTGTCTTAACATACCCCATCCTCTTCAAGTGAGGTGAACATACGAGGATCACCGGTCATATGTTGTGTGCAACCACTATCAATCACCCAATGAGATCCACCGGTCTTGTAGTTCACCTACACACAAGAGATCAAGCCTTTTGTTTAGGACCAAAACTTGAGAGGGACCCTTAACTTTCTCAACTAGTGACTTGGCAACCCATATTTTCTTAGGCCTATTCTTGTTAGGGGGACCCAAGAACATGACTTTTATCTTTCCACTTGAGTCCTTTCTAAGCATGTAATGAGCATTGAAGGCAAAGGGTCTAGCATGCTTGGGCAAGGGTTGTGGTGGTGGAGTTTTGCACTCATGAGCAAAGTGGCCTTCTTGTCCACACTCAACACAGCTCTTTGGCTTGGGCTTTATTTTGCTTTGTTGTTGTTTGGCCTTGACCTTCTTCTCTTGATTTGCCAAATAACCAATGCCACTCCTATCCATCTTCATGACGGTGTTCATTAGTAGCTCACTTTGCAAATGTTGGCCTCTTGTGAACTTGCTTAGGCCGGTCTTGAGATGCTCTTTTTCTTGCTTGAGCTTCTTGTTTTCTTCAATAAGTGACTCATTTGAAGCTTGCTTTTCAAGAGTCAACAACTTCTTGTTCTCAACTTTAAGCATCTCATTTTTACTCTTGAGCTTGACATACTCATCATAGTCATTGGCCTCAACCACACTCTTGCCTTTGCCGCTAGAGCCTTGCTCAAAGTTCTCAACAATCAAATCATCATATAATGTAGCTATATCAATCTTAACAATTTGGTTAGTAGCCTCATGTGTCTCAAGGGCAAGCTCATTAGCAACAATAAGAGTATCATAGTTGATTTTCAATGCGGTGTATTCATCTTTTAGCAAGTTTAGCCTAGTGATGAGTTCACTATGCTTCTTCTCAATTTTATCATGTTTATCTCTAAGCTCCTTGTTGGAAGTTTTGAGCTCTTTGAGAGAAGAAGACATAGTTTCATTTTGATCTATGAGCTCATCCCTAGTCTTATGTGCACTTTCAAGCTTAGATGAGAGTGATTCATTTTCATGTTGAAGCTCATCATTTTCATTTCTAGTCCTCCTTATGATTTTAGAATATTTGTTTAACAATTTTACTAGTTCATCATAAGAGGGTGCATCATATTCATCATCACTATCACTATCATCATCATCACTATCACTATTTTGTACCTTTCGATCACCCTTAGCCATAAGGCATAGATGAGTAGCGGAAGATGATGGTGAAGGTGGCGGTGAAGGTGTGATGAAGATGTCGGTGAAGATGATGATGGCCCAATCACAAATGCGGCGATTTTCTCTTTTTCATTATCACTTTCATCGCCGGAGGACTCACATGATGATTCAATGTCGGTGAGCCAATCACCAACAATATAAGCCTTGCCTCCCTTCTTCTTCTTGTAGAACTCTCTTTTCTTGCCATCTTTCTTTTTGTATGGCTTGTTCTTTTTCTTCTCATCTTCTTCATCACTTGAATCATCTTTCTTGCCCTTGTACTTGTTCTTGTACTTGTCTTTTGGAGGTTTTGGGCATTGATGAGCTAGATGGCCAAGTTCTCCACAATTGAAGCAATCCATTTCGGAGATTGGCTTCCTTTTGCTACTTGTGAAGAACTTCTTCTTCTTGCCATCGAACTTGATGCCACTCTTGTTGAGCTTCTTTAGCATCTTGGTGGTCTTCCTCACCATGAGTGCAAGTGATTCATCATCAATGTCACTTTCACTTGAACTTTCTTGCACTATCATGGCTTGGCCCTTCTTCTTTTTCTTTTCATGGCTAGCTTTGAAGGCCAAGTCTTTCTTCTTGGAAGATGATGAGCCCTCTTCTGGAGTGATGTGTGTAACAGAACCGACCAAATTATAAGAGCACAAGTACAAAAACAAGCACCGAAGCGCTCAAATTTTCGAACTTGAGCCCATATAATCCCGGTAGTCAATCAAAACCACGAAGGATTTCAAACCAACTTGCTTACAACCAGGATCGCATCATTCAACATACAACATCATACGTTACATTTCACAAGTAGTTCTGAAATAAGTTTACACATACGGAGTCGCAATTATTACAAACCAAGTTTATAAAATAGCGGAAGCATAACACACACCAGTTGTTTAACTACTGCCAGTCTTGATGATCAACAACCCGCAAAAGCATGAGGAAAGTACATAAAAGATGATCACACCCTAGTGATCTAGTCTTCGTCACCCGCAGGGTGGAGACAATTTTTGCAGAAGCCTTGGTAGAGCATATCATCTGCAACAGGAGGGAATAAACCCTGAGTACTGGAATGTACTCAGCTAGACTTACCCGTCGAAAACCAGAAATAAGATGACACCAAGGATTATGCAAGGCTTTCACAAGAGGCTAGCTGACATCACATTTTTGCATAAAGGCATAAGTAATTGAGACTCTTATAACCTGTACTAGCAGTTATTTTTAGCATTTACCTATCATCTATCTTAGCACCTGTACTAAACATGCACTCGATGATAATCAAACAATTATCATCATTATATCCAGAGCAGGTATGAATTGTGGCAACATTGTATCATTCCCTTAACCACCGGTTCATTTAATGAGATCTACGTTGCCGCTGCTCAAGTCAAGTGCTCACTAACCGGGAGCGACGGCGATTCGAATCGAATTCCTATCCAGCTGGAGGGGTATTTCTAACACTCACCGTGCAGACCCCTGCCAGGGTCGCATAGGCCACCGTTTCATATGATTCAGGAATCGCGGGTCCGAATAATGTCGCGACCTCAAGGGCGACACTCTGCCAGGTGATAGGGACTCTAACCCCCCTTGGTCTCACGCCAATGTCCCCAAGCACATCATTTCTCTCCTCCAAGAAGCAACCTACCATTCGATTCCCGGCCTGAATCACATTACTCGGCTTCGCGGTCGGAACGACTTATCCGGCCAACTAAGTGTTAGACTGCGTTCAACATGACTCAAGGACATACAGCGAATCGGTCCTTAAACGACTCAGACGGGCATAGCTCCACACCCAAGACGTGAAGTGTCTTGCGGCTATACTATCGAACTCCCGCCCGGTCTCAATTTCATTTTTAAGCATGGTTCCATCCACGATAGCCATAAAGCCACTCGTGACTCCTTCCTACATCTCGCGGATGACCGAAAATCACCCGACTTCTACCGTACTAAGCAGGGCTAAGCATTGACACGTGCCTAAACCTAATATAGGATTAAGTATGATATCTGGACAAGGACAGGTATAATGCAGCAAGTGTTTTCATATAACTCCTACAACTTAATGCAGTAAATAATTAAAAGTACTCAAGATTAATTTATAAATCAGTAGGTTCAGCATGCACCGGGGCTTGCCTTTCAGAAAGGTCGAAGGCCAGTGATCAGGACACTCAGGTAGATCTTCGGCAGGAGCTTCGTCGTCGGCTGGTTCTTCTAGCTGCTCCGGCTGGTCCTGGATTCCCTCCGGAATCCCCGGCTCGAATTCGAGGAGAGTTACCCCCTCCGGTACACCTATTGCATGAATGCACAATGAATATCATGGATGCATAAATGGGTGCAACATGCTCGGAATGAAATGCATTTCAGAAATAAAATAATAATCTAATCAAGTTACTTTATTAGTACGTGCAAATCTCTTCTTCGGTGGAGAAGTACTTACCTAATCTACCCAACCTAAGATATAGTTGTTCCTCTTCGGTTAAGGTCCTAACACCTAATAAACACAAGAGTGACATTATTTAGGTTACCACAGTAAGTTATTCTGGACAGCAGCTCAAAGATTCTGACAAAACTAAGGATTCCTAACTCCAAAATATATGATCTAAGACAATCTGGAAAGCTTAAGAAATGTACCACAAAATGTTTTCAGATCACAACACTAAATTCCAAAGTTTACCTAATCGAAATTCCAAAGTTCCAGAATCTGTTCTCTCTAAACAGAGAGCAGTCAATTCTGGACTGGCACTTTAAATAGCAATAACTCCCAAACTACTAAGCCAAATGCTCCCAAATTTTGACACAAGCTCATTTACAAATTTTACTACAACTTTGGTATTTACAAGTTTTCCAGCAACCACCTTTATCCAAGGTCAAACCTAGAAATACTATCAGCTGTCCAGAACACCTAAAATTGTAAAGGTTAAATATTTATTGATGTGGCAAACATTCTCTAAGACCAAACTAATACTACTACAAGTTCACAAATGTCACAAAAACACCAGAAAGTAAGGTGTGCCCACCTAGAATATTTATTTAAACCCATTTCTTAATTTACTTAAGTAATTAAGTGGAATTTCAAACATATATGTAAACTGCTCCTAAAATTCTACAAAAATTACAGGAGACTCTCTGACCCAAAAAGAGGCTACTGTAAAAATTTGAACTAAATTTATTCACAGGAACTTTCTACATAAAATTCACAAGCCCAAAAGGCTGATTTTTGTATAAATAACAAAGCATAGTAAAAAGTGTCAAACAACAGATTTCCTAATTTTCTTAGACACTCTAGGGTACCAAGACATTCTCCAAAAATTTATATGAACATTGCACATGTAGAAAAATTACTAAAATTTATTTAAGTACTTCCTAGAATAACAAGATAGCATAATAACTTGAAAAGTACTTAAGCACTACTGCCCAAATTTTTACCAAAGCTAGAGCAAGTATAAATTAGTCTACCCACCAAATTTCATAATTTTTGAAACACCGAAACTCAAGATATGATTTAAACAAGTTTGCATGTGATATAAAACACATTTCAAGGACCTATTTAAATATCCCAGAAAACAAAAATCACATAGCAAACTCATATTTTTCTAAAATACTACACATCATTTAGATCCTAACAAAATTTATCTCATGATTTTTGAGCAAGTAAAACCCTAGATCTACATTTTCTAAACATTATCTAAAACTGTGACAAAATAAAAGAAATGGAATAAATCGGATTTGTTACTGGGCCGGCCCGGGAAAAGACGCGGCCCAAGACGCTCGCGCGCGGCCCGCGACGCACGCGCGGCCTGCTCAGCCATCCCGCCCGTGCGCGGGTGCTGACAGCGCGGGCCCGCAGGTCATAGAGAGACGAGCGGAGGGGAGGAGACGGCCGCGACTCCGACGAGCTCGAGCTCGCTGACGACGGCGTCTCCGGCGACGGGAAGACCACCGACGGTTTCCCCGTGACTTTCCTCATCGACTAAACCTAGCTTTGCTAACCCTATCCCACCCTAGCTACGACGGCCATGGCGGACGCGGCTCGGAGACGGCACCCGGCGGCGGTTCGGCGAGCTCCGGGAGCCAGGGACCTAGGTTGGGCGTGCTACGGCTTCCAGAGGGGATGGCGGACCTATCCAAGCTAAGGATAAGGACAGAGGTGGGGCGAATGCGGCTGACCGCGTGAGCACCGCGTCGATGATCATGGCGCGGCAGCGCACGACCGTGTTCCGGCGTGTACCGTCCACCCTAGCCGGTAACATCATCGCCTAAGCTTCTCTACCCGATCCGGAACCCAGAACAGGAACTAGCAAGAATGGAGGGCGACAGTAGGGAGCTGGCCACGGTGAGCTGCCGCGCGGACAGTGCGCCGGCGAGGACTTACGGTGGCGAAAACCGAAATTCGCCCTCACCTCGACACAATCCGGTCAAGCCACGGGTGGAGGAGGTGGAGGGGATTCAGGTGGAGCGGTGGACGGGATTTGGAGGACGGGGGTGCGACGGTGAGCTTGCACGAGCACAGAGCGGGCTGCGGCGACAATGGCGCCTTCGTTTTCCACCTTGGTGAACCCGGCCAGAGCGAGAGTGAAGGAGAGAAGAGTGAGCACGAGTGTGGGGGTGGAGGTGTCCGCTCGGTGTTCATCTCCACGCCTGGGCTTGCGACGTGGAGACGACAGCAGAACGCACGCGCCACGCGGCCATCGGGCTCTGCCCGAGCGCCACGACGCAAGCCGGCTGTCCGGCTGAAAGGCGTCGGGGTTGACTGAATAGAGGCCGTCATCCCTCGACTGACAGCGCGATTTCAACGATGATTATCTCCCAAACTGGTTCGAGTTAGTCGAAGATGATTACACCAATTTTGTAGAGCTACATGAGGGCTACAAGTTTGTCAATTGGAGTTTGGATTGGTTCGGCCTGGATTTGAAACCACAGAGCTCCAAAGTGGTGTACTTGGAAACTGAAACGTGTTTTCAGTGAGTGAACCCGACTGAAACCCTAATTTCAAGACACCATAACTCCTAAACCATTTAGAACTAGGTGATGGGGATATTGACAATGTTGTAGAGCTATGTGTGGACAACAACTTTGTCAATTGGCTCAAGGACTGGTTTGGCCTATTTTGTGAGTTACCAGTTGCCAAAGTGAGGTACAGTGAAACGGTTTTCAGCTTCACACTTAGCTAAATTTTGCTAAGTCCCAAAACAGCCCCTAATACTGACTTGTGGGCCATTTTTGAGCATGTTCTGGTCATTTTCATGAGATGGCCATATTAGAACTTTTGTTCCTTATGAAATTCCCTACAACTTTGCTTAAGGTTGCTCCTCCATGCAAGATCTCTAAGCTGGACTTTTTAATTGGTCAAACCAGATTACTCTAGGGGTCCAACTTAGTCAACAACATTTGGAAGGGCAATTTGGTAATTTTGGTCAACATGAACATTGCTCCACTACTTACCCTAAATGTAATTAAGGTGTTATAAGACCTAATTTGCCACTCTACATATTGGTTGCACAAAGTTCCTAGTGTCACATACTTTGGAACAAGTAATTCCATACTTTCACCCAAATGTTGCAAGCTTATGTTGCACATGTTGCATGAGTGTGTTGCATAACATTTGCTAATTATGTTACACTAAAGTGGTTGACATGTCTCACAAAGGAAATTGCACATAAGGTACTTATGTTTTGCACACTACCCACTTCTTACTTCACATGAAATGTAAACATAGGTGGCAATGTTTCCAAAGCATGTTTTACATAATATAAGCTGATGCATGAAATGAATGATGCTTGCTTATGCTTATGCAAATGCAATGCAATTAAGGAGCTAAACACCTGAGGTGTTACAGCCCTCCCCCCTTATAAAAATCTCGCCCCGAGATTTGGAAAGCGTACCATTTTTCATAGAATTCCTTATAACCATCCCGCAAATAGTCTTCCCGTTCCCATGTAGCGTCACTTTCACTACCCTGATTACTCCACATTACCTTATACCACTTAACCACTTTGCTTCTAGTTACTCGTTCCTGAGTATCGATCACTCGGACTGGCTTTTCTTCGTAAGTTAGATTGGATTCCAGCCTGATGCCTCCTAAAGGGACTCTTTCCTCAGGAACTCGAAGACACTTTTTGAGCTGAGATACATGGAAGACGTTGAATATGGCACTCATTTCTGGAGGTAACTGGATTTTATACGCAACAGCTCCACTCTTGCCTATGATCTGGAAAGGACCCACGTATCTCGGCGCCAGTTTCCGCTTAACACCAAAACATTGGACACTCTTCATTGGAGAAACCTTCAGATACACGAAGTCTCCAACTTCAAACTCGAGTGGTTTTCTACGACGATCAGCATAACTTTTCTGTCTAGCTTGGGCTGCAGCCATATGTTTTTGGATGGTACGGACTTGTTCCTCAGCTTCATGAACAAAATCAATACCATAATACCTCCTTTCACCAGCTTCTACCCAGTTTAGTGGAGTTCTACACTTACGACCGTACAAAGCTTCGAATGGAGCCATCTTAATACTTTCTTGATAACTATTATTGTACGAAAACTCGGCTAGAGGTAACCATTTTTCCCAAGAACCCTTGGATGAAATGACACATGCCCGCAACAGATCTTCCAAGATTTGGTTAACCCGTTCCGTTTGTCCTGATGTCTGGGGGTGATAAGCAGAGCTTCTCACTAACTTGGTTCCCAGAAGGTGATGCAAGTGCTCCCAAAAGCGAGCAGTGAACTGGGGACCACGGTCAGATATGATAGTATGAGGTATCCCATGGAGCCGGACTATCTGATTGAAGTACAACTCAGCATAGTCAGTGGGACGATAGTCCACTCTAACTGGAATGAAGTGAGCTGATTTGGTCAAACGATCCACAATTACCCAGATGGAGTTATGATTTTTGACAGTAGGAGGAAGACCGACAATGAAATCCATACTTATCTCTTCCCATTTCCAACCTGGGATAGAAAGTGGTTGAAGCAACCCAGCTTTCATGTGCACAGCTTTAACTCTACAGCAGGTGTCACACCTAGCCACATATGCAGCTATCTCTTTCCGCATCTTGGTCCACCAATAGTATGGCTTCAAATCATAATACATCTTATTGCTACCAGGATGGATGGACAACTTAGAGGAGTGTGCTTCAGACATAATATCATTTCGAAGCTCCCGGTCCTTAGGCACAACTAACCTATCCTTGAACCATAGTACACCATCTTCATCTATCCTGAACTGTGTAGTTTCTTGTTCTTTCATCTTACGCTTGATGTGGAATATACCAGTGTCAGTCTTTTGGAGTTCAATAATTCTGTTTTTGAGAGTACAACTGACAGTGATGTTGTATAAGACTGCTGGATGTAGAAGGCGAGATCGATGAAAATCAGTTTCAACTAAGGAATGGCAATGAGACTTACGACTTAAAGCATCCGCAACCACATTTGCCTTGCCAGGATGATAGTGCACTTGAAGGTTATAATCTTTAATCAACTCGAGCCATCTTCGTTGACGCATATTCAACTCGGGTTGAGTGAAGATGTATTTGAGGCTTTTGTGGTCTGTGTAGATATTGCAAACATTGCCCAACAGATAGTGTCGCCAGGCTTTCAAAGCATGAACAACTACGGCGAGTTCTAAGTCATGCGTTGGATAATTCGCCTCATGCTTCCGAAGTTGTCGAGAGGTATATGCAATTACTCGGCCTTCCTGCATCAGAACACCTCCCAAACCTATGCCTGAGGCATCACAATAAACATCAAATGGTTTCTCGATATCCGGTTGTGCCAAAACCGGAGCTGAGGTTAGGAGGGTTCGCAGTTGGTGAAAAGCCGCATCACACTCAGGAGTCCAGGCAAACCTGGTGCCTTTCTGCAGCAACCGAGTCTTTGGCTTGGCTATTTTGGAGAAATCCAGGATGAAGCGACGATAATAGCCAGCCAAACCAAGAAAACTCTAGACCTCATGAACCGAGATAGGAGCCTTCTAGTTCAGTACTTCCTGTACCTTGGCGGGGTCCACCATAATTCCTCCATCGGACAACACATGCCCAAGGAAAGGTACTTCACGAAGCCAGAATTCACACTTACTGAACTTGGCATAAAGTTGATGTTCACGCAGTCTTGTGAGGACTATACGCAGATGTTCAACATGATCTTCCTCATTTACAGAATATATCAGGATGTCATCAATAAATACCACCACAAACTTGTCCAATTCGGGCATAAACACCGAATTCATCAAGTACATAAAGTGTGCGGGGGCATTTGTCAAGCCGAAGGACATAACAAGATATTCATAAAGACCGTATCTCGTAGAGAAGGCTATCTTTGGAACATCTTCCGGGCGGATTTTAATTTGATGGTAGCCCGATCTTAGATCGATCTTGGAGAAAACTTTAGCTTTAGACAACTGATCGAACAAGATGTCGATACGTGGTAGAGGGTACTTATTTTTGACAGTAACTGCATTGAGAGGTCTATAATCTACGCACATCCGCAACGACTGATCCTTCTTCTTTACAAAGATAGCAGGACATCTCCATGGCGACGAACTAGGACGAATCAACCCCTTCTTCAAAAGTTCATTCAATTGCACCTTAAGTTCAGCTAGTTCATTCAGAGGCATCCTATAGGGTCTCCTAGAGATGGGAGCCGTGCCAGGCAACAACTCAATTTTAAACTCCACATCCCGATCCAGAGGGAGCCCCGGCAAATCATCGGGAAAAACGTCTAGAAACTCATTTACTACTGGAATTTCGGTCAACGCCTTTGCTTGCACAGCATGAACTTCCCTAGACAAATCAACTTTTCTGGGAAGTTATACCAGAAAACCCTTTTGATCTGTAGGGTCTCTGAGCATAACTACCCGAGTGGATGTATCAATGAGTACCCCATTCTGACTCATCCAATTCATGCCCAAAATAACATCGATGCCTAAGCCCGGCAAAACCACTAAGGAAAGCGAGTACTTTCGCCCTTCTATCTCAAGCTCAAGATTCCCCACTACTTTATTTGTGGAAATATTCCCACTTGCTGCGCTAATACAATAACCCCCACCTTCAACAGTATGCAATTTGTGTGCAAACTCTGATGCAAACTTAGGACTGATAAAGGAATGCGAAGCACCCGAATCAAAAAGTACCACTGCAGGATGTTGGTCAACTAGGAACTTACCAGCAGTGACAACCTCACCAGATGGGATTTCCTCAATACTGTTATAATGGGTGTGCCCTTGACGGCCACCTTGGTTGACATTCTTCTTAGGGTAAGGGCAGTTTCTGGACCAATGGCCTGGCTTGTTGCAGTTCCAGCAAGGCATGTTGCTAGGAGGGACACTGGAGTTGCCTTGGCTCAAACTACTTTTTGGCAGAGCCACTGTATATGCCTTACGAAACCCAGTCTTCACTGGCGCCTTCTTTTGTGGGGGACGGAACTTAGCAGTTGTGGCAGGAGGGCGAGGAGGAGCCCTCGGGGCAGCTGGAGCTCGAGACTGTGAAGCACTCGCCTCAATGGCCCTTTTGCGACTCTTAGAGGCAGAATAAATAGCATTGTTGTTCTCTTGAGTCAGAGCATCACTGATAAATTCATTGAAAGTAGTGCACTTGCTAGTGCCCATAGTCTTCATCAGCTTCGGACCGAGGCCTCTTTTAAAGCTAGCAATTTTCTTGGAATCGGTATCCACAAACTCAGTGGCATACCTTGCCAGGTTGTTGAAAGATTGCAGGTATTCAGTCAAGCTTTTATTGCCCTGCGACAGCCTCATAAATTCTGTGTGCTTGATAGCCATAAGACCTGGAGGAATATAATTCCCACGGAATGCAGCCTTGAACTGGTCCCAAGCAATCGGGACATTTGCAGGCAGTGTGGAACGATAGTGGCTCCACCAAATACCCGCTGGACCATGCAATTGATGAGAAGCATATTCAGTCTTTAGCTCATCAGTCAGGCGAAGCAGACGAAACTTTTGTTCGATAGTATTCAACCACTCATCAGCTTGCAGTGGTTCCTCCGCCTCCTTAAAGAGCGGGGGCTTAGTATCTAGAAAGTCCTTGAAATCACTGTATTGATTGGGTTCTGGGCCCTGGCGGCCAGGACGAGCCTCCCGGTTGGCAAGCTGGCGCATAGCATCTGCCAGCATGTGCTGCCCTTCGACCACGGTCTGCATTAACTCGGCCGGGGTAGGTGGTGGCGGAGGGGGTGGCTGTTCCTCATCCTCATTGCCAGGACCCCGACGAAGATTGTACGACATCTGCAAAATGCATAGCCAATGAGTACTGACGATGTGGGAAATTTGTAGATGAATTATTGTAAATATGTTAAACTGACTTCATGAAATAGACTTCTCAAAATACTCATGACACAATACTTCATCACAACCGCATAATCCATTCAAGCGGATCAAATGGTGTAATCATGCGAGAGAATCCAACAAGATGTACTTTGATAAAGGCTCACACACGAGAAGCACAACAGTTACTGAACCGTTTACATTAAAATTTACGTGATTTTTGATCTTTTGCCCGGTACTTGGATTCAGTTTCAAAGTGTTTAGTTGACGGAGAAAGGCTACTTCAAACTGATCACAAAGAGACTTCTCAACGGTAGAGCTCCATGGTGGATCATGACTAGCCACCTTGATACCAGCGCGTGCCAAGCAGCACAGCCTTATGTCACGCGCCATAGGAGGCCCTCAGTTTCGTCGCGGCACCGAAGGGTGCTAATCATGACACCATCATCGAACGCCACACAACAAGACATCCAATTGCGATCAAAATTAACAGGTTCCAACTAAACATCCCGGAAACATAGGGTTCGACCTTACATCCCAAAAAGTCAAGTTATTACAAAGCCTCACTCCAACACAGGGAGGGCACAAAGGACGATCCTATCATCATAGCTACGTGATAACTACTCTAAGCATCATCCTCAGAGTCGGTGTCAAGGATCTCCTCTCTGTCCTCATCACTAACAGGCTCTAACTCCTCGTCTTCTTCATGAAGATTGTCATTGTACTCTTCAGCATTCTCCAATTGCTGTTCGAGCTCAAACTGACGAGCTCTCAGAACGTTCTCCTTGTGCCAGGCTTCATCCCTCTGGTTCATGACACGGACCAGCATGCGTTGACAGTTGCGGTTTGCTACTGTCAATCTCTGGACTGCAAGGGTTTCCTGGTCACGATCACGGATCACTTGCTCCAGTTGCTGACGCGCTGCATTCCTGGCAGCAGTCACTTCAGCCAACTCTGCCCTCAGCCTTTCCACCTCAGTAGGCTCAGGGCGGGGCTCACGTGGAGCGAGCTGGTGATGCGGTGCCCTACCCCCAGTGGACTTACGAGCGGTCCTCTTGGTACGTGCCATCTGTAGCAACAAGATAAGATACGACTTAAAGTGAGGATCATTTAGGGGATACGAAATTTAATTTAGTCGGGAGTACTAAAATTTTTAAGGAGGGAGTAGATGATATGTATGATATAATTAAACATGATGCATGCACGTTCTGTACGCCCTCTCACCTTAGTAGAAACCTAAAGTTCTAACGCTAGGCGGTGGCATACATACGTTCTCTCATATAAGCGAAACTATCGGTCTACTCGTTACGCTGTTAGTGTACCTGCAGAAAACCTCATTTCAGCCCAACAGTTTCCCAATATATGCACACAAGAAAGCAGTAATTTAAATACTTTCCATATACACATCCCCAGATGTATATACTTCAGTATCAAAGCTACCCGATAATAAGGTTCCCACAATTAAGTGCTTACGTAATTACATGGTTTAAACATGTAAGTATGCAAGTCACCAAAACTACTCTCCCCTAGATCGCCGGTTGGACGATCATGCTCTCACAACTCACACTTACCAGAGCGTCGAGGCAATTGATCCATACATTACCACCCAAGTGGATGGCATCCATACAATATCACACCGTATGGACGACAAAACAAAAACAAACAAGGCCCCCAAGTTAGTCTTTATAATAAGCCACCTAAGAGTCCTTATTTGGGCTAAGGGATGTGATCACTGGCATACCTAAAAATAATTTTTAGTGTTTTAACCCTTTTTCATAATCAAATACTTTTGTTTTTAAATACTCATAAGATGTTTTAAATGTTGAATTATGCTCCGGTACCAGCTGTAACAGAACCGACCAAATTATAAGAGCACAAGTACAAAAACAAGCACCGAAGCGCTCAAATTTTCGAACTTGAGCCCATATAATCCCGGTAGTCAATCAAAACCACGAAGGATTTCAAACCAACTTGCTTACAACCAGGATCGTATCATTCAACATACAACATCATACGTTACATTTCACAAGTAGTTCTGAAATAAGTTTACACATACGGAGTCGCAATTATTACAAACCAAGTTTATAAAATAGCGGAAGCATAACACACGCCAGTTGTTTAACTACTGCCAGTCTTGATGATCAACAACCCGCAAAAGCATGAGGAAAGTACATAAAAGATGATCACGCCCTAGTGATCTAGTCTTCATCACCCGCAGGGTGGAGACAATTTTTGCAGAAGCCTTGGTAGAGCATATCATCTGCAATAGGAGGGAATAAACCCTGAGTACTAGAATGTACTCAGCTAGACTTACCCGTCGAAAACCAGAAATAAGATGACACCAAGGATTATGCAAGGCTTTCACAAGAGGCTAGCTGACATCACATTTTTGCATAAAGGCATAAGTAATTGAGACTCTTATAACCTGTACTAGCAGTTATTTTTAGCATTTACCTGTCATCTATCTTAGCACCTGTACTAAACATGCACTCGATTATAATCAAACAATTATCATCATTATATCCAGAGCAGGTATGAATTGTGGCAACATTGTATCATTCTCTTAACCACCGGTTCATTTAATGAGATCTACGTTGCCGCTGCTCAAGTCAAGTGCTCACTAACCGGGAGCGACGGCGATTCGAATCGAATTCCTATCCAGCTGGAGGGGTATTTCTAACACTCACCGTGCAGACCCCTGCCAGGGTCGCACAGGCCACCGTTTCATATGATTCATGAATCGTGGGTCCGAATAATGTCACGACCCCAAGGGTGACACTCTGCCAGGTGATAGGGACTCTAACCCCCCCCTTGGTCTCACGCCAATGTCCCCAAGCACATCCTTTCTCTCCTCCAAGAAGCAACCTACCATTCGATTCCTGGCTTGAATCACATTACTCGGCTTCGCGGTCGGAACGACTTATCCGGCCAACTAAGTGTTAGACTGCGTTCAACATGACTCAAGGACATACAGCGAATCGGTCCTTAAACGACTCAGACGGGCATAGCTCCACACCCAAGACGTGAAGTGTCTTGCGGCTGTACTATCGAACTCTCGCCCGGTCTCAATTTCATTTTTAAGCATGGTTCCATCCACGATAGCCATAAAGCCACTCGTGACTCCTTCCTACATCTCGCGGATGACCGGAAATCACCCGACTTCTACCGTACTAAGCAGGGCTAAGCATTGACACGTGCCTAAACCTAATATAGGATTAAGTACGATATCTAGACAAGGGCAGGTATAATGCAGCAAGTGTTTTCATATAACTCCTACAACTTAATGCAGTAAACAATTAAAAGTACTCAAGATTAATTTATAAATCAGTAGGTTCAGCATGCACCGGGGCTTGCCTTTGAGAAAGGTCGAAGGCCGGTGATCAGGACACTCAGGTAGATCTTCGGCAGGAGCTTCATCGCCGGCTGGTTCTTCTAGCTGCTCCGGCTGGTCCTGGATTCCCTCCGGAATCCCCAGCTCGAATTCGAGGTGAGTTACCCCCTCCGGTACACCTATTGCATGAATGCACAATGAATATCATGGATGCATAAATGGGTGCAACATGCTCGGAATGAAATGCATTTCAGAAATAAAATAATAATCTAATCAAGTTACTTTATTAGTACGTGCAAATCTCTTCTCCGGTGGAGAAGTACTTACCTAATCTACCCAACCTAAGATATAGTTGTTCCTCTTCGGTTAAGGCCCTAACACCTAATAAACACAAGAGTGACATTATTTAGGTTACCACAGTAAGTTATTCTGGACAGCAGCTCAAAGATTCTGACATAACTGAGGATTCCTAACTCCAAAAGATATGATCTAAGACAATCTGGAAAGCTTAAGAAATGTACCACAAAATGTTTTTAGATCATAACACTAAATTCCAAAGTTTACCTAATCGAAATTCCAAAGTTCCAGAATCTGTTCTCTCTAAACAGAGAGCAGTCAATTCTGGACTGGCACTTTAAACAGCAATAACTCCCAAACTACTAAGCCAAATGCTCCCAAATTTTGACACAAACTCATTTACAAATTTTACTACAACTTTGGTATTTACAAGTTTTCCAGCAACCACCTTTATCCAAGGTCAAACCTAGAAATACTATCAGCTGTCCAGAACACCTAAAATTGTAAAGGTTAAATATTTATTGATGTGGCAAACATTCTCTAAGACCAAACTAATACTACTACAAGTTCACAAATGTCACAAAACACCAGAAAGTAAGGTGTGCCCACCTAGAATATTTATTTAAACCCATTTCTTAATTTACTTAAGTAATTAAGTGGAATTTTAAACATATATGTAAACTGCTCCTAAAATTCTACAAACATTACAGGAGACTCTCTGACCCAAAAAGAGGCTACTGTAAAAATTTGAACTAAATTTATTCAAAGGAACTTCCTACATAAAATTCACAAGCCCAAAAGGCTGATTTTTGTATAAATAACAAAGCATAGTAAAAAGTGTCAAACAACAGATTTCCTAATTTTCTTAGACACTCTAGGGTACCAAGACATTCTCCAAAAATTTATATGAACATTGCACATGTAGAAAAATTACTAAAATTCATTTAAGTATTTCCTAGAATAACAAGATAGCATAATAACTTGAAAAGTACTTAAGCACTACTGCCCAAAGTTTTACCAAAGCTAGAGCAAGTATAAATTAGTCTACCCACCAAATTTCATAATTTTTGGAACACTGAAACTCAAGATATGATTTAAACAAGTTTGCATGTGATATAAAACACATTTCAAGGACCTATTTAAATATCCCAGAAAACAAACATCATATAGCAAACTCATATTTTTCTAAAATACTACACATCATTTAGATCCTAACAAAATTTATCTCATGATTTTTGAGCAAGTAAAACCCTAGATCTACATTTTCTAAACATTATCTAAAACTATGACAAAATAAAAGAAATGGAATAAATCGGATTTGTTACTGGGCCGGCCCGGGAAAAGACGCGGCCCAAGACGCTCGCGCGCGGCCCGCGACGCACGCGCGGCCTGCTCAGCCATCCCGCCCGTGCGCGGGTGCTGACAGCGCGGGCCCGCAGGTCATAGAGAGACGAGCGGAGGGGAGGAGACGACCGCGACTCCGACGAGCTCGAGCTCGCTGACGACGGCGTCTCCGGCGACGAGAAGACCACCGACGGTTTCCCCGTGACTTTCCGCATCGACCAAACCTAGCTTTGCTAACCCTATCCCACCCTAGCTACGACGGCCATGGCGGGCGCGGCTCGGAGACGGCACCCGGCGGCGGTCCGGCGAGCTCCGGGAGCCAGGGACCTAGGTTGGGCATGCTACGGCTTCCAGAGTGGATGGCGGACCTATCCAAGCTAAGGATAAGGATAGAGGTGGGGCGAATGCGGCTGACCGCGTGAGCACCGCGTCGGTGATCATGGTGCGGCAGCGCACGACCGTGTTCCGGCGTGTACCGTCCACCCTAGCCGGTAACATCATCGCCTAAGCTTCTCTACCCGATCCGGAACCCAGAACAGGAACTAGCAAGAATGGAGGGCGACAGTAGGGAGCTGGCCACGGTGAGCCGCCGTGCGGATAGTGCGTCGGCGAGGACTTACGGTGGCAAAAACCGAAATTCGCCCTCACCTCGACACAATCCGGTCAAGCCACGGGTGGAGGAGGTAGAGGGGATTCAGGTGGAGCGGTGGACGGGATTTGGAGGACGGGGGTGCGACGGTGAGCTTGCACGAGCACAGAGCGGGCTGCGGCGATAATGGCGCCTTCGTTTTCTGCCTTGGTGAACCCGGCCAGAGCGAGAGTGAAGGAGAGAAGAGTGAGCGCGAGTGTGGGGGTGGAGGTGTCCGCTCAGTGTTCATCTCCGCGCCTGGGCTTGCGACGTGGAGACGACAGCAGAACACACGTGCCACACGGCCACCGGGCTCTGCTCGAGCGCCACGACGCGAGCCGACTGTCCGGCTGAAAGGCGTCGGGGTTGACTGAATAGAGGCCGTCATCCCTCGACTGACAGCGTGATTTCAACGATGATTATCTCCCAAACCGGTTCGAGTTAGTCGAAGATGATTACACCAATTTTGTAGAGCTACATGAGGGCTACAAGTTTGTCAATTGGAGTTTGGACTGGTTCGGCCTGGATTTAAAACCACAGAGCTCCAAAGTGGTGTACTTGGAAACTGAAACGTGTTTTCAGTGAGTGAACCCGACTGAAACCCTAATTTCAAGACACCATAACTCCTAAACCATTTAGAACTAGGTGATGGGGATATTGACAATGTTGTAGAGCTATGTGTGGACAACAACTTTGTCAATTGGCTCAAGGACTGGTTTGGCCTATTTTGTGAGTTACCAGTTGCCAAAGTGAGGTACAGTGAAACGGTTTTCAGCTTCACACTTAGCTAAATTTTGCTAAGTCCCAAAACAGCCCCTAATACTGACTTGTGGGCCATTTTTGAGCATGTTCTGGTCATTTTCATGAGATGGCCATATTAGAACTTTTGTTCCTTATAAAATTCCCTACAACTTTGCTTAAGGTTGCTCCTCCATGCAAGATCTCTAAGCTGGACTTTTTAATTGGTCAAACCAGATTACTCTAGGGGTCCAACTTAGTCAACAACATTTGGAAGGGCAATTTGGTAATTTTGGTCAACATGAACATTGCTCCACTACTTACCCTAAATGTAATTAAGGTGTTATAAGACCTAATTAGCCACTCTACATATTGGTTGCACAAAGTTCCTAGTGTCACATACTTTGGAACAAGTAATTCCATACTTTCACCCAAATGTTGCAAGCTTATGTTGCCCATGTTGCATGAGTGTGTTGCATAACATTTGCTAATTATGTTACACTAAAGTGGTTGACATGTCTCACAAAGGAAATTGCACATAAGGTACTTATGTTTTGCACACTACCCACTTCTTACTTCACATGAAATGTAAACATAGGTGGCAATGTTTCCAAAGCATGTTTTACATAATATAAGCTGATGCATGAAATGAATGATGCTTGCTTATGCTTATGCAAATGCAATGCAATTAAGGAGCTAAACACCTGAGGTGTTACAGCCCTCCCCCCTTATAAAAATCTCGTCCCGAGATTTGGAAAGCGTACCATTTTTCATAGAATTCCTTATAACCATCCCGCAAATAGTCTTCCCGTTCCCATGTAGCGTCACTTTCACTACACTGATTACTCCACATTACCTTATACCACTTAACCACTTTGCTTCTAGTTACTCGTTCCTGAGTATCGATCACTCGGACTGGCTTTTCTTTGTAAGTTAGATTGGATTCCAGCCTGATGTCTCCTAAAGGGACTCTTTCCTCAGGAACTCGAAGACACTTTTTGAGCTGAGATACATGGAAGACGTTGAATATGGCACTCATTTCTGGAGGTAACTGGATTTTATACGCAATAGCTCCACTCTTGCCTATGATCTGGAAAGGACCCACGTATCTCGGCGCCAGTTTCCGCTTAACACCAAAACGTTGGACACTCTTCATTGGAGAAACCTTCAGATACACGAAGTCTCCAACTTCAAACTCGAGTGGTTTTCTACGACGATCAGCATAACTTTTCTGTCTAGCTTGGGCTGCAGCCATATGTTTTTGGATGGTACGGACTTGTTCCTTAGCTTCATGAACAAAATCAATACCATAATACCTCCTTTCACCAGCTTCTACCCAGTTTAGTGGAGTTCTACACTTACGACCGTACAAAGCTTCGAATGGAGCCATCTTAATACTTTCTTGATAACTATTATTGTACGAAAACTCGGCTAGAGGTAACCATTTTTCCCAAGAACCCTTGGATGAAATGACACATGCCCGCAACAGATCTTCCAAGATTTGGTTAACCCGTTCCGTCTGTCCTGATGTCTGGGGGTGATAAGCAGAGCTTCTCACTAACTTGGTTCCCAGAAGGTGATGCAAGTGCTCCCAAAAGCAAGCAGTGAACTGGGGACCACGGTCAGATATGATAGTACGAGGTATCCCATGGAGCCGGACTATCTGATTGAAGTACAACTCAACATAGTCAGTGGGACGATAGTCCACTCTAACTGGAATGAAGTGAACTGATTTGGTCAAATGATCCACAATTACCTAGATGGAGTTATGATTTTTGATAGTAGGAGGAAGACCGACAATGAAATCCATACTTATCTCTTCCCATTTCCAACCTGGGATAGAAAGTGGTTGAAGCAACCCAGCTTTCATGTGCACAGCTTTAACTCTACAGCAGGTGTCACACCTAGCCACATATGCAGCTATCTCTTTCCGCATCTTGGTCCACCAATAGTATGGCTTCAAATCATAATACATCTTATTGCTACCAGGATGGATGGACAACTTAGAGGAGTGTGCTTCAGACATAATATCATTTCGAAGCTCCCGGTCTTTAGGCACAACTAACCTATCCTTGAACCATAGTACACCATCTTCATCTATCCTGAACTGTGTAGTTTCTTGTTCTTTCATCTTACGCTTGATGTAGAATATACCAGTGTCAGTCTTTTGGAGTTCAATAATTCTGTTTTTGAGAGTACAACTGACAGTGATGTTGTACAAGACTGCTGGATATAGAAGGCGAGATCAATGAAAATCAGTTTCAACTAAGGAATGGCAATGAGACTTATGGCTTAAAGCATCCGCAACCACATTTGCCTTGCCAGGATGATAGTGCACTTGAAGGTTATAATCTTTAATCAACTCGAGCCATCTTCGTTGACGCATATTCAACTCGGGTTGGGTGAAGATGTATTTGAGGCTTTTGTGGTCTGTGTAGATATTGCAAACATTGCCCAACAGATAGTGTCGCCAGGCTTTCAAAGCATGAACAACTGCGGCGAGTTCTAAGTCATGCGTTGGATAATTCGCCTCATGCTTCTGAAGTTGTCGAGAGGTATATGCAATTACTCGGCCTTCCTGCATCAGAACACCTCCCAAACCTATGCCTGAGGCATCACAATAAACATCAAATGGTTTCTCGATATCCGGTTGTGCCAAAACTGAAGCTGAGGTTAGGAGGGTTCGCAGTTGGTGAAAAGCCGCATCACACTCAGGAGTCCAGACAAACCTGGTGTCTTTCTGCAGCAACTGAGTCATTGGCTTGGCTATTTTGGAGAAATCCGGGATGAAGCGACGATAATAGTCAGCTAAACCAAGAAAACTCCAGACCTCGTGAACCGAGATAGGAGCCTTCCAGTTCAGTACTTCCTGTACCTTGGCGGGGTCCACCATAATTCCTCCATCGGACAACACATGCCCAAGGAAAGGTACTTCACGAAGCCAGAATTCGCACATACTGAACTTGGCATAAAGTTGATGTTCACGCAGTCTTGTGAGGACTATACGCAGATGTTCAGCATGATCTTCCTCATTTACAGAATATATCAGGATGTCATCAATAAATACCACCACAAACTTGTCCAATTCGGGCATAAACACCGAATTCATCAAGTACATAAAGTGTGCGGGGGCATTTGTCAAGCCGAAGGACATAACAAGATATTCATAAAAGACCGTATCTGGTAGAGAAGGCTGTCTTTGGAACATCTTCCGGGCGGATTTTAATTTGATGGTAGCCCGATCTTAGATCGATCTTGGAGAAAACTTTAGCTTTAGACAACTGATCGAACAAGATGTCGATACGTGGTAGAGGGTACTTATTTTTGACAGTAACTGCATTGAGGGGTCTATAATCTACGCACATCCGCAACGACTGATCCTTCTTCTTTACAAAGATAGCAGGACATCCCCATGGTGATGAACTAGGACGAATCAACCCCTTCTTCAAAAGTTCATTCAATTGCACCTTAAGTTCAGCTAGTTCATTCGGAGGCATCCTATAGGGTCTCCTAGAGATGGGAGCTGTGCCAGGCAACAACTCAATTTTAAACTCCACATCCCGATCCGGAGGGAGCCCCGGCAAATCATCGGGAAAAACGTCTAGAAACTCATTTACTACTGGAATTTCGGTCAACGCCTTTGCTTGCACAGCATGAACTTCCCCAGACAAATCAACTTTTCTGGGAAGTTGTACCAGAAAACCCTTTTGATCTGTAGGGTCTCTGAGCATAACTACCCGAGTGGATGTATCAATGAGTACCCCATTCTAACTCATCCAATTCATGCCCAAAATAACATCGATGCCTAAGCCCGGCAAAACCACTAAGGAAAGCGAGTACTTTCGCCCTTCTATCTCAAGCTCAAGATTCCCCACTACTTTATTTGTGGAAATATTCCCACTTGCTACGCTAATACAATAACCCCCACCTTCAACAGTATGCAATTTGTGTGCAAACTCTGATGCAAACTTAGGACTGATAAAGGAATGAGAAGCACCCGAATCAAAAAGTACCACTGCAGGATGTTGGTCAACTAGGAACTTACCAGCAGTGACAACCTCACTAGATGGGATTTCCTCAATACTGTTATAATGGGCGTGCCCTTGACGGCCACCTTGGTTGACATTCTTCTTAGGGTAAGGGCAGTTTCTGGACCAATGGCCTGGCTTGTTGCAGTTCCAGCAAGGCATGTTGCTAGGAGGGACACTGGAGCTGCCTTGGCTCGAACTACTTTTTGGCAGAGCCACTGTATATGCCTTACGAAACCCAGTCTTCACTGGCGCCTTCTTTTGTGGGGGACAGAACTTAGCAGTTGTGGCAGGAGGGCGAGGAAGAGCCCTCGGGGCAGCTGGAGCTCGAGACTGTGAAGCACTCGCCTCAATGGCCCTTTTGCGACTCTTAGAGGCAGAATAAATAGCATTGTTGTTCTCTTGAGTCAGAGCATCACTGATAAATTCATTGAAAGTAGTGCACTTGCTAGTGCCCATAGTCTTCATCAGCTTCGGGCCGAGGCCTCTTTTAAAGCTAGCAATTTTCTTGGAATCGGTATCCACAAACTCAGTGGCATACCTTGCCAGGTTGTTGAAAGATTGCAGGTATTCAGTCAAGCTTTTATTGCCCTGCGACAGCCTCATAAATTCTGTGCTTGATAGCCATAAGACCTAGAGGAATATAATTCCCACAGAATGCAGCCTTGAACTGGTCCCAAGCAATCGGGACATTTGCAGGCAGTGTGGAACGATAGTGGCTCCACCAAATACCCGCTGGACCATGCAATTGATGAGAAGCATATTCAGTCTTTAGCTCATCAGTCAGGCGAAGCAGACGAAACTTTTGTTCGATAGTATTCAACCACTCATCAGCTTGCAGTGGTTCCTCTGCCTCCTTAAAGAGCGGGGGCTTAGTATCTAGAAAGTCCTTGAAATCACTGTATTGATTGGGTTCTGCGCCCTGGCGGCCAGGACGAGCCTCCCAGTTGGCAAGCTGGCGCATAGCATCTGCCAGCATGTGCTGCCCTTCGACCATGGTCTGCATTAACTCGGCCGGGGTAGGTGGTGGCGGAGGGGGTGGCTGTTCCTCATCCTCATTGCCATGACCCCGACGAAGATTGTACGACATCTGCAAAATGCATAGCCAATGAGCACTGACGATGTGGGAAATTTGTAGATGAATTATTGTAAATATGTCAAACTGACTTCATGAAATAGACTTCTCAAAATACTCATGACACAATACTTCATCACAACCGCACAATCCATTCAAGCGGATCAAATGGCGTAATCATGCGAGAGAATCCAACAAGATGTACTTTGATAAAGGCTCACACACGAGAAGCACAGCAGTTACTGAACCGTTTACATTAAAATTTACGTGATTTTTGATCTTTTGCCCGGTACTTGGATTCAGTTTCAAAGTGTTTAGTTGACGGAGAAAGGCTACTTCAAACTGATCACAAAGAGACTTCTCAACGGTAGAGCTCCATGGTGGATCATGACTAGCCACCTTGATACCAGCGCGTGCCAAGCAGCACAGCCTTATGTCGCGCGCCATAGGAGGCCCTCAGTTTCGTCGCGGCACCGAAGGGTGCTAATCGTGACACCATCATCGAACGCCACACAACAAGATATCCAATTGCGGTCGTAATTAACAGGTTCCAACTAAACATCCCGGAAACATAGGGTTCGACCTTACATCCCAAAAAGTCAAGTTATTACAAAGCCTCACTCCAACACAGGGAAGGCACAAAGGACAATCCTATCATCATAGCTACGTGATAACTACTCTAAGCATCGTCCTCAGAGTCGGTGTCAAGGATCTCCTCTCCGTCCTCATCACTAACAGGCTCTAACTCCTCGTCTTCTTCATGAAGATTGTCATTGTACTCTTCAGCATTCTCCAATTGTTGTTCGAGCTCAAACTGATGAGCTCTCAGAACGTTCTCCTCGTGCCAGGCTTCATCCCTCTGGTTCATGACACGGACCAGCATGCGTTGACAGTTGCGGTTTGCTACTGTCAATCTCTGGACTGCAAGGGTTTCCTGGTCACGATCACGGATCACTTGCTCCAGTTGCTGACGCGCTGCATTCCTGGCAGTAGTCACTTCAGCCAACTCTGCCCTCAGCCTTTCCACCTCAGTAGGCTCAGGGCGGGGCTCACGTGGAGCGAGCTGGTGACGCGGTGCCCTGCCCCCAGTGGACTTACGAGCGGTCCTCTTGGTACGTGCCATCTGTAGCAACAAGATAAGATACGACTTAAAGTGAGGATCATTTAGGGGATACGAAATTTAATTTAGTCGGGAGTACTGAAATTTTTAAGGAGGGAGTAGATGATATGTATGATATAATTAAACATGATGCATGCATGTTCCGTACGCCCTCTCACCTTAGTAGAAACCTAAAGTTCTAACGCTAGGCGGTGGCATACATACGTTCTCTCATATAAGTGAAACTATCGGTCTACTCGTTACGCTGTTAGTGTACCTGCAGAAAACCTCATTTCAGCCCAACAGTTTCCCAATATATGCACACAAGAAAGCAGTAATTTAAATACTTTCCATATACACATCCCCAGATGTATATACTTCAGTATCAAAGCTACCCGATAATAAGGTTTCCACAATTAAGTGCTTACGTAATTACATGGTTTAAACTTGTAAGTATGCAAGTCACTAAAACTACTCTCCCCTAGATCGCCGGTTGGACGATCATGCTCTCACAACTCACACTTACCAGAGCGTCGAGACAATTGATCCATACATTACCACCCAAGTGGATGGCATCCATACAATATCACGCCGTATGGACGACGAAACAAAAACAAACAAGGCCCCCAAGTTAGTCTTTATAATAAGCCACCTAAGAGTCCTTATTTGGGCTAAGGGATGTGATCACTGGCATACCTAAAAATAATTTTTAGTGTTTTAACCCTTTTTCATAATCAAATACTTTTGTTTTTAAATACTCGTAAGATGTTTTAAATGTTGAATTATGCTCCGGTACCAGCTGTAACAGAACCGACCAAATTATAAGAGCACAAATACAAAAACAAGCACCGAAGCGCTCAAATTTTTGAACTTGAGCCCATATAATCCCGGTAGTCAATCAAAACCACGAAGGATTTCAAACCAACTTGCTTACAACCAGGATCGCATCATTCAACATACAACATCATACGTTACATTTCACAAGTAGTTCTGAAATAAGTTTACACATACGGAGTCGCAATTATTACAAACCAAGTTTATAAAATAGCGGAAGCATAACACACGCCAGTTGTTTAACTACTGCCAGTCTTGATGATCAACAACCCGCAAAAGCATGAGGAAAGTACATAAAAGATGATCACGCCCTAGTGATCTAGTCTTCGTCACCCGCAGGGTGGAGACAATTTTTGCAGAAGCCTTGGTAGAGCATATCATCTGCAACAGGAGGGAATAAACCCTGAGTACTAGAATGTACTCAGCTAGACTTACCCGTCGAAAACCAGAAATAAGATGACACCAAGGATTATGCAAGGCTTTCACAAGAGGCTAGCTGACATCACATTTTTGCATAAAGGCATAAGTAATTGAGACTCTTATAACCTGTACTAGCAGTTATTTTTAGCATTTACCTGTCATCTATCTTAGCACCTGTACTAAACATGCACTCGATTATAATCAAACAATTATCATCATTATATCCAGAGCAGGTATGAATTGTGGCAACATTGTATCATTCCCTTAACCACCGGTTCATTTAATGAGATCTACGTTGCCACTGCTCAAGTCAAGTGCTCACTAACCGGGAGCGACGGCGATTCGAATCGAATTCCTATCCAGCTGGAGGGGTATTTCTAACACTCACCGTGCAGACCCCTGCCAGGGTCGCACAGGCCACCATTTCATATGATTCAGGAATCGCGGGTCCGAATAATGTCGCGACCCCAAGGGCGACACTCTGCCAGGTGATAGGGACTCTAACCCCCCCTTGGTCTCACGCCAATGTCCCCAAGCACATCCTTTCTCTCCTCCAAGAAGCAACCTACCATTCGATTCCCGGCCTGAATCACATTACTCGGCTTCGCGGTCGGAATGACTTATCCGACCAACTAAGTGTTAGACTGCGTTCAACATGACTCAAGGACGTACAGCGAATCGGTCCTTAAACGACTCAGACGGGCATAGCTCCACACCCAAGACGTGAAGTGTCTTGCGGCTGTACTATCGAACTCTCGCCCGGTCTCAATTTCATTTTAAGCATGGTTCCATCCACGATAGCCATAAAGCCACTCGTGACTCCTTCCTACATCTCGCGGATGACCGGAAATCACCCGACTTCTACCGTACTAAGCAGGGCTAAGCATTGACACGTGCCTAAACCTAATATAGGATTAAGTACGATATCTGGACAAGGATAGGTATAATGCAGCAAGTGTTTTTATATAACTCCTACAACTTAATGCAGTAAACAATTAAAAGTACTCAAGATTAATTTATAAATCAGTAGGTTCAGCATGCACCGGGGCTTGCCTTTCAGAAAGGTCGAAGGCCGGTGATCAGGACACTCAGGTAGATCTTCGGCAGGAGCTTCGTCGCCGGCTGGTTCTTCTAGCTGCTCCGGCTGGTCCTGGATTCCCTCCGGAATCCCCGGCTCGAATTCGAGGAGAGTTACCCCCTCCGGTACACCTATTGCATGAATGCACAATGAATATCATGGATGCATAAATGGGTGCAACATGCTCGGAATGAAATGCATTTCAGAAATAAAATAATAATCTAATCAAGTTACTTTATTAGTACGTGCAAATCTCTTCTCCGGTGGAGAAGTACTTACCTAATCTACCCAACCTAAGATATAGTTGTTCCTCTTCGGTTAAGGCCTTAACACCTAATAAACACAAGAGTGACATTATTTAGGTTACCACAGTAAGTTATTCTGGACAGCAGCTCAAAGATTCTGACATAACTGAGGATTCCTAACTCCAAAAGATATGATCTAAGACAATCTGGAAAGCTTAAGAAATGTACCACAAAATGTTTTCAGATCACAACACTAAATTCTAAAGTTTACCTAATCGAAATTCCAAAGTTCCAGAATCTGTTCTCTCTAAACAGAGAGCAGTCAATTCTGGACTGGCACTTTAAACAGCAATAACTCCCAAACTACTAAGCCAAATGCTCCCAAATTTTGACACAAGCTCATTTACAAATTTTACTACAACTTTGGTATTTACAAGTTTTCCAGCAACCACCTTTATCCAAGGTCAAACCTAGAAATACTATCAGCTGTCCAGAACACCTAAAATTGTAAAGGTTAAATATTTATTGATGTGGCAAACATTCTCTAAGACCAAACTAATACTACTATAAGTTCACAAATGTCACAAAACACCAGAAAGTAAGGTGTGCCCACCTAGAATATTTATTTAAACCCATTTCTTAATTTACTTAAGTAATTAAGTGGAATTTCAAACATATATGTAAACTGCTCCTAAAATTCTACAAAAATTACAGGAGACTCTCTGACCCAAAAAGAGGCTACTGTAAAAATTTGAACTAAATTTATTCACAGGAACTTCCTACATAAAATTCACAAGCCCAAAAGACTGATTTTTGTATAAATAACAAAGCATAGTAAAAAGTGTCAAACAACAGATTTCCTAATTTTTTTAGACAATCTAGGGTACCAATACATTCTCCAAAAATTTATATGAACATTGCACATGTAGAAAAATTACTAAAATTCATTTAAGTATTTCCTAGAATAACAAGATAGCATAATAACTTGAAAAGTACTTAAGCACTACTACCTAAATTTTTACCAAATCTAGAGCAAGTATAAATTAGTCTACCCACCAAATTTCATAATTTTTAGAACACTGAAACTCAAGATATGATTTAAACAAGTTTGCATGTGATATAAAACACATTTCAAGGACTTATTTAAATATCCCAGAAAACAAACATCACATAGCAAACTCATATTTTTCTAAAATACTACACATCATTTAGATCCTAACAAAATTTATCTCATGATTTTTGAGCAAGTAAAACCCTAGATCTACATTTTCTAAACATTATCTAAAACTGTGATAGAATAAAAGAAATGGAATAAATCGGATTTGTTACTGGGCCGCCCCGGGAAAAGACGCGGCCCAAGACGCTCGCGCGCGGCCCGCGACGCACGCGCGGCCTGCTCAGCCATCCCGCCCGTGCGCGGGTGCTGACAGCGCGGGCCCGTAGGTCATAGAGAGACGAGCGGAGGGGAGGAGACGGCCGCGACTCCGACGAGCTCGAGCTCGCTGACGACGGTGTCTCCGGCGACGGGAAGACCACCGACGGTTTCCCCGTGACTTTCCGCATCGACCAAACCTAGCTTTGCTAACCCTATCCCACCCTAGCTACGACGGCCATGGCGGGCGCGGCTCGGAGACGGCACCCGGTGGCGGTCCGGCGAGCTCCGGGAGCCAGGGACCTAGGTTGGGCGTGCTACGGCTTCCAGAGGGGATGGCGGACCTATCTAAGCTAAGGATAAGGACAGAGGTGGGGCGAATGCGGCTGACCGCATGAGCACCGCGTCGGTGATCATGGCGCGGCAGCGCACGACCGTGTTCCGGCGTGTACCGTCCACCCTAGCCGGTAACATCATCGCCTAAGCTTCTCTACCCGATCCGGAACCCAGAACAGGAACTAGCAAGAATGGAGGGCGATAGTAGGAAGCTGGCCACGGTGAGCCGCCACGCGGACAGTGCGCCGGCGAGGACTTACGGTGGCGAAAACCGAAATTCGCCCTCACCTCGACACAATCCGGTCAAGCCACGGGTGGAGGAGGTGGAGGGGATTCAGGTGGAGCGGTGGACGGGATTTGGAGGACGGGGGTGCGACGGTGAGCTTGCACGAGCACAGAGCGGGCTGCGGCGACAATGGCGCCTTCATTTTCCGCCTTGGTGAACCCGGCCAGAGCGAGAGTGAAGGAGAGAAGAGTGAGCACGAGTGTGGGGGTGGAGGTGTCCGCTCGGTGTTCATCTCCGCGCCTGGGCTTGCGACGTGGAGACGACAGCAGAACGCACGCGCCACGCCGCCACCGGGCTCTGCCCGAGCGCCACGACGCGAGCCGGCTGTCCGGCTGAAAGGCGTCGGGGTTGACTAAATAGAGGCCGTCATCCCTCGACTGATAGCGCGATTTCAACGATGATTATCTCCCAAACCGGTTCGAGTTAGTCGAAGATGATTACACCAATTTTGTAGAGCTACATGAGGGCTACAAGTTTGTCAATTGGAGTTTGGACTGGTTCGGCCTGGATTTGAAACCACAGAGCTCCAAAGTGGTGTACTTGGAAACTGAAACGTGTTTTCAGTGAGTGAACCCGACTGAAACCCTAATTTCAAGACACCATAACTCCTAAACCATTTAGAACTAGGTGATGGGGATATTGACAATGTTGTAGAGCTATGTGTGGACAACAACTTTGTCAATTGGCTCAAGGACTGGTTTGGCCTATTTTGTGAGTTACCAGTTGCCAAAGTGAGGTACAGTGAAACGGTTTTCAGCTTCACACTTAGCTAAATTTTGCTAAGTCCCAAAACAGCTCCTAATACTGACTTGTGGGCCATTTTTGAGCATGTTCTGGTCATTTTCATGAGATGGCATATTTGAACTTTTGTTCCTTATGAAATTCCCTACAACTTTGCTTAAGGTTGCTCCTCCATGCAAGATCTCTAAGCTGGACTTTTTAATTGGTCAAACCAGATTACTCTAGGGGTCCAACTTAGTCAACAACATTTGGAAGGGCAATTTGGTAATTTTGGTCAACATGAACATTGCTCCACTACTTACCCTAAATGTAATTAAGGTGTTATAAGACCTAATTAGCCACTCTACATATTGGTTGCATAAAGTTCCTAGTGTCACATACTTTGGAACAAGTAATTCCATACTTTCACCCAAATGTTGCAAGCTTATGTTGCACATGTTGCATGAGTGTGTTGCATAACATTTGCTAATTATGTTACACTAAAGTGGTTGACTTGTCTCACAAAGGAAATTGCACATAAGGTACTTATGTTTTGCACACTACCCACTTCTTACTTCACATGAAATGTAAACATAGGTGGCAATGTTTCCAAAGCATGTTTTACATAATATAAGCTGATGCATGAAATGAATGATGCTTGCTTATGCTTATGCAAATGCAATGCAATTAAGGAGCTAAACACCTGAGGTGTTACAATGTGCATGTACATCTCATGTGCGTTGATCTTTCCCAATACTTGTGTCGGTGTTGCGGCGGAGAGATCACTTTGGTGAAGTACGGTGACAATGTGTCCATACTTCTCAACGGGAAGAACACTCAAGATCCTCCTTGCAACATCCGATTGACTCATTTGAGTGAGTCCAAGAGCATTGAGATCTTCTACAAGAACATTCAAACGAGTGTACATCTCATTAGCACTTTCTTTGAGAAGCATCACAAAGAATTAATTTTCTTTGAGGCAATATGATAGCGTTCCTCACGCTCACTCTTAGTTCCCTCATGGAGAGCACAAAGATTTTCCCACAATTCATGAGCGTTTTTGGCATTTCGCACACGATTGAAGATATCTTTGCCTAGTGTCCGGTAGATTGCATTTTTTGCCTTTGCATTCCACCGGTCGTATTTCTCCTCGTCACCACTTGGGTTAGCAGGATCCCTTATAGGAGGAAGCCCTTCGGTTGCGGCTCTAAGACACCCAACATCTATGGCTTCGAGGTACGTCTCCATACGAATTTTCCAATATGGAAAATCGTCTCCCTCAAAAGTGGGAGGTGGTCCTTCCCCATTAGACAACTTGCTCTAGGCGGTGAAGCCTAAATTAAGAGCAACACGGCTCCGATACCAATTGAAAGGATCAAGATGCCCAAGAGGGGGGGTGAATTGGGCTTTTCTAAAAATTAATTGCAAGAATTAAATCCTACAAGCCAAACTTCACCCCTAGTGCCTACTAGTGTTCCTTGTGATTCTACCAATAAAAGTTTTGCACCCTAAGTTCCAATCCTAGACTAGCATGGAAATTCTAGGAAAGTAAACAAGCAATGAAAGTAATGCACGAAAGTAAATGCTTGAAAGTAAGGGTTAGGAACACGGTGATCTTTTGCCGAGGTATCGGAGAGTCGCCACTCCCCACTAGTCCTCGTTGGAGCACCTGCGCAAGGGTGTAGCTCCCCCTTGATCCGCGCAAGGATCAAGTGCTCTCTACAGGTTGATTCTTCGACACTCCGTCGCGGTGAATCACCCAAAACCGCTCACAACTTGAGTTGGGTCACCCACAATCTCGTCGGATGATCACCAAACTCCCAATCACCACCAAACCGTCTAGGTGATGGCGATCACCAAGAGTAACAAGCTAGAACTCTCACTTGACCACAATAAGTCTAATGAGAAGATGGATGCACACTTGCTACACTCTTGTCACTAGAGAGGATTCTCAAACTTTGATTCGCAAATCTCTATCCTCACTAGGGCTCTTGCACTCTCTTGCACTTCAAAGGTGTTTCTCAGCTGAACAAATGAGCAAGAGACCTCTAAAAGAGGTGGTGGGGATGTATTTATACACCCCACAGTCGAAACGAACCGTTACCTGCCAACTTAGCAAAACACGGGGTGACCGGACGCGCCGGTTGAAGTGACCGGACACGCCGGTCGCTCGTAACGGTCAAAATTCTGAAATTTCGGCTGAGTGACCGGACGCGCCGCTCGAAGTGACCGGACGCGTTGGTCGCTCGTAACGGTCGAAATTCTTAAATTTCGGCTGAGTGACCGGACGCGCCAGTCAGGGGTGATCAGACACGTCCGATCGTGCAGGGAGCTTACTGTAACGAGACCAGACGCGCGACCGTGTCCGATCGGTGATGACCAGACGTGTCCAGTCGTCGCAGGACCTTACTAGAACATGACCGGACGCGCCGATCACACCGAGGGCGCGTCCGAACAGATGGTTTCCCTCAAGTGATACGTGTCGGTCTGACCACCGCGTCCGGTCCTCGTAAGGATCGCGTCTGGTCATCAGCGCCGAAACGTAGTCGCGGTTTTGAACTGACCGGACGCGTCCGGTCAAGCCGAGAACCGCGTCCGGTCAAGAGAAAAACACTCTAAACACTCCGAAACACGACGCAACTTGAATCAAGTTGCTTCCAATTGAACTTTGAGCTATTCTAGAGTTGCCTAGTGCTAAGTTTAACAAGTGTGCACCACACCTAAACATAGGACTCACCTAGGTCAAGCTACCCGCTCATGCTCCCCTTTATAGTACGGCCAAAAGAGAAAACAAAGATCCTAATGACTATTCCGAATGTAACTCAACACCTTGACATCCGGAACTAACCGTCCTTAATCTTGACGTCACTCCTTTGAAAACTGAAATGATTTCCATCAGGGGGTATGAATACCATGATGCCCAAAGCAGTTATCACTTCCATGACCTAACTTACCAAGGTTTCTGCAAAACACGCGTTAGCCATGGTAATAAAGCATTGTCATCAATTGCCAAAACCAACTCTTAGGGCCTAGATGCTTTCACTCTCCATGTCTCTCCTCATCTTGGGCCAAAAGAAATGGCCAGCGAGCATGTCCACTGTCTTCTTCACAACAAAGTGTTGTAAGGTCCAAATAGGCTAGAGGGGGGTGAATAGCCTAATTAAAACTTCTACAAGAATTACTTAACCACAAGTTAGTACGAAAGGTGGGGAAGCAAAAGCACTAGCTCTAACTAAATAAGCAAGCCACCTACACAAGTCTAGTATAAGGCTATCCACTAAGCACAACAACAACTACAAGCTAGAAACAAGAAGTAATACGAGAGAAGAGCTTCGATTGATTATACCACCGTATAGAGATGAGAAGTACCAATCAATCAATCATACAAGAGAAATCCTCGGGAAGAGATTGACACAAGAATTTATCCCGAGGTTCACTTGCTTCCCGGCAAGCTACTCCCCGTTGTGGCGATACACCCACTTGTCGGTTCGCGAGCTGATCGACTATCAAGAGTCGAGCCTTCGGCGGGCGCCGCACAACCGCACACAAGATGGGGATCCTCCAAGCCACGAGCTCCACTAGAGTATCCAATTTGCGAACTCCCGCGAGGAAGGATCAAGAACCCCTTACAACACTTGGTGAGGGCTCCAACAATCTCCAATTGCGAGCTCAATCACCTCCGCTGCTCCAAGCGTCTACTGTGTCGGGAAACATGGAAGAGTAACAAGAAATCCGCAACAACTCGAAGATCAAGTGCCTCTAGAATGCAACTCTCAAGCAATGCACTTGAATCTCACTCAATCTCACTCAAGATGTGCAACTATGCAAAGAGATGAGTGGAGGGGTTGTTCTCTAGCTCAAAGGATGTCTCTAGGTCTCAAAGTATGCAAGAGTTGCCCTCAAACCCTGGCCAACTTCTATTTATAGCGAAGGGGTACGCAGCTAGCCGTTACCGGACGACGCAGTTCAAAACGTGCTGACCGGACGCACCGGTCAGGGTGACCGGACGCGTCCGGTCACTACAGGACAAGCGTGAACAGTGCGCACCAGAAGTTACCATTGATGTGACCGGACGCGCTCTAGCGTTTGACCGAACACGTTACACCTAGCGTCCAGTCGGAGTCTAGTAAGCTCCCACTGCGACCGGACGCGTCCGATCGCACGTGACCGGACGCGTCGCGCGTCCGATCAGCACTTCGCTGCTCTCTGCCCCTCTGGACGCCTGACCGGACGCTCCAGTTCCGTGAAAACCGGACGCGCCGGTCGCGCGCTCTTCTTCTGTGCACAGGTGAACTGACCGGACGCGCTGGTCAGGCCAAACCAGCGTCCGGTCAGAAACCCTAACACCCGCGTTCCTGACAACTGCTGAGAACTGACCGGACGCGTTCGGTCAAACCGCGACCGCGTCTGGTGCAGCGTCCGGTCACCATAGTGATCGTCGTTCGCCTTCGATTCTTTTCCGACTTTCGGCGCGGTAGAAAATAGGCATTTCACTTCCTCAAAAAGCGTCGAATCCTGCCTCGCAAGCTCGGCGGGAGGGAGAGAGGAACCCAAACCCCTCTCTACCGCTTAAACTCCACCGCCTTTGCAATAACACCACCAAGTGTACACCACCAAGTGCATGTTGTTAGCATTTCACAAATATTTTCCAAGGCATTATGTTAGCTCTCTACTAGATCCTAATGCATATGCTCAAGACATTGATCTAGTGGCACTTGATTCCCGAGCTAACCGTGATTGCCCCTCTTGATAGTCAGCTATGTATCCTAAACCCGGTCAATCACTTCTCTACTCATCTTAGACCGGCAAAAGGAAAACCCTATGGTTATACCTTTGCCTTGCGCTCTTAGATCCATCTCTTCCACTTGATCATCATGTCCTTCATTTTATGTGCATCTCCACCATGATCATCATTTCATGTCCATGCACCATCTCTTTGTGATCTTGTGGCCACCACTCCTTGCCACATACACCTTCATCACATGTGTTGCTTATGCCTAACTCAAAACACTTAACACATGTCATTAGCAACTTGGTGTCATTAATTACCAAAATCAAACTTGGGCTTTCAATCTCCCCCTTTTTGGTAATTGATGACAACCATCACAAAGATATGAAATGAAATCAATTTTCAATTTCTATAGTATTAGCTCCCCCTACATATGTGCTTCCATGAGTTTGGTTCAATTGTGCACATATGTATGGATTTGAATTTTGGGAGAGTTACTACTATCAAATTGATGCTAAGGTATATAGAATGGACCTTTGAAGTGTGATACCAATCGAAGTTGCCTTTATGTACCATCCTTAGCATCGATGTAGCTAGACACCACTTGTAATACATCACTTGTAAAGATCACAAACACTAAAGTACCTCGTGAGATCAACATAATAAGCAAAAGGTGTCTAGATACCACTTGTAAAGCTACTCTTAACAAATCATCATTCAAGTTCTATTTCTAGCAATCACCATTCAATCATGAATATCAAAATTAAATTTACAATGCAACACATCATCATGTTAGTGCACATACAATGCAACAAATAATTCATGAGCTTGCTCCCCCTACGTGTGTGCTCAATTTTAATTTCTCTCCCTCTTACTATATCTTTCTCCCTCTTTGTGACTTTTCTATCTTTGTGACTTTTCTCTCCCCCTTTGTCAACAATCACCAAAAAGGTGCCAATTTTAGTGAGAGATAAGTCAATCAATATGAGGGAGTCTAAAATATGGTTCAATCTAGATCACTTGCCTAGAATATGTAATTCGGTTTGATCCAAGGACAAGCTTCTTCACACCTCATAAAGTATAAGGGTTATCTTGATCATGTTGAATTACACATCATGAGCTCATTTACTAGATTCAACACTAGGTTTGTAAGCCCATAAACATGTCATATGCTACCACTAGATCAATCAAACATAGAAGCAATAGTGGTACCATATATACATCAAAATCATTTGATTTTCATGAATGAGCTTATTTGTCATGCAAATATGTCTATATGTTCTAACCATGTCCTTAGCAAAGTATGAATAATATGCCAAACAACTTTACCTTGCTATGTTGGAGGAGAGGCATGTCATATAAGAATGTGGGGGTGCACTCATTTCAAGTTGGAGAAGTCAAGTATGTTCAATTCATTCTTCAACTTGTAAAATCTATTTTCATCAAGTGGCTTTGTGAATATGTCGGCTAGTTGATCTTCGGTGCCAATGCTCTCAATGCTAATATCACCCTTTTGTTGATGGTCTCTTATAAAGTGATGCCTTATGTAGATGTGCTTGGTTCTTGAATGTTGAACCGGATTTTGAGTCATCTTGATAGCACTTTCATTGTCACAAAACAATGGTACATTCTGGAACTTGATTCCAAAATCATTCAAGGTGGCCTTCATCCAAAGCAATTGTGCACAACAACTACCAGCACTAATGTATTCGGCATCGGCGGTAGATAGTGCAACACTATTTTGTTTCTTTGATGACCATGAAACAAGAGACCTTCCAAGCAATTGACAAGTGCCACTTGTGCTCACTCTATCAATCTTGCATCCACCATAGTCGGAGTCCAAATATCCAATCAACTCAAAATTAGATCCCTTGGGATACCATAGTCCAACATCATGAGTGCCCTTAAGAATCTCAATATTCTCTTGGTTGCTTTCAAGTGACTTTCTCTAGGTGAAGGTTGATATCTTGCACATTTGCACACACTAAACATCACATCCGGCCTAGAAGCGGTGACATAGAGCAAATTTCCAATCATAGACCAGTATAGCTTTTGATCTACCATGTTTTCACTATCATCAATACTTAATTGATCATTTGTGCCTATTGGTGTACTCATTGGCTTAGCATCTTGCAATCCAAACTTCTTGATCATGTCCTTGATGTACTTGCCTTGACTTATAAAAGTGTCATTCTTCAATTGCTTGATTTGAAGTCCAAGGAAGTAACTAAGCTCTCCAATTATAGACATCTCAAACTCATTAGCCATCATATTTCCAAACTCTTCACAAAAGTCTTGGTTAGTTGATCCAAAGATAATGTCATCCATATAGATTTGCAACACAAACAAGTTATTTCCAAGCTTCTTGGTGAAGAGAGTGGTGTCAACCTTTCCCATCTTGAACCCTTTAGAGAGAAGAAAGTCCCTCAATCTCTCATACCATGCTCTAGGTGCTTTCTTCAAACCATACAATGCCTTCTTTAGCTTGAAAACATGGTCGGGCTTCTTGTCATCTTGAAAACCGGGAGGTTGCTCAACATAAACTTCTTCGTTGATGTAGCCATTCAGAAATGCACTCTTGACATCCATTTGATAGAGCTTGATGTTGTGTGCACAACTATATGCTAATAAGATTCTAATTGCCTCCAATCCTTGCAACCGGTGCATATGTCTCTCCAAAGTCAAGACCCTCAACTTGAGTGTATCCTTGTGCTACTAATCTTGTTTTGTTCCTCACAACCATGCCATCTTGATCTTACTTGTTTTTAAAGACCCACTTTGTGTCAATCACATTGTAGTTCTTTGGCCTCTCAACAAGTTTCTAAACTTGATTTCTAGCAAAATTGTTTAGTTCTTCATGCATGGCATTTACCCAATCGGAATCCTTCAAAGCATCTTCTAATTTCTTAGGTTCTTTAAGTGACACAAATGAGTAATGCTCATAAAAGGATGCTAGCCTTGATCTAGTTTGAACACCACTTTAAATTCCACCAATGATTTGGTCCAATGGATGATCTCTTGTAATGCTAGTAGGTTGGAGTATTGGGAGTTGATTGTTTCCACTTATTTGACCTTGAACTTGATCTTCATCATGAGTACCACTAGAGCTTGCTTGATTTGTATCCATTTGCATACTTTGGTTGATCACATGAATATCATCATCATCAACTTGCCTTGGCCTAACATCACCAATGTCCATGTTCTTCATTGCATTTGACAATTGATCTCCTCTCACATCATCAAGGTTTTGAGCTTCATTTTGAGACCCTTGGGTTTCATCAAACTCAACATCATGAACTTCTTCCAAGGTGCCATTTGTGAGATTCCAAACTCTATATGCTTTGCTTGTGGTAGAATAACCAAGTAAGAACCCTTCATCACATTTCTTTTCAAACTTGCTCAATCTAGTGCCTTTCTTGAGAATATAGCATTTGCAACCAAACACTCTAAAGTATGAAATGTTGGGCTTTCTTCCATTCAATAGCTCATATGGTGTCTTTTCAAGCTTCCCATGGCAATAGAGACGGTTGCTATAATAGCAAGCCGTGTTGATGGCTTCACTCCAAAATGAATGACTCACATTGTATTCGCTAAGCATTGATCTAGCCATATCAATCAAGGTTCTATTTTTCCTTTTAACTACACCATTGGATTGAGGAGTGTATGTTGGTGAGAATTGATGTCCAATACCAAGATCATCACACAAATCTTCAATTCTTGTGTTCTTGAACTCACTACCATTGTCACTTCTTATCTTCTTGATGGTAGTTTCAAACTCATTTTGCACCCTCTTGACAAAAGATTTGAATAGATCATAAACATCACTCTTGTCATAAAGAAAGAACACCCAAGTGTATCTAGTGTAGTCATCCACTATCACAAAACCATACTTGTTCCCACCAATGCTAGTGTATGTTGTTGGCCCAAACAAGTCCATGTGCAATAGCTCAAATGCCTTTGATGTGCTCATTTCACTCTTACTAGGATGTGCATTTCTAACTTGTTTGCCGGCTTGACAAGCACTACATGGTTTATCCTTCTCAAAGGTGACATCCTTCAATCCTCTAACTAAGTCATGCCTCAAAAGTTTGTTCAATTGTTTCATTCCAACATGACCAAGCCTTCTATGCCATAACCATCCCATACTAGATTTGCTAAGCAAGCATGATGTCAATTGTGTCTCACTATCATTGAAGTCAACCAAGTATAAGCTACCATGTCTAAATCCTTTGAATATCAAATTTGATCCATAAACACTTATGACTTCAACATCATCACTACCAAATATGCACTAGAAGCCAAGATCACAAAGTTGTGCCACAGATAAAAGATTGAAATCCAAGCTCTCAACTAGCAACACATTAGATATGCTCATGTTATTTGAGATAGCAATTTTACCAAGCCCCTTGACCTTGCCTTTCTTGTTGTTGCCAAAAGTGATAGCATCAAAACCACCATTTTGACTTGTATCAATTGATTTGAACATACAAGAGTCTCCGGTCATATGTTGAGTGCACCCACTATCAAGCACCCAATGCCTTTCTCTAGCTTTGTAATTGACCTACAAGACAAGATCAATTCCTTTTAGGTACCCAAACTTGTTTGGGTCCTCCAAGGTTAGTGACCAAGTTCTTTGATACCCAAATGACTTTCTTCTTTGAGCCCATCCATGGTGCACCAATGAACATAGCATGAACACCATTTGTACCCTTGGTAAGTATATAGAAGGAATCAAACTTAATTGAGGATACATTAGCATTGGATTTTTTGTTCATGCATTGTTGCTCTATGTGACCAACTTGCTTGCACACTTTGCAATAGCTACCATTGTTCTTCACAAAACAAGTCTTGTGAGGAACAAAAGCGGTCTTGCCTTTCTTGGGGTCATAGCCCAATCTCTCTTTGTAGAGAGAAGGTCTTTGGCTACCCAAGCACATAAGCAAGCGGTCCTCACCACCATAAGCCTTAGCTAAGGTGTGATTGAGCTCTTTTACCTCCTCCTTGAGATTTTCATTCTCAACTATAAGTGTGGAGTCACAAGTGAAACCATCACTACTAGATGAGGATGATGTAGATGTGCTACATGAAGGGTTAGTGGGAGCAACAACAATAGGCTTACGAAAAGATTCATCAATTATATTGCATGATATGTCTATGTTGCAAGTTTTAGCTTTCTCAACATTAGTTGGCATGTTTTCACATTTTTCAACTAGATAGGAATGAGCTTCTTCAAGCTTAGTGTGAGACTTTTGAAGCTTCTTGTGGTCTACCTTTAGACTCTCATAAGATGCTCTAAGCTCATCAAGTTCTTGCATAAGGTTTTTCTTTTCCTTAAGCAAGCCCTTGCACTCCTTTCTAGATTCTTTAAAATGTTGAGTGTAATCTTCTAGCATAGTGATTAGTTTATCTTTAGTGAATTCTTCTTCATCACTATCACTATCACTATCACTAGCATTATCATGATCACTCTCATCGCCGGATGATACCTTAGCGGCCTTAGCCATGAAGCACGATGGAGTGTCGAAGAGGGAGACCTTCTCTTGGATGGCAATGCTAGCATGTCCCTTCTTTTTGCTCTTGTTGTCATCCTCATCATCACTTGAGGAATCATCACTATCCAAGTAGCAACATGAGAATCATTTTTCTTCTTATGAGAGCTCTCCTTCTTTTCTTGCTTCTTCTTTTGCTTCTTCCTTTCCTTCTTGATAGCATCTTCATCATCACTATCATAAGGACACTTTGCAATGAGATGGTCCTTGCTATGGCATCTAAAGCATCTCATGGTATGCTCATTCTTTTTGGATGAGTTCTTCCTCCTTCTTGCATGATAGCCTTTCTTCTTCATGAATTCACCAAATTGCTTGACAAAAAGAGTCATCTTCTCATCAATGTCATCACTATCACAAGAGCTTGAGTCTTTATCACTTGATGATTCAATCTTGGATTTGCCTTTGGATGTGGTGGCTTTGAATGCCACACTCTTCTTCTTCTCATTATCCTTCTTCTCACTTTCCTTCTTCTTCTTCTTGACCAACTCTTTCTTCTCATCATCTTCTCTATATGAATCATCGGTCATCACTTCTTGAAATACTTGTTGAGAAGTTGAATCCTTCAATGTAGTCCTCACTAGCACGGTGATCAATGTATCAAACCTCTTGGGCAAGCTTCTCAAGAACTTCATAGAGAATTGGTTGTCCTTGACCTCCTCACCAAGTGCCTTGAGCTCATTGACAATGACTTGCAATCTATGAAACATTTCCGGTACACTCTCATCTTCTTGCATCTTGAAGCTAGAAAAATTTTCTTGCAAGATATATGCTTTAGCGGTCTTTGTGCCTTCGGTGCCCTCAAAAGTTTCTTCTAGTTTGGCCCAAGCATCATGAGCAATCTCAATGTTCTTCACTTGCTCAAAGGTCTTGTCATCTAGTGCCTCATGAAGAGCACTAATGGTAATGTCATTGCATTAGAGCTTCTTCTCTTCCACCGGTGTAGGTGCTTCCAAATTAGCAACCTCAAATTTTGTTTCGGTGACCTTCCACACTTCTCTATTGATTGACTTGAGGTGTGCGGTCATCTTAACCTTCCAATATGCATAATTTGTGCCATTAAAGTGAGGTGTCTTCTTGGTGTAGTTGATGTGCAACCTTAATTGAGCCATTTCTTTTTCACCGTAGGTTGTTAAGCCTCAAATAAACGGTGCCTCGGCTTCGATACCACTTGTAAGGTCCAAATAGGCCAGAGGGGGGTGAATAGCCTAATTAAAACTTCTACAAGAATTACTTAACCACAAGTTAGTACGAAAGGTGGCGAAGCAAAAGCACTAGCTCTAACTAAATAAGCAAGCCACCTACACAAGTCTAGTACAAGGCTATCCACTAAGCACAACAACAACTATAAGCTAGAAACAAGAAGTAATACGAGACAAGAGCTTTGAGTGATTATACCGTTGTGTAGAGATAAGAAGTACCAATCAATCAATCATACAAGAGAAATCCTCGGGAAGAGATTGACACAATAATTTATCCCGAGGTTCAATTGCTTCCCGGTAAGCTACTCCCCGTTGTGGCGATACACCCACTTGTCGGTTCGCGAGTTGATCGACTATCAAGAGTCGAGCCCTCGGTGGGCGCCACACAACCACACACAAGATGGGGATCCTCCAAGCCACGAGCTCCACTAGAGTATCCAATTCGCGAACTCTCACGGGGAAGGATCAAGAACCCCTTACAACACATGGTGAGGGCTCCAACAATCTCCAATTGCGAGCTCAATCACCTCCGCTGCTCCAAGCCGTCTACCGTGTCGGGAAACATGGAAGAATAACAAGAAATCCATAGCAACTCGAAGATCAAGAGTCTCTAGAATGCAACTCTCAAGAAATGCACTTGAATCTCACTCAATCTCAATCAAGATGTGCAACTATGCAAAGAGATGAGTGAAGGGGTTGTTCTCTAGCTCAAAGGATGTCTATAGGTCTCAAAGTATGCAAGAGTTGCCCTCAAACCCTGACCAACTTCTATTTATAGCGAAGGGGTACGCAGCTAGCCGTTACCGGACGACGCAGTTCAAAACGTTCTGACCGGACGCACCGGTCAGGGTGACCGGACGCGTCCGGTCACTACAGGACAAGCGTGAACAGTGCGCACCAGAAGTTACCGTTGCTGTGACTGGACGCGCTCTAGCGTTTGACCGAACGCGCTGCACCTGGCGTCCGGTCGGAGTCCAGAAAGCTCCCACCACGACCGGACGCGTCCGATCGCACGTGACCGGACGCGCCGCGCATCTGATCAGCACTTCGCTGCTCTCTGCCCCTCTGGACGCCTGACCGGACGCTCCGGTTCCGTGAGGGACCGGACGCGCCGGTCGCGCGCTCTTCTTCTGTGCACAGGTGAACTAACCGGACACGCTGGTCAGGCCAGACCAGCGTCCGGTCAGAAACCCTAACACCCGTGTTCCTGACAACTGCTGAGAACTGACCGGACGCGTCTGGTCAAACCGCGACCGTGTCTGGTGCAGCGTCCGGTCACCACAGTGACCGTCGTTCGCCTCTGATTCTTTTCCGACTTCTGGCGCAGTAGAAAATAGGCATTTCACTTCCCCAAAAAGCGCCGAATCCCGCCTCGCAAGCTCGGCGGGAGGGAGAGAGGAACCCAAACCCCTCTCTACCGCTTAAACTCCACTGCCTTTGCAAAAGTGCTAACACCACCAAGTGTACACCACCAAGTGCATGTGTGTTAGCATTTCACAAACATTTTCCAAGGCGTTATGTTAGCTCTCTACTAGATCCTAATGCATATGCTCAAGACATTGATCCAGTGGCACTTGATTCCCGAGCTAACTGTGATTGCCCCTCTTGATAGTCGGCTATGTATCCTAAACCTGGTCAATCACTTCTCTACTCATCTTAGACCGGCAAAAGGAAAACCCTATGGTTATACCTTTGCCTTGCGCTCTTAGATCCTTCTCTTCCACTTGATCATCATGTCCTTCATTTTATGTGCATCTCCACCATGATCATCATTTCATGTTCATGCACCATCTCTTTGTGATCTTGTGGCCACCACTCCTTGCCACATACACCTTCATCACATGTGTTGCTTATGCCTAACTCAAAACACTTAACACATGGCATTAGCAACTTGGTGTCATTAATTACCAAAATCAAACTTGGGCTTTCAAGTGTCCCATCAACCCCACCTCCATGCGCTTCCTGCAACAACAACATATGCACGGAGCTAGTTGGAATGCATAGCTTATTAGCTCTAAACATAAAACCGTCAGTGAGGACGAATTTGTTCCAAGTTTTCCCCTCTTTGCAATTCAGCAACACATCTTTGAAATCATCATCATGTACATATTGATTTTTAATTATTTCCAAACCAAAAATTTTGAAGTCAAGTTGGGACAACATTGTTTAACATCTAGATAGCGCATCAGCAATGATGTTCTCTTTCCCTTTTTTGTGTTTGATGACATAAGAAAAATATTCAATGAACTCAACCCACTTAACATGCCTACGGTTTAGTTTTGCTTGACTTTGAATGTGTTTTAGAGACTAATAATTAGAATGGATAACAAATTCTTTGGACCTCAAATAACGTTGCCATGTTTCTAAAGTTTGAACTAGAGCAAACAACTCCTTATCATAGGTAGAGTAGTTTAAACTTGTCCCACTCAATTTCTCACTGAAATATGCTACAGGTTTTCCCTCTTGTAAAACCAATTCCACTAGCATCGCATTCGAGCTCAAAAGTTTTATTGAAATCAGGAAGTTGGTGCAATGGTACATGTGTTAACTTATTTTTTAGCGTGTCAAAGACATTCTTGTGTGTAGCAGCCCAAGTGAATGGCACTCCCTTCTTGGTCAGTTCGTGTAGGGGGCTATAATGGTGCTGAAATTCTTCACAAAGCAGCAGTAGAATCCAGCAAGTCCGAGGAAACTTCTCACTTGTGTGACCGTTGAGGGAACCGGCTAGCTGTGTGTTGCCTCAACCTTAGCTTGATCAACTTCAATTCCCTGCAGGGTCACAACATAGCCAAGAAAAGATACCCGATCCATGCAAAACATGCACTTATCAAGGTTACCAAATAAACGTGCATCGCGTAGAGCATCAAAGGCAGCACACAAATGATCAACATGTTCCTCTAGTGTTCTGCTATATATTAAAATGTCATCAAAATATAACATCACAATTTTTCTAATGAAAGCACACAAAACTTCATTCATTAATCTCATGAAAGTGTTGGGTGCATTAATGAGACCAGAAGGCATGACTAACCACTCGTATTGGCTGAACTTAGTTTTAAAAGTTGTTTTCTATTCATCTCCTAACTCCATGCAAATCTGGTGGTAACCACTACACAAATCAATTTTAGAGAACACAATTGAGCCACTCAATTCATCAAGCATATCATATAGCCTAGGAATAGGGTGAAGATATCTCATTGTAATGTTATTAATTGCTCGACAATCTATGCACATGTGCCATGATATATCTTTTTTTAGGAACAAGAAGTACAGGAATAGCACAAGGACTAAGAGATTCACGCACATAACCTTTGTCAAGCAATTCTTGCACTTGGTGCTACATTTCTTTTGTTTCCTCGGGGTTGGGTCCTCCATGGTTGAAATGTCCTTGTTTGGTTTTGGTAATTGAGTGACAACCTAGGTGGACTAATATATGTTTATGTGAGATACACAGGTGATTAGTCCACAGGTACACTAGTGTGAGCAACACATGCCATGTAGGTGAAAATGACTTGGATATGTTGCAAGGCTCACACATGTGATGAAGGAGTTCATTACATATGAGACATGACATGGAGTTAGGTGGAGAAGATTAGGATGAGGCTTGGATTGATGGACCGGTTGCAAGCATGAAGGGCAAGTCGCGTGGCACCGAAGGTTGAGCAAAAACTTGGTGCTGATGGACCGAAGCAAATTTGAAGAGCAAGTGAGGTCAAGATCGATGAACCAATAAGGTCGCATGATGATATGAAGTGGATCATATTATCTATTGATCAAGGTTGGTGCATATGTTGCATCAACATTGGAGGAGATGAAATGGAATATGCAAGGCAAAGGTATATTTGTAGGGCATTTCATTTCATCGATCAAAGATTGTGTAGAGAAGTGCATGGCCAAATTTAGGATAGATGGCTGTACTATCAAGAGGGACAAACTTGTTTGCATATCGGTCATCTAGTGCCACTCAAGTCATCTAATATTGCATGCGTTGCTAGGATCGAGTGGCATGGTGAAAAGAGAGAATAATCCTATGAAAAATAATTGTGAAAATACTAACACACTTTCACATGGTGGTGTACAATTGGTAGTGTTAGCACATTTGCAAAGAAGAGAAATTGGAAGAGAAGGAGGCATCTCTGAGTGCTCTGGACGGCTGAGACGGCAAGGGGCCAGACCATGATGTGAGGGTCCGGTACCTGACCCTTGCTCTCTGGTGCTATTGGTAGGGAGCCAGACTTGGGGCAGGCTCTAGACCCTGGGGTCCAGAACATGGGCCATGGGTCTGGTAGCTTACCCAAGGTGGTGCAGACTCCGGACCCTGGGTGTACAGTGGGTCCGGACCAAGGTGCACGCGTCCAGTTGTGCCATGTGGCGCAATGGCGTGCAAGTGAGCGAGCTCTGGACTCAGAGGCATGGTCCGGAGTGCTGAACCGAACTGGGTCCGGTGTGTTTTTGTGCTCTCGGGAGCTCTCTATTGTGCTCCAAACTATGGTGCGCATTGGTCCAGACCCTCAGTCTGGATGCTCGGTCTGAGGTGGTGTTGTGCGTGCGAAGTAGCCGTTGGAGGCCAACAGTCGGCTTGAAATGTGATAGAACCACCCAATTTATACAAGATCAAGTACGGCTACCCCCGCTAACACGTTGGCACACATACTTTCACTTATATAAATCCGGTAGTCCGCCAAGTGTCATGAAGGACCTCGATAAATCTACATCACAACCAAGACCGTAATAGATTAAGCAAATACACATCACATGCACGGAGTTTGCAGCGGAAATAATATTACAATTGAGTTCACAAAATAAATAATACATACTGAGTTCAAATCTAATTAGAGAAAACATAGCTTTGAAATGCTTACAATATCATAAGTTGAAATATATTGCTAGCTTAAATGACATCCTCCAACAAAAGCGTGTAGATGAGAAATAAATACCGAGTCACCGAGCCCACCGGCACTTAGTTACCACCTTCAAGAGGCTGGGAACTTCACCTACAACATGGTGGGATAAAACCGTGAGTACTAAAATGTACTCAGCTAGATTTACCTAACACGAGAGAAATAAAAAGACTTTCAAGGATATGCAAGGCTTATTTGGTGGAGATAGATGGATAGCATAACTTTGCAAATGAGCATTACTATCATAAGTCCTTACTTTTAATATTTTATTCACTATTTAGCATCAATTTAGTGAAGCTATTTAAGGAAAAGTTTACGCCTGTTCTATAGCAATCACTTGGTAATTAGGCATCACAATAGTAACCATATCCAGTTTATCATATAATCATCATATTCCATAAACATGTTACTACGAATATTGGAAGCTCACTCAAGTTTCTCACTATCCAGGAGAGAGCGATTCGAATCGCTTGCAACCAGCTGGGCAAAAATCCATAACACAAACTCAGGCATACCGCATAAAGGTAGCCTCAGGACACCTTTGGTACAATTCGGGAACGGTCGTGGGTTTGATTTGAGCCGCACACTTAGGGACCAACTGGAAGCCAGGATGTTCAGACAATGGTATGTCCAAGGTCATATCCGTGTCCCCACACATACATCCTCCCCTCTAGTGTGTGCGACATCATAAGAACTCCTAGCCCAAATTAAGCTACTCAGCTTCACGGTCAGAATAACTTTTCTAGCCAGCTAAGTGAAAGGCGGCGTTCAATCTCGAGCAAGGTCTAACAACGGTACGGTCCTTAACTAACACAGATGGGATTAACATAAGTCATATCACCATCAACATATAAGATCCCGTCTTGTCTCCATTTATATAACATTACATGATTTTTTTCACAATAGCAAATATAGCCAACCATGACCAGATATCCACCTATATCTCGCAGGTGACAGAAAATCACCCGACTTCTACCGGTATATATATATATATATATATATATATATATATATATATATATATATATATATATATATATATATATATATATATATATATATAAACTATTGGGAGCCTAGGGCTTCCATTAGTTATTGGAAGCCCCATCCACCCCCTCCTATCCAGCCCAACCAGCTGCTGACGCACGCAGACCTCTCCAGACACAGCAGATCGGACGCGTAAATTTCCAAGTCAGACTGCGTGCAAACGTTTTTGTTGCGACGATGCATACAAACCAATGGTTGAGTAAATCAAAACCAGTTCCACATAAAAATCTCTCCGCGAGCTGGCTGTTCCACCTGGCACGGACTGACGTGAGCTGACACATGCTGACATGCACGCGTCCACTCTAATTTCGTCCCTTTTTTCACGATAATTACTCAATGAAGCATCTGATTCAAAAACGGTTTTCACCATTGAACTCCTGACATTTTTGTGCACGATTCAAGATCCATTGTGAATATATTTTTGAAAAATTTTAAAATTCATAATTTTAAATTTGAATCATGCCATGTGATGACCAATTCAATGCATATAGTCACTGGTCGAGATGCATATAAAGGTTTTTGAGACTGACACTGCATAAACATTTTTTGTTGAATGAATAAAAAAAATTTCTTACTGCATAAGAACCTCTCCATGAGATGAACATTTCATCGGGCACCATCACTATTGCCTCCACCATCTCAGTCTAGCCGTGCATAAAACATTATCACGAGTAAAGGAATGATTTTTGCTAGAAAATTGGAACTTTGAATCCTGGCTCGTGATGGCCGATTGGATGTACAAAATCAAAGTCAAGATACAGCAAAAATGTTTTGCCACCGACATTGTAAAGAAATTGGTGATTGAATCAATATAAGTTAATTTTGTTACCGCATAAAAACCTCCGCATAGTACATCTTTCCAATAAGAGGATGTATAATTAACATCGGGACAATGCATTCCACATTGGAGACCAAAAGCATAAAACATGGAGACGATCTCATCTTCGAAATTTGAAATTTTGAAAAACTAGCACATGATGGACGATCACACTCATAGAATCAATGATCAAAGATACAACAATGTATGTCGAAGGGTAAATATAGTTGTTACAATATTGTATATCGAAGTGTTACAACAATGCATAAAACAGTGCTCCAACCATGTATAATTGTATCAAAGTGCGCAGACAATTGCTCCAATGATGTATACAATTTTTTTGTAATAATATCAGCTACATCAACTTTTACTTTAACTCATTGACTACATCAAGATCTCAAATACACAGTCACCTCAAGCACCAAGCATGTCATGGAAGTCGTGGACGTCGCATGTGTCAGCCACCATTGACCTCTCACACCAAATGGGGAGGAATCCTTCCAACCACCCTACATCACAACAAAAGCATATAAACGTGTTTTATCAGGCACAAAAACCTTACAACGACAAAGAAAAAGGCATAGAAACATATTTTAGCACACGCAAAAACATTACAGTTGAATGAAAAGGCATGTAAATATGTTTGTGGGCACAACAATGTATAGAATCGTGTATAACAATGTATAGAACTATGTAGAAATGTACAAATAACTATTCTAACAATATATATCAGTGTTTTAACAATGCATAAAAGTGTGCTAGAAATGATTAAGCCAAACAGTATGTAAATAACTGTGAATTGTAGGTCTACAATGCATAACAAATAGTGGCTAACATCCCTGCAAATAATCTAATTCACAATTTGTATTCAAATCATAGACACATGGTCGCAAGGAAGCATAAAAAATTTTAACACACAAGGTCTTGCGTGGTGCAATGTGTTTGACCTAACAGGTTTTGTGCGGTGGCCAAATGACAATTGTGCATAGAAAAATAACATGAGAGATCACCTTCGTCGGCAGATCCAGATGCGCACATGACCATGATTCAGGTGGTCCTTCGGCAATAAACGCACACCGACACCATGATGTTGCATAACCTGCAGCAGGTAATCGAAAGAAATTCAACTAGAGAAAGGAATCAAACGAAATGTAACATTTCCCAAGTATAAAAACCACAAATCGGAGCATAGGAATTTTATCTAGTTTTTTTATAAAGTTGCATTGACCATGCATTGAAGCTTGTGTATGCAAGCCTAGAAACAACTTGTCTCTAAATGTGCTCTGATAATGTATATAAATGTGCTCCGATAATGCATAGAAATTGACTCCAACAATGTATAAAAAAGAAGCATGAATAAACAATATGCAGTGAAAAGAAAAGAGAAGCTTCTAGCTGGAGAAGCTCCCATAGTGCATCAAAAGTGCACCTGCAATGATAATGCATAAAAAGAGCACCTACAACGATATGCAGCAACAATAATGCATAGAAGAGTACTCTAACCATGTATAAATTTGTGTAGTACTGCACTAGTCTCCGACAAGATATACAAATTTGATGTACCGATGTATAGAATGCATATCAAGTAAAAGTTAGCCATGCATAGCAATTTATGCACATAAGCATACAAGCACAAAAATTTTCATAGAAATAAGCTCAAAGAATGTATAGAGCCTGAATACAAACTTTGCATACAAACTCATTGCTGACGAGATTGCAAACTTTTATACATAGATCAGCCCTAGATACAGCATTAGCAATTCTAGACATTTGCAAAACTCTGCATACAAACCAAGCATAAAAACTTTTATGCATTTAAGTCTGAAGCCTCTGCTAGCCTGCTGCTCACCGTGCCACAGAGCCTGCATTTAATGCAGATGAAGTATGCATAGAAACTTTCATATGCCAATGGTGACACGCTGATGTGAAAAAGAAATTTTGTTCTTGACCTACTGATGGTGACGCACTGATGAGATGCCGATACTGAAGCCGAAGCCGTCCTGGAGTGCTTCAACAATGTCGATAGCCACCAATTGGCATATAGAGTGCTTCAACAATGTGTATAAACGTGTTCTACAAGTGCTCCGCGAACTCGACGAAGCTGACAAAGCATGGTTGTCCATGCTGCTCCACAGAACACTCATCCACACACAACACCTCCGTCGGATGAGGTGGATGAGGACACCTCCGTCGAATGAGGATGAGCGCACTGCGTACAAACATTTTCGATCTCTCAATTTCGCCATGCATACAAACTGCCAAAACACACCAGATCAAAACTATAAATGCATAGAGAACATGCATACAAACAATTTCGATGCACAAAAAAATTAAAAATAAGCTCTCCATTTGTCATACATGAGGACACCTCCGTTGAATGAGGATGAGCGCACTGCGTACAAACATTTTCGATCTCTCAATTTCGCCATGCATACAAACTGCCAAAACACACCAGATCAAAACTATAAATGCATAGAGAACATGCATACAAACAATTTCGATGCACAAAAAATTAAAAATAAGCTCTCCATTTGTCATACAACCATGATGGCCAGGACACAACGCCTTGCTACCGTTGCTGAACAGGTCCTCAGCATTGTCGTCATCGGGAGGACGTCCATGAGGACCGCGGTGGTGGCCTCCTTGGCCTGGACACAACACAAGCATACAATGCATTACACAGTATGCATAAAAACGCAAAAAACTAGAATCAATTTTTTATGCATATCCACATTCAATAGAGTTAAGCAATCCACATTCATTAGCATCTTGATTTGCTTAGGGCTGGCAACATGCATAAAAACGCATAATGATGCATAAAATTGTAAACAAATGTTGAATAAAAAGTAGACTTTAATAGCTTAGTGATTTACAAACGGTGCATAGCTAATAAACCAAGCAGTGCATAATAGGTAAGAAATGAATGCATAAAACTTATAAGTTCATAGCATAGTTGGGGAAACAAAAACATAAAATATTATTTAATCATACCAATTGGAGGCTAGCAATTTAGGAGAAACAAATAAGTGTTATACCATGTATAAAAACAATAATTATTATGCATTCATAGAAAATCAACAATGCGTACAAACACACTGAACATAGTGAAACATATTATGATAACAAGAGAAAAGAAAAGACAACTATTGCGAGTTGTAGTGCTCGTGGGGGCTCCAGATGCTCACCGTGCCTGCCACTCTGCCGTTGATGCATCCTCATAGTGCCTAGAGAAGTTCACAGGGGGCATCAACAAGCAAGCAAAGAAACAATGGTTAAAAAATAAAAAGAAATTGAAAGCGGGCACCTGCTGCTTGCTCGAGGCCCAAGCATGCCGCACACCATGGTTGTCCTTGCATCGTCGTCCAAACCAAACATTCATCTTGGATCCCTGCATGATAAATCAGGCACCTTCGATCAGGCTGCGCCGCAACCAGGCATGATAAATCACATAAAGAATGCATGAAAATTTATGCATGTAAGCATAGTAACCAAAGGAAAGCAAACATTTTTTTGGAACAAAACTAGCATTCGTGAAGGAAAAAACACAACTGAAGTCATGAGATTCAGATTCAGTTCAACATTCAAACGATTCAGGTTGATTGGCTCTCTGATCAGCTTAGAAGTTAACTACTGAACACATTCAGCCCCGCAAGAAGGGACAGCTGTGTAAAAGAGACAAACCTCACTAATGGACTAGCTTCCATCAAAAACAAGAAAAATTCAAGAACATTGCACATCGGCCGGTCCACACCCCATGCCTCTACTGGATCAGGCCTCGCCTGCTGCTCACCGCGTCGCACAGAGCCTGCATTTGAGGCAGCTTAAGTATGCATATAAATTTGTGTATGCATGCTGCGAAACTTAAATCGAAGCTTTTACACATGAAGTATAAAAATATAAACAAATACAAGCTAATAACCTGTCAAATGGAAGCATAAAAAATTTAACAAACAAAGGTCTTGCATGCTGCCAGACGTTCGATTGAACTGGTTGTGTGTGGTGGACATATTACAATTGTGCTTAGAAAATATTACGAGATCACACAATCCCAACAAAAAGTCGTATATATAGATCTAAAAGGTAAAAACTAGAAAATCAATATCGCCTTGCACGCAGCGCAAAGAAATCATAGAAATAAAAAATAAAAATACAGATAAATACTACTAGCTGCCGCTTCTTGCAGATGGGTGGAAAGCGCTGCATCGTCTCGTCGTAGATGCTGGACGCCTGCCTGCCGACCGGAGCAGGTGCTCTGCGCCTCGTGCACCCCGCTGCTCGAGGTTCTCGGGACCCCGCGACCCTCCTGTTAATTAGCGCCCGCACCAGCCCTGCAGCAGAGCCACGCCGCCGTAACCAATTTGAGGAAATCGCATCGCGAACAGCAAAAGGGAAACACATCGTACATCACCAATTTGAGGAGCTGGATCCAATCGATACTCACCTGCAAGTTCTTCTTGTCATGACACTGCTACTGCCATAGGAGCCAATGAAGGGAGGGGGCACCGCAGCTGGTGGGGGCGAGTCGGGCGGAGGGCCACCACGAGGAGAGATGTTGCCACAGCCGCCATGGAGGATGCGTCGCCGTCACCTCTACCGAGGGAGCGAAGATGCTGGGGGTTGGGGCTCCTTGCGTTGAGCCTCCACGGCTGATGTTGGGTTGGGGAAGGGCCAGTGCAGTCGTTGTCAGGGTGGGAAAGGGCCGCCGCAGACGTCGTCGCGATGGGAAGCCGCCACGCCGCCGCTGCTCTGCACGGTGTGGAAGCCGCCGCCGCCGAGGGGAGCCTCCACACGCCGGCAACGAGGTGGAGGGGAGGGGGTCACCGTGGGAGGGGGTGCGCCGCCGGTTCTTAGAGTGGCTCACCGTGGGGAGGGGCTGGTGGGGATTCAAATGAATTTGAAATGGGTGGCAGGCCGTCGGGCGGCTGGGGATTACAGCAAGGTGAATGGGTGGGATTAGGGTTTTTGGAGACTATATAGGGCATGGAAAGATGGGCCACTGGGCCGGTGGATGGGCTGACGGGCTGGTTGGATGGGACTCTGGTTTGGTGGAACCAAATATATATATATATATATATATATATATATATATATATATATATATATATATATATATATATATATATATATATATATATATATAGTCTCGGAACACCATTTCCTTCTTGTTTCTTCCACGGCTACTGTTTGAGAGCGGCGACCGGGGCGACCTCGCTTTTCCCCCGTCGATTCGTCGTCGTCCTTGTCTCCTTCGCCCTCGCCGGCGTCGGAGGAGGAGGGGGGCTGGTTGAATCGACGGAGAAGATGTACATACCCGTTCTTAGTAGGCTTAAGTTAGGGTTAGGGTTCCCCAAGCCGGTGACGCGGCATGGGTTCGTCTTCCTGGGCGGTGGTTCCAGCGAGCGACGACATGGATGTTCGGAGGTCGGCTCCAACCTCTACGTCGGTTTCCCCGTCTTGGCTGGTGGCGACCGCACTGGATCTGGTCCGTGCGACGTGCGATTGGTGGAGGCGACGTCGTCGGTAAGAAATAATCTTCGCCTACTCCTCCTCCACCTCGTCGGTCTGCTTTTCGGCAGCGGCGATGGGCTAGGCGGTTGCTACCTCGCCAGATCTAGAGTTTCTTTTGAAGCTTTCGATCTCGTCGGTGAGGTCTTTTGCTACTCCCTCGGCTTCTTCTTCACTGTTGCCCAGTTCGGAGAGGTTCCAGGGAGTTTTATCTACCACTATTCTGAGAAATCCGGGTGGTGGTTTACATGCAACTGGGTGGGCGAGTTTGTTCCCCATTCGGTTGATTCGTCGTCCGTCGATCTGGAGTTGCCTGATACTGACGGCGACTCCCATTTTCCTCGGCGGTGGGATGGCCAGTGGTCATCGTCAGTGGCTTGGGCGTTCAACGGTTCTACGGCATGTTCTTTTGACATGCTTCTTGTTGTGCCAATCCAAAAATTTTCTTCGTCGAGAAGGGCGTTGGCTTCAAGTTGCAACCTCGGTGCGCAGTGGATGCTCGTTGAGGGGCTTCTCCGGTTGCCGGCGACGAAGATGACCGGGACTCTTCAAGACCCTTGTATAGACTACAATGTAAATTCCTTTTGGTTCAGAGGTGCTTGTATCAGTTATCATGTAAACCTTGTCTTAATTATATGAAATGCAATCCCGGTTTTCTCAATATATATATATATATATATATATATATATATATATATATATATATATATATATATATATGGAAAGTATACTGTATAGCTAGCTACAAAATAGTTTATTTTGTAGCTAGGCCGGTCCATGCACCGAGCCGGACGTCCGGTTTCAAGCCAGCGGATGGAGCTACATGCCTGCATGCAAATCAGCATTTACTATCGCTAATTACTACTATCTGGCCGTTTTCCTGATTATTGTAACTGGGTACCGCTAATGAATCACGGCCAATATGGAAGCTTGCATGCTTCCTAGTTACGGCAAATTCAGCACTAGACTTTTCTGATTACGAGAATACGTCAACAGCTACTCAAGTTGATCCTGTCGTATGCATGCAAAGCTACTAACCAGGACATGCAAGGTTTACGAGAATAGATTATGAGCTTTAATTCATTTATTGTCCAGCCGCATGCAAATGTTCTTGTTACGAGAATACAACCTACCTTAAAATAGTAAGGTTACCAGAATACTATTGTCCGCAAAAAATAGTAAAAGAGTATATTCCAGTAAATATGAATGGGTTATTTACGAGAATTGTTATTATGATTTTTTGTCTAACATAACTAACAATGATATTGATATTTACCAGAAATGGGTACTATGAATATAAGTATTTTACAAGAGTTTTGGACTGTGGTTGACGATAAAAATTAATAAGAATGATCGAAATTACCATTACATCAACATAAGTTTCATCATATTTACGGGAATTTGTTTACTACAATACAAACATTATTTACAAGAATTTTCACTAATAATTTTTACGACAAGACTCTCTTGTTCACGCATCGGCTCGTTCTGCGCTCCTTCTGCAGGCGTTCACCACTCCTGCGGTTGCCGGACGACCCAGCGTCGGCCTCTAGGCCTATTCCGGCTAGGATGCAATGCCCTTTGTTCATGGAGGACGCCACCAGAGATTTGATGTTGGCGATGGTGTGGGCACAGCACCCAAAAGAACGGCGGCACTGACCCATGAGAGATTGCTTCACTGAAGATGATGAATAAGAACGACGAAGATGTTCTCGCCCGCGTCCACGTACGGCCTCGCGACAGCGACTTTATTTGAACCCTGTGACGGTAGGAACTTGCTATCACCAAAGCATCCAATACGTATCAAATCTTCATCTCGATCTAGTTCCAAACATAAAAATCAGTAAATCACTAAGATAAAAGTTGGGATCATATCAGACACACCGTGAATTGGACCAGCCGAAGGTGCTCATCCGTGTGCGGCCAGGAGATGAACCTCTGCCCAAACAGGCAAGCTGAATCGCGTGGAGTTGGCTGGATCGAGGGTGCGCACCTGGCCACTCGTCAGCTGAAGCAGTGTGGGAGGGGGCTCCGGCCGCTGGATGAAGGGGCCTTGCCGCCTCGCCACCGCCGAGATTAGTGGAGGCGCCGCCGGCGAGATGGAGCGCCGCCGCCTCTGGAGGTAGGAAGGCCCGCCGCCGGATGCAGGGGATGTCCGATGCTGATTCACCGTTGAGCAAGCGGCGCCGTGAATCGTCCCATGGGGATGACGCGCACCACCGGTCGGGGAAGGATCAGATCGACGTGCCATCGCAGTGTCCCGTATGTGTGGTGGAACGTCTCTAGCACGAAGAAGCAAAACGTGTTTTTGTGGCCGGATTCTAGGGAGGCGGTGTTCTCGTGGCCGGTGAAAGGAAAGAGAAAAATCTGGGAGAAAATCAATGCATGCATGCATTAGTTTGATGGGACCATCTGATTCAAAGCCAATTCCTATTTTATAGCCAACGGACATGAGTTGGCCTCGGGCTCGCTCGCGAGTTGCCCTGGGTCTCGTTCGCAAGTTTTGGTCCGGCTACAGAATATATATATATATATATACTCAAGTGCATCTTCAAAGAGAGGGTAGGAGGCTTAGAATACTCTGGGGTTTGCTTAGGATCCAACACTAGCTCAGTGTTTGTTAGATGACACTCGCCAGGCGAGCATCTCTCGTCCTAGTACTTACTTAGTCCTTCCATCTTTAGGTTAGGTCCACCAAACAACATCTTCGGGTCTAGCTCCAACATCATATCCGTCAGCTCCTCGCATTGTACATCTAGCATACCTATATTTGATGCACAATGTAGATGTATGAATGCATAGAAAGCAACTCATGATGCATTGCAATAGGCATACATGACAAGGACAAGGTCACCCCATATTAACTTATTAAGCACTAGCGAGTAAGTTATTTTAATTGGCTATCACACAAACCTATCATGCTAGGATGATAAGAAGGCAACACTATGTATCTATTCACAAGGCAACTGAAGTTAAGCTATCATAAGGCACTCAGCTAGCACAAGCTAAATAAGCTTAACATCACATAACCAACAGGTTAGAGACGACTTAAGTAAGATACATGTTCACTAGATATTTCAAGCAAATTAGCTCTATCAAGCATAACAAAATGATTGCTACACACAGGTTCTAGACAGCAGCACAGCAGTAGATTGTTTTCATCATAACTAGAGATTTAGACATCCCATAAAGGTGATCTTAAACTTTTTGAAAAGCTTAGAAAATTTTCTACAATTTTGTTATTTACACCCGGATCTGATTTTTTAGTTAACCATGTTGAAAACCAAAAGGAAGCAGAACTGCACAGCAAGGACAGAAAATTGACATGAATTTCAGAAATGTATATGTGAAGTTCTAGATATCCAACAAACATGATTATTAACTTTATATAGAGCTTATTAAGTTATCTATAACTTTTTTATTATCATCTCAAGATGAATCAACAATTAACAAGACCAAACAATACGATGAATTAAATTTGTCCAGACTTGGACAGATTATAGCATTAAGCTTTAGACATCTATATCTAGAGTTATATACCACCAAAAACTGTGCTCCCTACCATTTTGGACAGCTTATAAAAAGTAATACAACTATTTAGTTGACATCAAGTGGTGATTCACAAGTTATCTTAGTCAAAAGGTACAACAAGGCAGCAATACACAGAGAGCAAGCAAAACCTGACAGAGAGATTGTAAAATCTATAACTCTCAGACCTATGGTCCTAAAATCACAAAATTTGAGGACACCCAAGATGAGGGAGTTATCTATAATTTTTGTATTAACTACATTCACAGAAAACATCATTATCACCACAAAATTGCCAGCACAACAGAAACAGGTATAGCAGCCATTTCAGCATGCATGTGTAAACAAGTTCTCCACTTTTTTCATGTACAACTAATTACGTAGACCACAACTTAGTATTAACATAGTTAATTAGCCTTAGTCCCAGATAATATGAAAATCACACTAAACATGTCTCTAAGCATGGAGGTCACAAGGTGATGCTTATCTCTCATTTCCATTTACTGGACACTCGTTTACCGAGTAGCAAACATGAGCAACACATAAAGAAAGGAAACCAGCCCCAAGGTGGTTAAGGGGCTGGTATTCCCACACACAAACATCATCAATATTCACACAATGATCATCTCATCCAAAGTAGAGCTAACGCAAAGGTTATCGACTTGCATAAGCTACATAATTATTAGTTGTTATATTAACATGAGAGCACACGTGCAAGCCATATCAAGGTCTAACTAAAACTAACATAACTAAATAAGATCTCCAAGTTAGTGTAAGCAATTGAGCATCGCAAGTATCAGGGATAGAGATAACTATATCACTAATTACTATCCTTTTGCATAGATCAACATACAACTTAATTGTAGTATCGCAACACATATGTAACATACCAAGCTTATCATCACCACAAGCATGGTGATTAGCAACCAACCACTATCAACCAGCATGGATAGCATCACAAACATCAATTAAGAATTTCCCCCATTAAACTTTCATTACTATCCTTTTGCATAGATCAACATACAACTTCATTTTAGGTGATATTACAAACAACTAGTTTGGACTTGTAATTTTTACAGGTGAAAGGTAACATCAAAACATAACTACTTTAGAAATATTACATGCTCAGGTTTTGTGAATTAATTGCTACAATAAAAATAAGTTTTTATTGTAACAAGCATGTGAGAGCAAGATAAATCTATAATTCAACATTTTCTGTAAAAGCACGGTCATGTTAAGTGTTCTTATGTTACAACAACATCATACAAAGCTAGTGGAACCATCTTTTCCCTTTTTACACATGTATATTATTTATAACCCATTTAATAAGCACTAAACAAGTTAAATCAAAAGCTCAGTCATACTGCATCCAATGAAGCTAAAATTTTTACCACAGCACAAGCATCACATGAGTAACCTTGCATAAAAATTTCACATCATTTGGAGCAATACAACAAAAGATATGAATTAAACATAGAAAACCCTAAACAAGTATATACATCTACAACAAAACCTTTGCACTAACACATGCTATATTGTGGACTCTACTACATAGATCTACTCACTAGGATTTCAAAACATCTTCATTTTTTTATTTTATGATATTTCTATGAACTGCTATGAATTTTCAACATTCAGCCGATTTATGCACAACAAAAAAGATTTGTAGATAAAGGAAAACACTTTCGAATTTGGAACCATGGATCTTTAACAAACTAATCAAGCCACGATCTGAAAAACCTTCTCTCTGGCTATTAAGCATCTGGAACCAAGAAATAGTTTCTATTTCTTTATCTCCCCTTCTTCCTTCTCTAGGCATGAATGGAGCGGAGGACGGAGGAGGCTGGCCAAATTCCATCCGGTTGGTTGCCAGTGGCAGCCAGGGAGGGTCGCTCGACCCTAGTCATGGCCGTGCCTGGCCCTAGCTCGGCTGGCTGCAACCAGCAGCGGCCCGGCCACGGTAGCAGGCGGCACCTGCGGCCATAACGACAACATGACGATGAAGCAGTGCGAAACGAGGATGAGGTGACGAGGTTTGCTGGTGCATAGATGGTGGCAGTGGAGCTAGTTGGGGCTAGGCGGCCTAGAGAAGCAAGGCCATAGCGGCATGGTGCTCTGCTCGTGCTTGACCTCCATGCCAAGCGAGAGAGAGACAGAGAGCGAGTGAGAGAGATGGAGAGCGAGTGAGCAAGAGAAAAGGGCATCGGGCATCCAAGACAGGCAAGCAAGGCGCCGTGGCACGCATGTGAGCAGGTGCAAGGGCCACATGGTGCATTTCTCTTGCGCACGGTCGGCCACGATGTGGCTCCATGTCGATCCAAACGGCCAAGGCCTCCTCCTCTAACTCGCTAACTGGTTGATGGTTGATTCAACCAATTAGTCCTCATTGTTGAGCTACAGGAGCACTACAACTTTGCTTAAAGAAGTTTGATTAGATTCAAACTAGTTTGCAAACTACAAGGCTTGAAAGATAGACACTTGAAACTGGGAAACTAAAAAATCTAGTTCCTAGATCATTAACACTTAGAAGCATTTTTAGGCTCAAAGACCAATATAAACCCAAGCTCATTTTTATACTAAGTTGTTATAGGTTGGTTAAGTGAGCAAAAAACACTTGGTTATATTACCAAACATCACCACAATTGGTTGCATAGAAATTAAAGCATTACATACTATCATACAAAGGCATTCAAACATGCTTATGCTCAGGACAAGTTTGCAAGATGCTCATGCCAAGGTGATGCATATGAAGGAGACATGATTAACGCTACTCATGCTTGGTTTGAAAAGAGTTAACGTTAAGCACAAGAGTTATGTCACCACTTCCAAGGTTCTGAACTAGAGCTCCTAATTATCACTTGACATAACTTACTTGAGTCCAAACTCATTGTTAACTTGTGACTAACACCTAGGGTGTTACAAACCTCCCCCTTAATAGAATCTCATCCCGAGATTCAAAGCAAAAGACTTTTAAGGAAAAAGAAGCATGTCATCCATTTTCAACAGTTGCGCTAGCACAAGGTTACTTAAAATTTTTGAACACCAAAGAGGTTATAGGGATAGGACAACTTTGTGAGCTTCCGCGTGGTTTTGTAGTTACTCTGGTCTAAAGAATTTCCTTCATTCACTCCCACAAAGCAGTGTTACTTTGGGAGGAATCCAAGATAATGACATCTCGAGTATGCCTAAGCTTTCGTGAGACATGGCCTTCATAGCTACCAAAGAGCATTTGTCTACCACCTCTTGCAATCTGTAATATTTATGTCGGTGACCTATTCTTCAAAGGTTATCCTCTTTTCAATGTCAAAAGGAAGTCCTACCATATCTAGTCTGATATATGGATCTTCAGAGTGATACAGAGAGATAACTAAGGAAAAAGCCCACAAGAAGATAACACATCAGTGTAGTTCTGCAATGGATCATGACTAGCAACCTCGATACCAGCGCGTGTTGAGAAGCACAACCTTGTGTCACACACCATAGGAGGCTCCTGGTTTCATCATGGTTGCTAATCATAACACTATTACCGATCACACAACCAAAGTAAAATTTCAAGTGGCATAGATTGGGTTGTATGAACAAGCACTATGCAAAAGGATGGATAGTGTCATGGGGTCACAACCATGGCAAGCATTGTTGTTCGAGGTAGTGTCAGAGTACATGTCTCCGGTGGCTCGGGTGGACTCAAGAACACAAGAATCACAGAGAGGACGCAACTGTTTATCCTAGTTAGAGACAATCGATGTCCTATATCCAATAGCTGATGATCCTTCTACTTAAGAGCACCCAAAATTGGGGGTTACAATAGAGTGTATAGGAGAAGGAGAGAGATTTGGTAGGGGGATAGCTTGGTGCTAATCCTAAAGTTGCCTCACCATTGGTCAACCTTCCCCCTCGCCAGAGAGGAGGAAGACGATGGATTAGTGGAGGAGCTCTCGGTGCCCCTCTCTGGGTTGCTCTACTCTCGGTGCAAAGCTCAAGCAGAATGATGAGGATGCGAATGATCTATCTCAGATCGTCCTTCCCCCTCTTAGGATCTGACCTATCCCTTATATACCGAGATAGGTCGGGTACATGGCAGTTTGGAGAGCTAAGCCTATAGTCTACATGCGCTAGAGTCCAAGAGGGTCTTGCAGCGGTGTTTTGTGGACCGTGGCTATGTTGTGGAGCTGAAGAAGCCCTGGGCATCATCCGACTGCTCTGTTCTGACACGCTAAGTGTCAGGCTGTGTTGGCGTGGACCGGCCTCCCCTAGGTGCACCTTCTAGAGACTTCTTGGTAGCAAGGAGGTCGACTTGAGCGGCTGATGTATGGGCCCGAGAGCTCCTAAGCCCTTGGAGGCCACGGAGGAACTTTTCTTCTTGTGTCACGCTCTGTGCGTGACCCTGTCAAGGGAGCGGTTGATAGAGCCACGCCCTAGGGGTAGTGCCGGGGAGCCCTTGAGCCTTGGTGGTTTAGGGCGTGTCTTCTTATGCCCAGGCCTTGGCTAGCACCCAAGGCCGGGAGGAGGCTAAGGAGCGGGTCCAAGCTCCCATTGATCGGGAGCCTAAGGCATGGTCGAGCCCCCGAGCCCTGAGCGATGGTGGCGATTACACTTGGGCTTGGCCAGACTCTTTGGCCTGAGGGTACGCGTGAGCGTACCTGATGGGTATAGCCCTTGAGCCCCTGGGCGATCCTGGAAGGGTCGATCGAGCTTAACATACTCATATGTTAGGATCTCGTCAGGTAGCAAATAAAGATGGCAACAAGGTTTTAAGGCAACAAGGAGGAGGTCCAAGGACAAAAATGTGGCACAAGATAGATTAATTATCGAAGACAACTGAACATGAGACTCTTGCTTAGTTCCACATATGCCTTATGTCCACCAAGGAGATTTCCTGATCGATGATCAACATGGGATTGGGTCTGGTTGGGTAGCAACATGAGGTCATGACTGATAAATATTTTGAGATTTAGCCGATAAGGCAAGACATGATTCACCAGCAAAAGATCATGAGACTAAGATGAAAAGAGAGAGAGATTAACCTTGGATCGAATGATTCATATGCATATGTACAAAGGAATGCACAAGGGAATGCATGAATGACATGATGTAAACATAGGGGTGCTCACAAACATAGCATTCATCTACAGCAACACAACCACACATAAACATGCAAAACATGGTGTTCTTATCTTTTGTATTCTTTTTACTGAGTAGGTGTATATCCCTTCTCTGATAGAGAAGACAAGTTTTGACTTACTTCTAGCAACTAGTTTTGGGCATGTGCAGCATAACAATAGGAATACATAGACACACCACAACACATGCAAATCATAGGAAAGATAAAAAACTAGCCTAGTTACATAGATAGCAAGCCAGAAAATTGAAGAACTACACCCAAACAGAAATCTGCATGCCTACAAAAATTACAGCAGCTGGATACATCCTAAACATGCTAGAAAAGTTAAGGTTGCAACCCAATTAAATTTTTTACAAGCATTTATCAATTTACTTATCAAACAAAGTGAAACAAAGAACCGCTATTTCCTATGCCGATAAAATTCTGAGAAAATTACAGCAGTTCAAACAAGCATTCAACAACTTGTTGGATATTTAAAACTGCCTAGACATAAAAGACAAGATAGACTAGTTGAAACAAACTTAAATAAGTTCAGCCTACTTAACAGGGTTAAACATCATATTTCATATTTTTCTTGCATTAAGTATGTCACTATGAAGCTATGAAAATTAGTTCCACCAATTTTGGATACATATAACTCCCATACTTATTTTTGCAGGAAAACAAGCATGAAAGAAGGTTAAAATAATACAGCACAAAAAAGGCATTCAAAAAGTAGGTTATTATTTTTTCTAGCTAGTGCATGTAAAAAAATATAACCAAACTGGAATCACAATTTTTGGACACTCCTAGCTCCCTTTTCACATTTTACAAGTGTAAAGAGCAAATTTCAAAGATAAAAGATACCGCATTTGAAAAGTTGCCAAATAGCAAGTTTTATGGTTTTATTAAGCAGAGAATTTCAAGATAAAACTAACCAAATTGGTTTTAGCCAAATTGGATGTTCCTAGCTCAAGTTATGGAATTTACAAGACTAGCACATTTTCTTCACACAAGAGAGATAACATCACATTTATCATAAGTTAGAACAAGTTACTTATTATAGAACAAGGATAAGGAGAGTATATTTATGCACAAGAAACAATCATGATGCATGCTCATTCTATTTGTCCTCACAAAATTATCAACCTAAGGTGGCAATCACATTCTATTTTGGTGGCATAACACGTACTCTCTCGATATATGACTAGTAATCAGCTATATTCAAACTACGCATTCGTGGTTAGTGTACCTATATAAAATTCACATCACAACCCACCCCAACATATATTACCATTTACCAATACAGATCAATGGCACCCATGCGATTCCATGTTGCATGGACAACATAATTTTACATCCCATATATTGCTATATGGATTGCACCTCAAGTAGGCCACTTCTTGAGGGAAGCATCTCGTTCTCATCACCGGTGAGAAGTTGCCGGCTTGTCATGCGGCAAGCCACAGATATCAGCGCCATGCGATATCCCATGCCTATCGTGCCGTGTGATAGGGCAGTCTATCGGTGCCACTCGACAGCTAGTGGTTCCATACCTTCTAACCTGGGCGTAGGTGCAACGATGCATGCGAATTTAAATTGCAGGAAGTAAATTGCAGAAAGTAAACCCACCCATACATACACTGTAAAGTTAGTTTACTTATTATCACCTAAAAGTCCTTAATTGGGCTTAACTGAAGTTTGTCGCTAGCATAGTTTTAAAAAATTAGATTTGAGAAACTTCCCTATAGCTAATTTTTTAGTCAAATAGGCTTTTCAAAACAAAAATTTTGTTTTAAAAAACTATGTACATGACAGTATTCTGCTTAGCCTTGCTTCGATGCCAACTATGACAGAACTGCCTAATTTATACAAGATCAAGTACGACTCCCAAAACTTATACATTGGCACACACACTTTCACTTATATACATCCGGTAGTCCGCCGAGTGTCATGAAAGACCTCGGTAAATCCACATCACAACCAAGACCATAATAGATTAAGCAAATACACATCACATACATGGAGTTTGCAGTGGAAATAATATTACAATTGAGTTCACAAATAAATAATACATACTGAGTTCAAATCTAATTAGAGGAAACATAGCTTTGAAATGCTTACAGTATCAAAAGTTGAAATATATTGCTAGCTTAAATAACATCCTCCAACAAAAGGATGTAGATGAGAAATAAATACAGAGTCGTCGAGAGCACCGCACTTAGTCACCACCTTCAGCAGGCCGAGAACTTCACCTACAACATGGTAGGATAAAACCCTGAGTACTGGAATATACTCAGCTAGACTTACCTGACAGGAGAAAAATAAAAAGACTCTGAAAGATATGCAAGGCTTATTTGATGGAGATAGTTGGATAGCATAACTTTGCAAAAGAGCATTACTATCATAAGTCCTTATTTTCAATATTTTATTCAATATTTAGCATCAAGTTTAGTGAAGCTATTTAAGGAAAAGTTTGCATCTGTTCTATATCAATCACTTGATAATTAGGCATCATAGTAGTAACCACATCCAGTTTATCATATAATCAGCATAACCATCATATTCCATAAACATGTTACTACGAATGTTGGAAGCTCACTCATGTTTCTCACTATCTGGGAGAGACAGTGATTCGAATTGATTGCAATCAGCTGGGCAAAAATCCATAACAAAAACCCAAAAACCCAGGCATTCCGCGCGAAGGCAGCCTTAGGTCACCTTTGGTACAATTCATTAACAGTCGTGGGTTTGATCTGAGCCACACACTCAGGGACCAACCGGAAGCCAAGATGTTCAGACAATGGTGTGTCCAAGTTCGTATCCGTGTCCCCGCACATACATCCTCCCCTCCAGTGTGCGTGGCATCATAACAACTTCCAGCTCGAATTGAGCTACTTGGCTTCACGGTCGGAATGACTTTTCTGGCCAGCTAAGTGAAAGGCTATGTTCAATCTCGAGCAAGGTTGAACAACGGTATGGTCCTTAACCGACACAGACGGGATCAACATAAGTCATATCAGCATCAACATACAAGATCCCACCCGGTCTCCATTTATATAACATCACATGGTTCTTTTCGACGATAGCAAATATAGCCAACTATGACCAGATATCCACCTATATCTCGTAGGTGACAGAAAATCACCTGACTTCTACTGGTTTAAGCATGGCTAAGCATAGATCGGCCTACTCATACTAGTAAGGGTATATATATATATATATATAATGGACAAGGTAAGTCATGCAACAATGGTTTCATCCAACTCCTATCAACCGAATGCACAATACAAGATTATACTCAAGTGCATGTTAAAAGAGAGGGTAGGAGGCTTATAATGCTTTGGGGCTTTCCTAGGATCCAACATTAGGTTAGTGTTTGTTAGATGACACTCTCTAGGTGAGCATCTTCAGGTTAGGTCCACCAAACACCATCTTTGGGTCCTGCACCAACATCATGTTCGTCAGCTCGTCACTTTGTACACCTAGTGCACCTAGATGAGATGCACAATGCAGATGTATGAATGCATAGAAAGCAACTCATGATGCATTGCAATAGGCATACATGACAAGGACAAGGTCACACCATATTGACTTATTAAGCACTAGAGAGTAAGTTATTTCAATTGGCTATCACACAGACCTATCATGCTAGGATGATAAGAAGGCAACACTAAGTATCTATTAACAAGGCAACTTAAGTTAAGCTATCACAAGGCACTTAGCTAGCACAAGCTAAATAAGGTTAACATTACACAACCAGCAAGTTATATGACTTAAGTAAGATACATGCTCATTAGATATTTCAAGCAAATTAGCTCTACCAAGCATAACAAAATTATTGCTACACATTGGTTCTAGACAACAGGACAGTAGTCACTTGTTTTAGTCATAACTAGGGATCTAGATATCCCACAATGGTGATATTAGACTTTCTAGAAAGCTTAGGAAATTTTCTACAATTTTGTTATTTACACCTGGAGCTGATTCATTAGTTAACCATGTTGAAAACCACAAGGAAGCTGAACTGCACAGCGAGGACAAAAAACTAACATGAACTTCGGAAATGTATATCTGAAGTTCTAGACATTTAACAAATATAATTCTTAACTTTTTGTAAAGCCTATTAAGTTATATATAACTTTTTTATTATCATCTTATGATAAATCAACAGTTAACAAGACTGAACAATACGCAGAAGCAAATTTGTCTAGACTTGGACAGATTTTAGCATTAAGCTTTAGACATTTATATCTAGAGTTATATACCACCAAAATCTGTGCTCTGTAACATTTTGGACAGCTTATAAAAAGTACTACAACTATTTAGTTGTCATCAAGAGGTGATTCACAAGTTATCTTAGTCAAAAGGTACAACAAGGCAGCACTACACAGAGAGCAAGCAAAACCTGACAGGGAGATTGTAAAATCTATAACTCTAAGACCTATGGTCCTAAAATCATGAAATTTGAAGACACCCAAGATGAGGGAGTTACTACAACTTTTGTATTAACCACATTCACAGAAAACATCATTATCACCATGAAATTACCAGCACAACAGAAACAGGTATAGCAGCCATTTCAGCTTGCATGTGTAAACAAGTTCTCCACTTGGTTCACTAATGAGATCATACATGTACAACTAATTACATAGACCATAATTTAGTATTAACATAGTTAATTAGACTTAGTTCTAGATAACATGAAAAGCACACTAAACATGTCTCTAAGCATGGAGGTCACAATGTGATGCTTATCTCTCATTTCCATTTACTGGACACTTGTTTACCGAGTAGCAAACATGAGCAACACATAAAGAAAGGTAACCTGGCCCAAGGTGATTTAGGGGCTGGTCTTTCCACACATAAACATCCTCAACATTCACACAATGATCATCTCATCTGGAGCTAAAGCAAAGGTTATCGACTTGCATAATATACATAATTATTAGTTGTTATATTAACATGAGAGCACACGTGCAAGCGATCTCAAGGTCTAACTAAAACTAACATAACTCAACAAGATCTCTAAGTTAGTGTAAGCAATTGAGCATCACAAGTTTCATGGATGGAGATAATTATATCACTAATTACTATCCTTTTGCAGAGATCAACATACAACTTAATTATAGTATCGCAACACATATGTAACATACCAAACTTAGAATCACCACAAGCATGGTGATCAGCAACCAATCACTATCAACCGGCATGGATAGCATCACAAACATCAATTAAGCATTTTCCCCATTAACTTTCATTAACTTATATATATTAAAACATATATATTCATTTTAGGTGACATTACAAACAACTAATTTGGACTTGTAATTTTCACAAGTGAAAGGTAACATCAAAACATAACTACTGTAGAAATATTACATGCTCAGGTTTTATGAATTAATTGCTATAATAAAAATAAGTTTTTATTGCAATAAGCATGTGAGAGCAAGATAAATCTATAATTCAACATTTTCTATAAAAGCACAGTCATGTTAAGTGTTCTTATGTTACAACAACATCATACAAAGCTAGTGGAACCATCTTTTCCATTTTTACACATGTATATTCTTTATAACCCATTTAACAAGCACTAAACATGTTAAATCAAAAGCTTAGTCATACTACATCCAATGAAGCTAAAATTTTTACCATAGCACAAGCATCACATGAATAACCTAGCATAAAAAGTTCACATCATTTGGAGCAATACAACAATTGATATGAATTAAACATAGAAAACCCTAAACAAGCATAGATATACATGTACAACAAAAACTTTGCACTAACACTGGCCATATTGTGGACTCCACTACACATATCTACTCACCAGGGTTTCAAAACATCTTCATTTTTCCATTTTATGATATTTTTATGAATTGTTATGCATTTTCAAAGTTTCAACCGGTTTATGCACAACAAAAAAGATTAGCAGATAAAGGAAAACACATTCACATATGGAACCCTGGATCTTTAACAATTAATTAAGCCTCGATCTGAAAAACCTTCTATCTAGCTATTAAGCATCTAGAACCAAGAAATAGTTTTTATTTCTTTATCTCCCCTCCTTCTTGTTTCTCTCGGCATGAACGGAGTGGGGGATGGAGGAGGCCAGCCAAATCCCATCCAACTGGTTGCTGGTGGCAGCCGGGGAGGTGGCCTAGTGAAGCAAGGCCATAGCGGTGTGGTGCCCTAGTCGTGCTCGGCCTCCATGCCAAGCGAGAGCGAGACAGAGAGTGAGTGAGATATGGAGAGCGAGTGAGAGAGAGCGAAAGGTGCCGGGCATCCAAGATGGGCGAGCAGGGCACCACGACACGCATGCAAGCGGGTGCGAGGGCCACGTGGTGCATTTCTCCTGTGCATGGTCAGCCACGATGCGTCTCCCTATCGATCCAAATGGCCAAGGCTTCCTCCTCTAACTCTCTAACCGTTTGATGGTTGATTCAACCAATTAGTCTTTATTGTAGAGCTACACGAGAACTACTACTTTGCTTAAAGGAGTTTGATTAGATTTGAACTAGTTTGGAAACTATAAGGCTCCAAAGATAGCCACTTGAAACTGGGAAACTAAAAAATTTAGTTCCTAGACTTTGCTGATTTTTGGAGATGTAGAACAACATAGGGTTCAGTCTTGGGCTCTCTATTTGGGTCTTGGTCCTTAAACAAAGGTTGTTGCACTTGAGCTAAACTACAACTCTTATTTAAGGTCAAACATCATTAGAGCACTCTAAGTCATAGATCAACTAAAGTCAAACTTGCATCACGAAAAAGGTGATTCCTATATCATTAACACTTAAGTGGTTCTAGGTTGGTTAAGTGATCAATATAACCCTAGCTCATTTTTGATACTAAGTGGTTCTAGGTTGGTTAAGTGAGCAAACAACACTTGGTTATATTGCCAAACATCACCACAAAAGGTTGCATAGAAATTAAAGCATTACATACTATCATACAAAGTCATTCAAACATGCTTATGCTTAGGACAAGAATGCAAGATGCTCATACCAAGGTGATGCATATGAAGGAGACATGATTAACACTACTCATGCGTGGTTTGAAAAGAGTTAATGTTAAGCACAAGAGTTACATTACCACTTCTGAGGTTGTGAACTAGAGCTCCTAATTATCACTTGACATAACTTACTAGAGTCCAAAGTCATTGTTAACTTGTGACTAACACCTGGGGTGTTACATCAAACAGATAGTACACGTGGCGCGATCCTATGTTCTAGACCCTAGTGATGGATGGCTTGGACCCTCGGTCCGGTTCCTAGGTCCAGAGCCCCCGTAGCCAACTTTTAGGCAAGAGTTCTATTTGGCTCTTTGGCTATAAATGGAAGGGATCCTCGGGCTTGGCTAAGGTTGAGCACCTTGGGGACTTAGTGTCCATGCTTGAGTGTGCTTGGGAGCCCTCCAACTCACTTGTGCTTGCAAGAGTAGAATTGATTACGACTGAGTGATTCTGGTGCATTGCATTGCGAGATTGCATCGAGTGGCACTTGGTGATCAAGTTGCAGCTGGTGGTGCTTGTTACTCTTGGAGGTTGCCACCTCCTAGATGGCTTGGTGGCTGTTGACGGTAGATAACTCCTATTTTTAACCATCAACTAAACATGAGAAAGGATTAAAACATAATCACCATCTAGAAATAGGGGTTATACTAATAGAATTCCACAAGTTTTGGTGAATGTCTATTTCTGTAGGGGGTCAGCTGAAAATAACCAAGGAAGGCCCACATGGCAGGTTTACATAGAGATAATCGGGATACGATCAATTTTCTGTAATCAGGAAGGTTTGAGAAGGCTTTGGACCAAACGGGAAGCGGATCGGGCTTCGGAGCCGGGTGGTCGCTCGCACCCTAGGGGCACCCGCCCTATGACCTCCACAAATCAGAACAAGTCTCGCGGATCCCTATTCCACTGCCTTTGAGGATGAATAAAAATACGTTGATTTAGGTTGGTTTGATCCGACAGCTGTGGTGCATCCTAGGGGCTATATAAGGAGGGCCCCTGGCCCCTGGAGGAGGCATCCCTTGAAACCCTAAATCATTATTTCTAGAGAGAATCAGGTGAGAGAGGTCCCGTGCATGGATCTCCTCCCTAGAGCCTAGCATTCAAGATAGATAGAGAGAGTGTAGGGTGGAGGTAGAGTTGGAGGAAGCCCGGCCTGTCGGTGTCTCCTCTCTAGTTGTACCTGCAGGATCAAGTCTCCTCGCCCGAGGCTTGGTTCCAAGATCATTCGATAATTTAACTTCTAATACTAGTAAGTTCATTGTTATTATTGCTCTTTGGTTTACAAATTTACTTTATTTGTTACCGTGGTAGAGATCTCAAATAGAGTAATCGTTCATAGCATAAGTGTGGTGCTTGGGCTAGGTTCACTCGTAGATGCTCCCTATCTGGCCGAAACCATGGTAGTAGCGAGGGAGATGACAGTCCCTTTGTTATCTTTGTAGCCCACTTCCCGTCAGTAAGTAAGGTAGGTCCCAAAGTGCCAGGGTTAAGCATCCTCTGTGGTGTCTCTTTTCCTTAGGTGCCCCCATAGAGCAATAGTCGCAAAGCTTGCCATAGGTTGGAGGAAGATTGTTGAGTAATTCTCTCTATATCGCTCATTACCTTGTTTCTAGCTCAGGAGTTAAGTATAGACTTGGTTTAGTCAGATGCACATTTTCTCCTAGCGGATAAATAAATAACGATACTCTAGAATTATCTCCCGGGTGAAGTGCTCACCGATATCCATATGCTTGTGGATTATTTCTCTTTGATTCTTTCGTGTGCGTATCTATTATCAACAAGCATTTCTGGCGCCGTTGCCAGGAAGAAAGAAGGTCTGCTGAGATAACCTTAAGTCATGCTTAACCTTGTATTATACTTTTATCTTTTTGTCTTTTATTTTGCCTTTTCTTTTCTATCCTTATGGATAACCCAAATTGCACGCCTATCCACCAATATCTTGCACCCATAAGCACAAGCTTAGAGCCACTAGAGCCCATGATTCTCACGTCTAGCTATGAGCTACACCCATGTTTGGTTGCAATAAGTCAAAGCCAACCCTTTTCTACAGCTAGAGTCCTATCTTCTAATCAAGAGGGTAATGTACCCAAGGTCCTATCCTCAACCGGAGAGGGTAATGAACCCAAAGTCCTATCCTCTGATCAAGTAGGTAATGAACTTTTTGCTTTACTTAGGGAATCTTTTAATTTTCCTATAAATTTAGGTTTATACCTAGTCTTAGAAGACTCTGTTCTTCTTCAACATCTTTATATGGGTCTTGATAATACCGCTTTTGGAGGAGTTTTCCTTTCTTTATCTATTAGTGAAGTAAGGTTTGTCCTTATTATTAGTGGACACACTCCTTGCACTAGCCTTCATGATAACATCCTAGGGGTAGAGATGGAATCATCCCCCAAACTAGAAGAGGAAGTTTTCATAGCCACATTTCAAACATTCCAATCACATGATTTGGCTATCCATCCCAAACTAGTAGTACTCCAAAACCCTCTAAGGGAAGAAGTAATTCTACCCTTAGAAATTCTTTTTGATGACGATTTTGGGAGGAGTTTAAACTTCTCGCTTCATAAGAGATCTTTTAGCACATACACTTTAAATCTTCTCAAGAAGAGATCTCTTAGAAAGCATCTCACACCCAATCCCTATGAAGGACACTTACAAAGACTCAAGGATGGTATACCAAGTGATGCCATAGAAGGAGAGCAAAGCCATCTAGAAACCACCTTTATCTTCTCTCCTTTTGTGCCCACATCAGATATAGAATACGAACCCATCTTTAAACCCATCCTTGACCCCTATGACCCATTCTATGCTCTTTCTCCTGAACCTCCCGATGATCCTAGAAAACCATTTAGATATCCCATGCATAGGAATCATCAAGACCATTATGAAGAGCAACATTTATGGCTAGAGAGCATTAAAAACCTATGTGCTATTGCCATTGAATGGATGGATAAGGCCTTAGATGAGATCAATTCGAGAGACGATCCAAGGGAAATTTTGGACATTTATGTCAAGTCATTCTTGGAAGTAGAAAATGATGGAGACTTCAATGAGCAAAGTAGTTACTTCTTAAACACCCCATCAATTCCTTGCTCGTATGAGAAATTTCCTGCTTCACTTAGTCTCTCTCACATTGACCCACACGAGATCTTCAACCCCCTCATGCTCCCCATTCCAGAGATGTTGAAAGGGTGGTTGTAGACACATATGCTTATCATAAATATTATAGATCTCGTTGTGTTTTGAGATAGTGAACTTAGATTGGTGTTGGAGGGGAAACCACTTCACCAATTCACATCTTGAAGGTTTCCCAAGGACAAGCTTAGTGTCCTAAAACAAGCGCAGTCCAGACCATGACATGAGTGTTCACCTTTCTGCTGTGCCGCCCTTGAGATATGAGCATAGAGTTATAATTGTGAAAATATTCCTTCGGGTATTTGTGTCACTAACCTTTCTAGGTTCGGAGCAAAAAGGTTGAAGGAACGACAAATATAAGGTATGTCCAACCAATCATTATGCAACATTGAATTACATTCATCTAATCTTGATTTTTGCCAAAGTCAAGCTTGGGGGATATACTTCCATAAATACATCTCTTACCATGTTGCTATATTATCTTGGTTGTCCCTACCTTTAAGACATGCTTAATTTGCTAAACAACAATCATGCTCTTTTATCACTATTTGAGTAAATCTCTATAATGCTCGTGTGCTACCTTCGTTTGCTATACTATATGTGTAGGTTTGGAGTAGTTTCATACATCTCTTAAATGAAGCATGGTGCCTAGTTTAGGAGTGGTGATCTTACTTCCAAAGGCTTTTAAATTAAGCGTGGTGCTTAGGTTAAAAATGCCTTCCTAAATCAAATTAGACGTGGTGTCTAGGTTGATCTTTGAGCTGATAGTATGCTATAGTAGATGTTGGAATATTTTGTTGGACTAAGCCCTACAGGAGAACTTCTAAAATCAAATTGGGAAAGTCTTGAGATAAACTCATAATGGAGATAAAGAGTGACAACAATTTCGCACAAAGGAGACAACAACTCATTCATCATCCAAGGAAGAACTTGATGGAACAAAGGAGACAAGAGTGCCACAAGAAAGATCTACATCAATAGCACTCACCCAAAGAAAGTGGATGAACAAGGCGACATGCTATGAGCAACTTTGAAGACATCATAGCATTGAGCCCAAAACTCGAGCTAGGACACCAATGAGAAGCTGGGTGCAACTCACCTCATTTTAGCCAATCAAAGACCTACTCTCTTTGTTCTTGAAGACACCATCTTGCACGTTGGTAGCAAGGACAACAATGGAATGATAAGCATGCATCCTTGTGTCAACCAATCACCATCAACGGTTGACTACCAACCAAGCCCAAGAAGACCATGAACAACTACATTTGCAAGATGATGTCCCCAGGCCATTGGAGATGAAGCCTACATACAAACATAAATGAAGTCCCTTCCTTGATCATCAAGATGGATGGCGTATCATTAACTGCAACTCTTCAACATGCCGCTAGAAGACAAAAGGAAAAACTCAAGTCTACATCTCCAATGAACATCAATTAGTCAACCAAGACTCAACAAAAATCAAGAATGGTTGACAAAAGAAGATCATGCAACTATTTGTATCCTCATAGCCTGAATTGGACAGTCCAACAAAAGCAGAATGCAAAAAAAGAGATGTTGGCTCAATGGACATAGAATCAAGAGCCCTCTTCGATAGAACTAAGAACAGAGGATGAATAGTGTCTAAGAACATGGAGTTACAACACACTTCGAGGGATGGTTCAATAGTCACACTTGGCTTCCAGTGACGAGCGATAGCAAGCTTGGGGGAGGAAGACCGCCGACTCCTCTAATGATGATCTAGCAATGCTCTTCCTCTTCTCAAGCCTACATCGCTCTGGCACGCTGGTTTGCAATCCTTCCACTCGTAATTACTCCCTCTCTATAAGTTTGAATGTTTTCTATAGATGTCATACACACAAATCAAACTTAAGACAAAGTAAAATCAATCTTTAAGAGAAGTAATGGTGAGTGAATGTTCTTTGCTAATTAAAATGTTCAATCCAATTTTTTCTGTAGCATAGAATATGACCATTAGCTTTATGACAACTCTACCCTTGTTATTATTTGTATATTCCTTCGGGTATGTATTGTCCACTAATCCTCTGCAGAGAAGAAACAATAAGTGCAGCACAAGGTCTAGGGAAAGGACCACTAGAAGCATCTACTCTTCATCACAGGGTGCCCTAGTAATAAAGTTCTAAACCTGCAACATGCATACTAAACAAGATGCCACTAGCCTTGCAATTAAAGGTTCACCTTAGGCTATTGGACAAACAAAGAACATGGGTAACACCTTGTCACACCCGGCCCAATTTGGAATTTGGCCCATAGTGGCCAATGTGAATGTTATGAGATATTGTGGAGAGTTTAGTCCCACCTTGGTTGTTTAGAGTGGGATAAACTGTCACACCCGGTTTTCTAAAGAACAAAACCAGGCTAATCATATGTGTGCCCAGGAAGTCCACACATATGCCAGAATAAAAAAGTATCAGAAACAATGTTATTATATAACGTATATATAACTATATTAACACTTACATCAGAGTATCGCGGAACGGTGACTAAACTTCAGGCTCCATTCTTCTCAGGGACGGCTGACTGGGGGTAACATATGTCTAGCACTTCTACTAGTCTTCTGGAAACTCCACTACACCTTTGTCCTTCTTCCGAGTAGCATCTTACTACACACTGGAGTGTTGGGGAAATAGCAAGAGTGAGTCCATGTCGAACTCAACAAGTATAACATAGGGTTCATGAGGCTCAAAAAGGCTAGACACTGTTTGACTGCGTTTAGCTTTTAATCATCATATAATTAGCAATTGAGTAGCATCAAGGTATTCCAATTCCCATTAATGAATCAATGATCAATTGTAATAAGGATAATGAATAGCATTAACATGAGCATAATAATAATCAACAATAATTAAGCATGATACAACAATGGTGATCAACTATTCTGTAGATGTTCCAAGGCCGCTCGTATCCGTGAGCACGGCTAGTATACCAGTTTTTAACTCTGCGCAGAGGTGTACACTTTCACTGTGAGTCATAACTTCCAAATGCATGGGTTCGCGACTCCCCAAAACACCAGAAATCATATAAAGCCACTTAAAGGTTCATCTAACAAGTTAGGGCCATTAGATTCACTCGGCAGGCAGATGTAGAACCCCCCTTCCCTGTGGCACAACAACCGCAGCCTATACACACTAGGCCAGGGGCTCGCACTACACCCAAAGTGGCAAGCCATTCTTACGCCATTTAAGGTAACCACTAACAAGCTAGAAAAGGTCCTTCAAGCAACTAAAGCCAGAGCCATATAGCCCTCACAGTTGTACTGTATGTCCCGGATGATCATGTACAGATAAGTCCTTATGGAGAGAAACCAGAGCAACAATATAACCCCTTGCTCTAGCCCCCTTCTCAACAGTAATAAAATCATCTTTAAATGGTTGGTTGCTTAATCCATTAGTCAAATTACAAGATCATTGTTCATAATTAAGCACTAGCAATAGCTACCCAAATGCACAACCCATAGGTGACAAGGAAACAAGATATCAATAACTAAGTTATAATCTCTATGGTTGTCAAGGAGGACACATGCATATGAATGATATTTTCTGTGAATAGGACAACAAGGATGGTCCCATATTATACTTGCCTTGATCAAAACTCTCTGAGTGATACTGCTGATCTGGCTCAAAGTAATACTCCTGATCGTCCAGATACTGCTCACCTTCTATACTCGATCATCAATCAACAACACACATGCATCCAATCAAACATACACGAAGCAAACAAAGAGATACAATTAGAACAGTACATCAACAGTAACAAAACAGTAATAAAAGTTTATAAAACTCTTCTACACGTTTCTACGATCACACAGACGCAAAGATCACCAAATTCGGAGTTAAAACGTATAAGTTATGAATTTTCTAAGATTTCCTATAGATAAATAATTATTTTAATATAAACTTGAAAATTAAACTTTCCAAACCTACTGTACAACTATACTAACATGTAGAGCTCGCAAATACGAACCTAACGCAACTTGAACGGGTTAAATCGGAGTTAAAACGAAGATTTTATGATCAAAACAAGTTTAGTGGCAAAACTGTAAATAGTATCATCTTCTACCTTGAGCTGGGAGGAGCTCCAGTCAGCCATGGTGGTACCTCGCCGGAGAAAAACAAGATGAGATGGGAACTCAATGAAACAGCGATGGATTCGTGCAAACGGATATATCACGGTGTAGAGAACGATGAGGGCTGCCTCTTGGTGGTGGTGGCTGGCGTCGGAACGCGACGGTTTGGCCGGAAAAGCTCGTCGGAAGTTCACCGGAACGCAAGCTGTAGATGCAGAACTTCGGCAAGAGGTGGAGGGAGCTATGAGCGGCGGCTCGCGATAAGGGTTGTACTTCTGAAATCAGGGCGTCGAGAGCTACGCCGGCATATATATAGTCGTAGGGTTTGGAAACTTTTCGGATTTTCTTAATTTCGGGATTATTTTAATTCCGTGAATAAAATAATTCCAGAAAATCTAAAATTACCTTTTTGGCCGTGAAAAATAGTCCGGAGCTCAGAAAAATCACGGGAAAAATCCTGGAGACTCTTGGAGAGATAAGGAACTCAACTAAATGAGTTTGAGCTCATAAAAAGATTGATGAAGAGATCAAGGAAAAAGATTAAGCTCACGGAAATTGAAATTTTAAATCCAGAAAATGCCAAAAAAATTTCCGGTGAGAAGTAAACGTCGTCCTATGGTATTTTGAAAATAATAGCACTCACCAACACCAAAGACAAGCATCACACAAACACCACATTATCAAATTAATATGAAAAAGTTTAAAACCACAATTATCTATATTTAAATTAGCAGCAACTTAACTTATCTAATAAATTTATTCAAATATTGAAATCATTTATTTTATTTAGTATTTTTCATGCACAATCCAAAATAGGAAATTTTAGGTGTGTGACAATTCTATCCCACTTAACAAGAATCTCGTCCCGAGATTCGGAGAGACCAGGGAGAAAGATAAAGTTGATTTTGCAAATCTTCACGCTTCTCTGATCAACTCTTATCCAATGATGATGCCACAAACTCAAAACCAACTTTGTAAATGTCTCCTTTAGACCCTTACGATTCTTGTAGATGGTTCTAACAGGTTACCAACCCTGAGAAAAAGATACTTGCTCTTAATAATGACTTTGCAATCAGGTAGATAGCTGATGCTTCCAGGTGACGAAATAGAACATATAAACCTCCATCTTGTATCGTCTTTAGTTTGGCAACCCCCTTAAGAAGAGATCAATTGGTGAACATCAATGGATAGATTGCATTTGTTTCTGAGTGATGACTACCATCATGTCCTTCTACCATCTCAAAGAGACTCATGAGCATATGCAAGAACAAGTAATTTGCACTTCCTCGCGAGCAGAAAAATAACAGTGCAGAAATACAGTTATAACTCAAGTTCCACGAATCCAATGATGTTGTAGCTTATACCGTTGGAAAGATTATCAAATTTACTACAACTTTCTTATAGAACACTTCTCCAGATTCTGCAGTTAAGGTAGTCGAAAACTTTGCACAACAGAAACTATTCTAGGTTGCTGACAGCACAGATGTGTCGCCTTGTGATTTTCATAACTCCCAAACCATAATAGATATCAGGGTGGTTCTTACGGTCAGAGAAAAATATTGAAGTCTACTATTGTCTAGAATTTATCCATGATTTTTGGGCATCCAAAAATAGAGATATAAGCTAAGAAAGACTGACTGCTCTGGAAAGACAGGATAAGGTAGGAACGAGATTCAGAAAGATTAGAGATATAGATGACACTAATCTTCAAGTCTTCATGCTTCTTTGCATTTGTGTTGATGAGATACAAGACATGGATCAAGGATAGCCAAAAGATGACAAGAAAGATAAAGTTTGATCTTTAGTTCTTCATGCCTCTTCATGCCTCGTCGCTTGAGATTAATGATGGTAGCGGACACTACCCCACTTAACAAAGATTTTATTCCACCTGGCAATGTCATTGAAGGCAACACTTTCTTTAAGGCTTGCTGCTAATGATAAGTCCTTCACTTAAAACTTACTAAATATACTTGATATGGGGGTGATGTCATCTAAGTTTTCATGAAACTAACTATAGACTTCCAACATCTCCTTTCTATGTCGTCCATGCTAACTTGTATAGAGTATGTTGAATTGAATGTTGAACTCCCAACTGATGATAGCTTGAAGTGAAGACCAGTCCTGACGAATACCCGAGCTTCTTGTAAACGATCCATCAAAGCACTGATCCCAAGCAAACAACACTAGCACTTGAGTAGACTTCCAATCATAGAAATAACCACTTCTTCCAAGTGAAGCTCTAGGACATACGAAACATTCATCTTGCAACACTCACAACTTTGCCTTCTTGCATAAGAACACATCCCAATCCTTGACGAGAAGCATCACAATAAATAGAAAACTTCTTACTCAAATCTGGCAAAACCAATACAGGCACTGTAGTCAACCTCTTCTTCAATTCTTCAAAACTAGCTTGACATTTATCAGACCACACAAACTTGGCATTCTTCTCTAACAGAGATGTCATAGGTTTAGCAAGTTTAGAAAACCCTTCAATGAACCGTCTGTAATATCCAGCTAAACCCAAGAAACTGCGAATCTTGCTGGCATCAGTAGGTGGTTTCCAATTCAATAGATAAGCAAAATCTGATTTCTCTGGGCAAATTCCAATTTCAGTAACTCAGTAAAACTGTCATATCTTGAGCTACAGACGTCCAATTCAGATGATCTTTACATGGTTGGAAAGCTTACAAAATTATCTACAACTTTTATTCACAACACTTTTTCTGAATCTGTCAAATAATTGGCCAAAAACTAAACTTAACCGAAACTGTTTCAGAATTCCAGACTGTGCAGTGACCTCAACTTAGAACAGGTATATCTCTTAGCTCAAAATAGGTAAAAAGGTAAATCCAGTGGGTTTGGAAAGATACAGAAGTCTAGTTATTCCTAGTAAAATTTCATAAATTTCTCATGTCCATATCTTGAGATATAACAGAAACATTGCAGACTGCTATAGAAATCAGCATGCGGAGTATTACGTAAAACCTACCCCACTTAGCATAGATCAAGCTACTCCTCAAGACTTATACCTTCCGAGCCACCTTTGAAATATGAGAACAAGGATAACACACAAGCAACACATCAAGCAAAACAAACACACATCACATCATCGATACTACACGTGCTTCTTCAACAATGGTGGTCATCCTAATGGCACCTTGGAGAAGATGAAAGGCCATCGAACTTTTGAACAAGGTAAGATCAGAAAACTTTTAGTAAAATCAACATAAAACAAAATCCAATGGAGTAAGAAATAATAGCTCAAAGGTAGCTATATCAAAGAGGGGATACAACAAGACAAGGAAGAGAAAATAGTCAAAATCAATGAGTCAAGGTATGACAAATTAGTTTTATAGTAAAATAAGTTTTAGAATACGTCCAGTGCTACTTGGCATACGTCCTACAGTCAACACCGCTCTGATACCACTCTGTCACACCCGGTTTTCTAAAGAACAAAACCAGGCTAATCATATGTGTGCCCAGGAAGTCCACACATATGCCAGAATGAAAAAGTATCAGAAACAATGTTATTATATAACGTATATATAACTATATTAACACTTACATCAGAGTATCGCGGAACGGTGACTAAACTTCAGGCTCCATTCTTCTCAGGGACGGCTGACTGGGGGTAACATATGTCTAGCACTTGTACTAGTCTTCTGGAAACTCCACTACACCTTTGTCCTTCTTCCGAGTAGCATCTTACTACACACTGGAGTGTTGGGGAAATAGCAAGAGTGAGTCCATGTCGAACTCAACAAGTATAACATAGGGTTCATGAGGCTCAAAAAGGCTAGACACTGTTTGACTGCGTTTAGCTTTTAATCATCATATAATTAGCAATTGAGTAGCATCAAGGTATTCCAATTCCCATTAATGAATCAATGATCAATTGTAATAAGGATAATGAATAGCATTAACATGAGCATAATAATAATCAACAATAATTAAGCATGATACAACAATGGTGATCAACTATTCTGTAGATGTTTCAAGGCCGCTCGTATCCGTGAGCACGGCTAGTATACCAGTTTTTAACTCTGCGCAGAGGTGTACACTTTCACTGTGAGTCATAACTTCCAAATGCATGGGTTCACGACTCCCCAAAACACCAGAAATCATATAAAGCCACTTAAAGGTTCGTCTAACAAGTTAGGGCCATTAGATTCACTCGGCAGGCAGATGTAGAACCCCCCTTCCCTGTGGCACAACAACCGCAGCCTATACACACTAGGCCAGGGGCTCGCACTACACCCAAAGTGGCAAGCCATTCTTACGCCATTTAAGGTAACCACTAACAAGCTAGAAAAGGTCCTTCAAGCAACTAAAGCCAGTGCCATATAGCCCTCACAGTTGTACTGTATGTCCCGGATGATCATGTACAGATAAGTCCTTATGGAGAGAAACCAGAGCAACAATATAACCCCTTGCTCTAGCCCCCTTCTCAACAGTAATAAAATCATCTTTAAATGGTTGGTTGCTTAATCCATTAGTCAAATTACAAGATCATTGTTCATAATTAAGCACTAGCAATAGCTACCCAAATGCACAACCCATAGGTGACAAGGAAACAAGATATCAATAACTAAGTTATAATCTCTATGGTTGTCAAGGAGGACACATGCATATGAATGATATTTTCTGTGAATAGGACAACAAGGATGGTCCCATGTTATACTTGCCTTGATCAAAACTCTCCGAGTGATACTGCTGATCTGGCTCAAAGTAATACTCCTGATCGTCCAGATACTGCTCACCTTCTATACTCGATCATCAATCAACAACACACATGCATCCAATCAAACATACACGAAGCAAACAAAGAGATACAATTAGAACAGTACATCAACAGTAACAAAACAGTAATAAAAGTTTATAAAACTCTTCTACACGTTTCTACGATCACACAGACGCAAAGATCACCAAATTCGGAGTTAAAACATATAAGTTATGAATTTTCTAAGATTTCCTATAGATAAATAATTATTTTAATATAAACTCGAAAATTAAACTTTCCAAACCTACTGTACAACTATACTAACATGTAGAGCTCGCAAATACGAACCTAACGCAACTTGAACGGGTTAAATCGGAGTTAAAACGAAGATTTTATGATCAAAACAAGTTTAGTGGCAAAACTGTAAATAGTATCATCTTCTACCTTGAGCTGGGAGGAGGTCCAGTCAGCCATGGTGGTACCTCGCCGGAGAAAAACAAGATGAGATGGGAACTCGATGAAACAGCGATGGATTCGTGCAAACGGATATATCACGGTGTAGAGAACGATGAGGGCTGCCTCTTGGTGGTGGTGGCTGGCGTCGGAACGCGACGGTTTGGCCGGAAAAGCTCGTCGGAAGTTCACCGGAACGCAAGCTGTAGATGCAGAACTTCGGCGAGAGGTGGAGGGAGCTACGAGCGGCGGCTCGCGATAAGGGTTGTACTTCTGAAATCAGGGCGTCGAGAGCTACGCCGGCATATATATAGTCGTAGGGTTTGGAAACTTTTCGGATTTTCTTAATTTCGGGATTATTTTAATTCCGTGAATAAAATAATTCTAGAAAATCTAAAATTACCTTTTTGGCCGTGAAAAATAGTCCGGAGCTCAGAAAAATCACGGGAAAAATCCTGGAGACTCTTGGAGAGATAAGGAACTCAACTAAATGAGTTTGAGCTCATAAAAAGATTGATGAAGAGATCAAGGAAAAAGATTAAGCTCACGGAAATTGAAATTTTAAATCCAGAAAATGCCAAAAAAAAATTTCGGTGAGAAGTAAACGTCGTCCTATGGTATTTTGAAAATAATAGCACTCACCAACACCAAAGACAAGCATCACACAAACACCACATTATCAAATTAATATGAAAAAGTTTAAAACCACAATTATCTATATTTAAATTAGCAGCAACTTAACTTATCTAATAAATTTATTCAAATATTGAAATCATTTATTTTATTTAGTATTTTTCATGCACAACCCAAAATAGGAAATTTTGGGTGTGTGACATAAACCAACATATAAGGCTTCTAGAGTCCATCTCACCATCCCCGGGTTAATCCTTTTACGTGAAGCGAGGACGAAAGCGTAAGTGGGATGGTGGGAGGTGTGGTTCATTCAGTGTACAGAGTGGATCTGAGCCGTTTGGACTCTAGGGCGTGACAAAATGGTATCAGAGCCGACCTTCGCAGCCACGGGCGTGTGCGGGCCAGGGGCTGGGCATGGGGTTCATTGCGCGTGTAGGCTCTGCGGAGTGCACGGCGTGGCACATGTGCCGGCACTGGGCGCACGGTCGCGTGTGCTAAGAGGGAACGTTCCTGGTTATCGTTTGCCTGATTGTGGGTATGTTGGGCCCGACGAGGGCGTCGGGTTCTTTGAGGGGGGGTGTATGTCACACCCGGCCCAATTTGGAATTTGGCCCATAGTGGCCAATGTGAATGTTATGAGATATTGTGGAGAGTTTAGTCCCACCTTGGTTGTTTAGAGTGGGATAAACCAACATATAAGGCTTCTAGAGTCCATCTCACCATCCCCGGGTTAATCCTTTTACGTGAAGCGAGGACGAAAGCGTAAGTGGGATGGTGGGAGGTGTGGTTCATTCAGTGTGCAGAGTGGATCTGAGCCGTTTGGACTCTAGGGCGTGACACACCTTCGTTAGAGTTACCAACACAAGAGGTGCAATTCTCAAGGTCTCTACCTTTGGGATCAAATGATGCACCGAAGGAGTAAACATGACAAGAGGTCCTGTTCAGAGGACTTAAATCATCGAACCCTCCCCAAGGAAGTAACTTGGTAGTTATCCATATTTCCCATTTCATCATTGCATAAGTTTTCCCTTTAGCATATTTACTTTTTGCATAAGTAATTCTATTTACTTTGCTACATCTGCATTAGAAAAGAAAATAATTTTGTCTTGCATTGCATCTAGAAAATGCTAAGCCCCATGCGAATAATTTTGTGGTGCAACAGCCCACAAAGATATCCTCTGTGGTGGCATAAAAATAAGTTTTCATCTTAGTTATATTTTTTTCTATCTGCATATCATAAAATATAAAAATTTGAAAAAATATCGAGATCCTGCTAAAAAAGGTTTATATGTTAAGAAGGTTCTAGACATCCAAGGCTTAGAGGTTTATTACTAACACTTAATCAGTTCCACAAGCTTTGTTATCTATTTGAGCTTCACAGAATTTAAAGGATCAATAAGAGCTAAATAGGTAGAAGGATGTTCTGTCCCCCTGTCGGAGTGCTGTCTTCAACAGTAGTATTGTTGTCTCTACAGCCATCATCCCTGACACTCTAGGAGGAGCAGTACGCCTTCACTACCAGTCAGCAACATCAACATACTACGTCAACATCCAGCTTGGGGGAGAGCACCCCCGTGTATCCAACTAAGTATCACTAGCTTATTTATTTATCTATTTGTTAAGTTTGCTAAATAAAATAAATGAGAGTATGTGAAGAGTTTGCATGCTAAAATGAACCCTACAGAATAAGCTCTTATATGGAAATGATGAATAGTTGCTCTGCCATAATTCCTTTCAAGTACCTAGTTTTCAACCTTGCGCTCTCCTGAGTTTTGGACACAACTGTTTAGATTTGAGATTTGCTCTGAACCCGAAACTTGTGGGTAGCGAATGCTTGATCTAAGTCTTGGTAGTTGACGGATATGATATGGGAAAGTTTTGAGCTGCTGTCCATCTTGTTCCTAGAGATACTAGAGTTCTAGAGAATTTATTTGTGAAAATCCTAAAATTGCATGATGAGTTCCTTTATGACGAGAGTTCAAATTCCTACCACAGCCATATATACATGCTTACTAGATTAGGAAAACCAGCTTTGTTTGTATATATCATTTTGTAGGCATTGAGTGTAGTTGAGCTGTGTTGACCCTTAGGAATTAGTCATGCAGTTAAAGTTAACATTATGTGCTCTCCATCCATTGATCTATGCTACTTCTGTCCTTAGAAGCGTGCACCCATTCATAACGCTACATTCATTCTGTGCTACTTCTATTCCTAGAAGTACCACCCATATATAGATCCACATCCTCCACATCATGTGTTGTTTCTACCCTAGAGACACGCACCCATGTTGCTCCTACCCTAGGAGTACACATTCATCCACCCACATAAAAATACGCCATTCATTTCGATCCATTTAGAAAGTGTTATGCTCCTACATTGGGAGTGAACACCCAAAAATACTCATTGTCACTCTATCTTTGTCTACCTACAATAAAGCTCTAGTCATTATTCCAGTTGATACTCTCTATTGTCATTGCTATAAGTTTCATTCAAAAGGATTGGTTGCTCTAAAAAAAGAAAAAAAAGAGAAGAAATAAAGAAGCAACCAAGTCCTTCTCAAAGAGTTTCAAAGTTTCCAAATAAAGGGAGGTATGTTATCCCTAAAGGAGCAAGTGTAGAAGTAGATCCTCACCATTTATTACCCCTCATTCATCCCCTTATCACCATCTTTCATATCACTCATTCCATTCCCCTCATTCACATGCACATATGACTTGATTGTATGCTTGGTTCCTCTGGATCCACGGTTTAACTACACAATATATGCAAGTGAGTTTGAGTTGTCTCCCCACCTATGAGCTCCACATAAGCCTATTAGTTGTAGGGTGAGAGAGAGAAGGCAACCTCAATATGCCTTAATTCCAAAAATACCACATATTTTGAGAGTAGAGAGAAGGCATACACTACACACATGCCTTGGAGAGGATCTAGAAATACCACAAATGAGAGACTTGAAAGGGTCACATAAGGAATCTCTGAGTTTTATTTGAAAATCTTGCAAAAAACTTCGGAATAATAGTTGATCAAAGAGCGAGAAACATAGCGCTTGACTTAACCGTTCTGTCTTTCAACTGCTCAAGACCCAAGTGACGGCTACAAGCCCCATGGTGAAAGGTAATATGAGTAAGTTTTGAGTCAGAATAGTTCACTCTAATCTGGAGGAGAGTACTTGTTTGAACGCATGTGTACTTTTGAGGCGTGAAAGCATTGTAGCAACTGCTGATCCATCACTAAATTTATCTTTGCTCAGAGACGAGCAAAAGGGTAAGATTGGGGGAGCTTGTTGATAGTAGATAACTCCTATTTTTAACTGTCAACTAAACATGAGAAAGGACTAAAACATGAACACAATCTAGAAATAGGGGTTATACTAACAAAATTCCACAAGTTTTGGTGAATGTTTGTTTCTGCAGGGTGTCAGCTAAAAATAACCAAGGAAGGCCCACATGGCAGGTTTACATAGAGATAATCGGGATACGATCAATTTTCTATAATCAAGAAGGTTCGAGAAGGCTCTGGACCAAACGGGAAGCGGATCGGGCTTCGGAGCTAGGTGGCCGCCTACATCCTAGGGGCGTCAGCCCCATGACCTCCACCAATCAGAACAAGTCTCGCGGATCCCTGTTCCACCACCTTTGAGGATGAATAAAAATACATTGATTTAGGTCGGTTTGATCCGATGGCTATGGTGCATCCTAGGAGGCTATATAAGGAGGGCCCTTGCCCCCTAGAGGAGGCATCCCTTGAAACCCTAAATCATTATTTCTAGAGAGGATCAGGTGAGAGAGGTCCCTTGTATGGATCTCCTCCCTAGAGCCTAGCATTCAAGATAGATAGAGAGAGTATAGGGTGGAGGTATAGTTGGAGAAAGCCCGGCCTGTTGGTGTCTCCTCTCTAGTTGTACCTGTGGGATCAAGTCTCCTCGCCCGAGGCTTGGTTCTAGGATTATTCGATAATTCAACTTCTAATACTAGTAAGTTCATTGTTATTATTGCTCTTTGGTTTATGAGTTCACTTTATTCGTTACCGTGGTAGAGATCTCGAATAGAGTAATCGTTCATAGCATAAGCGTGGTGCTTGGGCTAGGTTCACTCGTAGATGCTCCCTATCTGGCCGGAACCGTGGTAGTAGCGAGGGAGATGACAGTCCCTTTGTTATCTTTGCAGCCCACTTCTCGTCAGTAGGTAAGGTAGGTCCCAAAGTGCTGGGGTTAAGCATCCACTATGGTGTCTCTTTTCCTTAGGTGCCCCCATAGAGCAATAGTCGCAAAGCTTGCCATAGGTTAGAGGAAGATTGTTGAGTAATTCTCTCTATATCGCTCATTACCTTGTTTGTAGCTCAGGGGTTAAGTATAGACTTGGGTTAGTCAGATGCACATTTTCTTCTAGCGGATAAATAAATAACGATACTCTAGAATTATCTCCCGGGTGAAGTGTTCACCGATATCCATGCGCTTGCGGATTATTTCTCTTTGATTCTTTTGTGTGCGTATTTAGTATCAACAGTGCATGTCTCTGTCATGAAGCCCGAAAGAAAATTGTGTGGTGCTTTGGAGAAGTGATTGTGGGGGTGTTGTGCTTGCCCGTGGGAGCCACAAAGAGCAACTCTAGTAGAACAAGATGCGAAGGGCGACAAGTGGTCTAGCCGTGTCAAATTGCTATAGCTTGTGGTAGGCACTCCACGTGGGAGAGTTTGACTTGTGGGTCACCACTAACATGAGGACCGGCGGCAACCTTGGAGCTTGTCTCAACGGGGTTAAGTGGTTGGCAAACCATCGAACCTCAGGATAAAAATCACCATGTCAACATTGTTCATCCCATTAGTTTGCTATCTCCAAAAACAAGCCTATAATTATTCATTGATATATTGTTCTTGTGTTATTGTTGCTCTTATGTAGGTAGTTTACTTTAGTAGCATATTAGTTGCTCTCTTGCGTAACTTGGTGGCTTGTGTAGCCTTGCTAGTTATATTGCTTAGTTTGTGTAGCTAAGTAATTTGAGCTCTCTAATTTGTCTTGTGTAGCCTTGTTATTGAGCATTTCTATTGAGCTTAAACTTTGTGCTCTTGAATACTAGCATGTGTAGGAGCTCCCTGATGCTTGAGTACTAAAGGCATAAGTTGGTGTGACCTTGCATACTAGAATTATTTAGGTGAGCTCTACCAAGCCTGTCACCTTAGTTGCTAAATTAGGATCTTTGTAAGGTGCTTGTGAATTTAGATAGAGGCTGTAGTCTTGGTCGGACTGATAGTTTTAATTTCACATTTGTTTTGGTTAGCTGGTGCGATTAATTTTTAGAAAGGACAATTTACCTTCCTCTAGTCTGCCATCTCAACCCTACAAGTTGTACTAGAGCTAGGTCTCTCATTTGTGGTCTTCGCTGACCCGAGAGGATGGCAAACTATAGGCTAGATGTTGATTGTGACACAACACATTTTTGATGGCACACACTATGCATGGTGGAAACACCATATGCATGATCATTTCCATGATTTTGGTCCTAAGTTTTGGTGGATCATTGTTGTTGGCTTTACTCATGATGCCTTGGATGAGAGCAATCTAAACCAAGCACAAGAGCATTGATTGCAACTTGATGCACGTGCTCTTAATTATCTAACGTCTACTCTAAATAAAGATGTTTATATATAGACGCGTGTGGGACATGGAGAGTTCCCATGATATGTGGATGGCACTCCAAGATTTTTTGGTGACTCCTCCACATGGGATGATGGAAAATTCAAGGAGGAGGATGATCCAAAGGAGAGTACACATGAGGATATTTAGCATAACCACAACTCGGTGATTGTGGAAGATGGTTCCACCTGATGGTCAAGTGATGATTATAATGATGATGATGATGACTCTACCGCAAGTTCACTTGGCAAGATTGATGGCTCAAGCTCAAGTGATGCAAATGATGATTCTATTCCATACACACTTGATGATGATGATGGTAATGGCTATGAGAGTGATGCTTCTACAAGCTCTCCAACAGCTCCACATTGCTTCATATCACAAGGTGACACTAAGGTATCTAATGCTAATGTGGTTGATCATGTTGTTGGTGCTTCTTAGTGTAAGCAAAAAAAGTCTATAAGCGCATGAAAGTACCATTGTAGCACTTCACCAGGCAATATTTAGGGTATCGTATTTTCCCAAAGGAACGGTAGTGTAAGTAGTCTCTTAGCTAGTTTACCTAACCAGAGTTGGAAGAAGGGTACCTTGTGTAGTGAGGTTCTTCTAAGGGTAGAAACCTTAAGTGAATACACTTTGCTACTACAGACTCACTTCAGGCATCGGGTTGCAACTGGTTTGCCAGTCAATGCTGGTCTATAGCTCTACGCTGTATTCGGACAAGGGGGATTATGAAGGATGGACAGGGCTGTCACCACTTGCCACTTACCCCTCAACCATGGGATATGAGGCAAACAAAGTAATGTGTAGCTTAGACGCCACGTCTACGCTAACCGTTACTACTCTATTATTGGCCAGGAAATTCCATCTTTATCAGGAGTCCTCTACTAGAGCACCCGCCACAAGGACGGATGATGAATCCGCAAGTAAGTAGCAACAATGTTAACTTTTCTAAACCAAAAGATGAACACAAACTTCTTACTCCAAGTAGTAAGACAAACGTAGAGGTACAAGTGTAGAGGCAGCTGACAAGTCTGGCACTCCGTCCACCCGAAGTACAAGGCTCGCCGAGTACAAGAGGTAGATGGTACCACTACTCCGCTATTCCTCTAACTCTTTCCCTCTCACTTCCTAACTAGTCTAGTTAGAAGCTAATGAAATATGTGTAGCCCTTGTTCTTCTTCTTCAATGTGTATGATGCTTCATGGAATGAGGAGGGGGTCTTCTTATATAGCTTGAGTATGACGGTTTGGTGTGATATTTTTTTTAAGCACCCATGCAACCGTCCTAGGAGGCATTAATTGCACCACCTCCTGAAGAGTGGGCCCAAGAGGTGGAAAGGGGGTGCAGCCGCACCTAGGGTGCGCCCACACCTTGGTTGGCACCTCCTACACCACCTTCACTAGATGGACTCTTGGGTGGACCTGGACCCTTGCCATGTGTTGACACTTCTTAGCATAGCTACTAGGTTTGTATCCCTAGCAACTATGCCAGAAGTGCTTGTTGATATTTCTTAGTGTCATCACTAATAATTAATAATGCCACTAAGTAATAGCCTTGATAATTCCTTAACAATTTTATATTTTTATCTACAAACGCATGGAGCTATCATTGTAGCATTTCACCCAGAAGTATTCATGTATCGTTATTTATATTTTTCCCAAAGGAAGGCATTTGATTAAGAGTCTAGTATGGGTATGTACTTGAATAATAATGCTTGCAAGTACAACAATGTTTATAACAAGGGTAAAGACGGTGATATTCAAGATAGTGGACACACACTTGGCATACCTTAAAGGGTAAAATAAAGAGAAAGGATAAAAGAATAATCCTAAGTCGAGCAAGCATTGGTCCAGTATAGTCATACAAAGATTAGTTAATAATCATACAAATTACATAATTAGTACTAGAGCTAAGTGTGAAGCAGGTCAGGAGGCCACTGAGTACTGGTCTGCCAGGAACCTCATGTGACAATTTAGACTCCTACACCCAAGTCGAACGTGGGGGATTACAAAGGACGGACAGGGCTATCACCACCTACCGCTTACCCCTCAATCGTGGAAAGGGACAATGCATTCACTTGTCTCTCCAAACACAAGCACCATGCTTGCGTATATAGAAACTACCCAAATTCCCCTGGGTCCCTGACCCTATGAATCGCTAGGTAAAGAACTTGGGCATACCTAACGACATGATGAACCGCCACCTCAACTTTACTCTAATTCCAATTATATAAGTTATATGGTTGGTTAAGCATAAAGTTAATTGTGCTATTCTCATGACACATAAACACTGTTCATATATCATGATCATAACACAATAACCATACTCTAGTTCATAAGTATGACTATAATTATCATATGAGAGCATAACTTTGGAAGAACTCATAATTCTATTCATACCCAAGAGTCACTTCTTCCAAGGAGCCAATCTCTCCAAGGTAGCTTTGTCTTGCTCTAAGAAACTAAGTAAAGCTACTACTACTAGAGAGTGAGGTGTGTAAGGTGATGCTCAATGTGAGTGTGTGTTAATGGAGGGGGGTACCCCTCTACTTATACAAGAGCCAAGGCGGTGATTCTGGCTATCTTTGGCGTGGAGGCAAGGGATGCACCACCTCAGCATGAAGTCATGCCACTGCCAGAGGAAGCTATGGCTGAGGTGCGCTAGGAATAGGGCGGCCACCCCTAGGGAGCGGTCGGTCCCTGACCAAGCTGCCTCACCATAGTCTTTGCATGGCAGGCCTTGGGCTAGACATGGATCAGTGCCCTAGGGTGCTTTGCTTATTTTGAATTGATTTGGTAGGCGTCTCCCTTATTCTTTTGCGGAAATCAACGTTAGAAAGCACCTTTTGGTGAAATTTTTCATGTATTTGTGTTTGTGACCTGTACAATAATATTATCCAAATACATGTGGAACTTGGTTAATAGTAAATGCATATGTGATTAAGTTTGCCAATTTCTCCTCTTTTTGTAACTTAATTGGTGGTCGGATTTGATTGATAAAGACCGCCAACAAGCTTCCCTAGCTTAACCTTTGCTCATCCCGAGCAAATAGCTAAGTTATTGGTTGTTGATCAGTAGTTGCTACAATGACAAATATAATTCATAAGTGCCATACCTATAACAAAGTATTCTTCCTCAATTTAAATAAGTTGGCATTCTATTCACCCTTTTTATCTTAATCCCTACGGGGCTTATTGCTTTTCCAAATCTTAGGTGGTTGCAAGATAGAATGGTTTTAATAGAATTACCAATCATTCATTTTTCGATCAACCTTCTATCCAGAGGTTTTTATGTATTTTGCAAAATAAAATGTAAGTTCCTCAAATGATTCACTCGATCGCTCAATGTGTATGATCCTTACCAAGGTATTTGATTATTTTGCCTTCTTTTCATCCTATCTCTAAAAGGCTGAGTGAAGTTTTAGGTAGGTATGAATGAGAGGCATACTTACATCACATATATTGCTAAGTAAAAAATCAGATCCAAGGAGATGCAAGTCATACACTTTGATGAAGATGTGCAAGTGTGTGGAATATTTTCCTAATCCTAATATTTTTTGGTACTCCTTTGATCATGACTTTCTCTCTTTTTGATAATTGCCTTGGAAGTATGGGCTATCTCTCTTTTTTCAATACTTTGGAACCTTTACGTGTTCCATTCTTTTTATTCTTTTCCTTTGCTATTTTGAGAGCTTCATAAGTCTCTCTTTTTTAGCATAGCCCCGTACTTCTTTTTAGCATATGAAAAACTTTAGAGAGAAAGACTCATGATAAACGAATGGAGGTTTCATTTTGGTGGATGGAAGAACATGTTGTTGTGTAACTCTCAGTGTAAGAGTTAGCATTTTTATTTGTGGGTGTACGTGAATCTTGATCATAGGTGCATGACTAGAATCTCTACAAGGGTCACAAGAATTTGATAGAACTCAATGTGAATATAAGTAGCATATGACTAAGGTTTTGAACTTGAATACTGTCATATGGCCGTGGTAGGAACTCATAACCATTGAGGAACTTTTGATTTTAGTATTTTTTAAAGAAAACTCTGGATGTCAAGTTTCTCTTAGAATAAAGCCATAGCATATTCTATTTACCATATCATAACTTGCAACAACTTAGAAAAGGATAATGCTTTTGCAACCCAAAAGTTTCAAGTTTTTAGGATGAGACACTTTAGCCAACAAACTTAAATCTTAGGGAATACTAAGTTACAGCCTAGGCACAGATGAATTATAGACAGAGACACTATTCATCATTTTAACAAAGGAGAAACTAAATATTCTTAATTCACATATGTGGAGTGGAATAAATATTTTTGTTATTTTTATCATATTTCATTTTTTTTGGAATTTTATGTTTTCGATTTTTTTAAATGCTAATAAATGTAGAAAATAAATAATGCAAAAATTAAAATGTGGAAATTAAAAGATACTACTTACCAATGTGCGGGGGGTCCTCCCCCAAGCTTGCTTGTTGCCTACGGTCTAGGATTGAATCCCGTGTACCGCCAGTAGGCCGCCTGCTAGTCTTGCTATTGTTGCAGCATGGCATTCATTTACACCATTTGTTGTTGCTACTGTTGATGCCACTAGGCCGAATCCTGCACTGAGTATTAAGAGTGGTTTGGATCTCACCGGTGTGGATTTCCAATCCTCTGAGGCAAGCGTTGACGTCCTCCTATCCTAAGATAGAGTGTCATGGCTGCATAGGTGGAGGCAGTCCCTCGGAATCAGACGAGTGCATTTGCAAAGCATGCTCCCACCTGGGGTGATGCATGGGTGTGAACCCTAGCACATGCCCAATCGGGAACGACCCCGGGTGGAAGGCCTAGGGCGCAGCGGGAAAAGGATGTGGCTATGCTTGTGAACTGCTTGCTTCCTCTCTCGCTCTACTCCTTATCACCCTGCTAGACATAGAACTTCTATGAGCTTCCTCTTGTGTGACAAGTGGAAAGGTTAGTGTAGGGGAATGATACAAATGAATACCTGGTTAGGTAATGGGATCTCGTTTTGTACACCCCTGGAAGAAAAACACAAGTTGTCTAGCTGCATTATGTTTCAAATGATGCCCTTGTATCAAATAATGCCCATCGATGATAAGGCGCGGAGTTGAAATGTATTCTACTTCTTGATTTTCCAATGCACCAACACCATTGGCAATACAGGTAACAAGAGATATGCATGTTACTAAAGTAGCAGAAAATGTTTTTTTATTATTTCTAACCAATGTTTAAATATTTCTTTGACTAGAGCAATTTTATTTTTTCTAATCATAGCATAAAGTACTTTCATTTCATCGTTATGCACAATTGGAATATCTTGCCTAGAGAATAAATTCATTGCAATCCAATGTTGCATGAACCTTAAAGTTGGGTGTTGGATGTCCACGTTATGAGGTGAAAACTTTCTAACTACCACTTGACCTGAGATTTCATTCCAAAATTTATGGTGATTAAAACATCTAACAGCATGATCTATGTCAATTAAGCATCATTGATGGAAACCTATGTGTTGAGCAAGATCTCTCCAAGTGCAAAAATGTTCTACTTCAAATAAGCGAAAAGTGATCCCATTGTCAACTTCTTTTAGTGAGCATAAAAATTGGTTGGTTAAGAGATGAGAACCTTCTTCGAAAATGGGATCAATTTCTTCCCACCCAATGGCTTGCCAAATGGAGGTGAAGTCATCATCCATACCTATGGCTTGGAGAAGCGCGGGGTTGTACAATGGCATGGGCTCAAACATGTGGTTCTTGATGAGGTGGTAGGCTTCCATCTCCCAACCTCTCTCCAAGTCGAGGTGGGGCTCATCATCTTCCTCCACTGATTGTCCTTGCTCTTGCACTTGTTCTTCTTCTTGCTCTTCTATCGGCTTGGTTTCTTCATCTTCTTGCACCGGGCTTTTCTCATGCTTGGTGTAGCATGAGCTTGAGCCTCCATGGGAGCGCTTCGAGCTTGATCCCGTGACCTTCTTAACGGCATCAGTAATCACCTTCCTGAACCTTCCCATGGCAAAAAACATCACAACAACAAGCGAAAACTTGGGTGCTATGGGGGTATAGACCCGTATACCCTCATGGCTACACATGGGACACACTAGACGAGGCAGCCCAACTCACTAGAAAGGGCTATGTGGATCTCCGAACTGCTCAGCGGACCATGCGAAGCAAGTAGAGACTACTTGATGATCAAGAAAACAAAGTCGGTTAGGATAGATATTGTATCCTCCGTGGATACAGGAGTTGTAATCGGCTGGGATTAGATTCCTTGTATCTGTAACCTTGCCCCTTGGACTATATAAGGCGGGCAAGGACCCCCCTCAAAACACATCATCATCATCATCACGCCTCAATACAATCCACAAAGATGCAGGACATAGGGTATTACGTGATTCGTGGCCCAAACCTGGATAAATCTTGTGTTCCTCTTACGTCACCATCTAGTTCATCGTCTATCGCACCTCCACCGATAATCTACTACCATGGGTATACCCCTCGGTAGACTGCCGACCACATCTCATCGATAGTGGCACGCTAGGTAGGGGGTGTGCGTGCAGACTCTATGGTGAGCCAGATGGTCAACTTTCCTGCTTCCATGGTCCTTCCGGTGGGATTGACATTCATGATCAGGACGTTCACCTAGACCACTGGCGCTGACGGCCCCACTGAAGCCATGGAGGTAGTGTAGGCTCCTCCCGCGCCAATTGAATCTACATCAACAATGGCGGATTTGATCCTAGGACCACTCTCGGGATTGCCTCTTCTGTCCACCCACCGACCGCTTCCCCGCTATCAAGGGAGGCGTCTTGACAATACTGATCTAGTCGAGTCAATTGAGCGGGTCACCACAGGTTTGGCCAAAACCCTAAACTTAGTAGATTCGATCAGAGATTCATCTACTGAGGATCGCCGTTCCTGACTAGCTTGGGCTGGCCGCCAGAGGCGTCCTGACCCTGATCTTATGATCATGGTGACTCTAGAAGGGTGGACAGTTTGTTACCAACCAGTACCCGCAACCGGCCTAAGGTCGGTGGATTATGAAGCCCTAATGGAGTACTCACCCAACACCTATCCATACAGGCTAGCAAACACGGCATCTGAGTACGCCGCTGACATACCACACCTGTTCATGGATCTTGCTGACCGTAACCACATTTTGGGTCTCTCTCTGGTAGACTTGCCTGAACCTGACCACCCTGCGCCTACTATTAACATGGTGGAGATCAGGAAGATTCGAGAAAATTCACTCTCTATAATCCTAGAAGAAAGTACCGAGTCCACTGAATCTCACGGGACTAGCTATACATGCACTTTCATCGATCCATATGGGCAGGAGTTCCTAGCCTTTCCCCCCAGCTTCGGAGGCACTGTCTTCACTATTAGCAATGATGAGCCCCCTCATGATGGGGAGACTGATCAAGAGAGGGTTGCTCGGGAGGAAAGAAACACCGATCGTAGGGCTCAGAGAGTTGACCTAGAGAATGCCAAAGATGATGCGGCTGATGCAGGCGCGGGTGGCCAGTGCGATATTCGTTGTGATCTGACTGACGCTTTTGACATGTGCGACAACCAGCAAGTTTTCAAGACACCAAGTGCCAACATCGCTGTTGCCATGAACGAACTCAACAAGCTCCCTGAATCTCCGACACTTGATGCTGTCAAGCGTTATTTGAAGGTGGCCACAGTCCGGGTCAACGAGAGGCATACACCTGCTCTTTCAGCATCCACCACCCGAAGTCATCGCCAATGAGGCTCATGGCAACAAGGAGATCCTTATCTTTACTAGGGTCACGATGTAAACTATGAGGTGCACCATCCCCGAGATCAAGGCAAAAGGCACAATGCCGACCAACGAGGCAAGCTTGACGTTGACCAAGGGGGTGAACGTCATCAGCAAGGCGAGCGTGGTGCATGTCATGGAGGAGAGCGTGTCACAAACCATGGTGGTCGTCGTGGTAGACAATGCGGTGCCTACCAGGAAGTGGAGCAGCCTAGAGGTGACCTCCATGACCATCTCAGCGGCAATCTGAATTTAAGGGATCGCATAGAAAACAATCGTGAGGAGCGTCACACATCTAAGATACAATGCAGGCGGGAATACAATGAAGCGCATGGCACACCCGACTGTGGCTATGCACCGTGTGTCGGCCATATTCCCGACCTCCGGCCATTCACTGATTGACTTCGTGCTGTCATCTGGCCATGAAACTTCAAGCTCCATGATCTGGACACTTATGATGTGAAGGCCAATCCCGAACAGTGGATAACGCTATATGAAATTGCTGTCTGAGCAACACATGGCGATGAAGATGTGATGGCTAATTATTTTCCTGTGGTCATCAACCAGTCCATGAACCATTGGCTTCTCAACTTGAGGGAAGGCTCCATCGACACCTAGGCTCAGCTCAAGAGGGCTTTTATTGACAATTACATGGCCACTTATCAGCAGCCTGACAACAAGTATGATTTGGAGAAAGTCAGAGACTATCCAAATGAACCATTACGCGACTACATCTGCCGCTTTTTGGAGACACAGATATCCATCCCTAACATTAACAGTGATGAAGCTATCTCCGCATTCATTAGAGGGCTCCACCACCATGATGCTCTCAGGACTAAACTTCTCTGCAAGTGGCCTAACTTAGTTTAGGATCTTCTCACGGTGGTGAAGAAGTGGGCAGATGCTGATGAGGCTAACCAGCAGATCATGGAACACGTTGGCCGGGATCCCCGCCCCGATCAGCAAAATTATCACCTAGATGACCGGCGTGATGATCGGCGCCACGACAACCACCGTGATGATTGGCACAACGATAACTATGACTGCTGCAACGATAATCATGATCGGCATCGGCAGGACAACTTTAGGGGGTGGTAGACCCGCATCCAACCAGTTGATAACGCCATCAATGCCATCAAGACAGTGCCCAAGCGTAATTATGAGGATGTCTATTCTAAGGTCCTTTAGGGTCCTTGCCCAGCTCATCCGAACTCTGGCCATACGATGGGCGATTGTAGGGGTTTGAAGTCTATCTACCGCTCGGACCCAAAAAGCAGTGTGGCGGTGACAAAGGCGGTGAAAAGAATGACCGTTGGGACGATAAGAGACCTGATGAGGAGGACAAGACCGAAGATGAATGTGACAATGACCCTCGTCATGCCAACAAGGATCTCAATAGAAGTGTCCGTGGCATCTTTGGTGGGAAGGTTGCCCTGGAGAACGAGCGTCAGAGGAAGCTCATTGAGGCATATGTTGATGATGTAGTGGTGAAGACCAAAGTAGCCTCTACCCTGGTCAATGACCTTGACTAGACCTTCAAAGCACTCAATAAGTTTCAATGGAAGCTGAATCCCAAGAAGTGCATATTTGGTGTGCTGTCTGGCATACTGCTCGGCAACATAGTTAGCCATGAGGGCATACGGCCTAACTCAGAAAAATTTGAAGCAATCTTGAAGATGAAACCACCAAAGTGCGTCAAGGACATCTAGAAGCTAACTAGGTGCATGGCCACCCTGAGTCGATTTATATCGCGGCTCGGCGAAAAGGGCTTGACATTCTTCAAACTCCTTAAGGCAAATGAGAAGTTTGAGTGGTCGAAGGAAGCTAACACTATTTTTGCAGAGCTCAAGTAGTTTCTCACATCTCCTTCGGTCCTGACGGTGCCTAAGAAAGGCGAGACTTTGTTGCTTTACATTGCTGCCACCAATCGGGTAGTCAGTACTGCTATAGTCATCGAACGTGAGGAGGTTGGGCATATGTATAAGATCCAGCGACCAGTTTACTTCATTAGCGAGGTACTCAATGAGTCTAAGACCCATTACCCCTAGGTCCAAAAGCTGCTTTACATGTCCTGATCACCTCTTGCAAACTACACCATTATTTTGATACTTACCCCATTGAAGTGGTCACTAAGTTTCCGCTAGGGGATATCTTGCGCAATAAAGACGCCAACAGATGCATCATCGAATGGGCTTTGGAGCTTACCCCATATTCGATGGAATTTCAAAGCCGCACGACTATTAAGTCATAGGCGCTAGTCGATTTCATTGTTGAATGGACAGATATGAACACACCTGTCTCTAACAGCTCTCCCGAACACTGGAAGATGTATTTTGATGGCTCCCTAAATATCGATGGTGCCGGGGTAGGGGTGTACTTCATCTCACCATCTGGCAGTAGGCTAAGCTATGTCCTCCACATCCACTTCAAGGCCTTTAATAATGCCACTGAGTATGAGACGGCTCTGCACGACCTTCATATTGCCATCGAACTCAGCATAAAAAGGCTCATGGTGTTCGATGATTCTGCTCTTGTAATAAACCATGTGAATAAGGACTAGAACTGCACCAGCGAATGGATGGATGCTTACTATGCATAGATCAGAAAGCTAGAAAACAAATTCTATGGCCTAGAGTTCCATCACGTGGTCCGGGCTGACAATGAGGCAACTGATAAACTGTCAAAGCTAGGATCAACCTGCGCAGCAATTCCCCATGGGATTTTTGTTCATGACCTTGTCAAGCCGTCCATCGAGCAAGAAGAGAAGCCCATGGCCAAACAACCATCTACAGACCAATTGGTCTCTATGATTTTGACCACTGGCATAGACTAGAGAGAACCGTTCATCAGGTATCTCACCTCTGCAGAGGTTCCTCAGGACAAAACCGAGATGGAACGCCTCATACAGCGTAGCAAGCATTATGTGCTGGTCTAGGGGAACCTTATGCACAAAAATACGAAGGAAGAATTATTGCAAAAATACATGTCCTAGGAACACGGATTGAAGATTTTGGAAGAGATCCATGCTGGCATTTGTGGCAACCATTTCGCTTCGCGCACACTGTTCGGCAAGGCTTTCCGGGTAGGTTTCTATTGGCCCTCAGCTATCACCGATGCCAAGAAGCTGGTCCGTCATTGTGAGGGGTGCCAGTTCTTTGCCAAATAGACTCATGTTCCAGCCCACGAACTCCAGACCATTCCAGCATCCTAGCCTTTTGCATGCTAGGGACTGGATATGATTGGGCCTTTCAAGCCGGCTCCCAGAGGTTACTGTTGGGTTTATGTCACTATCGACAAATCTCCAAGTGGATTGAGTACAAGCCCTTAGTGTCGGGGACTGCGAAGAAGGAAACTGAGCTGCTCGATGAAATTATCCACCGCTTTGGCCTACCTAACAGCATCATCACCGACCTGGGGTCCACGTTCACCGGCAATGATTTCTAGAACTTCTGTGATGATAGAGGCATAGTAGTCAAATACATTTCGGTGGCGCACCCAAGGGATAACGGGCAGGCTGAGCAAGCAAATGGTATGATCCTTGATGCTCTGAAGAAAATGTTGTATAGGGCAAACGATAAGCATCCTAGGAGATGGCTGAAGAAGCTACCGGCCATGGTCTAGGGACTAAGGACCCAGCCTAGTTGCAATACTGGCGTTTCCCTATACTTCATGGTTTTTGGCTCTGAGGTTGTGCTACTAGCTGACATTGCCTTCCGGTCACCATGGGTCAAGAACCATGATGAGGAGTGGTCGACTAAGGCCAGAGAGCTCAAGGTTAATTGCACCGAGGAACACCGCCTTGACACCTACGCGCGCACAGCTAAATATTTAGAAGGCTTGCACAGGTACTATAACCGTAATGTCAAGGACAGATTCTTCATGGTCGGCGATTTGGTTCTATGAAGGAAGCAGAAGACAGACGGATTGCATAAGTTAGCGTCGCATTGGGAGGGCCCTTATATGGTCAAGCAGGTCACTCGGCCTACTTCTTATAGGCTGTTTGATCTCAACGGAGTCGAAGTCCCGAATTCATGGCATATCGATCACCTTAGATGCTTCTACACTTAATCTTCTACTAAGAAAGATATGTAGTCTTTTTGTTCCTCAAGTATTCAATAAATGTTTCATCATGTTTTTGTTGCCATCTCTTTTGTGCATCGCAATATCTCCTAAAATTTTGTTCAGTGGTTTGCCGACCAGTTTTTTCTCCCACTTGAGTTTCCCAGAGCCGGCACTGTCTTCGACTTCTCCCTACATGTGCATGCATTCCGGGTGGTTGGCAGAAGTTCCCTGCCGTGGTCGGCAATCTTACGCATGCCTAGGCTTCGTGCCTCATGCTCCGGATTGTTGATTAGGCATGGGCTAGTGTAATTCTAGGAGGAAATAACTACTTGCGCTTACCATAAAACACGATTAAAAAATGTTTTTTCAACTAAAATTATAACTATGTATTATACTAAGATATAATAATAGGCCCACATGGGCACCGAGTGCTCCATGTATTTACAAAACCACCGACTGCTTTTGTTATAACCTAAACTGCAAAACATAGGTTTTCTTTCTACCTCTAATCTATTGACTGGTCTGCCCAGTCTTGCCATACAGGTCTATGTCACTAATCATTTTTGTGGCCGTCACCTGGGAGGTGGCTCTGAGCTGCTCTTCCTTCACCGGGTCGGTGTTGCTCGACATGCCGGTTTTAAGCCTTTTCAGGTCCACCCCGGGGTAATGTGACCACACCACGGCTAGGACATGAGCGGCCACGTACTCGCCAGCGTCGCGGACGTATTGCTTGAAGCAGGCCTAGGAGCTCTAGCACTTCTTGATGACGGCCTCTGGTTTGGCTAGCCAGTTAGTTGGTCCCTCTTTAGGTTCCATACCGATTAGGTCTAGCATAGTCTTTATTCCTTCTTCCATCGCTTTGCACTTCAACGCCAAGTGCTCTTTTTCCTTCATTAGCGCCTCCAGGTGTGTCTTGGTGTTTTGGCGCACAACTGTATTCGAGCATAAGACCATGCTGAGCATGATGAATAATACTAAAGGGAATCAATGGTTGAGTGGTTGACAACTTACTTGCGAAGTCCTTTTCCAGCTTGGTCACCCACTCCTTCAGCTTGGTGTTCTCGCTAGTCAGGCGAGCAACCTCGTCCTTGCGCTCCTTGTCAAGCTAGGTGTTTTCTCTGTCAGCTCCTTGTTACTCTCCATTAGCTGAGCTAGTTTTTCAACAAGGAGTGTCTGCTCTGTCTCCATTCATACCAAGTAGAGTGTGAGCTGTCACCCAGTCATAAGGGGAATAATATAAGAAGACTTTGTCATATACCTCTCTTTTCCTGGTGAAGGAGTTGGCGCCATTCATTCATGCTGGTCTGCAGCGCATCTCGTTCGTTTTGGACTTGTTGTAACGCCTCTTGCAGGCGTACCATGTCCCCCTTCAGGGCCTTGTTTTCTTCAACCATTGGGATGATTGTGTCGAAGCACTATTTTTGGTATTCCAATGTTTTTTCGATGCTCTGCAACATAATGAAGTATTAGTAACACCAATTTCTGATCAAAAGCTTGATGGGCAAGATCGGGGTTCCATGCTTTTACCTTTATTTGGCCCATCAGGTCATCTACTGTCCACTGCAGTTTACAGACGATCTGGTCCAAGTGGTCTTCTTCATAGGACACCCACTCATCGCCCCATTTTCTCGCAACCCAGATGCATTGGAGTGCCATGGTTTCTTCTTTTGGGCGAATGATTTCTTTGATTTCCACCTCTTTTCTCAACTATGGTGGCTTCAGCTGCTAGGCCCTCTAAAGCAGAGTTCCCGGTGCCGCTCTCCCCGACCACTACAACGCCCATTGCACCACCAGAGGTGGCACTGGCCTCCTCGGCGGTGGGAATGGGCTCCTCGCACTGTTGCTCGGGGCTGTGCTGGTCAGTAGTGTAGCTAGGTCTTGCACGCTCCTCGGTAGCGTGACTGCTCTCTCCAGCTGATGGCGGTTGGCTGCCAGGGAGTGCTCCACATCTTTCATGGACTTCGGCCTACACCAGCCTAATAAGCTACTGCATTTGGATATTAAAAAGGAGGTTATGAGACTACTTATAGATTCAAGCGCCTGAATGCGGCCTTCAATGGCCGACCACTCTAGCTCCCGCTCCCTGTAGTGCGGGCCCTAGCCATCTAGCTACCGCTCGGTTGTTCCCTCCTAGCTTGAACACCTCGAGGACTGCTGAACCAGCCAGCCCCGTGCTCAGTATAGCCGTCTAGGCTGGTGTTGCTCCTTAGGGCGATGTAGTTGCCCTTGGGGGTGTCGCTGCTCGGGATGGCATGGGTGCCTTTAGCGGTGTCATGGCCCGGGGAGGAGTGGGCACCCTCAGTGGCGTCGGTGTGCCAGTGCTCCTTGTGCCCTCTGCTGGCATGCCAGTGGTACCTCGTCCTCCTTGTCTTCTTCATCGTCGGTCAGGCTAGCCATGACTCTGTGTTGTTTCTGACCACCCTCCTCATCATTGATAATCAATGGACCCCCTGTACCTAGGGGGGTCAGTCAACTTCCTCTTATAGGAAGGCCCCTCTGGTGCAGGGCGCTTCCTAGTTGCTTTCCTCATCATTTGAGGCTCCCGCATGTCTACGCCGGCTGGCCAGTCATCAGCGGGCACGTCGAAGACATACACTATAGCTCAGTCCTAGCCACAGATCTTGCAATCATCAGGTTAAGTGTTACAATTGTGGACTAGCAACTATCAATATTGAACTGACATTGTGGGCTATTTTAGACATACCTGTGGTGGTGGCGCTGTCAACTTGTATGCCTTCATCGTGTTCGACAATTGGCGGTATCCTATCAGGTCAAACAGCTGCGCCAGCCACCAGTTCATCTCCTCGCGTGAGAGGTTCCTTGCCGATTCCCTGGTGGGGTCACCTGACCCCGAGTACTCATACAATAGGTGCACCCACTCCTTGCACAGTTGCACCCGCCTGTAGATGAAGTTAAGAGCCACTGTTGTCTCATCAAGTTGGCTCTTGTCAAACATCCCAAGCAGCTCTTCAACCTGTACCATTTCGGCGCTGGTCAGCCTTGCCGACCAGCTCTCCTGCTGCTCAGGAATATGCGCGACGTCACAGGCGATAAATGGCCCTTGTTCTTGCTATACGTAGAACCACTTCTTGTACTAATCTTTTGTGGATGAGCTGAGGGGTACATTGAGATATTTGGCTTTCATCCCTTCATGAAGATTTAGGTAAGCTCCCCCAGCTACCTTGGAATCTCCCGCACCTCCTTTCTTCTTTAGGCATAAAAAGTACTGCCACAGATTGAAGTGGGGCTTGATGCCGAGATACGACTCGCAGAGGGTGATGAAAACCAACACAGAAAGAAGAGTTTGGGTGGAGATTACAGATGCTAATCCTATAATAGTCACACAGTTTTTGAAGGAATGGGTGGTATGGGTTCCCAAATCCATGCCAGTAAAAATCCTCAAAAAAAACTATTTTGCTAGGATGGGGGATCTAGATAGCTCTCACCGTCTAATGTCCTCCATCCACCAATGGCAGCCTCAGCCATTACGCCGGCGGTGACGAGCTTCGTGAGGGTGGCCTCCGTGCTCATCGACTTGTTCCACTTTGCCACCATCAGCTGCGCCCTTGCTCCATGGCTCCCGCACGCCATCCTTCTTTTCTTCTTTGGTTGTGGAATGCAGTTGCAGTGTGAGGGGTGGTGCTAGAGTGGCTAGATCTGGCGATGATTGGATCTAGGGTTTAGACCTGCAGGCGCGACGATGATGGAACTAGCAGAGTAAGCGGAGCGAGAGGTGTGGAAGATGAAGTGACGTGAAGTGGATGTAGTGAGAGAAGTGGGGCACCGCTGCGTGGGTATTTATAAGAGCAGAATGACCCTTTGACTTCTAGGGTTTTTAGGTAACCATGCCTGGTGCGCCGCTTTCGCTCCCTTAATCATTATTTCCAAGCGGGCCCTTTTGTGGGCCTTGGCTATGGTGAGGACCCTAGAGTGGGCCTATTTTGTTACATAAGGACCGCCTTTGGCATGCCCCTGCACTTTGTGGCCCCATAGCAGAACTATGGGCTGCTCTGTGGTGGATCTATTTGTATACATTGGATCAACGCTCTTGTTGTACACATCTGAGCCGGTGACTAAATCTGTAGCAGAGCTATGGATTGGGCCCGCAACTGAGTTAGGGGTCACCTCATAGCAGAGCTAGGGCTGCCCTGTGGCAGAGCCATAGGATGTTTTTATGGCCCGCAATTAAGTTGGGGGACGTCTTGGAGCAGAGCTGGGCGTTGCCACATGGTAGAGCCATGGGTTTTTATCTGCGGCAGAGCTGTGGATTCGGTCCACAGCAGAGCTGGGGACTGCGTCATGATGGAGCCACGATGCATAATTCTCAGCTGAGTTGGGAACGTTCTCTTCAGACCCTGGCACCACGTGATCTAGTCACCTGCTGTCAAGCTAGGGGACTAAGTGGGCACACTTCACTTTGAGGTGAATGTGCTTATTTGGTTTTTTACTATTTTTTCTTTTAGACCCTAGCACCATGTGATCCAGTCACCTGCTATCAGACTTGGGGACTAAGTGGGCACACTTCACCTTGTGGCGAATGTGCTTAACTTTTCTACAAACATGATTTGCTACATAGTGCTAGAGGCGTGACCCCCACCTTAACATGGCTAGATCCTGAGGATCACATCTTTTGACATTATGGCAGAGCCAATGGTGCCATGTATCATTAACTTTCCCTAATGCAACTTAAGTGGGCACACTTCATTAGGGATGAACTGTTTTTTCTTTTTTCTCAGAGCACCATGCATTTTTCCGACAGGGCATTTTTTCTGACCAGTGCGTTGGTCGGCTATTAGCTGAACTTGTCGGACAGATGGAAATATTCTATGGTAGACCATCCTTCTGGTCAGGAGCTTCAGGGCTTCAAGCCTCACTGGTGGGAGAAAGAAAATATGGCATGTCACTTCAAAATATAGTGCTCAAGGACTAGCTATGGGGGTATAGACCCGTATACCCTCAAGGCTACACATGGGCCGCACCAGACGAGGTGGCCCAACTCGCCAGAAAGGGCCGCACAGATCTCTAAACTGCTCGACGGACCGTGCAGAGCAAGGAGAGACTACTTGATGATCAAGGAAACAAAGTCGGTTAGGATAGATATTGTATCCTTTGTGGATATAGTAGTTGTAATCGGCTAGGATTAGATTCCTTAGATCTATAACCTTATCGTCCGGACTATATAAGGCAGGCAAGTTCCCCCCTTCAAAACACATCATCATCATCACGCATCAATACAATCCATAAAGATGCAGGACGTAGGGTATTACGCGATTCGTGGCCTAAACCTGGATAAATCTTATGTTCCTCTTGTGTCACCATCTAGTTCGTCATCTAGTGCACCTCCACCGATAATCTACTACCGTGGGTATACCCCTCGGTAGACTGCCGACCACATCTCATCGACAGGTGCAAGTTAAGTGTTAGCACAAAAACAAATTGATGAACCCGAGAACTAGCTTGAGCTTGGAATTATTACAGAGCTTTCTTGCACTAAAACTTGTTGGAAAATGCTTAAAAAAACTTCAGAGCAAGTGAGTGAGTGAGAATGTGAGAGTGTGAGAGGGGTGAGGGGGCTCTCTCGGCCACCCTATCTATTTATAGATGCGACGCACACTAGGGGTAGACAGGGGGCAACGGTCACGAGCTGTTGTCTAAAGGACAGCGCCAACGGGTGTCTATAGGGACCGACCGCCCCCTTATCAGGCCTGCATGCCCTTCCCTTAGGTAGGTAGTGGCCAATGGCTAATTTAAACCTATGACCATTGGGGTTTCATCCAAATCCCCAACGGCTTGATCATTTTTGAATTTCCAACAAAATTTTATTGCATTTTTAATTTTTATAATTATTGCAAAAATGATAACTAGTAATAATAAATTATTCTTATTCAAAAAATGATTTTTGTGGGATTTTTTGAAGATTTTTGTTTTGACATAAAAAAATTCAAATTTTAAAATCATAGAAACACTTATTTTGAGAAAATTTTAAATTTAAAGATAACTACCGATTTACCTTTAGCAAGGGTTCGACATTTTTGGTCCGTCAGACAAGACCAATCCTCCTTCACTGATCTATAGCTGCATTAACATTTTCAGGGCAATTCTCAGGTTGCCCCGGGGTTTTTCCCGAATGATTTCCAGGAATAGCGGTAGCTATTTGTGAAATTTGAGTTTCTATCATTTTGTTAAAACTTAATTGATTTTTCATTGCGGAGGATAAACTTTCTATTTGAGAATTTATATTTTCAAGCATTTAATCATTGACATTAATTTCTTTGTAATATTTTCATTACTTTTAACTTGGCCTAGTACCAAGTCTTTGAAAGAAGGTTGATTCGAATTGTAATTGGAGTTGTAGTTTGAATTACCTTGCGGGCAGGATTGATTATTCCACCCATTATTACTTGGTTGGCAAGACCCATTGTTGATGGAGGCAGCTTCTTCATGGGTTTTGGGGCAATCATTCCCCCAAATGGCCAACATTTCCACAGACCTCACATGTCAAGTGTAAGTTCATGCACTGGACGGTGCCCATCATGGCGTCTTTCTCTTGGGCCCGTTCCTCTAGTCTCTTCATTAATAAATCTATTTTTGTGGAAAGCATGTCCATCTCCTTCATGGTATTCATTCCTTTTTGTGTTTTCCTTTCCTCCCCCTAGCTTTGATTTGCCACTATTTTATTGATAAGAGACGTAGCTCCATCAATGGTGAGGGAAAGGAAAGCACCTCCAACAGCAGCGTCGATATGGCCCCTAGACATAGGTATTAACCCATCATAAAAATTCTAGAGCACTGACCAGTTTTTAATCTCGTGGTGCGGGCATGTTTGGATGTAGTCTTACAGCCTCTCCCACGCTTAGGGAATGGTTTCCATGGAGATTTGCTGGAAGTTGGAAATTCATCCCCTCAGGGCATTGGTTTTGCCCATGGGGAAGAATTTGACGAGGAACGCCATGAAACATTTGTCCCATGACTTGATAGCTTCCTTTTCTTTGTAGAACCATTGTTTCACCTTCCCTAAGAGGGAGAAGGGAAACAAGGGGAGCCTAATGCTCTCGGGTGAAATGTCTTTGATGACGATTGTGTCACACAATTCGAGGAAGTGTTGGAGATGTGCCTTTGCGTCCTCGCTAGGCAAACCATGGAATTGGTTTGCCGGCACCATTGTGTTGAGGCTGGTACGGAGCTTGAAGTTCCCCTCCCCAACATTGACAGCGGGCCTAACGGGCATCTTGGCAATGGTAGGGGTGGAGTAGTCACGAAGTGTCTTGGCCATGCTTGGAGTTGTGGATGGTGCGGGGTGACTGGTTCATTTGTCAGAGGAGTAGCAGAAGAAGAAGCGACACGAGACCGTTTCTTCCTTAGGAGTGCCTCTAAATTTTCAATGTAGTTTTCTGGCAGTTTGTAACCAGTCATACACTATCATGTTTTCATCCACAATAGGAGAAAACAAGCAAAGTGAGCCTCCAAATGTAATGAAATTTTTATGGCATGCTAGATTAGATGATAGTAAGCCACTGTAATTTTATCAGATTTTTCTATGCTACCAAAAGAAGTGTTGCTATTCAAACATAGTGTCAACTAGGGTTTAATTAACCTTGTTAATGCAAGATTAGTTGATAAGATTTGCTTTGGTGTATCTTTGAAGCATCTTAGATTTCTAGGGTGACTTGGCATGGTAGAGAATGTTTGTAGTAGTATACGAGTACATGCTCTTGGATGATGTGGACTACCTTGTAGAAGAGTTGTATTTCCACTATATGCAATAAAGTAAACCTGTTCATCTACATCTCATTCATCATGATCATTACATGTCATCTCTGTAATGCACCTAGGCATGAGCACTTATACATTTGCATTATACAGGATCGCAAGAAGTAACTCCGGTAGCAGCTCCCGAGGAGCCGAAAGAGCATCCTGAGGTGCAAGAGCAGGAGGTGCCCGAAGCCGATGAGGAGGTCGGTGAGGATCTTCTAGAGTGCCCCGACCACCGCCTAAGCTCTTTCGAAAGAGGCAAGCCCCGGAGCATTTCTCTCCTGGTTTGCAAATATTTTATTAATGCTTTACTTTAACTGATGCATTACGTTTAGGAGTTGTTTGCAACCGTGGCTGCATTATACCTTGTTTACCCTTGTTCTACCATATCCTTGTTACCTTGGTATTCACAGTCAAGGAATGCTTAGCTTGCTTAGACCGGTAGAGGTTGGGTGATTTCCTGTCACCTGCGAGCAATAGGTGGTTACCTGGATCTGCTTGAAAACATATGTCAACTTAGAATAACTAAGTGTTAATGTGAAATTGAGACTAGACGGAGACTTGCAGGGTTTCAGAATGTAGTGTTTTCTGTCTGTGTCGATTAAGGACCGACCGTTGTTGGGCCTCGAGTCATGTTGAACGCATGTCTTACATTTAGCTGGTCGAATAATGTACCTTTCGACCATGAAGTTAGGAGATTATTTGGGCCGAGTGGATTGCCCGCAACGCACTGTACCGGAGCAGATGTGGTAGGACACGGGGACGCGATGATAAGGCCAAAGAGCAGTCGGGCAGCCCCCAGGTACATGTGGTTTCTAGCAAACTCGAGACTTTACCTAGATAGTTGACTCGGTGACCAATATCTCACTTTAGCGGGTGAGTGAGGTTTGTGTGAGGAATAAATTACCAGCTGGTTAATAATCGATTCAAATCGCCATCGTTCACTGGATAGTGAACACTTAACTTGAGTTACTTCATCGTAGTAATCTTGATGGAACAATTGGACAATTATATGGAATATGACATGATGGAAGTTGTTAATGATCATTGGTTATCCTTACCTGTTTAATTACATGTTACTCTAGTACAGGTGCAAATGTAGTTGGCAGGTTAATAAAGATTTAACTTGATGCAAAAGCTTCTGGAAAAGATTCTTTAAATGCTAAAAATGCCTTCTGCAAATGAGTCAGCTACCCTACCATAAAGCATGTCATGATCCTTGGTGTCATTTTAATTTCGGTTATGTCGGGTAAGTCTAGCTGAGTACCTTCTCGTACTTAGGGCTTTGTTCCCACTTGTTGCAGATGGGCAGATGTATTACGGCTACTGTATCAACTGCCTTTATCCTGCGATGGGTGAAGCTTAGGACCATGGGCAGTGGTCACTCCCTCCGTCTCGTCTGATGCTTTTGTTGGAAATGATCATCAGCTGGCACTTTATTTCGAACTCTATGTGAGTGTGTGTGTGGTTTGAACTAATTGCTTCCGCTACTTTTATTTGAACTTGGTTTGTAATAACTATGTTTAAACTCCGATGTATCTGCGACGCAAACTTTTATGTAATTTGTGATGGTGACCGCTAAATTTATTATGATCTTGGCTGGTATGTAAGTTGGTTTAAAATCCATCATGATTTCACGGACTATCGGGTTATACGGGCTTAAGTTTGTTAAATCGTCTGCTTGGTGGATGATTTTTTTACTTAATTTCGTATAATTGGTCGGTTCTGTTACAGCTGGCATTGGAGCATGGTTTAGCGTGTTTACTGTTCACAAGTGTATTTAAAACAAAATTATGTTTGAAAAACATGATTTCCAAACTAAAAGTGTGCCAGTGGTCATATCCTTTATGCCTAGTTATTGACTCTATGTGGCTTAATTAAGTACTGACTTGGGGTTCTTGCACCATATTTCTCTTTCATTGCTCATACAACGTGCTATTGTATGAGTGCCACTTAATTGAGTGGTAATGTATGGATCAGTTGGCTCTACGCCTTGGTAAGTGTGAGTTGTGAGAGCATGATCGGATACACCGCCGATCTAGGGAGAGTGCTTATATGATACTAGAGTAATTACATGTTCTACACATGTTTTTACAAAAGTGTCGCATGTGTGGTTGTTCCGTCCATTGTGGTGATGCCGCCAATAGGGCGATGTTTTGTGTAGTTACTACCGTTGTACGCGTATCTAGGGATTCGTGTAGAGCATGTAGGTAAATTTACTGCTTTTATGCATCCATGAGGAGTTGGGCTGAAATGAATTTTCTGCAGGTACATAACAACGTTTCTCATGTAGAACGTATTAGTTACGTATATGAGAGATCGCATGTATGCCACCAAATTCATCGTTAGATATTATTTATTTCATAAGTTTGTGAGAACGTAAGAAACATATATGCATCATATTGCTTGTGCATTTCATTCATGTCATGCATTCCTCCCCTTAAAATTGATTATCCCCTTTTGATAAAACTTGTACCAACTTAAAATATGTTCTCACCGGGTAATTAAAACTTTTGCTACGGATGGCCCGCATGAAGCAGACTGCCTGTAAGTCCACAGGCGGAAGAGCACCCCGACACCAGTTGGCCCCGCGGGAGCGCCACAGCACAGACACCTTTCTGAGCGAGTTTGGCATGCCAACCTTGCTTTGGAGAGTGCTCCATGATGTGGGGGTACCCAGAGGGTCAGGAGCCGGTGTACTCTTGGAGTGAGAGCCAGTTAGCCGAGGATGGACTTTGCAGTAGTGGAGATCACAGTCCCTGCTCTTGGTACTTGGAGTTTGAGGGACGCACTCAGGTTGAGGGTGCAGAGGGAGCAGCTTTCCGTGTCATCAGGGACATAATGAGCAGATTTCCCAATGAGCTGGCAGTAGCCCTGGCTGGCACTTTTCCTAGGGATGATCCTCGTGATGCTATTTGGGTGTAGCCGCAAGGCAGTGCCTTGGTCAGAGGCCCAAACGAAGGATAGGCTAGCGACAACCACGCTATGAGTGCAATGTATGCAGCTATCAGAGCATACCAGGGTCTTCGATGTACCTATTGGATGTTGACTGGTTTGTATGGTGATGATCGGCTCAAAGCAAGAAAACAAAAGAAGAAGCAGGCACGTGCTATAGCTAGTTTGCAGGAGCAATTGGCTGACATGAGCTTGCAGCGAGACTAGGCTCTAGAGAGAGGTGATAGTGCTCTGCAGCAGGTGCATACATTAACTCAGGTCAACAATAATGCAGACTGTATGATTAGACAGTAGGTTCAGGAGAGGAATAAAGCTTGGAATGAGAGGGACCTTCTGAGGCAGAGGGTCGAGGAGCTAGATGAGTATAATGTTAACTTGCATGAGGAGTTTCACGTGCTCTACAATGGGATTGGCCCGTATGCTCCTCCAGACGCCATCGGTATGGACATCGATGACGACGAGGATGAGCCTACAGTTGCACCTGCCGATGACGACGATGTCGCTACTGATGGTAGCAAGGGTGACGTCTCTGACCCCGATGATGGCCCTGAGGAGTAGGCTAGTTGCTTTACGTTAGCTACTAGTCCCTATCACAATGACCTTTCTTTTGGCTTCATGTACCTTGATGTATCTCATTTCGAACCTTAAGACTTGGTAGAATGTTGGAACTTGGTTGATCATGCAATACCTGAACGCATAAAAGTCCAGTGTATGAATGCTGGCAATTTGGTTGTATGGACGCGATGTTTGCATTCGAAGTAATTTAATTAGTGGTGTTGTTTTAATTGGAATGTGATTATTGTGCCTCTGTTTTATTGTATGACTTTGTTCTCTCCAATGGATTCAGTATGACATAATTTTTTCATTCACTCACAATTACTACAACTTCACTTAATCATTACTTGTTGCTAAAATATGTAGATGGCAAACACTCGTCACGCCACGTATGAGGCTACTGAAACTGGTAGTAATGGTGACGGGGCAGGTGGGAGTGGTGAAAACAACATCAACCACAATGAGCCACACCCAGAACCGCATTTGCCACCTCCTCCACCGCTCACTGCAGAGGTATTCTTTGCACAGTTTCTTGGTAGTCAGTGCAATGGCAAGCAATTGCAGAAGAACATGGAAGATTTTCTGCGTATCATTGCCAACAATATTCAACATGGTAACAACCAAGGTGGTGGCAATGGGGTGAATCAGTACAGCAACTTCAAGGATTTCATGGACACCAGGCCACCAATTTTTAAGGAAGCAATAGAGCCACTTGACGCTAAAGAATGGATCAACACCATGGAAGATAAGTTCCGTGTGTTGAGGCTGACTGAAGTACTGAAGACAGAATATGATGCACATTAGTTACAAGGACCAACAGGGATGTGGTGGAAGCATCATCACACCACCTTCCCTCCAAATGCTCAGATCTCATGGAGAGAGTTCACGAAAGCCTTCCGTAGAGTTTACATTCCACCAGGGCTAGTTGAGATGAAGTTGGGAGAGTTCTTGGCTTTAAATTAGGCCACCAAAACCGTGACACAGTATTTGCATGCCTTCAACAACTTGTGTCGTTATGCCCCCGACATGGTTGACACAGATGCTAAGAGAATTGCTAGTTTCAAGAGAGGTTTAAGTCCGAAGATGATGAAGCATGTGGGTACCAATACCCGCGCCAAATTCAATGACTTCATCAGTGATTGTCTGAAACAAGAGAAGAATAACAACGCGTACACTGCATCCAAGACTCGCAAGAGGGCCTTTGAGTCAAGACCATCATAGCTAAGAGTGATCACTACTAATCGTTCTACCTATCATCCGTCTGCACCAGGTGCAAGGTTTAGGCCACCACAGCACAAAACCCAGAACTACAAGGGACCACAGAAGCCGTATAAGATGGTCGTGCCGCCAGCAAAGACGACCGCTACTGTGGGACAAAGCAACTCTAAGAGAGCTATAGGATCTGCTGGTACAGTGAGGGGACCCTGCTACAATTGTGATCAGCCAGGCCACTTTTCAAAGTTCTGTCCTTACCCACACAAAAAGAAGCAACAGACCTATACTGCTCGGGTACACCACACCACCATGGATGAGATTCCTGAGGGAGATCCCATAACCACTGGTAAGTTTCCTGCTAACCAACACCCTGCAGTTGTTCTATTTGATTCTGGATCATCGCATTCTTTTATGAGTCAAGCATTTGCACGAAAACATGAATAACTATGCACAGATTTGAGTTATGGTTACCATATAAGTTTAGCGGGGACTGATGTTTTAACCAATCAGATGGTTCGAGGGGCAACCCTTGAATTAGGTAGTTGAAAGTTTTGAGTGAACTTGATAGTTATGCCTGGACTAGTTCTGGATGTCATTATAGGGATGAATTGGATGAAGGATTGGGGAGCAGTTATAGATACAGGGAGTCGGGTACTTACCCTTAAGGATCCCCATGGTGGGGGTACTTTTCGAGTACCATTGCCCAGAAGAACAGACCTTGTAAGTGTGACATGTGCTATGGAAGTCATTCCTATTTATCAGATTCCGGTAGTGTGTGAGTTTTCGGATGTGTTCCTAGATGAGTTACCTGGTCTTCCGCTAGACAGGGATGTTGAGTTTGGAATTGAGTTGATCCCCGAGACAGCTCCAATTTCAAGGAGACCTTATCGGATGCCTCCGGATGAGTTAGCTGAGCTGAAGAAGCAACTAGAGGAATTGTTGAAAAAGGGGTTTATCCGGCCAAGTAAGTCTAAATGGGGATGTCCTGCCTTGTTTGTGAAGAAAAAGAAAGAGGGTACTTTGAGAATGTGTGTGGATTATAGGCCTCTTAATGTTGTAACTATCAAGAATAAGTATCCCTTGCCTCATATTGATGTTTTGTTTGATCAATTAGCCAAAGCCAGAGTGTTCTCCAAGATAGATTTAAGATCGGGTTACCATCAGATAAAGATTAGGCCACAAGATATACCGAAAACCGCCTTTTCCACCAGATACGTGTTGTACAAGTATCTTGTTATGTCTTTTGGCTTAACAAATGCTCCAACATACTTTATGTATCTGATAAATATGGTTTTCATGCCAGAATTGGACAAGTTTGTGGTTGTGTTCATTGATGACATTCTAGTGTACTCCAAGAACGAGAAGGATCATGAAGAGCATCTGAGAATTGTCTTGACCAGATTTAGAGATCATAAGTTATATGCTAAGTTTAGCAAGTGTGAATTTTGGTTGAAGAAAGCTCCTTTCCTTGGTCATATTCTATCAGAAAATGGAGTTTTAGTAGATCCGAGCAAAGTGCAAGACGTTATGGATTGGAAGACACCAACCACAGTTTCAGAAGTTAGAAGTTTTCTAGGGTTAGCTGGTTACTATCACCGTTTTATACCAGATTTCTTGAAGATTACCAAGCCAATGACAAGTCTACTACAGAAGGATCACAAGTTTATGTGGACAGAGGAGTGTGAGATAACTTTCCACACCTTGCGTAAACTATTGACCACTGCTCTAGTTCTAGCGCAACCGGACATTGAGAAACCTTTTGATGTTTTTTGCGACGCATCGAAAACAGGATTAGGCTGTGTTCTTATGCAAGAAGGAAGAGTCATTGCTTATGCCTCCCACCAGTTGAGAAAGCATGAGATCAACTATCTAACACATGATCTTGAACTTGCTGCCGTAGTGCATGCATTAAAAATTTGGAGACATTACTTACTTGGTAATGTGTGCAATATTTTCACCGATCACAAGAGTCTCAAGTACATCTTCACCCAACCAGAGTTGAACATGAGACAACAAAGATGGTTAGAATTGATCAAAGATTACAACTTGAATGTGTAGTATCATCCTGGAAAGGCCAATGTAGTGGCAGATGCTTTGAGTAGAAAGTCACATTGCCTGAATGCAGAACCTTTGCTTGAAGATGGTTTCGATCTGATGCACCCTGCCATGTTACATAGTATTCATATTAGTTGCTCTTTGGAGAGTAAGATAATAGAAGGCCAGAAAACCGACAAAGGGATATTCCACATCAAAGAGAAAATTAAAGAAGAACCATCCAAGCACTTTAGAGTGGATGAACAGGACGTGTTGTGGTTTGACGACCGTCTTGTTGTTCCCAAGGATCAGGAGCTTAAGAATAAGCTTATGGATGAGGCTCACCTTTCAAAGTTATCTATCCATCCCAGAAGTAGCAAGATGTACTAAGAACTAAGACCTCGTTATTGGTGGACAAAAATGAAGAAAGAGATTGCATCCTATGTGGCCAGATGTGACACATGTTGTAGGGTGAAAGCCATTCATATGAGACCTGCCGGATTGCTGCAACCTTTGTCCATACCTAGTTGGAAGTGGGATGATATAAGTATGGATTTCATCACAGGTTTGCCCACTACTCAGAAAGGACATGATTCGATTTGGGTACTCGTGGATCGTCTTACAAAGACCGCTCACTTTTTACCTGTCAAGACAGATTATCGACCACCTCAATATGTCGAGAAGTATATTGCTGAGATTGTGAGATTGCATGGCATACCGCAGACTATAGTGTCTGACAGAGGTTCACAATTCACTGCTCACTTTTGGGAACACTTGCACAAAGGATTGGGAACTAGTTTGATCTGTAGTACTGCCTATCATCCTCAGACAGATGGTCAGACTGAAAGAGTTAATGCTATTCTAGAGGATATGTTGAGAGCCTGTGTGTTATCTTCCAGGGGTTCATGGGAGTCATGGTTACCCTTAGCAGAGTTTGCTTACAATAATAGTTATCAAGAAAGTATCAAAATGACCCCATTCGAAGCTTTGTATGGCAGAAAGTGTAGAACACCACTAAACTGGATCGAGCCAAGAGAAAGAAGATATTATGGTATTGACTTTGTAGAAGAAGCCGAGAAGAGAGTTCATATCATTCAACAAAATATGAAAGCAGCTCAATCACGTCAGAAAAGCTATGCGGATAGAAGGAGGAGACCGCTTGTGTTCGAAGTTGGTGACTATGTTTATCTGAAAGTCACGCCAATGAAGAAGAAATAGTTTGGAGTACGTAGAAAGCTTGCCACTAGATTTGTGGGACCATACAAGATCTTGGAAAGAAAGGGTCCAGTAGCTCATAAGTTAGAGTTATCTGAGACAATGGGTGCTATATTCCAAATTTTTCATGTATCGCATCTCAAGAAGTGTTTGTGCGTTCGAGAGGAAAGAATCGAACCCCGAGGCATAAAGCTCAAGTCAGATTTGGTGTATCGTGAGCAACCAGTTCGAGTTTTGGACTCTAAAGAGAGGGCTACTTGAAATAGTGTGGTGAAAACATATAAGATATAGTGGAGTCATCATGATGAATGGGATGTAACTTGGGAAACGGGTGAATATCTACCAAAAGCTTATGAAGATTTTTATAACAAATGGTTCATAACCCAAATCTCTGGATGAGATTTTTATAAGGGGGAGGGCTATAACACCTCTTGTGTTAGCTTGCATTTAGCCTCTGCAAATCACATGCATAAGTATCATCATGCCTAAACATTCACATGAAATGATAGCATTTTCACATGTGTGTTAGATTCTTGTGTTAATTAGAAATGACAGGATCATGCTTATTATATTTAAGTGCCATGCTTGTTTATTAATTCTAATAGTTCACTAATGTTTTGGAGCCATTCTAGAGCAAAGTTTATTTTGAAAATATATCCAAATTATGCTTTTAAAAATAAGTTTAGAAATTTGGTTTCTAGTTAAAGAATTGACTTTAAATCCCTATCTCAAAAACTAGTGAGATTTTGATTTGGATCCTTTTGGCAAAGTTGTAGATCTAAAAATCTAGAACAACTTCTATTTTTGGACCATCTTGAGAAAACGTCATTTACTTGCTTATGCCTCCCACCAGTTGAGAAAGCATGAGATCAACTATCTGACACATGATCTTGAACTTGCTGCCGTAGTGCATGCATTAAAAATTTGGAGACATTACTTACTTGGTAATGTGTGCAATATTTTCACCGATCACAAGAGTCTCAAGTACATCTTCACCCAACCAGAGTTGAACATGAGACAGCAAAGATGGTTAGAATTGATCAAAGATTACAACTTGAATGTGAAGTATCATCCTGGAAAGGCCAATGTAGTGGCAGATGCTTTGAGTAGAAAGTCACATTGCCTGAATGCAGAACCTTTGCTTGAAGATGGTTTCGATCTGATGCACCCTGTCATGTTACATAGTATTCATATTAGTTGCTCTTTGGAGAGTAAGATAATAGAAGGCCAGAAAACTGACAAAGGGATATTCCACATCAAAGAGAAAATTAAAGAAGAACCATCCAAGCACTTTAGAGTGGATGAACAGGACGTGTTGTGGTTTGACGACCGTCTTGTTGTTCCCAAGGATCAGGAGCTTAAGAATAAGCTTATGGATGAGGCTCACCTTTCAAAGTTATCTATCCATCCCAGAAGTAGCAAGATGTACTAAGAACTAAGACCTCGTTATTGGTGGACAAAAATGAAGAAAGAGATTGCATCCTATGTGGCCAGATGTGACACATGTTGTAGGGTGAAAGCCATTCATATGAGACCTACCGGATTGCTGCAACCTTTGTCCATACCTAGTTGGAAGTGGGATGATATAAGTATGGATTTCATCACAGGTTTGCCCACTACACAGAAAGGACATGATTCGATTTGGGTAATCGTGGATCGTCTTACAAAGACCGCTCACTTTTTACCTGTCAAGACAGATTATCGACCACCTCAATATGTCGAGAAGTATATTGCTGAGATTGTGAGATTGCATGGCATACCGCAGACTATAGTGTCTGACAGAGGTTCACAATTCACTGCTCACTTTTGGGAACACTTGCACAAAGGATTGGGAACTAGTTTGATTTGTAGTACTGCCTATCATCCTCAGACAGATGGTCAGACTGAAAGAGTTAATGCTATTCTAGAGGATATGTTGAGAGCCTGTGTGTTATCTTCCAGGGGTTCATGGGAGTCATGGTTACCCTTAGCAGAGTTTGCTTACAATAATAGTTATCAAGAAAGTATCAAAATGGCCCCATTCGAAGCTTTGTATGGCAGAAAGTGTAGAACACCACTAAACTAGATCGAGCCAAGAGAAAGAAGATATTATGGTATTGACTTTGTAGAAGAAGCCGAGAAGAGAGTTCATATCATTCAACAAAATATGAAAGCAGCTCAATCACGTCAGAAAAGCTATGCGGATAGAAGGAGGAGACCGCTTGTGTTCGAAGTTGGTGACTATGTTTATCTGAAAGTCACGCCAATGAAGAAGAAATAGTTTGGAGTACGTAGAAAGCTTGCCGCTAGATTTGTGGGACCATACAAGATCTTGGAAAGAAAGGGTCCAGTAGCTCATAAGTTAGAGTTATCTGAGACAATGGGTGCTATATTCCCAATTTTTCATGTATCGCATCTCAAGAAGTGTTTGTGCGTTCGAGGGGAAAGAATCGAACCCCGAGGCATAAAGCTCAAGTCAGATTTGGTGTATCGTGAGCAACCAGTTCGAGTTTTGGACTCTAAAGAGAGGGCTACTTGAAATAGTGTGGTGAAAACATATAAGATATAGTGGAGTCATCATGATGAAGGGGATGCAACTTGGGAAACGGTTGAATATCTACCAAAAGCTTATGAAGATTTTTATAACAAATGGTTCATAACCCAAATCTCGGGATGAGATTTTTATAAGGGGGAGGGCTATAACACCTCTTGTGTTAGCTTGCATTTAGCCTCTGCAAATCACCTGCATAAGTATCATCATGCCTAAACATTCACATGAAATGATAGCATTTTCACATGAGTGTTAGATTCTTGTGTTAATTAGAAATGACAGGATCATGCTTATTATATTTAAGTGCCATGCTTGTTTGTTAATTCTAATAGTTCACTAATGTTTTGGAGCCATTCTAGAGCAAAGTTTATTTTGAAAATATATCCAAATTATGCTTTTAAAAATAAGTTTAGAAATTTGGTTTCTAGTTAAAGAATTGACTTTAAATCCCTATCTCAAAAACTAGTGAGATTTTGATTTGGATCCTTTTGGCAAAGTCGTAGATCTAAAAATCTAGAACAACTTCTATTTTTGGACCATCTTGAGAAAACGTCATTTACTTGCTTATGCCTCCCACCAGTTGAGAAAGCATGAGATCAACTATCTGACACATGATCTTGAACTTGCTGCCGTAGTGCATGCATTAAAAATTTGGAGACATTACTTACTTGGTAATGTGTGCAATATTTTCACCGATCACAAGAGTCTCAAGTACATCTTCAAGCAACCAGAGTTGAACATAAGACAGCAAAGATGGTTAGAATTGATCAAAGATTACAACTTGAATGTGTAGTATCATCCTGGAAAGGCCAATGTAGTGGCAGATGCTTTGAGTAGAAAGTCACATTGCCTGAATGCAGAACCTTTGCTTGAAGATGGTTTCGATCTGATGCACCCTGCCATGTTATATAGTATTCATATTAGTTGCTCTTTGGAGAGTAAGATAATAGAAGGCCAGAAAACCGACAAAGGGATATTCCACATCAAAGAGAAAATTAAAGAACAACCATCCAAGCACTTTAGAGTGGATGAACAGGACGTGTTGTGGTTTGACGACCGTCTTGTTGTTCCCAAGGATCAGGAGCTTAAGAATAAGCTTATGGATGAGGCTCACCTTTCAAAGTTATCTATCCATCCCAGAAGTAGCAAGATGTACTAAGAACTAAGACCTCGTTATTGGTGGACAAAAATGAAGAAAGAGATTGCATCCTATGTGGCCAGATGTGACACATGTTGTAGGGTGAAAGCCATTCATATGAGACCTGTCGGATTGCTGCAACCTTTGTCCATACCTAGTTGGAAGTGGGATGATATAAGTATGGATTTCATCATAGGTTTGCCCACTACTCAGAAAGGACATGATTCGATTTGGGTAATCGTGGATCGTCTTACAAAGACCGCTCACTTTTTACCTGTCAAGACAGATTATCGACCACCTCAATATGTCGAGAAGTATATTGCTGAGATTGTGAGATTGCATGGCATACCGCAGACTATAGTGTCTGACAGAGGTTCACAATTCACTGCTCACTTTTGGGAACACTTGCACATAGGATTGGGAACTAGTTTGATTTGTAGTACTGCCTATCATCCTCAGACAGATGGTCAGACTGAAAGAGTTAATGCTATTCTAGAGGATATGTTGAGAGCCTATGTGTTATCTTCCAGGGGTTCATGGGAGTCATGGTTACCCTTAGCAGAGTTTGCTTACAATAATAGTTATCAAGAAAGTATCAAAATGGCCCCATTCGAAGCTTTGTATGGCAGAAAGTGTAGAACACCACTAAACTAGATCGAGCCAAGAGAAAGAAGATATTATGGTATTGACTTTGTAGAAGAAGCCGAGAAGAGAGTTCATATCATTCAACAAAATATGAAAGCAGCTCAATCATGTCAGAAAAGCTATGCGGATAGAAGGAGGAGACCGCTTGTGTTCGAAGTTGGTGACTATGTTTATCTGAAAGTCACGCCAATGAAGAAGAAATAGATTGGAGTACGTAGAAAGCTTGCCGCTAGATTTGTGGGACCATATAAGATCTTGGAAAGAAAGGGTCCAGTAGCTCATAAGTTAGAGTTATCTGAGACAATGGGTGCTATATTCCCAATTTTTCATGTATCGCATCTCAAGAAGTGTTTGTGCGTTCCAGAGGAAAGAATCGAACCCCGAGGCATAAAGCTCAAGTCAGATTTGGTGTATCGTGAGCAACCAGTTCGAGTTTTGGACTCTAAAGAGAGGGCTACTTGAAATAGTGTGGTGAAAACATATAAGATATAGTGGAGTCATCATGATGAAGGGGATGCAACTTGGGAAACGGGTGAATATCTACCAAAAGCTTATGAAGATTTTTATAACAAATGGTTCATAACCCAAATCTCGGGATGAGATTTTTATAAGGGGGAGGGCTATAACACCTCTTGTGTTAGCTTGCATTTAGCCTCTGCAAATCACCTGCATAAGTATCATCATGCCTAAACATTCACATGAAATGATAGCATTTTCACATGTGTGTTAGATTCTTGTGTTAATTAGAAATGACAGGATCATGCTTATTATATTTAAGTGTCATGCTTGTTTGTTAATTCTAATAGTTCACTAATGTTTTGGAGCCATTCTAGAGCAAAGTTTATTTTGAAAATATATCCAAATTATGCTTTTAAAAATAAGTTTAGAAATTTGGTTTCTAGTTAAAGAATTGACTTTAAATCCCTATCTCAAAAACTAGTGAGATTTTGATTTGGATCCTTTTGGCAAAGTCGTAGATCTAAAAATCTAGAACAACTTCTATTTTTGGACCATCTTGAGAAAACGTCATTTACTTGCTTATGCCTCCCACCAGTTGAGAAAGCATGAGATCAACTATCTGACACATGATCTTGAACTTGCTGCCGTAGTGCATGCATTAAAAATTTGGAGACATTACTTACTTGGTAATGTGTGCAATATTTTCACCGATCACAAGAGTCTCAAGTACATCTTCAAGCAACCAGAGTTGAACATAAGACAGCAAAGATGGTTAGAATTGATCAAAGATTACAACTTGAATGTGTAGTATCATCCTGGAAAGGCCAATGTAGTGGCAGATGCTTTGAGTAGAAAGTCACATTGCCTGAATGCAGAACCTTTGCTTGAAGATGGTTTCGATCTGATGCACCCTGCCATGTTATATAGTATTCATATTAGTTGCTCTTTGGAGAGTAAGATAATAGAAGGCCAGAAAACCGACAAAGGGATATTCCACATCAAAGAGAAAATTAAAGAACAACCATCCAAGCACTTTAGAGTGGATGAACAGGACGTGTTGTGGTTTGACGACCGTCTTGTTGTTCCCAAGGATCAGGAGCTTAAGAATAAGCTTATGGATGAGGCTCACCTTTCAAAGTTATCTATCCATCCCAGAAGTAGCAAGATGTACTAAGAACTAAGACCTCGTTATTGGTGGACAAAAATGAAGAAAGAGATTGCATCCTATGTGGCCAGATGTGACACATGTTGTAGGGTGAAAGCCATTCATATGAGACCTGTCGGATTGCTGCAACCTTTGTCCATACCTAGTTGGAAGTGGGATGATATAAGTATGGATTTCATCATAGGTTTGCCCACTACTCAGAAAAGACATGATTCGATTTGGGTAATCGTGGATCGTCTTACAAAGACCGCTCACTTTTTACCTGTCAAGACAGATTATCGACCACCTCAATATGTCGAGAAGTATATTGCTGAGATTGTGAGATTGCATGGCATACCGCAGACTATAGTGTCTGACAGAGGTTCACAATTCACTGCTCACTTTTGGGAACACTTGCACATAGGATTGGGAACTAGTTTGATTTGTAGTACTGCCTATCATCCTCAGACAGATGGTCAGACTGAAAGAGTTAATGCTATTCTAGAGGATATGTTGAGAGCCTGTGTGTTATCTTCCAGGGGTTCATGGGAGTCATGGTTACCCTTAGCAGAGTTTGCTTACAATAATAGTTATCAAGAAAGTATCAAAATGGCCCCATTCGAAGCTTTGTATGGCAGAAAGTGTAGAACACCACTAAACTAGATCGAGCCAAGAGAAAGAAGATATTATGGTATTGACTTTGTAGAAGAAGCCGAGAAGAGAGTTCATATCATTCAACAAAATATGAAAGCAGCTCAATCATGTCAGAAAAGCTATGCGGATAGAAGGAGGAGACCGCTTGTGTTCGAAGTTGGTGACTATGTTTATCTGAAAGTCACGCCAATGAAGAAGAAATAGATTGGAGTACGTAGAAAGCTTGCCGCTAGATTTGTGGGACCATATAAGATCTTGGAAAGAAAGGGTCCAGTAGCTCATAAGTTAGAGTTATCTGAGACAATGGGTGCTATATTCCCAATTTTTCATGTATCGCATCTCAAGAAGTGTTTGTGCGTTCCAGAGGAAAGAATCGAACCCCGAGGCATAAAGCTCAAGTCAGATTTGGTGTATCGTGAGCAACCAGTTCGAGTTTTGGACTCTAAAGAGAGGGCTACTTGAAATAGTGTGGTGAAAACATATAAGATATAGTGGAGTCATCATGATGAAGGGGATGCAACTTGGGAAACGGGTGAATATCTACCAAAAGCTTATGAAGATTTTTATAACAAATGGTTCATAACCCAAATCTCGGGATGAGATTTTTATAAGGGGGAGGGCTATAACACCTCTTGTGTTAGCTTGCATTTAGCCTCTACAAATCACCTGCATAAGTATCATCATGCCTAAACATTCACATGAAATGATAGCATTTTCACATGTGTGTTAGATTCTTGTGTTAATTAGAAATGACAGGATCATGCTTATTATATTTAAGTGCCATGCTTGTTTGTTAATTCTAATAGTTCACTAATGTTTTGGAGCCATTCTAGAGCAAAGTTTATTTTGAAAATATATCCAAATTATGCTTTTAAAAATAAGTTTAGAAATTTGGTTTCTAGTTAAAGAATTGACTTTAAATCCCTATCTCAAAAACTAGTGAGATTTTGATTTGGATCCTTTTGGCAAAGTTGTAGATCTAAAAATCTAGAACAACTTCTATTTTTGGACCATCTTGAGAAAACGTCATTTACTTGCTTATGCCTCCCACCAGTTGAGAAAGCATGAGATCAACTATCTGACACATGATCTTGAACTTGCTGCCGTAGTGCATGCATTAAAAATTTGGAGACATTACTTACTTGGTAATGTGTGCAATATTTTCACCGATCACAAGAGTCTCAAGTACATCTTCACCCAACCAGAGTTGAACATGAGACAGCAAAGATGGTTAGAATTGATCAAAGATTACAACTTGAATGTGTAGTATCATCCTGGAAAGGCCAATGTAGTGGCAGATGCTTTGAGTAGAAAGTCACATTGCCTAAATGCAGAACCTTTGCTTGAAGATGGTTTCGATCTGATGCACCCTGCCATGTTACATAGTGTTCATATTAGTTGCTCTTTGGAGAGTAAGATAATAGAAGGCCAGAAAACCGACAAAGGGATATTCCACATCAAAGAGAAAATTAAAGAACAACCATCCAAGCACTTTAGAGTGGATGAACAGGACGTGTTGTGGTTTGACGACCGTCTTGTTGTACCCAAGGATCAGGAGCTTAAGAATAAGCTTATGGATGAGGCTCACCTTTCAAAGTTATCTATCCATCCCAGAAGTAGCAAGATGTACTAAGAACTAAGACCTCGTTATTGGTGGACAAAAATGAAGAAAGAGATTGCATCCTATGTGGCCAGATGTGACACATGTTGTAGGGTGAAAGCCATTCATATGAGACCTGTCGGATTGCTGCAACCTTTGTCCATACCTAGTTGGAAGTGGGATGATATAAGTATGGATTTCATCATAGGTTTGCCCACTACTCAGAAAGGACATGATTCGATTTGGGTAATCGTGGATCGTCTTACAAAGACCGCTCACTTTTTACCTGTCAAGACAGATTATCGACCACCTCAATATGTCGAGAAGTATATTGCTGAGATTGTGAGATTGCATGGCATACCGCAGACTATAGTGTCTGACAGAGGTTCACAATTCACTGCTCACTTTTGGGAACACTTGCACATAGGATTGGGAACTAGTTTGATTTGTAGTACTGCCTATCATCCTCAGACAGATGGTCAGACTGAAAGAGTTAATGCTATTCTAGAGGATATGTTGAGAGCCTGTGTGTTATCTTCCAGGGGTTCATGGGAGTCATGGTTACCCTTAGCAGAGTTTGCTTACAATAATAGTTATCAAGAAAGTATCAAAATGGCCCCATTCGAAGCTTTGTATGGCAGAAAGTGTAGAACACCACTAAACTGGATCGAGCCAAGAGAAAGAAGATATTATGGTATTGACTTTGTAGAAGAAGCCGAGAAGAGAGTTCATATCATTCAACAAAATATGAAAGCAGCTCAATCACGTCAGAAAAGCTATGCGGATAGAAGGAGGAGACCGCTTGTGTTCGAAGTTGGTGACTATGTTTATCTGAAAGTCACGCCAATGAAGAAGAAATAGATTGGAGTACGTAGAAAGCTTGCCGCTAGATTTGTGGGACCATACAAGATCTTGGAAAGAAAGGGTCCAGTAGCTCATAAGTTAGAGTTATCTGAGACAATGGGTGCTATATTCCCAATTTTTCATGTATCGCATCTCAAGAAGTGTTTGTGCGTTCTAGAGGAAAGAATCGAACCCCGAGGCATAAAGCTCAAGTCAGATTTGGTGTATCGTGAGCAACCAGTTCGAGTTTTGGACTCTAAAGAGAGGGCTACTTGAAATAGTGTGGTGAAAACATATAAGATATAGTGGAGTCATCATGATGAAGGGGATGCAACTTGGGAAACGGGTGAATATCTACCAAAAGCTTATGAAGATTTTTATAACAAATGGTTCATAACCCAAATCTCGGGATGAGATTTTTATAAGGGGGAGGGCTATAACACCTCTTGTGTTAGCTTGCATTTAGCCTCTGCAAATCACCTGCATAAGTATCATCATGCCTAAACATTCACATGAAATGATAGCATTTTCACATGTGTGTTAGATTCTTGTGTTAATTAGAAATGACAGGATCATGCTTATTATATTTAAGTGCCATGCTTGTTTGTTAATTCTAATAGTTCACTAATGTTTTGGAGCCATTCTAGAGCAAAGTTTATTTTGAAAATATATCCAAATTATGCTTTTAAAAATGAGTTTAGAAATTTGGTTTCTAGTTAAAGAATTGACTTTAAATCCCTATCTCAAAAACTAGTGAGATTTTGATTTGGATCCTTTTGGCAAAGTTGATCTAAAAATCTAGAACAACTTCTATTTTTGGACCATCTTGAGAAAACGTCATTTACTTGCTAAAAATTTGATTTGGGGCTGTGTTTGGAAAATAGAATTTGAAAACATAAATGAAAATATTTTTCCTCGCCTTCGTGGGCCTCGGCCTCACTTCTTGGCCCGTGGCCGTTTTGGCCCGGCCTGCGCCGCATCCCCCCCCCCCCCGCGCTCCCGCTCTGCTCTTGGGCCGGCCTAGTCGCGCCACTCCCGCGCGAGCGCGCCCACACTCCGACCGCGCTAGAACGCGCGAGCCGTGTGGCGGCCATGCGACGGCGAGCTCGCCACGCGGCGCCACCGACCTGCCTGTTAAGCGCCTCTATCCGAGCCTCTTTCTCCACTCTCGCTCTCTCTCCATCTCGCTCTCCCGTTTCAAAATCCCGAGCGGGAGCCCCTCCCTCGCCACCGCACTGGAGCTCACCGCTGCCGTTCTGGCCACCACCGCTCGCCTCCGGCCGATTGGTCTCAGCTCCGTCTCCACCTCCCTCTTAGACACTCGGTGCTCGCGGCGGTTTTACCGTTTAAGCCGAGGTGAGGCCCTATTGGGCGTTCTCTTCCGCCGTCGCTCGTCGGAGCACAGCCGAGCTCGTGCTCGCCGTGGACTCCCCGACTCCGTCCCCTTTCTCTCTCTCGTTTGCTGCGCATCGGCTCCGCCTCGTCCAGGCGAGGCTAAAGCCTTAGCTAATGGCGTCGTCGGGGACTCCGGTTCACCGGACTTCTCTACTCCGCCATGCAAGCGCGCTGCCGCCCGCTGTTGTCGCCGGTGAGCGCGCTCCACCATGCAAGACACCACCATTTCTACCTCGGTCGGTTCACCTTCTCGTGCTGAGCACGGAGGTGGTGACCCCATCGCCGGCAACCTCGCCGACGGCGAGCTTCGCCGTGGGGCCGTCCCCTCCCCTGCTCTGCCTCCTTCATGGGCTGAAAGCGGCCGTGGGCTGGCTGGCTTCCCTGGGCCAGCCCAGTAAGGGGTTTGGGTTTGGGTTTTTCAGATCAGAAAAGAGAAATGATTTTGTTTATTTCATGTAAATGCTTCCAAAAATCACAGATTGCTCCACAGTGCTCCAAATCAAGTGAAATAAAATTTGTTATGTTCCTCATGACTAGATCTACAGCATAAAAATATTGCATGTTGATTTTGTGATACTTTTCTTTAGAGTTTTATTTAATCCTTGTAATTGCTAATTATTTAGAAAATGTATAATAAATATAATATGTCTCAAAAAATATGGTCCCAAGTTTGTTAGTCTTCTTTTGTGATGTGCTTTGCATGAAAAATATGTGTCATGCATGTTCTATAGAAAAATTTTGATGTGTAGTACAAGTGCTTATTATTGTTAATAATTGTTAATTTTGATGGAGAGAAAAATATGAATAAAACATGCATATAATAATTTTTCTATAGTGATTGTTTATTGTGTAGAATGTAGGAAAAATGCTAAATCTATTGTTTGATACTTATCAGATTTTTCTATGCTACCAAAATAAGTGTTGCTATTCAAACATAGTGTCAACTAGGGTTTAATTAACCTTGTTAATGCAAGATTAGTTGACAAGATTTTCTTTGGTGTATCTTTGAAGCATCTTAGATTTCTAGGGTGACTTGGCATGGTAGAGAATGTTTATAGTAGTATATGAGTACATGTTCTTGGATGATGTGGACTACCTTGTAGAAGAGTTGTATTTTCACTATATGCAATAAAGTAAACCTATTCATCTACATCTCATTCATCATGATCATTACATGTCATCTCTGCAATGCACCTAGGCATGAGCACTTATACCTTTGCATCATACAGGATCGGTGAGGATCTTCCAGAGTGCCCCGACCACTGCCCGAGCTCTTTCGAAAGAGGCAAGCCCTAGAGCATTTCTCTCTCGGTTTGCAAATATTTTATTAATGCTTTACTTTAACTGATGCATTACGTTTAGGAGTTGTTTGCAACCATTGCTGCATTATACCTTGTTTACCCTTGTTCTATCATATCCTTGTTACCTTGGTATTCGCAGTCAAGGAATGCTTAGCTTGCTTAGACCGGTAGAAGTCGGGTGATTTTTTGTCACCTGCGAGCTATAGGTGGTTACCTGGATCTGCTTGAAAACGTATGTCAGCTTAGAATAACTAAGTGTTAATGTGAAATTGAGACCGGACAGAGACTTGCAGGGTTTTCAGACTGTAGTGTTTTCTGCCTGTGTCGATTAAGGATCGACCGTTGTTGGGCCTCGAGTCATGTTGAACGCATGCCTTACATTTAGATGGCCGAATAATGTACCTTTCGACTATGAAGCTAGGAGATTATTCGGGCCGAGTGGATTGCCCGCAACGTACTGTACCGGAGAAGGTGTGGTAGGACACGGGGGCGTGATGATAAGTCCAAAGAGCAGTCGGGCGGCCCCCGGGTACATGTGGTTCCTAGCAAACTCGAGACTTTTCCTGGACAGTTGACTCGGTGACCAATATCTCACTTTAGCGGGTGAGTGAGGTTTGTGTGAGGAATAAATTACTAGCTGGTTAATAATCAATTTGAATCGCCATCGTTCATTGGATAGTAAACACTTGACTTGAGTTACTTCATCATAGTAATCTTGATGGAACACTTGGACAGTTATATGGAATATGACATGATGGAAGTTGTTAATGATCATTGGTTATCCTTACCTGTTTAATTACATGTTACTCTAGTACAGGTGCAAATGTAGTTGGCAGGTTAATAAAGATTTAACTTGATGCAAAAGCTTCTGGAAAAGATTCTTTAAATGCTAAAAATGCCTTCTGCAAATGAGTCAGCTACCCTACCATAAAGCCTATCATGATCGTTGGTGTCATTTTAATTTCGGTTATGTTAGGTAAGTCTAGCTGAGTACCTTCTCGTACTCAGGGCTTTGTTCCCACTAGTTGCAGATGGGCAGATGTATTACGGCTACTGTATCAACTGCCTTTATCCTGTAATGGGTGAAGCTTAGGACCATGGGCAGTGGTCACTCCCTCCGTCTCGTCTGATGCTTTTGTTGGAAATGATCATCAGCTGGCACTTTATTTTGAACTTTGTGTGAGTGTGTGTGTGGTTTGAACTAAATGCTTCCGCTACTTTTATTTGAACTTGGTTTGTAATAACTATGTTTAAACTCTGATGTATCTGCGATGCCAACTTTTATGTAATTTGTGATGGTGACCGCTAAACTTATTACGATCTTGGCTGGTATGTAAGTTGGTTTGAAATCCGTCGTGATTTCACGGACTACCGGCTTATTCGGGCTTAAGTTTGTTAAATCGCCTGCTTGGTGGATGATTTTCTTACTTAATTTCGTATAATTGGTCGGTTATATTACAGGGGGCGGCCACCCCTAGGGAGGGGCCGGTCCGTGACCGAGCCGCCTCGCCACCGCCTTTGCGTGGTAGGCCTTGGCTGGACATGGATTAGTGCCCCTGGGTGCTTTGCTCACCTTTCAATGAAATCTTTCATGTATTTGTGTTTGTGACCTACAAAATAATATTCTCCAAATACTTGCGGAACTTGGTAAATAGTAAATGCATATGTGATTAAGTTTGCCAATTTCTCCTCTTTTTGTAACTTAATTAGCGGTCGGATTTGATTGATAAACACCGCCAACACCATGCTGGTGTTTTGGCCCAAGTGTGGAGTATGAATGGGCTTTTGCTTTTGTTTTGCTTGAATATGCCTTCTTGATTGCGCATTTTGGTGTATTTTCATATTTGTGCTTGCAAAAAGCATGTATATACGAAAACTCATGGAAAATGTGAGTTGTAAACCCTAATTCTAAGTTTTGGCATTCATATTTGTTTTTTTTGTTTCAATGTTGGTGGTAGAAATGTGAGTTAATGACTACCAACAAGCTTCCCCACACTTAATTCTTTGCTCATCCTTGAGTAAATTTTAATGGACTAAGCGGGTTCATCTCCTTGATTTGAAAATCTAGATACAGGTTATTCCAAGCTTCACCTGAACCTATGAACTTCCAAGTGTCTACCAAAATATCTTGGGTAATTAAAAAACGAAATAGCTTGGATTCCAATCTTCTTACTCTATCCCTGCTCAGAAACTTGGGTTTTTGTATATTTTGAAAACATAAAGATAGCTTTTGTTCCTTGAATGATTCTCTCGGGTCACTCAAATTTTGTAAGTGGTTCCTCACCAAGGCATATTTGCCATCTCTTTTGATCATCCTACTTCTAATAAGCTTTATGGAGCTTTGGGTAAGGATGAAAGTTTGTGAAGCTCTCTTACCTTGCATTTGTTGTAAAGTCAAATCCTAGACCGCACTAGAGAGAAGCATCATACTCTTAGATCAAAACAATGCAAGTGTGTGGAATTTTTGGTTGATATGACCTCTTTCTTTAGCTTTTGTTTATTCTTTTATGAGCCTTCATGTGCTCATCATTTTTTTAAAACTTTTGGAACTTCATTGTGTCCCTACCTCTTTTTTCTATACTTTGGGACCTTCATTTGTCCCATTCTTTTTTTCAATCTTTTTGCATAGCCTTGCTGTCTCTTTCTAAAAATATGCTAGAGAGATCATTTTTTAGAGCATGGAGTATTTATATTGGTGGTGATGGAAAGCATGTTTTAGCATATTCCTAGTGTAGGAATAGTTGTTTATTTGTAGCATGTATGTGAGTTTTGATCTTGGGAGCATGAAACATCTCTCAACAGGGGTCACAAAACTTGACCAACTCAACACAAAGTAAGAGGCATATATGGAAGGTTTTGTCATGTATGAGCATATATGGCCATGGTGGGTATTTGAAATGTCATTCAAGGAACATGCTATTTGAATTTTGTTTTGTAAAATAAATCCCAAGTACTTTGTAAGAAATGAGCAAGTGTCATGTCATCCTTCTATATCTCATTCGTCAATTACTTAGATAAAATGGGTTTCCTATAAGTGTTCACAATTTTTAGGAATTTTAGCAAGGAATAAAAAGTATGCAAACTTTTTAATCATAGGAAGACATGGAGATGAAGCATCTTATTTTTATTTTTTTAAAATTTATTCAGTTTTAAAGCTTCTATTAAATATGGAGTGAGAGGGTGAAAATTGCACAAACTGAATTTGAATTTGACCATCTTTTGTGCAACTGAGTCAGAGGTGAGTGTAGTTCCTCCCCCACACTTGTTTTCTTGCCTATCTTTATTTGACACAAAAGAAAAAGAAAACAAGTGCAACAATATTTCTAATAATAAAACTTTATTCAATGATAAAATGGTAGGCACATTACATGATTGGAATTCAAAATGATGTGAATGAAAACTTGAAATAAAGATGCGCCCAATTTATTGTTGCAACGGGAGTATCTAGAAAGGTTGATTTAAAGCATGCTCAACTCCCGCTGCTTTAGCAAATCTAGCAACCTCCTCTCCAAAGGCACGGTGAAGCTCATTGATCTCATCACCGAGGTCTTTGATTTTCATTAGACTCTCGGTGAGACGATCATTAGTCTTTTTAATGCTTTCACACAAACTTCTGTTGCTAGCGCTAAGGGATGCGAGCGTGGGGCCTTTGGGTGGCTACACGCTATCACTATCGCTAAAGACTCTAGTGGGATGCCCTCTAATTTGAGGCTTCACCATCCTCATGAACCTGAGGGGTGCACCCGAGGATTCTGACTTCTTTCTTGATGGACCATCTTGCTCATCGGTTTTTTAGCCGGTTTGCGCATGAGCGCCTTGCCATACCCTTCTTTGGGTTTGCGCATGCCTACCACAGTGTAGGAGAGACTAGGCCTAGTGGTATGGAAGGATGAACTAGTGCGGGAGACCGTATTGCCCAAAGGCATTACAACAGGGCACTTGCTAGGTCCGCTAATATCGGAAGCCTTCCACTTGAGGCTTAGGGCGCTGGTGGTTGGTCGTGTTGGCGCTGCCTTCTTCTCCTTGGCTCCACCTTGGGCCACCTTGGAACGCACCATGGTCTTGAGGCTAGAACTGCCACTCATGGAATAGCTAGGTGGTGCCATGATAGCGAGTGGTGCTTCGGTGATGAGCCTTGCTTCTTCCCTCATGAATGAGCTCTCAGGTACAAGATCAATGGAGGCTGAGATGTCATCAAGTTTGTAGGTGGAGCAAGAGCCCTTATACAAGGTAGGGCATGGCTGGCCATTGCTGATCTTAGAGCTTTGTGTGCTAAGTGGGGAGAGAAGAGAGCTTGTAGCTTGGTGTGAGGAGAGGAGAGGCTATGGGGTGGCTTATATAGGAGCTTGGGCTTTATCACGATGGAAACAAACCAAGCACCGCCATGGCTATGATACACTAAGGATCAAGAAGATGCACGAGAAGATTGTGTGCCAGCGGAGCCAGGGGTGGTGCGGCCACACCATGGGTGTGCCCTCACCCTAGCTCCTCCCCTTGGTTCGAGATTTCATCCAAGTTCTTTTGCATGTATGGGGATCCTAGTGATGCTAGTGTCAAATTATGATTCAACAGCACGATAGAGCAGGATACAAATGTGATCAAGTTGAATCAAGAATATTCATGTTGCACACTTCTCATGATCATGCATTAATGAGTGAAATATTATGTGATCTACATGTGACAAGCAAGATTGAGCAAGAATCATGGTTTGTCTAGTGAGGGCATAAAGGTCATTTTACCATGATGACTTGCTTAAGAAGATTAAGCAAATTTTTATATTTTAAATAAATGAAAGAATATGTTAGTATAGTTAATTTTAAATTTTCATGAATTTTGAATGAATTTATCAAAAGCAATTAAATCTATTCTATCTATTTCTAAATTAGTGTTATACAAAGGCTCTAGGAAAACTTTTAAACGTTGACCGTTAACTTTGAAAATGTTACCATCATCGTCCTAGATGGTGATCGCGCAGTGTGGCGAAGTGTTGATGACGGTGTACGGTCCTTGCCATTTGCTTCTTAGTTTTCCTTAACTGAAGAGTTTGACTCAAGAGTTGAACAGAAGAAATTTATCTCCCTCCTTGAATTCTTTGTACTAGATTCGGTGATCGTGCCATCTCTTAGTTCTTTCCTTGTAGAGCTTGGCACTGTAGTTTGCCTTCTCTCGCCATTCTTCTAGCACAGCAATTTGTTTTTGATGATTTCTGCCGGCTAGCTTCACATCCATGCTCTAGCTCTTTATGGCCCAGTGAGCTCGGTGTTCAAGCTCAACAGGTAGGTGATAGCTTTTTCCATAAACTAGCTAGAATGGTGACATGCCAATGGGAGTTTTATAAGCTATCATGTATACCCAAAGTGCATCATGTAGCTTATCTTTCCATCCTTTTCCCATTGCATTGATCATTTTCTGCAGGATATTCTTAATATGTTTATTTGAAGTTTTTGCCTGACCGCTTGTTTGAGGATGGTATGGGGTGGCGATGTTGTGCTTGGCGCCAAGTTCTTTTAGGAAGGCCCTGAAGGTTTTGTCGATGAAGTGGGATCCTCCGTCACTTATCACCATGTGGTGTTCCAAAGCGAGGGAAGATTACTTCATGAAACATCTTCTTTGTGTGCCTGGCGTCAGCAGCTCAACATGGTAGAGCTTTCACCCATTTTGACACGTAGTCAACAACAACGAGGATGTACTCGCTGTCATGGGACTTTTGGAATGGCCCCATGAAGTCAATGCCCCAAACATCGAAGATCTCCACTTGTAGGTTATAGTGGAGGGGCATTGCATTGCGAGATGTGATGCCACCTTGCAACTGGCATTTTCGGCGCCTTCGGATGAACTCCTTGGTGTCTTCGTACATTGTTGGCCAGAAGAACCCGCATTGCCAGATTTTGGCTTATGTGTGGAATACTCCGTAATGGCCTCTGTACGGTGTTGCATGGCATTTCTCAATGATTTGCAATCCTTCTACCGTGGGTACACATCTCCTCAATAGGCCATCAGAGCATATCCTATACATGTATGGGTCATCCAAGAGGTGACATCTGCTTTTTGCTTGTAGCTTTCTTTTGTTTTTGCCTAGTGGTACATATCTTGAAACCTTGAAGTTCATGATGTTTGTGTACCACGGGTTTGTGTCTATCACCTTCAGTAGCATGTCATCGTGTAGGAAGTCATTTATTGGTAGTTCCTACATGTTAGTGACTTGCATACGTGACAAATGATCTGTAATAGTATTCTCTACTCCCTTTTTATCTTTTATTTCAAGGTCAAATTCTTGGAGTAAGAGAACCCATCTAATTAATCTAAGTTTAGCGTCTTTCTTAGTGAGTAAATATTTAAGTGCAGCATGACCAATATAAATGATAACTTTTGCACCCACTAAGTAAGAGCTAAACTTGTTGATAGCAAAAACGACTGCTAAGAGCTCTTTTTCTGTGGTAGCATAATTAAGTTGTGCTCCCATCAGCGTTTTGCTAGCGTATGCGATTGCGTGATGCTTCTTATCTTTGGTTTGGCCAAGGACCGCACCAACAGCATAGTCACTAGCATCACACATTATCTCGAATGACAGCGACCAATCGGGTGGTTGGATGATTGGCGCTGAGACAAGTGCTTTCTTGAGAGTGTGAAAAGCAGTTAAACACTCATCTATGAACTCAAAAGGTGCATCCTTAGCTAACAGGTTCATGAGGGGTCTAGCGGTTTGTCAAAAATCCTTGATAAACCTCCTATAGAACCCTGCATGACCTAGAAAGCTACGAATCCCTTTTATGTTCACGGGGGGTGGTAGTTGCTTGCTAACTTTTATCATTGCCTTATCTACCTCAATCCCCCTATCGAACACAAGGTGCCTGTTGACGGTAGTTATTGTTCATCACAAACCGTCAATTTAACTTGAAGAAATACTTGAAATAGATCACTAATAGAAACTTGGGGGTTTAAACTAATAATTTCCATGAGTTTTGGTGAATCTGTAGTTTTAGCAACGTTATTCCAGAAAATAGGAAAGGGAGGATCAAAACATGAAAAAAGAACCAAACTTAAACGCGATGAAAACTACTCTAGAAGGTTCTAGAGGACACTAGAAGACACCATGCTACGGCGGACCCCGAGAGGTTGCTAGGTAGGGTCGGCTGGCCCCACCATGGTGCCACCTAGTCCCTGGAAGTGGCCCCTGCCCGTCAGCTTCCAGAAGCTTCCTCCATCACCTCCTAGGGTTGCATCTGTGCCATCCTTCAAGTCGGTTTGATCCAAGGGCTCACGTTGCACCCCTAGGGCTATATAACCAGGCCTTGACCCCCCTAGAGAGACATCTACATCTGCCATAAGTCAAGATTAGACCATAAATTAGGGTTTCTAGAGATTAGAAAGAGAGCTCTAGTTCTTCAAGTTATTAGTATAGGCTTTCTAGCAAGGTTCAAGTAGAGTTTGGGCTACTGCTCAGGATTTCGGATCTACCATCTGGAGACTGGTATTAGCCATTGTATCTCTTTATTTATGACTTTGTGCTACTTTAATATTATGTTGCTATTTATTATGTTCCTAGTTTGCTCTAGTTTATTGCTTAACATAGTTATGATTGAAGATGAATATATGCATATGTTTGTAGAGTGCTTAATTCAGTACTCAAGTGAGTTAAGTGGTCAACACTATGTAAGCGTGGTGCTTAGATATTGTTTGCCTGTGGATGCACTCTATATGTCAAGCCATGTGATAGATCACAGATGTGACACTCCCGTTGAGTCCTTTGTAGTCCACTCCCCGTGTATAGAACAAGTAGAACCTCGGTTACGAAGGAAGGGAAAGCTCTGTTCTCGAACTTCCCTAAGTAATGTTCCTTACGCATAGATCCAAAGTTAGTTATACTATAGATGAGAGTATTAATGCTTGAGTTTACAAAAAACTTATTGATTAGGAATGATATAGGAATCTTTTTGCTCTTACTGAACCTCGAGCTTAGTCATGCTACATTCGTGAGTCTCTGTTTCTATCTTTGGAATACCTTTATTACCATTTATTTATTATTTATTTATCACTTGACTTACCCTGCTAAAGCATAAGAGTGGGTTGGATCATAAGTATTCATATTAGTCAATGTCTCAATGTCAACTCAACCCCATAGCTCTTCCTTGTGGATTAAATATAAATAACGATACTCGGTATGCTCCCAGGTGAAATGCTATAATGGTAATTTATCTGTGTGCTTGCAGATACTTAACTTCAATATTATTTTCTTAGAGTTTATAAGTGACATTCATAATTTACTAACAAAGCATTTTTGGCATCATGCTAGGGATGACAACTTAGTAAGAGTGATGCTAAGAAATGCCAACAAGCATTTCTGGCACCATTGCCAAGGAGGAGCAATATGGCATTAGAGAATTGATAAATAAATACTTATTGATAAAACCATAACCTTTGCTTTAGTAGGCTTACCCTTGTTTGTCTATGTTCAAATCTTATACAGGGTAAGTGCAGAATTGGTTGTGATCCAACAAATTTCATCAATCAGAATCAACCAAATCAAGAGGAAGCTCAACACCAGTTTCTGAAGCTATGGCTGACAAGACTCTACGTGAGTTCTCTACTCCAAGCACCAAAAACATTCGCACTAGACCAACACTCAACATCGACAATGTTGAGTTTGAGCTCAAGCCAAGTCTCATCAACATGGTGCAAGCTACCCTATTCAGTGGAAAGGCACATGAAGATGCTTGTGCTCATCTTCAGAATTTTTTGGAGATTAGTAGCACAGTCCTTATCAAAAACGTTGCTCAAGACATCATACTACTTCGTTTGTTCCCCTTCTCACTAGTGGGAAGAGTGAAGCAGTGGTTCTACACCAACAAAGATCACATCAATACATGGGCAAGGCCATCCTAGAAAAGTTTTTCCCAGTAGGCAAGACCAATTCCTTAAGAGGAAAGATTTCAAGATTCCAACAACAGAAAGGAGAGACCATTCCAAAGGTATGGGAGCATTTTCAAGAATATGTTTCAGATTGTCCCCATCATGGAATGGAAGAATGGCTGCTCATGCAAAGTTTCTACCATGGATTAACTCAGAAATCTTGTGAACAACTCGATGCCACTACTGAAGGATCATTTATGTCACTCACCCTTGGGAAAGCTGAAACTCTTATAGAGAGGATAGCCTCTAATCAAGGCTTGTCATTGTTGATATTTGTTAACGCATACAGAAAAGGATCCGCAAGTGCACGAATATCGGTGAGCCTTTCACCAAGGAGATATTTCTAGAGTATCGTATTTGTTTATTTGCAAGGAGAAAGTGTGCGATGACTAACCTAAATCTATACTTAACCCCTGGGCCACACTACAAGGTAGCGAAGATATAAGTGATTAGAGAAGATTATGATGATAGTCTGGTTCCAACCTATGGTAAGCTATGAAACCATTGGTCTATGGGGACATACCGATGGAAAAGAGACACCACAGAGGATGCTTGACTAGGGCACTTAATCCTACCAATCCTTCTAACAAGATGTGGGGTACAAAGGAAGCAACGGGATTGTCACGTCCCACGCTACTACCACGGATCGGGCCAGACAGGGGATATCTACGAGTATCTCTAGCCTAAGCACCACGCTTACACTATAGACGATTACCCTACCCTCTACCATGGAAGAGAATAAAGTAAACTCATAAACCATAGAACAATAATAACAACATACTTACTTAGTATTGGAAGTTGAATTACCGAAGAATCCTAGAACCAAGCCTCGGGTTAGGAGACTTGATCCCGTAGGTACAAGCCGGATAGGAGACACCGACATGCCAGTCTTCCTCCAACTCTCCCTCCACTCTAACTCTCTCAATCTAGAACAAGAACTCTAATCTCACATGGAGACTACAAAGTTAATCTCTCTTATATGTGCCCTAAGAGATAGATCCATTCATGGGACCCCTCCCTACTGATCCTCACTGGAAATAATGAATTAGGATTTCAAGGGATTGCTCCTCCAGGGTCCAGAGGCCTTGCTTATGTAGCCCTCTAGGAAGCACCACAGCCTTCAGATCAAACTGACCTTAATCAATGACTTTTTATTAATCCTCAAAGGCGATGGAGGCAGGATCCACGATGTGGAGCCTGATTGGCTCTGCAACCCGAGCGCCTGCCCCAACCCTTGGGCAGCCACCCGGCTCTCGAGCCCGTTTCACCTCCGGTTTGTTTCTAGAGTCTTCTCGTATCTTTAAGATTATAGAAAAGTTATGCGTGGCCCTATTGTCTCTATGTAAACCTAACATGTGGGCCTTCCTTGGTTCTTTTCAGCTGACACCCTGCAGAAACAGACATTCACCAAAACTCGTGGAATTATGTCAGTAAACCCCCTATATCTAAGTGGTAATTATTGATGGTTAAAAATGATACTTATCTACCATCAACAAACTCCCCCCAAGCTTACCCTTTGCTCGTCCCTGAGCAACGATAAACTCAGTGATGGATCAAGAGTTGCTACAAAGCTTTCATGCCTCAAAAGTACATTTGCATTCAAACAAGAATTCTCCTCTGGATTAGAATGAACTATCCTGACTTCAAACTTACCCATATTACCTTTTACCATGGGGCTTGTAGCCATCACTTGGGTCTTGAGCAGTTGAAAGACAGAACGGTCAAGTCAAGCGCTATGTCTCAAGCTCTTTGACCAACCATTATTCCGGAGTTTTGCAGGGTTTTCAAATAAAACTCAGAGATTCCTGTGTATGACCCTTTCACGTCTCTCCTTTATGGTATTTCTGGATCCTCACCAAGGCATTTATGGTGTTTTTGGCATAAGGAATAGTAACATTATACCTTCTCTCTCTCACCCTACTTCTAATAGGTCTATCTAGAGCTCATAGGTGGGAGACAAGGAATCCATACTTGCAAACATTTATTGCATAGTCAGACACATGGATCTAGAGGGACAAGTCTGGCCATACAGTCAAATCAAGATGTGCATGTGTGTGATCCTAAATATGGGCTGAGTGGATATGTGTATAGTGGTAGAGGAAAAATGGTGAATATCTATTTCTACTTTTGCTCCTTGAAAGAAATTTATACCTCTCTTAAACTTTGAAGAAGTTGCTGAGAATTTTGGTTGCTAAAAAATCTCTCATAATTAGGACCCTTGTCCTTTTATTCTCTTTATTTTTTTTCTCACTCTTTTTCCCCCTTTTTTTAAAAGGAACTGAATACGATGGAATAATTCCCAAGTATCTTTTTGGAAACATAGATAAGAGATAGCAACAAAAATGTTGGAGCCTATAACAAAAGGGGATAGCAATGGATGAAGGGTTTTGTTCACTCCTAGTATAGGAGCAGAACAACTTGTTGGGTTGTGTCTAATGGAAAATATTAAAATGCATACCTCTAGGGTAGAAGCAACATAAGTAGGTGGAGTGCACGTGAATCTTGATTTTAACCGCATGACTAATCCCCTAGGGTCAACACAGACTAACCACACTCAATGCTTATAAGCAGCTAAGCTAACAAGTGAAAGTCTTTCCTAATCTAGTAAGCATGTATATATGGTTGTGGTAGGAATTAAACACTCATCATACAGGAACTCATCATGTAGGATTTTTAATTTTCAAAGATAAATTCTCCAAAACTCTAGTATCTCTAGGAGCATGATAAACAGTAGCTCAAAACCTTCCCATATCATATCCGCCAACTACCTAGACTTAGATCAAGCATTCACTACCCATGAGTTTCAGGTTCAGAGCAAATCTTAGATCAAAACAGTTGTGTCTAAAACTCAGGAGAGTTCGAGGTTGAAAACTAGGTACTAGAAAGGAATTACGGTAGAGCAACTATTCATCATTTCCATGCAAGAGATTATTCGAGATTCTTCTTTTATTAACAACTTCTTTAATAACAAAGACAAGCAAACTAGACACACCCTTTTTTATTTTGTTTCTATTATTTTAGAACATTATTATTACTAAATAAGAAAACTCATAAAGAATAAGGTAAAACTGAGAGAAGAAAATACTTAGCTAGATACATGGGGGTGCTTTCCCCCAAGTTGGATGTTGACATAGTCGTTCAATCTTATGAAGTAGCAGACTTGCAGCGGGGATGTTCTTCCTCCTCTAGTGGAGCATTAATTGATGTTGATGATTGTTAAGACAGTGCTCCATTAGTGGATAGAACATTCACTTGCTTGTTGGCTCTTCTTAGTCCTTCAAATCCATGTTCATTCTGTAGGTGCACCATCTGGTCCCACAGTAGAGACCTTGATAGCTTGCACCTCTTGAGATGGTCTCACCCATGTTCCTTGCTCTTCTAGCAATTTGAAGTGAAGTACTAGTTGTGGAAACTAGTAGCATCTTGCTCATTGTATATGTTCGTAGGTCCAGGATCTTCACTTGTAGGATTCTTGGGGAGTTGACAAGCTCCTCTACTATTGTGTTCAAAGTGGGTCCGACCCATAAAAACAAGGTAGAGATCAAGTGCATGGGATCTATTGGTGGAAAAACACTGACAGAACCAAAAGTTTATTCTTCTCTAACCTTAGGCATATTGAGCAAGATAAAGTTGATGTTTTTGTGTTTTGCTTGAACTTGACATGGGTGATAGGATCAAACAATGAGCATGAATGTTGCATTAAATCAATTGGGCAGATCAAATTTCTTAACCTTATAGAAGGATAGTCTATCTATGCATATTGTGTAATAATTTCATGATTATGACTATCAACTTCCAAAGAAAAGATGTGCAATCATTTTAGATCATTTAGTTAAGATTATAAGATCAAGAAAGTGATGACAGGAACAAAGATTAGAGAACTAAGCATGTTGAGTTAATTAGGTTGGGTCAAATGAGGTTGTAACTCAAACATGGTTGGTTCTCTATTTATGTATATACCGGCATCAAGGAAAGGATTTTAATGTGATGATCACTAACCTTAGGATGTTACCTTTAATGTTGGAGCGTGCTGGCACTATAACACCTTGTCGAAGCTTTCCTTTGTTGGTCGTTCTTGTTCTTTTCTTCAAGCGCCAATGTCTTCTCTGTTGCACTCCTTCTTTCTTACAATTAGTAATGTCATGTTTCGTTCTCTCTTTAATTTGTGCTTGGACCGTTAGCTCTTCTTATTGTTTCATTCCTGTGAATCATTAGTGGACACACATACCCGAAGGAGTATACAAATAATGATAGGGGCATTATTGTCACAAAGCTAAGGGTCAGTTTTTATGCTATAGAAGAATTTATTTGAACATACTAGCACAGAAACATTCACTATTACTTCTTTTCTAGAGGATTGATTTTATCTTATATTTGATTATCATATATAGGCATTATGAAATAACTCAAACTTATAGAAATAAAGCAATAGTTAATTGAGAGATTGCAAACCAGCGTGTAGAGCGATGAGAGCATGATAAGAGGAAGGTCATGGTTGAATCATCTAAAGGAGTTGGCCTTCCTTCCTCATACATCAGCTTCTCAATCTAGTGAGGGTGCAGAAAGTTGCATGCTCTCCTCTTGTCAATCTTTCTTAAATCCTCCATGATGGTCTTTGTCTTCAAGTGGCATGATGAAGATTTGTTCACCTGCTTCCATGGAGTGAGTGCTTTGATTGTGGATCATGCTTTGTGGCACTCTTCTTCTTTCTCTTTGGCTATGAATGAGTTGTGTCTCCCTTGTGCAAGATTATTTTGTCTCTCTTCATCTCCAGTATGAGTACATCTCAGGACTTTCCCATTTTGAATTTTGGAGTTTCTCTATAGGGGTTAGTCTAACAAAATATACCATTGTCTTTATTAGCAGTTTTTAGTTCAATAACCAAACTGGACTCCATGTCTAATTAGATTAAGGAAGGTTATTTAACCTAAGCACCATGCTTAATTTAAAAGCCAATAGAAGCATGTACACTATTTCTAAACTAACACTTACTAGGGTAGACAAGGGTAGCATCAAAGCATTATAGAGATTTACTCAAACAGTGATGAAAGAGCATGATTGTTGTTTAGCAAATTGAGCATGTCTTAAAGGTAGGGACAACCACGATAATGTAGCAACATGGCAAAAAATGTATTTATGGAAGTCTATCCCCCAAGCTTGAATTTTGCAAAAATTAAGATTAAATGAATGTAATTCAATGTTGCATAATGATTGGTTGGACATACCTTGCATTTGTTGTTCCTTCAATCTTTTTTCTCCAACCTGGAATGGTTAGTGACAAGAATACCCGAAGAAATATTTTCACAATTATAACTCTTTGCTCATTTCACAAGGGCAGCGCAGCAGAAAGGTGAATACTCATGTCATGGTCTGAACAGTGCTTGTTTTAGGACACTAAGCTTGTCCTTGGGAAACCTTCAAGATATGAATTAGCAAAGTGGTTTCCCCTCTAGAACTAATTTATATGTACTAATCTCAAGATTTAACACAATGAGATCTGCAATGTTTATGATAAATATATGTGTCTTCAACCACCCTTTCAAAATCTTTAGGAACAGGGAGCATAAGGGGGTTGAAGATCTCGTGTGGGGCAATGTTAGAGAGACTAAGTGAATTAGGATATTTCTTATACGAGCAAGGACTTGATAGAGTTTTTATATAGTAGCTTCCTTGTTCATTGAAGTCTCCATCATTCTCATCTTCTAAGGGTGATTCAACATAAATGTCCAAAATTTCCCTTGTATTGCCTCTCGAGTAGGCCTCATATAAGGACTCGCCTACACATTCAATGGAAATAGCACATAGATTTTTAATGCTCTTTTGCCATTGATGTTGCTCTTCTCTATCCTCCTTATGGTCTTGATGAATCCTATGCTTTAGATGTCTCGGTGGATTTCTAGGATCGCTCAGGAGAAAGAGCATAGGAAGATTCACAGGGATCAAGGATGGGTTTAAAGATGGGTTCAAATTTCATATCTAATGTGGGCATAGAAAGGGAGAAGATAGGAGTGGATTCTAGATGGCTTTTCTCTCCTTCTATGGCATCACTTGACATGTCATCCTTGAGTCTTTCTAAATGTCCTTCAAAGGGATTGGATTTGAAAAGCTTCCAAAGATATCCCTTCTTGAAAAGATTCAAACTATATGTACTAAAAGGTCTCCCATGAAGCAGGAAGTTTATGCTCCTCCCAAGATCATTGGAAAGGATTTCTAAGAGTAGAATTTCTTCTTTCCTCAAAGGATTTTGGAGTACAACTAGTTTGAGATAGATAGCCAAATCATGGAGTTGGAATGTTCGTAATGTGGCTATGAAAACTTCCTCTTCTAGTTTGGGGGATGGTTCCTTCTCTTCCTCTAGGAGTTTATCATGAAGGCTAGTGCAAGGATTGTGTCTACTAATAAGGACAAACCTTGCTTCACTAATGGATAAAGAAAGGAAAACTCCTCTAAAGGTGATATTATTAAGACCCATATAAAGATGTTGAAGAAGAATAGGGTCTTGTAACGCTAGGTCTAAACCTAAATTTATAAGGTGCTTGAAAGATTCCCTTAGTGTAGCCAAAAGTTCATTATCTCCTTGATCAGAACATAGGACCTTTGGTTCATTACCTTTTTTATTTGAAGATAGGACCTTGGCTGTAGGGAAGGGTTGGTTTTGACCTATTGCAACCAAACATGGGTGTAGCTCACAGCTAGATGTGAGAATCATGGGTTCTGGTGGCTCTAAGCTTTGGTTCATAGATGCAGGATATTGATAGATAGGTGTGGAATTTGGGTTATCCATAAGGATAGAAAAGAAAAGGCAAAAGGAAAAGAGAAAAAGATAAAAGTATAATACAAGGTTAAGCAAGATTTCAGGTTAACTCAGCTGACGTCTTTCTCCATGACAACGGCGCTAGAAATGATTGTTGATATTTGTTAACGCACATAGAAAAGGATCCGCAAGCGCATGAATATCGGTGAGCATTTCACCTAGGAGATATTTCCATAGTATCATATTTGTTTATTTGCAAGGAGAAAGCATGCGATGACTAACCTAAATCTATACTTAACCCCTGGGCCACACTACAAGGTAGCGAAGATATAAGCGATTAGAGAAGATTATGATGATAGTCTGGTTCCAACCTATGGTAAGCTATGAAACTATTGGTCTATGGGGACATACCAATGGAAAAGAGACACCACAGAGGATGCTTGACCATGGCACTTAATCCTACCAATCCTTCTACCGGGATGTGGGGTACAAAGGAAGCAACGGGATTGTCACGTCCCACGCTACTACCACGGATCGGGCCAAACAGGGGATATCTATGAGTATCTCTAGCCTAAGCACCACGCTTACACTACAGATGATTACCCTACCCTCTACTATGGAAGAGAATAAAGTAAACTCATAAACCATAGAACAATAATAACAACGTACTTACTTAGTATTGGAAGTTGAATTACCGAAGAATCCTAGAACCAAGCCTGAGGTTAGGAGACTTGATCCCGTAGGTACAAGCCGGAGAGGAGACACCAACATGCCAGGCTTCCTCCAAATCTCCCTCCAATCTAACTTCCCAATCTAGAAGAACTCTAATCTCACATGGAGACTACAAAGTTAATCTCTCTTATATGTGCCCTAAGAGAGAGATCCATTCAAGGGACCCCTCCCTGCTGATCCTCACAGGAAATAATGAATTGGGATTTTAAGGGATTGCTCCTCCAGGGTCCAGGGCCTTGCTTATATAGCCCTCTAGGAAGCACCATAGCCTTCGGATCAAACTGACCTTAATCAATGACTTTTTATTAATCCTCAAAGGCGGTGGAGGCAGGATCCATGAGGTGGAGCCTGATTGGCTCTGCAGCCTGGGCGCCCGCCCCAACCCTTGGACGGCGACCCGGCTCTCAGGCCCGTTTCACCACTGGTTTATTTCTAGAGTCTTCTCGTATCTTCTAGATTACAGAAAAGTTATGTGTGGCCCTGTTGTCTCTATGTAATCCTGACATGTGGGCCTTCCTTGGTTCTTTTCAGCTGACACCCTACAAAAACAGACATTCACCAAAACTCGTGGAATTATGTCAGTAAACCCCCTATATCTAAGTGGTAATTATTGTTTAGTCCTTTTTCATGCTATGTTGATGGTTAAAAAATGATACATATCTACCGTTAACAGTCATCATGCAACATTCAGTCATGGAATAAGAGTGAAGAAGTACTAGAAGAGGTGTGTGCATTGTCAACAAAAATGGATGTCCTGTTGAATTGGTTAGAACAGCTAGACAATTATAAGAGAGATTGTCAAGCCATACAAGATACATTCAATGCTCAAAATAGATGTGGAGAATATTTCGGAGTTGAATTCCCTGAATCTCAAGAAGATATAAACACTATCATCAATAATTTTGTTCCGCAATAGAAGCAAGGATGGAATCAGCAACCACAATCTACCTACCAAGGTAAGTACCAAGGTAATTGCTATCATTCTTCCAATTCTAAACAACCAACCTTGAGGGATTTAATCCTAGAACAAGCCAGGATTAATGATAATATTTCAAAAAGGCTTGGTTTTAATGATAAGGTTCTAGAAAGTATAAATGCTAAAATGGATAGTTTTTCTTTTGCTATGAAAGATCAATTGAGCTTTAATAAAAAGATAGAATCACAATTAGCCCAGTTGGCTTCTGCTCTGCCTTTTGCCACTAACCTTGAGAAGGTCAACGCTATAACCACAAGAGGTGGCAAGTCTACTCGTGATCCACCTTATCCAAAAGGGACAGGCAGGACACCAGTGGTAGTGTAAGAAGAGAAGAAGGACGATGAAGTTAAAGAAGTTATACCATAAGAGCAGGAATTGCTACAAGATTTTCATGACACCACTGTCCTACCGTTTCCACGCAAAAATCGGAAAGCCAAAATAGATGAGCAATTTGGTAAGTTTGTGGAGGTAATTCAAAAGTTATATATCAATATTCTGTTGCTAGATGCCATTCAGATACCCTACACGAGATATCTTCGAGACATCCTCAACAACAAAAGACCACTGCCCTACACTGAGATGATCAAGTTAACGGAGGAGTGTAGTGCGGCCATCCTAAACACGTCACCTCTCAAGAAGAAGGATCCATGATGCCCCACTATAGATTGCTCTATCGAAAGTGAGAACTTTGAAAATGCTTTATGCGAGCTTGGAGAAAGCATCAGTATCATGCCCAAGAAAGTTTTTGACAAGCTTAGCTACTCTACACTCACACCAACATCGATGTGTCTACAACTAGCCAACCAATCAATCTTCTACCCTACATGAATTGCTAAGAATATTTCGGTAAAAATCCAAAACTTTTTTATTCCTATAGATTTTGTAGTACTTGATATGTAGGAGGACATAAAGTTCCTCTCATTCTTGGGAGACCCTTCTTGAGTACCACAAATGCCCACATTGACGTTGAAGCCAGAGAAATTAAATTCAACATTAATGGAAAGAAGAGTGATCTGCTTTCAAGCCAAGATCGAAACAATGCTCCAATTTGGACTGTCATGAGAAGCAAGTATCAAGGTCTCCATCTTCAGGACCGAAGGATACACCCGAAGATTAAACCCGAACGGAGAAGTCCGGTTCGGTGGACTCAAAATCCTGAACCCCCACTGGGAGGTAACTCGATAGTTATCCATATTTACTTTTTGCATTGCATTGGCATATTTACTTTCTAACACTTGCATTAGAAAAATGAAATAAAAATTCTTATCATGGCATACTAAAAATTTAAGCCCCATGTAAATAACTTTTACAGAGCGTAAAAACCCCCGTAAGAAATATTTACTGTGGAGGCGCAAAAGTATAAAAATACCATCATTCATCTTCTTATATTTTATAATTTCATGAAAGTATTTTTGCATGCATAGTTATACTTTTATACGGTAAGAATATAGTCATCAGGACCCGCAAACATGTGGGGCCCACCACCATCACCTTCATCTCCACTCACCCTCCATTATTCACCACCATATTTTCCACTTTTACTCTCCACCGGCCAAATCCACCAAAGGAGCACTGAAGGACATCAGAGATCACTTAATCATGAAGCAAGGAACACTCAGGGAGATGGAGAGGCCATTTGGCCAAAGTGTGGGGCTAGCCGGTCTGCCCCTCTCCCCTCTATAAGTACTGCTTCTCCTAGCTGCTCAACTCATTCACACACACTACATTTCATCACTCTGAGCATGAAAAACTAGTTCCAAATTCTAAAGTTAGGATCCATTTCATTTGAGTGAAGTTTGAGTGAGTGAAGTTTGAGTGAGTTGAAGTTTGAGAGAGTGTGATTGTGCTACTAGAGTTAAGATCTTGAGAAAAAGAGAAGAAAGTATTGTTATAATTTGAGTAGAGAAATTTAATATTAGTGGGGATGTGTTGTCCAACTAGAGAAAGATAATTGCAAAGAATTAGGGAGAGGTTGTGCCAACATAAATTTTGCATCTCAGACGACTAACTCCCGGACTACTAACTTTCTGGATGGCTAACGGCTAACATATTATTTTCTCTAACCCATCTCCGTGAGTTGTTTGTACCTTATGTTTGTTTTTGTAGGAAGAATGAGCAAGTTCATTTGCAGGGTCAAGAGTGTGGTGTCATTCTGCTCATCAATGAGTTGTTCTTCATCCCATGCGGGTTTTGATATAGACGTTGACCCTTCATCCCCTACCGTCAGATCATCCTCACGCTCAGCTCCAGAAGAAACCTTCACCCTTCTCAGGGACAAGTAGATCAAGCTTCAAGATGGTCATGAGAAGAAGATTTTCTGAGAGTTAAAGGACTAGGAATTCACTCACACTCCTATTTTCAACCCCGCACTCCTTCAAAGGATAGGTATGGATTCTAAATTTGAGCTTGTTTTTAATAATGTTGGATGGGAAAATGCTTGGGAATTAAATGAACAAGGGTGTAGGCTTTTAACCATTGAATTTCTATGCACCCTACAACCTAGAGATACTAAAGTTTCCTTTAGGCTTTTCAATAAAGAATTTTCCCCATCATGGAAAAACTTCAGTAGGTTCCGTGGTTTCCCAAAACAATGTGCTATTGACAAAGATACTGCAATAAATGATTTTGATAGAACTAGATTTTGGCAGGACATTTCTAAGGAAGTAGTGTGTCACCGCCCCCGCACTGATGAATTGCATCACCCTACTTTGCACTTTTTGCATAAGTGGTTGGGTTTCACTGTTTTCCTAGGGAAGATTTTCGCGTAGTCAGGATAGAGAACTTAAATTGCTTTATGCTATGATAAAAAAGGAGAAAGTATCTCATGTTGAATTAATGATGCATTAGTGGTTAACAATTCCTAGGCTTAAGGGGGATGTTTGGTGCACTTCATGGGTGACTCATTTGGCTAGAAATTTAGATCTATTAGCTAATGCCACTATCACATACATTACTAACCCTCACTGGATTATCGATTAAATATATTTTAACAAAGCTCATATGCTCAAGAGGGGTAAGAATGGAAAAACTATGATGATGTATAAGGACTACATAAATGAATTTGAGATGCCAAACCAAAATCTCGGTCTGTATGTGGTGGATTCCTTTGTTTTTGATTTGTAGAAGAAAGGACAAGAGCCTCGCAAGAGTGCCTCTGTCAAATTCACACATAACCCAAACCCGAGGTATCGTGGTGAAGACACCGCTTCAGCAGGTCTAGCCTTCACCAGCTACATCGGATTTAATCATGCAGGACTATCCATGGTACATCATTCAAGGTATGATGGTTGGGAGCAACTCGCTCCCCATCACTTAGAGGCATCACGGCAGCAAGGATCCAGTGCACAGTTGGAGCACAGGAATTTTGACTACTACTAGCAGCAGGAGTATGAGGAGATCTCTAGCGACATCTAGGGAGGACGCATGTCTTTCTCTACACGAGGCTTCCATGACCATATGCCGAGCTTTCATGGTCCATACATGGGTCACCATCATCATCCACCTTCCATGGGCCAAGATCCACTGGTGGACCTCGCTCATATTGACACCAGGCTTACCACAATTAAAGAGAGCTAGCAACAAATCTGCAACACTCTCCATCAACATGCCCAATGGCAGGAACATACGATGCAGACTCTCACCGACATTCATTGGCACCAGCAGCAAGAACAGAACAATTAGGAATGGTTGTTCGATGGCATGAACATTGGCCATCCACCGTTGCCCCACATGTCAGGTCGGCTAGCCTGGGTCCATCTCCAAGTGAGATCAACTTCACATGGTAGCCTCCAACCGACCTCTACGATGCATCTTGACCACTATTTCAAGTCAGTTTGATCTGAGGGCTGCGGTTCATCCCACCGAGCTATATAAGCAGAGGCAGACCTCCACCCTGAGGCACCTCCTTCTTCATTAGCTACATCCAAAGCAAAGGCTAGGGTTTCACCCCTCCATCCAAGTAGAAGTAGAGATCCCTCTAGATGATCATCTAGTTCTAGTTCTTCTAGTTCATCTTCTAGTTCTAGTTCTTGTTCATCTAGTTGTAAACTAGAGATTAGGGAGAGAGGAGAGGAGAGAGCTGAGGAGGAGCCGAATTTGTCGAATCTTCCTCGACATTGTACTTCTACAACATCTAGTTCGTCTTGAGCAATCTCTAGGTTCTTCATTATTTATTTTTGAGTATTTTGTTTCAGTTCTTGCTTTATTATATTTACTGGATCTCCGCTCGTATTGAGTGCTCTAGTTATTCTAGATAATTAGAGTAGTAAGCGCTAGTGTAGACATTATGTCTAGACTAGGGTTTATCTGAGTTTGCGCCCAATCCCATGGTTAGTTGTGGTAGCCCACAGAGGTGACAACTCTGTCTGGTCTTTGTAATCCACCACATTCAGGTTGGTGTTTTGTAGAGCTTTTTGGCAGCCTTTCCCCGACTACTTCCTTCTCAATCTTTTTCGAGAGTTAGAAAGGTACTATTGCTCTGAAGTAGGTAAAATAGAGTAAGCCTTTGACAAGATAGAACCACTTAGGAAACCCTAAAATCCCTCTCTACCCTATAATTACCCTTTCCTTGGATGTTCCTAATTCTTCTAGTACACTTCACATTCCCCGTGGAAATTGATACTCTGGAATACTCCTAGGTGAAAGCTACATCAGTATCTATGCGCTTGCGGATCTTTTCCTGTTCGCGTTTAAAATACCCAACAAGCTTTCTGGCGCTGTTGCTGGGGAACAGTAGCTGTTCTAGAATCAAACCAAGTTCGTCCAAGTTTCATTTTTCTTTTTACCACCTTTTTACCACCTTTTTTTACCACTTTACCACATGTATTCCACTCCTATCTATAAATATTCTGCTCCAAAGGGTGACATGTTGGAGCCCCCACCATCTTCACACCCCATTCTTACAAATGGTTATAAGCTTCGTCCTGCTTTTATAGCCATGGTTCGGGACAAACCCTTCTCTAGGCTAAAAAATGAAAATCCATACACCCACCTTAGGGAATTTGAGCACTTGTGTTCTTGCCTCGCTATTGCTAGCATGACATAGGAGATCATCAAATGGAAATTGTTTCCTTTCTCACTTTTGGGAAAAGTGAAATACTGGTATGCTCATTCCGTACGAGACATAAATGGAGATTGGGATGAACTTCGGAAAAATTTTGGTCTTGTTTTCTTCCCAACATCCCAAGTTAATGCCCTTCGAATAGAAATTCTTACATTCCAACAGAAGGAGAAGGAGGCTCTAGGAGCAACCTAGGTTAGATTCACAAGCCTTAAAAACACCAACCCAGACCTCTCTTTGCCTAACCACGTACTTTTAAATCACTTCCATCATGGTCTTATCAAAGAAGTTGCTTTTCATCTTGACCTATCTTCCAGAGGTTCGTTCACACACATGTCCTTTAGTGAGGGGAAGCCATTCTATAGAAAATCCTTGAAAACACCCCTTACACTGGCATCTATGATGAGTTTCCCAAAGAAGAAAAAGAAAACGAGTCTAGCCCCGAGCCAAAAGAGGAGGAATATGCAACCGAATCTAAAATTTTTTCAAATCCTTCCAATAATTTGGTTGCCACTCCTAGACAAGAAAAGGAAGTTTTGATAGCCAAATCACAACCACTCCAATCCCAAGATTTAGCTATCGATCCTAAATTATTAATACCCCAAAATCCTCTAAGGGAAGAAGAAATTCCACCTTTGGAAAGCTCTGACCTTTCTGATACTGTTGGTTTAGACTTCCAATTTCATAAGAGACCTTCAAGCGAATATATTTCAAATCCTCTTTAGAAGGGATCTCTTATAAAATGTCCTTATTCTCAATGGGAAGAATTCGAGGATGGCATGTCGAATGATGCCATAGAAGGACAGCCTTGCCATACGAAAAAATCCTATCTGTTCTCCTATTATGTTCATAGATGACACAAATTCTGGACCTATCTCTAAACCCATCCTTGTCTTCAAAGATCCCCCTTATGCTCGTCCTTTCTAGTCTCATGATGATCCTAGAAATCCACTAAGTCAACCAAACCATAGGAGTCATAAAGACCATAAGGATGACCAAGACATACTACGACAGTGGCTAGAATGTATAGAATGGATGGACAAGGAAGAAGCCTTAATGGAATCCAACCTTGACTTAGTTTCAAATGGTGAGGTTTCAAATCCCTTAGAAGAAGAGTAGTAAGCGCTAGTGTAGATGTGGTGTCTAGACTAGGGTTTACCTAAGTTTGTGTCCAATCCCATGGTTAGTTGTGGTAGCCCATAGAGGTGATAGCTTTGTCTGGTCTTTGTAATCCACCACGTTCGGGTTGGTGTTTCGTAGAGCTTTTTGGCAGCCTTCCCCTGACTACTTCCTTCCCAATCTTTTTCGAGAGTCAGAAAGGTACTGTTGCTCCGAAGTAGGTAAAATAGATTAAGCCTTCGACAAGATAGAACCACTTAGAAAACCCTAAAATCCCTCTCTATCCTATAATTACCCTTTCCTTGGACATTCATAATTCTACTAGTACACTTCACATTCCCCGTGGAAATCGATACTCAGGAATACTCCTGGGTGAAAGCTACATTAGTATCCGTGCGCTTGTGGATCTTTTCCTGTTCGCGTGTAAAATACCCAACACTCAGTAAGTACTAGTTCAGCACTGTTGACACTTCTTTATGTTGTTACTAGGAATAAATATAAAACCTATCCCTAGCAACGGTGCTAGAAATGCTTGTTGGTGTTTCTTAGCGAAAGCAGTGTTATCCGCAAGCGCACAGAAATACCATTGTAGCACTTCACCCGAAAGTATTCAGGGTGTCGTATATTTCACAAGGATGGTTTGTATAGGTAATCTCTAATTCTAGTCAACCCTATGAACAAGAGAAGGATAGCTAGGGTAGTGAGGATATCTTAGGGTAGCTTTTCTAAGGTTAGATGCCGCTATCATTATGCTTCATGTCAGGCACCGGATATAACCTGGTCTGCCAAGCTATGCTGGCTTCTAGCTCTACACCATACCCGAACATGGGGGAATACAAGGGACGAATAGGGCTATCACAACCTGCCCGCCTACCCCTCGACCATGGAGCACGAGGCAAATGAGGGTAACCTCTAGTCTAGACACCACATCTACACTATCAGTTACAGTTCTAGCGTCAGCCAGTAACTTCTGCCTTTATCAGGAGTCCTCTACTAGAACCTCCGCCATGAGGACAAACAACAAACCTGCAAAGTATAATGATAAGGATAAATCACTTAGAAAAGTAATACCGAAAGAATATCATGACTTTCTTACCCAAAGTGGTAATCCGGCCATAGAGGTACAAGGGTAGCAGGTATTTATAGATCTGGCACTCCGGCTACTCATCAGACTTTGGGAGTCATGCACTTAGGAAGAGGGGTGGACAATTCCACCCTTCTCCTCCTCTTGCCCTCACTCACTCCCTACTCTAATGCTAGCTAGGCTAGGCTTGAAACTCCTCCATGCTCTTGCTCAAGTGTGAGCTTGAGTTGTGTTGTGTTTTTTGTGAGGGGGTGAGGGCTGCCTTTCATAGCAGGTTGGTGGGGCTAAGCAGGTGTCCAGGTTCTTTGAATCGCTAGCGCACCACCGCACCACCATACAGTGCATTGAATGAACTGACAGCCAGGTCACGGCCGCGCTAGGGGCGCGCGCGCCTGGGCTGAGCCGCCTTAGCCTGGCCTTCACATGGTTGGCTCCTGGCTAGAACTGGACTACTTCCCTGTGGTGGGCTTGGCCCAATTGTGTAGGTATGTTTGGGCTTGCTCTTGTTTTGGTTATTGGGCTTGTCATTTCATGTGAAATCCTTTGTAATTTTGGTCCATTTTTGTCATATTTCTATTCATACCTGCAAAACAAGAGTATCCACCAAAACTATGGAATTTGTTAGTGATAAAACCTATCTACTTTAGTTTTGGTGGATTTTATGCAAATGTTGGCGGTATTTGATTCGTGTTAAGGACCGCCAATAAGCTCCCCCACACTTAGCTCTTTGCTTGTCCTCGAATAAAGCAGTAGAGACTAAGGTGGTAGCTACTCCAAGTGTTTTGACATCTTGCATATAGATTACTCAAGCTTTTACCTGCATTTTGTGAGCATTTTCAAATATTCCCCAAGTTATCATAAGTACTTGGTAGATAAAACATTCATGATTCAAATCAACTTTATTCTACTCATGCTCTCACTGTTCGCCTAAACGGCCGTTTAGTCCGTTTAAACACCGTTTAAACGGTAAACAGAAGCCAGCCGTGTTGTTTAGGCCCTAAACGGTGAATTAAACGGTTGGGCCGTTTAAACCCGTTTAAACCGTTCAATCCCGTCTAAACGGTTTAAACAAAATCAGATTAAACGTGATTAAATGAGTTAAACAACCATTTAATCCATAATTAAGTGAATTAAAGAACAACGTCTATCACAATCAACATAAAACTAATTAACATTATAATTATATGAAGTGTTGTGGGATTTAGATTTCTTTCAACAAGATTATTTGGTAAAATATTTGATTTTTACATGTGTAAATATGTATGGGTTCTAGCAAATTTTATTTTTACCTACATAAATATGTATATTTTATTGTTATTGTACAAAACCGTTTAGGCCGTTTAACTCCGTTTAAACACCGTTTAAACGGTCTAAACGCTAAATGAAGGGTGACCGACTGTTTACCGTTTAGCGTTTAGGAAAACATTGCATGCTCTTGGACTTGGGTTTTTGCATTTTTCATAAAAGTGTAGCAATGCTCCTCTAATGATCTTCTCAAAGTCTCTCATTTATATTTTCATTTCTCACCAAGGTATTTCTTCTTGCTCATCCTACCTCTAAGTTTATTTATGTTTGTTTCAGGTATTAATGGTGAAATGGCGCACTTACCTTGTGTGAGTCAAGCCAAACCTTGAAGATCATGGAGGGAAGCGTCATACTCGAAGATTGGAATGATTATTTTTTGAACTCTTTTTGGGTTATGATTATCTCTCTTATTTCCAATAATGCTTCGAAGAGTATGGGCTTATTCTCACCTTTTTGCGGGTACACGTGTACCCATTTTTTCTCTCGGGGCGAGTGTCTTTGCACCCCTTGTTTTCTCTCAATTTTTTTATTTTGTATCATGCTCTTTGGCATGCATTCTTTTCTGGCTCATGCTTCTTTGGCATGGCATCTTTTATTTTGCCCATACTCTTTTTGGCACTTTGTTTTTGCAGAGAGAGAATCATAACCTTTCTAGAGTAATTTTGTTTAAGTTTGAATTCCAATCTTGTGAGCATGAAACTTCTCTTAACATAGTATCAAAGTTTGAACAAGAATCAACACAAGTGTAAATGGCTATGTGTAAGTTCAAGATGCAAGGCTTGGTGGAATTTCATTTTATCATTGAGGAGCATGCTTTGTGCAAGTTTGATTTTGAACATAAATCCCAAGTCTCGTGCAAGAGAGAACAAGTTTCATTTTATCCACTATGTTTCATATACCAATTTACTTAGATAAATTGGGTATGCATGTATTTTGCTCACAAGTTCAGGTTCCAAATAGAGAGAAGGTATATGCAAGAATTTATCATGTGATCAAATTTGAAGTAGAGCATTTGCATATTTTATTTTTGCCCAAGTTTTATTTAGGAGTGAGGAGTAAGAAGATGCACAAACCAAATTTTTACCATGGTTGTGTTGTGCATCCGGTGCATGTCTCCCCCACACTTGTTTTTGTACCTATCTTTTATTTCAAATGTTGCACAAGGACAAAAACAAGTGGAGACAAATATCCAAATAATATTTATTGAATTTAAAACTAGATACAAATAGGCACTTTGATGGACATAAAATGCTGAAATGTAAATGTGCCTATGTTTATTTAGCGGGAGAGAACTCTAACAAGAAAGGTTGAGAGCGTGCTCAACTCCCGCTGCCCTTGCTACTCTAGCGAGCTTTATTTGAAAACTAAGGCGTAGCTTGTTGAGGTCCTCAACTAGCTGAGCATTCTTGAGCTACTTCTACTCTAAGTCTCTCTCTAAACGCTTAACCATGCTAGTGAGGGTGTCAACCCTACTCATGAGGAAAGTCATGGTAGGGATCCTAGGAGTGGGAAGCAAGCCAGAGTCTACTACATCAGGTGTTTTCCTAGGGTTCTTCCTAGGAATTCTAAGTGGAGCACTTGAAGTAGATCTCGCCGAAGTCTTTGGGGCAGCCTTTCGAACGAACCCCTTTCCTCCTTCCTCCGTTGGGCATGTCTACTCCCAGAAGTGTGTGAGAGAGACTTGCCCAGGTGGTGTGGAAGGACGAGGTCGTAGTGCTGCTCGGAGGAGTGGAGGCCAGATGCTTGCTTGGTCTGTTGATGTCAGATGTCGGACTCATCACTCCAATGACACCCCGTAGTCAGCCACTGTGGTGGTATCGCTTTCACCTTGGCACCGGCGAGAGGTGGCCTCGTCCTTGCCATGGATTTAAGGCTGCTACTCTCGCTATGGCCATGGCTTGCTAGTGGTGGAAGTGAGGCGGAGTGGCCTCTAAGGTGAGGGTATCCTCCCTCACAAGGTCGTCCCAAGTGAACGACAAGTCCCCGTCTAAGTTGTAGGGGGAGCTAGCAGCTTGGTAGAGGGCCAAAGCATGGCTTGCCATTGCTTTTGGCTTTGAGAGAGAAGAGCAATGCTGCTCTTGTGAGGGAGAGAAGAGATGGCCAAGAGCTAGAGTGCTTTGGTGAAGAGGAGAAGAGGCCAAGGGTGTGTTTATATATGACTTGGGGCCTCTACTGGTCACCAATTCGCAGCAATCAGCAGTAATGCACATTAATGCACAATATTGCACTACTGAGGGAATATGTTGGTGAAGGAAAGGGGTGAGAGGCCACGCCAGATGTGGCTCCTCTCTGGCCGCCCTTTTGTCCAGATGCATATTTCAAAACTCTAATTCAAATTCTGCAGTGCACTAAGCCAAAATAATTTTTGCATTTGCGACTTAATGCCTCATATTAGATGTTGGGTTATAGAATCAAGCATGATTTAATCAAGGAATATTTTTAAAAAAATAAGCTCAAGTGCAGGAATCATGCATAAATCCAGTGAGGGCATTTTGGTCATTTTTAACATTTCAAGCATATTTTTATATTTTCTTAAGAAATAAAATAGAATAGATTTATTTGTTAGCATTATTTTTATGTTTTCATCATAAGTTGATTAAATCTATTCTATCTAATTCTTGGTTAGGAATAGATTCATGAGAAGGTGCAAGGAAGGGTTTGAGACGCTGACCGTTCACCTTGAAGATGTTACTGTCATCATCCTGAATGGTGATCGCGCCATGTGATGAAGTGTCGACGATGGTGTACGGTCCCTTCCACTTGCTTCGCAGCTTTCCCACATCGAAGAGCTTGACTTTGGAGTTGAAGAGTAGGACTTGATCGCCCTATTTGAACTCCTTGAGCTTGATCTGGTGGTCATGCCATCTCTTGGTTTGTTCTTTGTAGAGCTTGGCACTTTGGTAAGCTTTCTCACGCCATTCCTCTAGCTCAGCAATTTGCTTTTGTCTGTTTCTGCCGGCTAGCTTCACATCCATATTCTAGCTCTTGATTGCCCAGTGAGCTTTATGTTCAAGCTCCACTGGTAAATGGCAACTCTTGCCATACATGAGCTGGTATGGTGACATGCCAATGGGGGTTTTGTAAGTTGTCCTATATGCCCAAAGTGCATCAGGAAGCTTGTTCTTCTAGCCTTTCCCCATGTCATTGACCATCTTTTGCAGGATGTTCTTGATCTATTTATTTGAGGTCTCAGCCTATCCACTTGTTTGAGGATGATAGGGGGTAGCAATGTTTGCTTGGCACCAAGTTCCTTTAGGAAGTATCTAAATGTCTTGTCAATGAAATGTGATCCCCATCGTTATCACCATGCGAGGTGTACCAAAGTGAGGGAAAATAATTTCATGAAACATCTTTCTAGCATGCTTGGCATATGCAGCTCTGCAAGCCATTGCTTCCACCCATTTGGATACATAGTCCATAGCTACCAAGATGTACTCGTAGTCATGGGACTTCGGGAATGGTCCCATGAAGTCAATGCCCCATACTTCAAATATTTCTATTTGAAGGTTGTAGTGGAGGGGCATTGCATTCCGAGCTGTGATGTTCCCTTGATATTGGCACTTCCGGCACCTCCGAACGAATTCTTTGGTGTCGTCATACATGGATGGCCAGTAGAATCCACACTACTAGATCTTGGCTTGTGTGCGGAACACTCCATAATGGCCTCCATATGGTGCCGCATGACATTTTCTCGATGATTTGCCATCCTTCAGCTGTGGGTACACATCTCCTCAATAGACCATCTGAACATACTCGGTACAGATAGGGGTCATCCCAAAGGTGTCGTCTGCTTTCAACTTGTAGCTTTCTCTGGTCCTCCCCTGGTGGTACATAACCTGCAACCATGTAATTCACAATGTTTACATACCATGGGTTGGAGTCCATCACCTTTAGCAGCATGTCGTCGTGTAGAAAGTCATTGATTGGTAGTTCTTGCATGTTAGTGACTTGCATACATGACAAATGATCTGCAATGGTATTCTTCTCCCTTTTTATCTCTTATTTCTAGGTCAAACTCTTGGAGTAAGAGAATCCAGTGGATAATCATGGTTTTGCATCTTTCTTAGTGAGCAGGTATTTTAATGCAGCATGATCGGTAAAAACGATTACCTTACTCCAACTAAGTAAGACCGAAATTTATCGATAGTGAAAACTACTGCAAGGAGCTCCTTCTTAGTTGTGGCATAGTTAAGTTGAGCACCTATCAGCGATTTGCTAGAATATACGATAGCGTTATGCTTCCTATCTTTTGTTTGGCCAAGGACCGCACCAACAGCATAGTCGCTAGCATCGCACATGATTTCGAATGGTAGTGCCCAATCTGGAGGTTGGATTATTGGCGCTGAGATGAGTGCTTTCCTAAGTGTGTGGAAAGCATTCAATCACTCATCTGTAGACTCAAAGGGTGCATCCTTGGCTAGCAGGTTTGTTAGGGGTCTAGATATCTATGAAAAGTCCTTGATGAACCTCCTATAAAACCATGCATGGCCTAGGAAACTGTGGATCCCTTTAACATTCACTGGGGGTGGTAGCGATTCTATGACTTCTATTTTTGCTCTGTCTACCTCTATCCCCCATTAGGACACTAAGTGTCCCAAGACAATGCCTTCTCAAACAATGAAGTGGCACTTTTCCCAGTTAAGTACCTGGTCCTTTTCTTAGCATCATTGCAAGACTCTATCTAGGTTCTCAAGACAATGATCAAAGGTTTTTCCATAGACTAAAAATTCATCCATGAAAACTTCCATGATTTCTTCTATCATGTCTGAGAAGATAGACATCATGCACTGTTGGAATGAGGTGGGTGCATTACACAACCTAAATGACATCCTACGATATGCATACGTTCCATATGGACATGTGAACGTAGTCTTGTTTTGATCATCGGGGTGGATGGGAATTTGATGATACCCCGAATACCCATCGAGGAAATAGAAGAAAGAATGCTTAGCCAACCACTCCAACATTTCATCAATGAAGGGTAGCGGAAAGTGATCTTTCTTTGTTGCCACGTTAAGTTTCTGGTAATCTATGCACATTATCTAGCCCGTGACGGTTCATTGCGTGAAGAAGTTTGAGGACTTCCTTCTTCATGACTTCTTGCATCGCATTATTGAGCCTACGCTGAGGCTCTCGAGATGGTGTACTATCTGGGTCAATCGGTATGTTATGGATACAAAGTGTTGGGCTTATCCCCTTAAGATCTACAAGGGAATACCCAAAGACCGGCCTATGCCTCTCTAAATCGAACAAGAGTTTGGTGGTCTCCTGTTCACTAAGCTTGTCGCTAATGATGACAAGGGTTTCTTTATTATCGTTTAGGAAGGCATATCACAAGCCAGCGGGTAGGGGCTTAAGCTCAACTAGAGGTCTTGTTAGGGCTTCCTCTTTGGGAAGTTCTATGGTTTCACTAGAATAGTCCTTTTCCTCTATAAAGGATTCAACATCTTTTTCTAAGGACAGTTCTGGTGATTCAAAGGGTGCTATCGACATGACTTTCACGGGCATGGTAAAGTCTAGAGGAGGTTCGGCCACTGAGTTTTTAGCTAGAGTGACTTGGATGGAAAATGATTCCCTCCCCAGCTTTACATCTTATTCCCCTATTTTCGATGGATCAGCGAATAGCTTTTCCAGGGGATGCCCGATCAGGATATCGAAGTCCTAAACTTCAAAGACATAGAAGTCTAGGCCTATCACCATGTTATCATAGTAAATAGATACATCGTGGAGATGTCCTAGGCATTCTAGCTTCTGGCGAGGTCCAACCCTAAAGGTTTTGGTAGTCAGGGCAATCTGCTCATTACCTAGGTAGGTACATGCAAAAGATTTGGTCATGATATTTGCCCTGGCTTTTGGGTTGTACAGTGCATGTACCATATTCTTGCTAATATGGCATTGGTTGGTTGAGGATGGGGTGAGAATCTGAATTTCTTCAGAAGAGCTCTCCCCTTCCTATGACCATTCGATGCTCATAATAGCGGTCAACTCCTTAATGGATTTTCTAAGATCATCTGGGCTCAGGGGTTCTAGAGGAGTGACAGGAATAGGTGGCCTTTTTTGGCAACCATACTTTGAGGTGTTTCTAAAATCTTCAAAGAATTCATCCTTGAAATACGGCAGGACTTCATCCTGAGCCTCTGGTTTGGGCGAGGGTCTCTCTATAGATGTGTTTGTTTCAGCTTCCGCCGAAGAGACTTCCTTGTGTTTTTGCTCGGGTTCCACACAGATGGGTTCTAGCGGGGAGAGTTCTCTAGAATGTGATCTAGGAGAGCTTCTCCTTCTGCCGTGGTCTTATGTGTAAATGACCCTCCAACAGCTACATCTAGCTGTAGGGCAGCTTTCTTGCTAAGATCTAACCAGAAGTGCTGCAATAACACATGGCTTGGTATTGACAAGTCTGGGCAAGACCTTGATAGGACTGAGAGCCGGTCCTTGGCTACACCTATGGTTTCTCCCTCTTTTTGTTGGAAGTTGAGTATCTCTTGTCATAGGGAAGTGATTTGAGATAACATAAAGAATGCTAAGAAAATTTTGCTTCGCAATTCTTCCTACTCTCCGTTTACCTTTCCTATGTTACGGTCATACCATTGTCTCGCTCTCTCATGAAGAGAAAAGGGAAACAACTTCCAACACAATTTTCTTGTGACATGCCTGCAATGGTCAGGCATGCACAGAGCTGCTCAAACTCCCATAGGTGTTGATATGGATTTTCATAATCCAAACCTAAAAAGGCTTGCTCCTAAACCATGGCTATAAAACTAGGGCAGAGCTCAAAACTAGAAGCTATGATTGGCTTCGAGGATTGTGTGGGTTCTATAAGCTCGCCCTTTGGAGCAGACAGGTTAGCAATGGTGGTTTGGTCCATGAGGAAAGTAAAAAGAAGACTGTTTTTGGTATTTTTAACTCAAGTTTCACGGGCAGACTAGGCTCAGAGAATAACTATAACAATCGTCCTTGGCAACAGCGCCAAAAATGCTTGTTGACACTTCTTAATGTCGTTACTAGGAATAAATATAAAACCTATCCTTGGCAACGGCGCTAGAAATGCTTGTTGGTGTTTCTTAGCGAATGCAGTGTTATCCGCAAGCACACGGAAATACTGTTGTAGCACTTCACCCAAAAGTATTTAGGGTATTGTATATTTCACAAGGATGGTTTGTATAGGTAATCTCTAATTCTGGTCAACCCTATGAACAAGAGAAGGAGAGCTAGGGTAGTGAGGATATCGTTGGGTAGCTTTTCTAAGGTTAGATACCGCTATTGTTATGCTTCACTTCAGGCACCAGATATAACCTGGTCTGCCAAGCTATGCCGGCTTCTAGCTCTACGCCATACCCGAACATGGGGGAATACAAGGAACAAATAGGGCTATCACCACCTGCCCGCCTACCCCTCGTTTGTGGAGCACGAGGCAAACGAGGGTAACCTCTAGTCTAGACACCACGTCTACACTATTAGTTATAGTTCTAGCATCGGCCAAGAAGTTCCGTCTTTATCAGGAGTCCTCTACTAGAACTTCCACCACGAGGATAGACAATGAACCCACAAAGTTAACGATAAGGATAAATCACTTAGAAAGTAATACCGGAAGAATATAATGACTTTCTTACCCAAAGGGTAATCCGGCCGTAGAGGTACAAGGGTAGCGGGTACCAACAGATCCGGCACTCCGGCTACTCGATGGACTCTAGGAGCCACGCACTTAAAAAGAGGGGTGGACAATTCCACCCTTCTCCTCTTGCCCTCACTCACTCCCTACTCTAATGCTAGCTAGGCTAGGCTTGAAACTCCTCCTTGCTCTTGCTCATGTATGAGCTTGAGTTGTGTTGTGTTTTTTGTGAGGGGGCGAAGGCCTCCTTTATAGCAAGTTGGGGGGCTGAGCAGGCATCTAGGTTCTCTAAATCAGCTAGTGCACCACCGCACCGCCATATAGTGCATTGAATGCACCGACACACGTGAGATGGGCCCAAGGGGCACCAGCCAGGGTGCGGCCATGCCAGGGGGCGTGCGCCTGGGCTGAGCCGCCTTAGCCTGGCCTTCACGTGGCTAGCTCCTGGCTAGGCCTGGACTGCTTCCCCATAGTGGGCTTGGCCCAATTGTGCAGGTATGTTTGGGCTTGCTCTTGTTTTGGTTATTGGGCTTGTCATTTCATGTGAAATCCTTTGTAATTTTGGCCCATTCTTGTCATATTTCTATTTATACATGCAAAACAAGAGTATCCACCAAAACTATGGAATTTGTTAGTGATAAAACCTATCTACTTTAGTTTTGGTGGATTTTATGCAAATGTTGGCGGTATTTGATTCGTGTTAAGGACCACCAACAAGCACCTAGCTTGGGGGAGGACCCCCTATACCTGAGGTAAGTTTTTCTTTCTAGTATTTTATTTTTCTATTTATTTTTTATCTTAAAAAATACATAATTAGAAAAACAAAATAAAATTTTTCTATTATTTCTATGTTAGTATGTGTCTTTCTTTTTGTTTGAATTTCTTCATGCTAAAAAACCAAAAAGAGAGTGTGTAATATAGTTGCCTTTAGTTTGCTTAAGTTTGCTTAAGATGTGTCATCTTGTTTTTTAAGAGTAGAATAAATAACTAGAACTTGAAGATAATCTCTCATGATAGAATGATGAATAGTTGCTCTATTATAATTTCTTTCAAGTACCTAGTATTCATGTTTGAATTCTCTTGAGTTTTGGATGAAATTAATTTGACATGAGAATTTGCTCTGAACTTGAAACTCATGGGTAGCATATGCTTGATCTAAGTCTAGGTAATTGACGGATATGATATGAGAAGGTCTGAGCTGCTATTTATCTTGTTCTAAGAGATACTTGAATTCTAGAGAATTCTTTTGAAAAACTTAAAAAATCCACATGATGAGATTCTATATGACAAAGTTTGAATTCCCACCAGAGCCTTTCATGTTTATCTAGGCTAGGAAAAACTTTGACATATATGTTGCTTGCTTTTGCATTGAGTTTTATCAAGCTTTGTTGATGCCTTATGAGAGATTTATCATACTCTTAAAATCAAGATCACGTACACACCACCCACAAGTGCACTACTCCTACACTGGGGGTAGGTGCAGAACATGTCTTTCATTTAGATCCACACAAAAATGTTTTACTCCTACGTTGGAAGAAAACACCAAAAATATTCCATATAGGTTTCCACTAAATAAATGCTCCAAGTTCCTATGCTATCTCTCAAATATTTACTATGTAGAAAAGAGGCATGGGCTATGCAAAAGGTATTCATGAAAAAGAAAGAAAGAATTGAGAAAAAAAATGGACAAGTGTCCAAATGATTAAAACAATGGGTACTTCGATGCCTACCTGAAAAAAAAGAAGAAAAAGAAAAGGATGAATAAGATAGCCTATGTTTTCTTGCAAATGTTTTCCAGTTTCAAATGAGACATGTTTTCAAGGAGTAAAGTAGAATTAGGATAGCCACCATATATTTCCATCACTCCACACACATGCACATCTTGATTTGATTGTGTGACTCAACTCTCTTTGGATCCAAGGTTTGACTTTACAATATATGTATTGTTAAGTATGCTCTTTCATGCACTTATCCATTCCCATGAGCCGTACATAAGCCTTAGTGCAGGAAGATGGCATAACATTATTCATTGCCTTGGTGAGGATCCAAAAATACCACATATATGAGATACTTGAGTGTCATGCAATGAATCTCTAAGTTTTATTTTGGAAACTTATAAAAACTCTAGAACTATGGTTGAACAAAGAGCTTGAGACATAGTGCATGACTTAATTGTTCTATCTTTCAATTGCTCATGATTCAAGTGAAAGCTCAAAAGCCCTATGGTTGAAGGTAATATGAGTAAGTTTGAAAGTCAGATAGGTGAATTTTAATCCGGAGGAGAATTCTTTGTTGAATGCATGTTTACTTTTGATCCATCATTAAGATTAGCTTTGCTTAGGGACTAGCAAAGGTTTAGCTTGGGGGAGCTTGTTGATGGTAGTTATCGTTCTTCACAAACTATCAATTTAACTTGAAGAAATGCTTAAAATGGATCACCAATAGAAACTTAGGGGTTTAAACTAATAATTTCCATGAGTTTTGGTGAATCTGTATTTTTAGCAGGGTTATTTTCAAAAATAGGAAAGAGAGGATCAAAACATGAAAAAGAACCAAACTTAACCGTGATGAAAACTACTCCAGAAGGTTCTAGAGGACACCAGAAGACACCACGCCACGGCAGACCCCAAGAGCCTGCCTTGTGGGGCCGGTTGGCCCCACCATGGTGCGGCCCGGTCCCTAGCAGTGGCCCCTGCCTATCAGCTTCTAGAAGCTTCCTCCACCGCCTCCTAGGGTTGCATTTACGTTGTCCTTCAAGTCGATTTGATCCAAGGGCTCATGCTGCACTACCAGGGCTATATAACTAGGCCCTGAACCCCCTAGAGAGACATCTGTATCTGCCATAAGTTAAGATTAAACTAGAAATTAGGGTTTCTAGAGATTAGAGAGAGAGAGAGCTCTAGTTCTTCAAGTTATTAGTATAGGATTTCTAGCAAGGTTCAAGTAGAGTTTGGGCTACTGCTCAGGATTCTAGATCTACCGTTTGGAGGCTGGTATTAGCCATTGTATCTCTTTTTTATGACTTTGTGCTACTTCAATATTATGTTGCTATTTATTATGTTCCTAGTTTGCTCTAGTTTATTGCTTGACATAGTTATGATTGATGATGAATATATGCATATGTTTGTAGAGCGCTTAATTCAGTACTCGAGTGAGTTAAGTGGTTGACTGTTGATACTAGATACGCACATGAAGAAATTTAAGAGAAATAATCCGCAAGTGTACGGATATCGGTGAGCACTTCACCCGGGAGATAAGTCCATAGTATCGTATTTGTTTTATCCGCAAGGAGAAAGCGTGCGATGACTAACCCAGTCTTTACTATTACTGTTGGGCTGCACTACAAGGTAGTGAAGATATAAGCGATTAGAGAGAACTATGATGATAGTCTGGTTCCAACCTATGGCAAGCTATGATACTATTGGTCTAAGGGGAAATACCGATGGAAAAGAGACACCATAGAGGATGCTTGACCAGGGTACTTAAATCCTACCAAACCTTCTGACAAGAGGAGGGCTCCAAAGGTAACAATGAGATTGTCACTTCCCACGTTACTACACATCGATCTGGCCAGATAGGGGGTATCTACGAGTATTCCTAGCCCAAGTACCACACTTACGCTATGAATGATTACTCTATTCCCTATGCAAAGAGAATAAAGTAAACTCATAAACTAAAGAACAATAATAACAACGTACTTACTTAGTATTAGAAGTTGAATTGACAAAGAATCCTAGAACCAAGCCTCGGGTTAGGAGACTTGACCCCATAGACACAAGCTTGGAGAGGAGACACCAACAGGCCAGGCTTCCTCCAATCTTCTACCTCAACTCTAACTCTCTTAATCTAGAAGAATAACTCTAATCTCACATAGAGACTACAAAGCTAAACTCTCTTTGTATGTGCCCTGGAGAAAGATCCATTCAAGGGACCCCTCTTAGGCGAATTCTCTCTGGAAAATATGAATTAGGGTTTCTGAGCTCTCTCCTTCAAGCGCCAGGGCCTTGCTTATATAGCCCCCTAGGAAGCACCATAGCCCTCGGATCAAACCGACCTTGATCAACGATTTTTATTCATCCTCAAAGACGGTGGAAGCAAGATCCATGAGGTGGAAGCTTATTGGCTCCCTAGGTTGGGCGGCCGTCCCTGGGGCTAGGCGCCCGCCCCTGTCACTATGACAGGTGGGTCCCACCTCCTAGAGTTTGGCTTCCCGAACCTTCTAGATTATACTTTTTCGGTGTATGGTCCTTTCTCTCTATGTAAACCTGACATGTGGGCCATCTTTGATTATTTTCAGCTGACACCCTGCAGAAATAGATATTCACCAAAACTCATGGAATTCTGTCAGTTAAACACCTAGTCTATGGTGGTAATTAATTTTATAGCATTCTTTTATTTAAGTTGACAGTTAAATATGATAGTTAATTATCATCAACAAACTCTCCCACACTTAGACTTTTACTCGTCCTCGAGAAAAGAATAGATTACCTTAGGCGCAATCTCTAGACAAGACATCTATAGTAGATTTATTCCTTAGTCATACCTGTACTGTGGGATTCCAAGTGTCTACCATACCATTTTGGGTAGTTGAAGAATGGAACAGCTTGAAACTGAGCCCCTTTTCCTTTCAACCTGCCACGTGGAGTTTTGTATGCATTTGAAATAAAAGCATAGCTTACCTTCTACCTCATGTGGTACTCTCAAATCACTCAACATATGTGGTATTTGTGGATCTCTCTGAGACATGTATGAGGAAATGTTTTGTAGTACATCCTACCTCTACAAAAGCTTATCTGGAGTTGAAGGTATTTCAAGGATGTAGCATACTTATCTTGCATATATTGCCAAGTCAAAATGGGATCCAAGGAGGGGAGTGACATACCCCTGGATCAGGACGTGCATGTGGTGTGGTTTCAAAAGAACAAATGTAGTAGAAAATATTTGTGGAAGATAGAAAGGGTGCAAGATAATTCTATAATGCTCCTTTACAAAAAAATATATTATCCCACTTTGATTTGAAGAATTGCAACTGAAATTTGTACTTCACAAAAGGCAAGACCAATGCTTTCTTCTTCTTTTTCTCTTCTTCTCTTTTTTTTCTTTTTTTTTCTTTTTTTCTTCTTTTTTTAACAACGTAATACATGAACTTTGATAGAATATTGTGAGAAGATAATAACATTCTAGAGCATTTTAGAATCATGGCTAACAATCAAGGAAAACCTATAGAGAATATATTTTTGATTGTTTACTCCCAGGGTAGGAGTAGAACAAATTTTGAGTGGATCTAAATAGGTAATATGGTGGTGCGTACTTCTAGGGTAGAAGTAGCAAGGGGTGCAAAAATTAGTGTGAATCCTGATCTTAGGGGCATGGCCCACCTCTCAACAAGGGTCTAGCATGGCTTGACCAAACTCAACACAAAGTAAATAGCTTATATGCTAGTTTTATACATATAAGGCTCTACTAGGCATTTCTTTCTTACCACAGTGGAGAAGCATAGCTAATAATTTTAACATTTTTGTAAAAGAAATTCTCCAAGTGACAAAGTATCAGAAATCAGGTTCTCATGATTCTACTATCTCTCACTCCACAACAACTTAAATGATATGGGGTCCCTAAAAATTAAGTTCCCAACAGCAACAGGACTCCCAGGAAAGAATCATGGTGTGAGTCTATAAAGAGATCATGACTAGAATAATCTATATTTTTTTAATTCAACATTTAAATAGGTTGTACTCAAGAATTCATAATGCGAAACGTAACAAAGAGTGTGTATATAAAAATTGGAACGTGTAGGGAGCAAACCTGACCGTGGTCAAAGGACGGAGCAAGGAGGGCTTATACCCTAGACGCCCGCCCCATGCTTTGGGCAGCCGCCCCACTTGGGGTGGCTTTCCAAAGCCCGCTTCGACGTGCAGGGTCCTCGTGTCGTATATCTTCAAAATTTTTCGTTCGTGCGGTAAAATATGTTCGTTATATCGTCGAGTGCTTCCCCCACACTTATTTTCTGCTTTCTTTTATATAAAACATAGTGGAGACAAAAACACAAGGAATATATCCAATAATAAGAGAAACCAACTCTTTATTCAGTATCATGTAAGGCACATGTTTACAATGAATTATAAATAAATGAATTGAACTAAACAATGAATCTAAGCAATCTCGTGACTAATCTCGAAGGTGCCTTATCAACTGCTAAACTGGCTTAATCTACTTTTTGGCTTAGGAGGCTCTAGAGCACTTAAGCGCTGGTCTAATTTCTTGTTGTCTTTCTCTATGTCCTCTACTTTCTCAAGTGTGCGAAGAAAGCATCTACCCTGAAGGCGTAGAGTGGCTTCCATAGGGGCAGTGTTCGCCTAAACGGCCTAAACGATCGATTAAACGGCCGCTAAACGGTAAACGGTGATAAACTATTTTGTTCAGGGGGTAAACGGAAAATTAAACGGTTGACCGTTTAAACGGTCAAAAAATAGGGAAAACGGTCTAAACGGCCTAAACGGAACGGAGATAAACGGTATTAAACGAGCTAAACAGTGGTTTAAACGGGTGTTTTGACGAACACAAGGTAAATCTAGTTAAGTTTTACATGTATAAATTTGTATACTTAAGTTTATTATATTTATAAATATGTACACTTGATTTGTTACATGCATAAATATGTACATTTTATTCTTTTCACATGCATAAATATATATACATACTAAAATAATTGATTTTTACTTGAATTAATATTTATAAATGCTAGAATAATTGATTTTACATCAAAAAATATATATATTTGGGTAATATTGTGTAAAACTATTTAGACCATTTTAATCCTTTTAAACACCCTCTAAACTGTTTAAACGCTAAATAGAGGGTGACTAACTATTTAACGTTTAGCGTTTAGGATAACATTGTATAGAGGAAATGGTCGCTTGCTGAGCCTCTATCAATTTCTCTAGATCAGCTAAAGTCTTACGACATTTGCGTGGAGTTTCAGATTTAGCAAGGGCGTGCTTAGGAGCTTCCTTGGGTGGAAGAAATTTGACTTTGCTTAGATGAGTGCGGACTCCTTTGAATTAGGTGTGTTCCCCAGTGCTATACTTGGCACAGACGATCTCTCCTTTCTTATTAGTCTTCGCACTAACAAGCGTCTCAATGTGCTTCGGCGGCAAGAGCTTGGTTCCAGCAGGTAGCTGGATGACGGGCCCCTTCAGCGGTTTATCTTCTAGTAGTCGGGGCTGTGGAGGTGCTGTGAGAACTGGCTGAGCAAAGTAGGATTGGCAATAGCTATTAGGCCTTGTTGGAATGGTAGCGAGGGATGTAGCATCGCTAATTGAGATAAGAGCTTTGCAATCTAGATCTTCCTCAGGGATGGAGTTGAGGTTGAGTCCGTAGGGGATAATCCTCTTATCATGGTTGGCCATTAGAGCTTTAGAGAGAGGGCTAGCAAGGTTCTAAAAGGAAGAGAGGAATGATCTGATGGAATGAGGATGGCTGACATCATTGAGTGTTTATATAGGAGGGCTCGCAGGATCAAAATGGCATCTAAATGGTATCTCATGATAAAAACGCTCGAATAAGCTAGGAATAAACTTTTTCTAGAAGAAGACTATAGAACAATCGCGAAGGCAAAAGGCGGTGGCGAAACGGCGTAGGGGGTGGGGTGGCCGCCCAGCCCTAGGGGCGGGCGCCCGGCCCATGAGCCCAACTCTAGTTCTCTTTTTCACAGTATTTTCTAAATATTTTTGTTATTTCAAAAAAATATGTTGGGCCCCAAAAAACGAAAACTAAAAAGGTCAGGCCCAACAATAATTAAATAATAAAGAAATTAATCACATCTAATTCTTCTAATTCTTTTTTAGGCTCTAAAAACAATTTAAGGCGTTGACCATTTACCTTGAATAACGTACCTTCATCATTTTGAAGTGTAACCGCTCCATGTGAAGATGCGTCTACCACTTTAAATGGTCCTTCCCACTTACTTTGTAGCTTTCCGTGTCCGAAGAGTTTTACCCTAAAATTTAAAAGTAATACCTTATCTCTTTGGGTGAACTCCTTTTCTTGATTCTCTTGTTGTGCTATCTTTTGACTCTCTCTTTATAAATCTTTGAATTGTGATATGTTTTTTCTCTCCATTCATCTAGCTCTGAGAGTTGCATTTTCCTTCTTACTCTGGCAGCATCAAGGTCCATGTTCCATTTCTTAATAGCCCAGTGAGCTTTGAATTCTAATTCCACTAGTAAGTGATAAGTCTTCCCATACACCAACTGATAAGGAGACATCCTAATGGGTGTCTTGTATGTCGTTCGTTATGCCCAGAGTGCTTTAGGAAGCTTGTCCTTCCATCCAGTACCCATCTCATTTATTGTCTTCTGTAGAATGTTCTTGATTTGCTTATTGGATGTTTTTGCTTGTCCACTTGTCTGAGGATGATAGGGGGTAGCAACGTTGTGACGTATTCCATGTTTAGACAAGTAGTGCTCAAAGCGCTTGTCAATAAAGTGTGATCCTCCATCACTTATCATTATCCTTGGGATTTGGAATCTTGGGAATATTATCTCTTCAAACATCTTCTTAGAATTTATGTTATCAGCATTCTTGCATGGCAGAGCTTCGACCCATTTGGAGACATAATCTACTGCCACCAGAATGTACTCGCATTTCTTTGATGGCGGGAATGGTCCCATGTAGTCAATTCCTCAAACATCAAAGAGTTCGATCTAAAGATTGTTGATGAGTGGCATGACATCTCTTGTATTGATATTGTCGTGCCTTTGACATGGTCCACATCTTTGGATAAATTCTCTTGTGTCTTCATACATTGTTGGCCAAAAGAATCTGCATTGCCAAATCTTTGCATGTGTACGGAATGCCCCATAATATCCTCCATATGGTGATGAATGGCGTCTCTCAATGATTTTTATTCCTTCTTCAATAGGTCCACATATCTTGAGCAGGCCATCTGAGCAGACTCGGAAGAGGTACGGTTCATCCCATATGTGAGTATGACTTTCCTGTACGAGTTTCCTTTTGTTTGCTCCTGGTGGTACATATCCTGAAACCATAAAATTAACAATATCTACATACTAGGGGTCAGATCTATTGATCCCGTAGAGCATGTCATCCCGGAGTGAATCATTGATGGGTAGTTCCTGTAAATTCTCAAACTACATTCTAGACAAGTGATCGACAACATAATTTTCTACTCCTTTTTTATCTTTTATTTCTAAGTCAAATTCTTGGAGTGACAAAATCCATCGTATTAAATGAGATTTAAAATCTTTCTTAGTGAGCAAATATTTCAGAGCAGCATGATCAGAATAAACAATTACTTTAGCTCCCACTAAGTAAGATCTAAACTTATTAATAGCAAAAACAACAACAAGGAGCTCTTTTTCAGTAGTTGTATAATTAAGTTGAGGTCATGTTAATGTTTTTCTAGCATAGGCTATTGCATGATGCTTTTAATCTTTAGTCTGTCCTAAAACTGTCTCTACAGCATAATCACTTGCATCACACATAATTTTAAAAGGTAAAGACCAATTAGGGGGTTGAATGATTGGTGCTGAGATGAGTGCTTTCTTTAAAATTTCAAAAGATCTTAAACATGCATCATTGAATTCAAAAGGAACATCCTTGGCTAGCAAACGAGTAAGAGGTCAGCAATAAACAAGAAATCTTTTATAAGCCTATGATAAAAACCAGCATGGCCAAGAAAACTTCTAATTCCTTTCACATTCACAGGTGGAGGTAGCTGTTCAATTACTTCAATTTTAGCTCTATCTACCTCTATACCTCTTTCAAACACTAAGTGTCCAAGCACTATTCTTTCTCTAACTATAAAATGGCATTTCTCCCAATTAAGAACTAAGTGCTTTTCTTCACATCTTTGCAAAACTCTATCTAAATTTTCGAGACAATCATCAAAAGTTTTTCCATAAACAGAAAAGTCATCCATGAAAACTTCCATAATATCTTCAATCATTTCAGAAAATATAGACATCATACATCTTTAAAAGATGCTGGAGCATTACATAACCCAAAAGACATTCTACGATAAGCATATGTTCCATAGGGACATGTAAAAGTAGTTTTGCTTTGATCATCAGGATGGATAGGAATCTGGTGATACCCCGAATATCCATCAAGAAAACAAAAGAAAGAATGATTGGCTAACCGTTCTAACATCTCATCAATAAAAGGCAACGGAAAATGATCCTTCCTAGTAGCTTTATTAAGCTTTCTATAATCTATGCACATCCGCCATCCTGTGACGATACGCTGAGGGATCAACTCGTTCTTCTCATTCTTAACAACAGTCATGTCTCCCTTTTTAGGCACAACTTGGACAGGGCTTACCCACTCACTGTGTGGCATAGGATAGATAATCCCAGCGTGCAACAGTTTTAAAACTTCCTTTTTGACAACCTCCCTCATCGCATTGTTGAGTCTATGTTGTGGTTCTCTAGAAGGTAGAACAGTGGGATCTGTAGGAATGCGATGGGTGCATAGGGCAGGACTAATTCCTTTAAGATCTTAGAGTGAGTAGCCAAAACCTGATCGATGTTTCTCCAAAACAACCATTAAGCGAAGAGTTTGTTCCCAAGTGAGTTTATCACTTATAATCATAGGGAACTCTGGATCATTATTTAGAAAAGCATATCTAAGACCGGTGGGTAAAGGTTTAAGCTCTATAGGAGGTCTAGGTGACTCTGCAAATTCATCTAAAGGTTCAGGCTTAGAGTAATCAGCCTCTTCTTCTATGAAGAATTGAGCATCATCCTCTAGACCTGAGTTGGATAAAAACTCTAAAGAAGCAGCCTTAAATTCCTCTAGCGGGTCAGATTCTGGACAAGATTCGGTCCTAGTACTTATAGAATGAGAAATGGACACTGGGAATTGGAGTTTCTTTCCAAAACAAATATTTAATTTCCCTATTTGTCCTTCATAAAGAAGTCTTCTAAAAGGTTGTCCTATCAACAGGTCGAAGTCCTATATCGGGAAGACATAAAAGCTCAAATGAACCAAGGTTCCTTCTACCTAGATTGGTTGAATATGTAAAATTCCTAAACTGGGGACAATATGTCCTGAAAGACTCTTCATCAATTTTGTAGTTGGGGTTAATGTCATATGCTTCATTAAATATTGTGCGAGTGAAATAGACATGATATTAATACCCACAACTGGATTATAGAGAGCATCTATGTGGTCAGAATCAATTGAGCAACGTATTGGAAGAGAGGGTGAATCCAAACGGATCACATCAGAAGAAAGCTCTGATTCCTCTAACCATTCACTACTTATGACCGACACTAGCTCTGCTAAAGTGCTTCTACAAGAAATATCCTCAGAAGGATTCAAAGATTCTCTAAGGTGATTACGATGATTCTGTGGTTTCTTTATAGAATGATGGTTTATCATGTTTCCAAAATTGGAAAAAAAAGATCAGGTTCGATATCAAGCATAAAATCAGGAAACAAAATTTCTTCTTCTTCTTGCTCAAAACTTGGAATAGTTGAAGTAGATGGTATATCTGGCAAAGAATTTGCTTTAGCTACTTGAGGTTCTTCTTCTAAGAGATTATCTAATTCAGAGGATAGGATTTGATCTAAGATTGATCTTGCTTTTTCTGACAAAACATGCAAGAATGATCCTCCAGAAGTTGTATCGAGCAACTGCTTACTCTTTTTATGAAGACCTTTATAAAAATGTTGAAGAAGAATAGGGTCTTGTAAACTAAGATCCGGGCCAGATGCTAAAAGAGTAGTGAAACGATTCTAGGATGAGGCCAAAGATTCACTAGGTTCTTGCTTAAAAGTCAGAACCTTGACTCTAAGGTCGATGATTTGAGAGATAGGGTAGAAATCTAGGCAAAAATTAGAACATAAGGATCCCCAATCTCCTTGTTGCTTACCTACAGCTTTATCATACCATTGTCTAGCTTTTCCCTTTAAAGAAAAAGGAAATAGCTTCCAACGTAAAGTTTGATCAGACATGCCCTCTATGCGAAGACAGTCACATGTTTGCTCAAAGTCTTGGATATGAAGGTAAGGGTTTTCGTCTACTCTTGAAAAAGATAGCCTTTGGACCATTGCAATCAACCGCGGACTCAGCCTATAGTTAGGGGTTTGGATAGGTTATGATGACTCCCATGGCGCTAGGCTGGTCTCCGTGGGTGTAGAAAATTGAAAGATAGGAATTGAATTGATGTTATCCATAAGGATAGAAAAAGGCAAGAAGAATAAGGTAAGAAATAAAAAGGAAAAGATAAAAGTATAGGTACAAGGTAAAGCAAGACTTAAGGTTAACTCAACTGACGTCTTTCTCCCCGGCAACGGCACTAGAAATGCTTGTTGATACTAGATACGCACACGAAGGAATTTAAGAGAAATAATCCGCAAGCGCACGGATATCGGTGAGCACTTCACCCAGGAGATAAGTCTAGAGTATCGTATTTATTTTATCCGCAAGGAGAAAGCGTGTGATGACTAACCTAGTCTTTACTATTACCCTTAGGCTACACTACAAGGTGGTGAAGATATAAGTGATTAGAGAGAACTACGATGACAGTCTGGTTCCAACCTTTGGTAAGCTATGATACTATTGGTCTAAGGGGAAATACCGATCGAAAAGAGACACCACAGAGGATGCTTGACCAGGGTACTTAAATCCTACCAAACCTTCTGACGAGAGGAGGGCTCCAAAGATAACAATGAGATTGTCACTTCCCATGTTACTACACACTGATCCAGCCAGATAGGGGGTATCTACGAGTATTCCTAGCCCAAGCACCATGCTTATGCTATGAATGATTACTCTATTCCCTACACGAAGATAATAAAGTAAACTCGTAAACCAAAGAACAATAATAACAACGTACTTACTTAGTATTAGAAGTTGAATTACCGAAGAATCCTAGAACCAAGCCTCGGGATAGGAGACTTGACCCCGTAGATACAAGCTTGAAGAGGAGACACCGACAGGCCGGGCTTCCTCCAATCTTCTACCTCCACTCTAACTCTCTTAATCTAGAAGAATAACTCTAATCTCACATAGAGACTACAAAGCTAAACTCTCTTGTATGTACCCTAGAGAAAGATCCATTCAAGGGACCCCTCTTAGGCGAATTCTCTCTGGAAAATATGAATTAGGGTTTCTAAACTTTCTCCTACAGGGGCTAGGGGCCTTGCTTATATAGCCCCCTAGGAAGCACCACAGCCCTCGGATCAAACCAAGCTTGATCAACGATTTATATTCATCCTCAAAGGCGATGGAAGCAGGATCCGCGAGGTGGAAGCTTATTGGCTCCCTTGGTTGTGCAGCCGCCCCTAGGGCTGGGCGCTCGCCCCTGTCACAGTGACAGGTGGGTCCCACCTCCCAGAGTTTGGCTTCCCGAACCTTCTAGATTATACTTTTTTGGTGTATGGTCCTTTCTCTCTATGTAAACCTGACATGTGGGCCATCTTTGATTATTTTCAGCTGGCACCCTGTAGAAATAGATATTCACCAAAACTCATGGAATTCTGTCAGTTAAACACCTAGTCTATGGTGGTAATTAATTTTATAGCATTCTTTTATTTAAGTTGACGGTTAAATATGATAGTTAATTACCGTCAACATTGACACTTTGTAAGCATGGTGATTAGATATTGTTTGCCTACGAATGAACTCTATATGCCAGGCCATGTGGTAGATCAATGATGTGAGAAAGCTCTATTCTTAAACTTCCCTAAGTAATGTTCCTTATGCATAGATCCAAAGTTAGTTATATTATAGATGAGAGTATTTATGCTTGAGTGTACAAAAGACTTAGTGATTACGAATGACATAGGAATTATTTGCTCTTACCGAATCTCGAGCTTAGTCATGCTACATTCGTGAGTCTGTGTTTCTATCTTTGGAATACCTTTGTTACCTTTTATTTATCATTTATTTATCACTTGACTTACCCCTGCTAAAGCATAAGAGTGGTTTGGATCATAAGTATTCATATTAGTCAATGTCTCAATATCAACTCAACCTCATAGCTCTTCCTTGTGGATTAAATATAAATAACGATACCCAATATACTCCTAGGTGAAATGCTATAATAGTAATTTATCTGTACGCTTGCAGATAATTAACTTTAATATTATTTTCTCAGAGTTTATAAGTGGCATTCATAATTTACCAACAAAGCATTTGTGACATCATGCTAGGGATGACAACTTAGTAAGAGTGATGCTAAGAAATGCCAACAAGCATTTCTAGCACCATTGCCGGGGAAAAGCAATATGGCAAGAAATGCCAACGGTGCCTGTGGGGGTATAGACATGTATACCCTCATGGCTCCACATGGGCCGTTCCAAACACTACAAGGATTCACATCTAATGCCACGCCACATGATTGCAACACCACTAATTTGGTTGCCATAGGAGGGTCGTATTGCAACCTTTCCATAAAATGGTTGCATTATATGCCTATAATGCAATGGACTAAATGTGTTGCAATATGTGTGGTTTGTCGTTGCAACAAGCATGTGCTACTGCAAACCATTTAAGAATTATGTTGCAATAAGATGGCATTATTGTCATGGCGCTTTGGAGTTGTATTAGTATTGATTTTTATTGCAATTAATTGGTGTTATTGCAACTATATTTTATTTGGTTGCTTTTGCTTGTAACTATTGCCATGGTTGTTCTGGGTTGTAATAATCTTCAATGGTGTTGCAATTGCTAGGTGGTTATTGCAACAAGAATTCTGATTCGATGCAATAGCATGTTTCTAATGCCATAGTTTTTTGGGGTTGTAATAATGTTTTGTGGTGTTGCAATTGTTAGATACTTATTGCAACTAGAATCCTTAATGGATGCAATAACATGTTACTCTTGCCATGGATTTTTTGTGTTGTTATAGACTAATGTGTTCGTTGCAATAAGTTGTTCTGGCCAAAAGATCTGATACTCTGCTACGCTATGTGCATCATACAATCTTACTAAAATGTTTATGAATGAGAAATTGAAAATACTAGTAGTAATACAATATGTGTATCACACAATCATACTAAAATGTTTATCAAAGAGCGATTGAAAATACTAGTAGTAATACAACACCCAAGGCCAACTTCAGAGAAAACAAAAGACAGAAAAGCGCCAATAGAGGAACATATATAGTGGTTTCCATCATCATATCACTATGATAAATTTACATTACTTCATGCATACCAAGTTACCGATTTCCAAGTTCCATACCAACTACCAGTTCTCATAGATAGATATATGAGAAAAGGTACCATAGTTGGCTGTAAAAAAAATTGCAGAGTCGTCCAATATCCGAAAAAAAGTTTTTATTATTTACTATTATTACTCCCTCCGTTTTAAATTATAAGTTGCTTTGACTTTTTTGGTACATCCATTTTGCTACACATCTAGATATAATAATATGTTTAGATACATATCAAAATGGATGAACCAAAAAAGTCAAAGCGACTTATTTGGAATAGAGGGAGTATCATTTAATTCTGTAAATACTTTTTGGACAGGTACGTCTGCAGTAAAGTTAGTTGTATTAATTACTGAGACAGTTGATCTCTGAATGAGGCTATTTTATTATTATTATTAACATTTGATTATGTAAATAATTCCATCCATACCCATGTAAAGTCAGATGTGCTAATTATTCAGGCATCCGTTCTCTAGATGAGGTTTTTTATTACTATTAAAATCATTGGATTTTATAAATAATTCCAACCGGCTCCTTGCGCGTTAAAGTTGATTGTCCTACTTACATGGGCAAATTATTGTAATGAACAATTGTAAGGGCACTGAAATTTATGAGGCATGGGTGAGAATTAATAGTAAGAGTTTCAGTACGGCTATATATACTGTATATACAAAAAGACATTGGTCCCGTGCAGAGAACTATAAAGCAAATATATAGTCAGAAAGTAGCAGATGACTGGTAAACTAGGTAATTTTGAACCCTTATTATAGTGGGCCAAACAAGAGATAGCTAGTGGCAGCAAAAGTGAGCCATGATATCACACTTTCTGATTCAAAATGGGACGCCAGATTCGCGATACAGTTTGATTGGACCAGTTAAAGTTCTGATGGCATTGGTGGGGTAGAACAACATGTAGTAGAGCAGGTCAGCCCACAATTCAGATGAACTTCCTATGTGTTAACAGCAGTACGACTGAGTATGTATGGAGTCTAATATATGGTCTCAAATTAGCAGGCTGGGACTGTTACAGGGTCAATTGGGGAGGATAATGTCATCTGTTCACCGTTGTAGCTGGAGCTCATCCTCAAGAAGCCTGTTTAGGAGATTCCCATGTATATTAGCAACCTATTTGACAGAATTTTGACACGTTCTGCATAACACAGTGATGTCATGTCTATTAGCAAGCAAAGTATGATAATAGCAATAATGAAAGTGAGCTCTGTAGTTGTGTACATCAGACTAAACTACCTACAAAGCAGCTAGAGCTATAAGTATGTAAGTTATCTATACATGTAATTTTAGTTTATAAGACAAGATTGTCCTAATGATAGAAAATTGCATATATTCTCCTGATGTATAAACTAAAAGGTGAATGGTAAATAGATCCTATTGAAAATATCAAGGACAGTATATATAAAATCAGTCTTCTTATCAAGGACAGTATATATAAACCAAATATGCAAGAAATAATATGTTATTTCTTTCTTTGAATTATTTGATATACTTTTGAGAAAATAGCATAATAAAGGAAACAGACAAAAAATATGTACAAGTAGAAGTTCAAGCTAAAATGCAGTACACATAAAACTGAATGTACACTGAATACCAACATATATGCAGTAGCAGACTAGAACTGAACATCCAAACGGCGATTCTGCACGCCGAGGACATTGCCTCCGCTGCTATTGCTGGGGAGATCCACTGCCACTGAGGACTAGGAGGATGTCACCTGTAATGCGCAATCTGGTAGAAAAATATGCTCAGAATATAGATTGACTAGTCTGTACTGCCAACTAAAAATACTATACAAATAATTCCTGCCCAAATTACAAATTGTCAAATGAAAAGAAATTCCCAGTGTGTAATTATGTATTATAACCTGTTTGATTTGCTTGTTGGATGGATTGGATGAAACCTTGCCTTGGCATGGAGATTACTTAATGAAGGCACTCCTGGACTCCCTGCAGATCAGCAAAGCCAATCTCACTAGAGAAATAAATATCCAGAAAATATGTGCAGAACAGAAAAATATACTGTACTTTTGTTATAGATAAAATGCTACCAGGATTGATCAAAGTATCTTACTATTTGATTACTACTGCACGTGCATACTGAAACCATGATGGAAACAAATGCATTGGGATCACATTACAGCCTTACAAAATGAAGAGAAATTTGCATCTCAGCCTTGAACCCTTTCTTGCATAGCGGCACGGACGTAGTTCTTTCTGCAGTTTTCCTCTATTTTACCCCTGTCGAGGTTCCATCTGCAGCGACATGTATGCGGATGTCCAGATGCCAACGTTCGGTGGCATGCACACTAAGATCTGAGGCAGTCGAAGAACGGGATTAACGAAACCATTAAGCAGGTTGAAAGAACGACAAGTTAGGAGGAGGAAGAGGGAGACCGGTGATCTCACTGGAGGGGTACCGGGATCAATGGTGGTGAATCGGTGTTCTGGAGCTCCGCGGCAAAGGGCAAGCCGTGCTCCCGACAACGGCGGCGGACGTGGCGCTCGTGTTTGACGCTGTTAGGGACGGATGCACAGTAAGGAGGAACAATCTGCATAACACAGCTGATTGTTTATCAGAAATAATCGGAACTAAGATGCAAACATAGATGTTAGTCATCAAGTATCAGATCGAACACCTAAATCAGTTAGATTCATTTTTTTTACCTCAATCATATCGAGGGCACCGGGGAGGGCCTAGTTGGTGCTGCACCGGCGTAAGTCGGGGCAGCGGAGCGGATTTGGGGGCACCGGCCCTCCCGCACTGCTACGAGGTGGTTTGCTTGACTCCGCTCCCTGGAACCGGTCGCCTGAACTCCTTCCGATCTGCGGTGCCCGCCCTGAGTGCGCACGGCGCCATGCACAAGATTGCCGCCGTGGAGGGGTGGATGATGAGGTGCTGGAGGCGTGGGAGATGGATGTTGGGCTGTTGGCGAAGATGTGGTCCATGGAAACGAACGGGTTTTGGAGGTGTGTGAGAGGCCGTGGAAGGGAAAGAAGGTGCGGCAGCAATGTTTTGGCGGCGGAGGAGATTTAGAAGCGCGAGGGAGAGGTAACGCGCGGGGCGCTGTTTTAAAATTGTTTAAGTAAAAAAAAACACAAAAAATATAAATTCTAGAAAATGCATTATTGAATGCAAAGATAATTATTCATTTTACATAAACAACCATATAAAATCAAGGTTAAATTATGTTTTATCAAGTAAGTTGTATTGGTAATTTGTTGTATTTCATATTAATTCACTAAATTATGTTCGAGTAGCTAGAAGTTGACCGGCTTGATCTCCAGTCCTATCCTTATAACTATGATTATAAGGATAATAATTGGAGTAGTATAGTCCCGTTGTCTCTGTTCTTCCTTCCGACCACACCCATTTCGATCACTCCTCTGTCTTCTTCCTTCCACCCCCACCCCCTGCTACTTCGCTCGATGCATGTTGCTCAGCACCCGCTCATGGCGACACCGCCCAAATCTGACGACACCTGGGCCCGAGGCTCGAGTACTTTCACCTAGCACTCTAACGTCTTGTCTGAGTGGATTAATAGCCTCTACAGTATACCAAGTCAATCGAAACTCTCACATCTCATCTTGTCTGAGTGGATTAATAGCCTCCACAGCTACCTCTTGGAAAACAAAATCTAGTAACCTAGCCTCTTCCCTCTACAAACACCCCTCATATTTTCTTCCTCCCACCGCCATTGGCCCATTCTCACAACTCGTCGCCCACAACTCTCAGTCAAAATGAGTAGTTGAGCACTCGAGGCTGAGACCAAGTGCCGAAGCTAAGGAAACCAGTGTGTCACGAGATAGTTGGGATTCCCACGCTTAAGTCCTCACTCGGTTCCTGATCACGCCTACTTCTGCTTCTTCTGCACATAGTTATAGGACTAAGCGATAGATGTTTCTATATGTGAAAGATGTATAGTCCTACTTTATTGAAATTGTATGAAATTTTTTATGGGATGTTTATGGACCTAAAATATATTGTTGTGTAAGTTTATTGAATTATTTGATAGAAAATAGCTATTATTGAAATTATTTATTGAATTACCATAAAATAAATGTAATAATATCTAAACTTGGTCAGGAAAATTTACAAACCTGTATGACAACATGATTTTGGTGTATAATCATTGCATAAAAAATTTATATAATTTTAACAAAGCAGTACTGCACATTGTTCACAAAATGATACATCTCACACATAGTTATATAACTAAGTGAGAGATGTTTCTATTTGTGAAAGATGTACAGTCCGAATGAATTAAATTTGCCTGAAATTTTTATGGAGTGCTTATGAACCCAAAATACGTTGTTGTGCCAGATTGTAGAATTATCTAACCAACTAAAGTTGTTATTGCAATTATTCATTGAATTAACATAGAAAAGGATAAAGTAAACGATTAGCCCTTTGAATCTTTGTATGTAGGGAGGGAGAATATAATCAACATATGTTTTGGAAAGAACACCAAGTGAGTCATAGAAACCCGATTCATATGTTCAAGACTCACAAAGAGCTCCTGTAACCAAAGTGATATATGAGCAGCCGTAAAGACTCTGATTTGAAATATTTGAATGGTTTACAATCTAGATTTCTTAGTCACTCTATAGTTGGCTACTTATTGATTCCATATGTATGCTCAAACAAAAACCTAAAATACATTCTTATGGTCAAGAATTGATTTTACTGTATTTTTGTTTATTCTTGTAAATATATAATAGATAAGTTATCTCTCCATTTTGAATTATAAGACACATTAATTTTTTACATAGATTTTGGTATGTATCTAAACATAAGCTATATCTAGATACATAACAAAATTGATGTAAAAGAAAAATTGAAGTAGTTATAGTTTGGAATAAAGAGAGTATTAGAGAGCATGTGAAAAAAATTCATAAAACTTTTAGGGCTCGTTTGGTTTGGATGTTAAAGTTTAACAAACACTGTAGCAGTTCGTCTTATTTGACAAAAAGTTTCTAATCTTAGACTAATTAGGCTTAATAGATTCGTCTCGTAAATTACTCCTAATCTGTGCCGACATGCATGCAATTAGTCTACATTTAGTACTCCATACATTTAAGAGAACATTAATGTGATGGGAGTTAAACTTTAACTCTTCCAAACCAAACGGAGCCTTAATTTGCCGCTAGTGAAACCCAAACTAGTGCCAAATAGAATTGGATCTACTAAAACCCTGGCGCTTCATTTTTTTCATTTCCCCGCCAGTTTCCCTATGTCCTCAGATCTGACGCCGCCTCGTCTCCACTAACAGGGAGCGGTTCTCAAAGGGGTTGTTTAGTTGGTGAAAAAGTTTGGGTTCGGCTACTGTAGCATTTTTCGTTTTATTTGGTAATTTATGTCCAATCATGGACTAATTAGGCTCAAAAGATTTGTCTCGTGATTTACAACTAAACTGCGTAATTAGTTTTTTATTTCATCTACATTTAGTACTCCATACATGTGCCGCAAGATTTGATGTGACAGGTACTGTAGCACTTTTTGGGTTCCCTTTTGGTACCCAGGCCAACTAAACAGGCTCAAAGCCCAGACCAAAAACGCCAGGAACCCTAGGTTCAGCCTCCTCCGGCTGCGTGCGCGTCCCGTCCCCAGCCCCCAGGTGCACGACTCGAGCGGCGCAGCGCTCGCGACTCGCGAGTCGGCCCGTGCGGCCGTGCCCCCGTCCTCGCGTCGCGAGCCCCTAGTCGCGACTGGCCAGGTGGCCCTGGCCCCGCCCTCCGCGCCTCCGCGGCCGCCGGCCGGCTCCGCAGCTCCGCCTGGCGCCCTCGGGCCCGGCCAGCTACCCGCCTGAGCCCTCCGGCCGGAGTCCGGCCTCCGCGGCTCCTCACTCTCCTCGCCGATGCAAAGGCCAGAGGCAGCGGCGGATGTGGGGCGGATCTTGATGGTGCGGCCGTGCGGGAGATGCAGCAGCTCGATGGCTTGGGATATGGTGGCGGCAGGGGACGCAGCCCATATTTTCAAACATAAAATTGTGAAAAGCATTTCTTTCTAATTGGTCAGGTTTCTTGATTTGGGATTATTTGTATGTGAAATGAATTTATATTTGTGATAAAAATATTATGCTGTTCATACATTCAGATGGGACCTGGGAGGAAGCTGATGCCATCAGCCGTTGTAATTTATGTAGGACCAGGGGTAGCTAAAGGAATTCATCATCTTCACGCCAGTCATCCAAGGAGGTTTGTTCCCGACACCCCTCTGCTTCTGCCCTGATGCTGATGATATCTTAGGCTTTGATGTTGCACACCAAGGTGATTGGTTCCATTCATCAACTGGCAATAGCCATTTCTTATAATTTCGGTGAAATATTTAAAGTTCAGGATATATATGCACTCTTAGCCTTTAGTCAATAGCCTGAATTTTGTTTTTCTCTAGACACATGATATAATCTTGATGTCATCATCAGAGAATTGTACTCTGACTGCAGAATCTAACTGTAAGAAACAATCTTTGTCATTTTAATCACTCAGATTGAACCTTACAGTATCTTAAAAAATGATTGAAAACTCAGATTCAGTAAAAACATGATTTTGGCTGCATCAGTGTTTTTTTGAAATGAATTCATATTTGAGTTGGAGTGCCTTTTGAAAATGTAGAGTGCCTTGCTCTAATTCGGCAACAAAGAGTGGAAGTTTCATGAAATTATTTTCTTCATCACCTTATTGTATGAATTGTCAATTAAGATGTACCTGAAAATTGCAGCAATGGTTTTCAGTCAGAGGTGTTACTTAGATGTTAATAGATACTCTCTTGATTAATTTGTCTTAAGCTTTGTCTGAATTTAAAATGAACAAAAGTTCAGCATGCTGAGAGTGGATTTCGGCCTGTTGCTTTTACAATGTATTTTTACTGTTTTTAAGCAGCAGTGCAGCACCAAACCTCCCTCTGCTCTTTCACTTTGTGCCAACAGGAGCAGCCATCTCATGTCCCTGATTTGCAGGTCAAGTAGCAGCAGCAGCTAGCCCAGGAACAGCAGTTCTCGCTGCAGCGATTGTTCGTTCAGTAAGAGGAGTTGTGCTCTCTCTGCTCTGCAGGCTGGAGTTTACAGCATTAACCACAGCCCAACTCTGCTTTGTTCTTTGATTTCTTGTGACACACATTTTATTTCCTTGCAGTAGCACCAGCAATATCTGTTATGTAGATCATTAGCAGGTTGGCACAGCAGGTTGACAACACAGCAGAGCTCTCAGGTTTGCTCTGCTCCAGCTCTTGTTCACTTGCATTTAGAGTTGCAGGTGTGGGTTCAGATTATTATGGGAAATGTCTTTTTCACACTACAGTAATTCAACCATTGCATTGCTTTGAATATTGCTCTTTTGTCTTGGGTGATATGCAGTGGCAAGCATGAGCTTTGGTTTAACCAGTGTTCCTTTTGTCAAATATTTGAGTTGTAGTTACTTGTGTTAGAACAAGCTAATTAGTCAACAATATTTTTATGTGTTCGCTACCTGCAGGGTGCATATGGTAGTTGTCAGTGCAGCAAGTTCTTTGTATTTATTCTCGGCAACTTCTAGGCACCTTTCTGTTGCTTTTATTTGAATCCATGCTTGGTAATTAGTGGTTTGGTTAGGCTTCTAGCTAGAGCTATTTTCAGTGAGTTATCTTGCTTCTGTTTATTACTTCTCAATTAGCTCTTGGTATAATATTTCTCATATTAATTAGAGCTTTGTGAGAGGCTTTGTAGTGATTTGTTTAATTTGTGCTTTGTCGTTTAGCTTTCACACTACTTTGAAAAATTCCTAATTGTTCCTAGGGTTGATATATAACTAGTTGACTTGTGTAACCTTGGTAATTAGGAGAGAGGTGTATTGATCAGGATATAGGCCAAGTTCTTCTCAGCCAAAACTTTTAGTTGGCTCCCATTTACCCCCGTTGGTGATTGTTTTTGTATATACCTGATTGTCTTGTAGGCTTGATCATATAGCCTTTTGATGGGGAATTTTACTTTTGAATGATTCTGTAAATTTGCAAATCTATTAGTCTTTATATTTAAGATTCCAAATTGCTTACTTCATTGAGTCCATGTTGTTGTTGTCTATACCAATGTTATCTTTTGCCTCTTTCTAATGTTAATGATTCTTTTGAGGAGCAAGATAGAGTTTGAGTGGAGCGCACGAGTGATGGGATGATCAACGTCAAGGCAACCATACCTTTGTTGTAGTGCTAGACATAGCTGATTACATTTCGATGTGATCAAACTAGCATAGTGTGTGTCAGATACCTTATGTGTTTCAGTTACGCATGTGTTATCGACTAAGTTTGACATTGGATGGTTTCTTTAATGATTTGTATGAACAAAGCATATTTTGGTTTAATGGATGTCTAAATGCTTCATCATATATTGTTCTGTGCACAATTATTGTTTGAAGCTGCCAAGCTAAACGTTGTAATATGGACTATCGGCATAATCATTTAGCGTTGCAATATATGCTATAGCAACAAACAAACGGTAAGGCAAAGAACCTCATACCATGAAACAGTGGGTGTGGCACTAGAGTCTCCAAACTATAGCAACACAATAGTAAGCGTGGCAATAGAGGGTCTAAATATAGCAACCACAATATTTTGTGTGACAATAGAGGGTTCCACCTATAGCAACCAAAACATTTATCGTGGCAATAGAGGGTTCTACCTATAGCAACCACAATATTTAGTGTGGCAATAGAGAGGCCACCTATAGCAACCAAAACATTTGTCATGGTAATAGAGAGTTCCACCTATAGCAACCAAATAGACATATGTGGCAATAGAGGGTCTACTTATAGCAACCATAGAGATAGTGTAGCAATAGAGGGTCCATCTATTGCTACACTATTGATGTGTGGCAATAGGGTCTATTGCAACACTCATTGTCGTTGCTAGTGTACCTATTGCTACTCTTTGGGTATGTGGCAACAGATATCTCTGGCAACGCCAGATCTGTTGCAGTAGTTACTATTGCAACACCTACTGTGGTTGCTTGTACTATAGCTTGCAACACTTCATGGTGTTGCAAGAACACTCCATTGTGTTGTGCCAACCTATTACTACCGCATCAGTGGCAACGCTTCCCAACCAATTTTTTGTGTTGCAATTTTGTCTATTGCAACACTTTTTGGCCTATTGCAACACTTTTAGGCCGTTGCATAAGGGGCAAAACCTTGTAGTGAAACGAGGTGGCCCAATTCGCTAGAAAGGGCCACATGGATCTCTGAACTGCTCGGCAAACTGTGCGGAGCAAGCAGAGACTACTTGACGGTCAAGGAAACCTAGTCGGTTAAGATAGATATCGTATCCTCCGTGAATACAAGAGTTGTAATCGGCTAGGATTAGATTCCTTAGATTTGTAACCTTGCCCCCCATGCTATATAAGACGGGCAAGGACCCCCTCAAAGCATATCTCATCATGCATCAATACAATCCACAAAGATGTAGGACGTAGGGTATTACGTGATTTGTGGCCCGAACCTGGATAAATCATGTGTTCCTCTTGCGTCACCATCTAGTTCGTTGTCTTGCACACCTCCGCCAATAATCTACTATCATGGGCATACCTCTCGGTAGACTGTCGACCATATCTCGTCAATAGTGGCGCGCCAGGTAGGGGGTGTACGTGCAGACTCTATGGCGAGCCAGATGGTCAACTTCCCTGCTTCCATGGTCCTATCGGCGAGACTGACGTTCATGATCGGGACGTTCACCAGGACCACCAGCGCTGACGGACCACTGAGGCCATGGAGGCGGTGCAGGATCCCCCTGCGTCAATCGAATCTACATCGACAATGGTGGATTTGATCTCAGGACCAGTCTCGGGGTCACCTCCTCTGACCACCCACCGACCGCTTCCCTGCTATTAAGGGAGGCACCTTGATAGTACCGATCTAGTCGAGTCCATCGATCGGGTCACGCGGGTTTGGCTAAAACCCTAACATTAGTAGATTCAATCAGAGATCGGTTTGCTGAGGGTCGCCATTCCTGACTAGCTCAGGTTGGCCGCCAGAGGTGCCCTGACCCTGATCTCGTGATCACGGCAACTCTAGAATGGCGGATGGTGCACTACCGACTAGTACCCGCAACCGGCCTGAGGTCGAGGGACTACGAAGCCCTAATGGAGCACTCACCCAACACCTACCCATATGGGCTGGTGAACATGGCATCCGAGTATACCGTCCCCATACCACACGTGTTCGTGGATCCCGATGAGCATGACCACGTTTCGGATCTCTATCTGATAGACCTGCCTGAACCAGACCATCCTGCGCCTACTGTTAATGTGGTGGATATTAGGCAGATCAGAGAGGATTTGCTCTCTATAATCCTAGAAGAAAGTACCGGGTCCACCGAATCTCACAGGACTAGTTATACCCATACTCTCATCGATCCATATGGGCAGGAGTTCCTGGCCTTTCCACCTGGCTTCGGAGGTGTCGTCTTGACCGTTAGCAACGATGAGCCTCCTCTCGACGGGGAGACCGATCAAGAGAGGGTTGCTTGGAAGGAAAGAAACACCGATCGTAGGGCTCAGAGAGTTGACCTGGAGAACACTGAAGAAGATGCGGCTGACACAGCCATGGGTGGCCAGCGGGATATCCACCGTGATTTGACTGACGCTTTCAACATGTGCGACAACCAGCAGGTTTTTAAAACACCGAGCACCAACATTGTTGTCGCCATGAACAAACTCAACAAGCTTCTAGAATCCCCGGCACTTGACACTGTCAAGGCTTATTTGAAGGCGGCCACAGTCTAGGTCAACGAGAGGTGTACACCTGCTCCATCGGCGTCCTCCACCCGAAGTCATCACCAACGAGGCTCCTGGAAACGAGGAGGTCCTTATCTTTACCAGGGCCACAATGTGAACTATGAGGCACACCGTCCCCAAGATCAAGGCGGAAGGCACGATGCTAACCAATGAGGTGAGCATGATACCAATCAAGGGGCGAACATAATCAGCAAGGCGGGCGTGGCGCATGTAATGGAGGAGAGCGTGTTGCAAACTGCAATGTTGGCCATGGTCGACAACGTGGTGCCGACTAGGAAGTGGAGCAGCCTGGAGGTGACCTCCATGACCATCTCAGCGCCAATCTTAATTTGTGGAATTGCATTGAGAACAATTGAGAAGAGCATCATGCATCTGAGATGCAACGCAGGCGGGAATACGATGAAGCACATGGCGCACCTGGCCGTGGCTATGCACCGCATGCTGGCCAAAATTTCAATTCAAATTACAATTCAAATCAACCATCCTTGAAGGACTTGGTATTAGTCCAAGCCAAAAATTAATGAAAACATCACTAAAAAGCTAATATTCAATGAAAAAATGCTTGAAACTAAAATTGAAAGTTTATCCTCCTCCGTAAAGAACCAAATAAGTTTTAATAAAATGATTAAAACACAAATAGCGCAAATAGCTACCACCATTCCTGTTAACAACACGGGGAAAATCTCAGGGCAACCCAAGAATTCCTCTGAGTTTGTTATTACAACTACAGGTCAATAAAGGAGGAGAGGTCTTGCTCATTGGACTTTAAAAGTGAGTCCTTGCTGAAGGTAAATCGGTAATTATTCTTTATAGTTATAATTTGTTAAAATAAAAGGTGCCAGATTTAGAATTCTTAAGACAATAAAACTATAGTTCATGCATTGATTATTCTTAAAAAACATATATACATAAATAATAATAAGTTTTAAGCTTTAATTTACCTTTCACCACTGTTGGATGAATCTTAGTTCTCTTCCCATGATCTATACAAAGTATGCTTTGGTTTAGGTATGGTTAGTGATTGATCATACTTTCATAGGCTTTTTAAATTAAGCATGGTGCTTAGATTAATTAGCCTACCTTGATCAGATGATTAATTTGATCATTGAACCAAAATTACTAAGTATAGACATTGGTTGAATACAAATAAACAGAGGCAAAAACTTATTAGTAAATCATATACAAGAAAAACATATAATAAAACCAATAACTTACCTCGGAGTCATCACCAAGCAACATGCCACGCATCTGACCTCTAGCTAGCTTGGGGGAGGACCCCCACAGAGGTACCTTATATCTTTAATTTCCGCATTTATTTTCTTGCATTTATTTAATTATTAATATCTAAAAAATCTAAAAATTATAAAAACCAAAAAAATAGAATATGATAAAAATAAGAAACTATTTATTTCACTCCACATATGTGTTTTAAGAATATATAGTTTCTCCTTTATTGAAATGATAAATAGTTGCTATGTCTATAACTTATCTGTGCCTAGGCTGTAACTTATTATTTTCCAAGATTTAAGTTTATTGCCTAAAAATGTCTCATCCTAAAAACTTAAAAACTTATGGGTTGCAAAAGCAAGATTCTTTTCTAAGTTATTGCAAGTTATGATATGGTACAAATGGAATATGCTATGGCTTTGTTCTAAGAGAAACTTGAGATTTAGATCTTTCAATTTTAAAAATGCTAAAATAAAAAGTTCCTCAATAATTATGAATTCCTACCATGGCCATATGACATGATTTAAATTCAAAAACCTTGGGCGTATGTTGTTGTTGACACCAAAAATTGGTTCAGGGTGCGAAGACCCTAAGTTTCAAGATTTATCGAGAAAAGCTAGAATATTCAGCAAAATCGGGTAACTAAATTGGCATCAAAGGCATGACGGCACCTCAAGGGGGTAAGCCTTGTTGACGAAGGAGGCATAGCATGGAACAGGAAGACATGTCAGACTCCGCAGAAGGGAAAGTTCGAGTCCAAGTTATCTTATTTTAAGGATATTCTGTTTTCTTTTCTAAATCTTGTAACTGGTCTTGTTCAATCAGGACTCGTAGTCAAGCCTCGAGTATAAATATTAGACCCTGGCTATTGTAATGGACACCTCTCATCGATCAACTAAACAAGTACCTTTACTTTTTGGCTTATGTCACCCCTTAGGAGTAGGAGTAGAGTACATTTTGGCGAGTTCTTCGGCAAGCAGGGCTATGCATCGGCTAGGTCTGACCTCTAGTTTGTTTATAAGTATCCGTCCAGACTTACACTTTGTTTGTAAGGCTGTATCGGTTAGGTCTGACCTCTTGCAAGCTTGGTATAGTTAGTTATTATCAGTAATTGTAAGGTTGCATCGGTCCGGCTCGACCTCTTATAGTTTTTTATACAAGTTACCCTTCGATTATTATCAAAATTTGTACGGTTGCATCGATCTGACTCGATCTCATACAAATTTTTGATACAAATTAGTTATTGATTAAATCTATTAAGATTGGTAGGGTTTCCTTATTGTTTTTAATAGATTTGCTAGTTATCGATCTTGTTATAATTAGTTCTCTTACTATTTGTAACAACATCACCCCCTACCCAATTAAGATTAAAATAGATCGGCTTTATACCTCATTAAATCATCGTCCTGTTGCTTTATCCTATTTAGATCTCACTCTAACGACGGTTTCGGCTAGATTAGCCATTTTGCTCCAATCTTGATCAAAGATAGCATGTGGTCAGGGTATGTTTGATCCTAAGTATGCTTGCTAATTGATGAGATCTAGTCTAGAACTGCTATTATGGCTATCGTCGATCCGGTTGACCCCCACTATTAGCACTATAGATTAGAAATTATCAAGTAGTAGGTCTTGCTTATGGTCAGACATAGCCCTTGGTTGCATGCTATGTTCGCATCGGCTATTTAGCCGATTGCTGGTGCTTTCACGATTGTAATATGCTTTCACGATTCTATTAAGTATGAATAGATTCATATTCTTTGAAGATTTAACCTATTATCTTTATCATGGATGCATTAGTCTAGCTCACCCACTATTAGAGATAGTAGATTAGATTCGATAGGTTTATGGATCTATCCATGTTTAATGGTTGAGTGCTTGCATGTTATGAACCACTTTCATCGAAATCGACTATTTTAGCCAATAGCCTGTTTATTGAGAATCACTGGCTATTCATATGATTGTACTTATTTTTTATCTTGGTTAATAGCTAGTGTGTTTTCTCAATCAATATGACTTCATGTTTTATCTTCACACCCAAACCATACAAGGCTGAGGTGAAATTGTCAGGTATTCCTAGCCTTGGTTTATCTCCATCATGGATTACTTCTATTGTTTATGAAAGTAATACCCCAAAGTTCATCTAATTTAAACACCATGTCTAAGCTTGATTCAAGAAGGCATTTTTAACCTAAGCACCATGCTTAATTTAAAATGCCTATGGATGTACCTCTTGCGAATACATCCAACCAGTGCATATATCAAAAATAAGAGAAGCATGTATGAGCAGGTTTATATTTCCATGGAGATAAACATGAATAATGATGTTGGTGAACATTGAATTACATTTGCATACTTGAGTATTCTTACCGGTAGCATATGTAGATGAAGCTTTGAGCCTGCTGCACGAAGGCTCGATTGCATATAGTCCTACTTAGGCGATCAACAAGGCTAGGCTCCTAGTGTGGTCTGGGCCTTGGTCATAAGCAGCAAAGGTATAGAGGGGGGCACTCATCTTGCAGCTGCTTCTCTCATTTTTTTTCTTTTATTTTTTAGATTTTATTTATCTTTTTCTCTATATATATATATATATATATATATATATATATATATATATATATATATATATATATATATATATATATATATATATATATATATATATATATATCATTTTTTATAATTCGAGGTATCTCCTGGTAGTGCTTAGTTTATGGTCATAAGCTTGACCGTGGGAACTTCATCTTGCAGCTATTAATGGTGGTACAGTTCCCAGCTTCACCACCAAACATTTAGCATTAATGTTCAAGCTGCAAGGTTAGTATCACAACACATCCACAAGATTTGTAATATTTCTAATAAATAAAGACATACACAACCATCCTTCTAAACAACTTGTGAACAAGAATTGGGAGAAGGTTGTGGTTCTCGTGGGTGCATGTGTGGTACTAAGCAAAACAAACTCTGGAGACTCCAATAGTGAACATGAAACATGAGGGGTCTCAAAAGAGAAGTTTTCATGCTCGTTAGTGGAATCCTTCCTCTTGGTCTCTAGAGTCAATTTAGAAATATCCATGGCATAGAAGTTTTCTTTTTCAAAAGATATATCATGTAGGACCAACGTTGAATCTCAACCATTATCGAGAACAACATCCTAATGGCCAGAGGGACATGGCTCAAGCTTGAGCGAGGGTGATGATGGATGTTCTGTTTCATCAGAAGTTTAGGTGGAATGAATGGAGATACAAACTTCACCTCCTCGAACGAGTCATAATTCTTCACCTTTGGGTTTTTGTGGCAAGAGGCAAAAGCATTTTCTTTCTTAACGCTCCCATAAGTAAGTTTTTATGAAAAAAAAATTCAGATGGGTAGCCTATAAGAAGATCAAAATCAAGGATGGCATAGATGTGGAAGTCTAGGTGAACCTCAATTTCATCTATTTTGATTGGCATGGCCCTAGCAATCCCACAATACTCAAAGATGAGTCCCGAGGGACTTTTGAAGAGTTTGTTAGTCGAGACTAACGACATGTTGCCCAAAATGGTTTCTGTAAAGAATTCCAACATGATATTTGTCTCGGCCGTGGGGTTGTCTAGGGCTTCTATGACATTTCCCCTTAATAAACAAGGTATGGTCGTGGGAGGTGAAAGAATATAAATTGCTTTAGAAGAACATTTCACTTCCATTAACCATTCCTTTGATGGTTCTACCTTAGAGGAAGGGAGTGTAAGCTTTTCATGCCTAAAGAGTTTCAAGGTATTGCCATAGTCCTCGAATTCGATATAGAACTTCGAAGAATGAATTACTCTTTCCTTCGGTGTTCTTAGTTCGGGTGAGGGCTCATAAGTCAAATCTAAGGATGGTACGTGTTTGGATTCGACTGATGAGGACTCCTCAAAACTTGACATGACTTTGGCTTGGAGGGTTTGGTTCTTATGACAGAAGAAGTGTGTCTGTCCATGAAGTTTTCAAGAAATTTTACTTGTTCTGTTATAGGTTTGTGTGTGAAACATCCTCCAGTGGTCATGTTGAGGCAGAGGTTAGTTTCCATGTTAATACCCAAACAAAAGAGTCGCAGCAATATGCTTTTGGCTAAAGACAAGTCTGGGTCGGTGTGTATTAATGTTGAAAACCTGGTCTAGGTTATACCTATAGACTCCTCATATTGCTCAAAGTCAAGGATTGCCCTTGGTAGAGAAACGATACGGGATATAGGGAAAAATGCAAGACAAAACTTGTCTTTAATTTCATCCCAATCTTCGTTCGTACTTCCTATGGCATGTGTGTATCATTGCTTCGCCTTCCCCGTAAGAGAGAAGGGAAACAATTTCACCTTAATGTTTCCTATGTCATGCCTGAGATGCTCAGGCACGAATACATCTCCTCAAACTCTTGCAGGTGATGGCAAGGGTTTTCATTTTCAAGCCTAGAGAAGGGTTGTGCCTGAACCATAGCTTTCAAACTAGGGTGGAGTTCACTGCCAGATGAAAGGTTTGGTTTTGAAGGTGGTGGCTCAGAAAACTCCCCCTTTGAAGCAAAAAGATTATGAATAGATTTGGGCTTCATGGTGACAAAGATAAAAGGAAATATTTTGCTTTTATAGAAAGAAAGGATATAGATATGACAAACTAGGTTCAACAAAAATATGGTAACTGTTCCCTGGCAATGGCGCTAGAAATGCTTGTTGGTATTTTTTAATACAAACAGAAACAATCCGCTAGCACACGAAATTACCGTTATAGCATTTCACCCATAATTATTCAGGGTATCGTATTTACCACAGGAAATGGAGATACTCTTCTAGCTAGTTCATCCATGGACAACACAAGGATAGAGTTGGAAAGGGTAGAAAAGGATTCCCATGGTAATAGGGTCTAAGGATAGATAAACTTCACTTCTACTTGCTTACTTTGGGCACCGATGAACACCTGGTCTGCCAAACATTGCTAGCCTACAGCTCTACTTTGTACCCAAATGTAGGGAATTACAAGGGTCGGATAGGGCTATCACCTCTAGCCGCCTACCCCTCAACCATGGGGCACGAGGCAAACAAAGGTAGCCTCTAGCCTAGACACCATGTCTACGCTATCGACTACTACTCTAGCGTTGATCAAGGTTATACATCCTTATTAGGGCCCTCTACTAGAGTATATGCCATGGGGACAGATGATGAACCCACAAACAAGTAAGAGTAAAGCTTAACTAACTTAGCAGATGATTCTGTAGAGGTATAGGTGTTCGTCGAGGTACAAGTGGTGGAAGACTGATAGGTCCATCACTTCTCCACTCTCCCTCACATCTCTCCCTACTACACAACTCTAGATAGCTATGGCCAAAGCCTTAGAGTGTTGCTCTTGCTTCTTGCTCTCTTCCTTGATGTATTGTGTTTTTTAGAGGAGGGCACTATCGCGGGGTCAGAACCATAGGAAACATTATTGTTCAAGTCGGTGTCAGAGTACGTGTCTCCGGTGGCTGAGGTGAACTCAAGAACACAAGAATCATAGAGGGAACATAAGGGTTCATCCTAGTTCCAGCTGATCGATGCCCTATGTCCAGCAGTTGATGATCCTTATACTCAAGAGCACCCAAAATTAGGGGGTTACAATAGAGTGTACAAGAGGTAGAGAGAAATTTGGTCGGGGCTAGCTTGGTGCCAATCTTGAGGTTGCCTCACCACCGGTGGAGTCTTCCCCTCGTCAAAGAGGAGGAAGACGACAGGTGCGGTGGAGGAGCTCTCAATGCCTGCTTTGCTCTCAGTGCTGAGCAGGAGCGGATCGATGAGGAATGGAATGATCTATCTGGGATCATCCTATCCCTCTCTAGGATACGACCTCTCCTTATATTCTGAGGTAGGTCGAGTACATGGTGGTTTGGTGGATGCGCCTATAGTCTACATGTGTTAGAGTTTGTGGACTGTGCGATGTCATGGAGCAAAAGAAGCCTTGGGCATTGTTAGGCTGCTCTGTTCTGACACTCTGCGTGTCAGGCTATGTCGGCTTGGACCAACCTCCCCCGGGTGCACTTTCTAGAGACTTCTTGGTGGCGAAGGAGGCTGGCTCAATAGGCTGACGTGCGGGCTTGGGAGCCCTTGAGCCCCTAGAGTGGAGGAGTTTGTCTTCTTGCATCATGCCTCGTGCGTGACCCTATCGAAAGAGTGGTTGACAACGCTGCGCTCGCGGGTAGTGCTTGGGAGCCCCCGAGCCTCGATGGCTCGGGGCATGTCTTTTTGCGCCCGGGCCTTGGCTGGTGGCATAGGCCGGGTGAGAGCCAAGGATTAGGTTCAGGCTCCTCATCAATTGCGAGCCTAAGGCCCGAGTGAGCCCCGAGCCTTGAGCAGAGGTAGTGGCATGCTTAGGCTCGTCTTGATTCCTTGGTCTAAGGGTGCGCGCGAGCGTAACCTTGGGTATAGCCCCTGAGCCCCCAGCGATCCTAGAGGGGTTGGTCAGGGGGTCTCTTGGTCAGAAACCATTGATCCTAAGACTTAACATACCCATATGTTAGGATCTCATCAGGCACCTCCCTCCGTTTTATAGCTTGAGTAGGATAGTTTCTAGGGAATATTCAGGGAAGATCGTGCATGCACTGCCCTTGGAGGTATTAATGGCACCGCCTTGAGCAAGCTAGTCCCTAGAGGTAGAGCATGGGGTGCGAGCGCACCTAGGGTGCAGCTGTACCCTGGCTAGCCCCTCGGGCCACCGCCTTCATCAGGTGGGCTGGTGGCTAGGCCTGGTGTTGGTGGTCCTTAACTCACACTTTTAACTGCCAACACTCGCATAAAATCTACTCAAATGAACACCAAACATAGTGATAGGGTTTATAACTAAACAAAATACACGAGTTTTGGTGTTTATTTATTTGCAGGAGGGCATTTGTGGAAATACACACAAAAGGGCTAAAAATATGCAATAGAACAAAGCACAAATACCATTCTACACAAGCCCAAAGGAGAGAGGCCCACAATCAAGCAAAACAGGCCCAAATGAGAGGAGAATAAGGCTAAACACAAATCAAATCACTTCATCTTTGTCGGGTACCCACATGGACGCACTCAAGAGGTCCAAAGGAGTTGACCCACCGAAGATAGAGCACAAAGGCCACAGTGGGGGTGCGGCTACACCCCTAGTGGCCCTGTTTGGGCCCAAACTTCATAGGCTACCTCTTACCACCTTCCCATGGTCAGTCTAGGTGGGGATGTCAGCATAATCAATGTTGAGGAGGCGGTTTGCTCCTTCCATATGGGAATGGGATCAAAAGAGCCCCCTCCTCTCCACCTATAAAAGAAGGCCACATCCCCCTCATTTCAATAACACACAAGAGAGGAAGAGCACCAAAGAAGTAGAAGAGCAACACCACTCCAATGGGCTTAGGCCCTAGCTAGCTAGATCAAAGTAGTACGAAGAGATGTGAGGAAAGAGTTTGGGGAAGAGTCGGGCTTGTCGGTATCTCCCTGCCTTGCACCTCAACGGATACTTGTGGCTCAATGGGTTCTCCTGCTAAGTGAGTATTCATGATTCTTTTGGTATAAAGTCTTTGAGTAGTTAAGCTATGCTCTTACTTGTTTGTGGGATCGTCATCTGTCCCCATGATAGATGCTCTAGTAGAAGGGCCCTGATGAAGACAGATAGCCCTTGCTAGCGCACTAGAGTAGTAGTTGATAGCCTAGACGTGGTGTCTAGGCTACATGCTACCTTCGTTTGCCTCATACTCTCCGGTTGAGGGGTAGATGGCAGGTGGTGACAGCCTTGTTTGTCCCTCGTAATCCCCCATGTTCGAGTATAGCATAGAGCCATAGGCTAGCCGCACCTGGCAAACCAGGTGTGATCCGATGCCCGAAGTAAGCAAGTAGAAGTAGAGTTTATCTATCCTTAGACCCTAAGCCATAAGAATCCATCTCTACCCTCATTAGTTATCCTTGTGTTGTCCTTGGATGAATTAGCTAGAAGAAATACCTCCATTTCCTGTGGAAATACGATACCCTAAATAGTTCCGGGTGAAAGCTACAACGGTAATTCCATACGCTTTCAGATTAATTTCTATAGACGTTAAGAAATACCGACAAGCTTTCTAGTGCCATTGCTAGGGAACTGTTGCTATTTTCTTTGAACCTAGTTCGTCCTCGTATCTGTATCTTTTATCTTTTCTTTTTATAAAAACAAAAATATCTTATTTTATCTTTTCATCATGAAGCCAACTTTAAATCCTTACTCTTCCGCTTCAAAGGGGGAGTTCCCTAAGCCACTTTCAAAATCAAACCTTTCATCTGGCTGTGAAGTCCACCCTAATCTAAAAGCCATGGTTTGGGCACAACCCTTCTCTAGGGTAAAAAATGAAAACCCATGCCATCACCAGCATGAATTCAAGGAAATATGTTCGTGCCTGAGCATCTCGAGCATGACACAAGAAACTCTAAGGTGGAAATTATTTCCCTTCTCCCTCACAGGGCCCATAGAAAGTACAAATAGGGACTGGAATGAACTTAAAGACAAGTTTTGTCTTGCATTTCCCTGTGTCTCGTATTGTCTCTCTACCAAGGGCGATCCTCGATTTTGAGTAGTATGAGGAGTCTATAGGTGCAGCCTGGGCTAGGTTTTCAATGTTAATACACATTGGCCCAGACTTGTCATTACTCGATGGAGTGATTTTGTGTCTCTTTTGTTCAGGTCTTGACATAGATGCTGACCTATGCCTAGACGTGATAGTCGGTGGTCATTTCACACACAAACCTATGACAAAACAAGTAAAATTCATTGAAAACTTCATAGACAGACACACTTCTTTTGTCATACAAACCAAACCCCTCTAGGCTAAAGCCATGTCGAGTGTTGAGGAGTTCTCATTAGTCAAATCCAAACCTATAGCATCCTTAGATTCAACCCATGAGCCCTCACCCGAACCACGAACTTTGAAGGAAAGACTAATTCATCCTTCAGAGTTCCCTATCAAATTCAAGGATTATGGCAATGCGTTGAAGCTCTTTTGGCACAAAAAGCATACACATCCTCCATAGCTTCCCTAAAAGTAGAACCATCAAAAGAATGGTTAATGGAAGTGAAACATTCTTCCGAAGCAATTTGGATTCTTTCACCTTCCACAACCATGCCTTGTTCATTGAGGGGAACAAACACAGAAGCCCTGTGTAACCCTACGGTTGAGACTAATATCATGTCTAAATTCCTTGCATAAACCCTTTTGGGCAAAATGCCACTAGTCTCAACCAATAAACTCTTCAAAAGTCCCTCGGGACTAATCTTTGAGTGTTGTAGGATTGCTAGGGCTGTGCCAATCATCATAGACAAAATCAAGGTTTTCATAGACTTTCATATCTATGTCATCCTTGAGTTTGATATTCTCTTAGGCTACCCTCTTGAAAATCTTATCCAAGAAAAACCTTCTCATAGGGGCCTTGATGAAAAGTAAGGAGCAACTACTTCTGCCACTCCTACCCCTTGTCCTAAAATCCCAATGGCAAAGCATAATCCCAACCATGATCTTGTCGAGGAAGTGAAGTTCATTTCCCCCTTGATTTCACATCCTTGTGAAGCTAAACGTCCATTGTCACCCTCGCCCAAACTCGAGCCATGTCCCTCTGGCCAACACAATATAACCCTCAAGAAAGAAAACTTTTGGGCCATGGATAAACTCGAAGCACCAACTCTACAGCTCAAAATGTATGATTCCACAAATGAGCATGAAAGTTTCTCTTTTGAGTTTCTTCACGTTTCATGCTCACTTTTGGAGTCTCTAGAGTTGATCACGCTTAGTGCCACATGCTTCTACGAGGATCCCAACCTTCTCTTAATCCTCATTTGCAAACTTTTTAAGAGAATAGTTATGGATGCCTTCGTTTATCATAAATTTTGCAAATCCTGTATTTGCACTATGACACTAACCTTGTAGCTTGAACATTATTGCTAAATGTTTGATGGTAAAGCTAGGAACTATACCACCATTGATGGCTACAAGATGAAGTTCCCACGGTCGAGCTTAGGACCATAAATCAAGCACTGTCGGGAGATACCCCGGACTATCATAAAGTAAATAAATAAATAAAACTTTACTATCAATAAAAGTAAGAACATGTTTTTAAGTTAGTATGCACCTTCGGGCTAGGTATTCTTGGTTGCTAGCTCTTTCAGGTTGAGACTAAGAAAAACAAGGGGCATACAATGCTAGAGAACATGAGAGCTGCATCAAACCAAATACCATGATATCCTTTGGTGATGGAATACACTCAAGAGGAGACCCCAACATTACACACTTGGCTTTTACACAAAAGTCCAAGTGTGGAGGAGGATGTCTCACTGAAGACCGTCTTGGTTAAAAAATGATGTAGCCCTACCTTGCTAAAAAAAGAAAGCCAAAAAATATATGATTTAAAAAAGATATAAAAAATATATAATACATATATTTGAAAAAAAAGAGAGAAAAAGGAGAAGAAGAGAGAAGAAGGATTCTCCTCTTTTATACCTTTGCTACCACTAAGGCCCATGGTCCATATACACTAGATTGTGTGTGGCCTAGCCTTGTGGCTCACCTGAGTTGGAGCACATGTATGAAGCCACCGTGGTAGCAGGCTCAAAGCTTCCATCCACATGCTGCTAGTAAATAAAACTCAGGTATGCAAAGGTAAATAAAAGTTCACCAACTTCTTCACTCATTTTTTATCTCCATATGACTTGATCATGCAAAAAGTTCATGCTTCCCTTGTTTTTGTGATATGCTCTGGTTTGGATGTTTTCACATGTGCACATGTGGTATATCCATAGGCCCTTTAAATTAAGCTTGGTGCTTAGGTTAAAATGGCCTGCTTTAATCAAAATTTTACATGGTGTTGAAATTTGATTATTCAACTTTGAGTATTACTTTCACAAACAATGGAGGTAATCATCTATGGAGATAAATCAAGGCTAGATTTACACTGCAAATTTACCTTAGCCTTATTTGATTTACGCTAAAAAAAGGGTGAACAAGTAAAAATAAAAATAAATAAAATAATAATAATATAATAAAAAAACTAATAATCATAAAAGATTTAGGCTCCCCGGTGTTCAAACTGGCAGAGCCCTTGTTTGTTTCGACTTTGTTTCTTCTTGTTTGAATAAACAGGTAGAAGAATAAGTGTGGGGGAGACAATCCACACAAGCTATCAAAACCTACCCCACAAATCATGCACAACGGATCAACAATTCCAAAACTTAGTTTGTGCATCCTCTTTCCTTCAATCTTGAGTTTAAACAAACATAATTTTAAGACCCAGCTCATTCATCATGAACAGAAGAACTGTGAGTACCAAAGTTTATTCATTCTATCTTTTGTTGCAAGCTATCTTTGCCTTAAACCATGCCAGAATGCAACAAACACATAAAATTTGCTATCAAACATGATAATCAAAATCTATGCTAAAGTAAACCTAAAACCTTCCTTTTATTAGCATAGAGAAAAATCACAAAAATTTTGGACAAACAATCCATGTTTCAAATTTGTTATATTCCCTTGGGTATGTGCCTAATAACATTTTGTAGGAAGAATAAATATAAGCTATGCCTATTCATGAGTTGGTGTGAACCTGCAAACCAAAAAAAATCACCACTACAGTTGTGGAAGTGGATGAACAAATCGATAGGCTATGAGCAACATCAAAGACAACCTAGCTTTGAGCTTTCCCAAGACTCAAGCTAGGATGCTGATGAGAAGCAAGGTGTAACCCACCTCATATTAGCCAGAATATGCCTGTTTCCATCATCTTTGAAGACACAAAGTCGCATGTCAGTAACAATGACCAAGATGATGAGATGCCACTACATCATGGCATACATTCTCATGCTAACAGACATCATCAATCAATGCTTCACTGCCGACTATATCTTGTAAGGTCGTGAACGACCATGGTCACATAAAAGACACACCTAAGTCATTGGAGATGAAGCTTTTACGTGAGTTTGCATCTCTAATGAACCCTAACTCGTCAACCAAGAATCAATAGAAATCAAGAAAGGTTGATAGAAGAAGAGCATGCTATTGTCTGTATCCTCAGGATAGAATGGTGCATGGAAAAGCTAAATGCAAGAAGAGGTTTTGCTCAATGGACCTAAAGCCATGAAGCCCTCACTGATAGGTAAATTGGACAAGTTTCCTTCAGGTAAGTTTGTCACTAATCATTTTGATAAAAAGCAGGAAAATACAAGGTATATCCAACTAAGTATTATGCAACATAGGAATTACATTTACATAAGAATTCTATCATCCAAACTTGACTTTGCATTCTGCAAAAAAATCAAGTGTGAGGGATGGACCTCTTTAAAACATCTTATTCCATGCTGCTAATTTGCCTTGGTCATCTCTACCTTTATAATGTGCTCAACTTGCTAAATCACTAATAAATAAAAAGTTTAAATAATCATGCTCCTTTGGTTTACCATACACATTCTTGTTTCTACTTGAATAAATCTCTTTAGTCTCTCAAGGTTCCTTATTCTATTATAAGTATGCTCCAAAATATTATCTGAACATAATCATTGAATCAAAACATACTTGTATAGAATTTGGTTGTATATATGGACTAACTCATGCAGAAAAATATTCAAACTTTTGATGGGAATGTTAGGAGATCATTCATAGAAACAAATCAAGGTTTGAGGCATTCTTCAAAATAATTTTGACACAACTTTGCCTTAAACTTGTTGAAAATTTGAAGTAGTGGTGAACAATAACGGCACATTATTAAAAAAACATGGGATAAAAATTCTATGCTAACTAAAATGTTAAAGACCAACTTTTTCTATAGCATAGAAGATGAACTTCAGCTCTATGATAATACTATCCTTGCTTTGAATCATTTTGTATATTTCTTCGGGTATGTGTTGTCCACGAATCATTTACAGGAATGAAGCTATGAGAGGAGTAGAAGGTCCAAACAAAGTGCCTAGATCCACAAAAGAAAGAACAAAAAAGGTGACATGACAAAATAATGAGAAAGAAGAAGTGCGATATAAAAGACAAGATGCTCAGGAACAGCTCAAGCAAGGAAAGCTTCAAGCAGGAAGGAAAGATCACCACAAGTCATCTACCCTTCATCACATGGTGTCATCAAGCTCCAATGATGAAGGTAACATTTTAAGGTAAGTGGTCATTATTAAAAAAATAAGAGCTTCCCATGAGCATCTAACATACACACGTTGAAACACAAATAACAAGGGTATGTTGCATATGTTTCAAGGAGATGTTGCAAGCACATTCCATATACACATGTTTCACATGTTGCACTAGTGTGTTACATATGTTCCCTGCTCATATATGAATGAATGATGCTTAGGCTCATGCAATGCAAGTGTCAAGTTGCAAGCCTAACACCTGGGGTGTTACAATCGCAGCGCCAACTAGGAGGTGAATAAACCCTTGCCGTATGATGTTCGTGAACACATCAATGCCAAAATCGACGCCTGTGATCCCATTGAGAATAGCAAGGCCACATGCTATGATGTAGAGATGGAATGTCAGCACTAATTTGATGCTGAGCATGAAGCACTTGGTGCCGCCCGAGCACCGCCTGGCCCCGGCACCCCCGGACTGCATCCCTTCATGGCAAGACTCCAAGCTATCCGGTGGTCAGCGGGCTTCAAGATTTATGGGGTGGACACCTACAATGGCAAGGCCAACCCTGCCTAGTGGTTAATGCTCTATGAGATCACCATAAAAGCCATGGGTGGAAGCAAAGATGTGATGGCAAATTATCTACCCATCATGCTCAACCAATCTGCGAACAACTGGCCCCTCAGCTTATGGGATGACTCCACCTGATCTTGGGATGACCTCAAGAAGGTCTTCACTAAGAACTATATGTCCACCTGTGAGTAGCCAGGCACCAAGTACAACCTCGAAAAGCTTCATCAGACCTCCAGGGAGTCCCCGTGCGGTTTCATCAGGCGCTTCTCGGAGACTAGGAACTCCATCCCCAACATCGGCTATGGTGAGGCTATTGCCGCATTCACCAAGGGGCTCTAGCATGAGCAGCTCCATGGAAAGCTCGATCACAATAGGCCTATGACCATTGGTGAGCTAATACAAGTAGCAAATGGCTATGCCAATGCCAAGGAAGCCAAGCAGGCTACTCGCTCCAATCGCCCCCAATGTCGTCATGACGACTATCACGAAGAAAGACGCTACGACGATCGCGACCGCTGCTACAACGACCATGACCATAGCCATGATGAGTGTGACCGCCGCCCTTATGATCGCGAGCACCAGCATGATGACCAACCAAAAAGCTTCAGAGGTAGACAGAACCACCGTCACAGGCCTAACAGCTCAGTCAATGCCATCAATGCTCCTCACGCTAAGCGCACCTATGACGTTGACTACACCAAGCTCCTAGATGGTCCATGTCCTATCCACAAAGGCACTAAGCACACCATCAGGGAGTGCAAGGGCCCGAACAGGGCTTTTTGCACAGAAGATGCAAAGAGGTCATGGTGCAACGACAACGAAACTGACAACGGCCAAGGCGAAGGACGGGAGAAGGATCCAGGCCCTCCCTACCAAGATGCCACCAAGACCGGTGCCTCCATCTTTGGTGGGAGAGCTGCCTCCGACGACAAATGGGAGCAAAAGCTTGTCGCCTGGCGTGTCATGTCGATCACTGCTTACGACGAACCCGTCGCTGACCCCAAGTGCCTTGACTAGTTGGAGCACCCGATCACCTTTTCTAAGGCTGACCAGTGGGTAGATATCCCATACCCTAGGCATTTCCCCCTCGTGTTGGATCCTATCATCCAGGGTGTGCATTTTCAGAAGGTCCTCATCGACGAAGGGAGAGCCCTCAATATCCTGTTCGTCGGATCCGCTAAGATAGGGCTCAAGAAGGAAGACCTCATCCCCATGGACTCTCCGTTCTGGGGGATCGTTCCTAGGAAGGCATCCTAACCCCTCGGGCAGATCACTCTGCTGGTACAGTTCAGCACCACCAAGCACTTCCGCACCGACTACATCAACTTCCTCATCATCGACTTCAACACAGTGTACCACACCATCCTCGGCCGACCAGCCCTTGCCAAGTTCATGGCCATGCCACACTACACGTACCTGGTGTTGAAGATGCCGATAGAGCAGGGAATCCTCTCCTTGTGTGCCAACCTTGACATCGCTTATGCCTGTGAGAAGGAAAGCTTCATGCTCGTCGAGGCTACTAACATCTCCATTCGCATGCAGGACTGCATCGCTACCTCGCAACAGATACACTGGAGGAGCTTGAGATCCCTACCATGGAGGCCACCCAAGCATCAACTAAGTCCAAAGAGGTGAAGAAAGTGGTCCTCTTCCCTGGCAACCGGTGTAAGACCACTCGGATCGAGGCCGACCTCCATCCTAAATAGGAAGATGTGCTCATCAGCTTCCTAAGGGAGCACATTGACGTGTTTGCATGGAAACCTGTAGACATGCCTAGCGTACCTCAGGAGCTGATCGAGCACTCCTTAAACATCTTGGTGATCGCTAAGCTGATCAAGCAGAAGCTTCAACGATTTGTGTAGAAATAACATGGCTCTTAGCTGCCAGTTTTATTAAAGAGGTGTATCATCCGGAGTGGTTAGCCAATCCGGTTCTTGTAAGAAAGAAGAATAAAGAATAGAGAATATGCATTGATTACACCAATCTCAATAAACACTGCCCTAAAGACCCCTTCGGCTTACCTCCTATTACGAGGTTATAGATTCCATAGCCGGTTGTGAGCTCCTGTGCTTTTTGGATTGCCACTCTGGTTATCACCAGATCACTCTAAATGAAGAAGATCAGATCAAGACGTCATTCATCACTCCATTCAGTGCCTACTGCTACATGACCATGTCCTTCGAGCTTAGGAACACGAGTGCTACTTATCAAAAAGCCATCCAGCATTGCCTTAAAGACTAGATCAGGAAGAACATTGAGGCCTACGTTGATGATGTGGTAGTTAAGCCTAAGACTACCGATACCCTCATCTCCTACCTCATCGAAACCTTCAAAGCCCTAAAGGTCTATCAATGGAAGCTAAATACCACTAAGTGTATTTTCAGTGTCCCATCTGGTATCCTATTAGGCAATATCGTTAGCCAATGTGGCATCAAAGCCAATCCAGAGAAAAGTAGAGGTGGTGACCAAGATGAAACCACTAACCTGTGTTAAGGACATCTAAAAGCCAACCGGGTGCATGGCGGCTTTAAGTTGTTTCATATCCCATCTGGGTGAAAAGGGACTTCCCTTCTTTAAGCTGCTCAAGGCTCAAGAAAAGTTCATCTGGTCAGAGGACGCCAACAAGGCTTTTGCCGAGCTCAAGCATTGTCTCACCTCACCTCTGATTATGACTGCGCCCCAAACTGGTGAAACCCTGCTAGTCTACATCGCGGTGACCAACCGAGTGGTCAGCACATCAATCATCATCGAAAGGGAAGATGCCAGACACACCTACAAAGTCTAGCGCCCAGTGTATTTCATCAGCGAAGTCCTGACTGAGTCTAAGACTCGCTATCCTCAAGTCTAGAAGCTACTGTACGCTATCCTGATCACATCCTAGAAGCTTCATCATTACTTAGAGACTTACCCCACAACAGTGGTTACTGATACACACTTGGAGACATCCTCCGCAACAAGGAAGCCAGCGGTCGCATCATTAAATGGGCGGTCAAGCTCGGCACCTACACTATCGATTTTAGGCCACGCCAGATGATCAAGTCACAAGCGCTCGATAATTTCATCGTTGTGTGGACGGACATGAAGACCCCTATCTCGGTTGATCACCTAGAGCACTAGACCATGTACTTTGACGGATCCATCAACCTCGATGGTGCCAAGGCAAGTGTATACTTCATCTCCCCATCAAGGGACAAACTCCGTTACATCCTCCGTATCCACTTCCAGGCATCCAACAACATCATGGAATACTAGGCGGCACTACATGGTCTCCATATAGCTATAGAGCTCGGCATCAAGTGCCTCATGGTTTACGGTGACTCTACACTCGTAATTAACCAACTCAACAAAGACTGGAGCTGCACCAACGAGAAGATGCTTACTGTGCAGCGATAAGGAAACTCGAAGACAAGTTCTACGAAATCGAGTACCATCATGTTGTTTGGGCTGATAATCAAGCAGCCAATGAGCTATTGAAGTTAGGGTCAACCCGAGCAGAAGTTCTAGCCGGAGTGTTTGTCTAGGACCTTGTGACCCCTTCCATCAAACAGGGGCAAGAAGGTGTTGAAGAAAAGCCACCTACCGAACAGACAGTTGCAGCGGTTCCTGGGCCGAGTAGTGATTGGAGGGTGTAGGGTTATGAGGGTGCTATGCTAGCCATAAAATCAAAATTTTTGACCTCATAAACCAGGATCTAATGCTAGTTACAGGTTACGGGATTACCACTAGACGCGTAGGTGTAGTGGAAGCAACTCGATGTAGTCAAACGCGTCGTAGCAGTGCTGTGTAGTTGCGTGGTCATCCATCACGTCCACCCTCCGCTCGCGGATCGTCCCTCTCATGCGGTTCGTCCTTGTGCTTCAGATGCAGCACCTCCAAGGTATCCCACACGTACAGAGGAGCAGTAGGCGTGAGCGTAGGGGGCGACGACGGCTGTCTTATGGCATAAGTTCCCTTTGGCTGTGCCCCCTCCCTCTCTTATATAGGCACCTCTAATCAGCCCCAAGTTGGAGGCCCAATTAGAAAACTCTAAGCCTAGTCAAATTTGGGTCCAACCCGAATTAGGCTTCCAGCCCCTTAAGCGTGCGACCCTATAGGTTCACGCACACGTAGACGTGGCCCGAGTACTACTCGGCCATTAGTTGATAGCGGTCTCTAGCAAGACGTGTCAACTCCTATGTGTACGCAAAGATCATATCAGACGAACCATCACAAACCATATACATGTTATTCCTTTTGCCACACGATATTTGATCCAACTCATAGGTTAACACTTAACCTAAGCACGGCCATGCATTTTTTATCCAATCATTAGAGTGTTCCATTGATATCTCTCTCACATAGAGAGGGGCAAATTCTATCTTGATCGTCTATGTCTCACAACATATTTCTTGACAAACCCAAAGATCACCTTTATAACTACCCAGTTACGGAGTAGCGTTTGATAGTCTCTAAGTAGGTCATTTCACATCTTGAGTACATACAACAATCTCAGGTCTAAGGACATAACGTACATGATGTGAATCAAGACAATAACAACATCTCACGTTGGGTCAGTCCAGCCTACATGTCACACATGTGCCCACATTATTAGTTTGACATCTCATGTCTATGACTTGTGAAACATAGTCATCAACTAATAATGTGCTGATCTAATATTCATGTGCGTTCTAACATGAACTCCGATCAGGGACCATTCTAGAATAACCATACAAGTAAAAGAGTTTCACAAACAATTCACATAATTGCTAATCGATACAAGTTGTCTTTAATGGATATTCAATGGACTCATAATATGTCATGGATACAAGGCAATGCAATCATCTCTATGATAACCTCTAGGGCCCAATAGAGGGTTCCTTTCATCAAGTACCTCACCATATAGATGTCCCGGCTGAGAACATCAAGAGAGAGCGCCTTACTCGCCATAGCAAGCATTACGTCCTAGTCAATGGAAAGCTGATGTGCAAGAACTCCAAGGAGGAGCTACTCCAGAAGTGCTTCTCTAAGGAGGAAGGAGAGAAGATACTCAAAGAAATCCATGCCGGCACCTACGGCAACCATGCAGCCTCTAGAAAACTGGTCGGCAAAGCCTTTCGAGCTAGTTTCTACTGGCCTTTAGCCATCACCAATGCTGAAGCACTCATTCACCGGTGTGAGAATTGTCAGTTCTTCGCTAAGCAAATCCACATCCTGACTCAGGCCCTGCAAACGATTCTTGTGTCTTGGCCCTTCGCATGTCGGAGACTGGACATGATCGGCCCCTTTAATCCCATGCTAGGAGGATTCCACTGGGTCTATGTCTGCATCGACAAGTTTTCCAAGTCGATCGAGTACAAACCCCTCGTTCAAGCCACAACAAAGAAAGTATCCGAGCTGCTTGATGACATCATCCATAGGTTTGGCCTACCGAACTGCATCATCACTGACCGGGGATCCACGTTTATCGATAGTGACTTCTGAAATTTCCGCGATGAAAGATGCATCCCGATCAAGTACATTTCGGTGGCTCACCCAGAGCTAATGGCCAGGTCAAACATGCCAATGGTGTGATCCTGGATGCATTGAAGAAGATGCTCTATGAGAAGGAGCAGAAGCACCCAGGCAAATAGCTAAAAGAGCTATCGGCAATGGTCTAGGTCTAAGGGCTCAACCTAGTCGCAACACTGGTGTCTCCCCATACTTCATGGTCTTTGGCTCCGAGGTTGTTCTACCTGCCAATGTCGCCTTCCGAGCACACAGGGTGGAGCACTATGACGAAGAAAATTTCAACCATGCTTAGCACTACACAACACCAAGATTAGTGCCGGATAATCTGACGCTAAAAGCGGATATAGCGTCGGACGATCTGACGCTAAAAACTTATAGCGTCAGACTTCAGCAGACGCTGTAAGTCCTGACGCTAAAAATCTTTAGCGTCAGACCACACTTTTAGCGTCAGACAGTCTATTGCCCTAAATATTTATAGCGTCAGACAGTCCGCGGCTACTCTTCAGCGTCAGACTGTCCACGGCTACTCTTTAGCGTCAGACAGCCCGCTGCTACATGTAGTTTTACCGTCAGATGGTCCATCGTGATAGTTTTAAATGATTAAAAAAATAAAAACTGATCTGTCATCAATTATTACAAATGGAGCTTAAAAATTGATATTATTACAGCTTCGAAAGTTCATTTAGCAGATACCAGGCTAGAATACAACATCAATAAAGATACATGCATCTTCACAAATTTGATCAAAAGTTTACAGTAGCTCACATAGGTCAACATCACATCAACTTCCTCTAGCTAGAACAAATAATCCATCCTTTCTAATGCTACGAACAACACTATATTATATCTTCACGTCCAGGCGGCCTGTAAAGTACAAAATGGTTTCGAGATTGTCTTATCAAAATTTTTTGGTCCATTTACTTGGTAGAAACTGAACACTTGATCACTAAAGGAAGCATAAACATGTTGGTAAGCTAATGAAAGGACTGGTGCGAATCTTCTGATAGCTAAGGAAATGAACGCCAACTAATTAACTAGCTAAACATGTGGAAAAATAAACCCAAAAGCAACAGTAATTATATCTTCACAGCCTTTTCTTTTCAGGTTTATAAAATCCACACAAGAAGAAAGGGGAGGCTTCAAGGTAGGGCTGAGGACATGCAATTACCTCGCAGTATGACAAACTAGCCTCCACTTGGGGTTTACAAATTTTCAAATCCAAGCATATGTCAGGTTTATGAAATTTCAATGAATTAAATAGTCATATGTGCATACAGACTGCATATGCAAAAGAGCACACCACTACCAACTAAGAAGATAATTGTAATGTTATGTTCTTACATAATGGAACATCCACTAGTTTGCAGAAACATTGAAATGTCAAGGTAGCATAGTGATGACTGTTGAGGGGGAAAAACTTTAATACCTGAAGAACCCCAATGCTCAGCCGTGTCTCCAGAGAAAACAGTGCAAACCCCACAAAGTAAAAGATCTGCAACAGAGAAGTATTGATTCTTAGCCCTTGTTTAGTTCCCTCAATTCTCCCCCAAATTTCGCTATGCAAAAAGAAGATTCTCTGTCACATCAAAATGTCGGCAAATGCATGGAGTACTAAATGTTGATGAAATCAAAAACTAATTGCACAGTTTTGTTGTACTTTGCGAGATGAACATTTTAAGCCTAGTTAGTCAAAATTTGGATAATTTTTACCAAATACAAACGAAATGTTACAGGAATTCTGATACAGTGTTTTTCTCCCCAATTCACCGAACTAAACGAGGCCTTATTATCGCCCCAAGATTTGACAGACATCACGTATCTGACGCATTGAAAAGGCACGAAAAGTGTGTCCACCACTCAGCTTACCCCAATCATCACATGCTCAGAGAAGGTGTCAATCGCAGCTAGAATACCACTGACAAGAATTTTTTTTAAAAAAAGTTCTGCATCAGACTAAGCATAATAAATTGATGTTAAAAAATAGGTCAGCTATGAATAACATTTTCACACCATCCACTCAAACCAATACGTTTAAGAGTTTAAGAGCATATTTACAGACCCAATAAAGCATATAGCAAAGAACAGTTCAGCTGCTAAATTTGAGACATAGAACTGGCACATGGCAAGCCATATTCTTTTGAAAAAGCATAAAATTAATCAATTTTTTGACATATTTCGGATTCAGACCTTACAGAGGAAATTTGAGAGGTTAACTGACACATGACCGGCCATATCTTTTAAAAGAGCATTAAATTAATCAGCTTACTGAGTTATTTCAGATTCAGACCTTGCACTGGAATATGGAAGAACTTATTTCTAACCTTTCACAGAAAATTCTCAACTATAAGCACCGAGTAATTGAAACTAACTATACTCATAATATGGCCATGGGCAGCCATCCAACAAGGCGGCACACATGCCCAATATCATTAATTGTTGTTTGTTTGGAACCCTATATCTGAAAAATTACGGAATTATCTCTTGCAATCCATAGTGACCTTGTTTATTATGAAGGTAGAAATCCATATAAAAGGGTCAGCCAACTATGGGTTATGATCAAGCAAGAATCAACCTAGTTTCTCCTCCGAAATCTGTGATCCCAATCTATGATTTATTGATTTCTCCTTTCCCACCAATGGTGCTTACCCACATTACCCAAGCCCATTGTCAAGATATAGGCCTATGCCCATATATGGCCCATATGGCCCCTAGTATATACATACTCATACAGCACAGCAGGCCCTGAAAATCTGTTCCTTGGTCTTCCTCTTTGGTCTTCCTTCGCCTTGTAACATGGTACCAGAGCAGGACTGGGGTTAGGATTCGCCGCCCGCCCGTTCGTCCGCCGCCTCGCCCGTCGCGCGCCGCCCGTCGCACGCGCGCCGGCGTCTTCCGCACGCGCGCCGCCCGTCGCGGCCCCGTCCCGTCCTCGTCCGTCGTCGTCGCGGCCCTGTGCTCGCCCGTTCCGTCCTCGACCGTCCCGTCCTCGTCCGTCGTCGCCCTGTGCTCGCCCGTCCCGTCCTCGACCGTCGTCGTTGCGCGGATTCCGTCGAAGTCCTCACCGCTGTCGCTTCGTCACCACCGGTGCGTCTCCGTCGTCTGCGCCTGGGTCTTCGTCCGAGACTGCTCTCCTTCCACTCCGACTGATCAGAGGAGCAGAGCAGAGGAAACAGAGGACCCAGAGGACCCTGTCATCCAGCAACGGTGGTAACTGATCTCTGCCTTCCTCTTCCTGTTGGTCAGTAGCCATGTCGACCACTAAGTCCATGTCACAGATCAATGCAATTGTTATCAACATCACTTTAGATGGTCAGAATTATCCTGAGTGGGCTTTTTCTGTTGAGACTGCTTTAAGGGGCTGTGGTCTTTATTTTCATCTGACTGATGATCCGCCTGCTCGTAAGTCTGATGGTAGTAATGCTGATGCTATTAAAACCTGGGAAATTGATGATGGAAAGGTGATGGCAGCCATGGTCAATAGTGTTAAGCCAACTATGATCATGAGTCTTCGTAAGTTTAAGCAAGCCAAACCCATGTGGGGTTATTTGAAGAAACGCTATGTTCAGGACAGTAGTGCTCTTCTCCATAATCTCATGCAGCAAATTCATGACATTGAGCAAGCTGATATGTCTATTGATGATTATTATTCTGCTTATGATCGTTTGATGGGTTCATTGACCTCCATGGTGCCTGAGTGCACAACTGATGACTGTCCAGCACACAAATTCATTGAAAAATTTCTGACATATCGCTTTGTCATGGGAGTGAAGCCAGAATTTGATTCCATTCGTACACGGTTACTTCACAATGCTTCTAATCTAACTATGGACCAAGCCTTGGCTGAATTGCTTGCTGAAGAGACACGTCTCAAGTCTCTGTCTTCCTTTTCTTCTATGACAGTGTCTCACAGTGTGTTGGCAGCCTCTCAGCGGAACACTGTACCCAAAGGTACTTCTTCAGAGCCATGTAAACATTGTGGCAAGACTACACATATATCAGAAAATTGTTTTTCTGCTCATCCGGAGAAGTTAGCCGAGTATCGTGCACGCCGAGCAGCTCGTGCTACTCGTGGTCGTGGTACTTCTTCCATTGCTAGAGGTGGTGCTGCTGCTTCACCCATTGGAGCCTCTCAGCCAGTTGTCTCTATTGCTGCTGCTTCACCCATTGGTGCCTCTCAGCCAGCTTGGGTTCTGGATTCAGGGGCTTCCTTTCATGTGACATCTGATCAGTCTCAATTGGTCTCCTCCAAGCCAATCACTGGTGGTGCTTCTATTCAGACAGCAGATGGTACATCTTGCTATATCACTCATCAGGGTACTCTTTGTAGTACCAATTTTTCTGTACCTGATGTTTCATTTGTATCTCAGTTGTCCATGAATCTTCTTTCAGTGGGCCAAATTGCTGATCATAATTGCTTTATTGGATTTGATGACTCATCTTGTTTTATTCAGGATCGTCAAAGCGGGACTGTGATTGGGACTGGCCGTCGCCGTAGAGGTTCTCCGAGCCTCTACATTTTGGACACCTTGCGGCTTCCTTCTTCCGCTGCTTTTGTGTCAACTGTTGCATCATCATCTACGTCTTCCTTCGCCAAGTGGCATCATCGACTTGGTCACCTCTGTGGGTCTCGTTTGTCCACATTAATACATCAGGGCTATTTAGGTCATACATCTGTCGAGTCTAACTTTAATTGTAAGGGTTGTAAGCTTGGCAAACAGATTCAGCTTCCCTATCCTTCTAGTATATCTCACGCAGCTAGACCCTTTGATCTTATTCACTCTGATGTCTGGGGCCCTGCTCCTTTTGCTACGAAAGGTGGCCATAAATATTATGTTATCTTTGTTGATGATCATTCTCGATACACTTGGCTTTATTTTATGAAACACCGGTCTCAGTTGTGTTCCATTTATCAGTCTTTTACTCGCATGGTTCATACTCAATTTTCCACCTCTATTAAAATTTTTCGTTCTGACTCTGGTGGAGAATATTTGTCTGATCGTTTTCGCCAGTTTTTGACCTCTGAGGGCACTCTTCCTCAGCTCTCATGTCCTGGTGCCCATTCACAAAATGGCGTAGCCGAACGCAAACATCGCCATATCATTGAAACTGCTCGGACCCTTTTAATTGCCTCCTTTGTTCCCTCTCACTTTTGGGGGGAAGCGGTCTCAACATCTGTTTATCTTATCAATCGACAACCGTCATCCAAACTATCTGGTAAGTGTCCTGGTGAAGTCCTTTTTGGTACACCTCCTCACTATGATCATCTTCGGGTTTTTGGATGTACTTGCTATGTTCTGCTTCCACCTCGTGAGCGAAGTTTAAGCAAGCCAAACCCATGTGGGGTTATTTGAAGAAACGCTATGTTCAGGACAGTAGTGCTCCTACTTCAGTTCACTTTGGGCATTTGCTCCGTGTGCTAAGATACTTAAGGGGGACATCATCTCAGTGCTTGTTCTATGCTCGTGATAGTCCACTTCATCTTTATGCCTACTCGGACTCCACTTGGGCGAGTGAACCTACAGATCGCTGTTCTGTCACTGGTTATTGCATTTTTCTTGGTTCTTCTCCCCTTGTATGGAAGTCTAAGAAGCAATCAGCTGTATCTCGATCCAGTACAGAGGCAGAACTTCGAGCACTTGCTACTACCACCGCAGAGATTATATGGCTTCGATGGCTGCTAGCTGATTTTGGTGTTTCGTGTGATGCTCCAACACCTCTTCTTTGTGATAATACGGGAGCTATACAGATTGCCAATGATCCTGTGAAACATGAGCTTACAAAACATATTGGTGTTGATGCCTTCTTCACCCGGTCTCATTGTCATCAAAAGACGATTGCTCTTCAGTATGTGCCATCAGAACTGCAAGTGGCTGATTTGTTTACCAAAGCACAAACTCGCGAGCAACATCGGCTTCATATGCTCAAACTCAATGCTTCACATCCTCCACCTCCGCCTTGAGTTTGAAGGGGGTGTCAAGATATAGGCCTAGGCCCATATATGGCCCATATGGCCCCTAGTATATACATACTCACACAGCACAGCAGGCCCTGAAAATCTGTTCCTTGGTCTTCCTCTTTGGTCTTCCTTCGCCTTGTAACACCCATAACAACTGATGGCTTTGATTACTTCAGATAAAAGGATTGGCAAACTTACGTTAATGATTTCCCATGAAATACAATTGGTGGAGCAATGGCAGCAATTATGCAAAAACAAATGTGGATCTGCACCAGACATGATTGCAAAAAATGACTTCATCTGTGCTAAATGAAAAGTGACAACTACTTGAAATATTAATCATGCAAAATAAACTTGCAAATTAGATCTTACCAGGTAACACAGGAAAAACCATCCAAAACTGAAAGCACTGTTAGTCTTGTTTAACAAGTTAATGAGAGTATCAAATACAAAGCATCATGCAGCAAAGCAAAGACTTATAAATATATAAGCATCTTGGTTCCAGAAATGTATATCATAACTATAGTAGATTTCCACTTAACAATATTATACTAGAATTCGAACCACATCAATGATTGGTGGTGCCTAAATATAATAGGGACAAATATACCGTGCCTCACTAATTGGTACATGAAAATAGTCACTACACTTCCCAAGTTCGCATATACTATATTTACACAAGAACTTGCATTGCAGTACGCACTGATGGAATACTTCCCAAGTCTGCATATACTATATTTACACAAGAACTTGCTTTGCAATATGCACTGATGCAAAAGGCTCTAGGATGGGCACATATTAATTTACGCAAGAACTTGCTTTGCAATATGCACTGATGGAAAACGCTCTAGGATGGGCTCATATAAAATGTACTACAACACAAAATTTATCCATAGTAAGGAGTTCCAAAAATGATCATGGCATACCTCATTGCACGGTATAGTGGCCTATACCATATCAAATATGACAGAGGAATTCCAAGCAAAGCATAGATTGTTGCAAGGAAAAATAACTTTGAATCTGCAACCATAAGATATGCCAACTATTTAATGCAAGTGCAATGTATAGGGTACACCGGCATTTACAGACAACCATGAAACCCACCTCCCTCCTTGATCCAGCAGACTATGACAGCAATGAAGTTACAGGACAGGCAAAGCACAATTCTTAATGAATTGATTCAGAGTAGATAAAAAAAATCTTCTGTGCTTTATTGAGCAGTCCATAAAAGGCTAGATCATTATTCTTCTATTGTAATCTCAAGTACGCCGTTTGAATTGCATTCTGTGGAGACTCAAAAGTATTCATTTTTCTTTGTATCCACTAAACAAAACCAAAAGTGTTCCACAATCAGTAGAGGACAGGATTTATCACGAGGTGAAGTAGTACCTGCAAAGCACCACGAACCACGGCACAGCAGCCTGTGTGCCTGCTATCCTGCCTTGTGCGGACAGGCCTTCCAGCCATCGGGACGGGCTCTCGCAACGCAGCAGATGCCTGCTGATCCAACGGGACGGGCCTTCTAGCCATCGGCGGCGCCAGCGCCTGCCACCGCAATGGCCTGTACAAGTAGCACAATTTGCTTTAGATAGTCAGATTAATACTGCCATGTTGCATGCAGGGTGCAGCCTGAGCCAGATGCAATGGCCTGTAAAGTTAACAGCAATACCTAGCACTCAATGTAATCAGAGAAAAATAACGAACGAACTACTCAACCTAGATAAGCAAGGATGTTGTCAAAAAAAACCTTGATAAGCAAGGACCAGGATTGGAGGAAGAGGGTGCTGACCACTCATGCTCCACACACGCCATCAGTGCAGAGCCATCGCACTGCCGCAGCACATCTGGAAGCTGCCATGTTGCCACAACACATCTGGGAGCTGCCAACCAATACCTACTCTACTACTGCACATCCGAGCCCTGCGATGAGTTGTTAGTGTTGCAAGTTATGCGATGCAAAAGGGTGTTTAGTGTTGTAGTGAAAGAATCAGAATATACAAGCATGTTCCATAGTAGCCTAGTCTTATGATACCATATTCAGGCAATAGCAACATCTCACTAAAAACAGAAGCCCAAATTGATATTCGAATATAGATGTAAACCTAGAATCTTGCATATACTTACTAGTGAATGCACCATCCTAGAAGGTAGTCAGGTGCTATGTGTTTGGGCTCAGATGTGGATTTAGAAACCTGTCATATGGCACTAGTGAATGCATGCTGTTATTTCAGCTGCAGTTTTTAGTTGTATCTATTCCATTATCTGACAGAATATTAGTAATTGCCTTCTAAATATATTCCTATGTGCTGAATTACTACTCGATCTCTAATAGATAGAAATACAGCCCAAGACAGCTTATTCCTGGACTTCTTTTGCACTAACCCCCTGAAAAATTATGCACTACTCCACTGCCCAACATGCACATATACAAAGAAAAAAATTGCTAAGCTGACCAATCCCTTGACTCCCAACCTCGGAACCTCCAGCTGGCGAACGGACCGGCGCTGCACCGGCTGTGGTCCGAATCGCACGAACCAGCGCCGAATCAGGCCTGAGCCTTTACATTGGATTTTATCGAACTTTATTGAAAGACAGTTATTCAAAGACAGAATTTTTGTTGAGTAATGTTGTTTATTTGCATGCTGAAGAAATGTAATTGTACTAAGGTAGCGTAACAGTAATGATATTCTGAACAAGACAAGTGTTCAAAAGTGTGCAGGAGAGCACATTCGTACTGCCCATCCATGTAAATTCCGAATATCTCTGCCCCCACCATGCCAAATTTCTGAAACTTGTATTTCTGAAACTTGTTGGTTCATACTTTACCCATGTATTTCACAAAGAAAACAACGGCAGCCCAAAACCATCAGCTTGCCTTCATTCACAGGGAGACAACATCACATTATGGAGTATATTACAATAGTTAGATTACAGCATTTATAAATTACGGGCCAAATTATTGATCAAGATTGTAAAGTTTTAATCTTTATATAGGTGTGTCCTATAAATTGGACTTGTGAATACAACTATATGAACATGGATAGCAAAACTTAGGAGAGTTTCTCCCTCTCGTTCATTGCCTTTGCTTGAAAATTGGAAACAAAAGGCACTGCCTCATCAGACTATCTATGAACTTGCGTACGGCTAAATGTTGTAGTGTCCTTTTTTTCTTTTTGCACATAAACAGATCCGCATACAGAGATCAAGGGAAGAAGCAAAAATATGATTTATTAATCCTAAAAGCAAAAGCGAGATCTTAAAATGACTTCAAAATGGTATCTGCAGTCCATATTGCGGATGCCAGAAAATCAACATTTGAACTAATCTAGATGTACACAAATCACGAAACCTGGAAGGACCTCCAGCTAGTGAACGGACCTCCAGCTCGCAACCTCGAAAAATGCCTATATGCCCTGAACGGACTAGCACTGTGCCGACCGTGCCCCGAGCCCCCGAATCGCAGGAACCAGAGCCAAATCAGGACTGAGTGGAGGAGGAAGAGGGGAGCGGAAGAAAAGTATATCACCTCGCGTGCTCCACCCTCGGACGCGGGGACTGCCGGTCCCGTGGTCCTCTTCTGGGTCTAGGGTTTGGGGGCAGGAACTCAGAAGCCGCTGTTTGAAGCTCCTCGAAGGCGCCGCCGCAGGCCACCTCTGCTCGAAGAAGCTGCTGCCACCGGCGTCGGCGGAAGCCCCTCGGAGGTCGCCGCTTGGAGGAGAGGAGTAGGACGCCGCGCCGCCTATCTCCAGAAGGAGCAGCCGCGTCGCCATCTCCGGAAGAAGCAACCGCGGGGGATAGACTAGACAGACGAGCTGAGTCAGAGATAGGAGAGATGCTAGGTTATGGCTGGGTTCAGTTCCAAAATATTTGGAGGAAATATTCAGGTAGCACTTTCGTTGTTATTTGTCAAAATTTATCCAATTATGAATTAATTAGGCTCAAAAGATTCATCTCGACCTTTATAGACAAACTGTATAATTAGTTTTTTTATCTAAATTTAATGCTCCATTCATAGGTCCAAAGATTCGATGTGATAGGTGACAGAGAAAATATTTTGGGAAGTGAATGGGGCCTATGTTATTTTCCTGCGCTGGATGGATGGGCAAGGCAATGGGCTGGAATGGCAAACGTTTTAGTGGGCCGCTCGGTCAAGTGAGCTAGGTGGGGGCATTTTTTTGGGTTTTTTTTTGGTTCATGTCATTACAATTTTCAGTGTTTTGAAACATGCCACTACAATTCGTCTATCGGGAAGCAGGCCATTACAATTTTCGCATACTCTGAGATATGCCACCGGATACGAACGACGACGACTTGGGCCCTTACGTGGCATACGAAGCTGCGTGTCCCATCCGTATCCAGTGAATAAGTAACGACCGGTAACTTTGCCGTCTATTCCTCTCTCTCGCTCTCCTTCTCTGTTCATCGCGTTCCTCTCTCACTCGAACCCTATCCAGACGACGGCGGCGGCGGCGACTTCGGCGGCCCGGCTCTGGCGGCGACGTGCCCGACTACGGCGTGGCCATGATGAGCTCGAGCTCCACCACGGCGGGCACTCGAAGGGTGCAGTACCCCCTACTAGACTGCCCTGAGTGCCATGTGCCTCTGATCCGAATCGTGAGCAAGCAAGATCACTCGAAGGATGTCCCATTCGTCAAGTGCCCGAACAACGTAAAGGTAAGGATTTGCTGGCCTTATTTCTTCTTCTTTGGTTTCAATTAGACTGATTTAGTGTGCGCAGGGTGATCCAACAACTTGTGGCTGGATCCGTTCGGAGGAGCAGTACGCGGCCTGGTATCTGAATCACCAAAAGCAGAAGCAAATGCAGGTCCAGTTGCCCCTTCATTCAACATCTGGGGATGGTATTGGTGATTTGAAGCAACAAATTTATGAGATGAAGCAAACACTGGACAGTGTGGTTGTAGAGCTTTGGAAAGTGAAGGCCCAAATTGGAGACAAGCATGTTGTTGTTCCTAGTCCAGTTAGTGATCATACTCCAGTTAGTAATGAAAAGCCTAATGAAAAGCAGGACTTGGGCAATAGGAAGAAAATGCAGATTATGTTGGATGTATCTGTTGCAGTAGGTGTTCTTGTTGGTGTACTAGTAGGCATAATTGTTGCCCAGATGATGAAGTGACTAAATATAATGTAGTGTCTTTGTAATGAATGAGTTAATGAATGGTCACTAGGCACCTTGTCTTGCAAATCATTGTGTTTCTTCTCTGATCAATGTTCATTTATAAGTTAAAAAAGTCCAGCAGCATCTTATCTACATTTTGAAAAAAATTTAGCACCATTGGGATATCAAATAAACCATGCATCTGAAAAAACAGCTTTGTACCCATTACTTCCCTGGCAATGCTATGTAATTTCTTGTAAACTTGATCTTTAGTCATCAAAGGTGCATCCTAAGGAATTGATGGAAACATAAGGGGGTGCAAACAGAACCTGAGTATATGGAGCATGCATTTCGTGGCAAAAACATCAAATAGGACAAAAAAGATAACTTCCAAATATTAGGGCTTGCTGTTCTGGCAAAGACATTATATAGGCTGTATTGATCAAAGTGGCAAAGACATTTTGTCAACAAATAACAATAGAGTTCAACCCAAATTTCATAACCAAGTTTGCATCCACACACAGTATATTACAGTTCACTAGCCACTAGGCACATTACCATCACATTACAGTTCACTAGCCACTAGGCACATTACCATCACATCACAGTTCACTAGGCACATTACAATCACAGTTCACTAGGCACATTACAGTTCAAATGCCCCAATTACATAGTACAAGTTCATTTGTCCAAAAGCTGTCCAAAAGTGGCACATTATGGCATGATCTCACTGGTCATTAAAACCCAACTGCCTCAAGCTGCTAGCAGCAGCTGCTGGTGAGTTAGCTTTTGCCTTCATCAGCTTCTTCCTCACCGGGGTCCTCTGCTTCTTCTTTGGAACACTTTTCTTGGGAGCGTTCTTTTTCTTCGGTCCTGAAGGTCCAGCATCATCTTGAGTTGGCCTCTTCCTGCAAATGAAACACAAGTATTTGATTAAATCAAGTAATAAGCAAGTTGGAAAAAGAATTAGATGTTATAGTTTCAGGACCTTTTTGTAGACCCTTGCCCTATTTCTCCATCTTCCCCCAGCTCAGCAAGCTTGCATGTCTTCTGGAAATGGCCGAACCCACCACATCTCGGGCACCTCACCTTCTTTTGTGTGGCTCTCTTCTCCATGCACCCTCTAATTCTCACAACTCTTGGCCTGCCAGCCCTCCTTCCCAGCAAAGAAGGATACACTTTGAAGCCAAGGTCCACAACAGGCCATTCTGATCTGTCTGGTATAGGCTCAATCCTGTCTGCATAAGCTGCCTTAAATCTTGCCACTGAGTAGTAGTCATGTATATAATCCTCAATTCTTGCTCCCTTGTTGGAAAGTATCCAAGGTAGAGCATGTTTGCAGGGCTTCCCTGTTACCTGCCACTCCCTGCATCCACAATTGTGGTTCTCTAGGTCCACAGTCCTCCTTCTCTGATTCCCCCATTCATCCCTGATAGTTACTTCTGCCACATATTCATCACAGGGTTGTATCTTGACCAACTTTATGTTGTGGCTGAGCAAGTTCAAGTCCTTCATCACACCTGGGAGGATTCCATCTGCCCACTCCCTACTAATTTTCTTCCTCAAGTATCTCTTCTCCATTATAAGCTCTCTTATCCTATCAACAAGTTCATGTAGCAATAAACCTTTGAACTTCTTTACCTGTGCATTGAAACTTTCAGACACATTATTTGTCAAGTAATCACACTTGCTCTCTTCTGAGAAAGCACTTTTGTACCAAATCCTGTTGTGATGAGTCTATAGGTATGTTAAAGTATCTGGAGCAAACTCATAAATCTTATTCATGTGCCAGTTGAACAGCCCATGTGTGTAACTCCTAGCAGTAGGATACAGGTGGTCTGTAAAGACATCACCAGAGTAGTGCTTCATAAAGTTCTGGTACAAATGCCTCATGCACTCCCTGTTTTCTGCTGTTGGAAAAACTGCTCCAACTGCTTTCTCAAGACCCTTGCAAGCATCTAAACAAATTACTAGGTTTGGTACATCCCCAATTGCTCTATGTAGCTGTTCCAAGAACCACTTCCAGTTTGCTTCAGTTTCTGAGTCAAATATACCATATGCTACATGATACAACCAATTATGTCCATCTACACTGGTTGCTGATGCCAACTACCCTTTGTATTTACCATTCAAACTAGATGCATCTACTCCCAAAAATGGTCTACATCCAGCAATGAATCCATCAACACAAGGTTTGAGGGCAACAAACATCCTCTTAAACCTGTTCCTCTTACCAATTTTTTCTACTTCTACCTCTACAATGCTACCAGGTGAAACCATTTTTATTTGAGCAGCCCAATTGAATAGCAATTGAAAACTTTCTTCATATTTACCATGAATTTTATCTAAGGCAGTTTTCATACCAGACCAAGCCTTTGAATACTTCAGCTTGATGGCAAAGTCTTCTTCCAACTTGTCCTTGCAATCTGTTGGCCCTTTTGTTGGATTCTTCTTCAACCAATCTACTAACCTGTCTGCACACCAGCCCTGAGAGGCCATCTTGGTTTCTTGGAATTTTATACTCGGACACTTGTCAGCTTGATGCTCTACTAATGTTTTAATCTACACATAAATAAAATGACAGGTAAAACAAAACATAAGAATCACAAATAACTCAGAATTACTACATCACAAGAGCATACCTGTATTGTCTTGCCATCATATAATCTGGATGCATGTATGCGCCAAGGACAGCCGTCTGCTTTGCACTTTGCAAGAAACCTTGTTGTGTCTGTTTTTATATCCTTGAACACAAAGCCTGCCTTCACAGCATAGTGCCTAATAGCTTTCCTGAATGTTACAATATCAGGAAACAGTTCTCCCTTCACAATCTTGGGATTCTCTAGATCATGGATAACATGGATCTCTACAGGGTCCGCATCAGTGACCTCTGCCTCAATAGGAATAGCATCAGCATTTTCATAAACATGAACAGGAGATGGAGGTGGATTGCTAGATGGTGGTGCACTGCTACATGGTTGTGTACTGCTAGATGACTGTGTAGGAGGTATTGTCGAGTACATTGCCTCATCATCATAACCAACATACTCCTCACTATTATCAAAGATGTCAGGCTCCCTGTCAGGCTCAAGTTGAGGTAAAACTTCAGCCTCCAAGGGATTTGGGCTACTTATAGGCTGGTCAGCATTACTGATAGCAGGATTTGGCATCAGATGGGTAAGTTGCAGGCTGCCAGTGCACATTTGAGAAGAAATCATACATAAAGGCTCCAGATCATCAAATTTATCAACATGGGAAACAGTATTGTCGAACACTCCGACAATAATTTGGCATTTCATCTGATCCTTATACATGTCAAACATTTCATCAATCTTCAACTGGTTTTCTAGTCTGACATCTTTAGACAATCTTTTGTCAAAAAACCAAACAACAGCACACTGGCTAGTAGACCATTTGACAGCATCGTTCAATCCGGTCATCAACAACTCAAATGAAAACGACTCTATATCCACATCCCACTTAATGACACGACCTTTTGTGTAAGATTTTCTACCCAGAGAGTCTGTGCTACAAAATCCTTCCAATTTGATTTCTAGAGCAAACAGTGCAACCCTAGAATCATTGAAAACCCATCAGTGGCACATCACTGACACAGATGCATAAATCGACGACCCTAAATTGACTCCCAATCGACTCAATTCCATAGTTCAGGAGGTACCTTCCGTCGTCGCCATCGCTGTCCATTCGCGGCGAGCCACGCGGGAAGGTGTCGTCGTCCATCCGCTAGTCACTCCATCCGCTTCTGGCACTGCTGCGTCGCCTCACCCCGCCGTTAGATGCGTCTCTGCCTTCACCGCCGTGCCGGCCAAGTCGCCTCCGCCGCCTGGCTAGGGTTCGAGCTGGGGAAGAGAGCAAGTGTGGGGAAGAGAGCTGGGGAGGAATAGACGGCTGAGTTCGAGTGAGAGAGACGGGATAAGGAGAAGAATAGACGGCAATGAAAGGGCCAGCTACTTACCGAACAGATACAAACGGGATACGCAACTTCGTATGCCACGTAAGCCTGCAGGCGGGCCCAAGTCATCGTCGTTCGTATCCAGTGGCATATCTCAGAGTATGCGAAAATTGTAATGGCCTGCTTCCCAATAGACGAATTGTAGTGGCATGTTTCAGAACACTGAAAATTGTAAAGGCATGGAACCAAAAAACCCCATTTTTTTGGCGTTAGACAAACTGATGGTGTATATAGTTTTAGCGTCAGTCAGTGAAACTTTAAATATCAGTACCTATAGCATCAGACGGTGAGTCCCTAAATAAGGATTTAGCGTCAGATAGTCTCTTAGTTATCTTTAGCGTCATATCATCTATCGATAAACTAGTTGATGATATCAATCACCTAGAAGAAGAGCGTCTGGTCTCATGTGTTTAGATGGCAAAGTACCTCGATGGCCTGCGTAGATACTATAACTGCAACATCAGCGACAAATTCTTCGTGGTTGGAGACAGTTGACGGTAGTTATTAAACCATCAAAGAAATATGTATAAGGGCACCAATGAGATCACCAACAAAGGTTTATGCTTTAAACTAATAAATTCCACAATTTTGGTAAATCTATGATTTCTGCAGGGTATATCCAGAAAACCATCAAGAGGGACCTACATGTCAGAGAAAATCATGGAATTCCACCATGGGAACTACATGGGAAGACTGTAGATGACTCCAAGAGACTCTCCACTGAGGCAGGGCATGAGGCACTGCCATGTGGGGCTGGTTGGTCCCACCTGCAGGCCACCTGGCCCAGTAGCCCACCAGTCAGCCTCCCCGCTGCTACGTTAGTTTTCCACCGTCTCCTAGGTTGCATCTTCGTCGTTCCTTAAATCGGTTTGATCCAAGGGCTCACATTGCAAGCTCTGGGTTATATACCAGGCCCTTCCCCTAAGGCAGAAGTCATTTGAGAAGATAGAAACCCTAATCTTCCTTAGAGCTCCACCATATTCTAGGGCATAGCTAGTTAGGCTAGGTCTAGAGGGAGACAAGCAGGCTTCGCTTGGATTCCTGATCTTGTCAAGAGCGTGGTTCGGTATAATCTTTGTAACCCCTCTCTTTTATATCTCCATTACTTTTATATGCTTGCCATAATTGTTATGACAATAATTGCATTCATCTTATTCATGTTCTTTGTTGTTATGTTCATCGTCTGCTTTGATTATATACTTAGTATAGCTAGTTTATCATTATGTTTATACATAAGTTCGTATAGCGCTTGCTCTAAAGTACACGGGGTGGGTGGTCGACGTTGTCTAAGTGTGGTGCTTATACATTGTTTACCTACGAATACACTCTATATTCTGGGCCATGTGGTAGATCGCGGATGTGACACTCCTATTGAGTTCTTTGTAGTCCACTCCTCGAATATAGGCATAGAAGTAGAATCTGGTTACAAAGGAGGAGCAAGCTCTGTTCTTAATCCTCCTTAGTAATATCCCTTATGTGTAGATATGAAGATGATCTTAGCCATGACTACTAGGTGTAATTTCACTAATCAATGTATCTTTGACTTGTAATTAAGAATGACTTAGGAATTATTCCTCTAATATTCTACCTGACCATATATATATATATATATATATATATATATATATATATATATATATATATATATATATATATATATATATATATATATATATATATATATATATATATATATATATATATATATCTTATAACTTACCCCTATTGTGAGTAGATTATTAGTTGTGGTTTATTTCTCTATTAATACTATAAGCTATCAATACATGTCCATACTAGACCTTCCTTATGGTAAAATATAAATAATGATACCTAGAATACTCTCGGGGTGAAGCGCTACAATGGTACAATTATCTGTGCACTTACGATTCCTTTTCATTCATATTATATATTCTTCCTATTCACATGAAATAATAAAGAACTACTTAGTATCATTCTAATAGTGATACTAGGTAGACCAACAAGCATCTCTGGTATCATCACTAGGGATGACAACCTAGTACAAGTAATGCTAGGAGATGTAGGTAATTAATATGTGACTACTAAAACAAGTGACAAGTTAATAAATACCAACAAGCATTTCTTACGCCGTTGCTGGGGAAGGTAGCTAGCAAATGAAGTATTCATAAATTTATATTATTTGATGTGATTGAAATAATCATTGATCTATGCTCAAATAAGCTTACCCTTATTTTTTCTACTTGTGTATCTTATGCAGGGTAATGTATGATCGATTTTAACCTTTTGACAAACTACGTTGAAGATCTAGAAGCATTAATCAGGAAAACCAAAGTTAAACTCAAGAAAGTTTTAGCTTTAGAGTCGGAAGACAACCAAGGCAGAGCTTAACACTAGAATTTAAAGCCATGGCTAACAAGACTCTTCGCGAATTCTCTGTCTAACCACCGCCAACATCCGTACTGGACCAAAAACTAATATAGGAGACAATGGATTCGAGCTCAGCCAGCTCTCATCAACATGGTGCAAGCTAGCTAGTTTTGTGGGAAGGCACATGAAGATGTGAGTGCACATCTCCAATATTTTCTAGAGATCTTCAAGGGAGTTTCCATAGATGCCATTCTACTCTGCCTTTTCCCATTCTCACTCTTCAGGAAGGCGAAAGCAGTGGTTCTATGCCAACAAAGATAGAAACACTACATGAAATAACTGCTCCACTACCTTCCTAGCAAAGTTCTTTTTCACAGGAAAGACCAGTGCTCTGCGTGGGAGAATTTTAAGTTTTTTGTAGCAACATGATGAATCTGTCCCTGAGTGAAAGTCCTATGTTTGGTGTTGGTAATTAGTGACAATGCCTAAGTACTAATTCTATGCCTAAGTTGTATGTAGCATATGAGGATTAGTACATTCCAAGGTTGGTGGCAAGATGGACATGGTGATCATGATGGCCACACTTGGATTTGGACGCAACCCTACGTGATCAAGGCAAAGGTATATGCTTAAGGGTTGTATTTTAGTAACCAAGACACCTAGTGGGTGTGGTTACATTATAGGATAGATAGCCGTACTATAAAGAGGGGAATGACGCGGCTATTGAACTCCTAAGTGCCTCTAGGTGTGCATTTCATGATCATATGCATTTGGATAGAACTAATATCGCCTCGAAAAATGATTGTGAAAATGCTAACACACTCACACTTGACGAGATCACTTTGGTGGTGTTAGCACGTTTGCGAAGGCGGTGGAGTTTGAGCGGTAGAGAGGGTTTAGGATCCTCTCTCCCTCCCACTGAGCTTGCGAGGCGGGATTCATGCGTTTTCGAGAAGTTGAAACGACTATTTTCCACTACGCCGGAAGTCCGAAAAAGAAACAGAGGCGAACGGAGGTCACAGAGGTGACCGGACGTTGAACCAGACGCGGTCCTTGCATGACCGGATGCGTCCGGTCAGTGTTCAGTGTCTGCGCATTTTTCAGTTCAATGATCGAACGTGAGGCGCGTCTGGTCACTGATGATCGGACGCGTCCGGTCGTTCAGGGAGCTTACTGGACTGTAACAGGACGCTGGCACTGTCGCGTCCGGTCATGTTTCTTCAGCGCGTCCGGTTGTTATTTCGTTGAGCGTTGCTCAGGCGACCAGCGCGTCCGGTCATTCTCGGGACCAGCGCGTCCGGTCGTTTCTAGCGCGTCCGGTCTGCGCAATGAGCGCGTCCGGTCGTTGCTTCGCAGTTAGCCATTGCGCGACTGGCACGTCCGGTTGTTTGGACCAGCGCGTCCGGTCAGTACTTCACGAGTTAGCCATTGGGCGACCGGTGCGTCCGGTCAGTTGGACCAACGCGTCCGGTCAGCGCGATTTCGGCTGTTTAAGTTTCTAACGGCTCTATTCGAAGGGGTACGTCTATAAATACTCGTTGGCCGGCTCAAGGCTCTCTCTCTCTCTTGAACATTTGACATACTTGTGAGCACTTTGAGCTAAGCAACTCCCCTCCCACTCATCTCTCTTGCTTCTTTGCATATTCGAAGTGAGATTGAGTGATCCAAGTGCATTTGCATTGTGAGATAGCATCTAGTTGGCACTTGGTGGTTGATTTGCTGTGGGATTCTTATTTCTCTTGGTGGTTGCCACCACCTAGATGTCTTGGAGCAGCTTGGAGGAGTTGGCAAGAGTTGGTGATTGTTCTTGGCCACCTCCGGTGATTGTGAGGGGTTTGTGCCTACCTCGGCGAAGCGCCAAAGGCAACGTTAGTGGATTGCTCGTGTCATTACAACCTTTTGCCATTTGGTAGGTTCTTGTGGCGCCTTTTGAGAGGCTCGGTGTGAGACCGATTAGCCACCAAACCACGTGGTGAAGAGGGACACAACGGGGACTAGCGTGCCGGCAAGCACGTGAACCTCGGGATAAATCTTTGTGTCATCATTCTTATTGTGTTCGATCGATCCCGGTGGTTGTATATTGTGGTATTCATCTCTTGATCATATTGATTGGTTGGCTCAATACTTCGCCCCTCGATGATACCCTCCTAACTCAACTCCGCATTACTTTCTTAGTTATCTTTGCTAGCTAGTTAGCTTTGCTAGAGTAGCTTCTTTGTGTAGCTTGCTAGTTGTAGTTTCCTTCTCGGTTTGACTTGTGCGGTTGAGTGCAAATACACTAGAATTGTGAATTGGTTAGGTGGCTTGCAAACACCCCATAGGCTAAGCAAAACTCGCATCTCGCTATTTGTTTTATTGATAAACTTGTTTAGCTTGTCTTTGTAGAAAATTTTAATAGGCTATTCACCCCCTCTAGCCATCAAGACCTTTCAAGTGGTATCGGAGCCGTGGTCACTATTTTCAAGGTTTAACAACCTCGGTGTAAGATGGCTCAAGTTGTGCTCAACCATGTTGGGGGCAAGCCTCCATTCTTTGATGGTGTCACATCTTTTGATCATTAGAAAAGAAAGATGAAGCAATATCTTGGCTCTATTCATGAGAACGTTTGGAAGGTGACACACCATGATTATGCTATCATTGATCCCGACAACCTCACCAACAATTATCGCATCAACAACCAATGCAACACTATGGCTCTCAATACTCTTTACAATGTGATTGATGTAAAGGTCTTTGAGCAAATCAAGGATCTTGAGATGGCAAGTGAAGTGTGGACAAGATTAGAGGAAACATATGAGGGCACTTCAACGGTAAAGAGTGCCAAACTATATATGCTCAAGGACAAGTTCTCCACTTTCAAGATAAAGGATAATGAATCCATCCCGGAGATGTTCTATAGGCTCCAAGTCATTGTCAATGATCTCAAGGGGCTTGGGGAGAAGGTTGAGGACAATGACTTCTCACATAAGTTCTTGATGTGTTTACCCAAGAAGTTTGCTACCTTGAGAAGAATGATCTTTAGAGAGGGATTGGACAAGGTCAAACCAACCGATGTGCTTGGAGATATAATGACCGATGCCCAATACAATGATGATGAAGATGAGGTAGAAGAGAAGAAGAAAATCAAGGTCAAGCAAAAGAAGCCCATTGCATTCAAGGCTTCATCCTCTAAGGGCAAGAGCAAGGTGGAGAATGATGATGATGATCCTTTTGATGATGAGATCATGGCCCTTCTAGTGCAAAAGATGGGTCGGTTCATGAAGAAGAGAGGCTATGGTGCAAGAAAGAGAAGGGACTTTATGAAGGCAAAGAAGGTGCTTTGCTACAATTGCAATAGCCCCGATCATGTAGTGGCAAAGTGTCCCTATGAAGACAAAAGATATCATGATGGAGAGTTGAAGTTGAAGAAGAATAAGAAGGACAAGAAGGAGAAGAAATCAAATAAGAGCTTCACATTCAACAAGAAGAAGAAGGGTGGTGGTTATGTGGTCACTTGGGATAGTGATAACTCCGATAGTGATGATGATGAAAGCTCTAGTGATGATGAGAGGACCACTCGGCGAGCCATTGCAAACATCGCCCTCTCCAACAAGTCATCCATCTTCGACACTACATCAACATGACTTATGGCCAAGCCTACAAAGGTAAAATATGATGATAGTGATGATGATTCTTGTGCTAGTGATGATTGTAGGAGTGATGATGAGGAGGATGAGGACTACTCCAAGGATGATCTATTGGGTATAATAGATCAAATGAGCAAGGGCTATAAGAGGACAACCAAGAAATACAAAATCTTGGAACAAGAGCTCATTGCCAAGAGCAATGAAAATGAAGCCTTGATGGAGGAGCTTGTTGCTCTCAAAAAGAGTAAGGAGTGCAAATGAATTGAACAAGAGCTCAAAGCTCTTAGGAAATCCTTTGATGAGCTAGAGGCTTCTCATGAGTGTCTAAAGGAAGACCACGAGGATCTTGAAATTACTCACACTAGGCTTAAGGAAGCCCACTCCACTCTACTTGAGCTCATCAAGGAAAAGGACCTCAAGTTGGAGAAGCTCATGAAGGAAGCTAAGGAGGAGCAAGTGATTGTCACTTGTGACATTGGACTAACATGTGATATTATTGATGATTCTTTATTTGTTGGTCCTACTAATGCTTCATGTAGCTCATCATCATCCACCACAACCAACCCCATCTCTACTACTAGTGATTCATCACTTGTGGTTGAGAATGAGACTCTCAAGAGAGAGATGGATGATCTCACCCGCGCATTAGGCAATGCCTATGGTGGGGATGCCCGCTTGCTAAAATGCTTGGGTAGCCAAAGGTTCTCTCTTAACAAAGAGGGATTAGGCTATACTCCCAAGAAGGGCAAGGCGGCCTTTGTTACTCCAAAGCCTCGCTTTGTGAAGGGAAATGGTCGTTATTGCAATAGATGCAAGCAAGTTGGGCATCTAGAGATTAATTGCAATAAAATGAACAAGAACAAGAAAAATGCTAATGTACCTTACATTCCTTTTGATTCTTGTTATATGCTAACCAAGGGTGAGAAAGGTGTGCATGCTAGGTTTATTGGTACACCAATTGTGAGCCCAAAGAAGAAGGCCATTTGGGTACCAAAGAGCTTAGTTACTAACCTCCAAGGACCCAAGCAAGTATGGGTACCTAAAAGACATTAAATTGTTTTGTAGGTAAATTACAAGGCCGGAGGAAGGCATTGTGTGCTTGATAGTGGGTGCTCTCAACATATGACCGGTGATTCAAGAATGTTCAACTCTCTCAAATCAAATGATAGTGGTATTGATAGTATCACATTTGGTGACAATAAGCAAGGGTGATGTATGATATGAACCTGCAAGGGTTTGTGGTCGATCTTTCGATGAGAAACGTGAGATAACTCAATTGGTGGATGGAGATGACGTTCACGGCCCGACTACAGCCTTCCAAGCTGCGCCTTAGCAACCGATACACCACCTCCAACAGCCGTCGTGATCTTGTGGAGCACGATCAACCAAACCACTAGGGTAATTCCTGTAAGCAATCGAGGAACAAGCAAGAACAAGTAGAACAAGCAACTCAATTGCAAATATAGAGATGAAAAACCAATCTAAACTCACAAAGTTGGGGTTCTGAATCAAGTAGAACGGATGGTCTAGTCAACACACGCGTCTACAAGGAAGTAGCAATGGCTAAACTTTCAACAAAACAAAACCCAATCTATTTGTGGCGGCTCTAATCCTTATTAATACCTAGGGGAACGACCAAGGGGTGTTGGGGTCGTTCTCCAACCCTAGGACACGTCCTTAATGGACCCAAATTGATACATGGACCATCGGCCCAAAATAGGGTGACGCAGCACCAAAGGCAAAAAAGGTTCCGGCGTTGAAACGACGATTGCGGAAGCATTGGATAAGATATAGCCATGAGTCCAGATCCGTTGGAAAATAGACTTGATAAGCTTTCCAAAAAGTGCTATAACGTCCCAATCGGAGTCCGTATGAAGTCATGGTGACCGTCGCAATTTAGGACTATTTTGCAGTCCGAATTCAACTTCCAAAATGTGTTGGACTTGGACTCTTTCTGTCCTTGGAACCAAAGTGACGTGGTGGCCTAGCGGAGGACTTTAGGAATACTTGGATTTGGTCCCCAATCAACTTCATTAACCTTCCATGCTTTCCATATGCAATCAAACATTCCCTTGATCCATGTAAGTAATTCTGAAAATGAGAATGAACACACATCATGGTGCGGCATCAATTCATCAAATGCATCAATGATAAGCCTCATATAGAATGGTTGCACCTTTGGTACAGAAGTGGTTGGCATGGTCATCTTTGAGCCAATGATGTCCTCATCATTCTCCCCTTCTTGACAGCAAACCGTCCTCGGTTTGATCTTTGTTGGAGTATGTGTTGTAGGTAAAAGTGAATTGTGCTCCCCTTCTTGATATTTATCCTGTTACATATGGGGAAAACTAGAAAAACTTTGCAAGACATCATTAGTGTTAGTGCAGCCCTCAATTTGATCATGGTATTGTGGCCCAAAAGGATATTTCAGATTAGAACAAATATAAACTTTATGCATACCAAATGATACATCCGGCCCAGATGGGGTTGGCCGAGGCCCAATAAATTAAGGTTGCCCGGACCCCAACAGTTCTTATGCACACCCACTCGAAGAAAGGCCCAATGTCCCTAAAAGACTAGTCTGATAGGGGAATGGTGGCTCTCTCTTTTAAGATGGCTTCCTCCTCCCAAGCTAAGCAAGGTGGGATTATTCAGATTAGAACAAATATAAACTTTATGCACCAAATATTCTCCTTTGCTGTCATATTTGTCAATTGCATGAAGCGAACAATAATTAAAACTCGGCAAACCAGAATCAAATTTAAGTTTCTCTTTTAGACAATTTAGATTACATAGAATATCAAATTCAATATAACCCAAAGTATTTAAAGAGGATAGTAAATTCAGTTCATCTTGTGCACATGTAATAGGATGAAAAAGCTTATCTTCAGCACATTTGTATGGTTCCAAACCAAAAGTATCACACTTATTCGCTACTTGTGGCATAGGAGTAAAAGAATCATCAGCACACAACTCCTCTTTATCACAAGGAACAGCGAGTAATTCATTTTGTGACAAAGGAAAATCAGTAGTGGGTTCCACTATTTGTTGCTCTTCATTAGCATGCAGAGTGAACAAATTTTGGACATTATGGGTCACATAATTCTGGCAAGTATTCACAGATAATAGAATCTCTTTTTCAGCATTAAGAGCCAGACAAAACAATTGACCAATATGGCAATATGATTTGCTAATTAACAAGGTTCGAATTTCAGAATTGAGCCCTCTCATGAATCTACTCATAACATCTTCCATGCATTCATCCAATCCACCAAACATGATACAAATCTTAAAATTATGGTAGTATTGTTTCATAGTCTTACTACCCTGGTTCAAGTTGTCTAATTTTGCAAGCAAATAATCAACATAATATGCAGGAACGAATGCATCTCTAAAAAGAAATTTGAAGTCTTTCCAAGATTCTGGAACTTTGTTGTGCCTACAAATGTGTTTCCATTCTAGCAAAGCATTTTCAATCAAAATATTAGAGGCAATACAAATCTTTTGTTTCTCGGACAGGTCATGCTCATCAAATTCATTGTCTACTTTTAACTCCCAATCAATGTAAGCTTGAGGATCAAACTTACCATCATATAACGACAAGTGTTGAATGACATCCTGAATATGAGGGTCTAGTTTCAACAACTCAAAAATCTCCATATCACCTGCCATGATTAGTAGAAAACAAGAAACACAAAAATAATATGTATCCTCCTATCAACTACTAGGATGTGTCGGTTGTAACTCTCTCAAACTCAACTTGTTAAAACAAGCCCTTACAAGTTCTTACCAAGCCAAACAGGAGGTGATGGCAACCAACAAGTCTACAACCGTGGAGTGAAGTGTATCAGTGCCGTAGCAACAAAACAAATTGTCAAGCTATAGTCGAATATGTGGAGCTGTAGGTGGGCTAAAGCAAGGAAGTACTAGAACCACGTTAGTTGCAAGCAAATTGAACAAACGCTCAACGATGTTATTGTGCTGGTCCTAGGCTAGTACGTGCTAGAGACGCGAGCCTAGACACAAACAAAGTCACTGAGCTGCAGCAAAGAAGGATCACAAGGATAGGAATAACAACAAAAGAAAAACCCTTCTCTTCTTCTTTCTCTTTCTTTTCTTTCTTTCTTTCTATCTTTCTTTTCTTTCTTTCTTCTGTCTTTTTTCTATGTTTTTCAACTAGCACAAAACTGAAATTTTGCAACAAGAATTAACAAGCTACTTACAACAATTAAATGTTTCCTTGGGAAGGGTGATTTAGTAGCAAAGTCAAACAAGTGGCTGTTTTGCAAAACCAGCAGACGCACAAATCTCCAGGGCAATTGCGAAGCGCTCAGATTGAATTTGGGACCAAGCTCTGATCAGTTGGAAAGAGGACAAGTTAAGGTTTCTAGATTGTATTTAAACTCCCTATTCAGACTCCTGACAAAGGAAATATGGTGCTTTTCTTTTCAGGATAAAATAGGACTCTGAATCGAATTCTATCTTGATCTTGTTGGATTTCCTTTTTATAGATGGAAATATGGACGTGGATGAAACCTCCAAGGGCGTGGCTAGGATAATGGTGGTAAACAAAACCAAGGAATTTGGAAATCCACTCGGATTCGTTGAGAGAAACAAATAAACTCAAATCTGCGATGGTGATAGAAACGTGACTAGAACTCGAAACTCTAAACGACTAGACGCTAAGACCAGCAACTTGACACGATGATGCAACCGTTAATTCAATAAGCCCTAACTAAGCAGTAATAGTATTAAGCTCAAAGGGTTTTTGGGATTATGGAGAACTAATCTACTAATTTTGTTTTGGCTTTTTCTGGACTATAGGAGATTAAAAAAAACAGCAAAGAACTAGAAGTCTCTCACCGATCAACCTTGCTCTGATTACCAACTGATATGAACCTACAAGGGTTTGTGGTCGATCTTTCGATGAGAAACGTGAGATAACTCGATTGGTGGATGGAGATGACGTTCACGGCCCGACTACAGCCTTCCAAGTTGCGCCTTAGCAACCGATACACCACCTCCAACAGCCGTCGTGATCTTGTGGAGCACGATCAACCAAACCACTAGGGTAATTCCTGCAAGCAATCGAGGAACAAGCAAGAACAAGTAGAACAAGCAACTCAATTGCAAATATAGAGATGAAAAACCAATCTGAACTCACAAAGTTGGGGTTCTAAATCAAGTAGAACGGATGGTCTAGTCAACACACGCGTCTACAAGGAAGTAGCAATGGCTAAACTTTCAACAAAACAAAACCCAATCTATTTGTGGTGGCTCTAATCCTTATTAATACCTAGGGGAACGACCAGGGGGTGTTGGGGTCGTTCTCCAACCCTAGGACACGTCCTTAATGGACCCAAATTGATACATGGACCATCGGCCCAAAATAGGGTGACGCAGCACCAAAGGCAGAAAAGGTTCCAGCGTTGAAACGACGATTGCAGAAGCATTGGATAAGATATAGCCATGAGTCCAGATCCGTTGGAAAATAGACTTGATAAGCTTTCCAAAAAGTGCTATAACGTCCCAATCGGAGTCCGTATGAAGTCGTGGTGACCGTCGCAATTTGGGACTATTTTGTAATCCGAATTCAACTTCCAAAACGTGTTGGACTTGGACTCTTTCTGTCCTTGGAACCAAAGTGATGTGGTGGCCTAGCGGAGGACGTTAGGATTACTTGGATTTGGTCCCCAATCAACTTCATTAACCTTCCATGCTTTCCATATGCAATCAAACCTTCCCTGGATCCATGTAAGTAATTCTGAAAATGAGAATGAACACACATCATGGTGCGGCATCAATTCATCAAATGCATCAATGATAAGCCTCATATAGAATGGTTGCACCTTTGGTATAGAAGTGGTTGGCATGGTCATCTTTGAGCCAATGATGTCCTCATCAATGTAAAGGCTCTTGGAAGGATTGCAATCTCAAATGATCATAGCATTTCCAATGTGCTCTTAGTTGAAAAGTTGGACTTTAATCTTCTCTCGGTTGCTCAATTGTGTGATCTCGGTTTCAAGTGCATATTTGGTGTTGATGATGTGGAGATAGTTAGTGTTGATGGCTCTAACTTGATCTTCAAAGGCTTTAGATATGAGAATCTATAATTGGTTGATTTCAATGCTAGTGACACTCAACTTTCAACATGTTTGCTCACCAAATCAAGTATGGGTTGGTTATGCCATAGAAGACTTGGTCATGTTGGCATGAAGCAATTGAACAAGTTAGTGAAGCATGACTTAGTTAGAGGCTTGAAGGATGTCACATTTGAGAAAGATAAGCTATGTAGTGCATGTCAAGCCGGAAAGCAAGTGGGCAACACTCATCCATTGAAAAGCATCATGAGTATTTTCAAGGCATTTGAGTTGTTGCACATGGATCTATTTGGGCCAACTACATACACAAGCATTGGTGGCAACAAGTATGGCTTTGTGATTGTGGATGATTTCACTAGATATACATGGGTATTCTTTCTTGGGGACAAAAGTGATGTATTTGACATATTCAAGAAGTTCATCAAGAGAGTGCAAAATGAGTTTGAAACCACAATCAAGAAAGTGAGAAGTGACAATGGAAGTGAGTTTAGAAACACAAGAGTTGATGAGCTATGTGATGAGCTTGGAATCAAACATCAATTCTCGGCCAAGTATACACCTCAATCTAATGGCTTAGTTGAGAGGAAGAATAGAACTTTGATTGATATGGCAAGATTAATGTTGAATGAGTATAATGTGAGTCATTCATTTTGGGCCGAAGCAATTAACACGTCTTGCTTCTATAGCAACCGCCTCTATTGCCACAAGTTCCTAGAGAAGACACCATATGAGATCTTAAATGGAAGAAAGCCCAACATTGCATACTTTCGAGTATTTGGTTGCAAATGCTACATCTTGAAGAAGGGCACTAAATTGAGCAAGTTTGAGAAGAAATGTGATGAAGGATTCCTACTTGGTTACTCCACTATTAGCAAAGCATATAGAGTTTGGAATTTGGCTAATGGTTTACTTGAAGAAGTGCATGATGTTGAGTTTGATGAAACAAATGGCTCTCAAGATGAGGTAGATAACTTGGATGATGTGAGAGGAACTCAATTGACCAATGCTATGAAAGAAATGGATATTGGTGATATTAGTCCAAAGCAAGTGATTGATGTGGATGACAACAAAGATCAAGTGCTCTAAAGTCCAATTACACAAGCTAGTGGTTCTCTAATGCAAAATCAAGCTAGTACATCATCTCAAGTGCAACAAGATCAACAAGTGGCTAGTTCATCATCTCTAACTCATGATCAACATCAACATCCAAGCAATCAAGTCCAAGTGCTTCAACCAACTAACATTACAAGAGACCATCCATTGGATTCCATCATTGGTGACATACAAAGAGGAGTTCAAACTAGATCAAGATTGGCATCATTTTGTGCTCACTCTTCTTTTGTGTCAATGGAAGAACCCAAGGACATTGATAAAAGCATTGAGAGATCCGGATTAGGTAAATGCAATGCATGAAGAGCTCAACAACTTCAAGAGAAATGAAGTATGGGAACTAGTTAAGAGGCCTAAGGATCACAATGTCATTGGAATAAGATGGGTCTTTTGCAACAAGCAAGATCAAGATGGGATAGTAGTAAGGAACAAAGCAAGACTAGTGGCTCAAGGTTACACACAAATAGAGGGTCTTGACTTTGGTGAAACATATGCCCCGGTTGCAAGATTGGAAACAATTAGGATCTTACTTGCCTATGCTTGTGCTCATAATATCAAGCTATATCAAATGGATGTGAAGAGTGCATTTCTTAATGGGTACATTCAAGAGGAGGTGTATGTGGAGCAACCTCCCGGTTTTGAAGATGATAAGAAACCCAATTATGTATACAAGTTAAGGAAGGCTTTGTATGGGTTGAAGCAAGCACCTAGAGCATGGTATGAAAGATTGAGGGACTTCTTGCTATCCAAAGGATTTGTCATGGGCAAAGTGGATACAACACTATTCACCAAGAAGATTGGGAAAGACTTGTTTGTGTTGCAAATATATGTTGATGATATCATATTCGGTTCAACCAATCAAGATTATTGTGATGAGTTTGGGAAAATGATGGCAAAGGAATTTGAAATATCAATGATTGGTGAACTTAGTTTCTTTCTTGGACTTCAAATCAAACAAATGAAGGAAGAAACATTTGTAAGCCAAACCAAGTACATCAAAGATATGCTCAAGAAGTTTGGTATGGAAGATGCAAAGAGTATTACAACCCCAATGGGCACTAGTGGAAGTTTGGATAGTGACAAGAGTGGCAATATGGTGGATCAAAAGCTATATAGATCAATGATTGGTAGCCTACTCTATGTGACGGCATCAAGGCCCGATGTGATGTTTAGTGTATGCATGTGTGCAAGATTTTAAGCCTCACCAAGAGAAAGTCATTTGAAGGCAACAAAGAGAATATTGAGGTACTTAAAGCATACACAAGATATTAGATTATGGTATCCCAAGGGTGCAAGCTTTGAGCTAGTTGGATATTCAGATTCCAACTATGTCGGTGACAAAGTTGAGAGAAAGAGCACCTCTGGGACTTGTCAATTGTTGGAAAGATCACTTGTCTCATGGTCATCCAAGAAGCAAAATAGTATTGCACTATCTACCGCCGAGGCCAAATACATCGCCGCGGGTAGTTGTTGTGCACAAATCTTATGGATGAAGGCCACATTAAAGGATTTTGGAATCTATTTCAAGAATGTGCTATTGCTATGTGACAATGAAAGTGCTATGAAGCTAACCAACAATCCGGTTCAACATTAAAGAACAAAGCATATTGATGTTCGCCATCACGTTATTAGAGATCATCAATAAAAAGGTGACATTGCTATTGAGAGTGTGGGCACCGAAGATCAATTAGCCGATCTATTCACCAAGCCACTTGATGAGAAGAGATTTCACAAGCTAAAGAATGAGTTGAACATACTTGACTTCTCCAACATGAGTTGATGCACCCCATATATATGACATGCCTCTCCTTCGAGCCCCAAGGTACAATTGGTTGACATGTCATACATTCTATGCTAAGGACTTGTTTAGTGCATCTAGTCATAATTTACATGTTCTAGGCTCATTCATGAAAATCAAATGAATTTGAAGTTTATATGGTGCCACTATTGTTTCCATGACTTGTATGATCTAGTGGTAGCATATAACTTGTTTAAGTAGCTTGTGATCCTAAGTGTTTAATCTAGAAAACTCGTCTAAATATTTGCTTCAACATGGTGCATGATAACCCTTCTAGTGAGGTGTGAAGAAGCTTGCCCTTGGATCAAACCGAAGCATTTTATTTATGCAAGCAATCTAGGTTGAATCACAAACTTGATCCTCACCCCATATTTCAACATGATAATCTATCTAAAGTTTGCTCCTTGTGGTCAATTGGTGCCGAAGGGGGAGAAAATATTGTTCACAAAGATAGAACTCAAAGGAGGAGAATCACAAAGGGGGAGAAAATCAAGAAAAACCTAAAGGGGAGAATTGATAAGAGAAGGGGATCAACTAAAATTTTGAGCACACAAGTAGGGGGAGCAAGCTCTTAAACATGAAAGTTGCATCTACATGTGCACTTCATATGTATGATGCATAGTTATGCATTTCTTTTTCTCCGATACTTTGCTTGTGTGGTGACTTGCTAGTATAATTTGAATGATGAATGGAAGTACTAGCATGAATAGGAAGTAGTTAGATTTTTCTTGCTTTATGTTTTTCAAAGTGGTACTAGAGCCTTGCTTATAATGTTGATCTCACAAGGTTTCTAGTTATATTTGTGCTTTTTATAAGTGGTATCTAACTACACAAGGTGCTAAGATGGTGTTTATCGCTACTTCGATGGTATCACGCTTCAAAGGTCTATAATCTTAAACACTTAGCACCTATTGGTAGTCAATGCTCCTAATCTTTCCTATCTAACATGTATGCTTTCAAAATCCAAACATATAGCATACATGTAGGGGGAGCCATTGCTATCAATTCGAATTCATGATCACATGTCCATAATTCTTACACATGGTAATATACTTGGACAATGTGACATGGGTTCAATCAAAATTTTATCATAACATCTTTGTGAAAGGGTTGTCACCAATTACCAACAAGGGGGAGATTGAAAGTCCTATGTTTGGTGTTGGTAATTAGTGATAATGCCTAAGTACTAATCCTATGCCTAAGTTATATGTAGCATATGAGGATTAGTACATTCCAAGGTTGGTGGCAAGATGGACATGGTGATCATGATAGCCACACTTGGATTTGGACGCAACCCTACGTGATCAAGGCAAAGGTATATGCTTAAGGGTTGTGTTTTAGTAACCAAGACACCTAGTGGGTGTGGTTACATTATAGGATAGATAGCCGTACTATAAAGAGGGGAATGACGCGGCTATTGAACTCCTAAGTGCCTCTAGGTGTGCATTTCATGATCATATGCATTTGGATAGAACTAATATCGCCTCGAAAAATGATTGTGAAAATGCTAACACACTCACACTTGACGAGATCACTTGGTGGTGTTAGCACGTTTGCGAAGGCGGTGGAGTTTGAGCGGTAGAGAGGGTTTGGGATCCTCTCTCCCTCCCGCCGAGCTTGCGAGGCGGGATTCAGGCGTTTTCGAGAAGTTGAAACGACTATTTTCCACTACGCCAGAAGTCCAGAAAAGAAATAGAGGCGAAAGGAGGTCACAGAGGTGACCGGACGCTGAACCGGACACGGTCCTTGCATGACCGGACACGTTCGGTCAGTGTTCAGTGTCTGCGCGTTTTTCAGTTCAATGATCAGACACGAGGCGCGTCCGGTCACTGATGATCGGACGCGTCTGGTTGTTCAGGGAGCTTACTGGACTGTAACCGGACACTGGCACTGTCGCGTCCGGTCATGTTTCTTCAGCGCGTCCGGTCGTTGTTTCATTGAGCGCTGCTCAGGCGACCAGCGCGTCCGGTCATTCTCGGGACCAGCGCGTCTGGTCGTTTCCAGCGTGTCCGGTCTGCGCGATGAGCGCGTCCGGTCGTTGCTTCGCAGTTAGCCATTGCGTGACCGGTGCGTCCAGTCGTTTGGACCAGCGCGTCCGGTCAGTACTTCACGAGTTAGCCGTTGGGCGACCGGTGCGTTCGGTCAGTTGGACCAGCGCGTCCGGTCAACGCGATTTCGGCTGTTTAAGTTTCTAACGGCTCTATTCGAAGGGGTACGTCTATAAATACTCGTTGGCCGGCTCAAGGCTCTCTCTCTCGAACATTTGACATACTTGTGAGCACTTTGAGCTAAGCAACTCCCCTCCCACTCATCTCTCTTGCTTCTTTGCATATTCGAAGTGAGATTGAGTGATCCAAGTGCATTTGCATTGTGAGATAGCATCTAGTTGGCAGTTGGTGGTTAATTTGCTACGGGATTCTTGTTTCTCTTGGTGGTTGCCGCCACCTAGATGACTTGGAGCAGCTTGGAGGAGTTGGCAAGAGTTGGTGATTGTTCTTGGCCACCTCCGGTGATTGTGAGGGGTTTGTGCCTACCTCGGCGAAGCGCCAAAGGCAACGTTAGTGAATTGCTCGTGTCATTACAATCTTTTGCCATTTGGTAGGTTCTTGTGGCGCCTTTTGAGAGGCTCGGTGTGAGACCGATTAGCCACCGAACCATGTGGTGATGAGGGACACAACGAGGACTAGCGTGCCGGCAAGCACGTGAACCTCGGGATAAATCTTTGTGTCATCATTCTTATTGTGTTCGATCGATCCCGATGGTTGTATATTGTGGTATTCATCTCTTGATCATATTGATTGGTTGGCTCAATACTTCGCCCCTCGGTGATACCCTCCTAACTCAACTCCGCATTACTTTCTTAGTTATCTTTGCTAGCTAGTTAGCTTTGCTAGAGTAGCTTCTTTGTGTAGCTTGCTAGTTGTAGTTTCCTTCTCGGTTTGACTTGTGCGGTTGAGTGCAAATACACTAGAATTGTGAATTGGTTAGGTGGCTTGCAAACACCCCATAGGCTAAGCAAAACTCGCATCTCGCTATTTGTTTTATTGATAAACTTGTTTAGCTTGTCTTTGTAGAAAATTTTAATAGGCTATTCACCCCCCTCTAGCCATGAAGACCTTTCACTGAGGCACGAGAACGCTTTCAAGATTACATACTAGAATGTCCTCATCATAGAATGGAGAATTGGCTACTCATGTAGATGTTCTACCATGGGCTGACTAACAGTACCCATGAGACTATGGATGCTGCTGCTGGAGGTGCATTCCTATCACTCGCTTCCAGCTGCCATAGCTCTTGGTGAGAAGATGGCCTCCAACCAAAGCTAGAATGAAGAACATGTTCAACCTCATAAGAGAGGTGGAGGTATGCATCAACTCAAAGAAATAGGCATGTTGTCTGTCAAGATGGACCTACTGATGAAGAAGCTCTTAGACCGAGCTAATGAGAAGAAAGAAGTCATGTACATTCATGATTCTCGCATGACATGTGAAGAGTGTGGAGACACTGGGCATTTAGGGAACAACTGCCCTAAAATCCATGAGGATGTGAACTTTGCCAACAACAACTGCTATCGTCCTCAACATAATCAAGGATGGAACCAGCAACAGAGGCCGAACTACCAAGATAACAATTATAATAACTTTAATCAACTACCCTTGAGAGAATTAATTGCTAGTCAATCTAGACTTATGGATGGATTATCTAAGAAAGTAGCTACCAATGATAAGATTCTAGAGAACATAAATAATAAAATGGATAGCTTTGCTTCTTCCATTAAGAACCAACATAGCTTTAATAAAATGATAGAATTAAAAATAGCTCAGCTGACGGCTGCTATTCTTCTATCCGACAAAGGTAATATTTTGGGGCAACTAGAAGATCTAGAAACTGCAAATCTTATCGATATTCATAATGCAACTTTCTACTACACGGAGCCATCGATAGGAAGGTGGATAGATTACACTTTGCCCGACAAGAAAGGTGATCTAGGAGGCCTGTCATCCCCATCGCCATTGGACCTCACATTTTTCAAGAAGCTGTCTATGACTTCAGAGCAAGTGTCAACATCATGCCTAAGGTAATCTATGAAAAAATTTTAGGAGATCCTTTGTTGTACACAAATATACATTTGCAGCTTGCAGACCAATCACTCTGCTACCCCAAGAGAGTTCTTGAAGATGCTATTATCCAAATAGGACAATCATATATTCCCGTAGACTTTGTGGTTCTGGAAACAAGTGGAGATGAAAGGGCACCCATCATCTTGGGCCGACTGTTCCTAAGCACTGCAAAAGCCATTATCTACGTAGACACTGCCAAGATCTATTTTACGACTAAGGACAAGAAGAAGAAGTTCTCTTTCAAGAACCACATCTTGTAATCTCCCAGTCATCCACAAAAGGTGTACCTACCCAAAGAGACAACAGTGACTAAGAAGAAGAAGAACAATCAGAGAAAGAGGAAGAACAGGACTAGATAGCCACAAGAAGAAATAGTTAATATGATCAACACACTCTAATATGAGTATGACCACCTCCTCGCTTCACCCATTTCTTGCTAAGAAGGATGATCCTGGCGTACCAATGATTGAGTGTACCATCGGACAAAGAATCTTCCACAAGACCTTCTGCGACATTGGATCGGGTGTCACCATAATGTCCAAGGTAACATATGAATACTTATTTGGTAATGAATGTTTGTTGTAATGTCCCACCTCTCCGAGGCCGGGCCCGCTTACATCTGGCTACTTTCTAGGACATAGACTGCCCTTACAGACCAGCACAAGTCTTTTCTGCGTACTTTGTCCTCACTCGTGCGCACCCGGGAAGAACTTCCCGGTCGGTCACCCATCGCTCTAGGCCAAGCACGCTTAACTTTGGAGTTCTTTTGAGATGGGCTTCCGGAAAAGAAGTTGCAACTTTGTTGGTATGAGTATCCTATTAATCCTATTAAGCCCTGGGCCGGGATGTTACATCCTCACCCCCTTAAGAGATCGACGTCCTCGTCGATCAATCCCAAGCCAGGAGCGTCCTCTCTTGGCCACGTCCGTATGTCCAGAGCCAGCGCATGTGCCATGCTGTGTGACCACGACGGATCCACACCAGCCATGCACACCATGCCTGCGCAACTGCGACACACGCGCCCGTGAAACCGCGAGAGTCGGCTCTGATACCATTCTGTAATGTCCCACCTCTCCGAGGCCGGGCTCGCTTACATCTGGCTACTTTCTAGGACATAGACTGCCCTCACAGACCAGCACAAGTCTTTTCTGCGTACTTTGTCCTCACTCGTGCGCACCCGGGAAGAACTTCCCGGTCGGTCACCCATCGCTCTAAGCCAAGCACGCTTAACTTTGGAGTTCTTTCGAGATGGGCTTCCGGAAAAGAAGTTGCAACTTTGTTGGTATGAGTATCCTATTAATCCTATTAAGCCCTGGGCCGGGATGTTACATCATAATGCTTCGGGGCTTGCCTGGGATCCGACTCAAGTTAGAGTGTGTCAGATGAGTTCGCTTGGCGAGCATCCTCTCATCTAGCACTTGCCCGATCCTTCTATCTTCGGGATGGATCCACCAACTCTATTGTAACACCCCAGGTGTTGATCACCAATTAGGCAGTGGGTTTAAGCTCAAACACGACAAATTAAGTGGAGATGACAATGTCAAGGTCAACCTATGGAGATGAGCCTAACCTAAAGTGGATGTTGCATCATTGCTTTACATATAGGTCCCTTTTCAAAGATATATGTTTGGGTGGTGTTATGGCAATATCTTCATGTGTCTCACATCACATTCTATCTATATTGATCCCTGGAAAAGTTTCATGAAGTTTGGAATCAAAAAGTCACATGAAATGATAAGTTATATGCTTGTTTGGATTATAACTGAAACATGCCTTACATCCCATGGGAACTAGTGTTTATGCAACATATAAATGCAACATGTGCAACAAACCTTTGCAACATGTGGAACAACCTAGGGAAACATGGGTAGCATGTATCTTGAAACAACCACATGAAACAACTATAGCATTTCACTGAATTCTATGTTTCAAGGCATGTGAGGCCTACACTTTTGTGCAACCTATGCATGGTGTGTATGTTTGGCCTCTACAACACCTTAACTACACTTAGGGCACTTAATGGAACAATGTTCATGTTGATCATTTTGCCTAAATGTGCTTCTAAGTGATGGTTGACCATGTATGAACCCTAGAACCCTTTTGTTTGACCATTTCAAAAGTGGGACCTAGAAGCTTTGTGTGACTGTGCACCCTTTTACAAAGTTGTAGAGAATTTTATAAGGAACAAACTTTGTTTAAGAGTCAAGTCATGAAAATGTGAGGAACATGCTCAAAAAGTGCCCACAAGTCGAGTTGAGGGATGTTTCCCAACACTTACCATATTCTAAGTCTGAAATTCTTGTCTTTTGGGTTGGCACGTCGCGTTCTCCAAATTTTGTTAAGTAACTTGAATTGATCCAAGAAACAAAGTTGGAGATAACTCCCTTGTGGAGAGTATGCAAAAGGTTGGAATCAATTTGATCGAGTTTGGCCCTTCAAAATCCAAGAAAACCGAGCCCTACTCTAGTTATAGTTAAATTGTTGACAGTGCCTAATTAGAGCTTAATTACCCACTGATATAAAACCCTAGTGACCATGGCTCCTTAATCAAAATTGTAGAGCGTGGTATGGGCTCCAACTTTTCTTTTAGGCCCATAGCCCAGTTCGGCCCACAGCTGGCCCAAACAAGGTCTCCAAATCGGACTGATGCACGCACACCACGTGCTCGGTGATTTGCCTGCGTGGCGGCCATGCACCAGAGCTCTTCGCCATGGACACCGCGTGCCCTCTGCGTGCCCTCCACCTTGCCATGCGCCGGTGCCTGTCTGAGTAGATGTGGAGAGGCCGAGCGGTCCACGGTCGCTCCTCCATCACCCCAAAGCTCACCATCGCTCTCAGCTTCCCCCTCCTACTCTCGCTTGTCGTCTCGGCCGCGTCCGCCATGGCTGCCACCATGGAGCTCCGACATCCCTTGCCTCAGGCGTCCCTCTACCCAAATTGACCGCAGCACCGCCATCATCTCACCGAGCCCTATCCCAGGCGCACGCTCGCCCAAGCTGGAAGCCGCGGGAGACGTGCCTCCGCCGCCGTCGAAGCCGACCGCCGCGGCCGCAAGCAGCCGGTGCTCGTGGTCGGGTCGCCATGGCCTATCTCCAGCCGCGTCAATACGTTCCCCGGTTGCGCCATCTCACGAGGAAGCTCCTGCGCACCTTCCCCGGTCGCCTAGCCACCGGGGCGCCGCCGCCGCCGGCACTGCCCCCACGGAGCCGCCCGCGCACGTGGTCAGCAGGCCATGGGCCACCTCTACCCACGCTGCAAGCGCGTGCAGACACGCCTCGCAGCCGCGAAGCCGGTCGGTCCTCCCACCGCCGCCGTCCGCCGTGTTAGCCCGAAGCCGGCCGCTCCGGCCATCTCCTCTGTTTCCCGGCGCCGGAGGAAGAAGGAGACCGTCTGTCTCTGTCTATGTGTCTGACGAGCGGGCCCGGCTAAATAGCGGGTCCCATGTGTCAGTTTAAGTAAGTGGTAGATCTGGGTGCGCAACCGAGTGGGTGTAGCGAATTAGGTTAGGGTCGAGTACTGCTGATTTTGAATTTCAGAATTTTGTTAAATCTTCAAAATTTCATATCTCATGCTAGGAAACTCTAAAATTAGTAAATGTGGACTTTTTGGAAAACTTGAGAATAGATCTATGTAGTAGAGTCATAAAATGTTACATGTTTATAGATATTTTCTAATGTCCTTATTTAAGTTTTAAAAATACTCTAAAAATGCCTTTAAACTTAACCAGAGCAAGATTTGGAGTTTTAGAACTCCAAAAATAGTGATTCTTGTTTTGTTAATTTTGTGATGACATGCACTTGCTAGGAAAAATATTAAACACCCTAGTTGTTCACTGTTTTCTTAAGATTTTGATTTGACCTTGATAAATAAGGAAATATGCATCATATTGCGTGTCATTTTATATCTTGAGTTGTGTTGCTCCAATTGGTGTGAAAATTTTATGGTAGGCTTGTCATGCTATGGATGTACTGTTGTGTAAATTTCATGGCCATTGCTTACTGTATGCTCAAGTTATTGAGTTAACTTGTTTATGGCTTACTAAATAGCTTATAAATAATATATAAATGATACAATAGAAAATGTTGTTCCATTACCTTAGTATGATGTTTCTCTATCATATTGATTCATAATATGGCCTTGTGTTCACAGAAAATATGGAGTTTTGGAATTAACTTGCTCTCACATGATTTATTGCTATAGCCATTTGTCTTTTTCATAGAGGTTGTTATACATGTCCAAATGGTTTCAAATTTGGATAGTAGACTTTTGGGAGCATGTGTAGGCCTCTGTAATTTTTGGTAGAATTTATTATGCACTTTTGATATGTGTTCATAATTCCACCTAATTATTTAAATAAATTAAGAAAGTGCATTAAAAGAATTATTTAGGAATGGACACTATGTTTTCTGGTGTTCATTAGTCATGTGTGACATGTTGGTAAAGTTGGTTTTGTCTAATTATATGTTTGCAATATAAGTTAATAATCATTTCTTGCAAATGAGGTTTCTAGACAGATCTGGGAACTTAGCAAAGTTCTTCATGATAATGTGCTTTGTTGTGAAACTTATTTATACAAAAGTTGTAGATAATTTATATATCTAGCTGCTGTTAAAATTTGGTGGCATTTGGCCATATGGTTTAGAAACTACAACTGTTCTAAGTTGGGTTCAGATTTATGTTGCTCTCTGTCCTTCCAGGACATATTCTGTACCTTCTGTATTTCGACCTAGTAAATGTTAGAATCAGGTTTAGATGATATTAAATGAAATATAGAGAATTTCATAAGCTTTCCATAATGTCTTCTTGCAAGTCATTTAGAGTTGTAGATCTCCAGTTATGATTAAATTACTCAGCTGTTGGTCTGATGTCCAGAAGGTAGCAATTTCTAGTTCTAGTGCTTTGATTAACTTTGCCATGCTTGTGTATTGAAGTGTGACACCTATATTTGTTGGTACTTGGTTTGGTACCCTAGGATCCTATAAGACTTGTGTCTTGATTGATGTATTTGCAATCTTCTATGTTATGCCCTATTGTGGATTAAGTTAATTAGTTCTAGGTGTTTATGAGAACTTTGGTATGCTTATTTGATTTCTTTGTTTATTGCACTTCTATGCATTCATACATATGCATTGTTGCACCTCATTTAGGTACGTTAGCTGAAGCACATGAAGGACCTAAGGTGGAGCCAAACCTGAAGATGGAGTTGGTGGATCCATCCCGAAGATAGAAGGATCGGGCAAGTGCTAGATGAGAGGATGCTCGCTAAGCGAACTCATCTGACATACTCTAACTTGAGTCGGATCCCAGGCAAGCCCCGGAGCATTATAAGCCTCCTATCTTCAAAGTAATTAATTATATATATGTTATAAGTATTGTTGCATTAAGTGGTAGGAGTTGGTTGAAAACCTTGCTGCATTATATCATTCCTTGTCCAGATATATGAATCCCTGAATCCTACAAAGACTAGGATCGAGTAGATGCTTAGCCCTGCTTTAAGCGGTAGAAGTCAGGTGATTTCCTGTCACCTGCGAGATGTAGGGATATTCATATATGGCACGGTTGGCTATATTTGCTATCGTGGAAAGGAACCATGTGTAAATAAAATGAAATGAGACCGGACGGGATGATGATAGTGAAGCGACAAGGCATAGAGGTCTTGGGTGTGGATCTATCCCCGTCTGAGTCGTTTAAGGACCGATTCGCTGTACGTCCTTAAGTCATGTTGAACGCAGTCTAACACTTAGTTGGCCGGATAAGTCGTTCCGACCGCGAATTCGAGTAATACAGTTCAGGCCGGGAATTAAATGGTAGGTTGCTTCTTGGAGGAGAGAAAGGATGTGCTTGGGGACATTGGCGTGAGACCAAGGGGGGTTAGAGTCCCTATCACCTGGCAGAGTGTCGCCCTTGGGGTCGTGACATCATTCGGACCCGTGGCTCCTGAACTGTACCAAAGGTGACCTGAGCAGCCCTCGCCAGGCGTGACTCGGTGAGTGTTAGAAATACCCCTCCAGCTGGATAGGAATTCGATTCGAATCGCCGTCGCTCCCGGTTAGTGAGCACTTGACTTGAGCAGCGGCAACGTAGATTCCATTAAATTGAACGGATGGTTAATTGGATCACGATGGAAAGGTTGCCTCAATTTATACCTGCTATGGTTAATATTGTTTGCTCCTAATAAAGTGAGTGCTCTAGTACAGGTTCTAATATAGATGATAGGTTAATGATAATTAACTTGATGCTTAAGCATTAATGACTACTTATCCATATTAAGCTTTTATGCAAAATGTTGTCAAGCTAGCCCACTTTATATCAGCCTTGCATGATCCTTGGTGTCACTTTATTTCTGGTTTCTGACGGGTAAGTCTAGCTGAGTACCTTCTCGTACTCAGGGTTTTATCCCCACTTGTTGCAGGTTATGATGTATCATGGCGACTGCAAGAGTTGGTTGGCTCCTACCGTAGAGGCGGAGTGTGATCACGGGCATGATCCTTCTTATTTTCCTTATCTCTAATGCTTTTGTTGGAAGTCGACCGTGGTACTGGCATGTATTTAAAATAAGAATAATGTTAGTTTCAAATTACTTTGCTTCCGCTACTTTTGAACTTAAGTTGTAATAACTATGTTGAACTCCGATGTATATTGAATTACTTGTGGAATGGATGTAACATGTGACTTGTTATGTTGAATCACTATGATCTTGGCTTGTATGTTGGTTGGTTTGAAATCCCTCGTGATTTCATTGGACTACCGGAGTTATATGGGCTCAAGTGCGAGAATTTGATCATTTCAGTGATTGTTTTTGTACTTGTGCTCTTATAATTTGGATGGTTCTGTTACATTTGTACCCTATAAATATGCAGTTGTAGATGGTGGACCAATCAATCTGATTCTCGGAGGGCATAGCAAGGGATGTTATGGTCAAGATCCATGATCACTTTGCCCCCGCCGGCATCATAGTTCTAGACATGGGAGGAGAAGAAGATGATACACCCATCATCCTAGGGGGACCGTTCCACAACACCATCAATGCGATCATCTACGTTGGATCTAGACAAGTTCACTTCTAATTCCTAGAGAAAAGGTATGCTATTATTTCAATAGTTATACTACTTATGAGCAACCAAATAAGAACCGCTCTAGGAGGAAATGTCGATCATCTCGCCGTCAAAGGAACCAACCCCAATGGAATGAATGGGAGGAGAATAAAGAGCCTAAAGAATCCATGAAAGATGAACCTACTCCACCTAAGTCAAGCCCACAGACCAAGCAGGTATGCAAAGAGAAGGTGACATCATCATCAGAGTCACCATCATAAGAGATGCAACCATTAAGGTCTCCATCTCCGAGACTAACAGATGCGCCCAAAGAATAGACAAGATTGGAGAAAAAGTCATGTCCAGAGGACTTAAAAATCCGAACCCTCGCCGTGAGGTAACATTGGTAGTTATCCCTATTTACTTTCTAGCATTGCATGAGTTATGTTTTACTTTAGCATATTTACTTTTCTACATTTGCCTTGCATTAGAGAAAAGAAAAATAAAAAGTTACTTTACTACATGTCATCATTATTAAAATAATAAGAAGAAGTTTCATAACTGTATTCTATCATTGCATCATAAAAATCTTAAAGCCCCATGTGAATAAATCTATGGTGTGTAAACAACCATAGAAATATTCACCGTGGTGGCATAAAAGTAAAAATACTATGCATGCACATTTTTCTTTTCTGCATATATAAAAATGAGAAAATTCAAAAATATTAAATAGACAGCTTGCTAGAATTATGCTAATAGAAAATCTGTCTAAAACCCACAAGAACGAATCCTCGAACGGCTGACCACTAACCCCTTATCCTAATCCGAGCCATGAGTTTTGGTCTTCTTGTTAGAATATTTTTGTAGGATGATATCAAGAGCAAGTTTACCATGTTGTCTCCATCTCACTCCACCCGAAGAATATCTTCTTGAACCAATCTCTGAAGGAATGAGAAGGACATCCACTGGCAAAAAACCATCTCTAAGAAAGACCATTACAATATCCAGTTTGGGGGAGGAGTATCCCCTGTGTATCTAGCTAAGTATTTCTTTTCCTTTTTAGTTTTACTATTTTTTTAGTTTGCTTTATGTTAGCTAAAGAAATAAAAAGGTACATAGCAAACAAAACAAAATAAAAAATTATCTTAGCTAGTTATATATTATAAGGTGTGATCATAAAACTTGAAAACAAAATAAAGGTGTGTCTAGATTTATTTAAGTTTGATTAAGAGCTGAATAAATAAAAGGACTCTGAAGATAATCTCTTGTTATAGAACTAATGAATAATTACTCTATCCTAATTCCTTTTAAGTACTTAGTTTTCAGCCCTGAATTCTCCCGAGTTTTGGATAAGACTGTTTTGATATAAGAATTTGCTCTGAACTTGAAACTCGTGGGTAGCATATGCTTGATCCAAGTCTAGGTAATTGATAGATATGATATGAGAAGGTCTGAGCTTCTATTTATCTTGTTCTAAGTGATACTACAGTTCTAGAGATTTATCTTTTGAAAAATATAAAAATATTATATGATGAGTTCTATGTATGACAAAGTTTGAATTTCTACTAGAGCCATATATAATATTTATATTAGGAAAACTTTCACTCGTATATGCTGCTTGTTGTGCATTGAGTTTAATCAAGCTTTGTTGATGCCTTATGAGAGGTTTGTCATGCTCTTAAAATCAAGATCACGTACACACCATCCATATATACACTACTCCTATACTAGGGGTAGACGCAAAAAACATGTCATTCCATCTAAATCCACTTAAAAATATTTTACTCTTACACTAGGAGTGAACATGAAAAATATATCTTAGAGGATATCCCCAAATAAATGCTCCAAGTTCTTGTTACTATCTCTCAAAAGTTTTGTTGCAAAAAAAAAGCATATGGCTATGCAAAAGTTATTCATAAAAAAAATAAAAAAAAGTATTAAAATAAACAAGTGTCTGAGATATCTAAAATAATGGGTACTCTGATGCCCGCCTAAAAAAAGAGAGATGAATAAGATAGCCTATACTTTCTTACAAAAGTATTTCCAAGTTTCAAAAGGGAGATATATTTTTAAGGAGCATAGTAGAATTAGATTAGCCACCATATCCACCATATACATCTACACACATGCACATCTTGATTTGATTGTATGACTCAACTCTCTTTGGATCCGAGGTTTGACTTTACAATATATATATTGCAAGTATTCTCTTTCATGTTATCTCCCTACTTATGAACTCCACTATAAGCCTTAGTAGTAGGAACAGAAAGGCATAACATTATAATTGCCTTGGTGAGGATCCATAAATACCACATATATTGAGAGACTTGAGAGTGTCATACAATGGAAGCTTTGAGTTTTATTTTGAAAACTTACAAAAACCCCCAAAAAATGGTTGAGCAAAGAACTTGAGACTCAATGCTTGACTTGATTGTTCTGTCTTTCAATTGCTCAAGATCCAAGTGAAGGCAAAGAAGCCACATGGTTGAAGGTAGTATGGGTGAGTTTGGAAGTCAGATCGGTTCATTCTAATCCGAAGAAGAATTCTTGTTTGAACGCATGTGTACTTTTGAGGAGTTACATTAATATTTTCATTAATATAAAAAAAATCTTAAACTCCTGATCTGAATTTGCAGGGTTTAGCTTTACTAAGGACTAGCAAATGTTAAGCTTGGGGGAGCTTGTTGACGGTAGTTAACAACCATATTAATCCGTCAAAGAAATATGTATAAGGGCACAAATGAGATCACCAACAAAGGCTTAGGGTTTAAACTAACAAATTTCATGAGTTTTGGTGAATTTGTTATTTCTACATGGTATATCTAGAAAACCATCAAGGGGAACCTACATGTTAGAGGAAATCACGAAATTCCACCATGAAAACTACATGGAAAGACTCTAGAAGACTCCAAGAGACTCTCCACTAAGGCGAGGCACGAGACACTGGCATATGGGCCTGGCTGGCCCCACCTGCAGGCCACCTGGCCCCTTGGCCCACCTGTCAGCCTTCCCGCTTCCACGTCGGTTTCCCACCATCTCCTAGGTTGCATCTCCGCCATTTCTTAAGTCGATTTGATCCAAGGGCTCATGTTGCAAGCTCCGAGCTATATATACCAGGCCCTGCTCTCCTAAGACATAAGTCATTTGAGAAGATAAAAACCATAATCTTCCTCAGAGCTCCACCATATTCTAGGGCATAGCTAGTTAGGCTAGGTCTAGAGGGAGGCAAGCAGGCTTCGCTTGGATTTTCAATCTTGTCAAGAGTGTGGTTCGATATAATCTTTGTACCCCCTCTCTTTTGTATCTCTATTACTTTTATATGCTTGCTATAATTGTTATGACAATAATAGTATTCATCTTATTCATGTTTGGATCCATTATTCCACACATATGCACATCTTGATTTGATCATATGATATTTTTTCCTCTTTAGATCCATTATTTGACTTTACAATATATGCATTGCAAGTATGATCTCTAGTTTTATCCCTACCTATGAACTCTACAATGGCTTTAGGAAGAAAAAGGCAAATAACAAGATATACTTTGGAGAGGATCCAAAAATACCACGTATAAAGAGAACTTAGAGAGTGAGGATCCAAAAATACCACATATAGAGGGATCTGAGTGTCATACAAAGGAATCTCTGAGTTTTATTTGAAAAATTTATAAAACCTCTGAAATAAGGTTGAACAAAAGAACATGAGGCATAGTGCTTGACTTGATCATTATGTCTTTCAACTACTCAAGACCCAAGTGAAGGCTAAGAAACCCCATGGTTGAAGGTAATCTGAGTAAAGTTTAAAAGTTAAGTCAGTTTATTTTAATCTAGAGGAGAATTTTTGATTGAACGCCTATGTACTTTTGAGGAGTAAAACCATGGTAGCAACTCCTGATCCATTGTTCAAGTTTAACTTTGCTCAGGGACTAGCAAAGGGTAAGTGTGGGGAAACTTGTTTTTGGTTGTTAATGTGAATCATAAATTGTTAATATATTCTACATATACACTTAGGGCCTGCTTGGATCGGATCCAAAGTTTGCCTTGACAAAACTAGGGCATGCCAAATTTGGTTGCCAAAAATTTGCAAAAATTTTGGTATAACACTTGGTTGGGTGCCAAACTGGGATAGCCAAAATTTTGGACCTTGATTGGTTTGATGCCAAAATATATATGCCAAGGTCCATGATTCAATACCTAACACATACAATTATCTAATAATCACAGTATGCATCATAGATTAAGTCCAGATAGCATATTACTATATTATGTGCATGTACAGATCATCATATACACCCATCTTCATCTAAGAAGACCACAACATAATATCCACTGTGCTAAAACAATACAACGAGATACTGAAATCCTAACCATATAAACAAGTTCATATGCTGACGACATGAAGCATGTCCAAAATACCCAAAATAACACCAGTTTAGTCAGTGCATCCATATGCTTTCCACCTGAAGCATGGCCAAAATACCACAAGTCTCAGCACCCATATTCACATACAACTACCATTCTGTCACATCCAGTTTTTTAAAGAACTAAACCAGGTTAGCCATATGTGTGCCTAGAAAGTCCACACATATGTCAGAATGAAAAATTATCAGAAACAATGTTATGTATTTAACATACGCATAGCTATAATAACACTTACATCAGAGTATCGCGGAATGGTGACTAACTTCAGGCTCCATTCCTCTCAGGGACGGCTGACTGGGGGCTCCGAATGGCAAGCTCTTCTGAAAGACTTCTGAAAACTCCACTACATCTTTATCCTTCTTCTAAGAAACACCTTACTACACACTAGGGTGTGGTGAAAATAGCAAGAGTGAGTCCATGTCGAACTCAATAAGTATAACATAGGGTTCATGAGGCTCAAAAGACTAGACACTGTTTGACTGTATTTAGCTTTTAATCATCATATAATTAGCAATTGAGTAGCATCAAGGTAATCCAAATCCCATTAATGAATCAATGATCAATTGTAATAAGAATAATGAAATAGCAGTTAACATAAGCATAAAAAAAACAACAGAATTAAGCATGGCATAACAATGTTGATCAATCATTCTGTAAGAATCCCCAAGGCTACCCGTATCCGTGGGTACGACTAGTATACTAGTTTATTAAACTCTGTGCAGAGGTATACACGTTCACTGTGAGTCATAATTTCTAAATGCATGGGGAGATCAAACCCAAACACCAGATAACCATATAAAGTCATTCAAAAGTTCGTCTAACAAGTTAGGGCCATTAGATTCACTCGGTATGCAGATGTAGAACCCCCATCCTAGTGGCACACAACTCGCAGCCTATACACACAAAGGACAGGGGCTCGCCCTACACCCAAAGTGGCAAGCCATTCTTACGCCATTTAAGTTAACCACTAACAAGCTAGAAAAGGTCTCTTGAACAACTAAAGCTAGAGCCATATAGCCCTCACAGCTGTACTGTCAATCCCGGTTATCACTTACAGATAAGTCCTTACGGAGAGTAACTAGAGCAACTTAACAACAACATAATGCTCTGGTCCCCTTGTAACAGTAATTAAATCATCTTAATGGTCGATTGCACAATTCATTAGTCATATTACAAGATCAATGTTCATAATTCAAGCACTAGCCAAGCTACCCAAATGCATAATCCCATATGTGACAAGGAATCAAGATATCAATTGCTAAGTTAAAATATCTAAGGTTGCCAAGGATGACACATGCATATGATAGCAATTATAGTGAATAGGTTAACAAGGATGGTCCTATGTTATACTTGCCTTAACACTTGCCTAAACTTCCTCATACGTTGCTTCTGGTCATCATCTTCTGATCTTCATCCCTCACAAGCAGTTCTTGTTCTATTTGTAGCAAGCACCAAGCATAAAGAAACATACGAAACAAGCAAAGCAAAGACAGCTAAGCACATTACACCAATCATAGTAAAGTTTTATAAACAATATGCTAAAACAGGGCTCGTTGCTACAATCAAGAGAACGCAAGAAACACCAAAAACTAAGATACCGTTATAAAGAACGTTTCATCTGTAAAAGAGAAATAAAGACTGTGCTTGATTAAATAAAACCATACGAACGTTATTAACTCAGATTGGTTAAATTATATTTTAGTTCAAATCCAAGTTAAAACTAATCATGTTTTATTTATAAATATTGTCATATAGATTAAGCAAGTTTAACTTTGCAAAAGAAATAAACATGTGAGAGCATATAATTGAATTGTATATGACATGAGCAAATTAAAATTAAAAACATATTTATGTTGCTATTAATCAAGTTAATTGTGGCGCACAAAAAAGATGATTGTTAATCTCTATGTTTTTTTTAATTTGGAAAGCAGTGTGAACAGAGATTAGTCAAAATTAACTAAAAATTTAGAAAACATGAAGCGTGTTAAACATCGTTGCCATATAGTAGACTACATCGATTCTGACACGACGCAGAAATAATAGATTAAAGCGGAGCTAAAGCGATTAAGATATGATGGAATAAGATAACGACAATGATGAACATATATAACTACAGAGACTGAGTGGCAGCCTGAGCAGCTCCACGACCGTATATGAAAGGTACAATTTCTTGACTGAGGAATAGATAGAGAATGATGAGTTATTATGCATGGCATGACATTAGCACAGTATTTGATCAATAAAATAGTGGACAATGAGGTGATGCTGACCTTTTATTAATCGGTCGTCAGGAGTTTGCTAGTGATGTAAGCAACAACGTTGGTGCTGGTTCTGAGCAACGACGACTTGCAAGATTGCATCACAGATATAGCTCGGTTTGCAGGCAAGCGAGTCAAGACTTGTGGCCGCCGGCTTGTTTTGTTGGAGATGCATGGATCGATAAGCGGACAAGTTCAGAGTAGAGCAAAACACGTACTACATGGAGTCAAACTCTGGCAATAGATCAGCACCTGGGTTCTGGTTGATCGTACACAGATTCATGCAAAGCTCGAGGAGTTTGGCTACTCTTCAGTGGTCTGTGGCAAGGGAACCAATAATCGGCTTGGAGCAGACACCAAGGGCGATGATCTGCAGCTGGTGCATCTGAAGGACTTCAACGGAGTGTAGCGGATGGATCGGGATCATCTGGGTAAAGCAGGGCACACCACGTAGGCACGCACAGTACGTCAGGCTGCTGAGCGCCGAAGGGAACAACGACGATCGAGAATCGACCGACGGCGGCGGACGGACAACTTCTCGACGGCCAGATACAAGGAGACTGCAGGAAGGTGCTAGGGCTCACAGTGCTGGCGGTGTGTTTGCGAGCTCGACGAGATCCGAAGTGCGCGACGGTGGCTCGGTCAGAATTGATTGGCTTACTTTTAGGGTTTTAGAAAAGAACAATGGCCTAGGCTTCTATATATATGTATATATGGACATGATGTCTGGCTGGCCATACATATACGTATATCCTTGTTCTTCTCAACAGCTCCGTCCATGAAGTCCCAAACGGACATGCCATAGTCATGTATATGCGTATATCTCCTGAGTTCTCTCTATGGCAAATAAGTTGTATGCAAGATCAGATTCCTTACAGGCAGACAAATACACGATGATGAAGTATACAAGTGCAGATCGCAGAGAACACAAAGACCTGAGAAAAGAAGAGAGGGTCAAGGCGCCCTCACCAGAAGTAGATGTGCGGCAAATGAAATAGTGGTGATTACAAGGGTTTCGACTGGTGGCCGGTCGGACACCATGCACTCGTTCTGGTGCCAAGGAGATGAGAACGACAGCCTGGTGACGACGCTTCTTCTCGAGATGGTTCTCTCTAGCTTTGGTTTTGGTGTTGCTCATCTTTCAGCGACGAACAAGGACCGAGATAGAGTTCAGGGTTGGCTCGAACATGACTAGGCTGCTGGCATTCGATCCTGTATCGACCTATCTTGAACAGAGCCGGCAGAACCGAGATATCGATGGCTGCCAGGACGGGAACTTCGGCGGCGGAAAACAGGGAGGAGCAGGTCGGACACATGATCTTGACGGAGAAGCTCCAATAAAAGAATTGAGCTACAAAGAATTTGATTATAGAAAAAAAAGACAAGAACAAGCCGGAGAAAGATAATCGACTTTCTAAACGTGTTTTAAAAATTTACTCACTCATAACACAAAGTCAAGCAAATAAGCAACACCACATCATCCAAGCGCCCGTCAAAATTAGAAAACTTTAAAAATCCACATTTTCCTATAACTAATTGATACTATCTTAAACTGAACTTGAAAAATTTTATCCAAATATCGACACATTTATTTTAATTTGTGTTTTCTATGCACAACCCAAAATCAGAAATTTTGGGGTGTGACAAGTCTGAGCATCCATATTCACATGGAGCTACCATACTCACCATCATCCACACTAGTAACACGATACTTGGCACCTAGGTAATTAGTGACCCAAGTTCCAAATGACTGGTCTGATGCAGCATTCAAGTAGTTCTGCAAATGAACCTGCTCCGGCTTTGAAAGATAGGTCACAATGTCAACCTTGTCCCTCAGTGGGAAAGATATATCCTCAATATGCTTCCAAAGATCAGCATACGGATTTGTAGTTGTAGGGCAACTTGATGCAATAGATTTGGCAAGCATAGCAATACTTGCAACTATTTCATCATCCCTTGTTGCTCTAGCACGTTTTGCTTTATCCTTTACATGCTTCTTCCCAGGTGACTTCTTGTTCTTTCATTTAATGCTGAAACTAGAGCCCACAAGTGGTGGGCATCTAGGAGCAATAGTGTCTGAATCATTCTCAGCAAGTTCAAGAGTATATACTTCATCACTCTCTAATCCATTATTACCATCTTTAGCATCCACAGTGCACTAGTCAACAGCCAAGGATCCATTAGCTTTGGTAGATTCTCCAAATAGCTCTTCCATAAGATGGAAAAATTTAATAGGCCAAGTAAGATGGAAAAATTTAATAGGCCAAGTAAGATAGTTGTATTTTCTAGGATACAATAATTATTAACAAGTGATGCTAGTAATCTTGGAGTCTACACACATTATATGGAAAAGTTAATGTACATGTATGCAGCGGATACACTTACCCCAAGCTTGGAAGGTGATTTCTCTGAATAGTGAATATTGAACTTGCATGATCCTACATCAAAACCATAGCCACTCTTGTCCATAGCTACTTTTATCCGATTCCACTTCTCCTTGAATGCCCTAAAATGGCGATCAACTTGTTGTGTGGTAGCTCCAAGTCCAAAAATCTAGCATTTAAAGCTTTTGTGCACATATGGTGGTGGTGTTGCTTCCACGTAGAGGTAGCAGGTTTTTCCTTCTAGTAGTCAATGTACCACTAAAGCATGAACTTGGTGCTGTCATCAGTCCATGTTTTGTACTTCTGACAAGATCTAGCATCTGCATTCCCATCTTTCTTTTCCTTACCCATGCTAAGAATAAATTTTAAAAGTAAGTAACAAACATTATTAAACATATAATAAATAATGTTTTGGTTTGATAGAAAGAAAGGTAATCCATTAAGCAAAACAGTAATATTATTTACACACGTACAAGCAGCAGTATAGTCTAAAGTTGATTACACACCCACCAAACTACACAAAACCAAAAGACAACAGCAAGTACTAACTAATTGTCAATGGTAACATTGTTATTAGTCTATCATTCCACTTCTACTGGGCAATTGAATCACGCTTCGTAGCCCACTCATGTACATCAGCCATTCGATCAGAGACACGATTCTTACTCCTTGGTAGGTGATTGTACCAAGTTGGCTCATCATATATGAACTCATCAAGTCCATCATCTAGTATCCAATTATGAAGGGCACAGCAGGCAATGACCACCTTTGGCCTGTGACATCAAGGGTATGAATGGCTTGTTGCTAAGAATCTTGAAGCGATTCTTGAGAGCACCAAATGCTCATTCAACTATTGTCCTAAGTTGGGAATGACGGTGATTGAAAAGCTCTTTTGGACATTTTGGGTCTTGGGCTTCGTGAAACTCTTTTAGGTGATAGCGAAGTCCACGGTAGGGCGGTAATATGCCTGGCCTAGTGGCATATCCAACATCGGCCAAATAGAACTTCCCTACAACCAAAGTTAACATAATGCCTAATGTGATGTCATAACGTTGAGACTATGTCACAATTTTCAAAATCCATGAATACCTTCAGGAATTTTCAGTCCATTTGGACAAGAAAGGGCATCTTGCAGCATGAGAGAATCATGAGCGGATCCCTCCCACCCTGCTAGGACATAAGTAAAGTGTAGGTCGAAGTTGACAACTACTAGGACATTTTGTGTGGGGTATGACTTGCGGCCCCCTAAACCTATCCACAGATTTAGCAGGCACACATGCCTTGATGTGAGTGCCATCTAGTGCCCCTATACAACCCTATGTACAAAGACAAACATGTGTCAAAGCACTTATATCTAAAATTGCATATAAAAGATATATCGCTTACACTATTGAGAGTTACCTCAAAATATGGATAGAACTTGTTAGGACTCTCAGTGATCTTTGGATGCGTGGATATAGATCTCACATAAATTAGCTCAGGAGCTAACTTGATAATGGCACATAGGACGGCATTAAAGTACATACTCATTGTCCATCCCAATCTTCACATTGCTATTGCTACAGAGGAATGTGTGTGGTACTGCCCAACAATCTTCAAAAACATTGCCATCTGCTCCTCTACTGAAACATGAAGTGTGTCAACTAATAGTCCCCTGTAACACCCCAGAGTGTTAAGCATGCATTAACATTCCAAAGCATGAGCATCAGCATCTCATACATGTTTATCATCACATACAATATAAATTCACTTGAATTGAAATGTGAAAAACATTGGTTTAAACCAAAATGGTTGCATTTGCTTGCTAGAGTTGTAGAACTTGTTTAGCTACAATTTCAGATAATCTAGGATTTGTTTAACATGATTTTTGGAGCAACTTTTGTATTCAAAATCTCCTCAAATTTTGCTTTTTAAAATATTCTAGAAAAGTAAGTTTTTATTTAAATTTTGGCTTTAAATCATTTATTCAAAATCTATTTAGAATTTTGAAAAGTGTCCTGAATGAAAGTTGTAGAGAATTAAATTTTGAACAACTTTTATTTTGGGGACAACTTGTGAAAATGTCTTTTTCATCTTCAAAATTCAAATTTGAATCAATTTAGAAAATCTGGAATTTAAATTATAAAAGAAAAAGAGATTTTCGGCCTTAACGGGCCGCCGTCTCCGCTTCGGCCCGCTCGCGCAAGCCGGCCTGGCCCATCTCCCGCGTCCGCGTCTGCCCGCGTGCGCGCGCACACGCCGTGGCGACCGCAGCAGAGCATCACCGCCCCGTGGCCGCCATGCGCCGGCGCCGCCCTCTGCGTGGCCGTCCTCGATCCCCGCGTGCTCGGCTCCTTGGCAACACGCCCGCGCCCCTGCTTCCTCCCTCTCCCTCACTCGCTCTCTCTTTTTCGCCCGCAGAGAGAACGCCGCGCACCCGCGTCCTCTCGCACGCTCACTGCCGCCGCCGCTTGCTCCATAGCCGTGTTTCGCCGCCGGCGAGCCTTCTCCGAGCGATTGCTCGCGCGTCACGCTCCGCCATTTCCTCCTCTCCCCCGAACGCACCTCCGCGCTCCACCTCCGCCTCCTGTAAGGCACCATTTTTCGCGTCCCGCCGCACCACCATTTTTGGCCACCGCGCGCTCGTTCCGCCCCTCCGGCGTTCTCGCCCTCTCTCAACCCACGCGCGCTGCGCTCTGGTGGTGGCCATCTTTCCACGAGCCTTGTGCGCCCGATCGCCGGTTCCCGCTCGGCCAGAGTTGGCCGTTGCCCGCCGGCGGGCACCGCTCCGCCGTGATGTCGCGTCCACCGGCGTCGCGCCCGTGCCCCGCTCCCTCCTCTCTGTCTTTCTTGGGCCGCAGCGCAGTGGGCCGCGCCACCGAGCCGGGCCGCTCATTTCCTCCGCGCGGGCTGCCAAAGCCATTTTCGGTAGTGGGCCACTAGAGCTCGCGGGTCGGCCTGTTAGGCAGAAAAGAATAATCAGAAATTCAATTTTTATTTTCTTTTAAAAGAAGAAATGTTGGGAAAATGTTGTGTATCCGTTTTAACTCTAAAAATTGTGAAACAAATTTTGTAGTGTTTCTCATGAGTAGATCTATAGTTCAAAAATGTTGCATATTAGTTTTGTGATACTTTTCTGTGTAGATTTATTTAATCTTTAAAATTGCTGATATCTTTGAAAATATGTAGTAAATTAAAGGAAGGTCAGAAAAATTTGGTCCCTATTTCATTAATCTTCTTTAGTGATGTACTTTCTAGGAAAAATGTTTATGAGGCATGTTCTATGAAAAATTATTGTAGTGTAGTTCAAATGCCTTTAATTGATGATTTTTGTTATTTTTGGTAGAGAGCAAAAATTGTATAACTCATGCATGTGGTAATTTTTATGATGTGCTTGTTTACCATGGATAACATAGGAAAAATATGAAATCTATTGTTTGACACTTTTTCTAGTACAAAGTATTTTCATGCTCATTATTATGCTATAGCTTGTTTATTTTGTATAGATAGTTTTACTTATTCAAATTTTATGAAATTTTTGTAGTATACTATTTGGAGTAGGAGTGTGCTACTGTAATTTTTGTAGATTTTTACCTGTAACAAAAATAGATATTGATGTGTAACCCTAGTTTAAATAGGAAATAAAAGTTTATTCTTTATGAGTAATTAAAAGAAATAAGAAGTGTTTGGTGTATCTTTGAAGCACCAAACTACCTTGCTGGTGTTACTTGGTAGGTTAAGGTATTAGGGTTTGGCAAAGTGTAGCAACAATTGTGTGAGAATTTTATGCTACCTAGTATAAGAGTAGATGACTTGTTTTGTGGCACATGTTCTTGGATGATGTAGACTACCTTGTAGAAGATGTTGTCTGTAATCCATACTATTAGTTCAATGTGCTCATCTGCATATCATGTCATCATAGCATTCCACCGCATCCTATGCACCGTCTACATGGTTGCTTATGCAATTGCATCATACAGGATCGCAGGAGGAGTCGCAGGTAGCAGTGCTGGAAGACCAGACTTGGACCGATCAGCAAGAGTCCTAGGCACATGAGGTGCCCGAGGAAGAGGAACCAGGAGAGGAGTTGCCCGAGTGCGTCAATCACCAGCCTATCTCGTTCGAAAAAGGCAAACCCCGGAGCATTCTAAGTCTCCTACTTTATAAAAGCAATTCTTTATATATGAGTTTTATATATTGTTGTATTAAGTTGTAGGAGTTGAGTGAAACCGTTGTTGCATTTATAATTATCCTTGTCCACCTGGATACCTCTTTACCCTGTTAGGTCAGGATCGAATAATTACTTAGCCTTGCTTAGACCGGTAGAAGTCGGGTGATTTTCAGTCACCTACGAGATATAGGTGAATACCTGGTTATGGTTAGCTACAATTGTTATCATGGAAAGTAACCAAGGGTTGATGAATAAAGGGAGATCGGGCGGAGTCTTATAGGGTTTTGGACTATAGTGATTCCATCTGTGTCGATTAAGGACCGATCATTGCTCGTCCCTCTTGTCATGTTGAACGCATGCCTCACATTTAGCTGGCCGAATAAAGTACCTTTCGACCGCGAAGCTAGTGACACTATTTGAGCCGGGATAAACTCGGATTTGTAGACTGGTGCTGAAGAGGTATGACGGGGACGCGAAGAGTGAGCCCAAGGTGCGTCCTGGCAGTCGGGCGGTCCCTGGGTAGTGCGATCTATGACTATTATCCCGCGGCTACTTGGAAAGTATCATTGGTGATATAAGCGACCCTGACGGGGGAAGCATGGTTTGTGTGAGGAATAAATCACCAGCTGGTTAGGAATCGATTCGAATCGCCATCGCTCCTGAATAGTGAGCACTTGACTCGAGCTACAGCATCGTAGTAATAATGATGGAACACGGATGGTTATGTGAATGATGTTAGAAAAGATAAACCTGATATGGTAACCTTTGATGTTAATGGTTAATCAAGTGATTGCTCTAGCATAGGTGCTTACTTAGATTAATCAGGTATAATTAAGTAGATGCTTATAGTTAAATGGTTCATAACTGATAACTTATGCTTTTCGCAAATGAGTCAAGCCAGCCCACTTTATAAAGACTTTGCATACTCCTTGGTGTCTTTTATTTCTGGTTTTGATGGGTAAGTCTAGCTGAGTACCTTCTCGTACTTAGGGCGTTGTTCCCATTGTTGTTGAAGATGGCCAGATGTACTATGGTTATTGCGTCAACTGTCTGTACCCGGCGATGGGCGACAACTAGGACCAAGGGCAAGGGTCACTTCGTTCATCTTATCTCATGCTTTTGTGGGCTATGACTACCTGCTGGCACTGTAACTGAACTAAGTGTGTGTGGTTTAAAACTACTTGCTTCCGCTATGTTATTTTGTGCGCGTGTTATAATAACTTTTTATTCTGAACTCCGATGTATTCAACTCTTGTTGCGAACTTTCTATAGCATGTGACTATGGCTGCTAAATCAGTACGATCTTGGTTGTATGTTGGTTGGTTTGAAATCCCTCGTGATTTCACGGAATCTCAGGTTGTACGGGCTTAAGTTTGGTAAATTATCTGCCTCGGTGGAAGATTTTCTTACTTAATCTCGTATAATCATGTTGATCCGTTATAGCTGGCATCGGAGCATGGTTTAGCATGTTACTGTTCACATGGGTATTTAAAACAAAACTGTGTTTAAAAACGTGTTTTAAAACTTAAGAGTGTGCCAGTGGTTATATCCTTTATGCCCAGTAAGGATTCTAGGTGGCTTATTTAAGTACTGACTGGGGGTTTTGCATCATATTTTAATTCATCGCTCATACGGCGTGCTATTGTATGAGTGTCATTCACTTGAGTGGTAATGTATGGATCAATGACCTCTACGCCTTGGTAAGTGAGAGTTGTGAGAGCATGGTTGGACACACTGCCGATCTAGGGAAGTGCTTAATTGATGCTGAATTATTTACATGTTTTACACATGTTATATGAAGGTATCCTTTGTATTGGGGTTTTCCGTCATGTGGTGACGATGCCATCAATAGGGCGATGATTCGGGTAGTTGCTACCGTTATACTCGTATCTGGGGATACGTGTGAAGCGAGTAGCTTACTTTACTGCTTTCTTGCATATTTTCATACTGTGAGGTTTGGGCTGAAGTGACTTTCTGTAGGTACATAACAGCGTTATCGAGTAGTACGCATTAGCTACGTTTACGAGAGCTCGTTGTATGCCACCGTCTATACCGCTAGTAATTGTTGTTTCTAAGTTTGTAAGGACGTACGGAACGTGCATGCATCATGTTGTGCATTTCATTCATGGCATTGTTCCTCCCCTTATAAGTTGATTATCTCATTTTGATAAAAATGACAACTTAAAAATCTGTTCTCACTGCGGTACTAAAATTTTGCTACAGATGGCACGCACCAAGCAGACAGCTCGCAAGTCCATGGGCAGAGTTCCCCATCATCAGTTTGCTCCACACACTCGTCAACGTCACACGTTCCTTGGAGAGTTTGGGATGCCTACGCTCTTGTGGAGGGTGCTCATCTACGTAGGCTATCCGGATGGAATGGAGCCCCGCTACTTCTAGGAAAATGAGCAGTTGGGGGAAGGTCTTTTGGTCACTGTGGAAGCAGTTGTTCGTCCCAGAGGTGATGGTTCTGAGTGGACTGGTTGGCGTTATGAGTCAACTGGCAGGACCGCTGAAGAAGCTGCTGAAAGAGCAGCCTTTGGAATACTGAGGGATATCATGGATCGCTTTCCCCAGGAGTTGGCAGCAACGATCGTTGGAGTCTTTCCAAGGGGCAACCCCTCCACTGACTCGTGGCAGCAGGCAAGAGGAAGGTCCCAGGAGATTAGTGCAGCAGAAGCCCAGAACAGTGATAACCCTGCCATGAGTGCCATGTTTGCAGTGATGAAGGCCTTCGATGGAGTGGAAGGTAGTCTGCGACGTGTGTCTGGTGCTCTTGGTCAGGCTCGTGACGACCGACGTCAGCTTCAGAAGGATCACGACGCCGAGATTGAGAGGCTCACTGCAGAGATGGCTCAGTTGACGCGTCAGAGGGATCAGGCTACCTAGAGGACTGGGGTCTTTAAGGGAGACGTACGCGCACTGAGAGAGCAGGTTGGGCGTCTGACCACCGCCAACCAGAACGTTGAGCGCATGTTGACCCATGTGCTCCATCAGAGGAATGAAGCCTGGTCTACAGAGAATGTTCTGAGGCCTCGACAGTTTGACCTAGAGCAGCAGCTAGCCAATGCAGAGGAGTACAATGACAACCTGCATGAGGAGGTTCATCGACTGAACAACTAGCTCTACCCCTATGTTCCTCCTGGTGCGGCAGAGATGGATCTGGATGAGGATGAAGATCCCGAAGAGCCTGAGGCACCCGCTGAGGATGACGACAATGTTGTGGATGGCAATCACGCCAACATCTCCGACTTAGACAGCGACCATGATGAGTAGACTAGTAGTTGTTGCGCTAGCTACTAGGGTTCGGCTTGCTTGATCTTTTGCTTAGTTGGCACGTTGGGCATGTCTTTATGAGTAGAAAGACTAAGGCTTTGATGTAATGTTGGAAAACTTGGATGTGGTTATGGAAGTATCCGAACATCAAAAGTCCAGTGTATGTATGCTGGCAACTTGGTTGTAATGGACGCGATGTGTGCGCCTTAGTAATCTAATTAGTGATGTTGTGTTAATTGAAATGACTTATTGTGCCCCTGTTTTATTGTATGAATTTATTCTCTCCAGTGAATTCAGTACGACATGATTTTTCATTCACTCGCAATTTCTACGACATCACCTAATAATTACTGTTGCTGAAATATGCAGATGCCGAACACTCGTCGTACCGTGTATGATGCCACTAAGGCTGGTGGCAATGCCGCTGGAAATGAAAACCGTGATCCACCACCGCCTCCTCCTCCACCGTACACCGTGGAACAGTTCTTCGCACAATTCCTCGGAAGTCAACGCAACATGGAGAACATGCAGCAGAATATGGAAGCGGCATTGCGCAGTATTGCGAATAACACCCGTCATGAAGTAAACCCGGGTGGGCATGAAGTTAACCAGTATAGCAGCTTCAAGGATTTTATGGACACCCGTCCACCAATCTTCAAGGAAGCCGCTGAACCCTTGGATGCAGAAGAGTGGATTAACACAATGGAAGACAAGTTTCATGTTTTGAGGATGACCGAAGTGTTGAAGACTGAGTACGCAGCTCATCAGCTTCAAGGTCCGGCAGGGATGTGGTGGAAGCACCACCGCACCACTTTTCCTCCCCATGCCGACATCACCTAGAGGGAGTTCACCGAAGCGTTTCGTGGAGTGTACATTCCACCTGGTCTAACAAAAATGAAGCTCGGAGAATTCCTGGCACTGAATCAAGGCACAAAGACTGTGACCCAATATCTGCATGCATTCAACAATCTGAGCCGATATGCTTCTGACATGGTTAATACTGATGCCAAAAAGATCGCCAGCTTCAAGAGAGGTCTGAATCCCAAGATGATGAAACATGTGGATACCAACATAAGGACTGGTTTCAACGACTTTGTCAGCGACTGCTTGAACAAGAGAAGAACAACAATGTGTATGCCACGTCCAAGACTCGTAAGAGAGCTTTTGAGTTAGGTCTGTCCCAGCCTAGGGCCCCGTCTGCAAATCATTCCGCGTATCGTTCGCCTGCCCCGGGTGCAAGGTTTAGGCCACCCCAGCGGAAGGGTCAGAATGCCCAGCAACCTCAGAGGAACCAGAAACCATTCAAGATGGCGTTGTCACAATCAAAGTTAGGACAAGGCAGTTCATCTGGAGCTACGACTCAAGTAAAGGGACCGTGTTTTAACTGCAACCAACCAGGGCACTTTGCGAAGTTTTGCCCCTATCCCAAGAAGCAGCATACGCAATACCAAGCTTGTGTGCACCACACCACCGTTGATGACATCCCAGAAGGAGAACCTATGACAGCTGGTATGGTTTCTATCAACAATCATCCTGCAATAGTCTTGTTTGATTCCGGATCATCTCATTCCTTTGTGAGTCAAGCATTTATTAAGAAGTATGAGCAAAAGATAGTTGAGTTGGAATGTGCTTATCGGATCAGTTCAGCCGGGGCTGATATGTTGACAAATTAGATAATCCAGGGAGTAACCCTGAACATAGCAAATAGACAATATAAGCTTAATTTGATAGTCATGCCAGGTCTAGTTTTGGATGTGATCATGGGAATGAACTAGATGAATAAGATGAGTGTAGTAATTGATGTTGGAGGAAGAAGTATTTCTCTCAAGGAACCTAGTGGAGAAGGCACCTTCCAGGTGATCCTACATCGGAAAATAGATCTAGCCAATACAACTTGTGCCATCCAAACTGCTCTGCTAGCCAATATTCTAGTAGTATGTGAGTTTCTAGACGTGTTCCCAGAGGAGTTACCTGGGCTTCCACCAGACCGAGATGTTGAGTTTGCTATTGAGTTAATTCCTGGAACAACACCGATATCAAGAAGGCCCTATTGGATGCCTCCCAATGAGTTAGCCGAGTTGAAGAAACAACTCCAAGAGCTGTTAAAGAAGGGTTTGATTCGTCCTAGTTCGTCAGAATAGGGATGTCCTGCACTATTCGTGAAGGAGAAAAATGATAACTCCTTACATATGTGCGTGGACTATCGGCCACTGAATGCTGTGACCATTAAAAATAAGTATCCTCTACCTCAGATTGATATCTTGTTCGACCAATTGTCTAAAGCCAAGGTGTTCTCTAAGATAGATTTGAGATCAGGGTATCATCAGATCAAGATTAGGCCACAAGATGTACCAAAGACCGCGTTTTCTACCAGATATGGTTTGTACGAGTATCTGGTCATGTCCTTCGGATTGACAAATGCTCCTGCATACTTTATGTATCTGATGAATTCTGTCTTTATGCCAGAGTTGGATAAGTTTGTGATTGTGTTCATTGATGACATATTAATATACTCAGAGAATGAAGAAGATCACGTAGAGCATCTTAGGATTGTCTTAACTAGACTCAGAAAGCACCATCTGTATGCTAAGTTTAGTAAGTGTGAGTTCTGGCTTAAGACAATTCCTTTTCTTGGTCACGTGTTATCTGAAAGTGGAATTTCAGTAGACTCTAGTAAGGTACAAGAGGTCATGGACTGGAAGTCACCAACCACAGTTCATGAGGTTCAAAGTTTTCTTGGTTTAGCCGGATACTATCGCCGCTTCATACCGGATTTCTCGAAGATTGTCAAGCCAATGACAAGTCTGCTATAGAAGGATCATAAGTTTGCCTGGACAGAGGAGTGTGAGGTAGCTTTCTGCATCTTGTGGAAATTGCTAACCACTGCTCCTATTCTAGCACAACTAGATATAGAACAACCGTTCGATGTGTTTTGTGATGCATCTAAAAATGGGTTACGATGTGTCCTAATGCAAGATGGAAGGGTCATTGCTTATGCCTCACGTCAATTGAGGAAACATGAGGTTAATTATCCTACACATGACTTGGAGCTTGTAGCAGTTGTGCATGCTCTAAAGATTTGGAGACACTACTTGCTGGGAAATGTGTGTAATATCTTTACGGATCATAAGAGTCTCAAGTATATTTTTACTCAGTCTGAGTTGAATATGCGACAAAGGAGATGGTTAGAGCTGATAAAGGACTATAATCTGAATGTGCATTATCACCCCGGGAAGGCTAATGTGGTAGCAGATGCCCTGAGTAGGAAATCACATTCTATTGCTATGCAACCATTGTTCGAAGAGGGGTTCAATTTATTACATCCAGCTGTGTTGCATAATATTCAGCTCAGTTGTACCTTGGAGAACAAAATCATTGAAGGTCAGAAAGTAGATAAGGGAATATTTCATATCAAGGAGAAAATGAAGAGGGAACCGACCAAGCACTTTAAAGTGGATGACCAAGGGGTGTTATGGTTTAAAGATCGCCTAGTAGTACCCAAGGATCGAGAGCTCAGGAACAAATTAATGGATGAAGCTCATCAGTCTAAGCTGTCTATCCATCCTAGGAGTAGTAAAATGTACCAAGAGATGAGACCTCGCTATTGGTGGACCAAGATGAAGAAGGAGATTACAGCGTATGTTGCTCGTTGCGACCTGTGTTGCAGAGTGAAAGCTCTTCACATGAGACCCGCAGGACTATTGCAACCCTTGTCTATACCAGATTGAAAATGGGAAGATATAAGTATGGATTTTATCACTGGTCTTCCCACCACACCAAAAGGACATGATTCGATTTGGGTAATTGTAGACCGCCTTACCAAATCAGCTCACTTTTTGCTAGTTAAGACAACCTTTCGACCACCTCAATATGCAGAGAAGTATATTGCTGAGATTGTCCGATTACATGGTATACCGAAGACTATCGTGTCTGACCGTGGTTCACAGTTTATCTCTCATTTTTGGGAGCATCTTCATAAAGGATTAGGTACTAGTTTGATTCGCAGTACAGCTTACCACCCGCAGACAGATGGGCAAACAGAGCGAGTTAATGCTGTTCTTGAAGATATGCTTAGAGCATGTGTGTTATCATCTAGAGGTTCATGGGAATCGTGGTTACCTTTGGCAGAGTTTGCTTACAATAACAGTTATCAAGAGAGTATTAAGATGACACCATTTGAAGCCCTATATGGCAAAAAATGTAGGACACCGTTAAATTGGGTTGAACCTAGAGAAAGAAGGTTTTACGGGATTGATTTTGTAGATGAAGCAGAAAATAAGGTCCGTATTATCCAACAAAACATACAAGCTGCACAATCACGTCAAAAGAGTTATGCAGATAAGAGGAGAAGACCGCTAGAATTCCAAGTGGGTGACTACGTCTATTTGAAGGTTACCCCAATGAAGAAGAAACGGTTTGGAATAAAAAAGAAACTGGCTGCTAGATTTGTAGGACCATACATGATTTTAGAGAAAAAGGGTCCCGTAGCTTATAAGCTGCAGTTACCGGAAGCGATGAGTTCAATATTTCCCGTCTTCCACGTATCACAGTTGAAGAAGTGTTTGCGTGTTCCGAAAGAGAGAATAGAACCTCAGGGTATTCGGATCAAGGCACACTTAGAATATCGTGAGCAACCGGTTCGAGTTTTGGATACTAAGGAACGAGTCACTCGAAATAAAGTAGTGACAACTTACAAGATTCAGTGGAGCCATCATGATGAGAATGATGCGATGTGGGAAACAGGAGAATACCTACAAACCGCTTATAAGGGGGGAGGGTTGTAACACCCCTGAGTGTTAAGCATGCATTAACATTCCAAAGCATGAGCATCAGCATCTCATACATGTTTATCATCACATACAATATAAATTCACTTGAATTGAAATATGAAAAACATTGGTTTAAATCAAAATGGTTGCATTTGCTTGCTAGAGTTGTAGAACTTGTTTAGCTACAATTTTAGATAATCTAGGATTTGTTTAACATGATTTTTGGAGCAACTTTTGTATTCAAAATCTCCTCAAATTTTGCTTTTTAAAATATTCTAGAAAAGTAAGTTTTTATTTAAATTTTGGCTTTAAATCATTTATTCAAAATCTATTTAGAATTTTGAAAAGTGCCCTAAATGAAAGTTGTAGAGAATTAAATTTTAAACAACTTTTATTTTGGGGACAACTTGTGAAAATGTCTTTTTCATCTTCAAAATTCAAATTTGAATCAATTTAGAAAATCTGGAATTTAAATTATAAAAGAAAAAGAGATTTTCGGCCGTAACGGGCCGCCGCCTCCGCTTCGGCCCGCTCGCGCAAGCCGGCCTAGCCCGTCTCCCGCGTCCGCGTCTGCCCGCGCGCGCACGCACACGCCGTGGCGACCGCGGCAGAGCATCGCCGCCCCGTGGCCACCATGCGCCGGCGCCGCCCTCCGCGTGGCCGTCCTCGATCCCCACGCGCTCGGCTCCTTGGCAATGTGCCCGCGCCCCTGCTTCCTCCCTCTCCCTCACTCGCTCTCTCTTTTTTGCCCGTAGAGAGAACGCCGCGTGCCCGCGTCCTCTCGCACGCTCGCTGCCGCTGCCGCTTGCTCCATAGCCGCGTTCCGCCACCGGCGAGCCTTCTCCGAGCGATTGCTCGCGCGTCACGCTCCGCCATTTCCTCCTCTCCCCCGAACGCACCTCCGCGCTCCACCTCCGCCTCCGCTAAGGCGCCATTTTGTGCATCCCGCCGCGCCACCATTTCTGGTCACCGCGCGCTCGTTCCGCCCCTCCAGCGTTCTTGCCCTCTCTCGACCCCCGCGCGCTGCGCTCTGGTGGTGGCCATCTTTCCGCGAGCCTTGTGCGCCCGATCGCCGGTCCCCGCTCGGCCGGAGTTGGCCGTTGGCCGCCGGCGGGCACCGCTCCGCCGTGACGTCGTGTGCACCGGCGTCGCGCCCGTGCCCCGCTCCCTCCTCTCTGTCTTTCTTGGGCCATAGCGCAGTGGGCCGCGTCAGCGAGCCAGGCCGCTTGTTTCCTCCGCGCGGGCTGCCAAAGCCATTTTCGGTAGTGGGCCACTGGAGCTCGCGGGCCGGCCTGTTGAAAGTCCTATGTTTGGTGTTGGTAATTAGTGACAATGCCTAAGTACTAATTATATGTCTAAGTTGTATGTAGCATATGAGGATAAGTACATTCCAAGGTTAGTGGCAAGATGGACATGGTGATCATGATGCCACACTTGGATTTGGACGCAACCCTACGTGATCAAGGCAAAGGTATATGCTTAAGGGTTGTGTTTTAGTAACCAAGACACCTAGTGGGTGTGGTTACATTATAGGATAGATAGCCGTACTATAAAGAGGAGAATGACGTGGCTATTGAACTCCTAAGTGCCTCTAGGTGTGCATTTTATAATCATATGCATTTGGATAGAACTAATATCGCCTCGAAAAATGATTGTGAAAATGCTAACACACTCACACATGACGAGATCACTTGATGGTGTTAGCACGTTTGCAAAGGCGGTGGAGTTTGAGCGGTAGAGAGGGTTTGGGATCCTCTCTCCCTCCCGCCGAGCTTGCGAGGCGGGATTCTGGCATTTTCGAGGAGTTGAAACGACTATTTTCCACTACGCTGGAAGTCCGGAAAAGAAACGGAGGCGAACGGAGGTCACAGAGGTGACCGGACGCTGAACCGGACGCGGTCCTTGCATGACCGGACACGTCCGGTCAGCGTTCAGCGTCTGCGTGTTTTTCAGTTCAATGATCGGACGCGTCCGGTCGTTTAGGGAGCTTACTGGACTATAACCGGACGCTGGCACTGTCGCGTCCGGTCATGTTTCTTCAGCGCGTCCGGTCGTTGTTTCATTGAGCGCTGCTCAGGCTTGACCAGCGCGTCCGGTCAGTCACAGGACCAGCGCGTCCGGTCGTTCGCAGCTCGTCTGGTCTGTGCATCAAGCGCGTCCGGTCGTTGCTTCGCAGTTAGCCGTTGTGCGACCGGCGCGTCTGGTCAGTTGGACTAGCATGTCCGGTCAGTGCTTCGCGACTTAGCCGTTGTGCGACCGGCGCGTCCGGTCACTTGGACTAGCGCGTCCGGTCAGCGCGATTTCGGCTGTTTAAGTTTCTAACGGCTCTATTCGAAGGGGTACGTCTATAAATACTCGTTGGCCGGCTCAAGGCTCTCTCTCTCTCTCGAATATTTGACATACTTATGAGCACTTTGAGCTAAGCAACTCCCCTCTCACTCATCTCTCTTGCTTCTTTGCATATTCGAAGTGAGATTGAGTGATCCAAATGCATTTGCATTGTGAGATAGCATCTAGTTGGCACTTGGTGGTTGATTTGCTGCGGGATTCTTGTTTCTTTTGGTGGTTGCCGCCACCTAGACGGCTTGGAGCAGCTTGGAGGCATTGGCAAGAGTTGGTGATTGTTCTTGGCCACCTCCGGTGATTGTGAGGGGTTTGTGCCTACCTCGGCAAAGCGCCAAAGGCAACGTTAGTGAATTGCTCGTGTCATTTGCAACCTTTTGCCATTTTGTAGGTTCTTGTGGCGCCTTTTGAGAGGCTCGGTGTGAGACCGATTAGCCACCGAACCACGTGGTGAAGAGGGACACAACGGGGACTAGCGTGACGGCAAGCACGTGAACCTCAGGATAAATCTTCGTGTCATCACTTTCATATTGTGATTGATTGATCCCGGTGTTCGGATATCTTGATATTCATTGTTGATCATATTGGTTGGCTCAATACTTCGTCCCTCGGTGAAACTCTCCTAACTCAACCTCGCATTACCTTATTAGTTATATTTGCTAGCTAGTTAGCTTTGCTTTAGTAGCTCCTTTGTGTAGCTTGCTAGTTGTAGTTATAGTTACCTTCTCGGTTTGACTTGTGCGGTTGAGTGCAAATACTAGAATTGTGAATTGGTTAGGTGGCTTGCAAACACCCCGTAGACTAAGCAAAACTCGTATCTCGCTATTTGTTATATTAATAAACTTGTTTAGCTTGTCTTTATAGAAAATTTTTTAAAAGGCTATTCACCCCCCCTCTAGCCATCAAGACCTTTCACCTGTTAGGCAGAAAAGAATAATCAGAAATTCAATTTTTATTTTCTTTTAAAAGAAGAAATGTTGGGAAAAATGTTGTGTTTCCGTTTTAGCTCCAAAAATTGTAAAACAATTTTTGTAGTGTTTCTCATGAGTAGATCTACAGTTTAAAAATGTTGCATATTAGTTTTGTGATACTTTTCTGTGTAGATTTATTTAATCTTTAAAATTGCTGATATCTTTGAAAATATGTAGTAAATTAAAGGAAGGTCAGAAAAATTTGGTTCCTATTTCATTAATCTTCTTTAGTGATGTACTTTCTAGGAAAAATGTTTATGAGACATGTTCTGTGAAAAATTATTGCAGTGTAGTTCAACTGCCTTTAATTGATGATTTTTGTTATTTTTGGTAGAAAGCAAAAATTGTATAACTTATGCATGTGGTAACTTTTGTGATGTGCTTGTTTACCATGGATAACATAGGAAAAATATGAAATCTATTGTTTGACACTTTTTCTAGTACAAAGTATTTTCATGCTCATTATTATGCTATAGCTTGTTTATTTTGTATAGATAGTTTTACTTATTCAAATTCCATAAAATTTTTGTAGTATACTATTTGGAGTAGGAGTGTGCTACTGTAATTTTTGTAGATTTTTACCTACAATAGAAATAGATATTGATGTGTAATCCTAGTTTAAATAGGAAATAAAAGTTTATTCTTTATGAGTAATTAAAAGAAATAAGAAGTGTTTGGTGTATCTTTGAAGCACCAAACTACCTTGCTGGTGTTACTTGGTAGGTTAAGGTATTAGGGTTTGGCAAAGTGTAGTAACAATTGTGTGAGAATTTTATGCTACCTAGTATAAGAGTAGATGACTTGTTTTGTGGCACATGTTCTTGGATGATGTAGACTACCTTGTAGAAAATGTTGTCTGTAATCCATACTATTAGTTCAATGTGCTCATCTGCATATCATGTCATCATAGCATTCCACCGCATCCTATGTACCGTCTACAAGGTTGCTTATGCAATTGCATCATACAGGATCGCAGGAGGAGTCGCATGTAGCAGTGCTGAAAGACCAGACTTGGACCGGTCAATAAGAGTCCCAGGCATAGGAGGTGCCCGAGGAAGAGGAACCAGGAGAGGAGTTGCCCGAGTGCGTTAATCACCAGCCTAGCTCGTTCGAAAAAGGCAAGCCCCGGAGCATTCTAAGTCTCCTACTTTATAAAAGCAATTCTTTATATATGAGTTTTATATATTGTTGCATTAAGTTGTAGGAGTTGAGTGAAACCGTTGTTGCATTTATAATTATCCTTGTCCACCTGGATACCTCTTTACCCTATTAGGTCAGGATCGAATAATTGCTTAGCCTTGCTTAGACCGGTAGAAGTCGGGTGATTTCCAGTCACCTGCGAGATATAGGTGAATACCTGGTTATGGTTAGCTATAATTGTTATCATGGAAAGTAACCAAGTGTTGATGAATAAAGGGAGACCGGGCGGAGTCTTATAGGGTTTTGGACTATAGTGATTCCGTCTGTGTCGATTAAGGACCGATCGTTGCTCGTCCCTCTTGTCATGTTGAACGCATGCCTCACATTTAGCTGGCCGAATAAAGTACCTTTCGACCGCGAAGCTAGTGACACTATTCGAGCCGGGATAAACTCGGATTGGTAGACTGGTGTTGAAGGGGTATGACGGGGACGCGAAGAGTGAGCCCAAGGTGCGTCCTGGCAGTCGGGCGGTCCTTGGGTAGTGCGATCCATGACTGTTATCCCGCGGCTACTTGGAAAGTGTCATTGGTGATCTAAGCGACCCTGACGAGGAAAGCATGGTTTGTGTGAGGAATAAATCACCAGCTGGTTAGGAATCGATTCGAATCGCCATCGCTCCTGGATAGTGAGCACTTGACTCGAGCTACAGCATCGTAGTAATAATGATGGAACACGGATGGTTATGTGAATGATGTTGGAAAAGCGAAACCTAATATGGTAACCTTTGATGTTAATGGTTAATCAAGTGATTGCTCTAGCATAGGTGCTTACTTAGATTAATCAGGTATAATTAAGTGGATGCTTATAGTTAAATGGTTCATAACTGATAACTTATGCTTTTCGCAAATGAGTCAAGCCAGCCCACTTTATAAAGACCTTGCATACTCCTTGGTGTCTTTTATTTCTGGTTTTGACGGGTAAGTCTAGCTGAGCACCTTCTCGTACTCAGGGCGTTGTTCCCATTGTTGTTGCAGATGGCCAGATGTACTATAGTTATTGCGTCAACTGTCTGTACCCGGCGATAGGCGACAACTAGGACCAAGGGCAAGGGTCACTCCGTTTATCTTATCTCATGCTTTTGTGGGCTATAACTACCTTCTGGCACTATAACTGAACTAAGTGTGTGTGGTTTAAAACTACTTGCTTCCGCTATGTTATTTTGTGCGCGTGTTGTAATAACTTTTTATTCTGAACTCCGATGTATTCAACTCTTGTTGCGAGCTTTCTATAGCATGTGACTGTGGCTGCTAAATCAGTACGATCTTGGTTGTATGTTGGTTGGTTTGAAATCCCTCGTGATTTCACGGAATCTCAGGTTGTACGGGCTTAAGTTTGGTAAATTATCTGTCTCGGTGAAAGATTTTCTTACTTAATCTCGTATAATCATGTTGATCCGTTACATCCCCTCTCCCTAAGCCGAGCACAAAGCTTGTAGAATACAGGCCAGGACATCCTGAGCTCACGCATTCATATTCTGTCTGAGGTGTCAATCAACTTAATTAGCTCACTACTACACCATATATCCCTTTGCACCAGTGGAGCATACTTTATGCGTTTGGTTGTACTCTTGTGATTTTGGTTCCTCCACCACAAGGCCAGCAGTAGAACAAAAAAAGCTAGGGCCTTTTGCCTCGACATACATCAACAGAGGAATTTTTGCTGAATATTGCCAATCAAGGTGTAGGCGTGTAGGCAATGTGCAGGAATAAAAAATGAAAAATAAAATGCAAAGCATGTATCAGTAGCAAGATAATTAAAATAACTTTTGATATGCACAAGCATGAATGGCAAAGTAGTACTTGGCATGTATAGTAGCCAATAAATTATATTACTTTAGTGAACGGGCCAGTTTAACTGAAACTAACATATGCAACTAAACTAAAGTGATTTGAACTAACATACACGATCGTGGAGCATCAAACAATTGTCAGTTATATCTAGATTTTTTTAATGGGCAAGGTGAAGTGTTTAACCATCATATAAATAATGCTAAAATCTTAACAGAGGAATATGCAATGGGCTTATGCAGTTGGGAATCTGACTATCTGAGGAACAACAACTATAATCATAGTAACTTGTTGTAAGCCGGTAGCCATGCAGAGATTTAGAGAGAGACCAAATGAACTCAATTTGAAAGATTTTACCTCCAGGAGTGGACCAACAGATCTAGTTGGGGCGATTGCCTCCTGGTACGTTTTCCTCTACACTTTGTTGCAGCAGATCTGTAAACGGATGATAGATTAGAAACTCATACCTAGAAAATGGATGGAGGATTGAAGGAGGAAAACACTGCTAGTAGGAATAGATGGATTAATCAGAGATGAGGGGCCACCATATGAGGGAAGATGCTCCTTGTTCCCCAATGGATTAAGGGATCTATTTTGAAGGTAGGAATGGAAGGATATGTCCCTTTAATCTGCGATAGGAACAAGTGATGGACTGGGGATCCCATGGACTGGTGGAGGTTTAGGATTGGCACAGGCGACGGAGGAGATAAGTGGCGGTGGCCGTGAAAAGTGACGACGGAGAAGGAGGGGATTAGAGGGAAGTGGTGGCTGCTATGTCGGTGGGAGGGTGATACTGTAAAATAATGAGGGCAATAGGAGTACAGTGAAGGCAGCCAAAATAATGGTGCTCGATGTCTCGTGTTCACCACCGATTCGGCTGGAAGGTTTGGCGCACCAATTCTTTGGTTTCAAACCAAACGAGTGCCAAAGGTTTGGGACTGCCGTGAATTTGGCTGGGCGGATTTTGGACAGCATCCAAGCAGGCCCTTAATTCCATCATCAAACATAGGTATAGGGTTTTAAACTAATAAATTCCATAAGTTTTGGTGAATCTATGTTTGTAGGAGGATTTATCTAGAAAAAGCTCCTAGGACCACCATCATACACTCTAAATAGGCAAACTGACATCAACAAGTGATTCAACCCACGAAACCTATGAAAGTTTACTCAAGACGGAGCCTAAGCCTCACCATAAGGAGGAGCCCACCTGGCACCATAATGGGCTGGCCAGCCCAATGGTGAGGCCGCTCAGCCCATTAGGGTGGCCCCTCGCCCTCTGCCTCCTCGTACTCCTTCCTAAGATTTGGACCCTTGATTTTAAGGTAGTTTTAAGTTGGTTTATCCAACGGTGATCAAGAAACATGATGCAGATTGATGACATGGCAATTCGTTGCCTCCTACTCCATCCCCCCTATAAAAGGACCCCCAAACCCCATCTAGGGAGGCATCCCATTGAGAGTCATCTCTCATTTAGATCAAGATACACCACAAGAGAGAAATCTCCATAAAGCTCTCAAGATGTAGAAGTAGAATAGTTAAGTTGATAGTTAGGGAGAGTTGAGCTATGCTTAGGTTCTAGAGAAATTTTCAAAGGTTGGGTATATCTTTGTATCTTACATTGGCAAGACTTATGCTTTAATATAGTTATCTTCTCTATTTATTTTTATGCCTTTCATGTGTATGGTTATATAGTTGTTACACCTTGCCATGGGATCTGCGCTCTCATCGAGTACTCTAGTTATAGATCCTAACTAGAGTAGTAATTGATAGTATAGACATGGTGTCTAGACTATAAGTTACCTAAGATTGCGCCCAATCCTATGGTTAGTTGTGGTAGCCCTAGAGGTGACAGCTCTGTCAGGCCGTTGTAATCCACCACGTTTGGATTGGTGTTCGTAGAGCTTTAGGAAACCTTCCCCCAACTACGCTTTCTTACCCCCTCGAGAGTTGGAAAGGTAATGTTGCTCCAAAGTGTTATTGTGTGTGATCGCTATATCTACCCATGAATCAGTTATACCCTATAGATTCAAAGTAATAGAGAAGTATTTATGAACTTTAAACTCAATCATTGTCCTCTCAACTTAGCTAGATGGCTCATTTATTTTACCTTGGAATTCCCCTATGTGTGTGTTATTATTCATAACTCTTATCATTATCAACACTTACCCCCACTTTAGTTTAGTTGGTATATTAGTTAGTAGATACATGATAGTGAACTATCAACTTCTTGAATCATTGTTTCCCTAAGGATAAATACGATACCTTGGAATACTCCCAAGTGAAGCTACAGCGATATCCGTATGCTTGCGGATTTATCTGTGTGCATTTTAAAATACCAACAATCTCCCAAAATAAATACCCCTTTTTGCCTTTCTTTGAAGAGAGATGGAACTAAAAAAAGTTGGGCACATGAAGGTCCAAGTAAAAAAAATATGGGCACATGGATGTCCAAGTATATTAAAATTATATTATATATTTTAAAAAATAATAATAGCTCCATGATCTCAAATGTTATCTTGTGGGGGTCAATCATGAGGAGATCCACTCACCACATTGCTTTGGTATGATGAATTGCACATATCACATACTATTCAATGTGAGTTTATTTCCTCCTTTTCCATCATATAGCATTCTTCCAATGACCAGTTTGAGAAGTGTCACAACTTTCACTAGGACCACTATTTAACTTAACAATATACATGAGATAGGTATGTTTTTCCTTCACCTTGATCTCTCCTTTGGCATGATAAATTCTTAGGCGCTTTTGTTTCATTTCCAATCATGCTATGCGCCTCTGTTTGCTTTTCAATAAGAGGAATAAAGTTTTGGTTCACTAGTACATTTGTACTAGTAGAACCCAATTGCTTTCACCCTTTGTGTCTTTGAATAAGCACATATGCTGAAGGAACAGGTGTGGGGGTTGGGCAACCCAATCCCAGCTTCAGCAACTTCTCCTCCAATGAAAAACACCAAGGCTACACACAAAAGCACTTCGCACATCAACATCAACTCTCAGGACTTCATCTCTATACGAGACACTGGTTTGCATCTCAGTACCCCTCTCCTATATTTATCTCCCTAAAAATGAATGCTTAAATGGCCAATTTCTTCATGTTATTAAAACTTGATGAACTTTAAAACATGACCCCAAGATTTTATCATGACTTATCTTGTGAGATTGGCTCACATAATCTTTATTCCTTGTCTTTCACTTAATGCTTGTGGGAACCTTACTCAATTAGGATAACATTACCTAAGTTGTTATGAAGTGTGATATAGTGATGACAAGACAAGTTCTTCTTTCTAATCAAGTATTTTGGAGACTTTTGTTTTGAACAAAATTTAAAACCATGGCTTCATAACTCCTCTATGGCATAAATGTCCTACCAGAGCCATATGTTTACAAACCCATAGATTCTTTTTGCTTAGATTTTGTTTTGAGTTTTGTCAAATCATGTGACCCTAATGAGTGATGCACCATGCTTACATGATCAAGATCACATACACTCCACCCACATATGCTTTACTCTTAAACTGAGAGTAAGTAAAAACATGTGTTTCCACACTTATGCTATGCTCTTACACTGAGAGCTAGCACAAACATTCCTTTCCACCTCTCCACAAACATGTCCTTTTACCTTTCCACAAAATAAAGACTCGATGTATTCAAGATCTCTCTCCATTCTCCATGCAAGTTTGAAAAAGAGACATGGGCTATATATTATCAAAAGAGAGAGGCTGAAAAAAGAGAGAGTTAGAAAAGATGATGAAAAAGAGAAATGAGAGAGAAAAATGTCAAGCCAAAAAAAAGATGAGCATCAAAGATCGCCCATGATCTCAATCATCTAGATTTGGAGAGAGAACCTTTAAGGAGTCAACCTTCCACTCATATCCACACACTTGCACTCTTGATCATGTTTGTATGTTTTTTTCCTCTATGGATCAATGCTTTGACTTTACAATATAAACATTCTAAGTATGCCTTTCAAGTTCTCCTACCTAAAACTCTACATAAGCTATAGTTGTAGGGCCTTAAGGCAAAGTAAGATCTTGGTGAGGACACATACACAAATACCATTGAGTTATTTGATAGAATCATATGAGGAGTAACATGATCTATGTTTGTTTCGAAAAATATTGTCAGAAACTCCAATCTCACTTGAGAAGGAGAAGTGATCTATGTCTTCAAGTCAGAACTGTTCCATTTCTCAACCACCCAAGGTGATGTTCTAGCCACTTCAAAACCCACAGGTATGAGTATTTGACTTGGAATATCTTTTATGCTTGCATCATATCCTGAGAAAGTTGTGCATCATATCCACCTGAATCTTGGCTCGGTCCTCTTTCTTGTTCGAACCCTTTACTTGGGATGAGCAAAGGTTTGGTGTGGGGGAGCTTGTTGACGGTCCTTAACACCTCATTTTAGACCATCAACCATGCCTAATTTGGTCATATAAATGACATGAACCATAGTCATATGGCTTATTTCTAACTATTTCCACAAGTTGTGATGATTATGTGAGTGTAGGAGCAAGAAGGCTACATACATGCAAAAAACCTCATATAATTACCATTTTGACTACACCATGTCAAAGAGCTCGTCGAGATACACAAAATTGAGTTTTGGTTCACCCAATTCAGAGTCCGGATGATGAAGTTATGCCTTCTGAAAGATCGCAAGATGGGTCGGGCTGGATTCGGGCACAGATGGACGTTGGTGACCCCTTTGGACTCCGAGCAACATGGACAAGTGTCTAAAGGCCACCACACTTGGCCCAAGGCCTCTTCACTCACTAAGAAGCCCCTAGGAGGTGCTCTTGACCCCAAAGGGCCCTAAGGGACATAGGGCGGTGCCCCAAGGGCATCGGGCGACGCCCAAAATGCCTCCTTGCCACGACCATGTCACCAATCTGTGTGCTAGGCCAAATGGAGCACATCCATGCATTGATTTCAAGTTAGTTTCATCCAAGGGTGACATTTGGCCTAGCACATAGATTGGTGAGATCACACCAACCGCGTTTGTGATGCGGCCACCACCCGTGTACCGAAGGGAACAAGGCCTGTGGCGTTTTGATTGGAAGCTTGTTAGTGAAGATGGCGAGGAACGGTCCGGTAGAGGCTTGCCAAAAGAAACATCAAAGACCCACTTGTATGTGGTGAAGGCCTGAGGCTATCCATGGAGTTACTCAACCGAGAGCTTGGCCCTTGCGAGGGGCTCCAACAAGGACTAGAGGAAGCTTGAGTGCTTCTCGATACCTCGGTAAAAATAACAGAGTCATCGATGAGAGTTTACATCTCTACCTCACTTTAGCTTCCGCATTTATATTGCTACCTTGGTTGTGTGCTTTACCTTTCCTAGCTTAGTTGTTAGGCTAGTTGATAGGATTGGAACCAACTCTTTTGCGGTAGAGATAACAACACACCTAGCAAAAATCGTAGTTTCACATTTAGGTAGTTTACTTCATTGCATAGGTTTTGCTAAGGTTAGAAAAAGCAACCATAGTTAGAAATAAAGAGTTTTAAGCTGCCTAATTCACCCTCCTCTTAGGCGTCATGGTGCTTTCACTCTTGATCTTGTAGAAGATGATTTAAAATGTGGCGCCAAACACCTATTTGTAGTGTGTAGGAGCAAGAGGGGTGGGTACTTGTACGTGAAGGAGAGAGGTTGGTGGAACCATGGTGGGGTCAAGCAACCCCTATAGGGTCGGTCGACCCTTGGCTTCAACCACCATCCATCCTACGGTGTAGGGAGCTCCTCCAAGGTGGTTACTTTCATACTTTAATTAGGGTTAAGTTTCAACTCATTCAATTAGTAATCAAGTGCTAGTAAAAAATTGATCAACTAAAAATGCTTACTGTAGTTAAACTAGAGTTAGATGTTTCCTTGTTTTAAGCTTATGCATGTCATTTATTCCAATACTTGCTAAGTACGCCATGTACTTACCCTTGTTATTTCCTACCCCTCTGGTTCACTAGTAAAAGTTGCTTAGACAGTGAGATGATACAGAGTTTCTAGAAGACTACCATGGTGCTTGGCGTACGGTGCCTCAGTCAACCCTCCTGTGGAGTATGGAACCTCCTGCAAGATAGGACTGCTTGTTCCTTAACGTAAGACTTAGTGTCTATTTATAGTATATGATATTCACTTATTTAATATAAACATTGTTTTGTAATTCACTTATGATGTCGTTGTATGTGTGGAAATTGATTCGGGCACACATGTAGTATATATCTGGTTTTATTTTTAAAACCAGATATGACAACAAGTTAGACCATCAACATTCTACCCAAAATCAAGGTATTGGACCAGTCTAACCCGAAAATCGGCTCATAGACTCGTGCCTGGGCCGATAGCCAGACACGAAGCCCTTTCTAGCATGACTAGGGCGACATGGCGTGCAATGCCTAGCCCCGCCAGTGCGGGCCATTTCTAGCCTAGGCCCATGCCAAATTGGGCCAGGCCTAGCGGCCCATTTGGCCATCTTTAGGTGTCCTTAGGGCACCCGTAAAGGTATAAGCTGGTTACTAACTTTAAGGCCTTGTTTAGATGCGGAAAGTTTTTGATGAAAATGTCATATCGGATATTCTGTGCGATATCGGAAGGGGTTTTCGGATATTAATAAAAAATTAATTACATAGCTTGCCTGAAAACCATGAGACGAATTTATTAAGTCTAATTAATCCGTCATTAGCACATTTGTTACTGTAGCACTTTAGTGTCAAATCATGGACTAATTAGGCTCAAAACGTTCATCTCGCGATTTTCAACAAAACGGTGTAATTTGTTTCTTTTTCGTCTACATTTAATGCTCTATGTATGTGCCACAAGATTTGTTACTGTAGTTTTTCGTGAAAAATTTCTAGATCTAAACAAGGCCTAAGCTAACCCCTTTAATAGTGCTAACTTTTAGCTCATAACATGGATAGCTCCTATGACACCTCATATAATCTTGAGATGTATGTATGAACTCTTGATGACCCAGCCTGTTCGTTTGAGCTTTCAGCCGTTTATTTTCAGCCAGCCACAAGTATTTTTCTCTCACACAACAAATCAGTCAATAGTACTTTCAGCCATTTATTTTCAGCGAAGCGAACATGCCGCTAGTTTTTCCATCTCTTCTACGTATTAAAATATAGATATAGAGAAATGCTGAGAGGTGTCCTAGCGTTCAGTGTCAAATATCGGCAGCACATTATTAGGGATCGACACGTGGGGCTCGATGATTCGGCCCAGCCCGCACACAGACACTGCACCCGAGGTCAGATCCCATCGGCCGAACGGACCCATCCTTTTACCTTTTCCCCACCCGGAACTCGACTTGTGGCGTTCGAAAAAATTCAAATCCCCTTCCCCCCTGCCGACGTCTCCCTCTCCCCCTCGCGGCCTCCGCAGCCAGCCATTGAGCCATGCGGTCCCTCTTCTCGCGGCACGCGCGCCACCCCGCTACGCCGCCGCCCCCCTCTTTCTCCGGCGGCGTTGAGACCCCTCCTCGTCGCCGCATCTCCAAGGAGAACGTCGACCCCTCCTCCCCGGCGCGCAACTACCACCACTCCGCCCTCGACCACGGCGCCTCCCCCTTCCGCTCCCCGTCCTCCGCGGCCAAACCGCTCTCCTCCCGCAACCGCCTGCCACCGCGTCCGCCGTCCTCTAACCCACTAAAGAGGAAGCTCGAAGTCTCCTCTGCAGCGGCCGCGGCGGGCCCCACGCACGACGCCTCGCCCGGGCCCGACTCCGGCGTCCAGGTACGGATAGGGCTTCGTGGGCGATTTAAGGTATTCCGTGTTGGGACAATGGATCTGGCCTGACGGCTGTTGGCTCTGCCGGTTTTGCTCTTCTGGTCACAGGTGGTGGTGAGGATACGGCCGTCGTGCTGGGTCGATGAAGAGGAGGCAGGCGAGGATGGGCGGGGGCCGGAGGCCTGCGTGCGCAAGATGGCGGCCAACTCGGTCGCGATCCAGGGGCAGGACTTCACGTTCGATGCTGTCGCTGACTCGGCCTCCACGCAGGTTAGGCTGGGTGAAATTTTTGGGTGGTTTTGGGGTAGTTTCTCTAAGCTTGGGGATTCTATGTACACGGTCTAGATTAGCTGAATTTTTGAGTTATTTCAGTGAGCAGCGTATATATGGTACTTGTATATTGCTATTTCAGAAGTGCTGAGGCGATTTATGCATCTGTGGATTCGTATATAACCTAAAATTTTATGTGTGATTTGACAGAGGCCGGGGTCGAGGTCTTGTTTTACTGCAAGTAGCTAATGTTAGTTTTGATCTGAATATAGTGTTCTGTGCTCTTAATGGATTTTGTTGGGGGGATCATAAGTGCTGGTTGTTTCTTTTGGCTAGTTTCATTGGTTAGCTATTCTAACCTATTGTTTAAGTGTGCAATCTCTGTTTGGTTTTGTGATGGGTTTGGTCTTTTGTGTTTGACTTTTATGTACTTATAGGAGGATATCTTCACCCTTGTTGGGCTTCCACTTGTTGAAAATTGCTTATCGGGTTTCAACAGCTCCATATTTGCCTATGGACAGGTGATTTATCTTCAGTTTAACATCTAAGTCATGTAATGGCTGGTACCTGAAAATAAACTGACTAATAGTCCCTCATTCTTATTTTGTCACTTCAAAAGACTGGCAGTGGGAAAACGTACACTATGTGGGGGCCTCTATCTGCATTGTCAGAAGATTCAGTGAGCAGCGAGAGGGGCTTGACACCTCGTGTATTTGAGCAGTTGTTCTCCCGCATTAATGAAGTAACGTGATAGTTTTTTTTTTCTAAATCTTCTTTCTTTTAAGTATTTTTCTGAGTTAAATCTGAAACATGCCCCATTTACAGGAACAAGTTAAACATGCAGATAAAGAGCTAACTTACAACTGTGTCTGCTCGTTTCTCGAGGCAATTTCTCTTCTTAGTACCTAGCAAATATTGTATTCATTCTTGTTTGACGCGTGAAATGTGATCCAATATTATTATAATGTGCAGATCTACAATGAACAGATAACTGATTTGCTAGATCCCTCGCAGAAGAATCTTCAGGTGAAAAAGCTTGTGAAAAGGCCTCTGTTCAGTGTCATAGGAGGAAATCCTTTTCTCAGTTTGCTAATATATATGTCCTATTCCTTTGCAGATTAGAGAGGATGTCAGAACTGCCTGTGTTTATGTTGAATCATTGACAAAGGAGTTGGTTTTCACCATGAAGGATGTAACTCAGTTGTTGGTTAAGGTGTGTCTCCAAATATTGACATCTAATGTATCCCATCTCCATCTATTTGTTGTGATGACATTGAACCTAATTTCTGACATTTGTATTTGGCATATGCCACTCTCAGATACAAATTTTAATTATGCGTATGATGATTTTGTCACTAGACTACGTTGAAAGGGTGAAAAATATCCTGAGTTCTGTCTATCAGTGAACATAGTTGTACCATCATGGAAGATTTTATGGCACCTCTTGATGTACACAAACTACATAACACTTGGTTCTGCATAATTTCATCGCAACATGGCCTGCTGCTTCACTAGAGATTGATATATTTCTGTATGCTCTACAAATACATCCTATTTTTCTTAACTTTGTGTTGAATAGATTTATTGCAATTAATGCAGGGCCTGGCAAACCGGAGGACAGGGGCAACGAGCGCAAATGCTGATAGCTCACGCTCGCATTGTGTTTTTACGTGTGTAATTAAGTCGGATTCTAAGGTATTCATTGAAATTTGGCCCAATAATACTATATATACTTAATCATTTATCAGTTGTCAATTAGCAAAATGGTAACGAGTGCATTTTCTTGACATTCTGATAATGGTTCTCTATCATTGCCTTTCTACGAGCTGATTGTTCTTTTAAGTTTGGGTCATTGCTTTACATGAGCATGAGGTATAGTTCTAGTTTGTTCCATTCTAACAAAAGCAGATGCCAAACTGAGATGCTTGTGTGGACTGAATGGATTTTTATGTTTGATGATTGCATATACCAACCAGAGGAACACTTGGAATAGTTAATCTGTGGAATATCTTTTTTTTTGGTTGATTGTGCATATGTACCTTGCCAATAACCTGATTTCTTTAGGCTTCAGCTATATACATTCTGTTCTCTTATATATGGAGTGCTTTAATGTTCTTTCAAATGTTTCTGAAATGTATGCTAACAGAATTAATGTACTGAATCCTTGCAATCTCTGTGGCTTCAATGCAAAGGAGAATTATCATGACTTCATGATACACAACCTTTTATTATTCATTCTTGGTCCATTCTGTTTGTACTGTGCAATATGCAGCTTAAAGGGCTTGTATCTGTTCATGTGCTGACAGAAATAACATTTATATTAAAGAAAGCCTTGCTTGCTAGTTGCTTCGCTTATATGAATGCATTAAAAATGTTTCTGTTGTTGCTCAAATCACTAAATGCTGTCTAAGATATTGTTGGTTTCAGTATAGATGCATCAAATAGTTGTTTACCTATTTGCTCTTGTTCTATAGAATCCAGAGGATGGCTCAAGCATCACAAGATCAAGCAGGATAAACTTGGTAGACCTTGCTGGATCAGAGCGACAAAAACTAACACATGCAGCTGGGGATCGATTGAAAGAAGCTGGAAACATAAACCGTTCACTTTCACAGCTTGGGTAAAGTTCTGTTTGTACTTTCAATGAAAAGTAAAAGAGTTCAAGGATTTAAGTAAGGTTTTTGCTAATTCTCTAGACACTGGCTGATATCTAAACTCAGTTGAAGTCTACTTTACTAATGATGGATGTGGTTCTGCTTGATGTCCTGGAATGAGAGATGCATAGCACTTGAGTTATTAAATGATTTCATAAGAGCAAGTCCAATAATAGAGCCAAGTGTTTGGCTATTAGCCAAGTTGCAAGAGCCAAACTATACAATAGTGATCTCTTATTTGTCTATAAGAAACTTTTTTATTGTAGTTTAACCCATGTCCCACCTTCTCTTTCCTAATTCTCCTCACATTCACTTAATGTATGGACCCACCACTGTATATGCATCCGTGCCTAGCTTGTTGCTTGCATGAGAGCCAAGCTCTCCTCTCTCTCTTCCCTTCTCTCTTCCATATCAGCATTTGCTTGGCTATAAGCCAATTATTGTACTTGCTCTAAGTTGTCAAACATGAGTCGGTATCATGCCTATCAACAGTTCCACATATCATGGTTACCACATTTGATAGAGCAATGGTCTCTTGATTCAATATATGCATGATGTGCATCATGGTTAGAAATTCTTATAAAATATGTTTATTGCTAATTGTGATTTCTACAATTCTGTAGTCATTCTCACTGTTGTTTTTGGGATAAACATGTATAGTTGTAGATTTGATATTTGTATTTTAGTTATGAATATATTATTTCCATTTAGTTTATCTGCCACATACTTCCTCAGTCCTCAGTTCCAAAATGTAGGTAGTTTTAGTTTTGTTATAAGTCAAACTTCTCAAACTTTGACAAGTTTATAGAAAAATATAATTAACATCTACGATGCCAAATGAATGCACCATCAAAATAAATTTGATGTAGTAGTCTTGTAGTCATCGCTGCCTCTTTCTATAGAGTTGGTAAAAGTTAGAGAAGTTTGACTTAGAACAAATTAAAATGACCTACATTTCGGAACGGAGGTAGCGCTATTCTCTATGTATATTGCATGCTATTTTAGCTCTTGGCACAGGAATTAAGATGTACCAGTTGACCAATTTAATAGCACATCTGAAGTGTTGGGGCAATAAAAGGCAACATATGATGTTGCAATCAAGTGAAGGCTATTTGTAAGAATTAACACAAATATATTTGTAGTGTGTCCAGTAGACATATCTATGCATGGGAGCCACGATAAATAAAGTTAGTGGTTTAGGAAGAAAGGCTGATTTGTGGACTGGCAGCTCAACCATTGTTTTTTTTCTGTTTAGGTGTAACGTTACAGCCATTGAATATGGTTGTGAAATGAGGGTTCTTTAACTATATGTTCTTGTTCACTGCAGAAACTTGATTAATATACTTGCAGAAATATCGCAGTCCGGAAAACAAAGGCACCATGTTCCATATCGCGATTCCAAGCTCACATTTCTATTACAAGAATCCCTTGGAGGCAATGCCAAACTGGCAGTGATTTGTGCTGTTTCACCATCCCAAAGGTACCATCTAAGTTGACCGGCAATTCATTAATTCTGTGGCCAGTTAATATTGGTTTCTGGATTCCTCACTGCACTTTCTTGTCATACAGCTGTAAGAGTGAAACGTTAAGCACACTTAGGTTTGCCCAACGTGCAAAAGCTATAAAAAACAATGCCGTGGTTAATGAAGAGAAAGTTGAAGACGTAAATGCGCTGCGTGAGCAAATCAGGCAATTGAAGGTATGATTGTGTTCCATCTGACAACCAAGTTTCTCTATAATATTGCTGTTTTGGTTCATGCCTCATCAGCCCTGTTTCAAAGGCGTTGCCTAGGCGTCTAGGCGTACCCAGCATGCCTTGGGAAACAGTGATGCCTTGTCACCTAGGTGTCTCGGTGGACCCAGCATTCGCCTGAACGCCTAGTTGCCTTTGAAACCATGCTCATCAGTAAGGTGTTATTATCCATATCCTACAATGCAGGATGAACTTCACCGAATGAAATCTAATGGATGCATAGAAGGGAATAATGGCAGCTTTGCCACTGGATGGAACCCTAGGCGCAGTTTGCATCTATTGAAAATAAGCTTGGGTCAACCTGCAACATTCCAATGTATAAAAGAAGATAGTGATGAGGAAATGGAAATTGATGAGAATGATGTTGAGAAGCCCTACAACCATGAAAATATTGCAAGTTCTCCTATTAACGTTAAAGAAGACTCCAAAAGTTTACAAGCTTCTATGGATGTAAGTGCTGGACCTTCACATGTTAAAGATCTTGATAGGGATAAAAATTTGATATCCATAAAAAGGTCCTGCTGTAGTGCTAATAAATTTAACACTGGTACTGATATTGGAGATGGAAAATGCAAATTAAACATTGCTGCCAGTATACAGAGGGGACTTCAAGTCATTGAAAGTCACCAAAACAATAGTGCATGGAGGAGAGCATCGGTTGGATTAAATGCTAGAATCATGGATATTCAGCCTTGCAAGGTTGATGTTGCAATTCAGACTGATCCTGAAGAATATGAAACCAGAGATAACCCTCTAGCTCTGATTCCTAGTTGTCTGCTTGAAGCTTCTGCAACTGAGAGTAGGGATCCCAGTGCTTGCAGAGACCTACAACTAGTACCAGCTGATGTGACAGTACCATCTGATGACCAAAAGCAGCGACATTTTCTGGAAGTAAGTTTAACCAAAAGAGGCTTGGTGCATGAATTTGTAGATCAGTTAAGTTGGGTGTAAAGCACTCATGCATATCTTATTTCTATATAGGCTGTGGAGAAGGTCTTGGCTGGAGCTATCAGGCGAGAGATGGCACGTGATGAACAGTGTGCAAAGCAAGCTGCAGAAATTCAACAACTGAATCGTCTGGTGGGAGTTTTCTCTCTATACATAAGACAAGATGCTATATGTTCCTCTGTTTAAATCATTCCGGGTTTTTTTTCAGGTGCAACAGTATAAGCATGAACGCGGATGTAATGCTGTAATTGCACAAACACTTGAAGGAAAAATTGCTAGGCTTGAGAGTCTCATGGATGGAACTTTACCAACTGAAGAATTCATGAATGAAGAGTTTTTATCACTTATGAATGAGCATAAGGTCGCATGAATTTTCCCTTGCCATGTACTTAACTTACTGTATTTTCTTTTTGAAGACTGCATTTACTTATCAGCTATTCTGTTACACTAAAAACGCAGATCCTCCAAAAGAAATATGAAAACCATCCTGATGTTTTGCATGCTGAAATTGAGTTGAAGAGACTCCAGGAGGAATTGGACATGTTCAGGAATTCTGGGGAAGAGAAAGAAGTTCTACAGGAGGAGATACAAGATCTGAAAAATCAGTTGCATTACATGCTTTCATCTTCGTCATCAATCCGTAGATTCTGGCCTCCAGTGCCATTGTGTCAGGGAAGTAATTCTGAACCTGGAACAAAAGATAAAGATGGAGATACTAATTTTGGGGACACTCCCAATTGGACTGAAGCTGAGAGTAAATGGATTACACTCACAGAAGAGCTTAGAGTTGAACTTGAAGCAGCAAAATCCCTTGTTGGAAAGTTGCAGTTAGAACTGGATTCTGAGAAGAAATGCTCAGAAGAACTAAAGGAGGCAGTACAAACAGCTATCCAAGGAGCTGCAAGACACCTGGAACAATATGCTGATCTTCAAGAGAATCATTTTCGTTTGCTTGCTCTGCATAGGAGGATGCGTGAGGGTGTTGAGGATGTGAAGATGAGGGCAGAAAAGGCCGGTATCAAAGGTGCTGAAATGCGGTTCATCAACTCCCTTGCAGCTGAAATCTCATTCCTAAAAGCTCAAAATGAAGGCCTTCAGAGCCAGCTAAGGGATACCGCTGAAGCTGTTCAGGCAGCTGGTGAATTGCTTGTTCGGTTGAAGGATGCAGAGGAAGCAGAAACACTAGCCAAGGTATGGCTTTCCGACATTGCTTAGACCTTACATTTAGACAGACAAAACTAGCTTGTGTGGGCAGTTGATAATACAACAGAGTTTATGAATTTGGGTGATTACGAAACTTTAGGGGGAAAATATTTATGTTGAATGCTCTTATAGTGGTTCCTTGTATTTTGTTACATTTAGTAGTATGACATAGATTTTCCAGTTACAACAGGCTTTTGTACTCCTTTGTTGCAGAAGCAGGCTTTAGTGGCAGAGCAAGAGACAGAGAAAGCTTATCAGGAGATTGACAACTTGAAAAAGAACTACGATCAGGAAATCCTTGCTCTAAAGCAGCGTCTCACAGAGTCCTCTCAGTGCAAGGACGATACGGTACAACCACAAGAACCGAACAATCTTGAGCCTCCTAGGTATGACACAGCTGGTAGCCCCAGTGGGCAGATTTGGAAGGAGTTCAATACCTTGCAACAAGGTGGATCATTTGAGGTCTCCAAGAGCACAGACCTCAACTCGTGGTTTTATGGATACGACAAATGTAACATTTGATGCTGAAGTGTTTAATTTGTTCAGTCCTAGTTTGTACCATTGAAATGGTGATAATGTTGTACACCGGGTAGGCAGAGGGAGAGGATACTCCCGAGGAATTCTGGTGGGTCCTCATCGTCTGATGAGGTGTATGCAGATTCTTCGGATCCTTGGTGAAGTTGTATTCTGTCTTGTAAATCTAGATGAACAATTTTTTACAACGAAGTGGCGACACCAATATTCTGTTGCTGTATGATTATGTTGGTTGTAACTGTAATCACAAAGTATCAGGTATGGTTGGTCATGGTTCAGATTCTCCCCAGGAAGTCATGCACGATGCAGCTACTCCACTGCAAGTACTGGTTGGTAACTCTTAACGACCTTGTAGCTGTTTCCTGGTGCAGTGTTGGAACTGTTTCCTTGTACCATGTGATGAAATAGTTTGTCGAATCTTCCTGCCAGCCGGAATATGTTGTAAAGATTCAAAGTCGTCACAAATTTGTGGTGATGAAGTGGGCTTGTTTCTTTTTTTTTTGAGAGGAATTCACATTCCATTAATCAACCACATCAGCAGAATCGCTGGACAAGTACAAAATACAGCTAGGTACTCCAGCCATCACAGAGGGTGTACCCTCAGTGCACATACTTTCTATCGAAGCAAGTTCATGCTCTACTCGATTACATTCACGGGGTACAAATTTCACTTGGGGCAAAATAAAATGTTCAGCAAGAAGATCCTTAAGCTCATGCACCACGCCTCCCATCACCGATAGCCTGAGTTCGTCACCCAGCAGGGCTTCGACAACCTGGGTTGCATCGGTCTCAAGAATGATCTAACACCCAGCGCCTCAGCTGCTCTCACCCCTTCAATGTAAGCACACAGCTCCATATGCAGAGGGCTATAAGTAGGGATGAAAACGGATCGGATACGGACAGATATCACTGATATCGTATTTGTTTTCATATTTATGTCCGGATTCGGATTCGAATACGGATAGTATAAAAAATGCCAGATAGGATATGATTGGATATCGACATCATAAATATGTGATTTAAATATTCGGATACGAATACGGTATCGGATGTTAAATATCCGGACTCGGATACGGACGGATTAAAACCCCTCTAAACGGATTCGGTCTCGAATGCGGTCGGAAAATATCCGTACCGTTTTCATCCCTAGCTATAAGCAATTCGTTGTCTCCCTGAGCCTGATTGTATTACCCGGCCTTCATCATCCCTAATAACATATCCCCAGCCACCATTTTTATCTGTATCCCTGAAAGCTCCATCAACATTGATTTTCAGTCTCCCAGCTTCAGGCCGAAGCCACTTTCTATTTCTGTTCCGCAAACCTCCTTCACGCTGCATGGGCTTGTTTAAACTTTTCACCTGCAAAGCTTGATTCGAACTGAGGCTAGCTACATAAGCCGGTAAGCGTTTTCGCTCTACTTCTCTGACAGCATTTCGTTCCTGCCACCGATTGCACAGTAGAAATAATATTTTCAAACGATTACCATCTTGCTCTAGGATCATTCTGGCCACCTCCTTGGCTGTACCACAGACTGCAAGCTTTTCACGCCAATTCTCTAGGCCAGCACATCGCCACAGCTCCCTTGTTTCTTTGAATAGAAGCAGCAGTGCACTCTAATTCGATTGTAGTTGCTGTTGGGTTGCTGGAGTGCTGGTTGCCTACTTGCCTACATTGGTGGCACTAGCACACCAACGTCAAGTAGTGCTAGTGCTTGGCCTTTTTTTTTTTTGGAATACTAGCAGCTGCCCGTGTGTTGCTACATGATCATCAATAAACAAATAAATTTTAACTCAACTTAACGACATACTATTTTGAGACATTCGAATAAATAAGCATCAATTTTGGTAATAGTGTCAAAACAAGTAGTATATGATAGACAAGTTCTCCATAACTATCTCTTTCATAGTTTTATTTCTGGTGAGGTGGCTAAGATATTCTCGTGCTGTACGAATCATATACCGTTGTGAATTCCCATCATACGCTAATAGGTTGATCACAACGTTCTTCTGTAGTGTTTGGCCATCCTATGCAGAAAACACACGTATATGATAAGCTGGAACTACATATGACCAGGTACATTAAGTATTTTTTTTCACCGTACAAATTGTAATAAAAAAAGACATTACCTCAACTATGGAGTTAGCACCTCTTTATAGACAATATTCTTCATGTATGTACTATCATTGTGATCTTTTTCTTTCCATTCTTCACATCCTTCTCAACAGTTAGAACAACTAATATCCTGATGTTTGTCTAGCTGCTGCTCTAGATAGTGCAACATACAACTAGCCGTACGAGAACACTGGTTCAGGCAAATACACTCCGATATTTGGGATAGTCTGCCCCTATGCTTTGTTGACAGTCATGGCAAAGCTAAGCTGAATGGGAAACTGCTTTCTCTTAAAATGGAAAGGGAACATTTCATCATCAGACGGGATTAAGGGTATGTGAGGCAAGAAAACCCACTTTCTAGCTTGCTGTCCCAACATGATTTCTATATCGGTGGTATTCTTTTGGAACCCTTATACCATTGCAAAGTCCATTTGCGGGGTCAATGTTTCTAATTAAATCATTGGGGGGTCAAACTGTTAAGGAACTCTGGAGGATAGTAGTTGTGTACTTGTGTGGATCATCTATCACACAGTCAAGGCTATGGTACATCATCTCGTCCACTTAGAAATGACTAATCATCTTCATGTTAATCATATCCACACAATCATTCCGTGTGGACAATATTGCTCATGAAGTTATGTAATTTCTCTTTGGCATATTCTTGTTGTGCCCATGGAAAATGCAATCTATATCGATTTGGGAAGTGTTCCAGAACAAAATGAATACTCCTGCTGCTAGTAGGTGGAAAACAGGGTCAATTGTGGTTATGTTGATCCATCTGCTTCGGGTCCTTTTGCTAATGAATCTTTTCCTTCTTCGTTCTGATACGACCCATGCCATGGATATGATCAATGTAAAGATTGGATTTTCTAGTTGTATACCACATCATTAGATGAACGATATGAGGCAGTTGCAAATTGCACTCTTGTTGCTTGTAAAAGTGAATTCAAATCGAGACACGATTGTGACATATATAACCGAGATATGCTAAGGTTGAGGCAAGTTTCTCTTTCTATTCTATAAAAAAGGCTCCAATATGCAGCCTCACAAGGAGTCCATCCAGCTTAGTCGTGCACTTTACCTAAACCAACCTAACACATCTTTTTATACCTTTCCCCATTCCTTGTATACCTATTTCGCGTGCCACTTTCCCTTGCCTATTATGTATTCTTATTAGAGTCATATTCCATTCATTTCGATTTTGGTCTTTCTGCACCATATTTAGATCTTCCCTTTCTACGATCCGGAATTCCCAGCAAATCCTTGACTCCTCGAATACGATGGGATTTCACACCTGGTGAATCTTTCACTCTACCTCCTCTGACCAAGACTATAGAATGTTCCTGCGAATTATGACCTTCGTCTGGAATGTGAGCAAATATATCATGCCAATTGCTCAACCATACTTTTGCTATCTTACGTAGAGCTAAATTAGGTTTTTTCAGTGTTCTCGTCGAAACACACAGGCATACTCCTTGCTTCTAGGGACATTGATCCAAGGCTCGAGTACGGTCTGTGCGCCGTTTTTCTTCTCTACCATGACGAATCAATTGATTTTTTGTAGGCATCCCTCTTTCCTATGTCCTTCCCCCTTAGCCCTTTCACTAGTAGTTACTCCTGATCTGAAGCACCCCTTTTCCATTCATAGAGAGCTCCAATCGTCAAAATCAATAAAAAGGCCATCATGGACCAAGATCCAAACAGATCAATCTTGTTAGGAGGTACTGCCCAAGGAAAAGAAAAGGTGACTTCCGGATCAGGGATAATAAATAAAATAGGAACTGGATAAAATCGTATATCGAAACAACTTCTGGCATCACCGGAGGGATCGAAACCACATTCGTAGGCCGACAATTTTTCTGGATAGGTCGAACTATTGGACGCAAATGGAAAAGGAACAATGAGTGGAATCAAAGAAACTAGCGGACTGATCACTAAATAGATACAAATAGGTGCAAATTCTGACATCACCAAAGCCCACTTTGTTCTCTCGCTCTCCTCGTGGCGCTTCTTGCTCGCGGAGCGGCATACTGAAAAAAGACACTCAAATGTGGATTCGAACCACTGAAGGATTTCAAGGGCAATGCCCCTTGCTCTTCCCACTGAAACAAGCAAACAAGGATTTTTAGTCCTTTGCTCTAACTAGCTGTAACACCCCTGGTGTTACGAGCTTGCTTAGCACCCAGATTAAGGCCTAAGAGAAATTGGCAAAACAAGTTCTTGGGTTTAAAAAAATTTAAAAACACATGAAATGATAAACAAATCCTATGTGACTCGCTTTCATGGTTGAGGGAAGTCGAATAAATATCTAAGTTAATTTACTTGGTGCGTAAAAATGCTAATGTAAATCTTAACAAGAAAAATAGAATAGGTAGGTTCAATTGTTTGACATGAAAAACAATTTATATAAACAAAAATAAAATATAACTTGAGCATAGTGCTTAAGTAAAGTTGATGAGCAAGTTATGTAGATGAACATGCAACTATAATTTTGGAGAATAAATATTGCTAGTTAGTGATCTCGGAAGCTCAAAAATCGAACTTGGAATTAAGACAAGTCATTTTCGCTAAGACGGCAAACACTTGAACTTATGTTTAAAGTATTATTTTTGGCAAATTATATTGAACAAAATAATTAAATAGTGCTTAAATATTTGTTCCTATGGTTTACTATAAGTATGGGCTATTGCATGAAGTAGGTGTTGGTTGAAGTTAATAAAGTTTAGACTTTTAAAAAAATTCATGACGAAAGTGCTAATGGCTGTTTAGTTCAAACTGAACCCTTGCCTCTTCTAAGTCTGAAAAGGAAGGAGACAATGCCGTTTTGTCATTCAAATTCTAACTAAATTGTTTAAACACTAGCTTCATGTTCTCGTACTGTTGGTTGCCTCTAAGTGAGTACTTGAGCATGGTATAGGTGGTAGTGGTGTTGGGTGCCACGTTGCCCTCTTAAAAATGGCCCAAACTTCATTAAAACGTGTTGAAACCATGTTGGCGCTATGTTCGCGAACTGGCGTTCAGCATGGCGAGCTCATGTTGGCATTCTTTTATCCCCTTCTCTAGTTGCTTCCTGCTCATGGCGATTACTCCACTTGATAGCTGGTACTGCTGGCTTGAGAGTTGAACCTTAATCATGATCGTTAGTAGCTTTTGCTTCACTTTAAAATGCATTCACGTCAGCGGTTGCTACCTCTTGGTCCGAGTTCACGGTCTCCACGGGCGTGGGCGCTGCTAGCGCCGAGCTCAGGCTGTGGCTGGGTTGCTACCGCTGGCCAGCTCGCGTGCCCGGGTGATGTCGCACAGCGCCTATGGCCTGGCGTTGGCCGGCCCCGGCTGACAGCAGCCTGGCTCCCCTGCTACGTGCGTGTCACGCTCAGGTGGCTAGTCGCGGTGTCGCGCACAGGGTAAGCCTTGGCTGTAGTGGTCGTTGCTCGACCAATGTGGTGCCCGCCTCACCCTTCGATCCATCTACCGTGTCAAACCCCTAGCGTGTTCCACTGCTCGTCGCGCCTGGGCCGATGACCCTGATCACAATGGCGATGGGACGCCTCCCTGCCTCGCCTTGCCTCACTAGCCGACGCCGGTGAGCCCTGTTCGGGTCTGGCCGCTCCAATTCAAGCACATCGCGCCAAGCCCTCCCCTGTCTCGTCACCTGTGCGCACGTGCTCGTATCACAGCTATCGATCAGAGCCGCCCGTCTTAATCCGCTCGAGCTCACTCGTGTGCCTCTCCACGACATGACCATGGCAAGAGCACCGCGCTCTCCGCCCATCGATTCGCTTAGCTCAGGGCTTCACAGTCTGATTCCTCGCATCAATATGTAGCATAGGGAGTCAGCTAGCTAGGCAACCCCTATCAAGGCCTTGCCATGCCCCGGCAAGGACAAGCTAGGATTTTTGTGACCGCCGGTCATCTCGCCGCCGTAGTATGGCACGTTTTGGGGGTAAGTCTATACGCTTGGTCTCTGTCCGATTCAAGTCGGCTTTAGACTCGTCTTAACCCCCTGGTGTCGGTGCTTGCCCTAGCTCCACTGAAGATCTCGCCGGAGGTGAGCTAACGCGACCATGCCTATCTCAGAATGCTGCTGCTTCTGCCACTCGCACATGGCCAGTGCCACACAGGGCCTCTCCATCCTCATCAATGCATCAGCTGCTCTAGTGGTATGACATTGGTGCTCGCGCACCACTTCTTTTCTCTCTCCGTCCTCCTCGCTCGCCGGAACGACTGCGCCATCACCGCGACCGCCACCTATCACTGCAGCGTATCCTTGGGCAGCTCTCGGTATCCCACCGCTATCCATCGTCGCCATCTGAACCATAGATGGTGGTCGGTCCTTTAGTTTGGTCAGAACTGATCCCTTTTGCTCGGTGCGACCGCGGGTTGCTGATGGTTGTCGTGCCGTCGCGCGTGGGAACGCTAGGGACCACACCGTTGTAAAGGCGACACAACTCAGGGTGCTTTGTGCAAAGCTTGAGTCTGTGGGAATAGTGTTACGTAGTACCGTTTCATTATCTAAAAACACGAGGGCTCTTTTGCTAATGCACAGGTGCACTCGAGCAGCGGGCCAATTGGGCCGGCCTGCTGGCGCGCGGCCATGTCCCGCATGGGCCGCAATGGGCCGATGGCCGACTTAAAGGCTGCCGGCCCATTTTCTTTTCCTACAGTGATTTCAATTTAGGTTCAAGGCTGATTTTGTAAATTCAAAATAAAATGATATATGAATCCAAAAATTGTGAAACTATTTTGTTAGGTTCCTAAAATCGTGATCTACCTGTTAATATATTTGGTCCACATAGCTCCAAAAGGTTTCAAGGTTGCTTTAAATATTTTAACATGCTTTAATATTATTAAAGTATGAACTTGTAGGAATTTTTATGATTGATCAGTGCTAGTGTTGATTCTAGAAATTTTACAGTAAGTTCCTAGTATTATTATAGGCTCGCTGTAATTTTTGTAGCTCCAGAATAATTAGGTTGCTAAGGTAGCTAGTGAGCCCTAGTTCGAATATATATTAAATCTATGAAAGGAATAAAGAAGCACCTTGGGTTTGGGTAACTAAAATACTTGTTGAAAAATAACGCTGTATTCGACAACGTGGATATGTAGCCTAGAGCTCGTTCGTTAGTTCGAGCGGTGAAATCGTATTTTAAGTGTTGCGGTTTTCGTGATTATTTACGTCTCTACGTTGCATCCCCAAATATCATATTAGGAACAACGATGGATCGCGGAGTCATCTAGAGTAGCGAAAAAGATGATGCCTTAATGATCGTGTCACCATGATGGAATGCTAACTTTTGGTTATATCTTACCCAGACAAGCCCCGTTGCATAACCCCTATTATTCTGCAGTTTATTTTATGCTTGTGCATTAAGTTTAATGAGTTGAATGAAACCCACTTGTATATAAAAATCTTTATCACATGAGTCTTACTAGTATGTTAGAATCGTGTAGCTTGCTATGCTATAGGACCCCGATAGAAGTCGAATGATTACCTATCACTCGCGAGAGATAGGACATATATTATTGTTATTATTATCATATTACTATTACATGAAATATATGTGAATGATAATCAGAGACCGGGCGGGAGTCTACTTTGGAGTTGGATTTGGACTTGGTTAGGCATCCGAGTAAGGCCCTGGTTGCATTTATACCACCTGTGTCGATTGAGGACCGTCCGTTGCTGTGGATGGTAGTCAGGTCATAGACTTATTATCCTGAGCACATACTTGCTTATGGGAGTGGAAAGACTCGTTACTCTCTTTTCATGGGTTCTGGTTCTTTCCAGACCGAATTTTAGGGATGGTATCAGGTGGAGGTCTGAGCACCATATTGAGACCAGGTCTCAGGTGTTGGGGGCTTGGAGTCCAAGTTTATACGGAGACCTAGACTCCTTGATAGGAGTGGAATGGGTTGGTTTCGTTTGTGCCTAGGATACAAGAGAGGCATGTGTTTCGAGGTACCCAGCTAGGATACATTAGTTCGTGAATCACCGTTTCTGTGAGACGATATCGACTTGGTGTAACACCCTGGTGTTACGCAGGCATTTAACATTGCAAATCATACGCATGATGCATCATTTGCATTTATAAACACATGTGAAGTAGAGTGCATTTTGATTTGAAACATTTCTGTGAAACGTGAATGTTGCATACACTTGTTTAGAATTGTTTCACCCTAATTATGCTTGCTAGGCTACTAAAATATGTGTGACTATAATTGTAAATCACCTAGAATTAGTTAGCACAATTTTCGGAGCAACTTTGGTATTCAAAGTTTTGTCAAATTTTGCTTTTAAAAATATTATTGGAAAATGTTCAAAAACCCTCCCTATTTAGCTTTTATTCTCCAATCCAAAATTTGTTGGGAATTTTGAGTTGGTCCCTTAATAAAAGTTGTAGAGAATCAAATTCTAAGCAACTTTCATTTTTGGATCATTTTCAGAAAAAGCCATTTTCTTGCTCAAAATGGGATTTTAAAATGGTTATTTGAAATTTGTTTGAAATTAGAAAATGGAAAATCGTTTTTCTCACCTGTTGGGCCACCGCCTCCCTTCCCGGCCTGCTCGTGAAACCGGCCCGGCCCAGCTCAGCCTCGCCCGCGTCCGCGCGCCCGCGCCACGTCCTAGCCGCGGCAGGGACAGGCCGCCCCGTGGCCGGCATGCGCCGCTAGCCGGTGACACTTGGCCGTCCGTGGCCCCCACAAGCGCGTGCCTCGCCGTTTTCAATCCGCAGGAGCTCCGCTTCCTTCTCTGCCTTCTCTATTCCTTCTCCCGCGCTGCACTTTCTTCGCCCCGCACCGAGCGCTGCTCGAGCCGCCCTCGCCACCACTATCTCCGCCAGCAAAATTAGCCCCCGGTGGTCCACCGCCGCCCTCCATCGCGCGCACGTCTCTCCGCCTCAATCTCCGACACATCGTGCTCGCCTTAATTTCACCATCTGAGCTAGGTAGGGTTGCTTTGAGAGGTTTTGCTGCCATCGATCATGGTGCCGCCACGCTCGACCTCACCGTGGGAAGAGTGTCCCCGCTACTTTTCTCCCCCTTGGAGTTACCTTGCTACGTTCGCCTTCCTCTCGCGGACCAGATGCGCACCCCGCCGTGCCCGGTCATGCTTGGCAACGGCCGTCGGCTTGCTGCCCACGCGGCCGTGGCGCCATGGTCACCGGCGTGACCATCTCCCCTCCCTTGGCCTCACGGGGCCTAAATGGCCTTGGGCCGGAGGCCAAGCCGGGCCGGCTCGCCTTTCTCCCGCGCGCGCGCGCTCGGGCCGAAAACAGCATCGGGCCGGTTGGTTTCCATGGGCCGGCCCATTGGCAATAAGAAAAATTGTTTTCTATTTTTCTTTTATTATTTGGGGAGAGAAATACTTTAGAAAATATTTGTGTATTCATTTTGGCTCTAAAAATTATGAAACAAATTTTGGTAGACTTTTTAGAACTAGATCTATGATCTAAAAATATTGCATGTCAAGTTTGAAATACTTTTCTGTAGAGTTTTTTATTTAATCATTGAAATTGTTGTTTTCTTAATAAAGGTTTAATAAATCATATAAAGCTCAGAAAAAATATGGTTTCAATTTTGTTAATCTTTTTGTGAAATGTACTTTCTAGGAAAAATATGTGTCTTGCATGTTCTGTAGAAAAAATTTGATGTGTAGTTCAAGTGCTTTTGATTGTTGATAATTGTTATTTTTGATAGAGAGAAAAATATGAATAAAACATGCATATAATAATTTTTTCTATAGTGATTGTTTATTATGTAAAATGTAGGAAAAATGCTAAATCTGTTGTTTGATACTTTTCATAGTACAAAGTATTTTTATGCTCATTTTTAGGCCCTAGATTGTTATTTTTGTGTAGGCAGTTCTAGTAATCCAAATGCAATGAAGTTTTTGTGGCATCCTTGATTAGATGATAGTAAGCCACTGTAATTTTCTCAGATTTTTCTGTGCTGCCAAAAGAAGTGTTGCCATTCAAACATAGTTTCCACTAGGGTTTAATTAACCTTGTTAATGCATGATTAGTTAATAAGATTTGCTTTGGTGTATCTTTGAAGCATCTTAGATTGCTGTGGTGATTTTTCATGGTAGAAGTGTGATTGTAGTAGTAGTATAGTAGTATATGTTCTTGGATGATGTGGGCTACCTTGTAGAAGAATTATATTCCTACTTTATACAATAAAGTAAACCTATTCATCTACATCCCATTCATCATGATCATTACATGTCATCTCTACAATGCACCTAGGCATGAGCACTTAAACATTTGCATCATACAGGATCGCAGGAAGTAATTCCGCTAGCAGTTCCCGAGGAGCCGGAAGAGCAGCCCAAGGTGCAATAGCAGGAGGTGCCCGAAGCCAACGAGGAGGTCGGTGAGGATCTTACAGAGTGCCCCGACCATCGCCCAAGCTCTTTCGAAAGAGGCAAGCCCTAGAGCATTTCTCTCCCGGTTTGTAAATATTTTTATTAATGCTTTACCTTAAATGATGCATTACATTTAGGAGTTGTTTGCAACCATTGCTGCATTATGCCTTGTTTACCTTTGTTCTACCATACCCTTGTTACCTTGGTCTTCGCAGTCAAGAAATGCTTAGCTTGCTTAGACCGGAAGAAGTCGGGTGATTTCCTATCAACTGCGAGCGATAGGTGGTTACCTGGATCTGTTTGAAAAAGTAAGTCATCTTAGGATAACTAAGTGTTAATTTGAAATTGAGACCGGACGGAGACTTATAGGGTTTCGAACTATAGTGTTTTCCGTCTGTGTCGGTTAAGGACCGACCGTTGTTGGGCCTCGAGTCATGTTGAACGCATGCCTTACATTTAGCTGGCCAAATAATGTACCTTTCGACCGCGGAGCTGGGAGATTATTCGGGCCGAGTGGATTGCCCGCAACGCACTGTACCGGAGCAGGTGTGGTAGGACACGGGGGCGCGATGATAAGGCCAAAGAGCAGTCAGGCGGCCTCCAGATACATGTGGTTCCTAGCAAACTCGAGGCTTTACCTGAATAGTTGACTCGGTGACCAATATCTCACTTTAGCGAGTGAGTGAGGTTTGTGTGAGGAATAAATTACCAGCTGGGTAATAATCGATTCGAATCGCCATTGTTCACTGGATAGTGAACACTTGACTTGAGTTACTTCATCGTAGTAATATTGATGGAACACTTGGACAATTATATGAAATATGACATGATGAAAGTTGTTAATGATCATTGGTTATCCTTACTTGTTTAATTACATGTTTACTCTAGGGTAGGTGTAAATGTAGTTGGCAGGTTAATAAAGATTTAACTTGATATAAAAGCTTCTGGAAAAGGTTCTTTAAATGCTAAAAATGCTTTTTTGCAAATGAGTCAGCTACCCTACCATGAAGCCTTTCATGATCCTTGGTGTCATTTTATTTTCGGTTATGTCGGGTAAGTCTAGCTGAGTACCTTCTCATACTCAGGGCTTTGTTCCCACTTGTTGCAGATGGGCAGATTTATTATGGCTACTGTATCAGTTGCCTCTATCCTATTATGGTTGAAGCTTAGGACCATGGGCAATGGTCGTTCCCTACGTCTCATCTAATGCTTTTGTTGGAGATGATCATCAGCTGACACTTTATTTCGAACTCGGTGTGAGTATGTGTGTGGTTTGAACTAAATGCTTTCGCTACTTTATTTGAACTTGGTTTGTAATAACTATGTTTAAACTCTGATGTATCCGTGATGTGAACTTTTATGTAATTTGTGATGGTGACCACTAAACTTATTACGATCTTGGCTAGTATGTAAGTTGGTTTGAAATCCTTCATGATTTCACGGACTACCGGGTTATATGGGCTTAAGTTTGCTAAATCGTCTGCTCGGTGGATGATTTTCTTACTTAATTTTGTATAATTGGTCGGTTCTGTTACAGCTGGCATCGGAGCATGGTTTAGCGTGTTTACTGTTCACAAGTGTATTTAAAACAAAAATGTGTTTGAAAAACGTGATTTCCAAACTAAAAAGTGTGCCATTGGTCCTATCCTTTATGCCCAGTTAAGGACTCTAGGTGGCTTATTTAAGTACTGACTTGGGGTTCTTGCATCATATTTCTCTTTCGTTGCTCATACGGCGTGCTATTGTATGAGTGCCACTTGTTTAAGTGGTAATCTATGGATCAATTGCCTCTACGCCTCGGTAAGTGTGAGTTATGAGAGCATGATCGGATACACCGCCGATCTAGGGAGAGTGCTTATATGATGCTAGAGTAATTACATGTTCTACGCATGTTTTACAAAAGTGTCGCATGTGTGGTTGTTCCGTCCATTAAGGCGATGCCGTCAATAGGGCGATGTTTTGGGTAGTTACTACCGTTGTACGCGTATCTGGGGATTCATATAGAGCATGTAGGTAAATTTACTGCTTTCATGCATTCATGGGGAATTGGGCTGAAATGAATTTTCTGTAGGTATATAACAACGTTTCTCGAGTAGAACGTATTAGTTACGTATATGAGAGATCGTTTGTATGCCACTGACTTCATCGCTAACGATTATTTATTTCATAAGTTTGTGAGAACGTAAGAAACGTACATACATCATATTACTTGTGCATTTCATTCATGTCATGCATTCCTCCCCTTATAAATTGATTATCTCCTTTTGATAAAAATTATACCAACTTAAAATATGTTCTCACAAGGTAATCAAAACTTTTGCTACAGATGGACCGCATGAAGCAGACTGCCCGTAAGTCCACAGGTGGAAGAGCACCCTGACACCAGTTGGCCCCGCGGGAGCCCCGCAACACGAACACCTTTCTGAGCGAGTTTGGCATGCCAACCTTGCTTTGGAGAGTGGTCCATGATGTGGGGTACCCAAAGGGTCAGGAGCCGGTGTACTCTTAGAGTGAGAGCCAGTTAGCCGAGGATGAACTTACAGTAGTGGAGATCACAGTCCCTGCTCTTGGTGATGGTCCAGAGTGGGATGGTTGGCACTTGGAGTTTGAGGGACGCACTCTGGTTGAGGGTGCAGAGGGAGCAACTTTCTGTGTCATCAGGGACATAATGAGTAGATTTCCCAATGAGCTGGCAGCAGCCCTAGCTGGCACTTTTCCTAGAGATGATCCTCGCGATGCTATTTGGGTGCAGCCGCAAGGGAGTGCCTTGGTCAGAGGCCCAAATGAAGGACAGGCTAGCGATAACCACGCTATGAGCGCTATGTATGCAGCTATCAGAGCATACCAGGGTCTTGAGTGTACCTATTGGACGTTGACTGGTTTGCATGGTGATGATCGGCTCAAGGCAAGAAAACAAAAGAAGAAGCATGCACGTGATCTAGCTAGTTTGCAGGAGCAGTTGGCTGACGTGAGCTTGCAGCGAGACTAGGCTCTAGATAGAGGTGATAGTGCTATGCAACGGGTGCATACGTTGACTCAGGCCAACAATAATGCAGACCACATGATTGGACAGCTGGTTCAGGAAAGGAATGAAGACTGGAACAAGAGGGACCTTCTAAGGCAGATATTTGTGGAGCTAGAGGAGTACAACATCAACTTGCACGAGGAGTTTCACGCGCTCTACAATGGGATTGGCCCGTATGCTCCTCCAGACGCCGCTGGCATGGACGTCGATGACGACGAGGACGAGCCTATAGTTGCACCTGCCGATGACGATGACGTCGCTACTGATGGTAGCAATGGTGACATCTCCAACCCCGATGATGGCCCTGAGGAGTAGGCTAGTTGCTTTGCATTAGCGATTAGGTCCTGTCACGATGACCTTTCTTTTGGCTTCATGTATCTTCATGTATCTTGTTTCGAACCTTAAGACTTGATAGGATGTTGGAACTTGGTTGGTCATGCGATACCTGAGCGCATAAAAGTCCAGTGTATGTATGCTGGCAATTTAGTTGTATGGACGCGATGTTTGCATTTGAAGTAATTTAATTAGTGGTGTTGTTTTAATTGGAATGCGATTATTGTGCCTCTGTTTTATTGTATAAATTTATTCTCTCCAATGAATTCAGTATGGCATAATTTTTCATTCACTCACAATTACTATAGCTTCACTTAATCATTACTTGTTGCTGAAATATGCAGATGACAAACACTCGCCGCGCCACGTACGAGGCTACTGAAACTGGTGGTAATGGTGCCGGGGCAGGTGGGAGTGGTGAAAACAACGTCAACCACAATGAGCCACTCCCGGAACCACATTTGCCACCTCCTCCACCGCTCACTACAGAGGTATTCTTTGCACAGTTTCTTGGAAGTCAGCGCAATGCCAAGCAATCTCAGAAGAACATGGAAGATTTTCTGCGTACCATTGCCAACAATATTCAACGTGGTAACAACCAAGGTGGTGGCAATGGGGTGAATCAGTACAGCAACTTCAAGGATTTCATGGACACCAAACCACCAATTTTCAAGGAAGCAACAGAGCCACTTGACGCTAAAGAATGGATTAACACCATGGAAGATAAGTTCCGTGTGTTGAGGCTAACTGAAGTATTGAAGACAGAATATGTTGCACATCAGTTACAAGGACCAGCAGGGATGTGGTAGAAGCATCATCACACTACCTTCCCTCCAAATGCTCAGATTTCGTGAAGAGAGTTCACTGAAGCCTTCCGTGGAGTTTATATTCCACCAGGGCTAGTTGAGATGAAGTTGGGAGAGTTCTTGGCTTTAAACCAGGGCACCAAAACCATGACGCAGTATTTGCATGCATTCAACAACTTCTGTCGTTATGCTCCCGACATGGTTGACATAGATGCTAAGAGAATTGCTAGTTTCAAGAGAGGACTGAATCCGAAAATGATGAAATATGTGGGTACTAATACCCGTGCCAGATTCAATGACTTCATCAGTGATTGTCTAAAACAAGAGAAGAATAACAACGCGTACACTGCATCCAAGACTCGCAAGAGAGCTTTTGAGTCAGGACCATCACAGCCGAGAGTCCTCACGGCTAATCTTTCTGCCTATCGTCCGTGTGCACCGGGTGCAAGGTTTAGCCACCATAGCAGAAAACCTAGAACTACAAGGGACCGCAGAAGCCGTATAAGATGGCAGTGCCGCTAGCAAAGACAGCCGCAACTGTGGGATAGGGCAACTCTAAGGGAGCTATAGGATCTACTGGTACAGTGAGGGGACCCTGCTACAATTGTGATCAACCAGGCCACTTTTTCAAAAATTTTGTCCTTATCCGCCTAGAAAGAAGTAACAGACCTATACTGCTCGGGTACACCAATAACCATAGATGAGATTCCTGAGGGAGAGCCCGTAACTGCTGGTAAGTTTCCTGTTAACCAACACCCTACAGTTGTTCTATTTGATTCTGGATCATCGCATTCTTTTATGAGTCAAGCATTTACACGGAAACATGAACTACTATGCACAAATTTGAGTTATGGTTACCGTATAAGTTTAGCGGGGGCTGATGTTTTAACCAATCAGATGGTTCGAGGGGCAACCCTTGAATTAGGTAGTCGAAAGTTTCAAGTGAACTTGATAGTTATGTCTGGACTAGTTTTGGATGTCATAATAGGGATGAATTGGATAAAGGATTGGGGGCAGTTATAGATGCAGGGAGTCGGGTACTTACCCTTAAGGATCCCCAGGGTGAGGGTACTTTTCGGGTACCATTTCCTAGAAGAACAGACCTCGTGAGTGTGACATGTGCTGTGAAAGTCATTCTTATTCATCAGATTCTGGTAGTGTGTGAGTTTCCAGATATGTTCCCAGATGAGTTACCTGGTCTTCCGCCAGATAGGGATGTTGAGTTTGGAATTGAGTTTATCCCTGGGACAGCTCCAATTTCAAGGAGACCTTATCGGATGCCTCCAGATGAGTTAGCTAAGCTGAAGAAGCAACTAATGGAATTGTTGAAAAAGGGGTTTATCCGGCCAAGTAAGTCTGAATGGGGATGTCCTGCCTTGTTTGTGAAGAAAAAGAAAGAGGGTACTTTGAGAATGTGCATGGATTATAGGCCACTTAATGCTGTAACTATCAAGAATAAGTACCCCTTGCCTCATATTGGTGTTCTATTTGATCAGTTAGCCAAAGCCAAAGTGTTTTCCAAGATAGATTTAAGATCAGGTTACCATCAGATCAAGATTAGGCCACAAGATATACCAAAAACCGCCTTTTCCACCAGATACGGGTTGTACGAGTATCTTGTTATGTCTTTTGGCTTAACAAATGCTCCTGCATACTTTATGTATATGATGAATATGGTTTTCATGCCAGAATTTGATAAGTTTGTGGTAGTGTTTATTGATGATATTCTAGTGTATTCCGAGAACGAGAAGGATCATGAAGAGCATCTGAGAATTGTCTTGACCAGACTTAGAGATCATAAGTTGTATGCTAAGTTTAGCAAGTGTGAATTTTGGTTAAAGAAAGTTCCTTTCCTTGGTCACATTCTGTCAGAAAATGGAGTTTCAGTAGATCCGAGCAAGGTGCAAGAGGTTATGGATTGGAAGGCGCCAACCACAGTTTCTGAAGTTAGAAGTTTCTTAGGAATAGCTGGTTACTATCGCCGTTTTATACCAGATTTCTCAAAGATTGCCAAGCCAATGACAAGTCTACTACAGAAAGATCACAAGTTCATATGGACAGAGGAGTGTGAAGCAGCTTTCCACACATTGCGGAAACTGTTGACCACTGCTCTAGTTCTAGCACAACTGGACATTGAGAAACCTTTTGATTTGTTTTGCGACACATAAAAAACTGGATTAGGCTGTGTTCTTATGCAAGAAGGAAGAGTCATTGCTTATACCTCACGTCAATTGAGAAAGCATTAGGTCAACTATCCGACACATGATCTTGAACTTGCTGCAGTAGTGCATGCACTAAAAATTTGGAGATATTACCTACTTGGTAATGTGTGCAATATTTTCATCGATCACAAGAGTCTCAAGTACATCTTCACCCAACCAGAGTTGAACATGAGACAACGAAGATGGTTAGAATTGATCAAAGATTACAACTTGAATGTGCAGTATCATCCTAGAAAGGCCAATGTAGTGGCAGATGCTTTGAGTAGAAAGTCACATTGCTTGAATATGCAGCCAGTATATGAAGATGGGTTCGATCTAATGCATCCTGCTATGCTACATAGTATTCAGATTAGTTGCTCTTTGGAGAGTAAGATAATAGAAGGCTAGAAGACCGACAAAGGGGTATTCCACATCAAAGAGAAAATTAAAGAAGAACCATCTAAGCACTTTAGAGTGGATGAACATGACGTGTTGTGGTTTGATGACCGTCTTGTTGTTTCCAAGGATCGGGAGCTTAAGAATAAACTTATGGATGAGGCTCACCTTTCTAAGCTATCTATACAACCCGAAAGTAGCAAGATGTACCAAGAACTAAGACCTCATTATTGGTGGATAAAGATAAAGAAAGAGATTGCAGCCTATGTGGCCAGATGTGACACATGTTGTAGGGTGAAAGCCATTCATATGAAACCTGCCGGATTGTTGCAACCTTTGTCCGTACCTAGTTGGAAGTGGGATGATATAAGTATGTATTTTATCATAGGTTTGCCCACTACCCAAAAAGGGCATGACTCGATTTGGGTGATTGTGGATCGTCTCACAAAGACCGCTCATTTCTTACCTATCAAGGCAGATTATTGACCACCTCAATATGCCGAGAAGTATATTGCTGAGATTGTGAGATTGCATGGCATACCAAAGACTATAGTGTCTGACAGAGGGTCACAATTCACTGCTCACTTTTGGGAACACTTGCACAAAGGATTGGGAACTAGTTTGATCCGTAGTACTGCCTATCATCCTCAGACAGATGGTCAGACTGAGAGAGTTAATGCTGTTATGGAGGATATGTTAAGAGCCTGTGTGTTATCTTCCAGGGGTTCATGGGAGTCATGGTTACCCTTAGCAGAGTTTGCCTACAATAATAGTTATCAAGAAAGTATCAAAATGGCCCCATTCAAAGCTTTGTATGGCAGAAAGTGTAGAACACCACTAAACTGGATCGAGCCAGGAGAAAGAAGATATTATGGTATTGACTTTGTAGAAGAAGCCGAGAAGAAAGTTCATATCATTCAGCAAAATATAAAAGCATCTCAATCGCGTCAAAAAATCTATGTGGATAAAAGGAGGAGACCACTTGTGTTTGAAGTTGGTGACTACGTTTATCTGAAAGTCACGCCAATAAAGAAGAAACGGTTCAGAGTTCAAAGAAAGCTTGCCGCCAGATTTGTGGGACCATGCAAGGTCTTGGAAAGAAAGGGTCCGTAGCTTATAAGTTAGAGTTACCTAAGACAATGGGTGCTATATTCCTAGTTTTTCATGTATCACATCTCAAGAAGTGTCTGCGTGTTCCAGAGGAAAGGATCGAACCCCGAGGCATAAAGCTCAAGTTAGATTTGGTATATCGTGAGCAACCAGTCCGAGTTTTGGACTCTAAAGAGAGGGCTACTCGAAATAATGTGGTGAAAACATATAAGATACAGTGGAGTCATCATGATGAAGGGGATGCAACTTGGGAAATGGGTGAATATCTACAAAAGGCTTATGCAGATTTTTATAACAAATGGTTCGTAACCCAAATCTCGGGGCGAGATTTTTATAAGGAGGAGGTCTGTAACACCTCGGTGTTACGCATGCATTTAGCATTGCAAATCATATGCATGATGCATCATTTGCATTTATAAACACATGTGAAGTAGAGTGTATTTTGAGTTGAAACATTTCTGTTAAACGTGAATGTTGTATACACTTGTTTAGAATTGTTTCACCCTAATTATGCTTGCTAGGCTACTAAAACATGTGTGGCTATAATTGTAAATCACCTAGAATTAGTTAGCACAATTTTTGGAGCAACTTTGGTATTCAAAGTTTTGTCAAATTTTGTTTTTAAAAATATTATTGGAAAATGGTCAAAAACCCTCCCTATTTAGCTTTTATTCTCCAATTAAAAATCTGTTGGGAATTTTGAGTTGGTCCCTTAATAAAAAGTTGTAGAGAATTAAGTTCTAAGCAGCTTTCATTTTTGGGCCATTTTCAGAAAAAGCCATTTTCTTGCTCAAAATGGGATTTGAAAATGGTTATTTGAAATTTGTTTGAAATTAGAAAATGGAAAATCGTTTTTCTCACCTGTTGGGCCACCGCCTCCCTTCCCAGCCTTCTCGCGAAACCGGCCCGGCCCAGCTCAGCCTCGCCCGCGTCCGCGCGCCCATGCCACGTCCTGGCCGCGGCAGGGACGGGCCGCCCCGTGGCCGGCATGCGCCGCTCGTCGGCGACACTTGGTCGTCCGTGGCCCCCACGAGCGCGCACCTCGCCGTTTTCAATCCGCAGGAGCTCCGCTTCCCTCTCTGTCTTCTCCATTCCTTCTCCCACGCTGTAGTTTCTCCGCCCCGCACCGAGCGCTGCTCGAGCCACCCTCGCCACCGCTACCTCCGCTGGCAAAATTAGCTGCCGGTGGTCCACCGCCGCCCTCCATCGCGCGCACGTCTCTCCGCCTCAATCTTCAACACATCGTGCTCGCCTTAATTTCACCATCTGAGCTAGGTAGGGTCGCTTTGAGCGGTTTTGCCGCCGTCGGTCATGGCGCCGCCGCGCTCGACCTCACCGTGGGAAGAGTGTCCCCGCTACTTTTCTCCCCCTTGGAGTAACCTTGCTGCGTTCGCCTTCCTCTCGTGGACCCGATGCGCACCCCGCCATGCCCGGTCATGGCCGGCAACGGCTGTCGGCCTGCTGCCCACGCGGCCATGGCGCCATGGTCGTCGGCGTGACCATCTCCCCCCTTGGCCTCACGGGAATGAAACGGCCTTGGGCCGGAGGCCAAGCCAGGCCGGCTCGCCTTTCTCCCCCCGCGCGCGCTCAAGCCGAAAACAGCATCGGGCCGGTTGGTTTCCATGGGCCGGCCCATTGGCAATAAGAAAAAATGTTTTCTGTTTTTCTTTTATTATTTGGGGAGAGAAATACTTTGGAAAATGTTTGTATACTCATTTTGGCTCCAAAAATTGTGAAACAAATTTTGGTAGACTTCCTAGAACTAGATCTATGATCAAAAAATATTGCATGTCAAGTTTTAAATACTTTTCTGTAGAGTTTTTATTTAATCATTGAAATTGCTATTTTCTTGATAAAGGCTTAATAAATCATACAAAGCTTAGAAAAATATGGTTTTAATTTTGTTAATCTTTTTGTGCAATGTACTTTCTAGAAAAAATATGTGTCATGCATGTTCTGTAGAAAAATTTTGATGTGTAGTTCAAGTGCTTTTGATTGTTGATAATTGTTATTTTTGATAGAGAGAAAAATATAAATAAAACATGCATATAATAAATTTTCTATAGTGATTGTTTATTGTGTAAAATGTAGGAAAAATGCTAAATCTGTTGTTTGATACTTTTCATAGTACAAAGTATTTTTATGCTCATTTTTTGGCCCTAGCTTGTTATTTTTCTGTTGGCAGTTCTAGTAATCCAAATGCAATGAACTTTTTGTGGCATGTTAGATTAGATGATAGTAAGCCACTGTAATTTTCTCAGATTTTTCTGTGCTGCCAAAAGAAGTGTTGCCATTCAAACATAGTTTCCACTAGGGTTTAATTAACCTTGTTAATGCATGATTAGTTAATAAGATTTGCTTTGTTGTATCTTTGAAGCATCTTAGATTGATGTGGTGATTTGTCATGGTAGAAGAGTGATTGTAGTAGTAGTACACTAGTACATGTTCTTGGATGATGTGGACTACCTTGTAGAAGAATTGTATTCCTACTTTATACAATAAAGTAAACCTATTCATCTACATCCCATTCATCATGATCATTACATGTCATCTCCACAATGCACCTAGGCATGAGCACTTATACATTTACATCATACAGGATCGCAAGAAGTAATTCCGGTAGCAGTTCCCGACGAGCCAAAAGAGCAGCCCGAGGTGCAAGAGCAGGAGGTGCCCGAAGCCGACGAGGAGGTCGGTGAGGATCTTCTAGAGTGCCCCGACCATCGCCCAAGCTCTTTCGAAAGAGGCAAGCCTCGGAGCATTTCTCTCCCAGTTTGCAAATATTTTTATTAATGCTTTACCTTAAATGATGCATTACGTTTAGGAGTTGTTTGCAACCGTTGCTGCATTATGCCTTGTTTACCTTTGTTCTACCATACCCTTGTTACCCTGGTCTTCACAGTCAAGAAATGCTTAGCTTGCTTAGACCAGTAGAAGTCGGGTGATTTCTTGTCACCTGCGAGCGATAGGTGGTTACCTGGATCTCCTTGAAAAAGTATGTCATCTTAGGATAACTAAGTGTTAATTTGAAATTGAGACCGGACGAAGACTTACAGAGTTTTTTTAGTCTAAGTATCATATATGGCTCTGTAGGAATTCCAGCTTTGTCATACAGGAGCTCATCATGAATTTTTATGAAAGGATAAATCTCTAGAACTTTAGTATCGCTAGGAACAAGACAAACAGCAGGTCAGACTTTCTCATATCATATTCGTCAATTACCAAGACTTAGGTCAAGCATATGCTAGCCATGAGTTTTAGGTTCAGAGTAAATTCTTAAATCAAAACAGTTGTGTCCAAAACTCAGGAGAATTTAAAGTTGAAAACTAGGTACTTGAAAGGAATTACGATAGAGCAACTATTCATCATTTCCATTGCAAGAGTTTATCTCAGACTCCATTATTTATTCAGCTCTTAAAAACAGGAAACTAGACACACTTACTTTTTATTTTCCTTTTTAAGTTTTAAGATCACACCAATATATATGTAACTATCTTAAGATAAATTTTTATTTTGTTTTGGATTGTTATACATCTTTTTATTTCTTTAGCAAACATATAACACACTTAAAAATAATAAAACCAAAGGAAAGAAATACTTAGCTAGATACATGGGGGATGTTCCTCCCCCAAGCTAGATGTTGTCGTGGTCGGTTGAATGTTGAGTGATCCTTCTCAGAGCAGGTTTGTCGGCGGATGTCCTTCTCACCTATGAGATGTCTACAGCCGAGTGAATTTACTCTTGATCATATGTACCATCCTACAAAATACTCCAACAAGAATACCAAAAACTCGAGGTCGGATTAAGATAAAGGGTTAGCGGTCAGCCATTCAAGGATTTGTTCTTCTTATGAGTTTATTGGCAAGGTTTTAGCAAGAGGTCTATTTACTATCTTTTTGGATTTTCTATTTTTATAATGTAGAATTAAAATATGCATACATGGAATTTTTATTTTTATATGACCACAGTGAATACTCCCACGAGCTTTTACACACCGTTAATTTACTCACATGGGGCTTAAGGTTTTTATGATGCAATAATGGAAAGTAGTAGAACTTTTTATTTTTCTTTTCTAATATGCAATAATGATGATATACAATAAAGTAACTTTTTATTTTTATCTTTTATCTAATGCAATGCTAATGCAGAAAAGTAAATATGTTAAAGTGAAAATAATTTAATGCAGTGCTAGAAAGTAGGATAGCTACCGATATTACCTCACGGCAAGGGTTCAGATTTTTAAAGTCCTCTGGACAGGACTAGGTAGGAGAGAGTACTTACTTATCATGTGCATCATCTGATCTCGGTGATGGAGACTTAGATGACTGCTCCTCTTATGATGGTGATGATGTTACCTTCTCTTTCCATACCTGTTTGGTCTGTGGGCTTGACTTTGGCGAAGTAGCTTCTTCTTTGGTGGGTGTTGTAGGCTCTTCATCGTCCCATTCATTCCATCAGGGTTGAAACTAGTCCTTCATCACTTCTACTTCATAGTCCCTCATCCATTCTTAGGAGTTGATTCTCTTGTTGGTGGGATGATCGACGTTTCCTCCTGGAGTGGGTTTTCTTCGGCTGCTCATAAGTAGTATAACTATTAAAGTAACAGTGTACCTTTTCTCTAGGGAACCAGAAGTGGATTTGTCCAGATTCAACGTAGATGACTGCATTGGTAGTGTTGAGGAATGGTCTTCCCAGGATGATGGGTGAATCATCATCTTCTTCCATGTTTAGGATATTGAAGTCAGTGGGGGTGTAGTGGTCTTGAATCCGAACCATTATGTCTTTTGCTATGCCCTCCGAGAATCAAATTGATTGGTCCGCCATCTGTACCTACATATGTCGGGTACAAAGGTTCATTACCAAATAAATATTCATACGTTACTTTGGACGTTATGTTGACACCCAATCCAATGTCATAGAAGGTCTTATGGAAGATCTTTTGACCAATGGTACACTCGATCATTGGTACACTAGGATTATCCTTCTTCTCAAGGAATGGTGGAGCGAGGAGGTGGTCATACTCTGATTGGATTGTTTTGATCATGTTGACAATCTCTTCAGGTGATTGGCTGGTCTTGTTCTTCCTCCTTCTGTTCTTCTTCTTCTTGGCCACTTCTGTTGTCTCTTCGGGTAGGTATGCCTTCTTTGGATGAGCAGGAGAATATAGTATGCGGTATTTAAACAAGAACTTCTCCTTTTTGTCCTTGATGTGAAACAAATCTTAGCGGTGTAAGCATAGATGGTGGCCTTTGTGGTGCTCAAGAATGGTCGGCCCAAAATAATTGGTGCCCTCTCATCTCCTCCTATTTCCAGAACCACAAAGTCTACGGGAACATATGATTGTCCCACTCGAATGATGGCATCTTCAAGAATTTCCTTGGGGTAGCAGAGCGACTGATCTGCAAGCTACAAATGCATATATGTGTACAACAAAGGATCTCCTAGAATCTTATCATAAATTACCTTAGTCATGATGTTGACACTTGCTCTAAAATCACAGACAGCTTCCTGAAAGATGTGACGTCCAATGGAGATAGGAATGACGGGTCTCCCTAGATCACCTTTCTCATCGGGAAGGGTGTAGTCAATCCAGCTTCCCTCTAATGGTTTAGTGTAGTAGAAAGTTGCATTGTGAATATTGACAAGATTTGTAGTTTCTAAATCTTTTGGCTGCCCTAGAATCTTACCTTTGTTGTACAGAGGAACAACAGCTGCTAGCTGAGCTATTTGTGATTCTATCATTTTATTAAAGCTATGCTAGTTTTTAATGGTAAAAGCAAAGCCATCCAATAGTGCTTATATTCTCTAAGATTTTATCATTGGAAGCTACCTTCTTAGACAATTGATCCATATATTTAGATTGGCCAGAACTTAACTATCTCAAGGGTGGCTGATTAAAGTTATTGTAATTATTACCTTGAAAGTTATCTTGGTAGTTCAGCCTCTGTTGGTTCCATCCTTGATTCTATTGAGGATGATAGTTATTGTTGTTGATGTAGTTCACATCCTCTTGGGTTTTAGGACAATTGTTCCCTGAATGTCCAGTGTCTCCACACACTTCACAAGTCATGCAGGAATCATTGATGTGCATGACTTCTTTCTTCTCAATAACTCGGTCTTCAAGCTTCTTCATCAGCAGGTCCATCTTGGCAGACAGTATGTCTACCTCCTTGAGTTGATGCATACCTCTCTACCTCTCTTATGAGTCTAAGTACGTTCTTCATTCTAGCTTTGGTTGGAGGCAATCTTCTTAACAAGGGATGTTGCATCTCTAATGGTGAGTGACAGGAAAGCACCTCTAGCAGTAGCATCCATTATCTCGTGGGTGCTAGTGGTTAGCTCGTGGTAGAAGGTCTGCATGAGAAGCCAATTCTCCATCCCATAATGAGGACATTCTGATATGTAGTCTTGGAAACATTCCCATGCCTCAGGGACAGATTCATCATATTGTTGCTGAAAACTTGAGATTCTCCCACGCGGAGCATTGGTCTTGCTTGTGGGAAAGAACTTGGCTAGGAAGGCGGTGGAGCAGATATCCCATGTAGTATTCTTGTCTTTATTGGCGTAGAACCACTGTTTAGCCTTCCCAGGAGTGAGAATGGGAAAAGGCAGAGTAAAATAGCATCTTTGATTACTCCCTTGATAGTGAAGGTACTGTAGATATCTAGAAAGTGTTGGAGATGTGCACTTGCATCTTGATGTGCCTTCCCAGAAAATTGGCTGGCTTACACCATATTGATGAGTGCAGGCTTGAGCTCAAATCCATTCTATCCAACATCACTTTCAGGTCCAGTGCGAATGTTGGCGGTGGTTAGAGCAGAGAATTCACGAAGAGTCTTGTTGGCCATGGCCTCAAATTCTGGTGTTAAGCTCCTTCTTATTCGGTTGTCCTCTGACTCTAGAACTAGAACTTTCTTGAGTTTAGCTCTAGTTCTCTTCAATAATGCTTCTGGATCATCAACGAAGTTTGTCAGGATGTCAAAACCAATCATACATTACTCTGCATAAGATACACAAGTAGACAAAACAAGGGTAATCCTATTTGAGCAAAGGATAATGGTTATTTCAATCACACCGAATAATATAAGTTTATCAATACTTCCTGTGCTAGCTACCTTCCTCGGTAACAGTGCTAGAAATGCTTGTTGGTATTTATTAATATGTCACTTGTTTTAGTAGCCACCTATTAATTTGTTCTTCCTCCTTCTGTTCTTCTTCTTCTTGGCCACTTCTGTTGTCTCTTCGGGTAGGTATGCCTTCTTTGGATGAGCAGGAGAATATAGTATGCTGTATTTAAACAAGAACTTCTCCTTTTTGTCCTTGATGTGAAACAAATCTTAGCGGTGTCAGCATAGATGGTGGCCTTTGTGGTGCTCAAGAATGGTCAGCCCAAAATAATTGGTTCCCTCTCATCTCCTCCTATTTCCAGAACCACAAAGTCTACGGGAACATATGATTGTCCCACTCAAATGATGGCATCTTCAAGAATTTCCTTGGGGTAGCAGAGCGACTGATCTGCAAGCTACAAATGCATATATGTGTACAACAAAGGATCTCCTAGAATCTTATCATAAATTACCTTAGTCATGATGTTGACACTTGCTCTAAAATCACAGACAGCTTCCTGAAAGATGTGACGTCCAATGGAGATAGGAATGACGGGTCTCCCTAGATCACCTTTCTCATCGGGAAGGGTGTAGTCAATCTAGCTTCCCTCTAATGGTTTAGTGTAGTAGAAAGTTGCATTGTGAATATTGACAAGATTTGTAGTTTCTAAATCTTTTGGCTGCCCTAGAATCTTACCTTTGTTGTACAGAGGAACAACAGCTGCTAGCTGAGCTATTTGTGATTCTATCATTTTATTAAAGCTATGCTAGTTTTTAATGGTAAAAGCAAAGCCATCCAATAGTGCTTATATCCTCTAAGATTTTATCATTGGAAGCTACCTTCTTAGACAATTGATCCATATATTTAGATTGGCCAGAACTTAACTATCTCAAGGGTGGCTGATTAAAGTTATTGTAATTATTACCTTAAAAGTTATCTTGGTAGTTCAGCCTCTGTTGGTTCCATCCTTGATTCTATTGAGGATGATAGTTATTGTTGTTGATGTAGTTCACATCCTCTTGGGTTTTAGGACAATTGTTCCCTGAATGTCCAGTGTCTCCACACACTTCACAAGTCATGCAGGAATCATTGATGTGCATGACTTCTTTCTTCTCAATAACTCGGTCTTCAAGCTTCTTCATCAGCAGGTCCATCTTGGCAGACAATATGTCTACCTCCTTGAGTTGATGCATACCTCTCTACCTCTCTTATGAGTCTAAGTACGTTCTTCATTCTAGCTTTGGTTGGAGGCCATCTTCTTAACAAGGGATGTTGCGTCTCTAATGGTGAGTGACAGGAAAGCACCTCTAGCAGTAGCATCCATTATCTCGTGGGTGCTAGTGGTTAGCTCGTGGTAGAAGGTCTGCATGAGAAGCCAATTCTCCATCCCATAATGAGGACATTCTGATATGTAGTCTTGGAAACATTCCCATGCCTCAGGGACAGATTCATCATATTGTTGCTGAAAACTTGAGATTCTCCCACGCGGAGCATTGGTCTTGCTTGTGGGAAAGAACTTGGCTAGGAAGGCGGTGGAGCAGATATCCCATGTAGTATTCTTGTCTTTATTGGCGTAGAACCACTGTTTAGCCTTCCCAGGAGTGAGAATGGGAAAAGGCAGAGTAAAATAGCATCTTTGATTACTCCCTTGATAGTGAAGGTACTGTAGATCTCTAGAAAGTGTTGGAGATGTGCACTTGCATCTTGATGTGCCTTCCCAGAAAATTGGCTGGCTTACACCATATTGATGAGTGCAGGCTTGAGCTCAAATCCATTCTATCCAACATCACTTTCAGGTCCAGTGCGAATGTTGGCGATGGTTAGAGCAGAGAATTCGTGAAGAGTCTTGTTGGCCATGGCCTCAAATTCTGGTGTTAAGCTCCTTCTTATTCGGTTGTCCTCCGACTCTAGAACTAGAACTTTCTTGAGTTTAGCTCTAGTTCTCTTCAATAATGCTTCTGGATCATCAACGAAGTTTGTCAGGATGTCAAAACCAATCATACATTACCCTGCATAAGATACACAAGTAGACAAAACAAGGGTAATCCTATTTGAGCAAAGGATAATGGTTATTTCAATCACACCGAATAATATAAGTTTATCAATACTTCCTGTGCTAGCTACCTTCCCCGGTAACAGTGCTAGAAATGCTTGTTGGTATTTATTAATATGTCACTTGTTTTAGTAGCCACCTATTAATTACCTACACCTCTATCATTACTTGAACTAGGTTGTCATCCCTAGTGATGGTGCCAGAAATATTTGTTGGTATTATCTAGCATTACTACAAGAATAATACTAAATAGATGTTTATCATTTCCTGTGACTAGAAAGAATATAAAGATATGAATGGAAAGGATTCTGCATGCGAACAAATAATTATACCATTGTAGCACTTCACCTCAGAGTATTCCAGGTATCGTATTTATATTTTACCACAGAAAAGGTGTAGCTTTGGACATGTATTGATAACTTATAACATTGATGGAGAAATAAACCATAACAATCTCTCTACTCATAACAGGAGTAAATCATAAGATAAAATATATACATGATAAGCATTGATCAAGTTCATAATAATGATAAATAAATCTCTTAGAGCGCTCATATCTATAGCATTAGCATGGTCAGGTTAGAATATTAGAGGAATAATTCCTAACTCATTCTTAATTACAAGTCAAAGCATACGTTGATTAGTGTAATCACACCTAGTAGTCATTGCTAAGGTCACCATTGAATTTACACATAAGGGGAATTACTTTGGGAAGTTCGAGAACAAAGCTTTCCCTTCCTTTGCAACCGGGCCCTACTTCTTCGACCTATACTCAGGGAGTAGACTACAAAGAACTCAACGGTAATGTCACAACCTTGATCTACTACATGACCCAGAATATAGAGTGTATTTATAGGTAAATAGCATATAAACACCACTCTTACATGATCTCTACCACCCACCCATGGGTTCTTAATAGGGTGAATGCTATATGAACTTATGCATAAACACAACGATGAACTAACTATACTAAGCATATAATCAAAGTAGACGATGAACATTGAAACCAAGAATATGAACAAGATGAATACTAATATTGTCATAACAATTGTAGCAAGCATATAAAAATAATGGAGATACAACGAGAGAGGGGTATAAGAACTATACCGAACCAAGCTCTTGACAATGTCGGGAATCCAAGTGAAGAACTGCTTGCCTCCCTCTAGACCTAGCCTAACTAGCTAATGCCCTAGAAACTAGAGGAGCTTTGAGGAGATTAGGGTTTTGGCTCTAGGTGACTTGATCTTAAATGACTTGATGCCTATAGGGAGAGGGTCTAGGGTCTGTTTATATAGCCCTGAGGGTGCAATGTGAGCCCTTGGATCAAACCGACTTGAAGGACGGCTGTCACACCCGGTTTTCTAAAGAACAAAACCAGGCTAATCATATGTGTGCCCAGGAAGTCCACACATATGCCAGAATGAAAAAGTATCAGAAACAATGTTATTATATAACGTATACATAGCTATATTAACACTTACATCAGAGTATCGCGGAACGGTGACTAAACTTCGGGCTCCATTCTTCTCAGGGACGGCTGACTGGGGGTAACATATGCCTAGCACTTCTACTAGTCTTCTGGAAACTCCACTACACCTTTGTCCTTCTTCCGAGTAGCATCTTACTACACACTGGAGTGTTGGGGAAATAGCAAGAGTGAGTCCATGTCGAACTCAACAAGTATAACATAGGGTTCATGAGGCTCAAAAAGGCTAGACACTGTTTGACTGCGTTTAGCTTTTAATCATCATATAATTAGCAATTGAGTAGCATCAAGGTATTCCAATTCCTATTAATGAATCAATGATCAATTGTAATAAGGATAATGAATAGCATTAACATGAGCATAATAATAATCAACAATAATTAAGCATGATACAACAATGGTGATCAACTATTCTGTAGATGTTCCAAGGCCGCTCGTATCCGTGAGCACGGCTAGTATACCAGTTTTTAACTCTGCGCAGAGGTGTACACTTTCACTGTGAGTCATGATTTCCAAATGCATGGGTTTGCAAGGCCCAAAACATCAGAGACCATATAAAGCCACTCAAAAGTTCGTCTAACAAGTTAGGGCCATTAGATTCACTCGGCAGGCAGATGTAGATGTAACACCCGAGGTGTTTGCCACCAGTTAACCCGTGGGTTTGAGCTCAAACATGCTAGATTAAGTGATGATGAAGATGTCAAGGTCAAACCTATGGAAGCGAGCCCCAACCCAAACTTGGATGCTGCACCATTGCTTTACATATAGTCCATTTTCAAGATATATGCTCGGGTGGTGTTATTGCAATATCTTCAGGTGTCTCACCTTAGTACCTATCTATATTGATCCCTGGAAAAGTTTCATGACGTTTGGAATCAAAAAGTCACATGAAATGATAAGTTATATGCTTGTTGGAATGACTTTACTAAGTGTTGGAATTTCATTATTAAGTGGATGGAAATATAGGTCATCAACCAAACCTTGCCACCTTGCTCCAACAACTCTAATTGAACTCTACAACAAAAGTTATGAAGGGTTCGTGTTGAGCAAAGATGGAGAAAATATCCGAAAACCATGGAAACCCAAGATTCTATAGCAAAAGGGCTTTGCGTTGACCGAGAAATAAAGTTGACTTCTGAACCAGATATGAGGGTTGACCAAAAATGAAAGTTGAATAAAAGTTTGATTATAACAAACTTTGTTTAATGGTCAAGAGCTAGTTTGGTCTCTAACCTAGTCAAATAGAGGCTCAAAGATTGGATTAACTGCTGTTTTTCAGCACTTAGAAAATTTTCTAAGTCTGGAATTCATCGTCGTCGACGTTGGCATGCCGCGTTCTCGTGTTTTCGTTAAGCAACTTGAGTTGAGCCAAAAATAAAAGTTGGAGCTTACATCTTGGAGAAGAGCATGCAAAAAGTTGGGTTCAGTCGGACCGAGTTTTGATCTTCGAAAGTGAGTTTCCATGACTATTTTCAAAGCGCCGACAATGCCATCTTGGAGCTTAATTATCTACTAATCCAGAGTCTGAATGGTCATGCACCCTTAATAAAGTTTGAAGAGGATAAGGAGAACATCAAACTTGCTTCAGGCGACAGGACCCGAATCTACACCGAATATGCTCAAAAACGGCATCCAATGCGCCCACTGTAGCACCCGCCACCTGCTCGGCTGAATGTCGGCGTGGCGACCATGCATGGGCAGTGCCCCCACCACGATGCCGCGCGTCCTGCCGCGTCTCTGCTGCTCCATTTCAAATGCCGAGCTTCCCACTCGCCTCAGCTCACTCCTTCCTCACTCACATCGCCCTCCCCACTCCCGTTCTCGCCGCGACGCGCGCACAGAGCGCCGCCCGCCATGGCCGCCATGGCCGAGCTCGGCCCCGCCGCGTCCCCGCTGTTTTGCCCGTCTTTCGTCCAAGCCGACCGCACCATCACCTTCCCCTCGCCGCGCCGCCCCTCCCGCGCCTCTTCCCTGGCTCCAACCGTCGCCGGAGTGCCGCGGCCGCCGTGCCTCTGTCGTCGCCGCCGCCTGCTACCGTGGCCGCACCGCCACGGACCGCGTCGCGCCGAGCTAGGTAGCCCAACGGGTGCGCGAGGACCTCCGCGTGCTTCCCCACCCCTCAGCCACGGCCGACGACGACCACAACCACCGAATCCGCGAGCTCTGCTGCTTCCTCTACTGTAAATCGCGACCAGGGACCTCGAGGAAGAATTCGACTAACTCCAGGGGCCTAACTGCACAGTCAGTGACTCAAATGAATAGTGTCGCGAGGATTGATTCGTAATTATTTTTGCAGAAACTTTGGAAATTCATAGTAAATTGTAGAAAAATCGTAAAATAGTAAATGAGTACTTTTTGGAATCCTTGTGAAATTCTCTATGCAGTAGATCTATAATATTGCATGTTTTAGTTTAAAGTTTTCTCTGTAAAAATGGATTTGTGCAGCTAGGTTTTCATTGCTAGATGTATTTGTCATTTTCATAACTGTAGATCTAGGGCTCCAAATGAAGTGAAATTTTTGTGGCATGCTACTCATATGATGATTGATGTGTGGTAAAAATTTCATGAATTTTGGTTGCCATTTGAGTGAGTTATTAGTGTATCTTGCTCTCACATGAATTCTTATAATAGCAACTTGTCTTTTTCATAGAGGTTGACATACATGTCCAAATGGCTTGAAATTTGTATAGTAGACTATTGGGTGTATGTAAGAGCTACTGTAATTTTTATAGATTTTATTATGGAATTTTGATATATGTTTATTATTTCACCTTGCTATTTAAATAAATTAAGAAATGCATTAAAAGAAATTATTTAATGATGAGCACTATGCTTTTTGGTGATCATTTAACATGCACTTTATGATGGTTACATTGGTTGTGGCCAAATATATGTTTGGAATGTAAGTTAATATTTATTCTTGCAATTGATGCTTTCCTGGACAGTTTCTGGGACTTTGGTAATTGCACCATGAAAATGATGTTTGCTGAGAAACATGTTTATAACAAAGTTGTAGATAACTCATTAATCTAGCTTGTGTTAAATTTTGGTGGCATTTGGCCTTATAGTTTGTGAGTAATGACTGTTTCAAGTTGGGTTCCAGAAATAGCTGTTCTCTGGAATCTCTGGACCAGATTCTGTATTTATGCATGTTTGACTTGGTTAACTTGAGAATCATGCTAAGATGATTAAAGATGAATTATAGAAAATTTCATAAGCTTTCTAGAATGTCTTATTTCATGGCTATTAGATTTTTATAACTCCAGTTATGATCAAAACATGTAGATGTTGTTTGCAGTCCAGAAATTGTCAGATGCTAGTTATGGTTGTTTACTCCATGTGTTGCTAAGTGTGGCTTATACCCTTGATGATGGTCAAGTTAAGATACTTGTGATCTTGTTAAACTTGTGTTATGCTTAATATGCTTGCCCTCTTTAATTGGTTGTGTGATGTTAGTTAATTAGCTTTTGGTGTCTATGTCTTAATCGTGTGTTTACATGAATGATTATGTGATGCATCTTGTGTTACCATTCATCATATTCATACGCATGCATCTTGCATCTCATTTAGGTTCGCTAGATGCATCACGTGAAGGATGAGATGTTGAAGCTAAACCTGAAGACGGTGTTTGGTGGACCTATCCCGAAGATGGAAGGACTAAACAAGTGTCGGGTTGGGAGATGCTCGCCGAGCGAGTGTCATCTGTCAATCACTAACCCAGTGTTTGATCTCAGGCAAGCCCCGGAGCATTCTAAGCCTCCTATTTTACAAAAGCAATTGAGTATATATATGTTATATATGTATTGTTGCATTAAGTTATAAGAGTTGATTGAAAACACTTGTTGCATATATATCATTTTCCTTGTCCCGCAAATATGCCTGAAATCCTATTTTTGGTTCGGGATCGAAAATGTTGCTTAGCCCTGCTTAGACCGGTAGCGATCGGTGATTTCCTGTCACCGGCAACTATAGGTGGTTACTGGAATACTTTAGCTATGGAATGGATGATATCCTGGAAATAACCAAGTGTTGATGAATAATTGGAGACCGGGCGGAATAAGTATGGGGCAACCAGACAGGGTTCTGGGGTGCTTGTAGTTTCCGCCTGTGTCGATTAAGGACCGTCCGTTGTTGGGCCTCGGGTCATGTTGAACGCATGCCTCACATTTAGCTGGCCGAATAAGGTACCTTTCGACCGCGAAGCTGGGAGATTATTCGGGCCGAGTGGATTGCCCGCAACGCACTGTACCGAAGCAGTAGTGGCAGGAAACGGGGGCGCGATGATAAGGCCAAAGAGCAGTCGGACGGCCCCCGGGTACATGTGGTTCCTGGCAAGCTCGCGACTTTACCTGAATGGTTGACTCGGTGACCAATACCTCACTTTAGCGGGTGAGTGAGGTTTGTGTGAGGAATAAATTACCAGCTGGTTAATAATCGATTCGAATCGCCATCGCTCCTGGATAGTGAGCACTTGACTCGAGTTACTGCATCGTAGTAATGATGATGGAACACAGATGGTTATGTGGATAATGTTGGAAATGCTAAACCTGAGATGGTAACCTTTGATGTTAATGGTTAATCAAGTGATTGCTTTAGCATAGGTGCTTACCTAGATTGAATAGGTTATAATAAATATGATGCCAAAGGACTTAAATTAGTTTATTCATGATAACTTCTGCTTTTCGCAAATGAGTCAAGCTAGTCCACTGAAAGAAAGCCTTGCATACTCCTTGGTGTCATATTATTTCTGGTTTATGACGGGTAAGTCTAGCTGAGTACCTTCTCGTACTCAGGGTTTATTCCCACTTGTTGCAGGTTGTGATGTATCATAGCTACTGCAAGAATTGGAAGACTCCGGCTGTAGTGGCGGAGTGTGATCATGGGCATGATCCTTCTGAGCTATCTTATCTCTCATGCTTTTGTTGGAAATTGACCTTGGTACTGGCATGTATTTGAATTAAGGTGATATTAGTTTTCAAACTACTTTGCTTCCGCTACTTTTAAACTTGAGTTGTAATAACTCTACTGAACTCCGATATATGTTGAATTACTTATGAAATGGATGTAACATATGACCTGTTATGTTGGACCACTACGATCTTGGCTTGTATGTTGGTTGGTTTGAAATCCCTCGGGATTTTATTGGACTACCGGAGTTATAAGAGCTTAAGTACGGGAATTTAATTGCTCCGGTGATTGTTTTTGTACTTTTGTTCTTATAATTTGGGCGGTTCCGTGACAGCTGGCATCGGAGCAAGGTTCAACACTAAACATGTCATATGTGTATTGAAAACAAAGGTTTTATTTGCAAAAATCAGTTTTTGACAACTTATAGCTATTACATATATAGGTTTGTTCAAATCTGAATTTTAAATCTAAGTATGCCAGTGGTCATTTCCTTTATGCCCAATTAAGGACCCTTAGGTGGCTTAATTAAGTACTAACTTGGGGGTTTTAAATTTTTGTATCTACGCCCAAGCCAAGGTATGTATGAGTGATAACTTGACCGCACTGTTACCCTGTGGTCGAATGGTAGTGGTAACCTTCATATATGAAATAGCCATATATGTCGCTAGAGTTACATTCTTGCAACGTCGCACCTACGCCAAGGTAAGTGTGAGCTGTGAGAGCATGACCGTTCAACCATCGGTCTAGGGGAGAGTTAGCTATGGTTACTGACATAATTACATGTTTAACCATGTAATTATGAAAGTACTTAATTGTGGGTACATTTGTTGGATAGCTTTGATACCGAAGTATATGCATCAGGGGATGTATGTATGGAGAGTATTTAGTTTACTGCTTTCATTGTGTGCTATATTGGGAATTGTTGGGCTGCAATGAAATTTTCTGCAGGTACGCTAACCACGAATGCGTAAGTTGAATGTAGCTGACGACTAGCCCTATATCGAGAGAATGCGTGTTATGCCACCGACATAGAACGTGATTGCCACCTTAGGTTGGCAATCTTGTGAGGACGAATAAGACGAAGCATACATCATCATGATTGTTGCTTTGTGCATATAACTATGTTCCTCCCACCTTTGTCCTAATAAATAAGTAAATTGAGATTGATGTGCATGCACTAAGTTGATTACTTTAGCATACTTTTGTTTTGGCTAAACTTGTAGTTAGTTCTTGTTGAAAAATGCTTGTTAGGTGTGAACCTTATGCTTAGTATTGGATGCTTAAGCTAACCTGGCTAATAATCTCAAGTGTCTGCTTAAAACTGTGATGTTGTGTAGATGCTTGTTATCTAGGTAGTGTCATAGTTGACCTCTCTTTTGTCCTCGGTGAGCATGTGGGTGTTGAAGATGCTTTATCCTAGAACAACGCTCACGTTACGTAATTGCATGGTTGTCGTCTCTAATTAGATTCTCGTAGGAGCCAGAGCCTTAGACATGGTTGCTAGCCCTTGAATGTTTTTGTATCCATGCCTTGCTTGAACCGTAGGCCCTAGTGTAGTCCCCTTATATGTTTGCTTAGGCCTTGGACGTCCGCTACCTTTTGGAGAATGCCCTTGTTCCATTGACCAACCCAGTTAAGTCCTAACGAACGTCGATCTTGACCACAGTTGTTGCCTGCCAAGTTTTGGAGACCATACCCAATTCCATGTTGGACCTCCCGACTATCTCTCCTATAGATGATCCGAGCAACGCTAATCTCTCGTCGTCTGATCTAGAAATCTTTGCTTGCGAAATCAGGTGGCTATCTTATCAACCCAATCTCTGATCGGTGTATCCTTTTGTTCTAGAAGTCTGCTAAAGTCCATCTCAACTTCTAACGTCTCTCAACATTATTAATCTTGATCTCATATTGTTGTCCAACGTGACCGAGAACCCTTGCTCAGTTGTCTTCGGCAATTAAGCTATGTTCCCTTGCGCTGTGTTTTAATCCTCGGATCGCCTCCGTGTTGACTCTAAACCTTGTAACTACCCTTGCTTGCTACTCCTCCCTTGTCTGGTGCTTGTTCTTACCACCAAATCGGTGCCACTTGATATTCCACTTTGTTTGTGCGTTTAATAATGGTGTTACGATTAGCATTCTATGGTGCCGCGACGAAACCGAGAGCCTCCTGTGGGCGCGCACGCAAGGTTGTGCTGCTCGGCACGCGCTGGTATCAGGGTTGCTAGTCATGATCCATTATGAAACGACAGTCGACGTGTTAATTCTCGTGACCGTTTTCCTTGGTTATCTCCCTATATCTTATCTGAAGATTCATATCTTAGACCTTATGTAGTAGATATCCCTTGAAGTTGCTAAGAAGATGACCTTTGAAGAATAGTCACCGACATAAACATTAACAGACTGCAAGAGGTGGTAGACAAGTGACTCTCCGAAGTGTCCTTGTACGACGTCGGTCATCGATTGAGCAATGTATGTCATCCTTGTTGAATCGAATGGGCACCTAACACTAAATGATTGGACAAGTTATCCATTGGAAAAGAACCGATCGTCACATGGTGCATATGACCTAACTATCAAAGTATTGATCCTTGTGTAGATGACAGTCATACAGATGAAATCAACTCTCTCTGGTGTGACTCCTTATCTGTAGACTTCGATGCCGACCACTTGTTTGTGCCTCGACTGCAATTATTGTGGTGGTCAAGAGTAAAGGTTAGAACTTTAAGAATTGAGAGACAACTGATTATTTACCAGTAAGAAGGTTAATCTCCAGTCAAGTAACGATTCCTCGATAGCTATGATGGTTATGTCTCAATGAACAATAGTAAGCAAAGAGGCCATGAAGCCGGTCAGCAATGCAGGTGTTGCATATTCTCCAAATGTGCTATCAAGTCAATTCCATCTTGGACAATCACGTATATAGTACAAGATGTTGTATTAGCCATGTGAAGAACTAGAGAAAGCATGTCCATAGTTTTGATCTACATCATTGTGCCCCTAAGTACCACGAACAGTTTTGGTTCAAGGTTCTATTGGATGAAATGCCAGAAAATATTCAGAAATTGTTCCTTATCTACGTAGGGATGCCCTCCATGTGGAATAATGCTTGTGCTCTGTGAAAACAGCCCACAACTCCAATGCTTGTGCATTGTCAAGATTGGTGACTAGATCAACGGTTGAACTTGTTCCCTGAGAAACATGTCAGGAAGACTATAGCCTCCATCCTCAGCTAGAGAAAGGCTGCTGCTACTATGAGAAAGATGAGAGAGTGCAGAACACACACCTCAACATGTGAAGCAAAAGAAAAAGGAAGAACACGAAATCTGTCCAAAATTTTTGTGGCACTACACCGGTTATCTTCAAGTCAATGGTTAGTGACTCAAACGAAGATGGATTGACCCCAAACTTGGTAACCTCATTCCTTGCTTAGGACCCTTCAATGTCTTAAGTTGGTATGAGTATTGGTTGAGTAAAACATAGGATTTGAGAGATGTCTTGTCAACTTGGTTTACTGCCATTTCAGAACAGAGCTATTTTGGTGGATGGGTTGTTGGATAGTCAAATGGTGTCCGTTTGAGCTCAATTTTGGCGAGTAGTTAGAAGACCCATGGATCTATATGCCCACCAATATTTGTGCATATTGGAGCAGTAGTTTATGTGATATGAACAAAAAAACAAAAGGATACAGAATCGGTGATTTCTCTGTTGACGGCGATCATCCTTCGCATTGGAAGGTTATGTTAGTAATGCATGCCAAGAACTTGCAATTGATAGGTATCTTGCTGTTAGACAACCCTCAGTACCCTTGGAAAGACTAATTGCACCCCTATGTGCCTTTGTATAAGAGAATCTTCTTAGGTAACATTTGGCAGACATCCAGTACCGACAGAGTCAGCTATCATTTTCACTGTTCCCTCAATAGACTCAGATAATACAGTGTTGGCATCAGAGAAAGAGAACTACACACATGGAGCAATATGTAGATTTCCATCAGCTGGCATCTGAGTGAGTGAATAGTCTATGACCGGTATAGACATTGTCTATTGGTTAGACGGTTTCTGATAGCCTCAAAGAATGACTACCTCGTATATGGATCCAACCCTTATCGGAAGTGTACATACTATGCCACTAGAAAAGTAAATGCTATGAGTAATTTGTCCATGCTCGTAGTACCCTCGGTGCACCATGAACGAAGTACCGTATTGTCTTGGATTCCTCCTAAAATAACAATGCTTCATGGAAGTCAGTGAAGGAAATTCTTTAGATAAAAGTTTCTGTGTAGAGTGAGTACCAGAAAGTTATCTTCCAAATTAGCCTTTCTACTACTTGAAGCAAAGTAGCCTGATGCGCTTATGGATGTTGGAATTGGATAACATGCTTCTCTTCCCTTGGAAAGTTCTTCGCACCGAATCTCGGGACGCGATTCTTTTAAGGGGGGAGGGCTGTAACACCCGAGGTGTTTGCCACCAGTTAACCCGTGGGTTTGAGCTCAAACATGCTAGATTAAGTGATGATGAAGATGTCAAGGTCAAACCTATGGAAGCGAGCCCCAACCCAAACTTGGATGCTGCACCATTGCTTTACATATAGTCCATTTTCAAGATATATGCTCGGGTGGTGTTATTGCAATATCTTCAGGTGTCTCACCTTAGTACCTATCTATATTGATCCCTGGAAAAGTTTCATGACGTTTGGAATCAAAAAGTCACATGAAATGATAAGTTATATGCTTGTTGGAATGACTTTACTAAGTGTTGGAATTTCATTATTAAGTGGATGGAAATATAGGTCATCAACCAAACCTTGCCACCTTGCTCCAACAACTCTAATTGAACTCTACAACAAAAGTTATGAAGGGTTCGTGTTGAGCAAAGATGGAGAAAATATCCGAAAACCATGGAAACCCAAGATTCTATAGCAAAAGGGCTTTGCGTTGACCGAGAAATAAAGTTGACTTCTGAACCAGATATGAGGGTTGACCAAAAATGAAAGTTGAATAAAAGTTTGATTATAACAAACTTTGTTTAATGGTCAAGAGCTAGTTTGGTCTCTAACCTAGTCAAATAGAGGCTCAAAGATTGGATTAACTGCTGTTTTTCAGCACTTAGAAAATTTTCTAAGTCTGGAATTCATCGTCGTCGACGTTGGCATGCCGCGTTCTCGTGTTTTCGTTAAGCAACTTGAGTTGAGCCAAAAATAAAAGTTGGAGCTTACATCTTGGAGAAGAGCATGCAAAAAGTTGGGTTCAGTCGGACCGAGTTTTGATCTTCGAAAGTGAGTTTCCATGACTATTTTCAAAGCGCCGACAATGCCATCTTGGAGCTTAATTATCTACTAATCCAGAGTCTGAATGGTCATGCACCCTTAATAAAGTTTGAAGAGGACAAACTTGCTTCAGGCGACAGGACCCGAATCTACACCGAATATGCTCAAAAACGGCATCCAATGCGCCCACTGTAGCACCCGCCACCTGCTCGGCTGAATGTCGGCGTGGCGACCATGCATGGGCAGTGCCCCCACCACGATGCCGCGCGTCCTGCCGCGTCTCTGCTGCTCCATTTCAAATGCCGAGCTTCCCACTCGCCTCAGCTCACTCCTTCCTCACTCACATCGCCCTCCCCACTCCCGTTCTCGCCGCGACGCGCGCACAGAGCGCCGCCCGCCATGGCCGCCATGGCCGAGCTCGGCCCCGCCGCGTCCCCGCTGTTTTGCCCGTCTTTCGTCCAAGCCGACCGCACCATCACCTTCCCCTCGCCGCGCCGCCCCTCCCGCGCCTCTTCCCTGGCTCCAACCGTCGCCGGAGTGCCGCGGCCGCCGTGCCTCTGTCGTCGCCGCCGCCTGCTACCGTGGCCGCACCGCCACGGACCGCGTCGCGCCGAGCTAGGTAGCCCAACGGGTGCGCGAGGACCTCCGCGTGCTTCCCCACCCCTCAGCCACGGCCGACGACGACCACAACCACCGAATCCGCGAGCTCTGCTGCTTCCTCTACTGTAAATCGCGACCAGGGACCTCGAGGAAGAATTCGACTAACTCCAGGGGCCTAACTGCACAGTCAGTGACTCAAATGAATAGTGTCGCGAGGATTGATTCGTAATTATTTTTGCAGAAACTTTGGAAATTCATAGTAAATTGTAGAAAAATCGTAAAATAGTAAATGAGTACTTTTTGGAATCCTTGTGAAATTCTCTATGCAGTAGATCTATAATATTGCATGTTTTAGTTTAAAGTTTTCTCTGTAAAAATGGATTTGTGCAGCTAGGTTTTCATTGCTAGATGTATTTGTCATTTTCATAACTGTAGATCTAGGGCTCCAAATGAAGTGAAATTTTTGTGGCATGCTACTCATATGATGATTGATGTGTGGTAAAAATTTCATGAATTTTGGTTGCCATTTGAGTGAGTTATTAGTGTATCTTGCTCTCACATGAATTCTTATAATAGCAACTTGTCTTTTTCATAGAGGTTGACATACATGTCCAAATGGCTTGAAATTTGTATAGTAGACTATTGGGTGTATGTAAGAGCTACTGTAATTTTTATAGATTTTATTATGGAATTTTGATATATGTTTATTATTTCACCTTGCTATTTAAATAAATTAAGAAATGCATTAAAAGAAATTATTTAATGATGAGCACTATGCTTTTTGGTGATCATTTAACATGCACTTTATGATGGTTACATTGGTTGTGGCCAAATATATGTTTGGAATGTAAGTTAATATTTATTCTTGCAATTGATGCTTTCCTGGACAGTTTCTGGGACTTTGGTAATTGCACCATGAAAATGATGTTTGCTGAGAAACATGTTTATAACAAAGTTGTAGATAACTCATTAATCTAGCTTGTGTTAAATTTTGGTGGCATTTGGCCTTATAGTTTGTGAGTAATGACTGTTTCAAGTTGGGTTCCAGAAATAGCTGTTCTCTGGAATCTCTGGACCAGATTCTGTATTTATGCATGTTTGACTTGGTTAACTTGAGAATCATGCTAAGATGATTAAAGATGAATTATAGAAAATTTCATAAGCTTTCTAGAATGTCTTATTTCATGGCTATTAGATTTTTATAACTCCAGTTATGATCAAAACATGTAGATGTTGTTTGCAGTCCAGAAATTGTCAGATGCTAGTTATGGTTGTTTACTCCATGTGTTGCTAAGTGTGGCTTATACCCTTGATGATGGTCAAGTTAAGATACTTGTGATCTTGTTAAACTTGTGTTATGCTTAATATGCTTGCCCTCTTTAATTGGTTGTGTGATGTTAGTTAATTAGCTTTTGGTGTCTATGTCTTAATCGTGTGTTTACATGAATGATTATGTGATGCATCTTGTGTTACCATTCATCATATTCATACGCATGCATCTTGCATCTCATTTAGGTTCGCTAGATGCATCACGTGAAGGATGAGATGTTGAAGCTAAACCTGAAGACGGTGTTTGGTGGACCTATCCCGAAGATGGAAGGACTAAACAAGTGTCGGGTTGGGAGATGCTCGCCGAGCGAGTGTCATCTGTCAATCACTAACCCAGTGTTTGATCTCAGGCAAGCCCCGGAGCATTCTAAGCCTCCTATTTTACAAAAGCAATTGAGTATATATATGTTATATATGTATTGTTGCATTAAGTTATAAGAGTTGATTGAAAACACTTGTTGCATATATATCATTTTCCTTGTCCCGCAAATATGCCTGAAATCCTATTTTTGGTTCGGGATCGAAAATGTTGCTTAGCCCTGCTTAGACCGGTAGCGATCGGTGATTTCCTGTCACCAGCAACTATAGGTGGTTACTGGAATACTTTAGCTATGGAATGGATGATATCCTGGAAATAACCAAGTGTTGATGAATAATTGGAGACCGGGCGGAATAAGTATGGGGCAACCAGACAGGGTTCTGGGGTGCTTGTAGTTTCCGCCTGTGTCGATTAAGGACCGTCTGTTGTTGGGCCTCGGGTCATGTTGAACGCATGCCTCACATTTAGCTGGCCGAATAAGGTACCTTTCGACCGCGAAGCTGGGAGATTATTCGGGCCGAGTGGATTGCCCGCAACGCACTGTACCGAAGCAGTAGTGGCAGGAAACGGGGGCGCGATGATAAGGCCAAAGAGCAGTCGGACGGCCCCCGGGTACATGTGGTTCCTGGCAAGCTCGCGACTTTACCTGAATGGTTGACTCGGTGACCAATACCTCACTTTAGCGGGTGAGTGAGGTTTGTGTGAGGAATAAATTACCAGCTGGTTAATAATCGATTCGAATCGCCATCGCTCCTGGATAGTGAGCACTTGACTCGAGTTACTGCATCGTAGTAATGATGATGGAACACAGATGGTTATGTGGATAATGTTGGAAATGCTAAACCTGAGATGGTAACCTTTGATGTTAATGGTTAATCAAGTGATTGCTTTAGCATAGGTGCTTACCTAGATTGAATAGGTTATAATAAATATGATGCCAAAGGACTTAAATTAGTTTATTCATGATAACTTCTGCTTTTCGCAAATGAGTCAAGCTAGTCCACTGAAAGAAAGCCTTGCATACTCCTTGGTGTCATATTATTTCTGGTTTATGACGGGTAAGTCTAGCTGAGTACCTTCTCGTACTCAGGGTTTATTCTCACTTGTTGCAGGTTGTGATGTATCATAGCTACTGCAAGAATTGGAAGACTCCGGCTGTAGTGGCGGAGTGTGATCATGGGCATGATCCTTCTGAGCTATCTTATCTCTCATGCTTTTGTTGGAAATTGACCTTGGTACTGGCATGTATTTGAATTAAGGTGATATTAGTTTTCAAACTACTTTGCTTCCGCTACTTTTAAACTTGAGTTGTAATAACTCTACTGAACTCCGATATATGTTGAATTACTTATGAAATGGATGTAACATATGACCTGTTATGTTGGACCACTACGATCTTGGCTTGTATGTTGGTTGGTTTGAAATCCCTCGGGATTTTATTGGACTACCGGAGTTATAAGAGCTTAAGTACGGGAATTTAATTGCTCCGGTGATTGTTTTTGTACTTTTGTTCTTATAATTTGGGCGGTTCCGTGACAGTAGAACCCCCCTTTCCCTGTGGCACAACAACCGCAGCCTATACACACTAGGCCAGAGGCTCGCACTACACCCAAAGTGGCAAGCCATTCTTACGCCATTTAAGGTAACCTCTAACAAGCTAGAAAAGGTCTCTTGAACAACTAAAGCCAGAGTCATATAGCCCTCACAGCTGTACTGTATGTCCCGGATGGTCATGTACAGATAAGTCCTTATGGAGAGAAACCAGAGCAACAATATAACCCCTTGCTCTAGCCCCCTTTTCAACAGTAATAAAATCATCATTAAAGGTTGATTGCATAATCCATTAGTCAAATTACAAGATCATTATTCATAATTAAGCACTAGCAATAGCTACCCAAATGCATCCCAAGGTTGACAAGGAATCAAGGTTTCAATCACTAAGTTATAATCTCTAAGGTTGTCAAGGAAGACACATGCATATGTATGATAATTTCAGTGAATAGGACAACAAGGATGGTCCCATGTTATACTTGCCTTAATCAAAGCTTTCCTGATGATACTGCTGGTCTGGCTCAAAATAATACTCCTGATCATCAAGAAACTGCTCACCGTCTATACTCGATCATCAATCAACAACACACATGCATCCAATCAAACATACACGAAGCAAACAAAGAGATACAATTAGAACAGTACATCAACAGTAACAAAACAGTAATAAAAGTTTATAAAACTCTTCTACACGTTTCTACGATCACACATACGTAAAGATCACCAAATTCGGAGTTAAAACGTATAAGTTATGAATTTTCTAAGATTTCCTATAGATAAATAATTATTTTAATATAAACTCGAAAATTAAACTTTCCCAACCTACTGTACAACTATACTAACATGTAGATCTCGCAAATACGAACCTAACGCAACTTGAACGGATCAAATCGGAGTTAAAACGAAGATTTTATGATCAAAACAAGTTTAGTGGCAAAACTGTAAATAGTATCATCTTCTACCTTGAGCTGGGAGGAACTCCGGTCAGCCATGGTGGTACCTCGCCGGAGAAAAACAAGATGAGATGGGAACTCGATGAAACAGCGATGGATTCATGCAAACGGATATACCACGGTGTAGAGAACGACGAGGGCTGCCTCTTGGTGGTGGTGTCTGGCGTCGGAACGCGACGGTTTGGCCGGAAAAGCTCGTCGGAAGTTCGCCGGAACGCAAGCTGTAGATGCAGAACTTCGGCGAGAGGTGGAGGGAGCTACGAGCGGCGGCTCGCGATAAGGGTTGTACTTCTGAAACCAGGGCGTCGAGGGCTACACCGGCATATATATAGTCGTAGGGTTTGGAAACTTTTCGGATTTTCTTAATTTCGGGATTATTTTAATTCCGCGAATAAAATAATTCCAGAAAATCTAGAATTACCTTTTTGGCCGTGAAAAATAGCCCGGAGCTCAGAAAAATCATGGGAAAAATCCTGGAGACTCTTGGAGAGATAAGGAACTCAACTAAATGAGTTTGAGCTCATGAAAAGATTGATGAAGAGATCAAGGAAAAAGATTAAGCTCACGGAAATTGAAATTTTAAATCCAGAAAATGCCAAAAAAATTTCCGATGAGAAGTAAACGTCGTCCTATGGTATTTTGAAAATAATAGCACTCACCAACACCAAAGACAAGCATCACACAAACACCACATTATCAAATTAATATGAAAAAGTTTTAAACCACAATTTTCTATATTTAAATTAGCAGCAACTTAACTTATCTAATAAATTTATTCAAATATTGAAATCATTTATTTTATTTAGTGTTTTTCATGCACAATCCAAAATAGGAAATTTTGGGTGTGACAACGGCGTAGAGGCAATCTTAGGAGGTGGTGGAGGAACATTCTGGAAGCTGCTAACAGATGGGGCCCACCAGGCAGCCCCTTAGGGTCCACCACGGCGTGGTGTCCTCTGGAACCTTCTGGAGTATTTTTTGTCAGGGTTAAGTTTAGTTCTATTTGACGTTTTCATCCCCCTTTTTGGTTTTCTAGAATATCCCTGCTAAAAATACAGATTCACCAAAACTTATGGAATTTATCAGTTTATACCCCTAAGTTTCTATTGGTGATTGTCGATGTGGGACCCATAGGGTTCTGTATCAGGTCAACTTCTATCCAGGGGCCCATCCCGAGCCCATGGTCAAGATCAAAGGACACGGACCAAGAAGGCATGGACTTCAAGCTGTGAAGATCGACCTAGTTAGAATATTAGGAAAGTTAGACTTTGTAATAGATCTAGAACTCCTCAATTGTATCTGACTAGGACTTGAATTGCACCTTAGCCTTCTCTCCATATATAAAGAGAGGCTAGGGGCACCCTTTGGACACACAATCATACAATCAATCCAATGCAAATGCAAATATCGACTGGACGTAAGGCTTTTACTCGATCGCGAGGGCCTAAACTAGTATAAATCGCTTGTCCCTTGTGTTACTGTCGAGTTCCTAGGTTCGCTGGCTCCTCGAACAATCATCTCGGGTAACCCCATGACGAGTTGTCTGTCATCAAACACCGACAGCTGGCGCGCCAGGTAGGGGTAATATTTTTACCCGGATGAGAGACATCCTGGCTATTAGTGCTGATGTACGTCTCCAGCTTAAAATAAGTCATTTTGTTTAGAGAATCACTGGCTAACCATGCTAGTATGTGTCTCTATGAATCTACGATACGCCGTCTATGTCAATCAGTCGGCTGACATCCTATGACTAAGTTTTTATTATCGCAAAGCATACGGTACTTAGCTTTTATGCTAAATATATGCCAAGCCCGTAATAGATTATCTCAAAAGAAGGCAACTAACTTGCTCTTCTGGCGTGTGAGCCTTAAGGAAGACACTTCTACATTCACCTTATATGATCAAGTGCTTTCTTGCACTTAAGGTCGGTTATTACATGGTCCTATCTTGACTACGCGACAATTAGGGTGATTATATCAACATTTATAAAATAGGCTAAGTCCCACCAGCCTAAATGAGCATTGTTCTCTACATCCAGTAACCAATATTACACAGGTTTCTTCAAAGGCCTATGATTCTACTGTGGGGGCTGATCAATTGGCTAGCCTCTTGTCAGGTCAAGTTGGCTTGAAATATCGCTAGCTAGGTTCTTCATTGCATCCTCAGCTTCTTCCACGGCCTGAACAAGTGCTTCATCTTCAATTTCTTCTATGAGCTTTTCTAGAGGAATAGTTGGCCAAAGCACTTGGATTTGTGCTAGGACGGAGCGGACGCATGCCTTGGTAGATGTATGCACATACGTGTTGAAGCGCTCTGGTATCAATGGAAAGAATTGAACCCAGGACTTTCGAGTGTCTTCTAGAACTTGGATGAGATTGGCAACGTGCTGCATGGTGCTCCACAAGTCACTATTCTCCTTTCGGGTAGCTTCAAGTTCGGAGGTCAAGTCCTTTACTGATTTTAGAGCCTACACAAGGTCTTGATCAGCACTATGTCTAATTAACTTAGCCAGGGCAAGTTCTTCACTCACTCGTTTAGTTACCTCTTCAAGCTCGTTGTGCTTGCTCCTCAGAGTGTCAGTCATGGCTTGAAGATCACTTCTCAGCCAATTGGTTTCCTCCTGCTCGACTGTAAGAAAGTAAAATCATGGTTCAAGAAGTTAAAACTACTTGGAGTTACCTCTGAGACAACAAGAATGTTGAGTGGGAGCATACCCTTCCATTTATTTTCAAGGAGCTTGGTTTTCCTGGTCATGGTCTTTAGGTCTTCAACAGCTTTACCCTTCTCCTTCTCCAAGTACCCGATCTGGGCTCGCAGGGTATGTGCCGCCTGTTCATGGTTCTGATGTTCTATGGCATACTCAGCTTCCTTCTTGCTGTGCTCTTCCTTCAGATGAGTAATTTTGGCATTAAGTCAGTCTTCAACTTCTTAGGTGTGGGCATTGAATTTTTCTGCCATACATTGTCTATAGGCCTGTCCAATAGATATATGTTTCTAAGCTAGATAAGACATTCAGATACACATACTATAGATTCGGCTAGGTATTTACCTTGAATTTCTCATCAAAAGTTTCCGCCCCCACTATGAAGCCGGCCTAGGATGACGTCAGCTCGGCCAATTGGTGGCTGGGATCGAACTCCTTCACCACCTAGGTGGCGATCAGCTCCAAGTTCCGAGCATCAGCTTGTATAGCCTTTTCTATTGTCCCTACGGGCGGAGGGGCACTCGGTTGGTCGACCAGGTTTTCATCCATCCCAGTGAGCCCTATTGCGCTGGTATTGGTCCCGTGTGCAGCTTCAAGCTGCTGACTCTTGGTGCGCTCTGAGTCTTGGGGCTCGACCCTCTGTGGATCTTGCAACACCTGATCACCAAGTGTGTTGGTCTGGGGGCTTGACGTCTTTAGAGTCTTGCATGACAAAAATCCTAATATTTTGACAACTCTGGAAGACACCTACAGAAGACTTTAAGTATATTACCATTTTTTACCTAGATGCACTCCTTCATCGGACAATAGGGCCAGTCATCCATCCACCACTGGGTATTGCTCCTAGTGTGCTCAAAGAACCCGGAACTATTACAGTACCCGATTGTTTTGGCATCGGAGGCTTCTGCCTAACTGCTCCTCCCTCTCCTTAGGACAGTGTCTGGGTACTACTGAGTTAAAACATCTGAAAGATTAGCAGTAAGCAGTCACTATATTGCGCATTGATAGATTATATTAAGTAACAAGACTCATCGATGCCGAACAAGGGACTTCTCTTCCTCTTCTTCATCGCCCTCGAGGAGTTCTACTCGCTGATCCCCTGTTATTTACGAGTATTGAACTCAGTACCAATAATACTCGGGCAAATTGATGTATGCAAGGGAATGCTCACCTAAGAGCATGATACCTGTTTTCATTATGCATACACAATAGGGTCTCTTGGGCACAGAGGCATTAGCAGTAGCAATCTTTGTGTCTAGACTTCTTTTTGGGCTCTGAGTACTTGCTTCTGCACCCGGCTGCATCGCAGAACTATCTGCAACTTGTGTAATCTCATCTTCAGCCGGGTTGGCTGTGGCAGCACTTGTGGCATCATCCCTAGCTAAATGGGCACCATCCCCTGCTTCGGCTTCTTCTGGGTCATTGTCCACAGGCAACTCGGGCAGATCATTGAAAGGTTGCCCCAAGTGCTACATTCAGTAGATAGGAGTTCAGTTATACAGCATGCAGATCAAGTATAGAACAAGTGAAGATATATAAAATTACACTTACAGCAGCTGGCTAGTGGTCGGCATCTCTTTCTTTGAATTGAAGAGGAATGATGCAGACGTCCTTCAGAATATTATGAAGCCTCTCTAGGATTTCTTCCTCAGAAAGCTCATCCTTGGACATCCGGTAGGATCTTCTAACCCAATGTATTTAAAACCGTAGTGCACCCTGCCCCGAAGAGGTTGCACCTAGCACCTGATGAAGCTGGCGACTATTCCTACGCTAGATAGGCCTCATATTTTCAAGGCTTTTATCTCCTTCAAAAACGGCTTAATTCTCTCTGTTTCACTCAAAGTCAATGCCTCCTCCAAGCGATTGTTGAACTTGGCCCAACATCGATAGGCACTGCCAGGGCCAGTAGGACATTCTCGGCATAAAACCACTCGGCTCTCTAATCCTTCACCGAGTCTACCAGAGTGTAATCAAAGTACTCTTGTTTTCACGAGATGAAATTGGATCTCGGTACCACCCAAGACACTGGGTTTGGCGGCACTATTGTGGGGTTTTAATTTGAAGAAGTAGCAGAAGAGAGTGAAGGAAGATGGAATTACAAGGAAAGTTTCGCAAAGATGAACAAACACAGAAAGATGGAGGATGGAGTTGGGATTTAGATGGTTTAGACTTATGCCGTAGTAATACAGAAATCCATGAAGGAAAGGGCAAGCAGGCAGGCAAAGGCTCAACAAAAGGGACGAATCAGACAATCTGACCAGATCGGAGCACAAGCACTCGATGCTCTCCAGCCGCCTCCCATCCGCTCAGCCTCTGCTTCGAAAGCAAGCGCTGCTCATGGAGTCTCTTCAGATGCTTCAGCTTCATGGTTGGCGTCGGCCACATCTTGGTCGCTGCCGCCATCTCAACGAGCTCGGGGTCTCTGCTCTTGTAATCTCCCAATCTACATCCTTCACCTTGGTGCTGCTCCTCTTTGTGCTTGGACCTTTTCCCATCAATAGTGGTGCCCTTCCTAAAGGAATGAGATTGCACATGCTATGCAACGGCTCAGACTGAGCACATTTACGCCAAAAACCAAAAACCGAACCAAACCGAGCCAAACCGAACAGAAATCTTGGTTTTTTTAGTTTTAGTATCTATGAAGTTCAGTCATCGGTTTTGGCTTTGATTTCCATGGTCAACCAAACCAATAAACCGAGAAGCTGATGTTACGGTATAGGATCACCGAGCAAACCAACTTTCAGCAATCAGCGAGTTAGAGCAGCAGCCAACATGTGTTCAGCCAAAAGCCTAGCCCAAGATGGCCCATACTCAAGTCCTTAAGTTTCTAGAGCCTAACAAGCGCAGGAACTCCCAAGTCCCAGCCGCCCAATACACACCGCACATCCACGCGTAGGCACAGACCACTCCAAACCATATTCCTTGGAGCTTCAGCCTCAGAGGTGCACGTCCACCCATCAAGCCGGTGGCGGCTACGGTGTACTGGCCACTGGCCACCAGCTACAGATCAGACAGAGACGGAGGTGGCGGATGAAAGCAGTCGGATCAGAAGGTCACAGCGGCGCGTTTGCCGGATAAGGACGGAGGCGACAGGCTAATGACAGCAGGCCTGCGGCGATGGCTTCGCATTGAAATGCGGCAACAGAGTGATGCGTCCACTGACTTGGACAGGAGACAAAGGTGGCAGGCCGAATTGGAGGCGGGTTTGTGGATCCGAGGATCTCGTTTTTGTTCGGTTGAAACCGAAAATCCGAACTGCAAAACTATAACCGATGTTGTCAGTTTTTGACTTTCTAATCAACCAATCGGTTGTTAGTTTGCTCAAACCGAAGTTTTTAAAACCGACTAAATCAAACCGATCTATTGGTAAAAACTGATTGCCTAGGCTGAGCGACGGCGAAGGTTGCTACGAGGTCATCGAGGATGGAGGCAGAGGCTAAATAAGTTAGGGTTTTGGCAGATGGCATAATGCGGCGTGGAGAAATGAGGAACGGGGCAAGTTTAATTTTATAAAGATTTTTAGAGCCCACATGGTCCGATAATCATGCCACTCAGAGAGGCATGACGGTTTCCCTTCTGCATTTAATGGATGAGGCAACTAACGTGACGTCGGCATGCCTTTTCATACTACGGAGCAACGGGCAGATTTGTTTCCATACATATCCCCTTACAAGGATCCTCGGGTACCTGGTATGACTGGCTGATTGCATCTGATAATCCAAAGATTTACCGGATAGTTTTAGCTTTTCACCCAGCTACTCCAAAAGCACCTGAAGATTTTTCATTTTTCATCTAGGGACTCCGGAAGCACCTGGACGGTTTGAACATTTACCCGAATACCTTGAGAAGTACCCGGATGATCTATATATTACTCGACTTTAACTCCTACAAGCATAGATTCTACTTTGCAACAGAATTTTTTATTCTAGCAAGGGATACAAGATTACATATCTTACAAGACCCATCGAATTCGGTACAAGCAACCATTCAACTAGCAACAAGGAACCCAATGGAATTTGGCCACTAGGCTAGCTAATTTACAACAAAGGTCCTAGTTGCTACAACGTAGAACACACTCTACTCGGACCACTATTTCATTGTGGGAATGCAGTGCATCCAAGACTGGTGTCAACGGTGCAATACTTCCTAGCCTGCTAGGTTTGGGCGACATCTACAGGCATCTGTCTACCCAAGCCCCTTCCACCATGATCACTTGGACTAGAAATTGATCACTAGTGAACAGATGTGAACAAGCCAAATAGAAGAACTGACATGGGACTACTAGATGATGGAACGTGTTCCTTATCACAAGGTTTCTTCTACTTGCCTTCACAGACCACATGGTGGTATTCCACTGCGGGACTAGTCTATCTCTAGTCTCTTTTACAAGACTTCTTCTACTCACTACAAGCTCTGCAAACTTTTTTGTACATGCCCAGGGCTGATCTACTTCACACACTATCATATTCATGGTCATGACATGCTAGTTTTCTGCTTCTACTCAATTGCTACGCTCATGCTCACCAGGAGGGTATTTATAGGCCCAGTATGGTTTACATGGACTATGTCTATTTCAACATCACTATGTCAAGATCACTCAGGGTGGGTCAGGAGTTTGTAGACTGCAACAGATGGGTACAATACGTACGCACGAGAAGCTACAGTGAATCGAGTGGCATATTCAGATGGATATCCCGTTACTATGTTGCCCGTGACTCCAATGACTTTAATGCTCAACCGCTTTTCTGACAAGTAGCTGGGCATTTATTATTCCTGCATGTCCGAATTTATTTACTTCAGATCCAACATCTGACTACTTCAATTCAAAGAAAGTACTCGGACACATGCTCGGGGGCTACAGGGTACATGTCATCAGGGAATGTTTTTTATTTTTTCCTAGGAAATTTGTAGAAAAGACCCTCTAACTTTTTGTTCCAAATAGCAAGAGGCTCAGGGGCTACACCTATTGGATACACTATTTTTTAAAAAAGTGCACTCCACTCAGAAGTTCTTATAAGAACATTTCAGGGTTTCTCTTCGAAAATTACCCGAATCAACCTTGTTTCTACCCGGAAGAACCTGGAGGAACAAAAAGGTTTCTGAGTTTAACCATGAATTGCTCGAGGGCTTGTCAATATGAGACCTATAGGGTTCTATATCAGGTCGACTTCTATCTAGGGGCCCATCCCGAGCTCACGGTCAAGATCGAAGGACACGGACCAAGAAGGCATGGACTTCAAGCAATGACGACCGACCTAGTCAGAATATTATGAAAGTTAGACTCTATAATAGATCTAGAACTCCTCAATTGTATATGACTAGGACTAGAGTTGCACCTTAGCCTTCTCTCCATATATAAAGAGAGGCTAGGGGCACCCCTTGGACACACAATCATACAATCAATCCAACACAAAGGCAAACACCGACTGGACATAAGGCTTTTACTTGATCGCTGTTGGTATTTATTAACTCCTCACTTGTTTTAATAGTCACTTATTAATTATCTACACCTCTAGCATTACTAAACTAGGTTTTCATCCCTAGTGATGGTGCGAGAAATGTTTGTTGGTACTAGCTAGCATTACAACAAGAATAATACTAAGTAGATGTTTATCATTTTATGTGACTAGAAAGAATATAAATATATAAATCAAAAGGATTCTGCAAGCGAACAGATAATTATATAATTGTAGCACTTCACCTGAGAGTATACCAGGTATCATATTTATATTTTACCACAGGGAAGGTGTAGCTTTAGACATGTATTGATAACTTATAACATTGATGGATAAATAAACCATAACCAATCACTCTACTCATAATAGGGGTAAGTCACAAGATAAAATGTATATGATAAGAACTGATCAATCATTATAATAAGTAAATCACTCAGAGCACTCCAACCTAGGGCAATAGCATGGTCAAGTTAGAATATTAGAGGAATAATTTCCTAAGTCATCCTTAACTACAAGTCAAAGCATACGTTGATTGGTGCAATTACACCTAGTAATCATGGCTAAGATCATCATTATATCCACACATAAGGGGCATTACTTAGGGAAGTTTGAGTATAGAAACCTCTCCCTTCCTTCGTAACCAGGCCCTACTTCCTCAACCTATACTCGGAGAGTGGACTACAAAGGACTCAACGGGAGTGTCACATCCGCGATCTACCACATGACCTAGAATATAGAGTGTATTCGTAGGTAAATAACATATAAGCACCATGCTTACATGATCTCTACCACCCAACCATGGTACCTTATTAGGGTGTGTCACAGAACCGCCCAAATTATAAGAACAAAAGTACAAAAACAATCACCGGAGCAATTAAATTTCCGTACTTAAGCTCCTATAACTCCGGTAGTCCAATAAAATCATGAGGGATTTCGAATCAACCAACATACAAGTCAAGATCGTAGTGGTCCAACATAACAGGTCATATGTTACATCCATTTCATAAGTAATTCAACATATATCGGAGTTCAGTAGAGTTATTACAACTCAAGTTCAAAAGTAGCGGAAGCAAAATAGTTTGAAACTAATATCACCTTAATTCAAATACATGCCAGTACCAAGGTCAATTTCTAACAAAAGCATGAGAGCCAACCAATTACAGCAACAAGTGGGGATCATGCCCATGATCACACTCCGCCATTACAGCAGGAGCCAACCAATTCTTGCAGTAGCCACGATACATCACAACCTGCAACAAGTGGGGATAAACCCTGAGTACGAGAAGGTACTCAGCTAGACTTACCCGTCATAAACCAGAAATAATGACACCAAGGAGTATGCAAGGCTTTCTTTCAGTGGGCTAGCTTGACTCATTTGTGAAAAGCATAAGTTATCATGAATAAACTAATTTAAGTATTTTTTGCATAATCTTTATTATAACCTATTCAATCTAGGTAAGCACCTATGCTAAAGCAATCACTTGATTAACCATTAACATCAAAGGTTACCATTTCAGGTTTAGCATTTCCAACATCATCCACATAACCATCCATGTTCCATAATCATTACTACGATGCAGTAACTCGAGTCAAGTGTTCACTATCGAGTGAACGATGGCGATTCGAATCGATTATTAACCAGCTGGTAAGTTATTCCTCACACAAACCTCACTCACCCGCTAAAGTGAGGTGTTGGTCACCGAGTCAACCATTCAGGTAAAGTCACGAGCTTGCCAGGAACCACATGTACCCGGGGGCCGCCCGACTGCTCTTTGGCCTTATCATCGCGCCCCCGTATCCTGCCACTACTGCTCCGGTACAGTGCATTGCGGGCAATCCACTCGGCCTGAATAATCTCCCAGTTTCGCGGTCGGAAGGTACTTTATCCGGCCAGCTAAATGTGAGGCATGCGTTCAACATGACCCGAGGCCCAACAACAGTCGGTCCTTAATCGACATAGGCGGAAACTACAAGCACCCCAGAACCCTGTCTGGTTGCCCAATACTTATTCCGCCCGGTCTCTAATTAACCATCAACACTTGGTTATTTCCAGGATATCATCCATTCTATAGCTACAGTATTCCCGTAACCACCTATAATTTTAGGTGACAGGAAATCACCGATCGCTACCGGTCTAAGCAGGGCTAAGCATTTATTCGACCCTAAACCTAGCAGGGTAAGAATGTAATAAGGTAGGCAAGGATAGTAATAAATGCATCAACGGTTTCACTCAACTCCTACAACTTAATGCAACAATACATATATAACATATATATACTCAATTGCTTTTATAAAGTAGGAGGCTTAGAATGCTCCGGGGCTTGCCTGGGATCGAACACTTAGGTTAGTGATTGACAAATGACACTCGCTTGGCGAGCATCTCCTATCCCAGCACTTGCTTAGTCCTTCCATCTTTGGGATAGGTCCACCAAACACCATCTTCAAGTTTGGCTTCAGCATCTCATCCTTCACGTGGTGCATCTAGCGTACCTAGATGAGATGCAAGATGCATGTGTATGAATATGATGAATGGTAACATAAGATGCATCACATCATCATTCAAGTAAACACACGATTCAGACATAGACACCAAAAGCTAATTAACTAACATCACACAACCAATTAAAGAGGACAAGCACATCAAGCATAACACAAGTTTAACCAGATCACAAGTATCTTAACCTGACCATCAACAAGGGCATAAGCCACACTTAGCAACTCATGGAGTAAACAACCATAACTAGCATATGACAAATTCTGGACTGCAAACAACAGCTACATGTTTGGATCATAACTGGAGTTATACAAATCCAATAGCCATGCAACAATACATTCTGGAAAGCTTATGAAATTTTCCATAATTCATATTTAATCATCTTAGCATGATTCTCAAGTTAACCAAGTCAAACATGCATAATTACATAATCTAGTCCAGAGATTCCAGAGAAGAACTATTTCTGGAACCCAACTTGAAACAGTCATTACTCACAAACTATAAGGCCAAATGCCACCAAAATTTAACACAAGCTAGATTAATGAGTCATCTACAACTTTGTTATTATCATATTCAGATGATTTTTCAGTTAGAAGGGTCAACTAATGCAATAATTGCATCTCTGTCCAAAACATAGACAGAAACTGACATGCCAATTTAAACAGCTATAAATGAAGTTATACATGTCCAATAAATATGGTTCTAGACTTTTTAGAAAGCCTAGAAAATTCTAAACAACTTTGTTGTAAACACCTAAAGCTAATTATACTATTAAGAAGGCCCCACAGCAAGAACAATGAAACCCTCTCTGGTTTTGGGCAGAAACAGCCACAGAGAATTAAGCAAGTATAACTCAAGATCTACTTAGCCAAAAATCATGATATTTAACTTTTTGGAAAGCTTAAGAAACGTACCACAACTTATGTAGTTTCACCAAGTCATGATTCATAACTTAACTGAGCCAATTAATTCAAACATGCAGAACTGTTCAGAGTAGAAACAAAGCAATACAGGGCATTTGTTATTTTTATAACTCTTAAACTATAAATCCTAAACTCCTGAAATTTTTACTAGACAACAATAATCACCTTAGTAGCATTCTACAAAAATGTCACATTTATTTGAGCAACAAAACTGCAGTTATGAAAAACACAAGACATGGCATGTATCAAGAACCTAGCTGCATAGATCTATTTTTACAGACAATATTTAAACTAAAACATGCCACATTATAGATCTAATGCATAGAAAATTTCACAAGGATTCCAAAAAGTCTTCATTTGCTATTTTACGATTTTTCTACAATTTACTATGGATTTTCAAAGTTCCTATAAAATAATCGCAAAACAGTCCTTAGGACACTATTCACATGAGTCACTAGTTCTGCAGAAAACCCCCTGAACTTGTTTCCCTCTTACATGTGGGTCCTTCTTCTTCTTCCTTACGATAGAGTCGAGCAGAGGACCGTCAGCTCGGGGGTGACGCTGGCCGGAGGCGGCCGGCTGTGGGCGGTGTTGGCTGGCGAGCGGCGGCCTAGAACAGTGAGACTAGGTCGCATCATGAAGAGGACAACACGACAGCGAACTCCGTTGGGACAGGGGAGAGTCGGGCGGTGCTGCCATAGAGGTGGGGCACCGGCGGCCATGGCTGTACATGCTCCGTGCACACGGCAGCAGCAAGGGAGGGCGAACTGCAGTAGAGTAGCAGCGGCAGCGGTGCAGCAGCAACAGCAGCGGCGCAGCAGCTCGAGCTCGGTACGCGGTTATGGTGGGCGGCGCTCTGGTGCGCGCGTCACGGCAAGAACGGGAGCGAGGAGCATCTAGCCGGCTTGGGACAGCGGCGGGCAACGGGTGCGGCTTTATCAGGGCGCCTACGACGCGTGGCCGAAGGTGGGACACGCGGCAGCGGCGGAGGTGCATGGCGGCCACGTTCACAACACGCGTCGCTGTTCGGGCATTTCCCCGAGCACATGGTGGGCGTCGGTGAGGGCGACGTGGGGAGCCAATTTGGGCCACTTCCAGGCCGAATCAGTCCTTGGGCCAAAAACCAAAGTTGGAGCCCACACGAAGCTCTACGTTTTTCATTAAGGAGCTAAGGTCATTTGAGCTCTGTAACAGCGGTTAAATAAGCCTCAAAATGATAGTGTCAACATGTTGATAATGGTCACGGGAACTCGCCTTCAGAGGTCAAAACTCGGTCAAACTCAGTGCAACTTTTTGCATGCTCTTCTCCATAATATCTACTCCAACTTTTGTATTTGCCTCAACTTGAGTTGCTTAACAATTTTTGGAGAACGCGAGATGTCAATGCCGATGTCGATGAATTTCCAGACTTAGAAATATTCTAAGTGCTGAAAACTGCAGCAAATTAAATCTTTGTGCACCGATTAGACTCGTTTCCAAGCTGATCTAGCTCTTGGTCCAAAAACAAAGTTTTTTCTACATAAAGTGAACTACAACTCTCATTTAAGGTTCAACCTCAAAACTGGTATAGAAACTATTGTTATACTTTGACCAAAGTAGGATCACGATGAAGCTTAAATCATCCTTTTTGATCCATTGGAGCATTTTCGGGGCATTTGCTCAACATGAATCTTTCACGACTTTTGTTGTAGAGTCCATCTAGAGTCTTTTGGGCAAGGTTGCAAGGTTGGATTGATGACCTATATTTCCATTCACTTAATAGTGCAATTCAAGCACTTAGTAAAATCATTCCAACAAGGATGTAACTTATCGTTTCATGTGACTTTTTTATTCCAAACTTCATGAAACTTTTTGAGTGACCAATATAGATAGGTACTAAGGTGAGACACATGAAGATATTGCAATAACACCACCCAAGCATATATCTTGAAAATAGCCTATATGCAAAGCAATGGTGCAACATCCAAGTTTTAGTTTAGGCTCATCTCCATAGGTTGACCTTGACATCATCATCTCCACTTAATCTATCATGTTTGAGCTCAAACCTACTGCTTAACTGGTGGCAAACACCTGGGGTGTTACAACCCTCCCCCCTTAAAAGAATCGCGTCCTGAGATTCGGTGCGAAGAACTTTCCAAGGGAAGAGAAGCATGTTATCCAATTCTAACATCCATAAGCGCATCAGGCTACTTAGCTTCAAGCAGTAGAGAGGCTAACTGGGTAAGACAACTTTCTGGTACTCACCCTACACAGAATCTTTTGTCTAAAGAATTTCCTTCACTGACTTCCATGAAGCATTGTTACTTTGGGAGGAATCCAAGACAATACTATACTTCGTTCACGGTGCACGGAGAGTACTACGAGCATGGACTAATTACTCATAGCATTTACTTTTCTAGTGGCATAGCATGTACAACTTCCGATCAAGGTTGGATCCCTATACGAGGTAATCGTTCTTTGAGGCTATCAGAAACCGTCTAACCAATAGACAATGTCTATACCGGTCATAGACTATTCACTCATTCAGATGCCAACGGATGGAAAACTACATATTATTTCATGTGTGCAGTTCTCTTTCTCTGATGCCAACACTGTATTATATGAGTCTATTAAGGGAACAATGAAAGTGATAGCTGACTCTGTCGGTTCTGGATTTCTGCCAAATGTCACCTAAAAAGATTCTCTTATACAAAGGCAACATTTATCTGAGTTGAATCAGATACGATCTCTTGGGTAAAAACACATATAAAGTACCAGAGACACGTCAGCACTAGAGAACCATTACCGCAAAAGGATGATAGCCAGGTCTGGAAGACAACAAAAGTTGCAAGTATCCACCAAACTAGGGAACTAGTTTATTACTAAGCAGGTTGAGCACAATTTTCCTTCGTGGTGCAGTTGCGTAACAAGTTGGGTTGACTTGCACTATATACGTGATTGTCCAAGATGGAATTGACATGATAGCACATTTGGAAAAGAAGTAGCACTTGCATTGATGACCGGCTTCATGGCTTCCTTGCTTACTATTGTTCATCGGGACATAAACATCACAGCTATCCAAGAATCGTTACTTGGTTGGAGATTAACCTTCTTACTGGTAACTAATCAGTGGTCTCTCAATTCTCAAAGTTCCAAATCTTCACTATTGACCACAACACTGATTGCAGTCGAAGCACAATGGATGGTCGCCATCGAAGTTCACAGATAAACACCAGAGATGGTTGATTTTGACTGTATGACCATCATACATACACGGATCAAGACTTTGATAACTAGGTCAAGTGCACAATGTGATGATAAATTCTTATCCCACGGATAACTTGTCCAATAGTAAGTGTTATGTGCCCTTTTGATTTAATAAGGATGACATATGTTGCTCACTCCATGACCGATGTCGGACAAGGACACATAGGGAGAGTCACTTGTCTACCACCTCTTGCAGTCTGTTAATGCTTATGCCGATAACTGTTCTTCAAAGGTCATCTTCTTAGCAACTTCAAGGGATATCTACTACATAAGGTCTAAGATATGAATCTTCAGATAAGATATAGGGAGATAACCAAGGAAAATGGTCACGAGAAATAACACATCGGTTGTTGTTTCATAATGGATCATGACTAGCAACCCTGATACCAGCGCGTGCCGAGCAGCACAACCTCGTGTGCGCGCCCACAGGAGGCTCTCGGTTTTGTCGCGGCACCATAGAATGCTAAACGTAACACCATTATTAGACACACAAACAAAATGGAATTTCAAGTGGCACCAATTGGGTGGTAAGAACAAGCACCAAACAAGGGAGGGGTAGCAAGCAAAGGAAGTTACAAGGTTTAGAGTCAATTCTATAGCTAAGGTTCTCGGTCATGTTGGACAACAACATGAGATCAAGATTAATAATGTTGAGAGACGTTAGAAGTTGAGATGGACTTTAGCAGACTTCTAGAACAAAATGATACACCGATCAAAGATTGGGTTGATAAGATAGCCACCTGATTTCGCAAGCAAAGATTTCTAGATTAGACAATGAGAGATTAGCGTTGCTCGGATCATCTGTAGGAGAGACAATCGAGAGGTCCAACATGGACTTGGGTATGGTCTCCAAAACTTGACAAGCAACAACTGTGGTCAAGATCGACGTTCGTTAGGACTTAACTTGGTTGGTCAATCAAACAAGGGCATTCTCCAAAAAGGTAGCGAATGTCCAAGGCCTAAGCAAACATATAAGGGGATTACGCTAGGGCCAACGGTTCAAGCAAGGCATGGATACACAAACATTCACGGGCTAGCAACATCTTCTACAGGCTCAGGCTCCTAAGAGAGAACCTAATTCGAGACGACAACCATGCGATTACACAACGTGAGCGTTGTTCTAGGATAAAGCTATTCGACACTCGCATGCTCACCGAGGACAAAAGAGAGGTCAACTATGACACTACCTAGATAACAAGCATCTATACAACATCACTGTTTTAAGCGAACACTTGAGACAATGAGTCAGGTTAGCTTAAGCACTTGATACTAAGCAGAAGGCTCACACCTAACAAGCATTTATCCAACAAGAACTAACTACAAGTTTAGCCAAAACAAAAGCATGCTAAAGTAACCAACTTAGTACATACACAGATTCTAGACAGCAACGCAGCAGACACGTGTTTTAAACAAAACATAAGTTGTAAGCATCAAACTAAGGTGGTACTAGACTTATTGGAAAGCTTACTAAATTATCTATAATTTTCTTATTCACACTAAGGACTAATTCACAGATTACATTATTATGGCTATGAAAATATTACTACAACAGAAACTGTTCTAGCAGCCAAAGTTCATTACATGCAAAATAATATTTAACCTTGTGTTAACACGAGAGCACACAATCACATTATTCTAGTAACTCCAAACATTCTTACTTTAGACTAATCAATAGTTTAGTTTATTCGTAGGAATCATAATTACTTGAGTAAGCATTTGCAAGAGCTTGTAGGAGCAACACATCCACCACTAGACTAAACTAGAGGACATTTATAAGTTCACACATATAACCCTAATTATTTCAATCAAGGCTAAGCACACACTATTTCAAGCACTTTCTATTCAAGTAACATGGAAAAGGCATTCTTGACTAACTCCATACAAGGAGGATAGTGCAGCACATCAATCACAAGTTACTTATTTATTAGAACAAAGGTGGGAGGAGCATAGTTATATGCACAAAGCAATAATCATGATGATGCATGTTTCATCCTATTCGTCCTCACAAGATTGCCAGCCTAAGGTGATAATCACATTCTATGTCGGTGGCATAACACACATTCTCTCGATATAGAGCTAGTCGTCAGCTACATTCAACTTACGCATTCGTGGTTAGCGTACCTGCAGAAAATTTCATTGCAGCCCAACAACTCCCAATATAGAACACAATGAAAGCAGTGAACTAAATACTCTCCATACATACATCCCCTGATGCATACACTTCGGTATCATAGCTACCCAACAAATGTACCCACAATTAAGTACTTTCATAATTACAAGGTCAAACATGTAATTATGTCAGTAACCATAGCTAACTCTCCCCTAGACCGATGGTTGAACGGTCATGCTCTCCCAACTCACACTTACCTTGGCGTAGGTGCGACGTTGCAAGAATGTAACTCTAGCAACATATATGGCTATTTCATATATGAAGGTTACCACTACCATTCGACCACAGGGTAACGATGCGGTCAAGTTATCACTCATACATACCTTGGCTTGGGCGTAGATGCAAAAATTTAAAACCCCCAAGTTAATACTTAATTAAGCCATCTAAGGGTCCTTAATTGGGCATAAAGGAAATGACCACTGGCATACTTAGATTTAAATTTCAGATTTGAACAAACATATATATGTAGTAGCTATAAGTTGTCAAAAACTGATTTTTGCAAACAAAACCTTTGTTTTTCAATACACATATGACATGTTTAGTGTTGAACCTTGCTCCGATACCAGCTATCACGGAACTGCCCAAATTATAAGAACAAAAGTACAAAAACAATCGCCGGAGCAATTAAATTTCCGTACTTAAGCTCCTATAACTCTGGTAGTCCAATAAAATCATGAGGGATTTCGAATCAACCAACATACAAGCCAAGATCGTAGTGGTCCAACATAACAGGTCATATGTTACATCCATTTCATAAGTAATTCAACATATATCGGAGTTCAGTAGAGTTATTGCAACTCAAGTTCAAAAGTAGCGGAAGCAGAATAGTTTGAAACTAATATCACCTTAATTCAAATACATGCCAGTACCAAGGTCAATTTCCAACAAAAGCATGAGAGACAAGATAGCTCAGAAGGATCATGCCTATGATCACACTCCGCCATTACAGTAGGAGCCAACCAATTCTTGCAGTAGCCATGATACATCACAACCTGCAACAAGTGGGGATAAACCCTGAGTACGAGAAGGTACTCAGCTAGACTTACCCGTTATAAACCAGAAATAATGACACCAAGGAGTATGCAAGGCTTTCTTTCAGTGGGCTAGCTTGACTCATTTGCGAAAAGCATAAGTTATTATGAATAAACTAATTTAAGTATTTTTGCATCATCTTTATTATAACCTATTCAATCTAGGTAAGCACCTATGCTAAAGCAATCACTTGATTAACCATTAACATCAAAGGTTACCATTTCAGGTTTAGCATTTCCAACATCATCCACATAACCATCCGTGTTCCATAATCATTACTACGATGCAGTAACTCGAGTCAAGTGTTCACTATCCAGTGAACGATGGCGATTCGAATCGATTATTAACCAGCTGGTAAGTTATTCCTCACACAAACCTCACTCACCCGCTAAAGTGAGGTGTTGGTCACCGAGTCAACCATTCAGGTAAAGTCGCGAGCTTGCTAGGTACCACATGTACCCGGGGGCCGCCCGACTGCTCTTTGGCCTTATCATCGCGCCCCCGTATCCTACCACCACTGCTCCGGTATAGTGCATTAAGGGCAATCCACTCGGCCCGAATAATCTCCCAATTTTACGGTCGGAAGGTACTTTATCCGGCCAGCTAAATGTGAGGCATGCGTTCAACATGACCTGAGGCCCAACAACGGTCGGTCCTTAATCGACACAGGCGGAAACTACAAGCACCCCAGAACCCTGTCTGGTTGCCCAATACTTATTCCGCCCGGTCTCCAATTAACCATCAACACTTGGTTATTTCCAGGATATCATCCATTCTATAGCTACAGTATTCCCGTAACCACCTATAATTTCAGGTGACAGGAAATCACCGATCGCTACCGGTCTAAGTAGGGCTAAGCATTTATTCGACCCTAAACCTAGCATGGTAAGAATGTAATAAGGTAGGCAAGGATAGTAATAAATGCATCAACGGTTTCACTCAACTCCTACAACTTAATGCAACAATACATATATAACATATATATACTCAATTGCTTTTATAAAGTAGGAGGCTTAGAATGCTCCGGGGCTTGCCTGGGATCGAACACTTAGGTTAGTGATTGACAAATGACACTCGCTTGGCGAGCATCTCCTATCCCGGCACTTGCTTAGTCCTTCCATCTTTGGGATAGGTCCACCAAACACCATCTTCAAGTTTGGCTTCAGCATCTCATCCTTCACGTGGTGCATCTAGCGTACCTAGATGAGATGCAAGATGCATGTGTATGAATATAATGAATGGTAACATAAGATGCATCACATCATCATTCAAGTAAACACACGATTCAGTCATAGACACCAAAAGCTAATTAACTAACATCACACAACCAATTAAAGAGGGCAAGCACATCAAGCATAACACAAGTTTAACCAGATCACAAGTATCTTAACCTGACCATCAACAAGGGCATAAGCCACACTTAGCAACTCATGGAGTAAACAACCATAACTAGCATATGACAAATTCTGGACTGCAAACAACAGCTACATGTTTGGATCATAACTGGAGTTATACAAATCCAATAGCCATGCAACAACACATTCTGTAAAGCTTATGAAATTTTCCATAATTCATATTTAATCATCTTAGCATGATTCTCAAGTTAACCAAGTCAAACATGCATAATTACATAATCTGGTCCAGAGATTCCAGAGAAGAACTATTTCTGGAACCCAACTTGAAACAGTCATTACTCACAAACTATAAGGCCAAATGCCCCCAAAATTTAACACAAGCTAGATTAATGAGTCATCTACAACTTTGTTATTATCATATTCAGATGATTTTTCAGTTAGAAGGGTCAACTAATGCAATAATTGCATCTCTGTCCAAAACATAGACAGAAACTGACATGCCACTTTAAACAGCTATAAATGAAGTTATACAAGTCCAATAAATATGGTTCTAGACTTTTTAGAAATCTTAGAAAAGTCTAAACAACTTTGTTGTAAACACCTAAAGCTAATCATACTATTAAGAAGGCCCCACAGCAAGAACAAGGAAACCCTCTCTGGTTTTGGGCAGAAACAGCCACAGAGAATTAAGTAAGTATAACTCAAGATCTACTTAGCCAAAAATCATGATATTTAACTTTTTAGCAAGCTTAAGAAAAGTACAACAACTTATGTATTTTCACCAAGTCATGATTCATAACTTAACTGAGCCAATTAATTCAAACATGCAGAACTGTTCAGAGTAGAAACAAAGCAATACAGGGCATTTGTTATTTTTATAACTCTTAAACTATAAATCCTAAACTCCTGAAATTTTTACTAGACAACAATAATCACCTTAGTAGCATTCTACAAAAATTTCACATTTATTTGAGCAACAAAACTGCAGTTATGAAAAACACAAGACATGGCAAGTATCAAGAACCTAGCTGCATAGATCTATTTTTACAGCAAATATTTAAACTAAAACATGCCACATTATAGATCTAATGCATAGAAAATTTCACAAGGATTCCAAAAAGTCCTCATTTGCTATTTTACGATTTTTCTACAATTTACTATGGATTTTCAAAGTTCCTGTAAAATAATCGCAAAACAGTCCTTATGACACTATTCACATGAGTCACTAGTTCTGCAGAAAACCCCCTGAACTTGTTTCCCTCTTACATGTGGGTCCTTCTTCTTCTTCCTTACGATAGAGTCGAGCAGAGGACCGTCAGCTCGGGGGTGACGCTGGCCGGAGGCGGCCGGCTGTGGGCGGTGTTGGCTGGCGAGCGGCGGCCTGGAACGGTGAGACTAGGCCGCATCATGAAGAGGACAACACGGCAGCGAACTCCATTGGGACAGGGGAGAGTCGGGCGGTGCTGCCATGGAGGTGGGGCGCCGGCGGCCATGGCTGTACATGCTCCGTGCACACGGCAGCAGCAAGGGAGGGCGAACTGCAGTAGAGTAGCAGCGGCAGCGGTGAAGCAGCAACAGCAGCGGCGCAGCAGCTCGAGCTCGGTGCGCGGCCATGGCGAGAACGGGAGCGAGGAGCATCTGGGCGGCTTGGGACAGCGGCGGGCAACGTGTGCGGATTTATCAGGGCGCCTACGACGCGTGGCCGAAGGTGGGACGCGTGGCAGCGGCGGAGGCGCATGGCGGCCACGTTCACAACACGCGTCGTCGTTCGGGCATTTCCCCGAGCACGTGGCGGACGTCGGTGAGGGCGACGTGGGGAGCCAATTTGGGACACTTCTAGGCCGAATTAGTCCTTGGGCCAAAAACCAAAGTTGGTGCCCACACGAAGCTCTACATTTTTCATTAAGGAGCTAAGGTCATTTGAGCTCTGTAATAGCGGTTAAATAAGATTCAAAATGATAGTGTCAACATGTTGATAACGGTCACGGGAACTCACCTTCAGAGGTCAAAACTCGGTCAAACTCAGTGCAACTTTTTGCATGCTCTTCTCCATAATATCTACTCCAACTTTTGTATTTGCCTCAACTTGAGTTGCTTAACAATTTTTGGAGAACGCGAGTCGTCAATGCCGATGTAGATGAATTTCCAGACTTAGAAATATTCTAAGTGCTGAAAACTGTAGCAAATTAAATCTTTGTGCACCGATTGGACTCGTTTCCAAGCTGATCTAGCTCTTGGTCCAAAAACAAAGTTTCTTCTACATAAAGTGAACTACAACTCTCATTTAAGGTTCAACCTCAAAACTGGTATAGAAACTACTGTTATATTTTGACCAAAGTAGGATCACGATGAAGCTTAAATCATCCTTTTTGATCCATTGGAGCATTTTTGGGGCATTTGCTCAACACGAATCTTTCACGACTTTTGTTGTAGAGTCCATCTAGAGTCTTTTGGTCAAGGTTGCAAGGTTGGATTGATGACCTATATTTCCATTCACTTAATAGTGCAATTCAAGCACTTAGTAAAATCATTCCAACAAGGATGTAACTTATCATTTCATGTGACTTTTTGATTCCAAACTTCATGAAACTTTTTGAGTGACCAATATAGATAGGTACTAAGGTGAGACACATGAAGATATTGCAATAACACCACCCAAGCATATATCTTGAAAATAGCCTATATGCAAAGCAATGGTGCAACATCCAAGTTTTAGTTTAGGCTCATCTCCATAGGTTGACCTTGACATCATCATCTCCACTTAATCTATCATGTTTGAGCTCAAACCCACTGCTTAACTGGTGGCAAACACCTGGGGTGTTATAGGGTGAATGCTATACGAAGTTATGCATAAACACAATGATAAACTAACTATACTAAGCATATAATCAAAGTAGACAATGAACATTGCAACCAATAACATGAATAAGATGAATACTATATTGTCTTGACAATTGTACCAAAGCATATAAAATAATGGAGATACAATGAGAGAGGGGTACAAGAATTATACCGAACCAAGCTCTAGACGATGTCAGGAATCCAAGCGAAGATCTGCTTGCCTCCCTCTAGACCTAGCCTAACTAGCTATGCCCTAGAAACTAGAGGAGCTCTGAGGATATTAGGGTTTCTAGCTCTAGATGACTTGATGCCTCAGGGGGGCTGGGGTCTCCTTATATAGCCCAAAGGGTCCAACATGAGCCCTTGGATTAAACCGACTTGAAGAACAGCGTAGATGCAGTCTAGGGAGGCGGTGGAGGAACATTCCAGAAGCTGATAGGCGGGGACCACTGCCAGGGACCGGGCGGCACCTGGGTGGGGCTCTGCCTTAGGGGGTTGCCTCTTGGAGTCCTCTGGAGTCTTCTAGAATAGTTTTGGTCGTGGTTAAATTTAATTCCTTTTGATGTTTTGATCCCCCTTTCCAGTTTTCTAGATATACCCTGCAGAAAATACAGATTCACCAAAACTTGTGGAAATTATTAGTTTAAACCCCTAAGTTTCTATTGGTGATCCATTTTAAGCATTTATTCAAGTTATGTTGGTGGTTTAATATGGTAGATAACTACCATCAACAAGCTCCCCCCAAGCTTAACCTTTGCTAGTCCCTTAGCAAAGCTAGACTCAGCAAATTTGCATCGAGAGTTGCTACAATGCTTTCACGCCTCAAAAGTACACATACATTCAAACAAAAATTCTCCTCCAGATTAGAATAAACTGATCTGACTTTTAAACTTACCCATATTACCTTCAACCATGGAGCTTCTTAGCTTTCACTTGGGTCTTGAGCAATTGAAAGATAGAATAATCAAGTCAAGCACTATGTCTCAAGTCTTTGCTCAACCATTATTTCAGAGTTTTTGTAAGTTTTCAAAATAAAACTCAGAGCTTTCATTGTATGACACGCTCAGATCTCTCAATATATGTGGTATTTGTGGATCCTCTCCAAGGCAATGATGATATTATGTCTTTCTCTTCCTACAACTAATGCTTATGTGGAGCTCATAGGAATGGTGATAGCATGGAAGAGCATACTTATAACACATATGTTGTAAAGTCAAACCTTAGATCCAAAGAGAGTTAAGTCATACAATCAAATCAAGACGTGCATGTGATATAGGGTCGATATATATATGGTGGCTAACCTAATTCTTCTTTACTCCTTGAAATCATATCTCTCTTTTAAAACTTGGAAACAACTTTGCAAGAAAATGTGGGCTATCTTATTCATCTCTTTTTTCAGGCGGGCATTTGAGTACCCATTGTTTTAGATATCTCAGACACTTATCCATTTTTTCTAATACTTTTATTTTTCTCTCCTTTTTTCATGAATAACTTTTGCATAGCCACATGCCTCTTCTCTACAACAAAACTTTTAAGAGATAACAACAAGAAATTAGAGCATTTATTTGGGGTATATCCTATAGGGTATTTTTTGGTGTTTACTCCTAGTGTAAGAGTAAAACATTTTTGGGTGGATCTAGATGGAATGGCATGTTTTTTTATGTCTACCCCGCAGTGTAGGAGTAGTGCATATGTGGATGGTGTCTACGTGATCTTGATTTTAAGAGCATGACAAACCTCTCAAAAGGCATCAACAAAGCTTGACTGAACTCAATGCAATAGCAAGCAACATGTATGAGTGAAAGGTTTTCCTAGTCTAAACATCATATATGGTTCTGATAGGAATTCAAGCTTTGTCATATAGAAGCTCATCATGATAGATTTTATGTTTTTAAAAGATAAATCTTCGGAACTCTAGTATCGCTAGAAATAAGATAAACAACAACTCAGAACATCTCATATCATATCCGTCAATTACCTAGACTTAGATCAAGCATATGCTACCCACGAGTTTCAAGTTCAGAGTAAACTCTTATATCAAATCAGTCATATCCAAAACTCAGGAGAATTCAAGGCTGAAAACTAGGTACTTGAAAGGAATTATGACAGAGCAACTATTCATCATTTCCAATGCAAGAGCTTACCTAGACTCCATTATTTATTTAGCTCTAAAGAATAGAAAACTAAACACACTTTTTATTTTGCTTTCAAAGTTTTTAAATCACACCTTACTATATCGATATAACTTGCTAGGATAAATGTTTATTTTGTTTTGGTTTGTTATGCATCTTTTTATTTCTTTAGCAACCATATAGCAAACTCAAAAATAGTACCAAAAGGGAAGAAATACTTAGCTAGATACATGCGAGATGCTCCTCCCCCAACCTAGATGTTGTCATGGTTGGTTGTTGAATGTTGAGTGATCCTTCTTAGAGCATGGTTTGTTGGTGGTGGTCCTTCTCACCTATGAATAGGATGAGATGTCTACAGCCGAATGACTTTACTCTTGATCATTTGTACCATCCTGCAAAATACTCCAACAAGAATATAAAAAACTCGAGGCTTGGATTAGGAATAAGGGTTACCGGTCAGCCATACAAGAATTTATTCTTCTTATGAGTTTAGACAAATTTTCTAGTGACAAAATTTTTGCAGGAGATCTATTTAGTATCTTTTTGGATTTTCTATTTTTATAATACATAAAGGAAATATGTATGCATGATACTTTTTATTTTTATTTTTATTTTTATTTTTATGCCACCATAGTGAATAGTTCCATGGGCTTTTACACATCGTAGACCTACTCTCATGGGGTTTAGGATTTTTATATGATGCAATGTTGGAATGTAGTAAAGAAACTTTCTTCCTTTTTTCTAATATGCAATATTGATGATATGAAATAAAGTAATCTTTTTATTTTTCTCCTTTTTCTAATGCAATGCAAATGCAGAAAAGTAAATATGCTAGAAGAAAATAATTAATGCAATGCTAGAAAGTAAATATCGATAACTACCGATATTACCTCATGACAAGGGTTTGAATTTTTAAAGTCCTCCGGACTGGATTAGGTAGGAGAGAGTACTTGCTTTTCAGGTGCATCATCTGATCTCAGTGATGGAGACTCAGATGACTGCTCCTCTTGTGATAGTGATGATATTATCTTCTCTTTCCATACTTGTTTAGTCTATGAGCTTGATGTTGGCGGAGTGGTTTCATCTTTGGTGGGGCTTCAGGCTCTTCATCGTTCCATTCGTTCAATCGGGATTGACACAAGTCCTTCTCAACTTCTCCTTCATAATCCTGCCATCCATTCCTAGGGAGTTGATCCTCTTATCGATGGGATGATCGACATCTCCTCTAGGAGCGGGTCTTCTTCGACTGCTCATAAGTAGTTTAACTGTTAAAGTAATAGTGTACCTTTTCTCCTAGGAACTGGAAGTGGATTTATCCAAATCCAACGTAGATGACTGCATTGGTAGTATTGAGGAACGGTCTTCCCAGAATAATAGGTGAATCATCTTCTTCCTCCATATCTAGGACCATGAAGTCGGCGTGAGCATAGTGATCTTGAATCTTGACCATTATGTCTTTTGCTATGCCCTCTAGAAATCGGATTGATTGGTTCACCATCTATAGCTGCATATATGGCAGGTACAAAGGTTCATTATCAAATAAATATTCATATGTTACCTTTGACATTATGTTGACACCCGATCCAACATCGCAAAAAGTCTTGCGGAAGATCTTCTGACCAATGGTACACTCGATCGTCGGTACGCTAGGGTCATCCTTCTTAGCAAGAAATGGTGGAGCGAAGAGGTGGTCGTACTTCGATCGGATGGTGTTAATTATGTTGATTGTCTCTTCAGGTGACTGGCTGGTCTTATTCTTCCTCCTTCTGTTCTTCTTCTTAGTCACTGTTGTTGTCTCTTCGGGCAAGTATGCCTTCTGTTGATGAGCGGGAGAATATAGTATATGGTCCTTCAACGAGAACTTCTCCTTCTTATCCTTGATAGTGAAACAAATCTTGGTGATGTCTGCGTAGATGATGGCCTTCATGGTGCCCAGGAAAGGTCGGCCCAAAATGATGGGTGCCGTCGAATCTCCACCCGAATGATGGCATCTTCTAGAATTCCTTTGGGGTAGCAGAGTGACTGATCTGCAAGCTGTAAATGCATATTTGTGTACAACAAAGGATCTCCTAGAATCTTATCATAAATTACCTTAGGCATGATGTTGATACTTGCTCCGAAGTCACAGACAGCTTCCTGAAAGATATGAGGTCCAATGGAGATGGGAATGATAGGTCTCCCTAGACCACCTTTCTTGTCAGGGAGAGAATAATCTATCCACCTTTCCTCTGATGGTTGAGTGTAGTAGAAAGTTGCATTGTGAATATCGACAAGATTTACAGTTTCTAAATCTTCCGGCTGCCCTGGAATCTTACCTTTGTCGTATGGAGGAACAGCAGCTGCCAGCTAAGCTATTTGTGATTCTATCATTTTATTAAAGCTATGCTAGTTCTTAATGGCAGAAGCAAAAGTATCCATTCTAGCACTTATGTTCTCTAGGATTTTATCATTAGAAACTATTTTCTTAGACATCTGATCCACAAGTCTAGATTGACCAGCAACTAATTCTCTTAAGGGTGGTTGATTGAAGTTATTATAATTATTACCTTGAAAGTTACCTTGATAGTTTGGCCTCTGTTGCTGATTCCATCCTTGATTCTGTTGAGGATGATAATTGTTGTTATTGATGTAGTTCACATCCTCTTGAGTTTTAGGATAATTATTCCCTGAATGCCCAGTGTCGCCATACACTTCTCAAGTCATGCAGGAATCATGAATGTGCATGACTTCTTTCTTCTCACTAACTCAGTCTTCAAGTTTCATCATTAGCAGGTCCATCTTGGCAGACAACATGTCTACCTTCCTGAGTTGATGCATTCCTCCTCTTCTCTTGCGAGGCTGAGTACGTTCTTCATTTCAGCTTTGATTGGAGGCCATCTTCTCAAAAAGAGTTGTTGCATCTCTAAGGTTAAGTGACAGAAAAGCACCTCCAGCAGCAGCATCCATTGTCTCACGGGTACTAGTGGTTAACCCGTGGTAAAAGGTCTACATGAGTAGCCAATTCTTCATCCCATGATGAAGACATTCTGATACGTAGTCTTGAAAGCATTCCCATGCCTCAGGAACAGATTCATTATGATGCTGCTGAAAACTTAAGATTCTTCCACGCAAAGCATTAGTCTTGCCTATGGAAAAGAACTTTGCTAGAAAGACAGTGGAGCAGTTATCCCATGTGGTTTTTCTTTTTTGTTGGCATAGAACCACTATTTTGCCTTCCCCAAGAGTAAAAATAGGAAAAGGCGAAGTAGAATAGCATCCTTAGTTACTCCCTTGATAGTGAAGGTGCTGCAGATCTCCAGAAAGTGTTGGAGATGTGCACTTGCATCTTCGTATGCCTTTCCACAAAACTGGCTGGCTTGCACCATATTGATGAAAGCAGGCTTGAGCTCGAATCCATTGTCTGCAACATTAACTTCAAGTCCAGTACGAATGTTGGCTATAGTTGGAGCAGAGAATTCACGAAGACTCTTGTTAGCCATGGCTTCAAATTCTGGTGTTAGGCTTCGCCTTATACGACTATCCTCCAACTCTAAAGCTGGTACTCTCTCAAGTTTAGCCTTAGTTCTCTTGAGTAGCGCTTCTGGATCGTTAATGAAGTTTGTCGATAGGTTGAAACCAATCATACATTACCCTGCATAAGATACACAAGTAGATAAAACAAGGGTAAGCCTGTTTGAGCAGAGGTCAATAGTTATTTCAATCACATCAATTAATACAAGTTTATCAATACTTCCTATGCTAGCTATCTTCCCCGGCAACGGCACCAGAAATGCTTATTGGTATTTATTAACTCCTCACTTGTTTTAGTAGTCACCTATTAATTTTCTACACCTCTAGCATTACTAAACTAGGTTGTCATCCCCAGTGATGGTGTCAAAAATGTTTGTTGGTACTAGCTAGCATTACTACAAGAATAATACTAAGTAGATGTTTATCATTTAATGTGACCAGAAAGAATATAAAGATATGAATGAAAAGGATTCTGTAAGCGGACAGATAATTATACCATTGTAGCACTTCACCTAAGAGTATACTAGCTATCGTATTTATATTTTACCATAGGGAAAGTGTAGCTTTGGACATGTATTGATAACTTATAATATTGATGGAGAAATAAACCATAACCAATCACTCTACTCATAACAGGGGTAAGTCACAAGATAAGATGTATATCATGTGTACTAATCAAGCATTATAATAAGTAAATCACTCAGAGCACTCCTACCAAGGGCAATAGCATGGTCAAGTTAGAATATTAGAGGAATAATTTCCTAAGTCATCCTTAACTATAAATCAAAGCATACGTTGATTAGTGCAATTACACCTAGTAATCATGGCTAAGATCATCATTATATCCACACATAAGGGGCATTACTTAGGGAAGTTTGAGTACAGAAACCTCTCCCTTCCTTCGTAACTAGGCCCTACTTCCTCAACCTATACTCGGAGAGTGGACCACAAAGGACTCAATGGGAGTGTCACATCCGCAATCTACCACATGACCCAGAATATAGAGTGTATTCACAGGTAAATAACATATAAGCACCACACTTACATGATCTCTACCACTCACCAATGGTACCTTATTAGGGTGAATGCTATACGAACTTATGCATAAACACAATGGTAAACTAACTATACTAAGCATATAATCAAAGTAGACAATGAACATTGCAACCAAGAACATTAATAAGATGAATACTATATTGTCTTAACAATTGTACCAAAGCATATAAAATAATGGAGATACAACGAGAGAGGGGTACAAAAATTATACCAAACCAAGCTCTAGACGATGTCGGGAATCCAAGCGAAGATCTGCTTGCCTCCCTCTAGACCTAGCCTAACTAGCTATGCCCTAGAAACTAGAGGAGCTCTGAGGATATTAGGGTTTCTGGCTCTAGATGACTTGATCTTAAATGACTTGATGCTTCAGGGGGGTGGGGTCTCCTTATATAGCCCAGAGGGTCCAACGTGAGCCCTTGGATCAAACCAACATGAAGAACGGTGTAGGTGCAGTCTAGGAAGGCGGTGAAGGAACATTCTAGAAGCTGACAGGCGGGGGCCACTACCAGGGACCGGGCGGCACCTGGGTGGGACCGACTGGCCCCACCTAGTGGCCTCTCGGGCTCTGCCTCAGGGGTTGCCTTCTAGAGTCCTCTGGAGTCTTCTAGAATAGTTTTCATTGTGGTTAAGTTTAATTCCTTTTGACGTTTTGACCCCCTTTCCGGTTTTCTAGATATACCTTGTAGAAAATACAGATTCACCGAAACTTGTGGAAATTGTTAGTTTGAACCCCTAAGTTTCTATTGGTGATCCATTTTAAGCATTTATTCCATTCATGTTGATGGTTTAATACGGTAGATAACTACCGTCAACAATTGCGAGGGCCCGAACCAGTATAAATCGCTTGTCCCTTGCGTCACCGTCGAGTTCCTAGGTTCGCCGGCCCCTCAAACAATCGTCCTGGGTAACCCTGTGATGAGTTGCCGATCATCAAACACCGACAGTGATCCATTTCAAGCATTTATTATAGTTATGTTGACGATTTATGATGAACAATAACTACCATCAAGAACGACTAGTGGAGGGAATCCGCAAGCGCACAGAACTATCGCGTAGCACTTCGCTTGGTGAGTACCAAGTGTCAAATTTATATTTTCCCAAAGGAAGGCTGATTTATATTTATTAGTTAGGATTGCTAAAGGAAAGCCTAATTGTATCCTAAGTGGTTAAACGATATTGGTGGTTGTGTGTAAACTAATGACTAAACTACTAAACAAGCTAAACTAGAGGTAGGATAGCTACGTGGAAGTGAGCAATTTATCTTTTAGCAACAAAGGGTAAACAAATGACTAGAAGAAATGTGCTAGTACTTCAGGGCACAGCCTACCTATGAACTAGGAGAGTTAAATACTGCCACAAGCCCTACGATTTAATAACTATACCTAACGTGATGGAATACAGAGGATGGACAAGGCTGTCACCACTTGCCAACTACCACAATCTATCCACAGGCCTAGCCGTATCCACAGGTAATTTATAACCTAAGCACCTTGCTTATTCTACAAACTTACTATTTTGATCCGAGCGCAGAGGAAATGAGATCAAAGCACCATAACCAGATGATGGAACCGGTATTAACAAAAGACTACTAAACAAAAGAAAACCTATGATACTAATATCGATAGCAAGCACCTAAGCTCACTAATGATGAACTATAATGAACTAGAACTTGAACTAAGCAAAGCAATAATACTAAATAATTTACTGAAAATAAAGTACTGAATAAAGTAAACGCTAAATGAAGGAATTACAAAGGAGATATACCAGACCCAAAAGACTCTTCTAGACTCCGAGAAGCTCCACTCTTGCTCTACTTCCACTACTAGACTACTACTCTAGAGCTACGCTAAGCTAGAGAGCTTGGAGAAGCTTGGAAATAAATGGGGCACTTCTCCACCAAGCACCACTACCCCTTTTATAGTGTGGAGAGGCAGTGGGGGTACTTATAGAGCATCAAGTAGGTCGGTGGAGCAAACTTGGCTGCCGGGCGGCGCCAAGGGGCGTCAGTCGACCCTTGCTCTTGATCCTACAACGATAGATGGCTCCCAAAGGCGGTTGTGAAGCCTGCACATGTCAAAATTTCACAGGTAAGGCAGTTCCAAGGTCGGTTGGAGGGCTCCAAGTCCTTGTAGTGGGCCAATGGATCCAAGGCCACTCCATCCTATCCCTTGGTGCAAACCGACTTAAGATCAATGGTGGAGAAGGCTTGGAGGACCTCTCCTATGGATTAGTGATGTGGCAGGGGCAGGTGGGGCTCCGGGTGACACCTTGGTGGCGCCGGCCGATGTGGCCAAGTGGGCCCAAGGCCCCCTACCACGTCTACTTGCCTCCTTTGTCCATATTTTGCACCATATTTGCACAAATTTTGCTAAAATTCCTACATACAAAACAATCTCCATGTACAAGTGGAACTAGGTGAATTATAAACAAAATTCAACACATGTGATGATGGTTTACCTCACTTTATGATGCTTTTGGGTGAAATATTGATGGTCAAAACAGGTGTTAGTGACCGTCAACAATTGGTTATCTTTTGTTTAGTAGTCTTTCGTTAGTACCGGTTCCACCGTCTGGTTAGGGTGCTTTGATCTCATTTCATCGGAGCTCGGATCGAAGTAGTAAGTTTATAGATTAAACGTGGTGCTTAGGCTATATATTACCTGTGGATATGGCTAGGCCTCTAGATAGATTGGGGTAGTTGGCAAGTGGTGACAACCTTGTCCATCCACTGTATTCCACCACGTTAGGTCTAGTTATTAAATCGTAGGGCTCATGGCAGACCTTGTCTATTTAACTCTCCTAGTTGGTAGGCAAGCTATGCCCTAAAGTACTAGCACATTCCTCCTAGTCATTTGTTTACCCTTTGTTACTTAAGATAAATTGCTCGCTCACCCACCTAGCTATCCTACCTTTAGTTTTGCTTGATTATTTGTGTACCCATTAATTAGTTCATTCACAATCACAATTTTCGTTCAACCACTTAGGATAAGATCAAGCTCGTCCTTTAGCAATCCTAACGATCATATATAAACTAGCCTCCTGCCTTCCTTTGGGAAAATATAACTCAGTACTCATCGAGTGAAGTGCTACGCGATAGTACTGTGCGCTTGCAGAATCCCTCCACTTGTCATTAAGAAGTATCAATAGTGAAGATGGTCCATTCCTTGCTTTAGGTCCTAGGTTCGACTCCTAGGTCTCATGGTTTTTTTAATTAGATTTTACTAAACCCCAGTGGCACACAAGGTACAAGTGACACGCAAGCTGTCAGGTACACGTGACACGCAAGCCGTCGGATCCCACAGGTCGGATGGAGATGGTGAAAGGTCCCACAAGTACACATGACACGTAAGCCGTTGGGTCTCACAGGTCGGATGGACAAGGGTCCCACAGGTACACATCAGATGGAGAAAGGACCATGCAGAAACTTTTATGATGAATTACAAGTGTCACTGATGAGTAACTGCAGGTCTCATAGGTACACATCGGATGGAGAAGGGTCCCACAGGTACACTTGGGATGGAGGAAGGCCGAGCGGAGACTTTATGACGAATTGCTAGCGTCATGGATGAGTAACTATAGGTCCCACATGTACATGTCAGATGGACAAAGGAACATGTGGAGATTTATGACGAAGTGCCATTCGTTACAGATTGAATATTATTCATCACAGATGTGTAATTAGTTCAATGACGAAGCCCTGTTCGTCACAATTTTAAAGAAGATCATCACAGATGAGTAGGAACAGTCGCGGGAGTGATCTATGACGAAACCCTGTGCTCTTTCATGATGTTTTTTGTGATGATATCTGATTTCGTCATAGATAGGGAGGGTTTGAGGATCGTCACCACTGATCTATGATGAAACAGAAATATTCATCATAAAAAGCGATCTTCTATGACCATTTTAGATTCGTCATTAAGATTTTTGTCATAGAAGTGCATATTTCTACTAGTGTGAATTGACTATTCCTTTGAAAAATATTTGTGAAATGCTAACACATAAGCACATTGTGTTGTACACTTGGTGGTGTTTGCACATTTGCAAAGGAAAAGTTATTGGAGTTGAAATGGGTCAACTTGGACAAGATTTGGAGGTGATCAGGGCGACCGAACTCTACATAGCTTAGGCTCTAGTTCATCAGGCGTGGGTCTGGTCGCTGTCTTTTGGTCTTGGGCGTGGTTGGCCTTGCACCGGACCCTGGAGTCACGCTGGACCGGACTCAGGTCCGGTCGCTTGGCTCTGGTGGTAGCAGCAACACAGGCTTCTTCGGACCCAAGATGAGAACGGGACCGAACCCGGGTGTGAGTGTCCGGTTGTGGAGTCGCTGGTGTCGTGGCATTCTGCGGTGTGACTGGACTCAGCGCTGGAGTCCGATCGGTTGGATCAGACCTAGTTCGGAGTGAATTTCGCTCTCTAGATGGCTCTGTTGCAATGTCCTTGTTTGGTTTTGGTAATTGAGTGACAACCTTAGGTGGACTAATTGTGTTTAATGAGAAATACACAGAAGATTAGTCCACAGGTGATGGTGTCATGGTGGAGCTCATTGCATATGAGACATGACATGGAGTCATGTGACCAAGGTGGCAAAGATCAAGATGAGGCTTGGCTTGATGGACCGGTTACAAGTGTGAAGGGCAAGTCGGAGGCTTTGGAGCGATGGACCGCGAGGCAGTGAAGCTTGAGCAAGACTTGGCGCCGATGGACCGATGCAACGGTGAAGAGCAAGTGAGGTCAAGATCGATGGACCAAGGCCACATGATGATATGAAGTGGATCATATCATTTGGTGATTGGTTGGTGCATGTGTTGCATCAACGTCGGAGGAGATGGAGTGGAATGCGCAAGGCAAAGGTATAACCTAGGGCATTTCCATTTCACCGGTCATAGGTGTGTAGAGAAGTTGATGACCGGGTTTAGGATAGATGGCCGTACTATCTAGAGGGGCAAACTTGTTTACATATCGGTCATCTAGTGCCACTTGAGCGATCTAACTGTGCATACGTGTTAGGATCGAGTGGCGTGGCAAGTTGAGTGGTTAACTCCTTCAGTAAAATGATTATGAAAATGCTAACACACGTGCACAAGGTGGTGGTCACTTGTTGGTGTTGGCACATTTATGAAGGCGATGAAGTTTAAGCGGTAGAGAGGATTTGGGTTCCTCTCTCCCTCCCGCCGAGCTTTGCGAGCATGGGATTCATGCGTTTTTGAGAAGTTGAAATGCCTATTTTCCACTACGCCGGAAGTCGGAAAAGAAACTGAGGCGAACGGAGGTCACAGAGGTGATCGGACGCTGCACCGGACGCGGTCATGGTATGACCGGACACGTCCGGTCAGTACAGCGCAGACGCGGGTGTTAGGGTTTGTAACCGGCGCGTCCGGTCACTCGCGGGACCGGCACGTCCGGTCAGGTGTCCAGAGGAAACTGAGTACGATCGGACGCGAGGCGTGTCCGGTCACACATGATCGGACGCGTCCGATCGTCGAGGGAGCTTACTGGACTCTAACCGGATGCAGGCACTGTCACGTCCGGTCATCGCAAGGAGCACGTCCGATCGTTGCGTCGCGGGCGCGTGGGTCAGTGCGATCGGCGCGTCCGGTCGTTCGACAGGCGCGTCCCGTCATCGGGACCGGCGCGTCCGGTCATTTTGAGAGGCACGTCTGGTCATAGCGTTTGACCGTTGGCGCGCAGTGACCGTTGGAGGATCTAACGGTCGCATTTGAAATTTGAGGACACGTGGACGTCGCAGGGCGACCAGACGCGGTTGAGCGCGTCCGGTCAGTCACGACCGGCGCGTCCGGTCGTCCCGAGTTTTGCCCAGTAAAGGGGTAACGGCTCTATTTGACCGTGGGGTTATAAATAGATGCCTTGGCTGGCTGTGGCCGTAAGCTGAGCACACTTTAGCCTTGGTGGCTTGTGTGGTAGTGCTTGGAAGCCCTCTAACTCACTCATGCTTGATAGTGTTCATCGGATCGAGTGAGAGAGCGATTCTAGTGCGTTGCATCGAGAGGATTGCATCGAGTGGCACTAGGTGATCGTGTTGCAAGCCGGTGGTGCTTGTTACTCTTGGAGGTTGCCACCTCCTAGATGGCTTGGTGGCTTGCGACTCCGTTGAAGCACGCGTGGAGATTGTGCGTGGCTCCGGAGGAGGATTTGTGAGGGGGATTGTGCTCACCCCGCGGGGATCGCGAAGAGCAACTCTAGTAAAGCTCGTGGCTTGGAGAATCCCTATCTTGAGAGTGGATGTGCGGCACCCGCTGAGGGTTTGACTCTTGATAGTCAATTAGCTCGTGATCCATCAAGTGGGTGTATCGCCACAACGGGGACTAGCTTGGTGGCAACCAAGTGAACCTCGGTGAAAAACCGCCGTGTCAACATTGTGTAACCACTAATAATCAAGTGGATTATTTGTTGCATTTGTATGTGCATTAACATGATGAAATGTTGCATTGCAAAGTTTAATTTCGATATTCATGATTGGATGGTATATAAAGGCAACTCCGATTGGTATCGGAGCCCGGTCTCTCATTTGTGGTCTTCACCGACCCGAGAGGATGGCGGAATATGGACTAGATGTTGATTGTCCTCACATGTTTGATGGCACACACTTTGCACGGTGGAAAAATTGGATGATATGCAATTTTAAGTTTATTTGCCCTCAAATGTGGTGGATGGTAGATGTAGGCTTTTCTCATGTGTTGGATGAAGATAATCTAACTCAAGCACAAGAGAAATGCCTAGATCTTGACATCCAAGCTACTAACATCATGTATAGATCTTTGGATGATAGCATCTTTGGTAAGATCATGGACCTCAAATCTGCTCATGAGATATGGGCCTATCTCAATGAAAAGTATGGAGCTATCACCGATGATGACGATGATGTCAAGCCCAAGGAGGTTGTACATGATGATGTTGAGCATGACCACAACATGATGGTTGTGGAGGATTGCTCCACCTCATGGTCAAGTGATGATGATGATCGATCTACCACAAGTTCACTTGACAAGAATGGTGATGATGCATCAAGTGTTGCAAGTGATGTTTCTACCCCAAGCACACTTGATGGTGACAACGTTGGTTCATGCTCGGGCCTTGATGATGCTACTACAAGCCCATCCACTACATCACATTGCTTCATGTCACTAGGTGACACAAAGGTATCAAATGATAATGTGATTGATCATGTTGATTCATATGATGAGCTTGTTAGTAGACTTGCTAGCATGAACATGTCTTTAGAAAATGAGAAAGCTAAAACCATGAAATTGGAAAATGAAAACTCATTTCTAAAAACCACATGTGAACAACAAAAGCATCTACTTTATGTTACTACTTGTTCACATGAGGAGCTAAAATTGTCTCATGAGGAACTTAGTGTTGCTCATGATAATTTGGTACAAGAACATGCTTCTCTCTTTAAGATGTTATTAAAGAAAATTAAAATTAATGAGAGCTCATCACATGGATCAAATGATCAATTGCAAAATGTGACTAACCCATGTGATGTAGGGAGAAAGCATGTATCCACCTCTTGTGTTGATTTATTAGATATGCCATGTTCTTCACAATTAAATGCTTGTTCTACTTCTATGTCTTGTGAGACTAACCTTTTGAAGGAGAACAATGAGCTTAAAAGTGAAGTGAAGAATTTGAGCAACAAGTTAGAGAGGTGCTACAACTCAAAAGTCACCTTTGAGCACATGATGAAGACTCAAAGAAACGTTAGTGACAAAAGTGGCCTTGGCTTCAAGAAGAAAATGACAAAGGGCAAGATTATGAAGAAGCAAGATGCAAAGAAGCTATCCCAACTCATGTGCTACCGATGCCATGAAGTGGGACATTTTGCCAAGTGTTGCCCTACCAAGAAGTCTCAAGTTAAGCCAAAAGCAAAGCCCCAATCTCAAGTCAAGATCAACCACAAGGATGATGATGGTGACTTGAAGAAGAAGAAGAAGAAAACAAGAAGGGGTGGAAGAGGAAGGCATCCAATGCAAATCTAAGATGCCAAGATGATGAGCAAGATTCAAGATAAGAAGAAAGATTTGACTCACATCAAGTGCTTTAAATGTAAAGATATGGGACACTTTGCCTCGGGGTGTCCCACCAAGCTTGAGAAGAATGCTCAAGCAACTCATGAGAGGCAAGGCAATGAAGAGCATCACATGAGCAAGGAAGAAAAGGCTCAATCAAAGAGAAGATGCTATTCATGCCGGGAAAGGGGACACATGGCACATTCATGTCCCCTAGGTAACACTTCTAAGCATATTTCAATTGATGATACTAATGTGCTTAGAAAGGATGTAAATGGTACCTCTATTGTTGCTATTGCAAAACATCCCGCTACCCATACTAAGGCTTTGCCTAAGTATGTTGCTCCTAACTTGAGAGGACCCAAACTTGTTTGGGTACCTTCAAAAAGTGGATGATTGTTTATAGGTACCATTGGCATTGGAGGCTTGATTCATTTGGATTCATATTGATCATCATATGTTGAATCAAGTTTTAAAGCTTAGTGCATATTCTATCCCAATGCCAAGTCAAAATAAGTGGAGTCCAAATACTACAACATACAAGTGCAACATTCAAGATTGTGGTGATTTATTGGATATATTTGATGGCTTGCAAATATTCAAGTTGAAAGCTTGCTATTGGATGATCATGAGCTAACCAAGGTATATCTCTTGTTGATCATTTCACTTAGGTGCATATGAGTTGATTGAATTAGATATATATGCAATGTTGCTTGCTATGAGATGTTTGAATGGATTAAATGCTTAAGTAATCAAGTTTGAATTGATTTGTGTTGGATAAATTCATGAGATGACATTTAGTAAGTGGATTGGATGGATATATGTCTTGTGAAAGTATTCAAACAAATTAGTTTCAAGATTGATTCATATTTGATGAAGTATTGCTCAATGTATTGAAATCTGTCCAAAATTAAAAATCTGAGCTAGCAGTGATTTTAGCCATGTTTGAGTAATCAAATCTATTTGGATTGGCTTGAAATTTGGCATACATGCTCTGCACTTATGGAAGAAGATGCTGTAGAAATTTCATGAGAAGTGGATAAGAGATGCTTCGACTTTGGAGTACATCTTGTCAGCTATAGTGCAGCAGTTTTCAGCATGTAGCAGTGGTGGAAGATTTGAAATCTGGTAGCAATCTAGATGTCAAATGAATCTCAAATTTTTACAGTTGCTATATGACTTAGTGAATCACATCTCCACCGAATTTTATGGCATTTGGATCTGTACATTGGGAGATATGAATTATTCTTTGAAGGGTACAGAATCTGCCAGAAAAGTGACAATCATTGGATTAATCTAGAGTCACTTTAATTGAAAGGTCCTCAAGTTGGAAATATATTTACAAGTGGTTGAGGTACCTAAGTTTGGTTTTGGATTGATCTAGAATCATGAAGAGAAATGAGTACAAGGGCATTGATTGTGGAATGTACTTAGTGTACAAATTTGGTACTCAAATTTGAAAATGAAGATCAAACTCAAGATGAAGATGAGGTTCAAGTTCTAGTAATGATTGGAGATCATTTAGTAGAAAGAAAAGGACTTAAAGAATAATTCAAGGTTACTCATAATGTTAAGTCCATAGATCAATCAATCAAAGGCAATTCAAGTAAGTGTCAAGGATGGTTCTTTGGAGAGAGGTCACTTCTCCCTGCTGAGGGGGCTTGCCACCCATGGGTGGGTAAACCGAGCACCGGCTTGGAAGGCTAACATGGAAGTGATGAATTCAAGGGATATTTGAGATGCTTAATTGAAGCAATCAATAGGGTTGATCAAGAAAAGCAAGCAACACCCAAAAGAGAGCTAGTCATGGTTATAAAATTGGTATCATAAGTACTTCTCTCACGCAAGCATTGATCAAAGAGAAAAAGCAAGCCAACCACAACAAGAGATAATGCACTTGATTATTAGTGGTTCTCATTTCATATGGGTGAAGAATGGATTTCTCTATAATGATTGGTCTTCACCAAGCTTATAAATTGGACTTCACATTGCTATTGGAGTAATGAATTAGAATCTATGTGACTATCCTCTACTCCAATATAACAAAGGTATTATTGTAATGTGCATGATCATTTCATCCCTTACTAGTATGCGATTAGTGCATATAGTACATGCTTACTAGGATCATGCATAACAAATGAAATATTTAAATTCATAGCCTACCACTATTGCTTGAATTGTTTAAATGATCTAGTGGTATGTGTATGAATTTGTTCATGAGCTAGTGAACCCAAGTACTTGATCTAGTTTGGATTGCTAACAAGTGACAAGTACAACATTGGTAAGATAACCCTTAGTATGAGGAGTGAAGAAGCTTGTCATTGGATCAAACCGGACTTAGAATCTTAGGCAAATCAACTTAGTTCAAGTCATACTAGAAGCTCATGACAATGATATGGGTACAAGCACAAGACAACAATGGAAATGGATATCTAAAGTGTTTCAAATGGTATCTAGACTCAAAATATTTCTTCAATTGATATTTACAAGTGGTGTCTAGATCATGATCTACAAGTGATATCCTACAAGTGGTACTCATAAAGATAGCAAATGTTCAAGAAAAGATCATATTGACAAATCCTACAAGTGGTTCCATGATAGAGGATTCTTCAAATTGGTATCACACATTTATTCGTTGTATTTCTACACATGATATCATTTATACAAGACCGTGGTTCCACAAGTGATCCTCAACTTTAAGTGATCATCAAATGAAGAAAGTTCCCTCACACACAAGAGCTCAAGATTATCAAGTGAATGACCCATGCTATGACATAGGGGAAGGAGCCCCACCTAATGGTATCAAGGTCAAAGATCCTAAGTGGTATCTCAAGAGCAACTTACAAGTAATGTCATTCCAACATGTGCGGTGATGTCCATCAACAACGCAATATTCAAGTCTCAACCATCTACCCCAATGCAAGCATTTGCATCAATGAGATGTACACCCTTTATGGAAATTGATGACAAAGGGGGAGAAGTTGGAACAAAGATATATCAATACACCAAGAGAGGGGTTTGGGGACATCATGAGAAGATAGGGTTTGGACATAGAAATGGACAAAAAGGGAGCAACAATGAAGAAAAGAGAAGGATCAACATTCTTGGACAAAAGAAGCACACAAGTAGGGGGAGCAAGCTCATGAACTTTGATTGATTACATTTGATATGTGCATATTCATGTGCTTGCTAGCATTGCATAAGTTTTTATATTTAACATGCATGCTTGTGTGGTGTTTGCTAGTTATAGAACTTGAATGATGATATGATAACTAGCATGCATAGGATGATAGCTAGACTTATATTTCTACACGTGGTACTAGAACCTTGCTTATAATGTTGATCTCACGGGGTTTCTAGTATTTTTGATGTCTAGCTACTCATGATGCTAAGGATGATGGCAAACTTGTGATTTTCAAATGGTATCGAGCTATCAAATGCTATCGAACTACAAAGGTTTATTCTATACACCTTAGCATCACTTAGTAGTGCTAACCCTCCCACAAATTTCATATTTATGCATATGTGCAAGCTTGAAAAAATACCATTTGAGCACATATGTAGGGAGAGTTCTCACTACCAAGTTGGATTTTATGGTGCTTATCCAAATCCTAACATAGAGCTTAAATGTTGGATAAGTGGCATAAAGTCCAAAAGAACTTAATTTCTATATCTTTGTAGAGTTGTCATCAATTACCAAAAAGGGGGAGATTGAAATGTCCTTGTTTGGTTTTGGTAATTGAGTGACAACCTTAGGTGGACTAATTGTGTTTAATGAGAAATACACAGGAGATTAGTCCATAGGTGATGGTGTCATGGTGGAGCTCATTGCATATGAGACATGACATGGAGTCATGTGACCAAGGTGGCAAAGATCAAGATGAGGCTTGGCTTGATGGACCGGTTGCAAGTGTGAAGGGCAAGTCAGAGGCTTTGGAGCGATGGACCACGAGGCAGTGAAGCTTGAGCAAGACTTGGCGCCGATGGACCGATGCAACGGTGAAGAGCAAGTGAGGTCAAGATTGATGGACCAAGGCCACATGATGATATGAAGTGGATCATATCATTTGGTGATTGGTTGGTGCATGTGTTGCATCAACGTCGGAGGAGATGGAGTGGAATGCGCAAGGCAAAGGTATAACCTAGGGCATTTCCATTTCACCGGTCATAGGTGTGTAGAGAAGTAGATGACCGGGTTTAGGATAGATGGCCGTACTATCAAGAGGGGCAAACTTGTTTACATATCGGTCATCTAGTGTCACTTGAGCGATCTAACTGTGCATACGTGTTAGGATCGAGTGGCGTGGCAAGTTGAGTGGTTAACTCCTTCAGTAAAATGATTATGAAAATGCTAACACACGTGCACAAGGTGGTGGTCACTTGTTGGTGTTGGCACATTTACGAAGGCGATGAAGTTTAAGCGGTAGAGAGGATTTGGGTTCCTCTCTCCCTCCCGCTGAGCTTTGCGAGCGTGGGATTCATGCGTTTTTGAGAAGTTGAAATGCCTATTTTCCACTACGCCGGAAGTCGGAAAAGAAACTGAGGCGAACGGAGGTCACAGAGGTGATCGGACGCTGCACCGAACGCGGTCATGGTATGACCGGACACGTCCGGTCAGTACAGCGCAGACGCGGGTGTTAGGGTTTGTAACAGGCGCGTCCGGTCACTCGCGGGACCGGCACGTCCGGTCAGGTGTCCAGAGGAAACTGAGTACGATCGGACGCGAGGCGCGTCTGGTCACACATGATCGGACGCGTCCGATCGTCGAGGGAGCTTACTGGACTCTAACCGGACGCAGGCACTGTCGCGTCCGGTCATCGCAAGGAGCACGTCCGATCGTTGCGTCGCGGGCGCGTGGGTCAGTGCGATCGGCGCGTCCGGTCGTTCGACAGGCGCGTCCCATCATCGGGACCGGCGCGTTCGGTCGTTTTGAGAGGCGCGTCCGGTCATAGCGTTTGACCGTTGGCGCGCAGTGACCGTTGGAGGATCTAACGGTCGCATTTGAAATTTGAGGACACGTGGACGTCGCAGGGCGACCAGACGCGGTTGAGCGCGTCCGGTCAGTCACGACCGGCGCGTCCGGTCGTCCTGAGTTTTGCCCAGTAAAGGGGTAACGGCTCTATTTGACCGTGGGGTTATAAATAGATGCCTTGGCTGGCTGTGGCCGTAAGCTGAGCACACTTTAGCCTTGGTGGCTTGTGTGGTAGTGCTTGGAAGCCCTCTAACTCACTCATGCTTGATAGTGTTCATCGGATCGAGTGAGAGAGCGATTCTAGTGCGTTGCATCGAGAGGATTGCATCGAGTGGCACTAGGTGATCGTGTTGCAAGCCGGTGGTGCTTGTTACTCTTGGAGGTTGCCACCTCCTAGATGGCTTGGTGGCTTGCGACTCCGTTGAAGCACGCGTGGAGATTGTGCGTGGCTCCGGAGGAGGATTTGTGAGGGGGATTGTGCTCACCCCGCGGGGATCACGAAGAGCAACTCTAGTAAAGCTCGTGGCTTGGAGGATCCCTATCTTGAGAGTGGATGTGCGGCACCCGCTGAGGGTTTGACTCTTGATAGTCAATTAGCTCGTGATCCATCAAGTGGGTGTATCGCCACAACGGGGACAAGCTTAGTGGCAACCAAGTGAACCTCGGTGAAAAACCGCCGTGTCAACATTGTGTACATCTTCTCGGTGGTTTGCTTTCGATTCACAAGCTTGTATTTACATTCATATACTTGTGCTTGTGTAGTTGCTCTTGTAACTAGTTTGCTTGTGTAGTTAGCTAGTTATCTTCTTGCTTGTGTAGCATAGAAGTAGCTCCCGTTGCGTGGCTAATTTAGTTTGTGTAACCTTGTTAGTCATATTGCTTAGTTTGTGTAGCTAAGTAATTTGCGCTCTCTAGTTTGGCATTAGTTGCCTTGCTATTGAGCATTGCTAGTGAGCATAGGTGGCTTCGTGCTTTTGCTTACTAGAATTGTGTAGGAGCTCCCCAGCTTTGCTAAAGTACTAGTGCATAGGTTTGTGTGACCTTGCTCTAGAATTATTTAGGAGAGCTCTTGCTAAGGAAAGCACCTTAGTTACATATTTAGGATCTTTGTGAGGTGCTTGTGAACTTAGATAGAGGGGTATAGTCTTGGCTAGACCGATAGTTTTAATTCCGCATTTGTTTCGGTTTGCTGACGAGATTAATTTTAGAAAGGACTATTCACCCCCCCCTCTAGTCCGCCATCTCGACCCTTCATCTGTTCATGACCGGACTCCCAGTGGAGTAGGGTCTGGTTGAGTTGAGCAGCGCGTCTAGTCCGGTCTGTTTGAGCGCGTGCAGAAGTGACCGTTGGAGGCTAACGGTCAGCGTTGAATCTAGAAGACATGTGGCGCGATCCAGGCAACCGGACCCTGACTAAAGATGGTCCAGTTGGCTAGGGAGGGTCCGGTCCGGACCCTACGCAGGGAGGATTTGGGGCAACGACTCTTTTCTCTCTTGGGCTATAAATAGAAGTGATGGCCGGCCTTGGGCTGGTTTCTGAGCACCCTCATGCCTTGGTGGCTTGTGTAGGTGTTCTTGAATGCCCTCTAACTCACTTGTGCTTGCAAGAGCTTGATTCGATTGCGAGGAAGTGATTCTAGTGCGTTGCTTTGAGATATTGCATCGAGTGGCACTAGGTGTTCGAGTTGTAAGCCGGTGGTGCTTGTTACTCTTGGAGGTTGCCACCTCCTAGACGACTTGGTGGCGAGTTCTCCATTGTGAAGCACGCAAGAATATTGTACGTTGCTCCAAAGAAGGATTTGTGAGGGGTATCGTGCTCACCCCATGGGAGTCACGAAGAGCAACACTAGTAGAGCATGTCATTGAGCTAGCCTCACTTTAGGGTAGGTTCTTGCGGTGCCCAACGTGTGGGTTTGCCAGGTGATGCCAATTAGCCACCAAACCACCAAGTAAGTGGTCAACACAACGGGGACTAGCGTGTTGACAAACACGTGAACCTTGGGAGAAAAATTATCATGTCAACCTTACTCTGCTTCCTATTGGTTTGCATTCCCCATACACAAGCTTGTATTTACTTTCATATATTGTGCTTGTATAGTTGCTCTTGTAATTAGTTAGCTTATGTAGCTTGCTAGTTACCTTCTTGCTTGTATAGCATAGAAGTAGCTTCCTTGTGTAACTAGTTTACTTTTATGGTAAATTAGTTACCTTCTTAGGTTGTGTAGCTAAGTATTTGAGCTTTCTAATTTGGCTTGTGTAGCCTTATTATTGAGTATTGCTAGTAAGCTTAGGAGCTTTGTGTTTTTGCTTACTAGTTTGTGTAGGAGCTCCCCCGGTTGCCAAGGTACTAGTTGCATATGTTTGTGTGACATTGCTCCTAGAATTGCTTAGGTGAGCTCTAGCAAGCCCAGCACCTTTATTGCCTAATTATGATCCTTTTAAGGTGCTTGAGAATTTAGATAGAGGGGCGTAGTCTTGGCTAGATCGATAGTTATAATTCCGCATTTGTTTTGGTTAATCGACACGATCATTTTTAGAAAAGGATTATTTACCCCTCTCTAGTCCGCCATCTCGACCCTATAGTGGGGTTGAGAAATCTTGGCAAAAAAAGAGTGGGTTCAGAAAAAAGTTGCAGAGTGCAAAGTGATGAGGTCCATAGACGCATAGTCTATGTTGGGATCTACTCCCTTCTTCGCAAAAATAATTATGCTATGGGATAAGTGCTTGTCAAACTTTTTAAACTTGGTCAGCTTTATTGAAAATATTAGCAATATTTATACTACTAAATAAATTTATTATAAAAATATATTCAGTGATACATCTAATGGTACTCATTATGCATTATAAATGTTAATATTTTTTTTATTTATAATTGATCAAAGTTAAAAATGTTTGGCTTATCGGAAAGTGAAAATGATATTTTTGTGGGACGAAGTAGCAAATATTTACTGCTGCCCGCGTTGTAGACGCGTCATCAACAATTTATCGATGATAACAGGAGTGTAAAGAATTCAAGGTATCGAGCTGATAATTAATTACGCAAATAGCCATCGAACTGTTTATTTGGCAATAATAGAAACGAATGAATGTTGCATTGAAAAGAAAGGATCATATATATATATATATATATATATATATATATATATATATATATATATATATACTCTGCAGCTGGCTACAGAATAACTTATTCTGTAGCCACTTGAGTTATGATAATTACTATGCTAATTTACGATATTACAATAACTCCTTACTATGTGAGTTACTATAATATTACAGTAAATATTCTCATGTGTTATAGTAACCTAACTATCGTAAATATGTATTGATAGTATCGTAAATTTGTATATAAAATTATCATAAATGGAAGTGTCTACAGAATAACTTATTTTTGTTGCTGGCTACTATATATATATATATATATATATATATATATATATATATATATATATATATATATATATATATATATATATATATATATATATATATATATATATATATATATATATATATATATATAACTCTGGTGAGTGCATAGGCATGGTCCCACACGTCTCCGTTTTGGTTGGTGTCCATGGCCTCCATGCATCGTTTGAATGAATCAAAAGAAGAAATGGTCAGGGGTGCAGTGCAGGCGCGCTTGATCAGCAGCAGTGCGTGCGCGGGTTGGACCCCGACGATTTAGCGCCAAGCAACAACTGCGTGAGCATCCCGACGCCGCTCTCCAGCCAGCTGCCGGTGCTGGTGCCGGCGTCGCCCTCCAGGGGCCTCGCCGCAGCGGCAAGGACGCTCATAACTTGCACCAAGAAGACGAGAAGCAACACCACCTTGGCCATCTTCACCGTCGTCGCCATTGTTGTTGCTTCTGCGGTGATCAGTGATGGTCTGATGGTTACGGTCTGAAGTCTGAACTGTGAAGCAAGTCGAAGGAAGCACGTACTAAGGCGGGTTATGGAGTCAGTCAGAGATGAGCGTCAGGCAGCAGGGCGAGCTTGCTTGGGAGTTGGGAGCTCAATCCCAAGTTTCTCTCCTTGTGCTTACTGGAACGATGCCTACGTTTGGGAGAGAGCCTGGGCGTGGAGCTCCTTTATATAGCGGCGACGCCGTCGAGTTCAGACAGGCGTACGGCTTCCAACTCGTTGCTATATACGCCGGTCGGTCAGTAGTCAGTACAGTACGCGCGCGGTTGCATGCCCGGTTTGAAGTCTCGCGCGTGTTGTTGCTTGCAGCGGCAGTATGGACAGCTGTTTCAAACGCGAGGACGGACAAGGAGAACCCGTGCGCGACTCGTTCAATCTGTGGCGCGCCGTGCCGGAGCCCGCTTGCCCCCGGTCTCCCACGCGGCCGGCGGGGTTCCGGTGTGAACTGCGAGTCGCCGCCTGCTGGCCCGATGGGCGCCTGCCGAGTCCTTGAAGCGTTCGCGCTTCGTTCGACGACCAGAGCAAAAGCCTAGTCCGGCCCGGAACGTGCATCGCCGCGACGGAAAGCGTGCTTTTGAATGTTTGAATCTTTGTTTAAGATTTCTTTTCAGCTGGTCAAACAAGAAGAATTTGAGCATATAGTACGTACAATGTTTGGTTGCGCGCGGGTTCAACGAGAATGTGAAACGGGTTGGGCATGGACATACTCTGTGTGTGCGTGTCGTCCAAGGTTGATGACGTACGCATACGGGGACAAAACCACTGCCGCGCTACTATATTATTGGACTATTGGAGTACGTACTACAGTACTATAGTACAGGAGTACATAAGCACTTGGTCAAGACTTGTTGCTCTTGGATTGGATGGATGAAATTTCATTGTTTGACCCGCCCCCACAATTCTCATTCTAACTCAGACAAACACTAGTAGCTCCCCTCCCCCCCTGCATCTCAAATTCTCAATTTAGGACCGGACCAGACTTTTTCATATTCTAACTTGAATCCTTAGCAGGAGTGGTAGTTGCCATGAAGCATCATCATGCATTTGCTTGCGCATGAGGAAGATTTGACTTGGGATCAGAGGCAGCAGGGAGCGAGTCATGATGATCGTGGCACTCGGTTTTGATTCGGAAGATCAAAGGTGCTGACCGACCATTCATATATAGGAGCAGAGCAGCTGCATAATAAGTAGTGATAGTTTAGCTGCCTGCCCTGCCGAGGTCAAGAGGTTAGAACCTGTCCGGCGAAAAGTACGAGGGCGAGACTCGGAAAACAGCGACCGTTTCCTACACGGCAGCGAGGGGCTACACGTATGCGCATATGCACCAGTCAAGGGCCCCAAGTGCGACGAGGGAGGCTCACGCCCCCTGCACCAAACCCTCACCTATATAAGAACAGCCCCGCGGCATGCATCCAACAACACATCCAAGGCCAAGCTCCAACAACAAGAACCTGAACGAACAAGAGGCATCTAGCTTCTCCGGAGCAGTAACCCTAGGCATCTCACTCACCCTTGGTCTCTCTTCTCCGGCTTGCCGCTTGAATCACGTCATCCCTGTCTGCACGATCAACGACGTACGTTCATGGCGGCCTTGATGGGGATGGTGAAGGTGGTGCTGCTGCTCGTCTTCTTGATCCAAATCATCAACGTCCTCACCGTCTCCGCGAGGCCGTTCAAGGGAGAAGGGCCGATCGAGATGGTGGTGGACATGTTCGGCGACAAGAAGCAGTCGGGATCCAACCCTCCCTCGCACTGCTGCAATTAGTAATACTAGCAGCTAGCCGACCGGTTGCATGAACGATGGCGATAATAGGCTTTTTTTTCTGCAACTGAAGCTAACCACAGGTTAGGTTGCAGATCAGGGCGTATATATGTACAGTAGTTTTGCCTCTTCTTCAGTTCATCACGGATGGAATGGAGGGGATCATGATTTTTTTTCGAGGTCTGGAGCTAGGCGCCTAGGCCAAGAAAAGAAAGATGTATAATTGTGGTGCACGGGCATGCAAGGCCACGCCCTGTGATTGGAATTGGATTCATTCTTTTTTTTTCCTTGTTTGATTTGAAGCAACGAGTCATTTAATATATACTACCATTCTGTCATCTCTTGTCTCATGACCATGTCGAATAATTATTTCCTGCCAGTTGAACAAATGAAGTTTCTTAACGAAACCTCATTGTTGTGCCCGGTTTGTGTTGGAATATTGGCGGTAGCGTCGGTGTTTGGTGAACCGACGTGTGCCGCGCTGTTGTTGTATTGGCGGTAGGTCCTTCACACTACTAGTTCGTTGCTTGGACACTGGGACTGCGGACGGGGCTAGACCGGCAAAAAAAAACGAGCCATTTGATCGATCGATCCAGCCTTCCGGCACGCGACTTTGAACGGGAGAGAATGTCAAATTACGTACTATATGTAAACATTGACCGCAGGTTTTTCCCTTTTCTTAGATTATTATATACGGGTACGTAAGATTACGCAAAAGGTGTTGTACTACCTAAAATAATCTTGAAGGGATATGGAACAGAAATACTACATGCTATGCTACTGTTTGCGGTTGAAAATAAAAAGGAGGAAAGGAGAAGCATGTCCTTTGAGAATATTATTAAAGTGAGAGAAATACTAAATTGATGAACAGATTTAAAGTTGTTTATCTATATATCTCTTATATATAGAGTAAAATCCCAATACAAGTCCAATCTATAGCACCACGGTGTTCCACGTCATCAACTAGCTGAACGATCACACATCCTCTGTCATTAGGGTGTTTGGTTGTACATCGTAAACTTTAGTCGCTGTCCGATCGGACGTTTGAACACATGCATAGAGTATTAAATATAGATTATCTATAAAACTAAATACACAGATTGAGACTATTTTACGAGATGAATTTTTTAAGCCTAATTAGTCCATGATTTGAAAATATTGTGCTACAGTAAATACGTGCTAATGACGGATTAATTAGGCTTAATAAATTTATCTTGCAGATTACAAACGGATTCTGTAATTTATTTTTTTATTAGTATCCGAATATCCATACAACACCCCCACGTAACACCTCCTTAATTTTAGTCAATAGATCCAAACACCCCCTCAGCTATGTACAGCTCTAAAACAGTGCACTTCGTTTTATATTCAAGAATAAAAAAAAGTCACCAATATTGATAAAGGGTGCTGCATTCGTCACTTACATGGCCACATTTCCTGCCTTTGGTATGCCCTCTCTCTGCGGCGTGGATTCTCTGACTTGCTGTGGTAACCCTCACCCGGATGCCATCCAACTGTCATCTAACTGTTGGAAGCTTTTCACTTTATTACTCCTTCCAATTTCTTAAAGGATGTCATTTTTGACAATGACATAGTCTCCAAAGCATAATTGTGACTTCTATTTTTTATAAAAATATTTATTGAAAAGTGACATATGTATATTTGTATAAAGTATTTTTTAAATATATCTATTTATATGATTTTTATATTTTCAAACTCAACAATTCAAAAGTTATTTATAATTTTATATTTTTAATGTTTGACATAAGCCTGGTCTAAAACGACTTTGTTTAGGGAACTGGAGAAAGTAGTGCTTAGCTGACATGCAAATAGCAGCCCATTTAAAGCCTCACGAACTGAGCAAGGATAGTTGGCAGAATTTTCTTTTTCTGTGCGGCTTATCTTTTTTATAAAAAACTTTTTATATATAAGCTTAGATAAAGATAAAATTTATATCAAAATTTTAGTTCTCAAGAATATTTGTAACTTTGTAGTATATGACTGGCAGGGAAGGGGATATACCAGTACGGTACAGTATACAAGTTTAGGGAGCCGAGTGTGTATTTTGAAAGTCCTAGTACCGGGATGAGAACTTAGGACAAGTTTAGAAAGCTAAATACGCGATTTTAAAGTACCGAGACCTGAATAACTTAGGACAAGTTTAGAAAACTAAATACGCAAATTTGAAGTATTGAGACCTAAATAAGAACTCAGGACAAGTTTAGAGAGCTGAACGTGCAGTTTAAAAGTACCAAGATCTAGATCAGAACTCGGGACATGTTCACTAATCGATATAAATATATTGATCAACAAATACTTTGCATCAACTTTTTCACACAAAATGGTTTTAAATGAAAAAGTCATGTACCACAAAGTTATAGATATTATGAGAACTATAATTTTCATATAAGTTTTATCTTTGTTTCGGTATTAAGATGGATTCAAATTTTTATCTGGGCTCATGTAAAATTTTTGATATAAAAAAGATAAGCCGCACAGGGAGAAAAATTCTGCCAACAGTACTTGCCCTTTCCGTGAACTGTTATCTTTTTCATTAGTGAATTGGGCTTTAAATGAGTAGCTTTTTTGCATCTCAAAGCACTGATAAAGTGAAGAGCTTCCTAACCGTTGGATGGCAATTGGATGACATCTGTAACGGAACCGTCCAAATTATAAGAGCACAAGTTCAAAAACAATCGTCGAAACGATCAAATTCTCAAACTTGAGCCCATATAACTCCGGTAGTCTACGAAATCACGAGGGATTTCAAACCAAACCGAGAGCAACCAAGATCGTAGTGATTCAACATAACACAACACTTGTTACAACAGTTCGTAAGTAGCTCTCATACATCGGAGTACAAATAATTTTATTATAAAACTAAAATAAAGATTAGCGGAAGCAACATAATTTCTGAAACCATTTAAAATCAAATACTGCCAGTACATAGTCACATCCTGCAAAAGCATACCAGAAGAGATACTACAGAGACCATGCCCATATGGTCTAGTCTTCACACCCACATGGCGAAGACAATACTTGCAGCAACAAGTACGAATCTGCTACCTGCAACAGGTGGGAATAAACCCTGAGTACGAGAAGATACTCAGCTAGACTTACCCGACAAAAACCAGAAACAACGGTGACACCAAGGAGTATGCAAGGCTTTATAAGGTGGGCTAGCTTGACTCATTTGCAGAAAAGCTTATTACAGATAAGTAATCATTAAAGCTTAAGCATCGAGTTAATAATCATTAACCTGTCATCTAGATTAGCACTTGTACTAGAGCAATCACTTCATTAGGAGCAAACAATATTAACCATAGCAGGTATAATAAGGCCATCATTATCATTATCATCAATTCCAAACTATCATTAATAATTAGTGTATCTATGCTGGAGATAACCAGTCAAGTTTCTCACTATCCGGGAGAGACGACGACTCGAATCGATTCCAACTCAGCTGAGGGGGGTATTCCTGACACTCGCCCGGCAAACCACGCTAAAGGCAGTCGTAGATAACCTTTGGTACAACTCAGGGTGAGCCCGAATAGCGCCGCGTTCTCGGGGATACCAGTGGCCAGGATGCTCAGGACTTTTAACTCACCTGCCCTTAGACCATATGGCTTCCTTCCGAGACGACTTTCACTTTTCGACTTCGCAGCCTGAGTTGAGCTACTAGGCTTCGCGGTCGGCAACCTCAGGCCGGCCAACTAAATGTCAGGCATGCGTTCAAAATGACATAGAAGGCTCCAGGTCTCGGTCCTTAATCGACACAGACGGGGATAGATCCACACCCAAGACCTCCATGCCTTGCTGTTTCACTATCATCATCCCGCCCGGTCTCATTTCATTTTATTACACATGGTTCACTTCCACGATAGCAAATATAGCCAACCGTGACCTGACAAAGCCCTATATCTCGCAGGTGACAGGAAATCACCCGACTTCTACCGATCTAATTTAGCAGGGCTAAGCATAGATACGATCCTGTCTACATAGGATTTAAGGTTCGAATTGCTGGACAAGGAGTGTTATCAGTGCAGCAAGGGTTTCCAACCAACTCCTATCACGTAATGCAACAATACATATAACATGTATATAAAGATAATTGAGTTTAAAGTAGGAGGCTTATAATGCTCCGGGGCTTGCCTTAACCGAAAGAAGATAGATCAAGGATCAGCTTCAAGAACGGTTTTCACGTCTTTTCCGGCTTCGTCGGACTGGGCCTCCAGCTCCAGAACGGACTCCAACTTCAGGTTCCACGTTCAGCGAGACTTTGCTCATAACACGATTCTCGGCACACCTATTGCATGAATATGCATCCAATGAATTTCATGTATGCACCAAGAATGACATGATGATTTATGAACACACATGAATGATGTGAAGATGGGTGTAATGACATAGCAACATCGTGAGCACAAAACCAAGTTATGTGGTGCTCTAATCAAATCACTTCAAGGTTAGGTGCAAATTTCCTCTCTGGTATTAACATGTTTGAACATCTCTAAGAAACCACTAAGTAGCACAAAGTTAAGACTAAGCACACATATAACAAGATTTCAGAAATTTAGTATTTCCAACATATTATCAACAGTAGCTAAGAAAACTCATAACTGGAGTTCTACAAATCCAAATGACTTGAAAGAGGACATTCTGTAAAGCTTATGAAATTGTCTATATTTCATTTATAAACATCTAAGCATGATTTCATCATTTACCAAGTTAAAATAGCACATGTACAGAATCTATTCTAAAAGACAGAGAGCAAAACAATTCTGAAGTCAGCTTGGGACAACTGTCATTTCTAAACTATACGTCCAAATGCTACAAAAATTTACCAGCAACTAGTTCATGAAATCCTCAACAACTTTGCTATAGATCACCAAGCATGAAAACATCATTAACATAGCCTAATTTACTTAACCACCAAATCTATCCAGAAAAGATAGATTTGTACAATTAAATAGTAAGTGATGTTGAGAACCTCACAAAGACCTATACAACTTCACTAATAGTTAGATCATGTTCCATTAACACCAAATCAAGTCATGGCACTAGCATAAACATTTATCTAATCCCTCTTTTCTATTTATTTAGAATACATAAGCATAAATGACATCATATATAAAATGTAACTAGAAAATTCTAATAAAATTATAGAGGAAAATAAATGCTACCAAGAGGCTACCCTAAAAAATTCACCTCATTTTGACAAGTAGATTAGGAGATATCAAAATAAACAAAAGTATAAGCAATATAAAGCACATACAAAAAGGGAATTTATAACTGAAGCATGTGACCTCCAAAATTCATGAAAATTTAACTGGAGTAACATCAAAGCAATCTTAGCATCTCACAAAAATTTCATTGCCAAAGGATTAATACACAGAGAGCTACAAAATTATCTAAATCGCCTAATTAAATAAAATGCCTAGCAAGATTAAATACAAACTTCAGAAAGCACTAACTAACATACCATATATTATATTTTCTAAATAAACTAGACATTTCATGGAGCACAGTGCAAGTTTAATCATCTCAATTGGACATTTCTAGCCCTAGTTATGATTCTACAAACTTTAGCACAATAAATTCACTTTCTGGAAAAAGAAAACAATTCCAAAAGCCTAAACGGGCCTGAACTCCACCGGCCTGCTAAGGCCTTGGGGCCAACCGTGACACGCCGGCCCACACGAAGCCCAGCAATCAAACAGAGGGGGGGGACACGCGCTGACCAGCAGGGCCCGCCCGTCACAGACGCCGGACAGGGGAGGGAGGAGGCGGCGGCAGTAGCTTGCCGCCGGTGGCAGCTCCGGCGTGGTCGAGGGCACCAACATGCTCCTCGAGCCATCCCGCATCGATATAGATAGGTCAAGGGTAGGCTAGGGTTAGAGGAAGTGCTCGCCGCCGGTGATGGCGGACGGCGGAGGGATACGACGGTGCTCCGACGAGGTCCGGCAATAGCTAGCACAATGAAGCTCGGTATGAGCTTCTTGGACTCACGAGGAAGCTGAGGGAATGGGGAAAAAGAGGTGAAAGGGTCTCGGTGATAGCTGGCCACGGTGAGCTCCAACTCCAGCGAGGTCGGTTCGCGACGGTGATGACAGAACCGGCGAATTTCGCCCTCACCTTTGCTTGATCGACTCGTCGGAGGGGCGAACGAGGTAAAGGAGATGATGGCGAAGCTGTGGCCGCAATTAGGCAGGCAAGGGATGCGGTGGTGGGTGTGCACATCGGCGACAGAGCTGGCGGTGCTCGGTCCTCAGCTTCAGCGCGCACAGATGGAGGGGAAAGGAGAGAATGGAGAGGGAGAGGCGGGTTGTGGCGTCGTGGAGGTCTTGAGGAGTGCCATGGCCTGACCGGTGGACCCCAAGCCGGCGTACGACTGCCACGACCCGCCCACGTGGCATCGACGGCCTGAAGCCGATCGGCCATGACCGAGTTCAGTTACTGAACTGAAGACGCCGATTCAGTCAAGAAACCGACTGACAGACGAACTTCACTGCCCTAGAGCTCCCAATCTAAATCGATTCAGTGCAAATTGTAATTGACAAACTTGTAGAGCTATGTGGGGGCTTCGACTTTGTCAATAAGGACTTAGGCTAGTTTGGCCTGGGTTGGAAGATAAAATGTCCCAAAGTGAGGCACCTTGAAACTGAAATGCACCCTGACTTAGAATATTTTTCTAAGTATAGAAACAACATGAATTCCTAGATTGTGGGCCCTGTTTGAGCAGGTTCTAGCCATTTTCATGAGATGGTCCTATTGAGACTTTTGTTCCTTGATAAATTGGCTACAACTTTGGTAATGGGTGCACAACCATGCAAGGTCTCTAGTTTGGACTTTCTAATCAGTCAAACAGAGTCACTTTGTAGGTCACCCCAAGTCAAACCTCCCTTTAGAGGGCAAATTAGTCATTTTGGTCCACATGAACAGTGCTCCACTAGGTGTCCTATGCATAGTTAAGCTACTAGAGATCATGTAAGAGCATCACAAGTGTCATCTACACAAAAAAACCCTAGCAACACATAAAGGAAACACATAGAAAACCACAAATGTTGCAATTGTTTCAAATGTTGCAAAAGAATGTTTCAACACTTCTACTAATCAAACATGATGCTATGCTCATGATAAGAGACTAGGATGCCATGATCATGCATTATGAATGCATTATGAGGCTAACTAACACCAGGGGTGTTACAGCCCTCCCCCTTATAAAAAAATCTCGTCCCAAGATTTGAAAGTCGTACCATTTTTCATAAAAAATGGAATAGTTGTCCTTTAAATAATCCTCTCTTTCCCAAGTTGCATCACGTTCACCGTGATTACTCCAAACCACCTTGTATAATTTGACTACTCGATTTCGATTTACCCTTTCTAGAGTATCCAGAACATATATCGGTTTCTCCTCGTAAGAAAGATCATATTTCAATTTGATGCGTCTCACTTCTACTCTTTCCTCAGGAAGACGGAGACACTTCTTCAATTGCAAAACATGGAAGACTAGAAAGATAGCTCCCAACTCACGAGATAAACTAAGCTTATAAGCTACTCTTCCACTTTTCTTGATGATCTGATAAGGTCCAACGTATCGAGGCTCAAGCTTTCTTTTGATCCCAAAATGCTTTATCCTCTCATAGGGGACACCTTCAGATAGACATGGTCACCTATTTCAAACTCAATAGGTTTCCTCCTATTATCTGCGTAGCTCTTTTGTCTAGCCTGAGCGGCTGCTATATTTTTCTCTATAGCACGGACTTGCTCCTCGGCTTCTTTTACAAAGTCAATACCATAGAGCCTTCTTTCTCCTGGTTCCACCCAGTTCAAAGGAGTTCTACACTTGCGACCATATAAAGCTTCAAATGGAGCCATCTTGATGCTCTCTTGATAACTGTTGTTGTAAGAGAATTTAGCGAGAGGCAACCATTTCTCCCAAGAGCCATTACAAGAGATGATGCAAGCTCTAAGCATATCTTCAAGAATCTGATTCACACGCTCAGTCTGTCCCGACGTCTGTGGATGATAAGCAGAACTATAGACCAAATTAGTTCCAAGATTCTGATGTAGGCGCTCCCAGAAACGAGCAGTAAACGGTGACCCTCTGTCAGAGACAATAGACTTAGGCACTCCATGAAGACGTATAACTTCTTGGAAGTAGATATCAGCATATTGGTGTGGGTGATAGTTACTCTTCACGGGGATAAAGTGAGTAGACTTTGTCAAACGATCTACTATAACCCAAATAGAATCAAAACCTCTTTGGGTGGTTGGTAATCCGACGATAAAGTCCATAACAATGTCGTCCCATTTCAAACCTGGAACAGACAAAGGTGGGAGTAAACCAGGCTTCATGTGAATGGCCTTAACTCTACAACAATTATCACACCTAGCGACGTAGGCTGCAATTTCCTTCTTCATCTTGGTCCACCAATAGTATGGCTTGAGATCCTGGTACATCTTACTGCTGCCAGGATGGATGGATAACTTAGAAGAATGGGCTTTAGATAAGATTTGATTTCTAAGCTCTCTATCTTTTGGCACAACGAGTCTATCCTTGAACCAGAGAATTCCCTTCTCATCGATTCGAAAATGCTTAGTTTCTTGCTCTTTCATCTTTCTCTTGAAGTGAAATACACCAGTATCAGTCTTTTGTAACTCAATGATTCTACTTCTCAAAGAACAATCCACAGTGATATGATGGAGTACAACGGGATGCAAGAGATGAGACAAATGAAAATCTTCTTCTATCAAAGAGTTGCAATGAGATTTTCTACTCAAGGCATCGGCAACCACATTTGCTTTACCAGGATGGTAATGCACCTAGAGGTTATAATCCTTAATCAACTCTAACCATCTTCTCTGGCGCATATTTAACTCAGGTTGAGTAAATATGTGCTTAAGACTCTTATGATCTGTATAAATATTGCATATATTTCCAAGCAAATAGTGTCTCCAAATTTTCAGAGCATGGACGATAGCAGCTAACTCTAAGTCATGAATCGGATAGTTAACTTCATGTTTTCTTAACTGACGTGAAGCATACGCAATAACTCGGCCTTCTTGCATAAGTACGCCACCTAAACCAGTACCCGATGCATCACAATACACATCAAACGGTTTCTCAATGTCAGGTTGCGCTAATACAGGAGCTGATGTCAACAAAGTCCGTAGAGTGTGGAAAGCTTGCTCACACACTGGAGTCCAATCAAACTTTATATCCTTCTCAAGTAGTCGAGTCATAGGCTTAGCTATCTTAGAGAAATCCGGGATAAAATGACGATAGTAGCCAGCCAATCCAAGAAAACTCCGAACTTCATGGACTGTAGTTGGTGTCTTCCAATCCAAAACTTCTTGTACCTTAGTCGGGTCTACTGAAATTCCCTCACCAGAAAATACATGACCAAGGAAAGGTACCTTCTTTAACCAGAATTCACATTTGCTGAACTTGGCGTAGAGCTTATGTTCACGTAATCTGGATAAAACAATTCTTAGATGCTCGGCATGTTCTTCTTCATTTTTAGAATAGATGAGGATATCATTAATGAATATCACCACAAACTTGTCCAGCTCTCGCATGAATACTGAATTCATCAGGTACATGAAATGTGCAGGAGCATTGGTCAGACCAAAAGACATGACAAGATATTCATATAACCCGTATCTGGTAGAGAAAGCGGTCTTTGGTATGTCTTCCGGACGGATTTTAATTTTGTGATAACCAGATCTCAGATCAATCTTCAAGAATACCTTTGCTTTAGATAACTGATCAAACAAGATATCAATACGAGACAACGGATACTTGTTCTTGATAGTGACTGCATTGAGTGGTCGATAGTCTACACACATACGCAGAGACTGGTCCTTCTTCTTCACAAAGACAGCAGGACAACCCCACAGAGAAGAACTAGGACGGATCAACCTTTTGTGTAAAAGTTCGCTAAGTTGTGTCTTGAGTTCAGTTAACTCATTCGGCGGCATTCTATATGGTCTTTTAGAAATTGGTACGGTACCCGGAATTAACTCAATCTTGAATTCTACATCACGATCTGGAGGTAATCCTGGCAAATCATCGAGAAAAACATCTAGAAATTCACACACTATAGGAACTTCTGTAATCTCTCTTGTTTTTGCTATCATAGCGTTAACTGTAGTCTGAGGACTAACATCTCGAGGAAGTTGCACTAGAAAAGCTTATTGATCTTTTGGATCCCTCAACATAACCACTCTTGTAGAGGTATCGATCAGAACATCGTTCCCACTTATCCACTTCATACCTAAGATTACATCTAGGCCCAATCCGGGTAATACCACGAGATCTAGATCATACAGCCGTCCTTCTATCTCGATCTTTGCTCCTAAGACCAACTGGTTGGTTGAAATATTATTTCCAGCAGCACTAATATTATACCCACTATTATCTAAAGTAATGACTTTCATACCAGGCTTGGCTGCAAACGTTGAACTGATAAAAGAGTGGGAAGCACCTGAATCAAACAGCATGATTGCAGGATGTTGGTTCACTAAAAATGCACCAGCAGTGATAATCTCACCCGTAGGAATGGATTCCACCGTAGTGTATCGAACCCATCCTTTACACACATCTGCCTTGTTATCATTTGATTTCTTCTGCGGGAGAGGACAATCTCTGGCCCAATGACCTTACATCTTGCAATTCCAACATGGCCGGTTACTTGGCGGTGCCTTAGGCTTTCCTTTCTTAATATTGCTCCTCTTGACTGGATCCTGTGTCTGATATGGTTGATATCTAGTAGATATGCCAGGCAAATAATACTGAGGTGTAATCACCACCAGAGTATTGGTTGTTGGTGCTTTAGATTCATGAGATTTCTCATGGCTCTTAGAAGCAGCGTACACAGCATTATAGTTCTCTTGAAGGATAGTATCACTGACAAACTTGTTGAAAGTTGCACATTTGCTATTGCACATGGCCTTCATCAATTTGGGACACAGCCCTCTTTTAAAACTTGCAATCTTCTTAACTTCCGTATTAACAAATTCTGGAGCATATCTTGACAAGTTGATGAAAGCAGTTACGCTGTTGTCTCTTTGGGTGAGCTTCATAAACTCGGTGTGCTTGATTGCCATGAGGCCAGCAGGAACATAATGTCCCCGAAATGCTTCCTTGAACTGATCCCAAACTACTTCTGTATTCTCAGGCAGGGTATTCCGATGGTGACACCACCAAACACCTGCAGGTCCTTGCAATTGTTGCGAAGCATATTCTGTTTTCATATTATCTGCCACCTTGAGCACACGGAACTTCTGTTCGATAGTGTTCAACCATTCGTATGCGTGAAGTGGCTCTTCTGCTTCTCAAAAAATAGGAGGCTCAGTATCCAAGAAATCCTTATAGTTGTTGTACTGGGCAGGCTCAGGTTCCGGATGGACATGGTTTCTGATACTCTCGTCCAAGGCTCGCTGACTTTTGGCAAGCACTTGCAGCAACTCAGCAGAGGTAGGTTGCGGAGGAGACGATGGCGGTTCTGTATTGCCACGACTCCGACTGCTAGAGTGAAACTGATGAGACATCTGCAAGTAGATGAAACGAGTAAGCATTGATGACGTCGGAAGGCTGCTGATGAATTACATAAGCATGAGGAAGAGATAGTATCCAACTATCCAAAGTCCATTCTCAAAAGAGGGAAATTTCTTTGTTTGAGGTATGGATCTTCTGACAAGATAGGGAATGACATCCAAGGAAAAGGTTCACGAGAAGATAACACATTGGTGTAGCTCTCTTAATGGATCATGACTAGCAATCCTTGATACCTGCACGTGCCGAGCAGCACAACCTTGTGTCGCGCGCCACAGGAGGCTCCCGGTTTCATCGCGGCACCATGGAGTACTAATTGCAACACCATTACCGAACACACACCCATGAGGAATCCTCACATGTCAGGAATTAGGTGTGTAGAAACAGTATCATCCAAAGAGAGGGTAGCAAACAAGGATAGATAAAAGGGTAGAAGCAATGGAGAGGCGAGTTGCAGATCAAAACACATCCCAACTCGAGGAGATACATCTTGAAATTGTATCTTGTTTTCCTTCCTGGGCTAGGTATGAATTTGGTTTCAAGGCTGACACTACTGACCACTCCACTAGGTTGGTTGACTACCACAATTCTTTATGAAAGAAATGCAACTATTTATGGGACAACTATTTGGAGGAAAGAAAATTTTTAAAGAATAGAATAAGCAATTTATAAGGGAGGGAGTAATGCAGAATGTAATGTATGATGCAAACATGGTGCATGCACGAACCGTACGTCCTCACAAACCTAGAAAGAATGTGAAATTTCTAGCGTATATTTCGGTGGCATACACACGTTCTCTCAATAACGATAACCAGTCGCTCTACAGGGAACGTTGTTAGTGTACCTGCAGAAATTTGCATTTCAGCCCAACAATTCCCAATATAGCACACAAGAAAGTAGTAAACTAAATACTTTCCATACATACATATCCCGATGTATATACTTCAGTATCAAAGCTAACCGACAGGTTTACCCACAATTAAGTACCCTCATAGATACATGGTTAGACATGTAAGTATGCGAGTATCCACAACTACTCTCCCCTAGACCGACGGTTGGACGGTCATGCTCTCACAACTCCCACTTACCAGGGCGTAGAGGTATTTTGATCCATACATTACCACCCAAACGGACGGCATCCATACAATAGCACGTCGTATGGACAACGAAATAGAAAACAAGCAAGAACCCCCAAGTTAGTACCTTAGTAAGCCACCTAATATTCCTTATTTGGGCATATAGGATATGACCACTGGCACTCTTTAAATTAGAATTAAGATTTTTCACAAAAGCTTTTGTTTAAATACACAAATGACGTGTTTACGGTTGAATCTTGCTCCGATACCAGCTGTAACGGAACCGTCCAAATTATAAGAGCACAAGTTCAAAAACAATCGCCGAAACGATCAAATTCTCAAACTTGAGCCCATATAACTCCGGTAGTCTACGAAATCACGAGGGATTTCAAACCAAACCGAGAGCAACCAAGATCGTAGTGATTCAACATAACACAACACTTGTTACAACAGTTCATAAGTAGCTCTCATACATCGGAGTACAAATAATTTTATTATAAAACTAAAATAAAGATTAGCGGAAGCAACATAATTTCTGAAACCATTTAAAATCAAATACTGCCAGTACATAGTCACATCCTGCAAAACCATACCAGAAGAGATACTACAGAGACCATGCCCATATGGTCTAGTCTTCACACCCACATGGCGAAGACAATACTTGCAGCAACAAGTACGAATCTGCTACCTGCAACAGGTGGGAATAAACCCTGAGTACGAGAAGGTACTCAGCTAGACTTACCCGACAAAAACCAGAAACAACAGTGACACCAAGGAGTATGCAAGGCTTTATAAGGTGGGCTAGCTTGACTCATTTGCAGAAAAGCTTATTACAGATAAGTAATCATTAAAGCTTAAGCATCGAGTTAATAATCATTAACCTGTCATCTAGATTAGCACTTGTACTAGAGCAATCACTTCATTAGGAGCAAACAATATTAACCATAGCAGGTATAATAAGGCCATCATTATCATTATCATCAATTCCGAACCATCATTAATAATTAGTGTATCTACGCTGGAGATAACCAGTCAAGTTTCTCACTATCCGGAAGAGACGACGACTCGAATCGATTCCAACTCAGCTGAGGGGGGTATTCCTAACACTCACCCGGCAAACCACGCTAAAGGCAGCCGTAGATAACCTTTGGTACAACTCAGGGTGAGCCCGAACAGCGCCGCGTTCTCGGGGATACCAGTGGCCAGGATGCTCAGGACTTTTAACTCACCTGCCCTTAGACCCTCTGGCTCCCTTCCGAGACGACTTTCACTTTTCGACTTCGCAGCCTGAGTTGAGCTACTAGGCTTCGCGGTCGGCAACCTCAGGCCGGCCAACTAAATGTCAGGCATGCGTTCAAAATGACATAGAAGGCTCCAGGTCTCGGTCCTTAATCGACACAGACGAGGATAGATCCACACCCAAGACCTCCATGCCTTGCTGTTTCACTATCATCATCCCGCCCGGTCTCATTTCATTTTATTACACATGGTTCACTTCCACGATAGCAAATATAGCCAACCGTGACCTGACAAAGCCCTATATCTCGCAGGTGACAGGAAATCACCCGACTTCTACCGGTCTAATTTAGCAGGGCTAAGCATAGATATGATCATGTCTACATAGGATTCAAGGTTCGAATTGCTGGACAAGGAGTGTTATCATTGCAGGAAGGGTTTCCAACCAACTCCTATCACGTAATGCAACAATACATATAACATGTATATAAAGATAATTGATTTTAAAGTAGGAGGCTTATAATGCTCCAGGGCTTGCCTTAACCGAAAGAAGATAGATCAAGGATCAGCTTCAAGAACGGTTTTCACGTCTTTTCCGGCTTCGTCGGACTGGGCCTCCGGCTCCAGAACGGACTTCAACTTTAGGTTCCACGTCCAGCGAGACTTTGCTCATAACACGATTCTCGGCACACCTATTGCATGAATATGCATCCAATGAATTTCATGTATGCACCAAGGATGACATGATGATTTATGAACACACATGAATGATGTGAAGATGGGTGTAATGACATAGCAACATTGTGAGCACAAAACCAAGTTATGTGGTGCTCTAATCAAATCACTTCAAGGTTAGGTGCAAATTTCCTCTCTGGTATTAACATGTTTGAACATCTCTAAGAAACCACTAAGTAGCACAAAGTTAAGACTAAGCACACATATAACAAGATTTCAGAAATTTAGTATTTCCAACATATTATCAACAGTAGCTAAGAAAACTCATAACTGGAGTTCTACAAATCCAAATGACTTGAAAGAGGACATTCTGGAAAGCTTATGAAATTGTCTATATTTCATTTATAAACATCTAAGCATGATTTCATCATTTACCAAGTTAAAATAGCACATGTACATAATCTATTCTAAAAGACAGAGAGCAAAACAATTCTGAAGTCAGCTTGGGACAACTGTCATTTCTAAACTATAAGTCCAAATGCTACAAAAATTTACCAGCAACTAGTTCATGAAATCCTCAACAACTTTGCTATAGATCACCAAGCATGAAAACATCATTAACATAGCCTAATTTACTTAACCACCAAATCTATCCAGAAAAGATAGATTTGTACAATTAAATAGTAAGTGATGTTGAGAACCTCACAAAGACATATCTAACTTCACTAATAGTAAGATCATGTTCAATTAACACCAAATCAAGTCATGGCACTAGCATAAACATTTATCTAATCCCTCTTTTCTATTTATTTAGAATACATAAGCATAAATGGCATCATATATAAAATGTAACTAGAAAATTCTAATAAAATTACAGAGGAAAATAAATGCTACCGAGAGGCCACCCTAAAAAATTCACCTCATTTTGACAAGTAGATTAGGAGATATCAAAATAAACAAAAGTATAAGCAATATAAAGCATATACAAAAAGGGAATTTATAACTAAAGCATGTGACCTCCAAAATTCATGAAAATTTAACTGGAGTAACATCAAAGCAAGCTTAGCATCTCACAAAAATTTCATGTCCAAAGGATTAATACACAGAGAGCTACAAAATTATCTAAATCACCTAATTAAATAAAATGCCTAGCAAGATTAAATACAAACTTCAGAAAGCACTAACTAACATACCATATATTATATTTTCTAAATAAACTAGACATTTCATGGAGCACAGTGCAAGTTTAATCATCTCAATTGGACATTTCTAGCCCTAGTTATGATTCTACAAACTTTAGCACAATAAATTCACTTTCTGGAAAAAAGAAAACAATTTCAAAAGCCTAAACGGGCCTGAACTCCACCGGCCTGCTAAGGCCTTGGGGCCAATCGAACACGCCGGCCCACCCGAAGCCCAGCAATCAAACAGAGGGGGGGACACGCGCTGACCAGCGGGGCCCGCCCATCATAGACGCCGGATAGGGGAGGGAGGAGGCGGCGGCGGTAGCTTGCCGCCGGTGGCTGCTCCGGCGTGGTCGAGGGCACCAACATCCTCCTCGAGCCATCCCACGTCGATAGAGGTAGGGCAAGGGTAGGCTAGGGTTAGAGGAAGTGCTCGCTGCCGGTGATGGCGGACGGCGGAGGGATACGACGGTGCTCCGGCGAGGTCCGGCAATAGCTAGCGCAACGAAGCTCTGTATGAGCTTCTTGGACTCACGGGGAAGCTAAGGGAATGGGGAAAAAGAGGTGAAAGGGGCCCGGTGATAGCTGGCCACGGTGAGCTCCAACTCCGGCGAGGTCGGTCCGCGACGGTGATGACAGAACCGGCGAATTTTGCCCTCACCTTTGCTTGATCGACTCGTCGGAGGGGCGAACGAGGTAAAGGAGATGATGGCGAAGCTGTGGCCGCAATTAGGCAGGCAAGGGATGCGGTGGTGGGTGTGCACATCGGCGACAGAGCTGGCGGTGCTCGGTCCTCAGCTTCAGCGCGCACAGAGGGAGGGGAAAGGAGAGAATGGAGAGGGAGAGGCGGGCTGTGGCGTCGTGGAGGTCTTGAGGAGTGCCATGGCCTGACCGGTGGACCCCAAACCGACGTACGGCTGCCACGACCCGCCCACGCGGCATCGACGGCCTGAAGCCGATCGGCCATGACCGAGTTCAGTTACTGAACTGAAGACGCCGATTCAGTCAAGAAACCGACTGACAGACGAACTTCACTGCCCTAGAGCTCCCAATCTAAATCGATTCAGTGCAAATTGTAATTGACAAACTTGTAGAGCTATGTGAGGGCTTCGACTTTGTCAATAAGGACTTAGGCTAGTTTGGCCTGGGTTGGAAGATAAAATGTCCCAAAGTGAGGCACCTTGAAACTGAAATGCACCCTGACTTAGAATATTTTTCTAAGTATAGAAACAACATGAATTCCTAGATTGTGGGCCCTGTTTGAGCAGGTTCTAGCCATTTTCATGAGATGGTCCTATTGAGACTTTTGTTCCTTCATAAATTGGCTACAACTTTGGTAAAGGGTGCACAACCATGCAAGGTCTCTAGGTTGGACTTTCTAATCAGTCAAACAGAGTCACTTTGTAGGTCACCCCAAGTCAAACCTCCCTTTAGAGGGCAAATTAGTCATTTTGGTCCAGATGAACAGTGCTCCACTAGGTGTCCTATGCATAGTTAAGCTACTAGAGATCATGTAAGAGCATCACAAGTGTCATCTACACAAAAAACCCTAGCAACACATAAAGGAAACACATAGAAAACCACAAATGTTACAATTATTTCAAATGTTGCAAAAGAATGTTTCAACACTTCTACTAATCAAACATGATGCTATGCTCATGATAAGAGACTAGGATGTCATGATCATGCATTATGAATGCATTATGAGGCTAACTAACACCAGAGGTGTTACAACATCCAAGTGAGATAAAGTCACCTGTGACTTTACTACAACAAGCCAGAGAATCCATGCCTGACGAGCGGGGAGTCGAGAGGGAGGCGGGCGGTGGTGGTGCGGGAGCCGCCAAGGGCGGCTAGGGTTTGGTGGGAGCGGGTTTTAGTGTTAGTGGCTCCCTTCTTCTAATTTATTAGAAACAGAAACTTATTAATATTAAAATGAGCTTTTTCTGCTTGGACACCTGAAAATGGCCTATAGTTGTCGGAGTCAAGTACTACAACTCGTCAACTTCCGGCTGCACGACTGATTGACTATTGCTGTTTCTTTTTCAATACTTCGACTTTGTCATGAGGGCCTACCATCGGCCCATCTTTGCAAGGATATGAAACAAAAAATGCTGGTGGTGTTGTTTGGGGAAAAACAGGAACTCCTCGCAAGGAAATGAAACTAATTTCCCCGTAAAATTTGAACTGACAAGGATAAGAACACTAACTTAATTGGATTTCGATTTCTTTATTATTAGAATAGGTGGTTTATTATCTAAGGGTCTGTTTGAGAATCTAGATCCGAGATTCACGTGTTGGAGCTAGATGTGTTTGGTATAGCTCCACCTTCATCTCTATCTCACTTTCCCTGAGTCCCACGCGTCAGGGACAAAATTAAAAATTGCAAAAAGAAGAAGAAGCATGGGTCTTCTTCCTCCTAATGCGCGCGGGAGGGGAGGCGGGCGTGCGACCTCGCCGGCCGACCGGACGCTTGTCAGGCTTCGTCGTGATCCGCGATCTCTCCTACACATGCACAACTAAACCTAGGACAACGAGCCGGACTGGGAGAGATGCGCCGCCGCCGGAATGGGTGAGGGAGGCGCGTGCTAAGGGAGGAGGAGAGGGGCGCTTGGCCGACAGTAGTGAGAGAGGGAGGTCGATGGGGGAGTGGGCCAAGGCGAGCGCCGGCAACCACGATCGTGCGCCATGCTACTCACGGCCAGGGTGGGTGCAGGTGGCCATGGCCAGGCGCCGGCGACAGTGAAGTCCGAGGTGGAGGTGGGCACGGCGACGGGAGGAAGAAGCCCTTGAAAGCGAGATAGAAAAAGAAATCGAACCATTATTTTGTGTAACGAGTGATGTGGTGGGTAATTTCCTCAACTCCACCAAATCTGGATTTGGTAAAGCACCTCTTGAGATGCTCCATCAATTTAGTGAATCTAGGGGGCAGATTTACTAAATTGGTGGAGGAGATCCACTAATAGAGCTGATGGGCTAGTGGTGTTTGGCTAATAAAATTGTATCTAGATCTGAATTTGGTGGAGCTGACAGAGGTGTCCCAAATAGGCCCTAGGTGTTTTTCTTTCGAACCATAAAATGGGCCACCATTGTCAAAGTGTTGTCAACTATTGCATGGTGTTTGGGATTGGCTTTAGCCTTAAACACTTTTCTCTTGGTATTCTGGCTAATCATTCATTTTTGATTTCCTGTATCTTGAATAACTTCTTAGGGATATAAGGACATTGCATATTTGAAGCCCATCAAGACCTTCGCTGAAGTAAACAATAACCATGCAAAGATAAGCTTCGGAGAACCCGTGCGCGACTCGTTCAATCTGTGGCGCACCGCGCGGGAGCCCGCTTGCCCCCGGTCTCCCACGCGGCCGGCGGGGTTCCGGTCTGAACTGCGAGTCGCCGCCTGCTGGCCCGATGGGCGCCTGCCGAGTCCTTGAAGCGTTCGCGCTTCGTTCGACGACCAGAGCAAAAGCCTAGTCCGGCCCGGAACGTGCATCAACGCAACGGAAAAGCGTGCTTTTGAATGTTTGAATCTTTGTTTAAGATTTCTTTTCAGCTGGTCAAACAGGAAGAATTTGAGCATGTATCTCTACTCCTAAAAAAATAAAACTGGAGACGTCAACAACACTTCAACGTGCCTCCCAGCTTCAGCGTGCCCTCCATCGCGGCCCCCTCCCGCTCTGGCGAACAGCGCTGGCAAGTGGGCCCTACGCACTCATGTCTCACCGACAACGCTCGCAGACGAGCCCAGCAGCCATTCCGACCCCCTTCCCCGTTTCCCTGACCCCAACGCACGGACGCGAGCCTCAGGAGGCGCGACTGCAGCACTGGCACCGTGCGAGGCTGTGACGGACGTCCACCGGCGCCGCTGCGCCGGGTGCGCCGGGCCCCCCGCGCCGATCGGCGGCCGTCTAGCAGGGGCGTGGTGTGTGGCCTACTGGCCTCTCGTGAGTGCTTGTTCTTCTCCATTCCACGGCTTTCCCCCAATTCCCAAATCTCATTCTCAGTGTTAGAGTTTGGACATCATTAGAGAAGGGAGATTGAATGGAATCTGTTGTATTATCGCATCACGGCCGTTGTCCGAGCTGCGGACCGACATTGCAGTCACAGGTACCAGCTCCCCGCCGACCATTCCACCAAGCACCAGCGGCGGCAACAGTGAAAGACGGGCGGCGGCGCGAGGCCCCACGCAGTGCATCGCGCTCCACAGCAAAAGCGCCGCCTGCTACCTCAACCTCCACGACTTCCACAAGGTCTTGCTCCCTCTTGCTCTTGGTTTGGGTTGCTTTCCTTGCTGATTGTGTCGTTGCTTTTGATTTGACTTCGCATTAGTGGTGGCACGCCAATCAGATCAGCGCCAAGCTCCTCCACGCCGCGGATCAATTTCACTACGCCGCGGAGAGGATCCACCACTGGTGAGGCACTGAGGCGGCGACCTCAACTGTTCTCTCTGCCTCTGGCGGGGGCGGCAACTGCTGTGACTTTGGGCGTCGCTGCTGCCTAGCGCGAATGCCAGCGGTTTGCCGCTGCCAAATCTCCACGATTTGCACGACCTCGAAGAGGACGGCACATCTGCAGCAGAGATGCCTCTCTTCTCCCTGCAAAAGTGAGATCGAGTTCCTCTCCTCCAGTGATTTTTTAAGGTAGAAAGCAGGGATCGCGACGAGGTAGAAACAGTCCAACAAACGAGACAACATATATGCCAAAAGCCTCTGAATGCGGATAACTATTCTTTAGTTATGCACCGTTTAGATGCCAAAAATTTTGTCAAAATTTTCAGATTTCCCGTCACATCGAATCTTTGAACACATGCATGAATCATTAAATATAGATAAAAAATAAAACTAATTACACAGTTTAGATGAAATGAACAAGACAAATCTTTTAAGTCTAATTAGACCATGATTGGACAATATTTGTCAAATAACAACGAAACTGCTACAGTAACGTTTCGCTAAAAATTTTGCCAACCAAACAGCCCCTTAATATCCAGCACAAATGAATACTGAAGTAGAAGGAATGAAAGAATGTGAGCTGGTTCAAATTTCCATGTGGAGGTACCACAAGAAACAGCATCAAAATATTAGAATGATATGTACGCAATGGCATGATTTCTTACCCATTCAAACTTCTTCTGTGGAGGTCTCTTAGCGAGAATATCCAGGTGGAAGATGGAAAAAGTCTAGACACCCCCGAACTAGGAGGGGTGGTTTACTTAACTTCCAAACTATGAAACGGTCTAATTTACCCTCTGAACTTTGCAAAACCGTCTACTTTATCTTCTGGGGCAGTTTTGGACAGCGGTTGCTACAGTACCATGGTTTTGCTACAGTACCCGAATCTTTAAAAAATCATGGTAAATCACATAAAAACCGTAAAATGAAAAATCCATTTTTTTTGGACTCCACGTGAGTAGATCTACACAATCAACATATAATATGGTATGCTTTAGTACAAAGTTTTTGTTGTAGCTTTAAATTTATTGGAGCAAAAACTTTGTACTAAAGCACACCATATTATATGTTTATTGTGTAGATCTACTCATGTGGAGTCCAACAAAATTAGATTTTCTATTTTACGATTTTTTTGTGATTTACTATGATTTTTTAAAGATTTGGTTACTGTAGCAAAACCATGGTTACTGTAGCAAACCGCCGTCCAAAACTGCCCCAGGGGGTAAAGTAGACAGTTTTAGAAAGCTCAGGGGATAAATTAGACCGTTTCATAGTTTGGGGGTTAAGTAGACCAACCCCCATAGTTGAGGGGGTGATCTAGACTTTTTCTGGTGGAAGATGGGAAGTCGAGTAGGGAATATCCATGCTTGAGAACTTTGACATCTATAGTGATGCAGACATGCTACCTTCATTAAAGGGAAAGGAATAAAACATTAGTGCACAGAGCTCACCATAAATCCCTTATCTGAACTTTTTCCTCAAATCCAATCAGTCAATTGTTCATTCCTTTGACCTGAACACGGTCATTATTTAAACTGAACTGAAACAGTACCTTGGAAATTTCCCTATTTGAATGTTTAGGAATATAGTCTGATGCACGGCGCCCAACGTCACCGCCAGCTGCTCCAATTGACTGACATCGTGCTGGCTGCACAGGTGGTTTAGTAAACCAACATATTTGCCTGATCGTTGACTGATTTTAGGCAGACTATCATCACTAATTTTATTTTTAGATTTTTTTTTCCTTTCACTACTTGAATATTGCGTGTTGTGCTCAGATGTTCAGAGCAATATCTTTTGTGTGCTGTTGCCCATTAGGAAGTGAGAAACCATCATCGTTGCATGCATTTACAGATTTCAGATGGATAGATAGGTGTTAGTGTTCCTAGATGAATTACTCTTTACCTGATAGAGCAAAGAAATTCATTGTCGGCACTTGATTTGTTAGTGCATAGGACAAAAGCTATACAGTAAAAAAAACCAAGAAATTCTTGTTCAGGTTGTACAATGATTAGGTATGCATTTCTTAATTTTAAGTAGTTGTCTATACAAACTTTTGTGAGCCAGTGGCCCAATCAAACTATGCTTTATTTTCCCTTCGATGACTTGACTGCATTTTATTACTGCTATAATTGGCATGGTGAATTTCCCTAGCAACAGTACTGCTGTAATTGGCATTGATACTACGTGCTTGATTATTTTCCTCTAAGAAATCAGGTACAATATGCTAGCCTTGTGATTACAGCCAATTAGGCATACACAGAGGCTTGTTTTCAGTTTCATCCATATGTTCCTATATGCATTCTAAAAAAGGGATCAAAATTCTTTATGTCTGATTCTGCCTGTGTTCAAGGAATATATCAGTTGCAAAACTGAATCCACGAAGTCAGTTTTATGTTGTTCTGGAAAAAAGAGTTGAAGCAGAAATGAATTCACCGATGTAATTTTTTTCATGTTTTCTGTCTATAATTGTATGTTAAGTCTAAGAAGTTTGCCATTTTTGTGTAGTGCCCGAGCCTGATAACAGACTGAGTGGATGCAGTCCAGTATCCCCGACGAGATTGACAAACTTGGAGCTTTTAAGAAACAACAAAAAAAAAGTTTATTTATCTTATTAGGAATCACAATGGGTGAACAATGCTTGAGGCCAAATAAATGCTGCTGTCTGTTACACCCGTCAATGCTGGAAGGATTATACTGCAGAGTTTAGATTCACAAGCATCTCAATCGACTAAGAAAGTAAGAAGCAGCAAGGGAAGGCAATGGTGAATGGAAGTATGAAACTGATGGGGCAGTTGGTGATACGCTAAGGTGAGGCCTATGGACTAAGAATGTAAATTGTTTGAATCTTTAGCTTTTTTAGCAACAACAACAACATAGCCTTTTGTCCCAAGCAAGTTGGGGTAGGCTAGAGATGAAACCCAAAAGAGACGAGAAACAGGGAGACACATAAAGGGACATAAAGGGCACAAGACAAAAAAGGTCACGGTTCAGGCACGTTGATTGCTAATCTCCAAGCGCTCCTGTCCATAGCTAAATCCTTGGGGATATTCTACTCCTTAAGATCTCTCTTAACGGACTCGTTCCAAGTTAGTTTAGGTCGACCTCTACCGCTCTTTACATTATCGGCCCGCTTTAGAACTCCACTACGCACCGGCGCCTCAGGAGGCCTCCGTTGGACATGTCCAAACCATTTCAACCGATGTTGAATCAATTTCTCCTCAATTGGTACCACCCCAACCCTATCCCGAATATCGTCGTTCCGTACTCTATCTCTCCTTGTGTGCCCACAATACCAACGCAACATACGCATCTCCGCTACACTCAATTGCTGGACATGTCGCCTTTTTGTAGGCCAACACTCAGCACCATATAACATCGCCGGACGAATCGCCGTCCTATAGAACTTACCTTTCAGCTTCTGAGGCACTCTTTTGTCACAGAGAACGCCAGAAGCTTGACGTCATTTCAACCAGCCGGCTGAAATTCTATGCCTAACATCTTCATCAATGTCTCCATCCTTTTGTAGCATCGACCACAAATACCGAAAAGTATCCTTCTTGGCCACCACTTGCCCATCGAGGCTAACGTCTCCCTCCTCGTGCCTAGTCGCGCTGAAATCGCACCTCATGTACTCGGTCTTAGTCCTACTAAGTCTGAACCCTTTTGACTCTAACGTGTGCCTCCATAGTTCTAACTTCCTATTAACCCCCGCCCTACTGTCGTCAACTAGCACCACATCATCAGCAAAGAGCATACACTAAGGGATATCACCTTGTATGTCCCTTGTGACCTCATCCATCACCAAAGCAAATAAATAAGGGCTCAAAGTTGACTCCTGATGCAGTCCTATTTTAATTGGAAAGTCACTGGTGTCGCCATCACATGTTCGGACAAACGTCACCACATCCCTGTACATATCCTTGATGAGGGTAACGTACTTAGTTGGGACTTTGTGCTTTTCCAAGGCCCACCATATGACATTTCTTGGTACTTTGTCATATGCCTTCTCGAGGTCAATAAAGACCATGTGCAAGTCCTTCTTCTGCTCCCTATATCTCTCCATCAATTGTCGTAATAAGAAAATCTCCTCCATGGTCGACCTACCAGGCATGAACCCAAACTGATTTTGGGTCACATGTGTCACTCTCCTTAGGCGATGCTCGATAACCCTCTCCCAGAGCTTCATCGTATGACTCATCAACTTAATCCCACGGTAGTTAGTACAACTTTGAACATCTCCCTTGTTCTTGAAGATAGGTACTAATATACTTCTCCTCCATTTTACAGGCATCTTGTTTGACCGAAAAATAAGGTTAAAAAGCTTAGTTAACCATACTATCGCTCTGGCGCCTAGGTATCTCCACACCTCAATGGGGATACCATCAGTGCCCATCGCTTTACCTCCCTTCATCCTCTTCAAAGCCTCTCCGATCTCTGTCTCCTGAATTCTCCTCACAAAGCGTCTGTTGGTATCGTCAAATGAGTCGTCCAACTCAAGGGCAGGACCCTCATTCTCCCCATTAAACAGCTTGTCGAAGTACTCTCTCCATCTGTCCTTGATCTCCTCATCCTTCACCAGAAGTCGATCTGTCACATCCTTGATGCATTTTATTTGGTTGATGTCCCTTGTCTTCCTCTCGCGGATTCTAGCCATCCTATAAATGTCCTTCTCCCCTTCCTTCGTGCCTAGCCGCTGATAAAGGCCATCATACGCCTGACCTTTTGCTACACTCACAGCTCGCTTTGCAACCCTCTTCGCTATTTTATAGCCCTCGATGTTGGCTACACTCTTGTCATGGTGGAGACGCTTGAAACACTCCTTCTTCTCCCTAATAGCCCTTTGCACCTCGTCATTCCACCACCATGTGTCTTTCGCTTCCCGTTTGCCTCCCCTACTCACGCCAAACACTTCCGAAGCCACCTTCCGGACACATGTTGTCATCTTTAGCCACATGTCGTCGGCATCTTCTCCTTCTTCCTAAGGTCCCTCATCTAACATCCTCTCCTTAAACGTCTGCGCTGCTTCCCCTCTAAGCTTCCACCACTTCGTTCTCGCAATCTTGGCCCGTTTGTCCCGGTGGACACGTACTCGAAAGCGAAAGTCCGCCACCACAAGCTTATGTTGAGGGACAACACACTCCCCAGGTAACACTTTACAATCAAAGCAAGCACGTCTATCCTCCCTCCTTGCAAGGATAAAGTCGATCTGGCTCGAGTGTTGTCCACTACGAAAGGTTACTAGATGAGATTCCCTCTTCCTAAAGAGGGTGTTCGCTATCAACAAATCATAGGCCAGCGCGAAGTTCAAAACACCCTCCCCCTCTTGATTCCTACTACCATACCCGAATCCCCCGTGCACCCGCTTGAAACCTACATTAGTCGCACCAACATGGCCGTTGAGGTCTCCTCCTATAAAGAGTTTCTCGCTGATAGGCACGGTACTAACCATGCTATCAAGATCTTCCCAAAACTGCCTCTTGGTGCCCTCGCTAAGACCTACCTGAGGGGCATAGGCACTGATCACATTCAGAGCCGAATCTCCAACTAGCAGCTTGACCAAGATAATCCGGTCGCCTTGCCTCCTAACATCAACGACTCCATCCTTAAGGCTCCTATCGATCAAGATGCCTACACCATTTCTACCCGATGTTGTCCCCGTGTACCAAAGTTTGAAGCCAGTATCCTCCACCTCCTTCGCCTTTTGGCCCTTCCATTTAGTCTCCTGAACGCATAGAATATTTACACGCCTTCTAATTGCTGCATCGACTAGCTCTCTTAGCTTACCCGTTAGGGACCCTACATTCCAGCTACCTAGACGAATCCTAGTTGGCTCGGCTAGCTTCCTTACCCTTCGCACCCGTCGAGGGAAGTGCGAAGACCCTTGCTCATTTTTCACTACACCCGGGCGTAGATGTAGCGCGCCGGTAAGGTTGCGACGGCCCGACCCTTGCTCATTTTTCATCGTATCCGGGTCACGATACGACGCGCCACTAAGGGGATGACGATCCGGCCCTTGCCCATTTAACACCACACCCGGGTTCCGATGTAGCGCGTCGCTAAGAGGGTTACGCCCCAACGAATCTCTTGTGGGTTTCAAATCCATGAGAGTGGCTGTTTTTTTTTACTGTTGGTTCGCCAGACCTTAACACACCCTCCTCCTTTACCCGGGCTTGGGACCGGCTATGTTGAGACGACTTAAAAAAGTCTTCCAGTCAACATAGACGGAGTTCTTTAGCTTTTTTAGCAGACTACTAAAAGTTGGGAAGGTGTCTTGGTATCCTGTAATTTTTTAAAATTATTTAGGCAAATATATTCAAGCAATCAAGCTTTGGTTGTGCTTTGTTGTGAATGCAGAATTGCTATCATGATACATAGAATCCTGTTAGTAGCTTTAGTGTTTTCTGCTCGTTATGTGAAGACCTGATCTGAACCTGCTGACTACACTTGTACAGTTAGTACTGGCTGTAAGTAGCAACCTTGATCATCTTCAGTACTAGCAACCTACAATATCTAACTTATGAGACACAATCAGACATCCAGCCAAAAAAAGCTTAAGTTCACAATTAATGCGGTGATAAAACCAATTTGCTGAATGTTGTATTTGGATTCAGTATAGTCTTTTGATTTAGATATTGTATTTTTATTCAGATATAGTTTCTTTATTCACTATTGGAGTGATGTTGCGGGGTTCTTTAACACTAACGTTGATCGTTTTTTAGTGTATTTGAACTGTTTTTCTAATATATTACAACTATATATGCATATGCACTCATCAATTCAGGATGGCGCCAGCAGTTGTTTTGAATAGAAATATATTTTATTTATACAACCAGTCTATGATTGATTCAAATTAAAATTGTCTTTATGGTTCACATGGTTATTATAATGCTACAGTTAGTTTGGATATAACATATCTGCATTTTTTTGGTGCATGGTGCAGCATCAAAGTAGAATATCTTAGGATCTGGAGATCATGCCATTCTGAAAGATGGCCTCTCTAAAGTTGTTCACGTCTTGCTTTTTTTCCAACTTGCTTGTCTTACAATACTAACGGATTATTGCACTCATTCATTACATGCATGATATGCCTACATGAATGATTTGCATGATATGTCTTACCAGCAGGCATCCATGAAAGTGTTCATTTGTGCATGATCGGAGAACCATCACACGACGCTGGGATATCTATCTGACCTTTTTATTATTTGCTTTGTTGGACTGGTCAAAGAACCATCCATTGTTGGTCAGAAACCGAGGCATGTCCATTGTCTAAATATTGGTCCTGCACATCCTCTTCGTTGATAGTACATTGCCATCGTCGGTTATCACAGAAGACAGTACAATGCAAAACAAGTTTCTTGCCTTCAAGCAGGAGCAGGCGACAGTGAGCCCCTATTGAATCTGGCAGCATGCACATCAGGGTGACATCAGTTCTGATTTCATTTGCAGTTGTTCTTTTATAATGAATCAAATGTGTATGGAGGTGTTATTTCTGGATTGAGATAATGGCTTAGAATGTTTTTTTTGTTGATGCATGAGAATCGACAAAAAAATATGTTAAGGCGATGCCAAGTAAGAGAGTTAAATGTATTGACAATATTATAATTTATACAGGATCATGATTAAGCACCGCGCACTATGAATAAAAATCAGACTTATGTATAAAGCTTTTGGTAAGAAGCGCTGAAATTAGACTCGGACTGGTGACTTGAGCCATCACATAGATTTAATTGGTGTTGATAAATATGGGTTGTGTAAATATTAATTGTATTCCGGTAGCAACGTACGGGCATGTGCTAGTGTAGTACATACAATGTTTGGTTGCGCGCGCGTTCAACGAGAATGTGAAACGGGTTGGTCATGGACATACTCTGTGTGTGCGTGTCGTCCAAGGTTGATGACGTACGCATCCGGGGACAAAACCACTGCCGCGCTACTATATTATTGGACTATTGGAGTACGTACTACAGTACTATAGTACAGGAGTACATAAGTACTCGGTCAAGACTTGTTGCTCTTGGATTGGATGGATGAAATTTCATTGTTTGACCCGCCCCCACAAATCTTATTCTAACTCAGACAAACACTAGTAGCTCCCCTCCCCCCTGCATCTCAAATTCTCAATTTAGGACCGGACCAGACTTTTGCATATTCTAACTTGAATCCTTAGCAGGAGTGGTAGTTGCCATGAAGCATCATCATGCATTTGCTTGCGCATGAGGAAGATTTGACTTGGGATCAGAGGCAGCAGGGAGCGAGTCATGATGATCGTGGCACTCGGTTTTGATTCGGAAGATCAAAGGTGCTGACCGACCATTCATATATAGGAGCAGAGCAGCTGCATAATAAGTAGTGATAGTTTAGCTGCCTGCCCTGCCGAGGTCAAGAGGTTAGAACCTGTCCGGCGAAAAGTACGAGGGCGAGACTCGGAAAACAGCGACCGTTTCCTACACGGCAGCGAGGGGCTACACGTATGCGCATATGCACCAGTCAAGGGCCCCAAGTGCGACGAGGCTCACGCCCCCTGCACCAAACCCTCACCTATATAAGAACAGCCCCGCGGCATGCATCCAACAACACATCCAAGGCCAAGCTCCAACAACAAGAACCTGAACGAACAAGAGGCATCTAGCTTCTCCGGAGCAGTAACCCTAGGCATCTCACTCACCCTTGGTCTCTCTTCTCCGGCTTGCCGCTTGAATCACGTCATCCCTGTCTGCACGATCAACGACGTACGTTCATGGCGGCCTTGATGGGGATGGCGAAGGTGGTGCTGCTGCTCATCTTCTTGATCCAAATCATCAACGTCCTCACCGTCTCCGCGAGGCCGTTCAAGGGAGAAGGGGCGATCGAGATGGTGGTGAACATGTTCGGCGACAAGAAGTCGGGATCCAACCCTCCCTCGCACTGCTGCAATTAGTAATACTAGCAGCTAGCCGACCGGTTGCATGAACGATGGCGATAATAGGCTTTTTTTTCTGCAACTGAAGCTAACCACAGGTTAGGTTGCAGATCAGGGCGTATATATGTACAGTAGTTTTGCCTCTTCTTCAGTTCATCACGGATGGAATGGAGGGGATCATGATTTTTTTTCGAGGTCTGGAGCTAGGCGCCTAGGCCAAGAAAAGAAAGATGTATAATTGTGGTGCACGGGCATGCAAGGCCACGCCCTGTGATTGGAATTGGATTCATTCTTTTTTTTTCCTTGTTTGATTTGAAGCAACGAGTCATTTAATATATACTACCATTCTGCCATCTCTTGTCTCATGACCATGTCGAATAATTATTTCCTGCCAGTTGTACAAATGAAGTTTCTTAACGAAACCTCATTGTTGTGCCCGGTTTGTGTTGGAATATTGCGATGTAATTCTCGGCGTTCTTAGAAACAGTTTATATTGTGTTAGAAACAGAGAACTTCGTACATTTTATAGCTCTGTTCACAGAAACAGAGTACATTCTCAGTGCTTTCACAAAACGGAGTACGTATGTACTTGTATCAATCTTACTAGTCCAGAAACAGAGCACATTTTTCTTTGGATGCATTGACATTCTGTTGTTCGCACAATAAGAGCAAAACAGTCGTTCGCGATATAATAATTAAAGAGCAAAATGACAATTGAAATCTTTACAGGGAACAAAATCTGGACCCACAAAGTCTGACCCCGCTGGTTGGTGGTGGCTCTGCCGAACCCAAATCTGCTGACCAATTCGAGTCAGCTGCATGGAGCCGTCGCGCCTGAAAATTTCGCTAGTGGTAGGTGTGAAGGGGCCAGCCCTGAAACTGAAACGCCGATGGGTCGGTCGGTCGGTCCGTCCTGCAGGCGGCAGCGTCGGTGTTTGGTGAACCGACGTGTGCCGCGCTGTTGTTGTATTGGCGGGGTCCTTCACACTACAAGTTCGTTGCTTGGACACTGGGACCGCGGACGGGGCTAGACCGGCAAAAAAAACGAGCCATTTGATCGATCGATCCAGCCTGCCGGCACGCGACTTTGAACGGGAGAGAATGTCAAATTACGTACTATATGTAAACATTGACCGCAGGTTTTTCCCTTTTCTTAGATTATTATATACGGGTACGTAAGATTACGCAAAAGGTGTTGTACTACCAAAACTAATCTTGAAGGGATATGGAACAGAAATACTATACATGCTATGCTACTGTTTGCGGTTGAAAATAAAAAGGAGGAAAGGAGAAGCATGTCCTTTGAGAATATTATTAAAGTGAGAGAAATATTAAATTAAAAATGTTGTGCTACAGTAAACATGTGCTAATGACGGATTAATTAGGTTTAATAAATTTATCTTGTGGATTCTGTAATTTATTTTTTTTATTAGTATCCGAACATCCATGCAACACCCCCACGTGACACCTCCTCAATTTTAGTCAATAGATCCAAACACCCCCTTATTTGCTATGTACAGCTCTAAAACAGTGCACTTCGTTTTATATTCAAGAATAAAAAAAAGTCACCAATACTGATGAAGGGTGCTGCATTCATCACTTACATGGCCACATTTCCTGCCTTTGGTATGCCCTCTCTCTGCGGCATGGATTCTCTGACTTGCTGTTGTAACCCTCACCCGGATGCCATCCAACTGTCATCTAACTGTTAGAAGCTTTTCACTTTATTACTCCTTCCAGTTTCCAAAAGGATGTCATTTTGGACAATGACATAGTCTTCAAATCATAATTGTGACTTCTATTTTTTATAAAAATATTTATTGAAAAGTGACATATGTATATTTGTATAAAGTATTTTTTAGATATATCTATTTATAAGATTTTCCTATTTCCAAATTCAACAACTCAAAAGTTATTTATGATTTTATATTTTCAATGTTTGACTTAAGTCTTGTCTAAAACGACTTTCTTTAGGGAACCGGAGGAAGTAGCGCTTAGCTGACATGCAAATAGCAGCCCATTTAAAGCCTCACGAACTGAGCAAGGATAGTTGGGAGAATTTTCTTTTTTCTGTGTGGCTTATCTTTTTTATAAAAAAACTTTTTATATATAAGCTTAGATAAAGATAAAATTTATATCAAAATTCTAGTCCTCAAGAATATTTGTAACTTTGTAGTATATGACTGGCGGGGAAGGGGATATACCAGTACGGTACAGTATACAAGTTTAGGGAGCCGAGCGTGTATTTTGAATGTACTAGTACCAGGATGAGAACTTAGGACAAGTTTAGAAAGCTAAATACGCGATTTTAAAGTATCGAGACCTGAATAACTTAGGACAAGTTTAGAAAGCTAAATACACAAATTTGAAGTATTGAGACCTGAATAAGAACTCAGGACAAGTTTAGAGAGCTGAACGTGCAGTTTAAAAGTACCCAGATCTAGATCAGAACTTGGGACATGTTCACTAATCGATATAAATATATTGATCAACAAATACTTTGCATCAATTTTTCACACAAAATGGTTTTAAATGAAAAAGTCGCGTACCACAAAGTTATAGATATTACGAGAACTATAATTTTCATATAAGTTTTATCTTTGTTTCGGTATTAAGATGGATTCAAATTTTTATCCGGGCTCATGTAAAATTTTTTATATAAAAAAGATAAGCCGCACAGGGAGAAAAATTCTGCCAACAGTCCTTGCTCTTTCCGTGAACTGTTTTTTTTCATTAGTGAATTGGGCTTTAAATGAGCAGCTTTTTGCATCTCAAAGCACTGATAAAGTGAAGAGCTTCCTAACCGTTGGATGGCAATTGGATGACATCCAAGTGAGATAAAGTCACCTGTGACTTTACTACAGCAAGCTAGAGAATCCATGCCGGGCGAGTGGGGAGGGGAGAGGGAGGCGGGCGGGCGGCGGCGGTACGGGAGCCACTAGGGGCGGCTAGGGTTTGGTAGGAGCGGGTTTTAGTGTTAGTGGCTCCCTTCTTCTAATTTATTAGAAACAAAAACTTATTAATATTGAAATGAGCTTTTTCTGCTTGGACAGTTGAAAATGGCCTATAGTTGTCGGAGTCAAAGTACTACAGCTCGTCAACTTCCGGCTGCACGACTGATTGACTATTGCTGTTTCTTTTTCAATACTTCGACTTTGTCATGAGGGCCTACCATCGGTCCATCTGTTTCACGTTTCTAATGGTCAGGTCCAGAAGACGGTGGAAGATCATAAGTAGTGTTTCTGCATTTATCCGAAGTATCTTTGCAAGGATATGAAACAAAAAAAATGCTGGTGGTGCTGTTTGGGGAAAAACAGGAACTCCTCGCAAAGAAATGAAACTAATTTCCCCGTAAAATTTGAACTGAGAAAGATAAGAACGCTAACTTAATTGGATTTCGATTTCTTTATTATTAGAATAGGTGGTTTATTATCTAAGGGTCTGTTTGGGAATATGGATCCGAGATTCACGTGTTGGAGCTAGATGTGTTTGGTATAGCTTCACCTTTATCTCTATCTCACTTTCACCTGAGTCCCACGCGTCTGGGACAAAATTAAAAATTGCAAAAAAAAAGAAGAAGCATGGGTCTTCTTCCTCCTGACGTGCGCGGGAGGGGAGGCGGGCGTGCGGCCTTGCAGGCGGGTCGGGTGCGACCTCGCCGGTCGGCCGGGAGCCTGTCAGGCTTCGTCGTGATCTGCAATCTCTCCTACACATGCACAATTAAATCTAGGACAATGAGCCGGACTGGGAGAGATGCGCTGCCGCCGGAATGGGTGAGGGAGGCGCGTGCTAAGGGAGGGGGAGAGGGGCGCTGGGCTGACAGTAGTGAGAGAGGGAGGCCGGTGGGGGAGTGGGCCAAGGCGAGCGCCGGCAACCACGACCGTGTGCCATGCTACTCGCGGCCAGGGTGGGTGCAGGTGGCCATGGCCAAGCGTCGGCGATGGTGAAGTCCGAGGTGGAGGTGGGCACGGCGACGGGAGGAAGAAGCCCTTGAAAGCGAGATAGAAAAAGAAATCGAACCGTTATTTTGTGTAACGAGTGATGTGGTGGGTAATTTCCTCAACTCCACCAAATCTGGATTTGGTAAAGCACCCCTTGAGATGCTCCATCAATTTAGTGAATCTAGGGGCAGATTCACTAAATTGGTGGAGCAGATCCACTAATGGAGCTGGTGGGCTAGTGGTGTTTGGCTAATAAAATTGTATCTAGATCTGAATTTGGTGGAGCTAACGGAGGTGTCCCAAATAGGCCCTAGGTGTTTTTCTTTCGAACCATAAAATGGCCCACCATTGTCAAAGTGTTGTCAACTATTGCATGGTGTTTGGGATTGGCTTTAGCCTTAAACACTCTTCTCTTGGTATTCTGGCTAATCATTCATTTTTGATTTCCTGTATCTTGAATAACTTCTTAGGGATCTAAGGACATTGCATATTTGAAGCCCATCAAGACCTTCGCTGAAGTAAACAATAACCATGCAAAGATAAGATTCGGGTGCGTATGCTCCAAAAACATCATGAAGAGGGTGAGATGAGAAGGTCAACCCAGAGCAACGGAAGATCAAATCAAGGATGTGAAGCTCAACTTCGAGGCCAATGTTAAGAAGCACTATTTTTTGTGAAGAGACATTTTTAAGCTCCTTATCAAATTCAAAGGCATACTTGTCTGCTACAGGATGATATTTGGAATGGCCAAGCACCTAGTTACGTTTTCCCAAAACTTCATTCTTTTGCAAGAAACAAGTAGCTTCCTCTCCAGCTACAAGGCTAAATTAGCTACTCTGCTTAATAACCTTTTCCATCTACATTTCTCATAAGTCGCTTTTGAACAACTGCCAGCTGGGCCTTCTTAATCACCTTCTCCAGGATGTTGCTTTTTCATACCAAAAGGATCTTTGGTGGAATTCCTTATTTGGTTCTTCTAGAGCTTAATAAACATTTGATTAGTCACTCCGACACTCATGCTGCTTTTAGATGGTTTTGGAAGTCCTCATGCCAAAATAAACACATGGCGCTCTTACGGCTTCTTCTTTATGTACTTGCAATCTTCCTGAACCAAAAATATGCATGTGTCTTTGTATAATTCTGTTATTTTTTAAGATCACGCTGAACATATTTTCATAGGGTGTCATTTTTCTCATGCAGTCATGCTAGTAGGGCTCTCTTGAACATTCAAACTCCAAATTTTGGTCATCCTTTTCAAGTGTTGGAAAGTATCAAGCAATAATTTCTAGTGCCTTTGTTCACGAAAATCATCATCCTTATGTGTTGGAGTCTTTGGTTGGTACGAAATGATTTCATCTTCCAAGGCATCCTAGTGCATGTCACGGTTAAGTTTAGATTTCTTTTTGGTATGGTTATTCATCATCATCCAGCAAAGAAGAAAATACTTCCCAAGAATTGAATAATGGACACAACACTTTTTAAAATTTGTTAGTTTTGTTGATCTTCTTTGTAACTGTTTTTGTTTCTTGAACCCCCTATTGTATCTTTTACTTTATTTTATAAATGTATAATATGTAGTGGGGGTATATGCCTATCGCATTCCTTCAAAATAAAATTTTGACGCCAAAGGTCATGTCTCAATCTGAAGATTTGTCCAAGCCAAAAATGTCTTAATTGAAAGTTGGCATTGCACAAGGCGGTTGGTTGCAAGAGATGCATTGGTGATGGTGTGGCGGAGGTGCATAGGTGATCTAGTGGCGCGGTGGTGGGGGTTTGTGTGGATGTCGATCCATTGCAGATGTCAAAGTTCAGTGCTAAGAAATCACGTTAGCGAACATCCCACATGCTTTAACCCCTCTGCATTGCCTCCCTGAGTGATGGGAGGGGCAACATAGATCGGTGCAGTGGTGGCCAGATCTGTGTTGAGGGAGGCTGATTCCACTTGGTCGGCGACCCGATCTACTGGGTCCTCTTGCTTTTCGAGTCTGTTGGCAACACTAGATGTGGGCTCTTCCTATGGGACCTTTGATCCCATTCCACTGGTTGCAGCTAGTGGGTGCCACCGATCGTGGCGCGGCGGCTTCCGCCTTATCCAACTTATGTCGGTGTTGGCTTTGTTGTTGATGTCACGAATTGCGACTTCTCTACTACGCTCTGTGGCTTGGTGGTGGGAGCGTTAGTGCCATGCCCTATGGCAGTTCTGGAGCTATATTTGGTTTTGAGTGCCCTAGTGGTTCGATAGAGGTCGGGGCGTGAGCCTTGACGACGAAATCTATGGACGTCGTACACCTTCTTGAAGGCATCTTCTTTGTGCCTCCTTGTCCCATAGTGGTGGTTTCCTCCAAGTGAATATCTTGTCCAATCATTGGACTGGCAATGATGGCGTCTTTGGCATCATGGACCTCCCTTGGGACATTGTCTTGGAGAACCACATGTGAAGTTTTGGTTGGCCCTCACCAGATTCAAAGTTGTTGGCCTCTAGTCCCCTTACTGACTCAATGCTCTGGTGTGTCCCTGTTCATGACGCGTCGCCGCCGCCCCATCCGTGGTCCTTTGTCGTCTGTGGCGCATCGTCGCCACCACTCGAGGTCCCTGCTACACTCATCGGTCCATGTTGGAGCTCTTTATTGTGCCTGTCTATGCCTCATGTCCGTCTTCGCAATGGTTTCTCTTGTTTGGGTCATCCTATTTTGCAGAGGCTTTTGCTGCCATTGTTCAGATTTGTGGCGGATGTTTTGCTTCTACCGTTGTGGGTTGTGGGTCTCTTCCCAACGGATACTTGGCCGCTGTTGATATCTTCTCTAGTGAATGCTTTGTCGCTGATGTCTCGATGGTGTTTCCCATGGTAGATGCTTTGCCACCAAGTTCACTTTGGGTTCTTCTCCGGCGGATGCTTTGCCATCGTTATTGTTGGAAGCTAGTATCGTCTTGTTTGGGTGGATACTTGCCATCATGGATATGGTTTCTTCTACTTTAGTGCTTGTTTGGATGCCTATTTTGTTCTTACAACAGTCTGTTTGGGTGTTTAAGGTTGATGGTCTCCTTCCCTCGACCTTTTTCTTGATGTTCTCTATAGTTTTCTTGGTCATGTTTACCACTGACTCGGCGGTCAGTAGCCTATACTAATACTACGAGGGTTCTCTAGCAGTTGCAACGTGTAATCTTAATAAAATATCATGCTATGTCACGTTCGAGAAAAAAAAGTTCCCTTGTTAAACGGCTTGATTTCATCGGCCGCCCATTTGGCATCCATCCAGAGCACCTGTTGCCCTGTCGGAGCCAAGCCGATGCTATATGGATTTACTAGATGGCAGCCGGTCGACTGGTCGAGGCAGCACGCGCACGTGCCGACGGCTCGCCGGATTGCCGGCTCCGGTCCCCAGGCCCCAGCCGCGCGCGCACGCACATGCAGTAGAGGGCTCGTTGGCGTGCACACCTCCCACGTCCGCCACGCATGTCGCATGTGCCCGTACCCGCGCCCGTGCCTGTGGACAGGAACCGAGAAGGTGGCCATCTGCCTGTGCCTGGCTCCCCATCTGCGCGCACCTGCGCCGGAGATAAAACAAAGCCTTCACTCCCTCGAGATCCCCACTCCACTCTCCTCATATACTCCTCACTGGCTCACTCCGCCATCTCGCCGCTCATCACTACACGGCTTTGCATGTGCACTACTCTCGCCGACTCCGAGAGAGAAATAGAGAGAACGAGAGAGAGAGAGAGCAGGAGCAGAGGGTCGTCGTCATCCTCTCGACGACGTCGATCGATCATCCGAGCGATGGAGAGAGACTTGGTGATGCCGTCGTGGGTGAGGGAGGCGGCAGCGTACGGCGGTGCAATGGAGAGCTCGCCATCACGCAGTCGCAGCAGCAGCGGGTGCCAGTCCGGCTGGACGCTCTACCTGGACTACTCCAATGGAAATGGGATGCGATACCTCCCCTGCGACGACCCCGCCGCCCAGAGATGGATGGTGCTGCAGGAGGACGACGACGTGGAGGACTCCATGGCCTCCGACGCGTCCTCTGGGCCGCGCCTGCTCGACCAAGAGGACGACACGCGGCGACACTTCGAGCAGCGCCCGCAAGGATACATCGGCCAGCACAGCTACTCCAGCAGTGTTCACTATCGCAGTGCGAGTAGTGATGGCTCCGGCGGCTTCGGTTCGACGTCGCAGGGCGGGGTGAAGGGCCACGTCGGGAGGAGGGGCGTCGTCGTCCACGGCGGGGAGGCGACGACGACGCGCCAGTACAGCGAAATGGTCGTCGATGAGGAGGAAGAACTCGACGACACGGCGAGCTCGTCTGCCGTTTTCTGCAATCCCGTGGTCATGGTGCACGTTAATTTCTCCAGCTGCAGAAAGCACCAGCGCAGTTCGCACGAGTTACGCAATATATAGCCAGGCCATGCATGTAATGTAACTCTGTTGAAAGATGTTGTGGGCTCTGCATCTGTTCTGTAACACAGGCCAGCTAGTTTTCTTCCTTGCATGCATGTTCAGTGTGTCCGTGATATAGTAGCACGTAGTAATCTCTGAACTGTGAACAGGTAAGGCACAAATCGGTTTCACCCCTTCAATAACTCGATTGATCTGGTATTTATTTGCTACTCATCCTATCTAGTAGTACTTTTTCGACGGAACTGAGAGTTTTTGTAGGTCGCAATCAGCATCGAAATCGATCATGTGTGTAGTTTAAAAAAAGAAACCCCACTTCCATGTCAAAAACTCCCCCATGCCCATAAGCATGCGTGTGTATATGTCACTGTCATCATGCCTTTGTTGTTCACTTGTTCTGTAGTCAGGTAGGGTTGTTTTTTTCTTTCCCTAATTTTCTTTTCTCCATTTTATAAACTCAGTACTGTTTGGATTATTTATGACTGTATCATGAAATGGATACGATTCCTCGCAAAAGAAAAATGATTATGATGAGATTCAAACAAAATGCAAAATCCAATTATTGCAACAAATCAAAATTAGATTGTTGGGACTGGACATGACGGATGAGTGGTAGTCCAGGTGCGACCGGCCTCGGGGTAGCGGCGGCACAGGGAAGAAGGCCTATAGGATGTATAAGCATAATGTAGCCTTACTTGTAACTTGAGTCAGTCGGAACCCGGCCTTTCTTGTAACATAACAACTATTTCTTGTTAATTATAATGATATGCAATGCTCTTGTGTATTCGAGAAAAAAAATAGATAAGTGATAGTGACTGACTGACTGTTAGGATACCTGAGTACTGTCTTTTCTGGATTTTTTTATGGAAAAGTTAAGTTTCTAGCTCATCAGTATTTTATTTAAATTTGGTGCCCACTTCGTGATGAATGAATGATAGAGAACACATTTAAACAAGATATATGAATTTAGCTATGGGAATAACGTAGTTCAATGAATCCTTAATGATATTTTGAGAACGCAAGGACTTTGGTGCACTAAAAAGAGTGAGATCTTAATTGGATAACTATAGTGAGACCTACTGTACTTGTTTTCCTTTCAAATAGTATATGATTTAATTAAAGGTTTCCTAAACAACTGTAACAGGTCACAATTTTTCATTCTTGGTACGATTTTTCTCTCGTTTCGTTTATTATCCTACAACGTCTATCGCTTCCATTTCCTATACACTACAACTAAAAAGATTTCGAGACACACTAGTTTTATTAATAGACATGGTCACAAAATATATGTCTCTTAGAATACTTGACAATTTTAGAAGGCGGTTGTTTTATTTACGGAGAACCCCAAAAGTTGTTCGTCTCTCGAAATCGATTTTATAGAGGTGGTAGTTTTATTTTAGGAGACAAGGAAAAATTATTTGTCTCCTAAAATTGATTTACAGAGACATGCCTCTTAAGAGGTCTACCTCTAAGAAGAGGCTTCAGAGGCGAACCTATCTTAAGAGGTAAATCGCGACAAGCCCATCAGCCCAACTCTCGGCCCGCTTAGAAACCCTAGATTATAAAACTTCACCGCCACCCTTCATTCCCATCTCTCTCTCTCCCCGCCCCCTCTCTCCGAATATTTCTTGCGTGCCCCTGCCAAAGATGGCGCGACCAACCCGATGAGACCGTGTGCACCACAGTGGCGGTGCTCGGGCGGCCCATGGCATAGCTCACGTGGTAGGACGGTGGCGGATCTCGTGCATCAGCTCGTCCCGTGGCGGCGTGTAGATCCGATGGAGGTGGCGATCTGGTGGAATACGGTGGAGATCTAGTGGCACTGTTCCTCAACGTGTTTAGATCCGATGGCATTCTACTCCTCGGTGGCAAATCCACGTCGATGAAGAGTGGTCCATGTTGAGCGTCCATGGAGGCTCTACTTCAAGCGGAGGGCGGCGGACTGCTACAAGCTCCGGCGAGATCTACTCTGGCGAGTTAGCAGTTCTGGAGGCAGGCTCACATTTGGGCTTAGGGACGGGCTTAGATTTGGGCTCAGAAGCGGGCTCATTGGGTTTCCTATTTTTTATTTTTTTTATAATTTATTGGGGCGGGCATTTGGCCGGCTTTGGAGTTCTGATTAACAGCAACGCCGAACCAGAGGCGAACATTGCTGTCGCTTCTATTAATCTCATTTAGTCATCTCTGAAGCCCCTTAATGTAGTAGTGAAATGCATATATAATTCCTTATGGAATAATTGCTCCCTTTTAAATTATTGTCCACTTTGGCTTTCTTTTGGTCTTTTGGGTCAAACATCCGGCTTCGGCCATTCTTAATGAAGAGTTTCATTGCATTATTTCCGAAAATTCTATGTCCGATAAAATGTAATGAACCATCAATGAGCCTATTATTCTCGTTGCATACTTTGATTCTATTGTTTCATAGACATTTAATTCCATAACTCATTTAGAGTTTGAAACTGAGCCAAGATAGTTTCATCTCCATGATATTCTTGTCTTTTTGGAAATGTTGTCATATCATAAAAAAACTTATATAGCCACGTATTAAATGGGGATGAAGCTCAAATAAAAATCTCATTGGACTCACATGTTTATAGAAAAACACACAGCGTCAGATTAGTTTCGTTAAATTGTCCGATAATTATGTTACGACATTACATTTATTTAAACTTGTAGATGTTAAAATAGCATGGTCAATATAAGAGAAGTTTGATTTAGCACAAAACCAAAACAGCCCTGTTCGCTTTGGTGAAAAGATAAGCTGAAAAGTACTGTTTGCGGATTTGTTGTGAGAGAAAAATACTGTTCTTTGGCTGAAAAAATACGGCTGAAAAGACAAGTGAACTATAAAAGTATATAGTTCACTTAGATTTGTTCTAAGTCAAATTTCTTTAACATATACTAAGTTTGTAGAAAAATGCATCATTTAAAACATCAAACTAGTTTCATCACATTCTCCATAAAATTTATTTTCATGGTGCATTTGTTTGAACTTGAGGATACTAATACATTTTCTATGGACTTGGTTAAACTTAAAAATTGACTCGGAATAAAACTAGAGGAACTATATTTAGAATGGGTGAAGTTCTCCCTTGATCCTAAAATAAATCGACTTCTGGAGTTTTCTTAAGTGAATTGATTTTAAGTTTGATCAAATTTATAGGAAAAAAAACACCAATGTTTATGGCATCAAATTAATATCACTACTGTGAACTATATTTTACAATTTACTTGTTCGATGCTATAAATACTGTTGTTATTTTTCATTTGATTCTAGGAGTTAATTTATTTTGAGATGAGGAAGTAGTCAAACAATAGATAGATCATTATGAGTTTATCTCAACCCGTTGGTCACTCAGTTCGTCCTCTTTTGTACACCTCGTCCAATAATTCGTATTGTATCTCGTCCTCGCACACATGATGACACACAACTTCCCCGACTCACCATCCTATGTCAAACCTGCCACCACATTTCCCTCTCAACGCTTAGACACTTGCAGGTTGTTTGGTTTGAGGAGCCACTCTATTCTAGATAAGGTAGGGTGCATCATGAGTTCATTGCTTAAATTTGATGGAATGACTTTATTCCTTGTACTAGTACTAATTATTATCCTGTGACGAATGAGATAGCAATGCTTCAACCTATTTCATTCTATAAAAAAATAGATAATAGTCCACCTCATTCCTCGATCCAAACCGCTGCACCATTTGGTGATGCTCCGTCGTCTAATTCGCCAACGGCTCGTTAGACGCGCCCGGTCCGACTCCGACACCTTGCTGCACCATGGTCGCTGCAGATACAAAAGCCCATCTCTTGTTTTCTTGTCGGCAACAAATGGCAGTATAGGATGTAGTATATGTGTAACAAGTATAATAAATACTCAAATACAGTTAAGTTGATGACTAGATGTCTCTCTGTTTCTTAAGAAAATTTTATTTCAGCTTGTGCATGCAACAATTTATTTATTATTACAAATTTGAGCCTCCGACTATATATATCGTACAAAAGGTAAAATGATATATCGACCATGCCAGACAGAGATAGGTAGCATTGAATGGCAATAGTACTACTAGAATCGTAATACCTGCATCGGGATTCATGCTAACGCCATTAAGCATGCTCTGTCACGGTTAATTAAGCAAGCTGTGTCGCTGACAAAGGACGCGTGCACAACGCCAGCAGCGAGGATGCTTCGGGTGTGTTCACTTCGCGAAAAGTAGGTGAAAAGTTATTGTAGCATGTTTCGTTGTTATTTGGTAAAATTTGTCCAATCATGGACTAACTAGGCTTAAAAGATTTGTCCCGACATTTACAGATAAACTATGCAATTAGTTATCTTTTTTAACTACATTTAATGTTACATACATACGTCGAAAGATTCGATGTGATGGATGAAAAAGGAAATATTTTGGGTTGGCAGTGAACGAGACCTTCGTGCTTCGCCTTCTCGGCCTTCCTCATGCAGCGCAGCTATGTTTGACCGGGTCGCGCGCCCTCGCTGGCCGGCTTAGCTCGCACGCGCGTGGCGCCATGTGCGCGCCCACGCCGCGCACATCGGCAACAGTGACGGCGAGCCACGCCACGGCGCAGCTCCACGCACGGGCACGCATGCCGCGCACATGGCACGACATGCGACCCCCGGACCGCCGCGGGGAGCGTCGCCGGCTCACGTGGTGAACCAGTGCGCGTGCGCACGATCTGGCCGCGGGCGCCGGTCACATGCGCGCCGCCCACTGTACCCAGTGCCCACATCCCGGCGCTCGAGCGCCCCGACGCGCGAGCACCGAGCACGCACGTAGTCGGTGCCAGCCAGTCGGCCGGCCTGCGTCTCATTCCCGGGGCTCCTGCCTGCCGCTGATCCGTCTCGCCTCTGCACATGCGCGCACGCGTGCGTGCGGCGACCTACGGGTGTTTAGATGGAAAAAAATTGGAATGTAGCTAACTTTCGTTTGTATTTGACGATTAGTGTCTGATCATGAATTAATTAGACTTAAAAAATTTGTCTCGTGATTTATAACCAAACTGTATAATTAATTATTTTTTTATCTATATTTAATGTTTATTGTATATGTCCAGAGATTTGATGTAATGAAAAAAGAGTATAAAAATTTAGAATTTGAAAGACATCTAAACAAGCTCTGCTCGCCTTTATCCATCCAGCTGCCTTGGTGCAGTAAAGGTACAGGCGTACAACACCAGCCGCTAGGTAAGACTACCTGCAGTGAGTACTCTAAAACGATACTCTAAAGCTTTAGAGTATGAATATAGAGTAAAAACTGCTGCACTGAGTACTCGAAAATGATATTCTATCCTTTCTCTCACTCTATATTTAGAGTGGTATAGTGCTTACTCTATACTCTATAGTGGCGGCCCCTACTACCTAAACAAAAGAAAAAATGCTATAACTAACAAACCAAAAATCTAAATTAAATTTTGATTGCATTATTAAATTCGTCTCAATAAATCCTTCAAAACTAGATCACACATAGATATATTTAGATAAAGTGACCAGTGGGTCCCATAATGGATAGAGTAGATAGAGGATGATATAGACGATGGATGAGTGCAAGAGAATTGAGTATAGATAAGAGAATCTTGCTGACTAGGACGTATAGATGATAAATATGAAGGTTGAGTGCGGGTAATCTAACACCGCGTGCATGCGATGGGGGCACGAATCCAAGGACGGACGCAGAGGCAGCGGCATCGGCATCGGCATCGGTAATGGCACAGGCTAGGCTAGTACAGGACGCTCGCGAGAATCCGGGTCTCTTGCACACGGCGAGGGGGTGGCGGCTGTCGACGCGGACGTGGCGATCGAGCAGGACACTTGGCCGCTTCGTGGACGAAACGAACCCAAGCAAGTGCTTAATCCCTTCGTCGCTAAATGTCTGTCTTTTTCGCTTTCTGACGAACAACTTTGATTAAATATATATTAAAAAATATTAATATTTATGATATATAATTACTTCTTTCAGTCTATTTTATCTGGCGCACACGTATATCAAGATTTAAACTTTCAAAACTTTGATCAATAAGTAGGCTAATAATTTTTAACTATTATATTACAAATTTTATAAGATTAGATTTGTAAAGAATTATACTATCCAATTATTATAAGTTTATAAGTATAAATAATATAATATAAAGCAAATGAATGGTTAAAGTGTAATATAAAAGATCGTGTCATTCTAACTTGTGCCAAATGGACCGGAGGGAGTAGTATCATTGGATAGATATATGAATCTAGTTTTTTAATAATTTTATTTGGAGATAGAAATGTTACACGTATTTCTATAAATCAAGTCAAAGTTATCGGTACGCAAATTGTGACGATAAACATTTAGAGACAGAGGAGTACTACCGTCTGCCCTACTTACGTGACCCACCCGTCAGCCTAGGAGCTGCAGCCGCAGCTGAGGAGCTCCAGCTCGAGGTTCTTGCTGTCGGCTCAAAAATTTTTCTTAAGGAGAAGAAGACCGAAAGAACGGCGAATACAACGCAGCTGAGAGGAGCCCCCAGTGCCGGCTCAAATTGCATTTGCAGTTCAAGTCATTGTTTATTCAGCTGATTGGAGCATTACAGAAATGAACAAAATCACCCCAGCAAGTGAAATAGTATGATCCTTGTTAAAACGGCAGTCTCAAACACAATGTCATAGTTAGTGCTCTTGATCGATGATCAGATGATCACCTAAGAGCAGCTCTGCGGTAGGCCTTGTATTCCATTCAATCCATATGTGTTGAAGTGGATTGGAATAGAACTTAGTTTAATTCTACTCTAATTCATTTCAGCATATATATATATATAGATATAAATACATGCGCATCCAAACAAGGCCGTAGAAACCATCAGCCCGACTTATTAGTCATGGTACAATATTTTTCTCTCACAATAAAACAGCATCAGCCAACTTATCCACCGTAGAAACCATCAGTCGAGCAATCCGTTGATCCATGACGATGGAAAGTCGATCCAAGCACATTGTAGTCATTGAAATGTGACTGTCAGACAAAAAATCGTATCTTGTAGATGATTCGAACCAAATTGAGACCTTGTTTAATTCGTGGGTGCAAAGTTTTTGGGTGTCACATCGGATGTTTCATGAGATGTCGGAAGAGGTATTCGGATACTAATAAAAAAAACTAATTACATAACTCACCTAAAAACCGCAAGACGAATTTATTAAGCCTAATTAATCCGTCATTACCACATATGGTATTGTAGCAATTATGGCTAATCATGGACTAATTTAGGCTTAAAAGATTTGTCTCGCGGTTTTCATGCAAACTGTACAATTAGTTTTTTTATTCTATATTTAATGCTCCATACATATGTTCAAACATTTGATGTGATAGGATAAAAAGTTTTTAGGTGAAAATTAAATCTGGCCTGAGTAAAAAGAAATATTTATAGCAAGGCAATAACTACGACCAGGAGCCACAACTCCAAGACCTACCCAAAACTGACGTAGAGAGAGAAAGTAACGTAGCATGCAAGCCGATGCTCAAATAGTGAACGTGAGACACTCTGACACACCTCTATTTCTACAGCAAAATCGATTCCACAGTACAAGTGTCCTAGACTGCCAGTGAGAGAGGCCAGAACAACGAAGGCGACAGATACAGACGAGCCACACGATGTTTGGACCAAATAGATCAACTAACGTCTAAGTCCGGCGTGGAGAAAGGGGACGGACAACCTCTGTCTGAAACGGCAAAGAAGAACAAGGCTCATTTCCATGTCTCCAAATTGTCACCAATTTCCAACTAATTCCATCAATTCCTCTTACTAATTTGGATTCGGCTGTGCTAGCACCCGCCAGACACCTACTATTCTTCTTCTTCCTCCTCCCTACCCGCCACAACCTCAGACATCGCCCTGGCCTCTGGCTACCTCACCGCCGGCTGCCCACCCCTGTCGCTCCTTCCATAATCCCTATCCGCCGGCAACCCAACCTTGCACTTTGTTGTCCCCATAGCCAACACTGCCCACCAGTTGTCTTCCCCCGCCCGCTCGGCAGTGCCCCAACTTGCCGCTGGCCAAACCATCTCCACCACCGGGCCGGTCGCCACACTCGGGCCCCTCCATTTCTAAGGCAGCTGGGTATTGGTTGCCAGGAAGCGCGGCGGTGGCACAATGACGGCGGAATCTCCTCTAGCTTTGCTAGAATCTCGACCAACATCTTCTCCGTCATCATGGTGGTCATGAACTTTTTGGATTGCAACTGGTTATGGATCTGATACCAATTGTCACCAACCCGGATGTCAGTACAGTAGATACACAGAGGAGAACTGCTTTTCTAGAATATATTAGAAGGTTCTGGATACACTGATGGGTAGGAACTCTAGCCTAAGCTAGCCTTGAGCAATTGCTCGCCTCAACTCGAGCTCACGCTCGTCACCGCCGGTTTCATGGTTCTGGTCCTCGACAACCTGGTGCTAGTGCTCCTCCTCCAACATGTATAGCAGCTGTGTTCCTTGTGTTGGCACAAGCCCAACAATCCAACCCATGTCTGGCTCAGCCCATATCTCTATTTGGTCCACATTGTAGGCTAAGAGGTCCATGACATGTACCTCATTTGAATTTTGAACAATGTCCTTGCAGGCTATGGATAGAGTTGATTTGGGATTGAAGCACTGGTGAATGGAAATCTGTTTGCCTAGTTCACTTATCATCTTAGTTTAAATACGTATACTAATAGACCACCATGTTGTATCATTGACAGCGTGATCCAATAGACTCAACTGTTTTGACAAACTCGGGTGTCGGATTACGGCATTCTTTATTAGCTTACAAAGCTACCATATGTGGAATCAGCAAGGTTTAGGTAAGTTGCCCATAGCTTGTCCATTGTTTCATTACAGATGATATAGTTATATCTTGAATATAGTTCTTGTATGTTTAGTTTTCAGTTTATGATCATTAAGCATACTTGCAGAATGCTTGATGCTCAAGCAGATAGACGGGTACTATGCTTTGTTTGAGTTTTTTTTCTCTAAATGAAGTGATTTGCTTGAGTTTTTTTAAAAAGGTGATTCGCTTGAGTTAGTCATGTGTTCTATCCTGATTTTATTTTATCCTCATTGGCATGCATTTTGGGACATTTCTAAAGGGATTGCATTTAGTAATGCTTTTCTGTTGAGTTGGCAGCAGTACCATGAATGCCAAGTTTAGAACAGGAGCTGTATTGTACTCGTATATCTCTACTGTGCTGAACAAACGCGATGGGATTATTGTTGCAGAAACAGCCTCAATGATCCTCGCCCACGTGTTGGTGGCCCACATCTTGGTGCTAGTGAGGTTAGTCGATCAATCTATGGTTTGATCTATACAACATCAGTGTTATGTTTTCGTGCTCAAGGTTCTGGATCACGATCTACTTTTGTTGATGAACTCACACTACCAAAATCTGAAATTACCTTGGGGGCTAAGGATTTCCTTGAGTACAGGTTTGAAAATTCTTATTTTTGTACAGGATTAGAGGAAGATGTTAAATTGTGTGCTATGGATGGACACAATAACAATGAGGATAATACATGACATTCACAACCAGTTAATCATCTTTTCCACCCCTTTATCTTCTATGTTTGTAGTTGCCATTCAGAAACCATTGTGTTCAACAGTTGGATACACAAAGTGCAGTATATGAAGAATAACACAAAGTTACAATGTTTAATAGCAGAAAGAATAGCGTGTACACTTAATGAATCCAATATTGCTTTATGTGTGTCTTTCAATTATGTGCAAGGGAGGCTATGAATCATTATCACATATGGATCTATTCTTTCACTTTTCCTTTTGGAATCTTGCCATATTGTCATAACTTTCAAAAGCATTGGATAGCTGATATATATAACAAATTACAGCAGGGCATTGTTTCATCATCTGCTAACTCATGAACTAAAGCTATTGAACCACTGAGATTGGAAATGATGAAGAGTTGATGCTATCAGTGCTAGTGGAAAGTATTAGTGATTTGTATTCTGATGAATGGACTTCATGTAAGCATGTATGATGAATAGACTTATAAAATTCTTATTGATGCCTTAAATCAATATAATGGTTGGGAACCATAATAAAATAATCTATGTGCATGTGTTGGTATAATTAAGACGCACACAGATAAATCCGTAAGCTCATGGATACCGCTATAGCTTTCATCCAGAAGTATTCCAAGTATCATATCCACAGGAAAACGTGTGAGGCTAACTATGGTCTAACTTAACCTGGAGTAGCAGCAAGACTTAAGAAAGTTGGGAGTGTATAAGAGATCACTAAGGTCTTCTATTTCTAATCTCGGTAAACTATGTCTTCTACTATTCTATCTGGGGAAATTAATAAGGAAGGACACAAACAAGAGTATGCTCTTCCTAGTAACAAGATCCTATTAGGCCTACAAACTAGAGGTGGACTACAGAGGATTCAACGAGGCTATAAGAGTCACCCTCGTGAGCTACCACCTATCCGAAATGTAGGGTACATCCACGAGTTACAAAGTCTAAGCACCACGCTTACACTACAAATAATACTTTAACCTAAGGCCAATAGATTAAAGCACTCAAAAGAAATTTGCAAACTAGAAGAAAAATATAAACGCGTTGCTTACTTAAATCAGAAATTGATTACTAGAGAAATCTCATACGTGGGTTGACTTCTGCCAAGGTACAAGCCGTAGAGAGAGCACCGATAGGCCGGCTCCTCCTCCAAACTCTTCCCTTACTCTCCATCTCTCTATTTCTAAAGATTAGATCCTAATGAGGACTAATCTTCTCTTGATAGCTGGTGTAACACCCCTGGGTGTTAAGCATGCATTCACATCCTAAATCATGAGCATTTGCATTTCATACATGTTCATCATCGCATGCAATTTAAATTGGCATTAATTAAAATTGTGAAAACACATGTTTGAACCCTGAATTAGTAAAAGTTCTAGCTAAGAGTGTTAAAATTGGTTGTGCTATAACTCTAAATGACTTAGAATTAATTAATATGATTTTTGGAGCAATTTTTGTATTTCAAATCTCCCCAAATTTTGTTTTTAAAATATTTCAGAAAAATGAGTTATCAATTAAAAATTTGACTTTAAATCACTAATTCAAAATCTGTTTAGAATTTAGAAAAGTGTCCTCAATGAAAGTTGTAGAGAATAAAATTTTGAACAACTTTTGTTTTGGGGGCAACTTATGAAAATGTCTTTTTCATCTTCAAAATTTGAATTTGAATCAAATTGTAAAATCTGGAATTGTATTTAGAAAAGAAAAATGAATTTCTTGCCTTAACGGGCCGTCGCCCCACTTCCGGCCCAACAGCCGAAGCCGGCCCGCGCCCGCGCCCGCACCTGCCTCTGCCCGCGCGCGCGCGCACGTGACGCCGTGGCGCCACGGCAGACACCGGCCGCCGCGTGGCCGTACATCGCCGACACCGCGCGCCACGCGCCCTCCGGTGGCCCCGTTGCCCGCGCTTACCCTCGCCAGAGCCGCCTCCTCCTCCACTCGCTCATTCCTTCTCTTCTCGCCTCACAGCAGCGAGCTAGCAGCAGCCGCAGTCCCGCCTCCACCACCGCGCACCATCGCCGGTGCTGCCATTCCGGCCACCGCAGCGCACCATCGACGCCTCCATCTTGCCCCGAGCTCCGCTTTTCCATCACGCAGCCAGTGCTCGCATTAGTTGCTCGTGGTAAGCCTCCTCTCCGCGTGAATTGCTCGCTGAAGCAGAGCCGAGCTCGCTGGAGCTTTCCGCTCCGTGGACCGTTCCTTTCCGCCTCACCTTTTTCCCTTCTAGCACGCGCATCTTGTTCGCCTTGGCTCACCATTGCTCGAGCGCCCTTCCGGTGCCCGTGGCATGGTCGGGGATGGCCGACCGGTGACCACCCGCGCCGCCGCTCTGCCATTGGCGACGGCGAGCCTTTTCCCGAGCTCCTCCAGTCATGCCGTTTGCACTAACGTGACCGCCTTGGCACGGGGATCGCGATGGTGGTGACCTCATCACCGACGAGCTCACCGGCGGCGAGAACCGCACAGTCAGCGCTTTCCCCTCCTCTGTGTGGCTGACTCGTGGGGTCACGGGCCCACCTGTCTGCCTCCTCTCGTGCTCGCGTGTGCACTGCACCGGGTGCACCCAACATTTTTAGCGACTGCAGTTAAAAGGATTTTCGAAAATAATTTTTTAGAAATTGCTAAAAGGGATTCTAAAATCCATAACTTGCTCATTTTAGCTCCAAAAATTGTGAAACCAATTTTGTAGTGTTTTTCTTGAGTAGATCTATAGTTTAAAAATATTGCATGTCAAGTTTGAAATACTTTTCTGTAGAGTTTTTATTTAATCACTGAAATTGTTGTTTTCTTGTTAAATATGTAATAAATCATAGAAAGCTCAGAAAAATATAGTTCTACTTGCAATAATTTTCTTTTGTGATGTACTTTCTAGGAAAAATATGTGCCATGCATGTTGTGTAGAAAAATCTTGATGTGTAGTACAAGTGTTTAATATTGTTAATAATTGTTATTTTTGCTAGAGAGAAAAAGATGAATAAAACATGCATGTAATAATTTTTCTATGGTGATTGTTGATTGTGTAGAATGTAGGAAAAATGTTAAATCTATTGTTTGATACTTTTCATAGTATAAAGTATTTTTATGCTCATTTTTAGTCCCTAGTTTGTTATTTTTGTGTAGGTAGTTATAGTAATCCAAATGCAATGAAATTTTTGTGGTTTGCTAGATTAGATGATAGAAAGCTACTGTAATTTTTTCAGATTTTTCTGTGCTACTAAAATAGGTGTTGATGTTCAAACCTAGTTGCAATTAGGGTTTAATTAACCTTATTAATGTATGATTAGTTAATAAGGTTTTCTTTGGTGTATCTTTGAAGCATTTAATAAGATGTGTTGACTTAGCATAGTAGTAGTAGAAGAGAATGTAGTAGATGACATGTGCTTGTAGTGTATGTTCTTGGATGATGTTGACTATCTTGTAGAAGAAATGTACTCCTACTTTATGAAATAAAGTAAACCTATTTATCTACATTTCATTTATCATGACCATTACATATCATTTCTGCAATGCACCTAGGCATAAGCACTTATACGGTTGCATCATACAGGATCACAGGAAGTAACTCAGGTAGCAGTTCCCAAGGAGCCGGAAAAGCAGCCCGAGGAGCAGGAGGTTCCCGAAGCCGACAAGGAGGTCGGTGAGGATCTTCCAGAGTGCCCAGACCACCGTCCGAGCTCTTTCGAGAGAGGCAAGCCCCGGAGCATTTCTCTCCCCCGGTTTACAAATATTTTATTAATGCTTTACTTTAACTGCTGCATTATGTTTAGGAGTTGTTTGCAACCGTTGCTGCATTATACCTTGCTTACTCTGTTCTACCCTATCCTTGTCACCCTGTTACTCGCAGTCTAGTATTTGCTTAGCTTGCTTAGACCGGTAGAAGTCAGGTGATTTTCTGTCACCTGCGAGCTATAGGTGGTTACCTGGATCTGCTTGATAAAGTATGTCATCTAAGAATAGCTAAGGGTTAATGTGAAATTGAGACCGGGCGGAAACTTGTAGGGTTTCGGACTGTAGTGTTTTTCGTCTGTGTCGATTAAGGACTGACCATTGTTGGGCCTCGAGTCATGTTGAATGCATGCCTTACAAATAGCTGGCCAAATAATGTACCTTTTGATCGCGAAGCTAGGAGATTATTTGGACCGAGTGGATTGCCCGCAACGCACTGTACCGGAGCAGTAGTGGCAGGATACGGGGGCACGATGATAAGGCTAAAGAGCAGTCGGGCGGCCCCCGGGTACATGTGGTTCCTAGCAAGCTCGTGACTTTACCTGAATGGTTGACTCGGTGACCAACACCTCACTTTAGCGGGTGAGTGAGGTTTGTGTGAGGAATAAATTACCAGCTGGTTAATAATCGATTCAAATCGCCATCGTTCACTGGATAGTGAACACTTGACTTGAGTGACTTCATCATAGTAATTCTGATGGAACAATTGGATAGTTATATGGAATATGACATGATTAAAGTGGTTAATGATCATTGGTTATCCTTACCTGTTTAATTACATGTTACTCTAGTACAGGTGCAAATGTAGTTGACAGGTTAATAAAGATTTAACTTGATGCAAAGCTTTTGGAAAGATTCTTTAAATGCTAAAAATGCCATTTTGCAAATGAGTCATCTACCCCACCAGAAAGCCTGTCATGATTCCTTGGTGTCTTTTATTTTTGGTTCTGTCGGGTAAGTCTAGCTGAGTACCTTCTCGTACTCAGGGCTTTGTTCCCACTTGTTGCAGATGGGCAGATGTATTACAGCTACTGTATCAACTGCCTTTATCCTGCGATGGGAGAAGCTTAGGACCATGGGCAATGGTCATTCACTATATCTCGTCTGATGCTTTTGTTGGAAGATGATCCTGAGCTGGCACTGTATTTCGAACTCTGTGTGAGTGTGTGATTCGAACTAAATGCTTTCGCTACTTTTATCTAAAACTAGTTTGTAATAACTATGTTTAAACTCCGATGTATTTGTGATGCGAATTTTTATGTAACTTGTGATGGTGACCGCTGAACTTATTATGATCTTGGCTGGTATGTAAGTTGGTTTAAAATCCGTCGTGATTTCATGGACTACCGGGTTATATGGGCTTAAGTTTGCTAAATCGTCTGCTCGGTGGATGATTTTCTCACTTAATCTCGTATAATTGGTCGGTTCTGTTACAGCTGGCTCTGAGAGTATGATCCTTTCATGGGACGCTTCTCAATTGATCCTGATTAAGAGGATATGAATTAGGGTTTTAGGATGCCTCAGGGAGGGGGTATAGGGTTGTATATATAGGCCGAAGCTTGCAACGTGAGCCCTTGGATCAAACTGACTTAAGGAACGACATAGATACAACCTAGGAGGCGGTGGAGAACCGACATTACGATGGGTGTTGATGGTGGATAACGTCAACAATTTATAGTTGAACAAATATGAGAAATGGTATAAATGAGAGAATATACATAGGTCTAGAGTTTAAACTGACAAATTCTATAAGTTTTGGTGAATCTCTGTTCTCTGTAGGATTATTCTAGAAAACCACCAAGAGGTACCTATTCGTCAAAGGAAAATTTAGAATTAAAATATGACATATATGCGAGAAGACTCTAGAAGACATGAGAAGACACCAGAATGAAGCGGGAGGCGAGGGGCTGCCAAGTAGGGCCGGTCGACCCCACCTACAGGCCGCTCGACCCCCCTGGGAGATTCCTCCACGAGCTTCTAGAATATTCTTTCACCGCCTCCTAGGATGCATCTCAGCCATACCTCAAGTCGATTTGATCCAAGGGCTCATATTAGACCCCTGGGCTATATAAGAAGACCCCAGCCCCCCTTGAAGGCATTAAGTCATCAAGCCATCTAGAGCCAGAAACCCTAATTCATCAGAGTTCCTCTAGTTCTAGAGCTCTAGCTAGTTAGATTAGATCTAGAGGGAGGCAAGCAGATTACAAGCTTGGATTTTCGATGTTGGCAAGAGCATGGTTCGGTATAATTCTTTGTACCCCTCTCATTGTATTCTTCACCGTTTTTGTGTGCTTGCTACAATGTTTATGTCAACATTAATCTTCATCTTTTATATGTTCTTTTATATGTGCTTGCTACAATGTTTATGGCAAGAAGCTTAACACTAGAGTTTGAGGCCATAGCAAACAAGGGCCTCCATGAATTCTCTGCTCCGACAACAGCAAATATTCATACTGGACCTGAAGTCAATGTTGGAGAGAATAGATTTGAGCTCAAGCCTGCACTCATTACCATGGTGCAAGCTAATCAGTTTTGTGAAAAGGGTCATGAAGATGCAAGTGCACACTTACAATACTTTATAGAGATGTGCAGCACCTTCACTGTCAAGGGAGTAATTAGAGATGCTATTCTACTCCGCCTTTTCCCATTTTTGCTATTGGGGAAAGCCAAGCTATGGTTCTACGCTAGTAAAGAAAAACACACTACATGGAATAACTGCTCAACTGCTTTCCTGGCCAAGTTCTTTCCTACAGGCAAGACCAATGCTCAGCGTGGGAAAAATTCAAGCTTTCAGCAAAACAACATGATGAATCAGTCCTCGAGGCATGGGAACGCTTTCAAGATTATATTGCAGAATGTTCTCATCATGAGATGGAGAATTGGCTACTTATGCAAACTTTCTATCACAGGTTGAACACTAGCACCCGTGAGACAATGGATGCTGCTGCTAAAGGTGCTTTCTTGTCACTCAACCTCGCAGATGCAACACCACTTGTGGAGAAGATGGCTTCTAATCAGAGCTGGAATGAAGAACATGTTCAACCTCATAAGAGAGGAGGAGGTATGCATCAACTCAAGGAGGTAGACATGTTGTCTACTAAAATGGACCTACTAATGAAGAAGCTTGAAGATCGAGTCAGTGAGAAAAGAGAAGTCATGCACATCAATGATTCTCGCATGACTTGTGAAGAGTATGGAAACACTAGACATTCAGGAAGCAATTGCCCTAAACTTCAAGAGGATGTGAACTACATCGACAACAATAACTATCGTCCTTAACAAAATCAAGGATGAAATCAGCAACAGAGGCCAAACTACCAAGGTAACTTCCAATATAGTAATTACAATAATTTCAATCAACCACCCTTGAGAGATTTAGTTGCTGGCCAATCAAGATTGTTAGATCAGATGTCTAAAAAGGTAGCTTCTAATGACAATACTTTAGAGAACATAAATACTAGAATGGATACCTTTGCTTTTGCTATTAAGAACCAACATAGCTTTAATAAAATGATAGAATCACAAATAGCTCAGCTAGCAGCTGCTGTTCCTCCATCAGATAAAGGTAAGATTCTGAGGCAGTCGAAAGATTTAGAAACTGCAAATCTTGTCGATATTCACAATGCAGCTTATTACTACACTCAACCATCGGAAGTAAAGTGGATTGATTATTCACTTCCTAACAAAAAAAGGTGATCTAGGAAGACCTATCATTCCTATCTCCATAGGATGTCACGTTTTCCAGGAAGCTATCTGTGATTTCGACGCAAGTGTCAATATCATGCCTAAGGTACTATATGATAAGATTTTAGGAGATCCTTTATTGTACACAAATATGCGTCTGCAGCTTGCAGATCAGACATTGTGCTACCCTGAGGGAGTTCTTAAAGATGCTATCATTCGAGTGGGACAATCATATGTTCCGGTAGACTTTGTGGTCATAGAAACAGGAGGGGATGAGAGAGCGCCAATCATATTGGACCGACCATTCCTATGCACCACAAAGGCCATCACTTATGCATAGCACACCAAGATTATTTTCACCATCCAGGACAAGAAAGAGAAGTTCTCGTTCAAGAACCGCATGTTGCACTCTCCTGCACAACCTCAGGCACCATACAATCAGGAAGAGTCAGTGTTGACCAAGAAGAACAATAGAAACTAGAGGAAGAATAAGGCTAGCCATGCACAGGAAGAGACTATCAAGTTGATCAACACAATCTGATCTGAGTATGACCACCTGCTCACTCCACCATTCCTAGTCAAGAAAGATGATCCTAGAGTACTAACAATTGAATGCACAATCAATTAGAGAATCTTCCATAAGACCTTCTGCGATATTGGATCGGGTGTCAATATAATGTCAAAGGTAACATATGAATATTTATTTGATCATGAACCCTTGTATCCTACATATATGCAGTTGCAAATAACGGACCAATCAATTCGATTTTCGGAGGGCATAGCGAAGGACGTCCTAGTACAAATTAAAGATCGCTACGTTCTGGCTGATTTCATGGTCCTAGACATGTGAGTAGAAGACGAAGAGACCCCCATCATCTGGGGAAGACCATTCCTCAACACCACCAATGCCATCATCTCATTGGATCTGGACAAATCCACTTCTAGTTTCTTGATGAAAAGGTACGTTGTCACTTTAATAGTTATACTACTCATGAGCAGCCCAAGAAGCCCCGCAATAGGAGACGTCGGTCCCGCTGTCAAGTGAACTAGCCTCTGAAGGATGGATGGGTAGATTACCTAGGAGAAGTAGTGAGATATGAAGACTGTTGGAATGAATAGAGCACTAAAGATAAGAAGATTGAAGAGCCCACTAAGGAAGAAGCTACACTGCCAAAGTCAGGTATACAGACCACTTAGGTATGGAAAGAGAAGACCACTTTAACATCTTCACCACAAGAAGAGCAAGCATCTGAGTCTCCCTCATTGGGATCAGATGATGCACTTGAAAAGTAAGTACTCTCCCTACCTAGTCCTGTCCGGAGGACTTCTAAATTTCGTACCCTTACCATGAGGTAATAATGTTAGTTATCTATGTTTACATTTCTAGCATTGCATTTGATTAATTTCACTTTAGCATTTTTACTCTTTTTTGCATATGTCTTACATTAGAAAAGAAAATAAAAATATACTTCACTATAGTACATTTGTCTTTGCATGTGAAAAAGAAAATAAAAATGTTTTTATCATTGCATCATAAAACTCTTAAGCCCCATGTGAGTAACTTATGGTAACCCCGTAGGAATATTCACTATGGTGGCATAAAATAAAAAAATATATGCATATGTATTTTCTTTTGCACTATAAAATAGAAAATCCCAAGAAAGGTGAAAACCAACATCCTGTTAAAAAGTTGCCAAATTATAAATTCTATCTTAAGCAATAAGAAAAATCAATTTCTCAATAGTTGACCACTAACCCCTTATCATATCAAAGCTTCGAGTTTTTGTTGTTCTTGTTGGAGTATATTTTGCAGGATGACATTTTGATTGAGAGTAAGTTCACTCAACGATAGATATTACACTCTGCCTAATAAGAAGGACCGCCGCTGATGAGCTCGCTCTGAAGATTACTCAATTTTTGACCACGACAACATTTAGCTTAGGGAAAGAGCATGTCCCATGTATCTAGCTAAGTATTCCTTTCCCTTCTTAGTTTTACTATTTTTGAGTTTGTTTTCTATTAGTTAAAAGAAATAAAAAGATGAATAATAAATCAAAACCAAATAAAAATTTATCTAGCTAGTTATATATATTAAGGTGTGATCTTAAAACTTTGAAAACAAAATAAAAACTGTTTTTAGATTTTTGTTTTTAATAAAAATGATGGAGCATACAATTAATTTTGGCAATGGAAATGATAAATAATTGCTCTACTATAATTCTTTTTAAGTACCTAATATTCAACCTTAAATTCTTCCAAGTTTTGGATTTGATTTATTTGATAGAAGAATTTGCTCTGAACCTAAAACTTGTGGGTAACATATGCTTGAGCTAAGTCTAGGTGATTGAGGGATATGATATAAGAAAGTCTGAGCTGTTGTTTATCTTGTTCCTAGCGATACCAAAGTTCTAGAGATTTATCTTTTGAAAACTTAAAATCTTACGTGATGAGCTCCTGTATGACAAAGCTTGAATTCCTACCAAAGCCAAATATGATGTTTAGAATAGGAAACTGCCACTGTTATGCTGATTACTTTGCATTGAGTTTGGTCAAGCTTTATCGATGGCTTATGAGAGGTTTGTTATGCTCTTAAAATCAAGATCACATACACACCACCCACATATGCACTATTCCTGCATTAGGAACATGCGCAATCATATTCCATCTAGATTCACCTAAAAATGTTTTACTCTTACACTGAGAGTAAACACCCAAAAATATATCCTATAGGACAGGCCCCAATAAATGCTCCAAAGTCCTTGTTGTTATCTCTCCAAAGTTTTATCGTAGAAAGGTGCATGTGGCTATGCAAAAGTTATTCATGAAAAAAGGACAAAAAGAAAAGAGTATTGAAAAAAATGGACAAGTGTCCAAGAGAATAAAACAATGGGTACTTTGATGCCCACCTAAAAAAAGATGATGAATAAGAGAGGTATGTTTTCAAGGAGCATAGTAGAATTAGGATTAGCTACCATATACACCTATCATATATCCACCATATTCCATACACATGCACAGCTTGATTTGATTGTATGACTTAACTCTCTTTGGATCCATTGTTTGACCTTACAATACATGAAAAGACATGTTTACAATTCATAATTGTTCATGTTTTCTCTACTCTTGTGAGCTCCAAATAAGACTTAGTCGTAGAAGAGATAGGCATAACATCATTAATGCCTTGGTGAAGATCCACAAATACCACATATATTGAGAGATTTGAGAGTGTCATACAATGGAAGCTCTGAGTTTTATTTTGAAAACTCACAAAACTCCGGAATAATAGTTGAGCAAAGAGCTTGAGACATAGTGCTTGACTTGATTGTTCTGTCTTTCAATTACTTAAGACCCAAGTGAAGGCTGAGAAGCTCCATGGTTAAAGGTAATATGAGTAAGTTTAAAAGTCAGATCGATTTATTTTAATCTAGAGGAGAATTTTTGTTTGAATGCATGTGTACTTTCTAGGAGTTGCTTCAATAATTTTCAAAAGCCTCAATATGTTCAAGTTCTTAATCCAAGTTTGCTAAATTTGGCTTTGCTAAGGGACTAGCAAAGGACAAGCTTGGGGGAGCTTGTTGACGGTGGATAACGTTAACAATTTATAGTTGAATAAACATGAGAAATGATACAAATGAAAGAATATACATAGGTCTAGGGTTTAAACTAATAAATTCCATGAGTTTTGGTGAATCTCTGTTCTCTGTAGGATTATTCTAGAAAACCACCAAGAGGGACCGATTTGTCAAAGGTAAATTCAGAATTAAAATACGACATATACGCGAGAAGGCTCTAGAAGACATAAGAATACACTAGAACGAAGCGAGAGGCGAGGGGCTACCAAGTGGGGCCAGGCGGCCTCAACTGCAGGCCGCTCGGCCTCCTAGGGGATTCATCTATGAGCTTTTGGAGTATTCTTCCATCACTCCTAGGGTGCATCTCAGCCATACCTCAAGTCGGTTTGATCCAAGGGCTCACATTGGACCCCCTGGGCTATATAAGGAGACCCCAACCCCCTGAAGGAATCAAGTCATTAAGTTATTTGGAGATCAAGCCATCTAGAGCTAGAAACCCTAATTCCTCAGAGTTTCTCTAGTTCTAGAGCTTTAGCTAGTTAGATTAGGTCTATAGAGAGACAAGTAGATTACAAGCTTGGATTCCTGACGTTGGTAAGAGTGTGGTTTGGTATAATTCTTTGTACCCCTCTCTCATTGTATTCTCCACCATTTTTGTGTGCTTGATATAATGTTTATGTTAACATTAATCTTCATCTTTTATATGTTCTTGATTGTAATGTTCATTGTTTACTTTGGTTATATGTCTAGTATAGTTTATTTATTATTAAGTTCATGCATATGTTCATATAGCACCCATCCTAATATGTAGGATCCATGGGTGGGTGGTAGAAAATATGTAAGCGTGGTGCTTAGATATTGTTTATCTGTGAATGCCTCCTACACGGCGGGACGTGTGGTAGGTCGCGGGTGTGACAGACCTATTGAGTCCTATGTAGTCCATCCCCATGTGTAGGATTTGTAGAACCTGGTCTCGAAGGAGGGGAGGACTATGTTTCCGATCGTCCCTAGTTGATGTTCCTTATGTATGGATGCGATAGTAACATTAACGATAACTACTAAATGTAATTGCACTAATTAAAGCATTCATTGACTTGTAGTTATAGAATGACATAGAAATTATTCCTCTAATATTCTAATTGGACTAATGCTATTGTCATAGTAAGAGTGCTCCGAGTAATTTATTTATTTATCATGATGCTTGATCAGTACTTATCATATATATCTATTTTTATCTTGTGACTTACCCCTGTTTCGAGTAGAGCATGTGATATTGGTTCATTCTCTTATGCATAGTCATAAATTATTAATACTGCATGCATAGTCATACCTTCCCAATGGTAAAATTATAAATCGACAACCTGGTAATACTATAGGTAAAATACTATAATGGTATAATTATCTGTCTGCTTGCAGAATTCTTTTAATTCATATCTTTAGATTCTTTATAGTCACATGAAATAATAGATTTCTATTTAGTGTTATTCTTGTAGTAATGCTAGATAGTACCAACAAACATTTCTAGTTTCATCACTAGGAATGACAACCTAGTTTAGTATTAGAGATGTACATAATCATAGGTGGCTATTGTAAAAGTGACAAGTTAATAATTACCATACCATTTCTAGTGTCAATGCTAAGAGTATGATTAATTCTATTTTTATTAGTGATGCTAAGAAATGCTAACAACGGGGGCTGACATGTGGACCCCTAGAGGCCCGGCGGCCTACAGGTGGGGCCGGCCGGCCTCACCTGGCAGCCACTCGTGCTCCGCCTCGGTGTGGTGTCCTCTGGTGTCTTCTAGAGTCTTTTGGTGTCCGTTTCGCGGAGGATAAGCGTGATTAATTCTGACATCTAGGTCCACCTTGATAGTTTTCTAGATATACCCTGCAGAAATCACAGAATCACCAAAACTCATGAAATTTATTAGTTTAAACCCCTATACCTATGTTTGGTGATAGAATTAAGTACATATGCAGGTTATGTTCATGGTTTCTAATTGACATTAACGACCATCAACAAGCTATCCCAAGCTTAACCTTTGTCCATCCCTGAGCAAAGCTAAACTTAGCAATGGATCAAGAGTTGCTACAATATTTTCACGCCTCAAAAGTATACATGCGTTCAATCAAAAATTCTCCTCTGGATTGGAATAAATTAGTCTGACTTTCAAACTTACTCATATTATCTTTAACCATGGGGCTTCTTAGCCTTCACTTGGGTCTTGAGCAACTGAAAGATAGAACAATCAAGTCAAACACTATATCTCAAGTTCTTTGTTCAACCATTGTTCTTGAGTTTTTTTATAAGTTTTTAAAATAAAACTCAGAGATTTTATTGTATGACACTCTCAAGTCTCTCAATATATGTGGTATTTGTGGATCCTCACCAAGGCAATAAAGATGTTATGCTTTTTTCTCTTCCTACCACTAAGGCTTATGTGGAGTTCATAGGTAAGGAGAAAGTTAGAGTATACTTGCAATGAGTATACTGTAAAGTCAAACAATGGATACAAAGAGAGTTAAGTTATACAACCAAATCAAGATGTGCATGTGTGTGGATATTTGGTGGATATATATGGTGGCTAATCCTAATTCTACTTTGCTCCTTGAAAACTTATCTCTCTTTTGAAACTTGGAAACATTTGCTAGAGAACAGGGGCTATCTTATTCATTTTTTTCAGGCAAGTATCTAAGTACCCATTATTTTAGATATCTCGGACACTTATCTAATTTTTTATCAACTATTTTTTTATGAATAACTTTTGCATAACCCCATGTCTCTTCCTGCAACAAAACTTTGAGAGAGATATCAATAAGAACTTGGAGCATTTATTTGGTGAATGAAAAACCTAATATGTTTTTGTGTTCAGCCCTAGTGTAGGAGCAGAATATTTTTGGGTGGATCTAGATGGAAGACATGTTTTTGCGCCTACCCCCAGTGTAGGAGTAATGCATATGTGGGTGGTGTGTACGTGATCTTGATTTTAAGAGCATGACAAACCTCTCATAAGGGTCAACAAAGCTTGACAAAACTCAATGCAAAAGCAAGCAGTATATATATATGAAAGTTTTCCTAGCCTAAATAACATGTATGACTTTGGTGGGAATTCAAGCTTTGTCATATAGAAACTCATCATATAGCATTTTTGTGTTTTTTAAAAGATAAATCTCTAAAACTTTAGTGTCATTTGGAACAAGATAAACAGCAGCTCAAACTTTCTCATCTTATATCCGCTAATTACCGAAACTTAGATCAAGTATATGCTATCCATGAGTTTCAAGTTCAGAATAAATCCTTATATTAAAATAATCTTATCCAAAACTCAGGAGAATTTAAAGCTAAAAACTAGGTACTTGAAAAGAATTACGACAGAGCAACTATTTATCATTTTCATTTAAGAGATTATCTTCAGAGTCCTCTTTATTTTATTCAGCTCTTAAAAATAAATTAAAATAAACTAGACACAACTTTTATTTTGCTTTCAATTTTACTAGATCACTATTTTATTATTATAACTATATATATTTATTATAAAGATAACTTTTTATTTTGTTTTTAGTTATTCATCATTTTTTAACTATTGAAAAGAAATTAAATCTAAAACAAAAGGAGGAAGAATACTTACCTGGATACATGGGAGTGCTTCTCCCCCAAGCTAGCTCTTTTGGTGAGGGTTTGGTGTTGTAAGTCCTTCGAATCGGACTTCTCCTTGTGAAGTTTATTCGTCTTGTGATAACGCCTCTAATGGTGATGTCACCTTCTTTCGCCAAACCCGTCTTGATTTTGAGTTTTGATTTTGGGTTGACAGGCTCAGAACTTTCACTTATAGAATTTTGGAGAATCAACTAACTCTCTTATACTTTGCTTTAAGTGTGTCTTGCTCATAAAGACAAAGTAGAGATCAAGTGCATGGGCTCCGTTGGTGGAAAGACACCAATAGAACAATTTCCTTATTCTTCTCTAACCTTAGGTATATTGAACAAGATAAGGTTGATGTTATGTGATTTGTTCAATTATGTCATGGGTGATAAGATCAACAGATTGAGCATGAGTATAGCATTTAAATATATTTGGTTTAAAGGGTTGAATTGCTTAACCAACGGAAGGATTGTCTATCTCTACATAATGTATCATTCTTTACTTGATTATGACTATCATCTTCCAAAGATAGGATGTACACTTTTCAGTTTAATTGGTTAAGACTATGGGCACAAAAGAGTGGTGCTGAAAGGTCCTTGTTTAGTTTTGGTAATTGAGTGACAACTTAGGTGGACTAATTGTGTTTATGTGAGGTACACAGATGATTAGTCCATAGGTACATATGTGTGAGCAACATATGTCATGATGGTGAAGATGGTTGAAGACGGTGCAAAGCTCATACATGTGATGATGGAGGAGCTCATTGCATATGAGACATGACATTGAGTCATGTGATCAAGGTGGAGAAGATCAGGATGAGGCTTGGCTTGACAGACCGATTGCAAGTGTGAAGGGCAAGTCAGAGGCTTTGAAGCGAGGGACCGTGTGTCATGGTGAAGCTTGAGCAAAACTTGGCGCCGATGGACCAAGGCAACAACGAAGAGCAAGTGAGGTCAAGATCGATGAACCAATACGATCACATGATTAAATGAAGTGGATCATATCATTTGGTGATTGGTTGGTGCATGTGTTGCATCAACATCGAAGGAGATGGAATGGAATGCGCAAGGCAAATGTATAACCTAGGGCATTTCATTTCACCGGTCAAAGGTTGTGTAGAGAAGTGCATGACTAGGTTTATGATAGATGGCCGTACTATCAAGAGGGGCAAACTTATTTACATATCGGTCATCTAGTGCCACTCGAGTGATCTAACTTTGCATTGTTGCTAGAATCGAGTGGTGTGGCAAGTTGAGTGGCTAACTCCTTTGAAGAAAATGATTGTGAAAATGCTAACACACATACACATGGTGATGTACACTTGGTGGTCTTAGCACATTTGTGAAGGAGGTGGAGTTTGAGGGGTAGAGAGGGATTCAGCATTTTTCATGGAAGTGAAATGTTTTTTCCACTGCACCGAAGGCAAAAAAACAAAGGCAAAAAGAGGTCACTAGTGTGACCGAACGCTGGACCGAATGAGGTCTCAGCACGACCAGCATGTCCAGTCAGTAGCAGTAGCTGTGCGTGGCGCGGGGCGTTAGGGTTTGCAACCGGTGCGTCTGGTCCCTCGTGGAACCGGCACGTCCGGTCAGGCAACAAGAGGAGCAGAGCGTGGCGTAGTTCTATGCGGACGCCGTGGCGCATCCGGTCACATACGATCGGACGCGTCCAATTGTGTTAGAAGCTCTCTAGAACCTCTCTGGACTGTGATCGGACATTGGCACTATCGCGTCTGGTCGTTGCGTGGAGCGCGTCTGGTCATGGCTTTGCGCGCGGGATCTGTCCACGACCTGCACGTTCGGTTGAGTCTGGCTGGCGCGTCTGGTTGGCTATTGACCGTTGGTGCACAGTGACCGTTAGAGGATCGGGCGGCCACGGTTAAATCCGAGGGGATACATGGATGGCTATGAGTAACCGGACACGGTGCAGCGCGTCCGATCAGTTCGACTAGCGTGTCTGGTCGACGCGACTTTTGCCCAGTGAAGGGGCAACAGCTATAAATACTTATGGTGGCCAGCCTTGGCTGGTGCTTGGCACCCTTGGGACTTAGTGTCCATGCTTTGGGAGTCCTAGGAGAGCCTCTAACTCACTTGTGCTTGCAAGAGTGTGAATCAATTGTGAGTGAGTGTGATTCTAGTGCGTTGCATCGTGAGATTGCATCGAGTGGCACTAGGTGTTCGAGTTGCAAGCCGGTGGTGCTTGTTACTCTTGGAGGTTGCCACCTCCTAGACGGCTTGGTGGCTTGTGGCTTCATTGAAGCTCGCAAGAAGATTATGCGAGGCTCCGAAGAAGCTTTGTGAAGGGGGTTGTGCTCACCCTGCGAGGATCATGAAGAGCAACTCTAGTAGAGAGTGTTATTGAGCTACCACACTTTGAGGTGGGTTCTTGTGGCACCTTTGGGAGGCTCGGTTGTGGATACCGATTAGCCGCCAAACCACGAGGTGTTGATCGACACAACGGGGATGTAGCTTGATGGCAACCAAGTGAACGTTGGGAGAAAATCACCGTGTCAACATTGTCTACTCTTCTCGGTGGTTTGGATTCGCTTTACACAAGCATAGTATTTACATTCATATATATATCTTGCTTGTGTAGTTGCTCTCATATCTAGTTGTGCTTGTGTAGCTAGCTAGATACCTTCTTGCTTGTGTAGCTAGAAGCATCCCCTTTGCGTGGCTAATTTGGTTTATGTAACCTTGTTAGTCATATTTCTTAGTTTGTGTAGCTAAGAAATTTGAGCTCTCTAATTTGGCATTGGTTGCCTTGTTATTGAGCATTGCTAGTGAGCCTAGGAGCTTTGTGCTTTTGCTTACTAGTTGTGTAGGAGCTCCCCATTGTGCAAAGTACTAGTGCATAGGTTTATGTGACCTTGCTCTAGAATTATTTAGGTGAGCTCTTGCTAAGCTTGGCAACTTAGTTGCTTAATTAGGATCTTTGTAAGGTGCTAGAGAACTTTGATAGAGGGGTGTAGTCTTGGCTAGACCGATAAGTTTAATTTCACACTTGTTTTGGTTAGCCAACGCAATTAAGTTTTAGAAAGGACTAAACTACAAGGTTTCCCCCCTGATGCAACGGCCTAAAAGTGTTGCAATAGGCCAAAAAATGTTGCAATAGACAAAATTGCAACACAAAAATTTAGTTGGGAGGCGTTGCCACTGATGCGGTAGCAATAGGTTTGCGCAACACTTTATTTTGGTGAGACAAAATGGAGTGTTCTTTCAACACCATGAAGTGTTGCAAGCCATAGTACAAGCAACCACCATGGGTGTTGCAATAGTAACTATTGCAACACACCCGACGTTGCCAGAGATATTTGTTGCCACATACCCAGAGAGTAGCAATAGGTACACTAGCAATGACAATGAGTGTTGCAATAGACCCTATTGCCACACATCAATAGCATTGCAATAGATGGACCATCTATTGCTACACTATCACTATGGTTGCTATAGGTAGACTCTCTATTGCCACGACAAATATTTGGTTAGTAAAAGTAGCCTCTCTATTGACATGCTATATCTGTGGTTGCTATAGAAGGAACCCTCTATTGCCACGAAAAAATTTTGGTTGCTAGAGGTGACCTCTCTATTGTCACAATAACAATTGTGGTTGCTATAAGTGGAACCCTCTTTTGCTATGACAAATGTTTGGTTGCTAAAGATGGCCTCTCTATTGCCACGATCAATACTTGGTTGCTATACTTGGACCCTCTATTGCCACACAATTGTGTTGCTATAGTTTGGAGACTCTATTGCCACGGCCACTCAGTCTTTTTTACTTTTTAGCTCTTTTTTTGAAAGATTTTCTCAAATACGCCCCTGACGGAAAGATTTCAGAAAATGGACCCTAGGCTTAGCGCCAACGTGGATGGTGCCAAGCCCCCATGCCACTTGGCCGACGACGCGGCCGACGACGCGCTGACGTGCACCTTGGCGCCGTCACCATTGGCGCCAAGCTTGGCGCCATAGTCATTGGCGCCAAGCCTGGCCCCACAGATCAAATCACCATGTATATAATTTTTTATCCTAAGTATTTCCAGGTTGTTCTAAGTGATCAAACAAAAAGTCACTGTAAAAACTCTAGAGTTAGTCATATTTCTCAATATCCAAGTCATTGTAAAATTTCAAATTTGTAAATGTCCAAGTCATGTTAAAAAAATCATTTTCCATATGTCTACCACATGATAGTCGGTATTCTAACATATCCAAGTCGTAGCAAAAATTCAGATTTATTTGGCTAAGTCTTTAAATTTACTATGGGATGGGGATGGAAATATGACTAAGTCTGGATTTTTACTGTGATTTAGACATTGACAAATTTAAAAATTTATCATGACTTGGATATTAAAATAAAGCTTCATGTTAAGTCATGGAATTAGGGTCCAAGTTGTCATGGAACCTCCCAAATTATAAGAACAAAAGTATAAAAACAATCGCCGGAACAAAATTATAAGAACAAAAGTATAAAAACAATCACCGGAACAAAAGTATAAAAACAATCGCCCAAATTATAAGAACAAAAGTATAAAAACAATCGCGGCAGAGAAGGCAGGGCACGCGGCAAGGAAGCTCAGAGACTCGCCTTCTCCATAATATACCCTTCAACTTTTATTTTTGGATATTCAAAATGACAATGCCTGATTCAGTGCAACTTTTTGCATGCTCTTCTCCATAATATACCCTTCAACTTTTATTTTTGGACCAACTCAAGTTGCTTAACGAATTTCGGAGAACGCGGAATGCCAACCTCGTTGCTTAGTGAAACTCCAGACTTACAATATTTCTAAATGCTAAAAACAACAACAAATTCGATCTTGTGACCTCGATTTGACTTACTTCCAAGCTGATCTAGCTCTTAGTCCAAGAACAAAGTTTGTTCTACATGATATGGACTACAACTTTTATTTAAGGTCCAACCTCAAAACTGGTATAGAACCTGCTGTTCTACTTTAACCAAAGTAGGATCACGATGAAGCTTAAATCATCCTTTTTGATCCATTGGAGCATTTTCGGGGTATTTGCTCAACACGAACCTTTCACGACTTTTGTTGTAGAGTCCATCTAGAGTCTTTTGGGCAAGGTTGCAAGGTTGGGTTGATGACCTATATTTTTATTCACTTAATAGTGCAATTCAAGCACTTAGTAAAACCATTCTAACAAGGATATAACTTATCATTTCATGTGACTTTTTGATTCCAAACTTCATGAAACTTTTCCAGGGATCAATATAAATAGGTACTAAGGTGAGACACATGAAGATATTGCAATAACACCACCCAAGCATATATCTTAAAAATGGCTTATATATAAAGCAATGGTGTAGCATCCAAGTTTAGGTTAGGCTCATCTCCATAGGTCGACCTTGACATCGTTATCTCCACTTAATCTATCATGTTTGAGCTCAAACCCACTGCTTAACTGGTGGCAAACCCCTAGGGTGTTACACGTTAATTTAGAGCTTTGTATGTCCATCTCATGGTAAAATTAGGTAGTCAGGATTTTTGTTGCGGCCTGGATATGTTAGAATACGAACTACCATGCGATAGCATCAAATTTGTCAATGTCATGGTAAAATTCCAACATGTCCCATCTCATGGTAAATTTATAGACTTAACAAATTTTCATATGTCCATCTCATGGTAAAATTCCAGACTGAAGAAATTCAACAGCTCGACGCCAAGATGATGGCCCAGACTTGGCGCCAATGATGATGGCGCCAAGCTTAGCGCCAATGGTGACGGCGCCAAGGTGCTACCACGTCAGCGCCAGCTCAGCATCGTCGGCCAAGTGGCATGGGGACTTGGCGCCAATGTTAACGGCGCCAAGCTGTGTTATCTTGGCGCCAGCGTGGATGGCGCCAAGCTCAGGGTCCATTTTCTGAAATCTTTCCGTCAGGGGCATATTTAAGAAAATCTTTCGAAAAAAGGGCTAAAAAGTAAAAAAAAAAGACGGCATATATTGCAACGCCAAATGATTATGCCAATAGTCCATATTGCAATGCTTTGCTTGGTAGCTTCAAACAATAATTTCACACCACTACCTTTTTAGAACAATATATGATGATTGAAGCATTCAGGCATCGATTAAACCAAAATATGCTTTGTTTGTACAAATCATTAATGAAATTCAATGTCAAACTCAACTTAGACACACGCACAGCTGAAACACATAAGGTATCTGACACACTAGTTTGAACACATCAAAATGTAATGAGCTATGTCTAGGACTGCAGCAAAGGTTAGCTTGATGTTGATCATCCCATTAATCGTGCGCTCCACTCAAACTCTATCTTGCTCCTGAAAAGAATCATTAACATTGGTATATGCATTAGGTAAATTGAAGTTGTATGATTTTGGTAACAGCGGCATGGACTAAACCATTTCAAAGGTAAACAATTTGGAATAATAAACTAAAGACTAATAAGTTTACAAAAACAATCACCTCTGCACTGCAGACTTGTTGATTCCTTTTGCTTGATTGTCTCTTTAGTCGCATTCTCAATGGAGGACGACCAATAGTTCCAATTACTTTTGTTGTCAAAGATGTACTCTAATCCATCAGCCCACTAATATGCCACCTGCGAGATTCTCCCACAATTTAGGACAACTCAAGAAGTGTATGTGTACTAATTCAGCAACTTTTTTCTTTTAATTGAGCAAGCACGATATATCTCAATGCAGCCCTACAAGGTCGTGGGTTATGCAAAATTATGTTCATGCAATAACCCAGACTATATAGCATTATAGCATCCCTTAAAAAAGGATTGCCAAACAATTAATCATCACTGTTCTGCACCGAAATATAGCACAGCTGAACACAACAAATCTAAGAAAGAATCATAGCATCACCATTACTCACCCCCTCAACAGCACACCAACAAGTTTAGTATTAAGATAAGTTTACTTTGAGGCAATCCTAACCATTATATTTAGTATCAAGATAAGTTTACTTTGAGGCTGCACTAAGATTTTATATAGTTAATGACAAGATGGATTTTCTTGATTAAGAGTTCTCTGAACAATTCCTGCTTGTCATTGAGAAAATTGTGGTTACAGATACATTACTACAGTCCAAAATAGAAGTCATCTATTAACTGTACTCATTTTTTGCTGTTAGATTCCTCATATAAACAATTTTTGACAAAAAAAAATGTTAACTTCAGAGAGACAAATGCAACCCCCTTTAAATGATTAAGCACTAACTATTATACTAAACAGTCATGAGACTTAATAGTAGAGTTATAAATCTAGAACCCATGGGATACCTTGCCCATTTGACTTTCAAGACTGGTCAATGCACTGCAGTTTGCAACAATAAGATTGATAAAGTTGCAGTTTTTTTTTTGCGAGAATAAAGTTCAGGACTGATAATAAAAAGAAAGATTAATTGGCATATGAAAAGGATAATTAATCAGTGATACAAAACTGGAAACCAAGAAGCATGACCATGGCAACTTCAAATTACACTTTCAGTAATCCACCATCAACATAACCACAAGAACAGTATGGCACCCAAAGTGAGATTAAAGCAGAGTGGTTTCGGAAACTGAGGGAGCACTTATATGTTAGTTAGGAATCAGCATGGGACCCAACAGCAGCAACTGACTCTTGCAAAAGAAGACGTGCAAACTGAGAACAACACAGTGGTTTAACTCTTTCGCTTATTTTAATACTTTTAGCATATCCAACAGGCATGAAAGCAGGCAGAATGGAACTCTGTGAAAAGAAACTTTGCCATAGCAGGATTCCTAGAAAAGTAAGAGGCATATCCAATTGCAAGATCAGATCTCTAAGCATATTATTGCTCAAGTAATATAATTTCCACACAACCCAGCCACATGTCGATGCTTTTAAGTTTCAACTAATCTAGTGGAAACATCTAACTAAACATTTAACCGAAGATCTAACCTATATTTCTCAAGGTGAGAAACAAACCCTTGAAAGTGTTGCTTCGGCAAACATCTAACTGAACATTTAACCGAAGATCTAACCTCTCAAGGTGAGAAACAAACCCTTAAAAGTGTTCCTTTGGCAATCTGCATCTACAGTTAAATAACAGGCGCTTGCAATGGTAGATCTATTGTCCTAGGCACTATGATTAGTCTTTTATCTCCTGGAAGATAGCACAGTTGAAGGGGCAGTGGAGGGTTGAGGGGCCTGCTAGCCGGCTGGACTGGCCCCTGGCGCAGCAGCGCAGGCGGCCTGTGCAGCTCCGCACAACCACAGCTGGTCAGTAACCTGATGCGAACACGAAGCAACTATATGCACTAGTAAGCATAATCAACAGGCAAACAAATTCATTGAAGTAGTGAGATGCCTCTTGTTGGGGTGATTCTAGTTCCATTGTGCAGTATCTATGGCATATACTGATCTAAAAGAGGACTCTTTATAAAACAATGTTTGCACATACGATTTATATGCCAGCCCGGGTAAAGTGTTTTGTTTGGCAGAGGCAGTCTAACCAAACAGTGAAAGTAAGAAGGGCCTAACCTGACCCTTCCTGAGGAACAGGGACGAAGCCAGAAAAAAATTTAGGGGGGCTAAACAAAAGTGCTACAGTGACTTAGCTCTACTTTAATCTCTCGTAATAGAAAAAGTATAATAGCTTGAAGTAGTTTTATATTTAAAACGTCAATTAACAATGAAATTCACAAAATACATGTAAAAAATAAATGTCTTAGCCCACCCTACCTTATACATCTGCGTCTAAAATTGGAAGAAAAGCACTAGAAGTTCCACTGGCTTAGCAGCAGTAGGGGGCTGGAGCCCCCCAGCCCCCCGCTGGCTTCGTCCATGCTGAGGAAGGTGCCGGAGCTGGTGCGGACATCGCTGATCGTGCTCTTGCCCGGACATATTATCAGCGACCATTGGCCTCGCGCCTGAAGAGATGAAAACGAACAAATGCCAAATCAGTCGAGTCTGGACATTCTCTATCTTTTTGTTTGAAACAGAGTCTGGACATTATCGAGAAGCAAAGACAAGCGTTCTGTGGGATTGGGGAGGTGGAGTGGCACTGACAACGGAGATGATGTGGTCGGCCTCGTTGTTGCTGAGGATGAGCTGGTAGCCTGGTACACGAACACCCTGGGCCATACAAGCGCCAT